>CM065925.1:8242936-9657109 GCA_033439105.1 Magallana nippona
ACATGGATAAAGATCTAATGAGTAAAAAAAGGGACAGCTAGATAAACTGATTCTGTTTAAAAACTGTACACGTAAAATAGCAGTTAGTATATATTGCCTTCGCAATGCCAGAAAAAATTAATGTTTTATCTAGACTAAAGATTACGTATTCTGCTTTCTTCAATTTTAACTGACTGTGACCATCTGTTTTACATTCAGTAATGAAATTTATGAAGTTGACACTTACAATCTGAATATATCTGAATAAATAATTAACATTAGTTTTACATTTAACTATCCTCTTCTTGGTATACTAGGTCAATGTCCCGGTTATAATTACTTGTATAATCATAATCTCTCTCTCTCTCTCTCTCTCTCTCTCTCTCTCTCTCTCTCTCTCTCTCTCTCTCTCTCACACACACACACACACACAAACAAACAAACAAAACGTTGTACTTCTGAAAAGTGAATATGCAATAGTAGTTCCAAGGTCATATAAAACAATGCAGGTATGACATAAGTGCAGTTAGACTTTCATTGCAGATTTTTAAAAAATTAAACAATGTATGCTTTTATTTCATTTGAAGAACAGTTCATAATGATATTGTCCAAATCAATAAGTCTTTTTTTATCAAGACAAAAGTAACTGGCCTGCATTATGTATATAGGGTCACAAAAACACACAGTCGATATCACACCCTAAGCTTTAACTCCTTTTGTTATCTTCACAACTGTTCAAATTACACTGTAACGTAATACTCTTTTATTGAACATATTTCTCAAACTTATCAAAAGCTCACTGGCCAATTGTTTACAAATTAAAATGGAAAATAACTAACTTTATTTAAACACCAGCGGTCTGCACCGTTTCTTTCAAGTAGAAAAAAAGACGCCGCTGTCTAACAGCTTCGATTCCTACAGCATTCCTGTACAGAGGGAATACGGTGCTTGGAAAATTAAGGTATGTTATTCTTTTATTCAAAAATTTTCGGGTTTTTGCTTTTTTATTTTTTGTATCAACATAATACATTAGTTCCGGGTAGTTGAATGATTGGAACCCTTGCATAAGGTGGCTTGGTCGATATTAACGTGGATAAAAGTACATTACAATTAAAATACTTGCACCGTTTTAGAATTTTCAAATTTTACAATATTTGACCAAAAAATATATTTTAAAAAATTTGCACTCTAAATTTCTAACTCTTACAAAGAGACTCGTGGTAAACGCTATCACCCATTGCGCTACGCTGTCAAGATCATAAAATCATACTTGATCTTATTGTTTATTTCAATAAGAAGCACGTCACAATATGGAGGTGTCCCATACCATTAAACAATATGCTTTCAGTCATATCATAACGTTATCTAACAATTATAAAACTAACTCTGGCATATATACTGTAGACGCCATGCTATCCCAGAAACAGTCGTCTGTCGATGTAGACACAGAGGAAGAAGAGAGCCCACCCCGGAACAGTAACATTTCAGCGCCCGCTCTCACAGGGGTCGCTCGTCTCCGGAAACTGACAAAGACCTTAACAAAGCCTCGCATTGAGTCGTCCGTCATCAGCGAAAAGGAGGCCATACCAGAAATGGTCATCGAGAAAAAGTATGAGCCCACCTATCGAATGGAGCCTGATCGAAGCAAGCGTTTCAGTCCGGCGCGGGTCAAGGATCTTATGAAGGCCGTGTTATCCCCTCTCTTGGACAACTATGAATACAGCGTCAGCTCCACGCCAAACCCGGCGGAAATGACGTTGAGATTGCCCGACCTTATACTGAAACAGGTCAAGACGCTGGAATTTGAGCGCTATAAGTTCGTCTGCTTGGTTTCTATGGGTGGCGCGGGAGACAATAGTGTCCGTCTCAGCAGCAGGTGCCTGTGGGACACAAACCTTGACACGTGCGTTACCTACACACATACAGACAAAACCTTCTACTGCACGGTCACGCTGTATGGACTTTATCACGAATGATTGATTTAGAAAGATCGGGAACAATATGTCATAAAATGACAGTTGTGCAATGTCATTTTAGATTCTACTGCTATGTTAAATCATTCTAATTTCTAGAAATTGTTGAATTATAGCTTTAAGCAATATTACAGAAAACCGAAAACAATACTTTTTTACTTCACATATGTCCTTATACTGTATAAAATGTATGAGCCGTTAATCAGGAGGCAAAAGTTTGGGTATCGTTTGGTTGTGTTGCAATTTCTGAAAAGACCAACAAACGCTGCTTAATCGTATTCAAAAGAACACGTATTAATTAGACTGCCACTAGTGTAGACGGAATAGGCTTTCTATCTAATTACAAGGATTGCATTGATCAGCCATAAGCATGATAATATACCGGTATTTGATGCATTTTTGGTTGAGATCTATCCGCAATTTATCAACTCACCCACGCATGTTTGTCTCGGCATTTGCCGATTTGTGTATAAACACCACAGAAGGATTGCTCATACATTATTTTTTATACACTAGATAAAAAAAATACATTGCAAAATGAAAATCCTCTTCATTCATTAACATGTACATGATTTTTATGTCTGTGTGGAAAAAACAAAATTTTTAACAATGTTAATTTAGAAAAAACAACGTTTACATACATTATTAGCTAACTACTGGCGGCTTCATTATATAGAGCTAAGTACCAGTTGTAATATATGTTGATGGATGGGAGGAAAATTCTTATTAATAAATCGACTTGTGGTTTTACAAGAATGCACATTTCTCTCTCTCTCTCTCTCTCTCTCTCTCTCTCTCTCTCTCTCTCTCTCTCTCTCTCTCTCTCTCTCTCTCTCTCTCTCTCTTAGTGGTTCTGAAAGATAATGTGTTTTTTTTAATCGGTCAAGTTGTAAAGCATAAATTATACATCATACGCACTTCATTAATTAAGAAACAACACTGCGAAGTAATTTTAATATTTGCCGAACCTAATATGCATTTCACGTAACGTGGCCATATAAGGTAATAGTTCTGTGCTAGGGTTGGGCAGACCGCATATAAAAAGGACATGCGTTATGCCACCTTCAAGTTCTCTCTGCCATATACCTAATACCACACGGGAATAGCTGGATTTTTAATTTTTGGGGGAAAATGGAGGATGAAGATGTTGCAGCTTTAGTTATTGACAATGGATCCGGAATGTGCAAGGCCGGATTTGCCGGAGACGATGCTCCCAGAGCTGTGTTTCCCTCCATTGTCGGTCGCCCCAGACATCAGGTAAAGAACTAGATTTTTGAAGTAGGGTTGGACAAGACAGTGGCTTTAAAATATTATCAGCTGGGATTGAAGCTAAGAGATTTTTTATTCTACTTAATTAACGTTAATATAAATACGGTTTCTATCACTGCCTACAATTTCAAGAAGTACTAGGTTAAAAAAAAGTTCAAGGACATAATGTATATTTGACATTTAGAGATATGTTGATTGATTCAGGCTGTTTAAATTTTTGTAGAAATGATTCTGTTAAGTCCAGATCTTTATAAAAACATCCAAAACATTGATTATTGTTTCTAATGGATTTAGGGTGTGATGGTTGGTATGGGACAGAAGGACAGCTATGTAGGAGACGAGGCCCAGAGCAAGAGAGGTATCCTCACCCTCAAGTACCCTATTGAACACGGTATCGTCACCAACTGGGATGACATGGAGAAAATCTGGCATCACACCTTCTACAATGAACTCCGTGTGGCCCCAGAGGAACACCCTGTCCTCCTGACCGAAGCCCCACTCAACCCCAAGGCCAACAGAGAAAAGATGACACAGATCATGTTCGAGACCTTCAACTCACCTGCCATGTACGTCGCCATCCAGGCTGTACTGTCCCTTTACGCTTCCGGTCGTACAACCGGTATTGTACTCGACTCTGGAGATGGTGTGTCTCACACAGTCCCCATCTACGAGGGTTACGCCCTTCCCCATGCCATCATGAGATTGGATCTCGCTGGACGTGATCTTACAGACTACCTCATGAAAATCCTCACAGAACGTGGCTACTCTTTCACCACCACAGCCGAGAGAGAAATCGTCAGAGACATCAAGGAGAAACTGTGCTATGTTGCTCTGGACTTTGAAAATGAAATGCAAACAGCTGCCTCGTCATCTTCCTTGGAAAAGAGCTATGAACTCCCCGACGGTCAGGTCATCACCATTGGCAACGAGCGATTCAGGTGCCCAGAAGCCATGTTCCAGCCATCCTTCCTTGGAATGGAATCTTCTGGTGTCCATGAAACCACCTACAACAGTATCATGAAATGTGATGTTGATATCCGTAAAGACTTGTACGCTAACATCGTATTATCTGGTGGTTCCACCATGTACCCCGGAATTGCTGACCGTATGCAGAAAGAAATCACCGCTTTGGCTCCTAGCACAATGAAGATCAAGATCATTGCCCCACCAGAGAGGAAATACTCCGTCTGGATCGGTGGTTCCATCCTTGCTTCTCTCTCCACCTTCCAACAGATGTGGATCAGCAAACAGGAGTACGACGAATCCGGTCCATCCATTGTTCATAGGAAATGTTTTTAATTTAATGCTTATTATTTGTTATAGGGTTCTTTTAATTGATTAAATTTTTGTATCAAACTTTTGTTTCTTATCATAATCTTTTCTGACACGTATTCCTGTATGATACACTGAATATACATCTTTAACACAATAGACATTTGAGTAAATATACTGTGCCTTGGTAAATCCTTTTTATTTACCTTTATGTGAAAGAGTATCCACCCCTCTCGAAAGATGCTGTTCACAATATCTAGATGATGTTTATATATAAGGTTAAACGCTGAATATTTCTTTGAACTAGTTCGCACACATAATGTGAACATTTCTCGATACAAGGCACGTGACTGAAGCTACCTGCAGCAGTCTGACTGAAACCATGCCCTCCTGAGTGAAATAAAAGGCACTGGCTTAATTTAGTCAGACTGCTTCCTCAAGGACCATCATACATGACCTTGAACCCAAAACCCACGCTATATAACGTATTATTTTTTTTTTTATAAGGCAGCTTGGCCAGACGAAGATTAAGATTTGATGAACTCCCATTTTTTAAAAGATTTCTACTGTTTACTATTTTTATATATAATAAATTTCCCACATTGTTATTATCATTATCTATATTGTAGTACTTAATATTATACGAAAGCCCCTTGACCTTATTTTCGTAGCTAAAAAATAAATATTTCGCGAATAAACGTTTAACTTTCGCTATATATCGCGAAAAAACGCGCAACAAATCATTAAGCATTTCATTTCAATTTATCATAGAATAGCATAAAATGCAATGCTATGAGATTTCTATGCAATGCTATCATATAATTTCTATGCTATTAATAATTTGTTTTAACAAAGTGATAATCTGTTATACGATAATAACAAATTATTAATTTGTTATAACAGATTAAATAATTTGTTTTAACAAATTGATAATTTGTTATAACAAATTCATTTGTTATAACAAATTGATAATTTGTTATAACAAATTAATAATTTGTTTTAACAAATTAATAATTTGTTATAACAAATTATCCATTTGTTTTAACAAATTATTAAGATTATCAATTTGTTATAACATATTATCAATTTGTTAAAACAAATTAGTAATTTGTTTTAACAAATTAATAATCTGTTATAACAAATTTTAGGAATTTGATTTAAATTCGTTTTAACAAATTCAGGAATTCGTCATATCAAATTCAAAAATATTTTTGATAGGTCCTAAATGGGCTTCCGTACGCTTCTGTATGTATCCAAAATAACAAAATCTGTTAATACATGAATCATAAATCGTTTACATCTTTGTTTATAGATGCAATGCATATACATGTATAAAGGAAGTAATTCCTATTAATTCACAAAAATATTATTTAAACTATACATGTACAATATTCATCGTGTTGGTTTTTCAATTTTCGTCCTCAAAATTTGTGACATACGAATACGTATAGGAAGTGTATATCATCTGTATATATATATTATTACCAAAGTTTCCCATGCCTGAATTTGTATTTATTTTAAGAAAAAATTAATAAATAAATTCCTGTACATGAGTCACTAGAATCAACAAAAAATTAGGAAAGGGTGGTATCTTTTTATTCACTTTGAAAGTTTTTTACTTGATATAATAATTTATTTAAAGTTCGTCAAGTTCATCAAATTTTGTTTATACTAGGGGTGGGAGAGATAGCTGAAAACTCTTATCATTTCGATTCATGTATCAAATAAACCAACGTAAGACGGAAAATATTAAATCTTGGCTATTTAGAACTGAAATAAATTCGTTTTTACACAATGGTTCCTGTAAGATATTACATTTTCTCGTTTATTCGCGAAAGGGTCGTGTTATATCACCACAGTTACGCGTTGATATGCGAAATTTTCACGTTAAATCGCGATACTTTTGCGTTTATTTTGCGAAAGCTTTTTTTTAACCTACAAAAATGAGCTCAAGTAAAACTATTTGCCAATAAGAAATTAAAAAATCAAATAATCGCTTTTTGTTGTACTTGGTCATTTATTTAGCTTGCCAACCAAATATCGCGATTCTAATCATAACTTGTATTACATACGCACAATGGAAGGGGCACAATTTATTCATCTGTGAAGGTAAAAATATCGGGATCGGAATACTTATAATTTCTTTCTCTTGGGCAAAGTCGAAAACGAATCGAGCGTCCCCCAGTTTCTGCCGGTGTCTTTACTGACCAGGATTTAAGGAAGATTACCTTGACAGAAGACGAAACTTGTACAGAAATGGAGGTATAGTAAATTCATTCAAATATGAAGTTTGCCACCAGTCCTTAATATTGTTAAAACTATTGTCAACAACTTCAGAAGATCCTTGGATACGCTTTAAACGTCTTAGTAAAATGCAAACTAATCCTGTCAGTGAAAATAAGATTCCTTTTCTCAAATCAGGACATGACATGGCCTCAGAAAACAGGATATTAATATTTGTCGGATCTCCACCCTTTCATGTTTCACACACGTGCTTATTGCGCAAGGTGCTTCAATAACTTTATTGTGTAGATCTCTTGCATTTAATAGCTCCAGAAATTCTTTGTATATTATTTGCATTTTTGATTTAATTAAAGTGAACAGTTAGGAAATCAGATTGTTACTGAGACTTCAAATGCACTGTAATTCCTTGGTATGGTCTAGCAAAAATGGGCATATATACCATTTTCACCAGGTCCAGCACAATCTCTTGATTTGGCTCTATAGTGTGAAAAAGCTATATAGCTTAATAAAGCTATACAGAATAGCTTCATTATGCTATTTATATGCAGTTTTTCACAAAAATGTTAATTATAAGAAATGCACAAAACATTGCAAGTTAATAACCACTTATATTTATACCATGGACCATTCAAAAAGCAACCCTAATGAAAAAAAATTTTAACATTGCAGCTTTTAAGCAAAAAATATATTTCCATCATTTGGGTCACTGTCCGCCACCTTGTATGCAGTGTTTACCATGACCTTCTTTATATTTCATTCAAGAAGAAACTGTTTGGTCATAAATCAATTTTACCAAAACTTTTAGAACTTTAAGTTCAAAGTCTCTGAAAGAGACACAAATTGATAAGTAATCTTTACATGCAATGTTTACAGAACAGTTCAAATTTTAAAACTATCATTGCAATAAAGGTCGATTTTGTTTACATGCTGAAAAAATTACCCATTTAAGAAAAACATGACAAAATGGCTAAATCAAGCTATTCTGAACAGCTTTATAAAGCTATATAACTTATTCAAGCTATATAGAAATCAAGAGATTGTACTGGACCTGTTCACTGGTTTTATTCTCTTTCAGTGGTCAAACTCGAAATCAACCAATAAGGATAGTACTCTGCCTACTCTGGCATGTTTACTAATAAAAAGTAAAGTAGGGAAAATCTTGTACAAAATATTTGAAATATTTGAAGAATATACAAAGCACATATATCACCACATCATTGTCATAGTTTCAAAAGTTGTGAAAAATCATTTCAGACCTAGTGGATCATTTCATCACAGAATCATGTGACATTAATCTCACAAAGCGTTAACATTGTCCAAATTGGTTTTTCAGATTGCAGTCCTCCATGCCAAGTCTGGCAAGAGTTTAGCCACTATTACCAATGTAAGTTTATATAAGCTAGTCCATTCTCTACATGTTTTTTTTTTTCATATTTCATATGCTTTAATTAATGTAGTTCATCAAAAAAAAGAAATGCATAATAAACATCTGTTTGCAATAAGAACATAATACATTTAATTGTTTACATGTATATGATTTTCTATTTTTAGGTGACATCTAAATCAACAATCTTAGATGTAAAAAAGGAATATCAGAAGAAAAGTATGTACATGTACTTGATAAAGATATGTGATTTTACAAGCAGTATTTGGCATTATCCTAAGTATTATTTCATTGGGAATCTGTTTGTTCTCTTTGTTTTAATGTTTATTTAATTTTTGACTTGTTTTTAACAGATCCAAAGTATTACATAACCAGACAAGCTTTCAAAGTTGATCCAAGTATGTATCCAGTCAGAGGAAAATTTCAATCTTTTTGCTCAATTTTTTTATAAAATGAATGAGATGTACATCAAAATATCCCACAGATGTAAAATTTTAACGAATGCAATTTTAGTCTTCATTATGGGTCAGTTGTTTAAATTTAAGAGGGAAAGGCTTTGAAAGATGAAGAGACATTGGGCAGCCTAGGATTATCAGGGAAAAAAGGAACTCTGTACTTCAAAGATCTTGGTCCACAAATTGGTTGGACTACCGTAAGTATTACACTCATCATGTAATGTAAATAATTATCAATGCCATTAATCAGTTCAATTGAAATCAGATGATGAAATTTGCCTTCAATACACAATGTACTGTTTACAGGGTTATTTTCACCCTATGTAATTTTCGCCTTTCTACACTTGCAAACAGTTTCGCCCCGTCTTGAATTCGCCTAGACACAGTTGTGTTTAAAGAGAGATAAATTTAGACATTGGAATTCACCCGCTGACAACGAGGGGGAAAGGGCGAGAAAAAAAACCGGGTTGAATATTTCCCTGTTTACAGTTACTGTATGTATTTCCTTCTTTTCAGGTGTTTCTATCGGAGTATGCAGGTCCTTTGGCCATTTATTTGGTCTTTTACACCCGGCCAGCCATTATTTATGGTGTAGCTGCTGCATCTGAACCAAGAGCCCAGGTGGTCAAGTAAGTTCAAAGATTAGGTTTGAAGGGGGACTGTGTATCATGCGATCATTTCTCGCCAGTGCATTGTTATGTCATTTTTTATATATAATTTTAATGTGTCAATAAAATGATGTACATGTAACAATGTACTGGCGAGAAATGGTACTTGGCGAGACTTGGTCGCAAGCCAGTACATGTTATTTTGTTTAGAATGAATGCAATGCCTGACATTCATCCTTTGTATTTCAGCATTGCCTGTGCATGTTTCTCCTTCCATTATATCAAGAGGCTCCTAGAAACAGTATTTGTCCACAGATTTTCTAATGCCACCATGCCCATTATGAATTTATTCAAGGTATGTATACCATTAACATATTGACTGATTATTACATATAATAATAACTAGTACCAGTATATGTACTGTATACAAAATACTTGAACAGTGAAATGAAATTTTACCCCAGGTCTTTTACACCCGTATGTCATGTGAGTTTCTATGGTATATGTTTACTACAAATAGGTTAACGATAAATAGATTATATATTTGTTTGCTTTTTTCTTTTATAGAATTGTTCCTACTATTGGGGATTTGCAGCATTCATCTCCTACTTCATCAATCATCCATTGTATACTGTTCCATGTAAGTTTTTGGTCACTGATAGATGTTTTAGGGGTGTTTGGTTTGCTCTCTATTGAGATACTTGACCTGTTGTGTATGGTTCATACCAGTTTATGAATTTCTTTCTCTTTGTAGCATTTGGAGATAAACAGATTTTTGGTGGCCTGGCTGGTTTCATTGTAAGTTTTCTGAATCTCAATAAGGAGCATTATATTTGTCAAATTATAATGCATTAAAACTGCATTTTTTACTGATTACTGCAGATTGTCTTTTGCATGAAGTACAATTTAGTTTTCATCAATTATTGAATTTATTTTAATATAGTATTATTTTCATGAACTACAATATAGTATTCATCAAATATTAATTTTAATTTAAACTGTAGATTGGAGAACTCGGCAACTTTTCTGTCCATGTTGCCTTTAAGAATATGAGACCAGCTGGAACAAAGACAAGGAAAATCCCTGTCCCTGACAGCAACCCTCTGACCCAGCTGTTCAACCTTGTGTCCTGTCCTAACTACACGTACGAGGTCATCGCCTGGGTTGGCTTCAGTGTTATGACACAGTGTTTGCCAGGTAAGTATCATATCTATATCTCTCTCTCTCTCTCTCTCTCTCTCTCTCTCTCTCTCTCTCTCTCTCTGTGTCTCTCTCTCTCTCTCTCTCTGTTGTTTATGTTATAGATGGTTGATGTTTGATTTTTTTGTTTTGAATATTGATTTTATATTTCTTAAATTGTAGCTGCATTGTTCACAACATGTGGATTTTACCAGATGGCTGTCTGGGCACTAGGAAAACACAGAAATTACAAGAAGGAATTCAAAGATTACCCTCGCTCTAGGAGAAGCATTGTACCATTCCTTCTATAAACATTTTATGAACATTTGTACTTTTTTCTTTGAGGAATTTATCAACATTTACTTGTAGTTGAAAATCTGAGAGTGCAAAGTTAACGCGCAATAGCATCAACAAGATGTTCTACATATTAAGTTTTTGATATTTGCATCAATATAACCATAGTTAAAGAAAATTGTGAATAGCCTGATCTTGTAGAAAATAAATGAGTGATATGAAATAAAATTGTTGTTATGATGTAATTAAAAGAATAAGATGTGTGAATGAAAAAGTTGAGGAAATGGATCAGAAAAGGCAATGTACCCAAGTAAAACAATTTGATTTTAAAAAAGTGGGAATTTGATTGAGGGTATGAATTTATTATCAATTTTCTTTACGAAAATGTGCAAAATTGTGAAAATAAGTGTATGCCATAGGTATAACTGTACAGGTTAAGTCATTACGAAATGTAAGAAGTACGAGTTAACTTGATAAAATCCGGAAAAATCCGATTTTAAAATTCTCCAGTATTACTTCCGGTTATTGTGGAAAACGCCGAAAGGTTATTTTTTCTTTTTTATTTAATGAAACATACCCTCGATATTCCATCACAAAGTTTAAATCGATAAGATATCTGCACTCAACTTATCCGATTTAAGTGTGTTTTCATTTGAATAACAGCAGCTGCAAATGTCAAATGCTCAAATAACCGAACGCGTCGGCTTTCCTTGATGCGCTTTGCGCGCAGAATGTTTTGTTTATTATCAAAATTAGAATTGTTTCAAGTATATCATTGGTCATTTTTACAACAATAAGAACAATTTTTAAAAGTGTTTCTTGCGGTTGTCAATGATAAGAATACGTGGCTTTCTCACCCCCCCCCCCCCCCCCCAAAAAAAGAAGGAAATCAATGAACAGTGATGAATATTGGAGAGAATTTTCTAATTAAATAAATAATCAATTAATATACTAGTATTTCATACTAGTTTATTTACCAATAATGCTAATAGCTACAGTTGGCAAATGAAGCCCTAACAGCTTTTCACCTTATTCAGTATTGTAGTATTTTGTTAACTGTGTCCTATTCTAATTGAAGAAAATTTCACTTATTTTTAGATATCTTTTAAAGACAGAAATGGCAGATAGTGATGATGAATATGACAGAAGAAAAGGCCGTGAAAAATTTAGAAGGGAAAGAAATGATTATGAAAGGCGAGAGGAAAGAAGAGGTCGTGATCCTAGAGATGCTTGGGACAGAGAAAGGTAAACCAAGGCAACAATCAATGTATTGGTTTTGTCACACAAATTATTTTTGGATGTTTTGTGCATTTATACAGTGTCCTTGGGGCAATGACATTTTAAAAGAGGGGTGTGTTGAGTTGCCACTTTTTATAAAGTTAAAACCAAATGTTTAATGAGTTAAAATGTCCATGTTTGAAAAAAAATACCAGTAGTATTAAAAAGATTGTAATTGTAATGCTTAGTCGATCATCTGGTCGGGCTAGAGAGGCATGGAGCAGTAGAAGCAGAGAAAGACACGATCCATACAGAGAATATGAAGCAAGGAGGCGGGAGAGATACAGCCCAAGTACACGGAGGGACATGAGTCCACCCCACGCTAAACGAATGAGACATGATTGGTTTGTAATTTAGAACTATTTTGGAAAACAAACCTATCATTTATGTCTTTCTTGCTATTGTAGCGGTTACAGTAATATGATATATCATTTTATAAATAAGTACCATAAATAATGTTTTGTTAACAGGGATGATCAAGGATATCCTCCATATGAGATGGGTGGATATGGAGGAGCACCGATGCAGCCACCCCCAAGCTGGGGTCCTTCACCAGACATGAGAGGCCCTCCACAAGGGGATTTCAACCAAGGACAAGGAGGAGGAAGGTAATGATCATCAAGGATGATTTTAAACTCCTGAAACCGTATATTAACATTATGAAGAACATACACAAAGGAATACAGTAATGTATAGTATTTTTTATGAATAGACCCTGTAATTATTTGTAAATTATTTGTTTTGTTTTGCATTATAGAGATTTAGAATTTCCCACCCAGCCACCAATGTTGACATTTAAACAGTTTCTGTCACAACAAGAGGACAATATCAGTGACCAGGATGCCATTAAAAAATATAATGAATACAAGGACGAGTTTAAAAGACAACAGATTAACGAGTTCTTCTTGGCTCATAAAGAGGAAGAATGGTATTTAGTATACATTCAAGTCTGTGTATCTTTCAAAAATTCAATAGATTATATGTTATATGTTAATTGAAGTAACCACTGTAAAATATGACAATTTATTTATTTTTTTTTCATTTATGTCTTATCTACCAAGAAAAAAAAATTAGTAAAAAGTTCCCCGTGTGATGTGTGTGATTAATCAATGATTTTATTTGCAAGACGAGAAGAGGATTTGCAAATGCATGTTTCCTTTTTATTGATGGAAACGAAGCTGCTGTCGATACCTCTTGGAGAATCTCTTCGCGATCTTTATTTCGATACACTGCGCACAATGCAGTGTTTACTATCATGAAAGTGTTAGGGTAGGGTGATAGGCTTTTGTACAAGTTTACGTGCCAGACATAACCACCACTGCCTTGTGCAGGGTAACCAGTGAATCGGGTAGATGCCTCAGGTAATTACGCTATCCTTACAGGTTATGGAACTTGGTCAGGCATACTGTGATTTCTCCATCAGCTGACATTTGTATTGTGTAGCTTGACTTTCTTTTACAGGCAGATAATCTACACAGAATGATCATTTCTGAAGTTTACAGCATTCATGTTTGGAGCTTTTCTCTGTTGAAGGAAAAATAATATGTCACTTGTTTAATTTGCACATGTATATGAATTTAGGTTTTAAAATATTGAAAAAAATTTCCGATAGCTGAATTTCAAGATAAATTATATACCGTAACCAAACGGGAAAATGCAGCGAAGACTTATTTGAAACTATAAGGACAAAAAGATTAATCTTTAGTTTCTTTAGCTTTTGTTGGTATTTTGTTTTGAATTTTATTGCTAGATTTAAAAAGGGGATTATTTAAATTTATTTTTAGAAAAATGAGTTGTTTCCCTTTTCAGTATGGCAATAAAATAAATAAATGCAACATCATTTGACCTGATGTGGCTGTGCCCAAGAAAATAATTTTGTCTTTTATTTGGCCTGATTGATTAATCATGGGATGTACATGTATGTAAAGCATTTTTCTCTTGCTTTGATTTAAAGGTTTAAGATAAAATATCACCCAGAGGAATGCGAGAAGAGGAACAGAGAAGTGAAGAAAGCCCTTCAACACCGCTGTAATGTCTACATGGAGCTAATGGATTCAGGAAGGATAGAGGAAACCTGGGTGGATTTTGAGAAGTCTGATGAACTTGTCAAATTGCTGGATGCTGGTAAGAGGGAATCATTAGGACTTGGAATAGTTATGTTATGATTTCTATTATAAACATCTGTTAATCATAGAGTCATAGAATGAAGAATATAATGATCATTTTAGAGTCATCAACTTAAGAATATAATGATCAGTTATGCAATGGAATAAATACAGATCCTAACATGTTTTGAATGAATTTTAATAGACGGTGATTTTAAAACACAACATACAGTGAAACAACCAAGGTTTTACACTGGTTTATAAGTTACAATTTGATCATTTTTAAGCTGTCATCAAGATGGAAGGAGGGACTGATTTTGATATGACGGTTCTGGATCAGGCAACAGAAGAGGACAGAGATGGAAACAGGAGTCGCAATAACTCTGAGTCAGCACCACTGGAAAGGTGAGATGTCACTGCATTATCTGTTTTTCTCCATACTGGGGAATTCTTTTGTGCAAATTTATTTAAGAAATAAAGTACGAGTTTTCGTGAATGTTGCAGAATAACCTTCGAGGTCAAGAAATGTTTAGAAATATTTAGAATATAATTTAGAATATTTCTAAACAACATTACTCGACCTCAGAGGTTATTCTCCAACATTCACGATAACAAGAACTTTATTTCTATTCTACTAACAGCTCCGACTATCAGCTGATCGGTTTATCTATAGAGAGAGGAAGTAGGTCATATTTTCAAGCGAGATGAATCTGATTGGTTGAGACGGCTGTTCTGCGTAACACCAAAGGTTTTTTTAGGATGTTTGCTTACAAGTACATCGATCGCAGACTATCGATCGGAATCGAATGCAGACGATATATTTTTCGATGAATGAAATACACACTTAAATTATTTATGATTTTTTTTTTTATTTATTTAGATTATGAATTCGATAATTAACGTATTAATTTGTTTTTTTTATTTGGACGAACAAGCAGTGAAAATGTGTTGGGGGAGGGTCTTGGAACAGCCGCGATTAGCTCTTTGAAATAAACATTAAAGGGAATACACATGGTCTAAAGGACACTAACCCGTGTTATCAAAGTTTTTTTTTTTATAAAGAGCAAGTTTTTAAGTTGTAAACTCATGATCGACTCGAGTTTGGTATGTGTTTAAGATCTGATAATTTATTGATGACGTTCGTGGTATATTGGAGAATAATGTTCGCGGCATCTCTTTGATCTCGGCAATTACTGTAGTAGAATTACTGATCATGTTTGCTGATTTGCTACAGCTTGGACATAAATGTTGGGCCATGTTTTATTTTTTGCTATAAATTTGAGTCCTAAAAAACATTTTGATTATCAAGAAGGCAATAAAATGAAACATATGAAGGACTGCAAACACTGGGGGGTTTTTCTACCTTTAAAATTGAATTGGAGTCAAATTGAGCAGATTTAGATATATTGTACATGTATTAATAATTGAATATGTTCAAATATAATTTTGTAGTCCTGATGAAAAGAAAAAGAGAAAGAGATCTGTTTCATCTGACAAAAAACCAGAGGTAAGCTTAGATTTCTTTCTGGTTATCATGACTTTTAGAATATGAACACACATTTCGTTTATTTTTGCTATCTCTATAAAAATACTCATTAATTGCTTGTAATGATAGGAACCATTAAAACTACCCATATCAGCTGAACAGAAAGAGCTCATGAAACAAGCTCAGGAGTTTTCTAAGCAGCAACAGGCTAAGAATGGAAGTGAATCCAGCTCAGTATGTATCTGTTGGTTCTTATGATGCTACATGTAATAACAAGAGAGTCTCGTTGAATTATGTTCTTTATGTTTCCATTTAAATGGTTATAAGTCAACTTCTTTTAAACCAAATTGTATATCTAAGTTTAGAATCATGAGATGAAAGGGAAATGTGGGGTGGATTTCATATTCTTTACATATAATTTCTACTTTGAATACTCTGGATTTGACATAATAAGTTTTCACTTTTAGCCTGTCCCAGAAGAAAACACTGTTAAAGAAACAAAGAAACCAAAGAAAAAGAAGCGACACAGGGATAAGACGGGCTACGATTACGAGAGTGGGTCCGAATCGGAGAGTGACTCTGAGTCTGAACCTGTTCCCCCTGGATTAGAGGAGTCCGGAGAAATAGCTGAGGGAGAAAAGTCCGAAGATGGAGACGAACAAAATGTATCCTCTTCAACGGAGGCTTCCAAAGCAAAAGAGGAAGAAACTCCAAAAGGTGAGAAATTAAGTAAAGATAAAAGATTTATTACAGACACTGTTACACAAGCTGAGATATGTGGCTAATTGATGTCCAAGAGTCTAATTCAACCACAATTCAACTTCCTATCTTTGTTTTGGATCAATCAAATTTGTACAATTCCTTGAGATTTGATTGTATATTTTAGCCAAACATAAATGCAGAATAAAAGGGCCATGCAGTTTTCTAATAGTATTTACATTGTTTATTAGTCAACAATCTTTTGTGACATGATAACTGTAACAGTTTTAATCATTTCTGATCTGATAATTACCCATATTTTCTTTTGTTTAATGCATAGTTTATATCATGACTAAATTATTAACGTTGTAGAAGCTAATACATCAGATGGAGAGGAGAAAGACCAGGACACAATGGAGGATAAAGCAAAGAATGACAAAAAAGACACTGTCCCCAAGCCAAGGGCTCTCCACAAAACCTCCTCCATCTTCCTCAGAAATCTAGCTCCCTCAATCACCAAGCAGGAAGTGGAAGCTGTAAGTGAATCCCTTCAATCCACATCAACCAAATGTTTTTATCATCTAATCTTAGAGTGTAGCCTTTTTATGGTACTTTGCTATTGGTTTGATTTATTGAATTGACTGCTTACAGATGTGTAAGAGATACCCTGGATTTGTTCGAGTGGCCCTCCAGGACCCCCAGCCTGAGAGGAGGTTCTTCAGAAGAGCGTGGGTCACGTTTGAGAGGGATGTCAACATCAAGGAGATCTGCTGGAACCTAAACAACATCAGGGTGATTAACATTGTATTTCAACACCCAGAACATATAAAGCATTTTTAACCAATGAACATTAGTTAGGTTTGATGAGAGATAAAGATATATATGATATGTTTATATTTAAATGAACTGTGAGGATTCTTTCTATTAGATACATTTTTTCTGAACAGATGAGACAATTCTTAACAATTTTTTACTCGAATATTTTTTCTACAGTTGAGGGACTGTGAACTTGGAGCTACATTAAATCGTGAACTCAAACAGAGAGTGCGACCTGTCAATGGAATCTCGGCTCACAAACAAGTGGTCCGTGCCGACATTAAACAAGCAGCCAAAATCATCCAGATCCTGGACTCCAAATGGGGAATGTGGGAGGACCCCGAGGAAGAAAAGAAGGACAAATCTAAAGAGGTCAGAGCTGAGGGGCATGCAGTAGACCCTCATATATAAAGCATAAAGACTTTTTCATTCAAGGCCCATAAAAACCTAACATAATAATAAAAATTACTGTTCAGACAACTTTTCATTCCACCATAGTAAAATGAAAGACCTATTGTTTCATAATGATGAAATGGTTCAATATATTAATATCAAACTAACTCAAATATTTTTGGATCATGACATTTTTGTTTTGCAGCCAGTGTTAAATAATAGATAGTCTAATCCTTCTTTACATTCTTTTATAGGGCTCTTTTAGTTTTACATCTAAGAATCCTGTACTAAAGA
The DNA here is from genome assembly GCA_033439105.1 of Magallana nippona. Taxonomy (NCBI): domain Eukaryota; kingdom Metazoa; phylum Mollusca; class Bivalvia; order Ostreida; family Ostreidae; genus Magallana; species Magallana nippona. The sequence continues at coordinate 8,260,665 of CM065925.1, forward strand.
ACATTACAGATTATCTTGTCGAAGAGGGAAGTTTTGAAGAGGAAGAATTACTTGGTATGTTTTGTATTTTAAAATGAGAGGAGATCGGTAAAGTTAAAAATTTGTAATGAGTTTGAAAGAATGAGTGGTATTTTCAACAAGCTTTTAAATAAACTTATTTAAAGTGCAGGAACTCTTTGTAATGTGTCCTTGTCACCACATTTTATGTTTATCTAATGCAGCGACAACTCTCTTCATCAATTTTAGGTGAGAAGATGGAAGAAGGAGAGAAAGAATCCAACAATGAAGTGACAGTGGAGAGAGACGAGCGCATGATCAAGGTATTGTACCTTACAAAATCTAACACACATGATGTACACACTTTATGAGTGAAATGTAAACCTTATTTTGCGGGTTGCAGGAGTTTATACTGCATTGAACTTAACAGTGTGCATTTACATGTTTTGTGTATATATTTTGAGCAGGAGTTATCTTGGTTTATGTGTTACAGGCTCTGGACAGGATGATTTTATACCTGAGGATTGTGTACTCCATTGATTATTACAGTGCTAATGAGTATCCGAATGAGGATGAGATGCCACACAGGTGTGGCATCATGCATTCTCGGGGGGTACCACCAACAACTAAAATTACCCAACAGGATGGTAAGTCAAAATTTGCAGCTTGATTAAAAACTGTTTGACAATAAATATTTTAAAATTTATGTTAAATTTATATATTAAGTTTCAAAAAAACCCTGCCAAATTTGATTAATTCAAACATGGAATAGTTAATTGTGTTGATTTCTTCAGTGAATGACTGGATCACAAACACAGAAAACAAGCTGAAGCAGTTTACAGAGGTTGTAGAAAAGTTATCAGAGGAAGACTCCATCAAATTTGGCAGGAAAGATCCAGAGGCATATCCTTTACATAGATGTACATGTATGTGTGCATTGAATATGCTCATCAACATTGAATATGCTCGTCAACAGTAGTAAAAAGGCCAGGCATATGTTAATACATGTATCTTAATTTTTTTTAATCTTTTACATAGCAGTGGTACATTTATGATGATATAGAGGGCAAAAATCATTCAGTGATTGTTTTTATTCAAGCAAATTCAGAGTAAGTTTAGTATAATGCATATTCAGGCTTGTTATCAGCTATGAGAGAGTTTGACCTTAACAGCTGATCACAGAGGTGGAGAAGTTTGTGACCCTGAACACCCAGGAACTCTCCAAGGACAAGTGGCTGTGTCCCATCAGCGGCAAGAAATTCAAGGGCCCAGAGTTTGTCAGGAAACACATCTTTAACAAGCACGGGGAGAAAGTGGATGAAGTCAGGACTGAGGTATGAAATATAAAAAAAAAAATCATTGAGAAGCTTGACTTCTGAAAAGGATATTCAGAAGTCATTAGAATAGAGTTTTGATCCTTGTGTGCTCCGACAAGTTTGATTTGGTTTCATTGTCTAACAGTCTTTTGAAATTTGATGATTATTCATGGTGATCATTGGCTAATATTGTTTGTTTATTTAAAACAAGATACACTATGATGATGAGTCATCATATATACATTTATACCGAATATTGCAGGTGACCTTTTTCAATAATTACCTGGTTGACCCCAAACGACCTGCTTTACAAGAACATCCTAAGAATAAACAGAAAGAGGGATCCGGTAGGGAACAGTTCACCAGCCCTAACACTGGCTACCAGGCCCCTCCCCAGCAGGGAATGATGGGATACAACCAGCCAATGGCACCACCCATGAGAAACTATGGTAAATAGTAGTGGAGAAGAAAATTTGTCTTATAAACATGAATAAGGTCATTTTGAAGGCAAAAAGTTTTGAATTGTAGTGATATCACATGATGAGATCAATTTACTGTGCTATGTTTAATTAATTCTACTTATTGATATGGAAACTATGTGTACATGTATCATAGATATTTCGGTGCTGTTTTTGAACAATTTTTATGTATCATGCATTTATCTTTACTCTATGTGAAATGTTAATTATATTGTACAAGGCCAGTCAAGTGCTCTTCAGATAATGTTATCACTCTGTCATTATTTTTATTTAATAAGATTGGGAGATGCTGAAAATGCATGATTTTTTAGAAGTGGATACTGTGTTTCAAAAATTAAATATAATATTATAAAATTTAAATTCATTCAAATCAATCGTTGACAGGATCTGGTGGAAATGCGCCTCACCATTACCCAAACCCCGGGGGATACGGAGGTCACGATTACAGGGGTGACTACCGGAGATCTGGTGGGGGATACAGAGGACATTTTAGGTAACCACGACTCTCCGCTTATGGAGGAAAAGTTTTTGAAGTCAAATCTTTCATGTTGATTCAAGTTCTTGTTAGTTTGGACAATTTTTTTTCCTTTGATTGCTACTCTGTTGTTAAACTGGGCAATTTATTTCCAGATCCAATAATGCTATGAAGCGGAATTCTGAACAGTTGAGTAACTTATCTAAAAAGAGCTTTGTCAGAGTTCATTTCTGACATTGGATCTTCCAGACTTTGTTGTATAGAAGTTTCTCAGATTAATTTTAATGCATTTGGCAAGGTCTTTTGATCACCACTTCCATTGCAAATAAGTTGTTAAATTACATGGAGGTCATTTATTTCCAGATCCAATGTTGCAATGAAGCGGAATTCTAAACAGTTGAGTAATTAGTCTAAGAGCTTTGTTAGAATTCACTTCTGACATTGGATCTTATTACCCTGTACACGTTTCTCAGATATTACAACAGATTTGATTCAACAAAATGCAAAATTACAAAATTATCGAAGTTTTGATATTCACAAATTTAAAAATATTTTCACGAAATATGGAAATCTGAGAAGCAATATTATAGGTTGAATATGTGTAAGTTTCTATTATGAAATACAATAGTTTGGACATAGGAAAAAAAAGATAGATAAGTTTATTAAATTTTAATTCTTGGTGTAAATAATCTGGGAAGCAATTAAATTATGCAGATAAAATCCCTTTCTTCAATTCTCTAATTATCGTCTTGTGAACCTATGTCCCACTTAGCCAAAGAAAATCTTATCTTATTTTGTTTAAAGCCTTTTGAAAAGAGATTTGTGGTGTTTTGCAGCTGAAGATCTGTCTATTGATGCTGTGTGTAATCTTGTGAAAAGTTTAAAATTCCAAATAATAACAACCTGATTCTGTTTGTAATTTGTACAGTTTTTATTTGTAAGCAGACTGTGTTATAAATGCAGTCAGTTGATAACCCTCACAATTGGGATTCCTTCAGAACTACAACACCACTTACTGTTAATGTTAATTACTCTCACTAATCCCAGAAAGCCCTGAACAAGACCTTGGAAAAAAAAAGATATTTTTTTTTATTCTCAGAAGAAGAAAAAATGGTTTCAGGTGTTGGAAGGATAAAAATCTGAGTTTTAATTTATTTAGTATGTCTGACCTGGTAGTTCTTCTAAACTGGGTTGTAATTTTACATCGGAGTAGTTGGGAATGACAAAAAACTAGTTTTGATGATTAGAATTGACACTGAATGCATATTGTAAATACTGGGTAGTATTCTATTGGTGTTCACTCAGTATGCATTTATAGGCCATATTGAATATTAATGCAGCTGTTTCAAAATGTTTTCATCGATTAGGTTTTCTAAATCTTCACACTGTCTAGCAGAGAGATAGAGACTAACTTGGACTACTGGTACTTGTTAGTTATCTCCTTGTTGCAGAGGGAATACTAGTATTGCACGTGGGTGTGTTATGTGTTACTGTGATGTTATTTTTCCACACATTTTTATAGCATAAACATTTTCTAAATCTATAGGTTTCTTTATTAGCAGATTAAGATTTGTTAACTTTGTACAGATCATCAAAATAGTAGTTAAATGTCATTTTTCTTAATTTTGAATTTACCGTAATTGAAGTTTAATGGCTGAATACAGATAATAAATGTGTAAAAAAAAAAAAAAAAAAGGAAAAAACAAAAGTGACCAACAAAATCCTGTGGACTTTTTTAATGATGTTCCCTTGATTTAGTGTTGAAAAATATTTTCAGTCCTCACTGTGTCTTGATATGCAATAAAAGGGATAACAATAGATAATAGGTACCCATATCCTAGTTTTCCCCTATATACCGGTATTGGGAATACATGTATAACATTTACTTTTACTCTTTGATGAGTGAGAAGCATGATCAGAATTGGGTTTTAACATTGAATGTTGATAGTTGTAGGATTGTATTAAACACTGTGTTACAGCTGTATAGAGGCTTTTCCCTGAATATATTTCCACTGTTAAAAATATCAGTGTTGTAAAAAAAAAATGTGAAAAGGTGTTTTTAAATCCTTCCTGTCTTTTCCACTAACAATTATTGACTTCATTTTCACTATTAATTTGTTGTCTTTTACAGTTGGGCTTTGTGATTTTCATGAAATTATTTAAAAGTACCCTATTGTTTGGTGTTGTAAATTTCTATAGTATTCATTACCCAAATGTAAGAATTTTTGTTTCTGATTTGATTTGTATGCTAGGGCTTTGTAATCCTTGATTCTGTGTAATAATTTATTCAAACTAGATGTAATGTTATACATTGTATTCTAATAGATTATCAAAATTTCAATAAATCCTTTTCTATGTGGTCATTTGATCATTAACAAACTTCCTATACATAGTGTAAAAGTTAAAACCTCTGTAAACATTGGAATGGAAGCCCCCTTGTTTATACTGCAATTAAAATAGTGCTGATGTAACTTCAACTTATTCAGAATTTTCTTAAATACTATGGTACATGTAATATTATGTGGACAAAATGTTGGAGCGATGAGTGTTATCAGATTCAAACTTGAACGTGTTATCTTACTTCGCACTGTGACACCTAGTGTTATGGTATGCTTTCATAATGCAATGTATCAATAGCAGAGATCTTTTTGGTGACAGATGGAGACAACCGTTAACAGTAAGATATGAATGCTGCTAGACTGAGAAACCCACACCATTGCTCCCGTTTTCAATCTTTGATATCCTAGATTGGTCGGTATATGAATCAGTTTGTGTTTCAGAGATCAATATTCGAGTCGACTCTTTCTTTCTTTTCTAGTCGCAGATCTGATCCAAGGGGAATAATTGAGTATCGTGATCTGGATGCACCAGACGACGGGGACATTTTCTGAGGGTGCGGTGAAGGCGCGGGAACTTTACAGCAGGGCCATACATTATCAAAGATTCATTTGCCAGACTTGTAGATAGTGATGTTGTGAGTTGTCATATATTGATGTAGCTGAAATTTTTTTTTTATCAAATATTTGAGCAAATGCATTTCTGTTAAAAACAATTGATGGAATAGATGCCAGTAAAATATGAAGCTTTTTAAAAGATTTTTAATAAAGTTCATCGTAACATGTGCAGGTTGCAAGTTCTTCAGCAAGGAATATTGATTATAAAGTTTGGAATTGTAAAGTGAAGAATATCTGTACATGTGCATGTCAGGTTTTATTGCAATATGTATGTTGATCATTATATCACTCATACCTCATAAAGCACAGTTTTATCGACTTAATTTTGTGTTTCTGGCACTTGTGAATAAATTAATCATGTTTGAATATTTGGCAGTTTGTAGTTTTCATTATGAAATTTATGACATTAAAATTTTATTTCAATTGCTAACACTTCTTACTGATGGACAGAAATTTCTCAGGCAGTGTCGTGCATGCACTGTTCACATGTCAAGCGCCTATATAAAGGCAAGAGAAATACATGCATATATACATGTATAACAATGTTGGGCTGTCGTTCCTTTCGACAGAACAAGTGCAGAAAGAGCAGTAGATGTTTTTAGAAATACACCAGTTTTTGTCCATCTATTTAACCATCTCATGAAAACTATTACTGACAATGTTTATTTGAAGGACCACGCATATTAATGCATTTTATGTCGCAACAGCTGCAGTTGAAATGCTATAAATACAAACTGAAGAAGCCGAGATGCTTCCAAGATAAGAGTGTATGAAGTCGACTGTTATCACACATATAGAGCGGTATTACATAATATGGCTTTTGTTTGGGAGTCTCTTCTCCCTGACCCTAGAGAGAATCGGCACTAATTTGTCTGCAAATTACCCTTAGTTAAATCAGTTGTACATATCACTCGGATACATCTTTTTCAACCCGGATTTCGACACCAAAGAAACATCAAGTGATTCTTGGCACGCAACAATGTTGCAGATTGCTGTGTTCCAATCAAGTTATGTCCAACAAAAACAATATTTTATGATAAGTCTATAAAGACCTGTGTCGACTCAGATGAAGACTATCAATTTAGAAATATGAAACTTTATATCGACCTTAAATAGTTTAATCTTTTGTGGGAGTCCGGTCATTAAACCATCCACTCAAGGTAAATAGTCCTTCTCATGAAATCGTCCGCTATATCATCGATATGATGTCAGCATTTCTGACTTTCAGTCTATGTCTACTGTTTGAAGTAAATTCCTGCTAAGTCCTGCTCGTCACCTCTCGCACAATGCAATATCACCCCCCGCCGAGCGGGGCGTGGGTGTAGTGCCTGCGCTGGTGCCATAGCCCCTACCCCTAGAAGAAATAATGGCACTGCGCTCGGAAGGAACCGAATGGTGCGTCGTGGATTCAGTGCAACTGATATAGGTAATCAGTGAAGACAATATAATGCCACCGACAGCAATGAACCCCATCCCGATCACAATGGTCAGATCGAGGGACTGGGAGAGATGGGCGTAGTATATCTCTATGGCCTCCATGTCGCGGGCCCTGGCGTATGGGTTGAAGGTGTAGTCCCGGGGGACAGTGTAACCCACAACTATACAGACTACCCCACACACGATCAGCCCCGCCGCCGTGTACACCACCGCGTCCTCGGGGTCAAAGATGACCGTGCGGCCCTCGTCCTCCCCGTCCTCGGTCATATGCCCTGAAAAAAAATAACAACAGTGGTGTAATGCAAATTAATTATAAAGATATTTTGTCGTTTCACCCTCTAAACTATCAAGGGACATTCGTAGTTTTTGAGTGGTCTATTTTACAATTTGTATGCAATGATGCAGCAATGAACATTTTGAATATTCAGGCACGAAGCATCGTTTTCCAAAAAAAAAAAGGAGGAGTCAGACTTTCACTCCAAAGCTCGAAATCCCAATCCGTAGGGTGGGGAGGGGGTTAAGGTGCTGGGTTATATTGGTGGTTTGTCCCTTCTTTCTTAAACGATGCTATAGGTACTTCATACGTACATGCCTTTATCAAGTTTAAAGCAGTATGAAATGAAAAGAGAGTACTGAATTTGCTGTTCAGTGTGTTGAATACTAAATAAAAACATGCTATTTACCGAGATTTCAGGAATAAGGCTTTAGAAACCCATTCCTGATTGTAGCACAATTTTAAAACAACGTCTTGATTTTAACGTTAACTATTATTAATATCGGAAAATTATCGAGAATGTCCTAATTTAAAAAAATAAATAAAATGTGTTGACCGTAAGCTGTAAAGTAACAATTCTTTTCAACGAATGATTAATAATCTAGGCATAGTAGGATGGTCGTGAATCATTCACATGAGTTTGTGGTAATATCTTTTTTGAAGTTTTTAAAGTAGTTGCGGTGACAACGTTTATTTTTTCAATAATCATAGAAGCACAGTGTGTAAAAATCTCCATTTGTGTACGATTGTTTACATTTAGTTATCCGTCCACCCAAAGTATTATACAACTTGGTGCGGCTGTTCAAGATAAAAAAAAAAAAAAGGTTTCATGCCCGCGTAGTACATGTAATTATAAGATAATCCGTTTTAACTAGGCCCCCAAAACAAGATTAAACCTTTAGATATGAATATCGAACAGATTTGACGTATCATGTTTTGTAACTCAATAGATCGCACAGATGTTCAATTATCAATGCAGAGACATCTATAATTGTGTACATGTACAATTTGTAGAAGTAACAAAGCGACACGATGCAGTGGAGGTTACTGGAGGAACATGACTTTATATTCAAGTTTTTTGATCTGCATTTCGACCTCGCATAAATCAGTAATTGAACAGGTTATAAATCCAATTCAAATTCGGGCCACCTACATTTTCTTTGAATTCCGGGGTCAAAGTGATATGACCTAAACGATAGCAGCGTTCGTATGATCTGGCATTGCATCGGAAATCATAGAGAGATATTGTTGGCATACTTCATTAGGAAATGCAAGTGTTTTCTTTGAAGTTTTCTTAAATGGCTTTCAACCCCTTTGAACAATAATGTTACTATTGGCCTATATTTCAACAAGTGTTTGGTTAGGTGTATAAATTACTGTTAACATGCATGCAAAATAACAAACCATCCGAAAAAGAGATTTTATCGCTCCCGATTTAAAAAAATATTTATATCTAAAATCACGAATTTACAACATAACCATAGAATTGAATTTATCAGCGTGGTTATTTTTACATCAAACATGTGAAATGCTGCATCATCTTAATAAAATCCAACCACCATTCGACAACTGAAGTTATTGGAATTTTGTAAGGCACTCACCGACACAAGATTCTGGATTTCAGCCATAAAACGGGCGTTTAGACAAAATCCGGCGATATCGTGATAATCCTGGTCCTACACCTGGCACACGTGTGGCGGGGGATGACGTGGTCCCGATCAATACATGTGTATTACTTGACATCTTCAGTTTTAAGTCTCTCTCTCTCTCTCTCTCTCTCTCTCTCTCTCTCTCTCTCTCTCTCTCTCTCTCTCAAAATTTACAAAGCCTTAGTACGTGTACTTGTATCAATATGATTTTTGAGAAACCAAAATTAAGTTATCGATAAATGATATTTATGTATTTATGAACATTTTTTAAATATTCTTATCTTCTCTAACTTTCAATCACTGGTATATTTTAATATTTTATTTTGTAGTACATTTAGCGCCAGTTAAGAATGCTTATTAAGCAATTCCCATCGCTTCTACAACCCCTACAATCTTTGATGTGGGAGGTTCGAATTATGTAATAGCTGCAAAACATTTTGGTTCATAAAAATCTAGACGTGCTCTCAATACCGACAAATCAGATATTACTGTAACCTTGTTTTCACTACGCATTTTGTGTCTGCACACGAGCGGTTAAATAAGTTAACTATATTGTCTAAAGGTTATTGTGACTGTCAAGTACTTGTTGGATTAGACGAAATATACTGTTTAATTTTTCTGTTCAGATTTTCTTTTTGAAACATGAAATTTCAAAAACACATTAAATGAACGATTTGCGTCTTCTTTTTTTATGGTTTACCATTGATTTTATTGTTGGTAAACATTCAACGGGGTTTTTTTTCTCTCAGTAACTTCTAAATGTTTTATTTTTCTAAATACTTTTAGCTGATTTTGTTGTGCAAAATGCAACAAATATTGCAACATGTTTTTGCAACTGAAGCATTAACCAACTGATAAAACTCAATACAAAAGCAGTTGGTGTCAGCTATCGCTGTATTTGAAAGCTCCGGGACAGATTCACTGCTTTTCTGATTAATCTCCAGAACTCTTCTTCGCAACCAATAGCATACTTTTTAGCTTTTATCACTCTTTTTAGATTGCTTCTCTGAAAATCAACAAAAATTATAATTAAGTAAATCAGAAGATTGATAAACGTTCATTTTAATTAGTGTTAGCTTTTAGCGTTGTTTATAATGCTCAATTTAGTTTTTTCCCACTTGAACAGATATTGGAGTTTATCAGTTCATCGGGTTTGTGTGTTGCATATACACGCTGTAATGCCTCTGTCTGATGCCTGTTGCCTCGATCTGGTTTAAGGAGATATCATCTTCAAGGTTGTCTTTAACATCCAAACACCTGTCCTTCTTTTCTTCTTGATAAATGTACATAAACCATTTCAAGATTACGTCATATAAGTGACGTCAATCTTGCGGAAACCTACAAACGTATCGTCCATCTTAATATAAAGACAGGTGTGATTCTAAGGTTACCAGTAGAAATTGTAATTGTGATCCGCACTGAAATACTTACCAGAGTAAATATTTCCGTTGTCTCAATAATTTCCGAACAAGTCTCACGTACACATGTATATGGTGGACGCGTGAATTATTCATCATGTAAATCTTTGTCCTTCTGCCCGCCCGTCATTTTGCGTATAGCAAAGTTTCGAAAAACCATTCATCGACAAGTTTTCATTCGGAGAAACATATGACTGAGAGTAATTGAAATGTGTCATATATTTATGAACTTAAACTTTTCAATGACCTTGACCTCATCCATCTTCATTTTTTGTTTTGTGTATTTTCTTTAGATAAATATTAAATTATAGATTTGGTGACATCTATTGAAGTTCCTTTGATTGCTTATATCATAAAACTCCAACAAAAATACATAATGGTCAAAGCAACTCAACTGTGCAATGCTTTTCTGAATTTGACCTTTTCTATAACCCTGGCTTGCAAAATTCGAGATAACTGAACTTTGGAATTCTAACTATGTCCATTTTCTATGATCTTGACTTCACTATTCTCAAAGAATCAATTAATGCAAGATATTTTTGCTAGATATGAAGGATTCAAATCTACCCAATTTTCTTATACTTCTCTTCCCTATGTGACATCGAGTTCAATAATCCCTATTTTGAGATTAGCTTGCTTTTATAGAAGAAAGTGTTCAAGTTATTTTTATCCAACTTTAAGCAAAGAAACCAGAAACATTTTGATGTGAGCTATTCAGCTGTGTTCTAAATTTTTAACCTTGACACTGGCTTCATTTTTGTGTTAATTTCCGTTTCAAAGAAACTATTTATGTTCAACTTTTACGTAATAGGTGATTACTAATGTACATGGCTTACCCTATGAGCTTGACATTGTGATTCCCCATTTTGCAGTTAAATAAGTTTAAATAAAAAGTTCGAGATACTACAGTATTATCAACATTGGTGAGAGTATTTCAACAATATTCTGAACTTGTTTCTTTATAATACTTTGATTTAAAATACATTTTCCTTATTTTTTGTTTAGCTCAGATTTTAAGAAATCGAGCGATATTCATGTAATGATGCATATTGGTGAGAGCAATTTGCTTTGCCATGATTTTCTGACATAGACCTTCCTTGTGACCTTGACCCCATTATTCTATATTTTGCCTAAACCTTCAGTTAGTTGCATCAACTATCGTTAAATGATTCTCTCCTTCTATAATTTACAAGTAACTCATGCCAGTGCAAACATATAAGGTACATTTCGAGTTTGGTTCAACTTAGACGTACTAGTACTATCAGGCACAGCATACAGGTACTGTGACTAATTATATTGGTAGTACATGTAGTATTTGTTGCAGTTTATATTTCTTTTTCATTTTCATGTGAAATTCGTTGTTCATTACCAACACCTTTTTGTCCTGAAAGTTTCAGCATCTTTCCAGGGATGTTTAACCCTCTGTAGATAAATGTAAGTGACAATGCCTATAACTATTCGACTTCTTTCTCGTCATATAATGATAGACCTACAAGGATGATGGATGGATAAGTAGTTTATCGTTCAACTTGCCTTCATTCAGTGAATCAGCTATCTTCAACATTCTTGTTTTTTCATCATTATTCAGGGTAGTTGATGAGTATTTGTTCTCATCATTTTCATTCATCCTTTAAAACTCTCCTGTCTCTCGGTTGTTTTAATGGTGAAGGTTACACGTGCATTCACAGAAATATCTGTCAGTTTCTGGTAGTTTGATGTCAAACATATGCTAACCATCGGGTCCGAGTGAGGAGGTACTATCACAGAAAAGGTAAGGAGCATTCTTCATCAGAAACCAAATTATAATTATCGGATAACTTGGACAAACTTTGATTTAAAAAGTACAAGAAGAGAATCTAAAAATTTCTTGTTTCGCTAAATGCGGCCGAGCGTGGCCTCGCCTTGGTTTTGCGGACAGACGTGTTGGGTGCGCTAAGCATCTGAGCTCTAAACAAGGCACCACGACTCCATCATTAAAGACTGTGAGAAAAGGAGTTTTGAAGGAAATGGGTGTTTGACAAATGCTTAACAACTGTTTGGTGTGTGTAAATTGATGCATCTTTTTCTTTCCTCTGAGGGATTATTATGTCAGTAATTGCAGGAGGGTTTATGAATGAAATGTTAAGTTTTCACCCTTGCAGAGTTCTCTTCCACTGCTGTGATTTGGGGCGGAATTTCACAAATTATTCGCCACGTTGGTGGTATATTCGATATCTAGATTATCGCCTTCTGACAGCTTTTTAAAGTGAAAACTCCAGAATTACAGTCAATTAGACGTATTTGTATTTTACAGCCCTTTTAATTTTCCGATCACCCACCAAAATATAAGGGCTAAATGAACCTTGAATTGTCTTTAGAAAAAATCCTTTCATATTGTACATTGCACGTCTGTGTAATCGCTTTCTTTTATTTCTGTTCCACTTTCCTATTTGCCAAGTCGTCCGTGCAAAAGCCTTCCTGTTAAAAAAAAAGAAACTAATTAGTAAATGATTTTGAAATTAGGACAAAGCACAAAGTTAATTGTTGACAAAATGTTAAACTTAGGCCACCTTAGAACACATCGACAACAGTTCATAAATTATCAATTTGAAACCTTCTATAAGAACTTGTTCGTCCGTGCAACATAATTCTATTGAAATCCCAAATGTTCTACATAACTTGTCAACTAACAGAAGCAAAGAACGATGCTCGAACAACAGCCGAGAGAAATGACGCAAAGAGAACTGACGGTATCATAAGCCCCATCTTACGGTGTGAGCATATTTGTCCATGGTTTGTGCATTAGTATATTTATTGTTAAAAATCCATTTATTTTGGGCTTGTTAAATACCCATTTTTCAGCTGACAATGATGGATAATCCATGTCATTGTGTCTCGTAATCTCTGGTCCTTGTCTCGTTTGCAATCAAACGGCTATCATGTGCATGCGAAAATATCAAACAAGAAAATCACGTGCAAACACGATATGCCAGTATTACAGAATCTGAGAAAATATTAATGAATTATGAATGGACGAATACTTCCTTATTAATTTAAATTAATTTTGAGAATGGATGAAACAAATACTATGCATAAGCAGTTTTTTATGAATGATGGGTCAATGGGGGTTATGCGTATCTTTTTAAATAAGATTTAAATTTTTTGTCAGTGAATGAGTAAGATGAGCAACATCAGATTACAAAATGCATTTTGCACCAGGCCTATCAGATATCATGCATGTCATTCCATGGTTTGTGACCCATTCCTTTGCTCCAATTTGCACACTTGGTCTACAATTGGGACATGCAGTTGACTTCGACCTCATTCGCTAATTGACACAAAACCCCAATAAAGTAATCTCGCTGAAAAATCTCCTGATATATTTTTTTTATGCTACAGAAACGCATTGATCTTCTCCTAAGTAGGTTTGGTCTGTTCCTTCACTGTTCTTAAGTTTTCTACAACAATACTCGCAGACATAGTTAGGACAAAAACTGCCAGTCTGGGCATACTTTTAAGAAAAGCTATACTGTTGTATTTGTTAGCAATGTTCAAAGCGATTAACGTCTAATTACACATGTATATGATCTCATGATTTTTGTCAGCAGTAAAACGCCAGCGAGATTATAAAGGTTTCTACCCGGCATTAACCTGTAAACGGCAGACCCTTAGAACAATTTGTAGACGAAATCCTACCCTACTTGAAAGCGTTGCATGCTTTCGTCTACAAATCATTATTGTATTTAGAAATATTACTTTAACAATTAAAATATCTTTTAATTGCATCGACGCCTATTGGCATAGAATCGCATTTCGGGAGGGACGAATTTTGAAATGTCAAAACACCATTTTGCAACAAACATTAATGCATATTAGTTGGTTAAACATTTGGAATAATTTGTACATTCAAAAATCAACATATTCGACTTATTCCTTTAAGGAGTTTTCTTTTTTCTAATAATCTAAATTACAATAAAATTATGGTTGTATGATTACAACAGTTGGCAACATATTCGAAATAACTTTCTATCATTTTTCTTAGATTCTTCGACTACAGCAAAAGTATGATGAAAACTACATCCTGCTGTTATATACTATAATTTGGTTATTTTTAATGAATTTGACCTTCAAATATTTACTAATTGCAGTAAATATTGCTTTAAAAGATTGTTTTAAAACATTTAAAAGACATTTTCCTTATACTAATCTTTTTATTTTTATATCATGAGATTACGTTAATCACCTATCTGGTAGTAATTTTACGGTGGCCTTGTATTGAATTTTGAATACTTTTGAGTGAATGACCTGAATTTGGCACCAATGCACGTCTAGGTATTCTCGTCTACGCTCATCCGCTACATGCACGCGCTTTACTCTGCGTGAACTAACCCCAGTAAACCTGAATCACGGTGGGTTTATTATATTTGCAAAGATAAGATGAAAAGGGGTAGAGATTGAGATTAAGAATAACATATTCATTAAAGCCATAGAAAATTGAAGGTCTTTGAAATCTGGCGTGTAACAAAGTTTTTGAATAAAAAACTGGAAAAAAGGAATTCTTTGGATTCTCTATCAGACTTTTGGGAAAAAAGGCATTAACAAATCAATCAATTACTAAAATTTGTGAATGTGATACGTTCTTTACAATTAACGTTGATGAGGACAACAAAATGACTCTCGAAGGCTTCAAACGGGGTTTATTTTCGATTGCAATCAAATACCACAGAAAGCCCTTTCCCAAACAAACCAAATCACTCAACTATTTAGTAAACCCGACTGGCTATGTGCCATCGTTAAAAAGGATGACCATGTAAGATCTATTTAAAAGTTAATCCTAGTTTACGGGGATCACATAATTGATGTATCGAATTGCCGATTAGTAGATGCACTGCCACCACCTCTAGATGCAGATTGTGAAATGATTTATAAAGTTCCTAGCTTAAAATGACAGATTTATTCATTTGACAACATGCAATAGGTTAAAGAGCCACAGTAGATAAAATAGTAGCATTGAATGCAGAAGATACTAGTGTTATCAGACGAAGTGTGTGGGGATCCAGGAGACAATGCGACCAGAACTCACGGGGCATGAGAGCATTAACGAAACAAACCCCCGTCCATTTGATAACCCACGATTAGGATATTGTCTCTGACACCTTAAATTACGATCAAAATCATCCTGTTCACAATTAATAATTCAAAAGACAATGCAGTCTGGGTTAATTGCCCATCCCAATATGTCTACCTGGTACACTAAATATCGTCTGCCTTGCTATAACTGTGGTAGGGGATTGTGATGTTTTAACCCTCTCGTCCACGTGACCTGACAAATATGGAGCATCAATAGGATGACACCTGATTAGTTCTGCTATGTCTGCGAGTCAGTTCCTCAGCAAGCACCTGTGGGCTTATTGATAAAATGATCAATGGGGTTATTCATATTTCACGTGCTCATTATCTTGTCCTATGGTGATTCTTTTTGTGTATATGACCCATTTAACTCATTGTTCTTTCTTAATTTCAGTGAACCCCCTAATCGAGTTTTTCGATTCAGACCAAAGAATAACACTAAATCATTTAATGTTTTGTTCTTAATTTAGTTACTTAGATAACGATGCAATTAAAATGAAACTGAAGATTAACAGCATCTCATTATGATACTTAACATATGAAGTTACTTCATGTGAATTCTCATGAAGACACCTTATGTGTCGTTTGATGTCTTATTGTCTTTGTTCACACTAAAGTGCAGACTGATTCAACATTATACGAGAATGTCGAATTAAACTGAAATTCACGGGGATGGACAGGTCTTGAGATGACCACATGCGCATCCGGGGTACAATATACTTTATTACACATTATCATTTTCGTATGCTTGATTTTGCTATGCTGATACTCGACCAGGTATCAGCAATATTCCACGATACTTTTTGACCAAGGAATAGAGAGATAGACCTGTCCTCTGACTAGCAGTCTAGATCTGCCAGGTACAACATGCATACCGCGCATTCTGCGGGGATCAGAGAGGTCGTGGCTTGGTACCAGGGTAGACGACAGGGATCGCCCTATCTTGTCCTATTCTAAACAAAGTCACCATTGTCTCCAGATTCCGATTTCGCTCTATCGTCAGATTTAATCCGTCATGTGTCGCGTACGCTATTATTCAGGTGGTCTATGTTGTCAAATCACGAAGACCCCATCAGAAATAGATCTAATGTCCCCGGCTCTGTCAATACAATGGTGTTACCAAAGATCAAAGGTGCTCCCAGATATAAAATCACCTCATTTGCAATCATCTTAGCCATGCAAAAGCTCAGAGTTGCAAAAGAAACGGTTAAAACAGAGGATGCACACGGACTGCTTCACTGTAGGAATTTTTCTATCTTTGAAATAAAATAAAAAAGAAATAACGGACGTATGGTTCATAGTCTTATTTATTAGTTTTGACAAAGCTTATTTCTGTAAAATATCCCGGTTTATACCCAGCGTTTCTTTGATGTTTCAAAGTGTATCGCCACAAAACAATTGGTTGTTTGTAATGTCAGGTGCGTGTAATGGTATCCAATGTCCAGACGCGAGACTGCCCAGCGACCAGGGAACAGGTCTATCCAGGCCTACCTTGGGAACACTTTATTTCTATGTACAGATGTTGCTTGCAGTTTTACGTTTGTAGCTTGATACGGGAAGTTAAGAATGAAAGTAAGCATCGATTTCGTGTGAAATAGGTGTTTCAATGCACTAAATGCGTATTGAATACCAATTTGGAATAATTTAGTCCCGTTTTATATTGAAATCCTATGGGTAATTGAAAGATCTTTTTTAATTCACCCACCTGTTTTGGATCGGTATTTTAGAAAAGGAAAACTTTTTTCTGGGTGTGTACTTTCTTAAAGGGTTTATCTTGGCGGTTAATCGTTTGTTAATGTTTTACAGTTTTTTTTATGAATATGCATAAGAGTGGAGAGGGTTGTCTCTTCGAGTAAGAGGCATTGAATTTCGTATTTTACTATCTGTAGAATCAGAAACAATCCAAGGGTTTAAGTCCTCGCATTCATTGATAAAAAAAAGAACTTGGAACGTATGTGAACAATTCCATGTTATTGACTGCTCGTGGGTACCCCTAAAGTCCGCGGTGGTCCAATCGCGATCCCCCAAATCTGTTACCAATAGTGACTGGAACAAGACATAATAGCAAAGAGGCAGTACAGTTATGAAACGTTATAGTTTTCTTTGATACTTGACAGACTATATAGATATTGCTGATCTTAAAGAAATGGTTTGAGTCTCTCTGAGTCTGGAGTGTATATTGCAGGCGTTCTGGAATAAGCGCTGGAGTGTGCAAGCGACTGTGTCGTCTGGGAATTGTAAAGACTTGATGAGGGATTCCAACTAGAGGTGAAGAACTCCGGAGAAACCACCGACGGCGTAAGTTGAATTGTCATCTTTAATTTATTATTTTTTTTTTCAAATTGTTGAAATAAGACAAGCGAGAGAATGACGCTGCACTGTGTCATGCGAATCCAAATGTATAATCCGCCACGTTGTTGTTATTAAAACTTGCATTAGTATATTTTTTTTTAAAAAAGCGAGAAATATTTCAAATATGTTTCTTTTAAATTTTTCATAACATTAGAGAAAATTATGAATCATGCATGTAATTTGCAGCGTTTTTTTAAAAATGGGTTTTATAAATAATAAAATTTAACTATAAGGAAGAAATGATAGGTGAACTTAAAGCTGACGATTCAAACAAGTAGAGATGTCAGAGATTAAATGGGAGTGACTGTATCAAGTTAAACATTCTAAAAATTAGCAAACTGCTTAAGAGCTCTAAACACACAAATGACATAGGGCAAAAATCAAGTTCATTTTAGCTCATAATTTGATCAGATACACTGCAAAGATTGCAAGATCTTAGACGAATTGGTTTACATCAGCGCACAAGGAAAATGAGAGAATTGGATAAAACCAAGTGACTATGTATAAACAAATTCGTTTTTTACTTAGCGAACCATTCTTAAAAGTTGCATTTATTTCAGAACGATGCTGTCAAGATTACGATCCGCACACCCTGGGTTGCTTATATCAGCAATATTTATTCTATGTAAGTATGATCTGTTCCATATTTTTCTTTTATAACTGAAACTATTAGACGTATACATGCAAGACAGTTCTTCTGAAACAGCCCATTTCCAGATTTGCCTTGAATAAACTTTGGCAATGATATTCAAGTCACATGACCCGTGCCTTCTGGACGCTGTTGGTTCATTAACACTAGACAATTAATTTAGAATTAACCATAACTTTGATCCTTACACCGTTAGAGGTTCAAAGGCTTTTTCAATGAAGAGGGCTAATTAGAGATTACATAATATAATGCAGCAAAATTGTAGAACTGTAAGATTCGTAATCCTGGCTCCAGTGGACCATTTCCAGAACCTTTTGTTCTTATTGGGGCCAGTTTAACTTGAAGATTCACCGTATGATATATATATCGTTAAGTCGTTTATGAGAACACTTCTGAGCCGACAAAAACTCGCAGTTAAATAAGTATCAGATATATGATTAGTGTCCCGATTGAAATTACCACCTTACGTTGGACTATACGAGTCAGCAAAATCATGCGGTTTCTCTTTTTGATCTATGAAAATCTCAAGATTGGATAATATTTTTTGCACGAACTATTTTATTCCCACTGTTTTATATCATATAATGCTACTTCAAATGGGTGATAGAACGACCGAGATACGCAATGTTTTAGAACTTTGTATGAAAGGAATATTGTCTCCTGGTGGACAAAATCCCCCATCTCTTTTCTTGTCAACAACTTTAATCTTTGACTGATGTATATCATTGTTTTAACTAACAAAGATTAAGTAAATAGGCCCTTCCAATTAACTCAAACTTAAACATCCCCAGTAATTTTCCGCAAACGCCCGTGCACAACAACAACATTTGTCTTAGTGGTTCAATTATTTGTTCAGTCGGAGTCTTCTTTTTTTGTAATTTAAAAGATTATTGCCTGTTAGAAAAATACTAAACTCAGCACTATAAATATTTAGGCTGAAACAGGAAATAAAGTTTGTCTCTGAACAAGAATGAGAGAGAAAAGAGTAAGCGTGATTAATTCTCTTTAGAGATTTTAATCTGACTGAAATATGTTGCATCTCAAGGATTTATTAAATCATGGACGACTTCCGCGAGATCTTGAAACTGATAGTTCTCTATATAGCGTTCCATTGCGCTGTATTAATGTTATCCCTGTTATCAATACTTTTGGCCTTTCCATTCAGAAACAGAGCTCTTCTGTTTAATCCAATTTGTTTATGTACAAACTATTTAAAATGTTAAATTCTCACTTGCTCTTGGAATCTTAGGAATACGACGATACTGTTACAAAATTACAAAAACTTCGCGTTAAGTTGATACCAGAAACCCCCAGCGAGCCGCTGCGATACCTGGGCCCTATGACAGGTGCCCGTCAGAGCAATGATGGCCCGATTACAAGAACAGTCCTATCTAGTCTCATTGCCTGATATTAGATGTGATCGGGGTTTTGTTTTGGACCATAACTCTGGGTGGGATGTTTCCTGATGGGTCGTCAGAATGCGATAAGTCGTGTTTTACACCTAAGAATTATAAGTTATCAAGATGTATGGAGTTGACAGAATGGCAATAACCGCTATTGTGTTCATTGGAGGAGGGTAAAGGGTCTTATTGCACCACGCACCCTTTTGCACAAAGGTCGAACATTGCATGAGTGACAGATTTCAATGATTTACGATTTACAAAAAGAATATGTCGGTCTTTGTCATAGTTCGGGAAAAACCACTCGATCTTTGCCTCCCATAGATAAATCCCGCTCAACACTTATCTGTTGACTCGCTTGTCAATCAACCGTCAAACCCAAGAAATGGTGCTTCTTTCTAAAGAAATTCCAGCGTAACTCTATAGCACCAAACAGTATTCCATTGACTGCTCCTTGGAAGGCGCATGCTTTTTTCAATGATATTAAGATTTTGATTATCTTCGCGAGCAGATCTTTGAAATAATTAGAATTTAGGAATATGAATCAGAAGCAGACATGCTTTATCAGTCATAGAGTACAAGCCAATTGCACAGCCAAAAAAGGGTTTCACGTCGGATGCAAGTATATCATTCTGAAGGGGATGCGGTTTATATCCCCCAGCAGGCATCCCCCATATCCCAGACCAACAGGTGTCACGTGGCTTTTCAGATACCTAAAACAATAGCATACCAACTCATCCACATAAATTAACAGCAACCATTTGTCAGAATTACCTATAGTTTATGAAAATAAAAATTGATATTGTAGAACAAGGTTTTATTGTGGAGCCAATTTACGGCTATTTTATTGTTTCTTTTCACAATTATGCTTTGGTAATAAACATACATTGGTTAGACGATAAAATCTCTTCAGTGTAAAACTTTACAAAGTGCCAATCCAGTATTACCACCAGGCCCGTTTAAGTTTAGAATAGGCAGTAACTTGGCTTCCAACTCTTTTACACGTTTTAAATCAACAGCAGGATGTCAGCAAAAATGCTTGTAATTGCTTCCAATCAATAAATCTTAAGTTACATCATTCTGCCCCGTGTCTCGAACCTAAACAGCAAAACGATTTCAAAAAGAAAGTTCATAACACACAGATCAAACAATACAAATTGAAAATTAGATCTCAGAGACTACGGGAAATAAGAATGGAGGGTTATAGGGACTATGTTGTTTGCACCTCAAAGAAAATCTCTTGGCTTGCAGGTTGAGGATGATAACAAAATAAAGCAGATGTCTTAGGTATAAATATTATCTTAAATCGTTCTTGTTTTTGTGTGCCATAAAACGTCAGATTCCTCTTTTTCTTTTACAGACATTCCATTTTCTTACTGCTCAAAATGCGATTACACGGTATACGGAAAGGATGACGCACCAGGTAGGATTATACAAACTGTCAGCCTCTTGCTGCGAGGGAGCATGTTTAATGACCTTTGAACTTTTATATCATGATAAAATGCATAGTCATAACCAGATCATAAACCCCGACTTATGAGCAACAACAACAATTACTTCAATAAAATGACGACACACTCGTCTATACATTCACAGCGGCCTTGTCCTGTCAATATTTACTAACGGCCTTGCCTCATCTAACCATGTCCCATTTAAAGACCTTGACCCATCTTTATCTTACCAATGACCTAGTCTCATCTACATTCTAATAAAGATTTTGTTTCATTATATGTTTTATCCCCAACCATGTCTTTTAAAACTACTAGTATCTGTCAACACCAGAATTGTTTTATTTCCATAACAACGACATTGACCTTGTCACAATAACGTCTATTTTGCAATCAACAGAGTATGATTTCATATCCTCCTTCAACAACTTTAAGCGAGTGATCGGGGTGAGGGTTGACAGGAGGAGCGGTACCAGTGTGGGACAGACATCCTACGAGTTCAGGAGGAGAGCGGAGCGCGGGGACTTAATCATTCCAACAAGGTCAGCTACAATTTTGGTTTTATTTTGCATTAAATTCCATTCATATCTGATATTTGAATCTCATATATGCTATTCTACAGAAATTTGTTTTCGGACGGGTTTCCATCGGAGTTCTCTCTCTCGGTGACCTTGAAGCTGGCCAGCGTGACGAGGCGTGAGTCGTGGAACCTGATCGACATCACCAACCCCCAGGGCGAGACAGACTTCGCTGTGCACTTTGTCGGGGAGCTACGACAAATTCATCTCCTGTACAGGGACAAGGTTCTCAATACGCTAACAACGGCCGAATTCGACAAAAAAGACACGCGAAATGTAAGTCAACATGAAGGTCATCATTAACCATGAAAGTGGAGTATATATCAGCTCAACTGTTATTGAATCTGGAGATATTACAGTAGAACATTTTTACAGGTGTTTACAAAGGGATGGCACAAGCTGCAGATTAGCGTTCAAAAGACTGAAGCCTCTCTGTATATTGACTGCACAAGGATACAGACCGTCCAGATGACGTCATCTGATGTCAGCAACTTAGGGTACATGACCGTCGCTAAATCAATGACTTCCAAACACACCACACCAAAGGTATGACTGGTTCTGAGTCTTTGTCACAATTAATGGAAATTGTTTTTTTTTTTGTATTTTAATTTCAAAAAAAGGAAGAGGGCTAGGAGCAGATTTTATTATCAGTCTATAACGTTTCGTCCCCATTGTGTTTCCAGTTTTACCTGCAGTGGCTAGCTATGCACTGTGATCCCACCAAGCCTTCCAGAGACAGCTGCGAGGAGTTGGAGGACATTGACGATGACGATTCCCAAGTAATAATAATTCTACTACAGCATCGAATCTTGTGTACACGCTGAAAGTTGTAGTTTTAAGCTTCGGCTGACAAACTGAAGAAAGTGCCCGCATATACTATACTGTAGTATCTATTTCATTTTAAAACAGAAATATATCTTCAGTAAAGTATTTGTTTGAGAAAATAGTGGACTATAGTTTTATAAGCTAGACTAATAGTACTGTGTCCCGTTTCAATTTTTATAAATCTTTTGTGGACCTTCTGTGTTAGACTTATATATATATATGCCTGTATCATGTATTTTGCAGACATACAAGGACATCATGTTGGCAGACAAGGTAGGTGTACAGAGCTTTTACTAACAATGCTGGAAAAACGTTTATACATGTTAATTAAACATATCTAACCTGTACGGTTTTTTTGTGGATTAAATCACTAAAATATTAATTAATTTTGTTGAAGTTATTTAATCATAAAGAATGTAGCTAATTCAGCTGTTTAAAACAATATATTACATATTTAAGTAAAATACAAAAGTATCGTCTGTTGTAGTAAAGGAAAAGCCAACATTCTACTGCAAAATTCATTTTCTTCACAAAATAGCTGTTTATCGACAAATTGAAATTGTATGATGTTAAATTTCCATTAACCAATAGGAACTTTTTCGTTCAGTGAATGTTGGCTTTATTAAATTGAAAGAGGTCTTCTTCTGTTGAGTGCACTTGGTGGCGGGCTGTCACTCACCGACTTACGCTTGTGTTGGCTTGTTCTCACTGCACTTAACCATAACACACATCTATGTTTCTTTGATCGCCAGTAACATTTCCAATTCTCCAGCAACAACGTGGAGGATCCAAATGTCCAACCCAATGTCCGCCCGGAAAAAACGGAATCCCAGTACGTCTCTCTCTCTCTCTCTCTCTCTCTCTCTGAATCAATTTATTAATTTATTCTCTGTGTAAAAAGAGATATTGGTAAACTTTTTTCATTCAAAGGGAAAACAAGGAGTTTCCGGTCTTCCTGGCAAACCAGGAACCCCCGGACAAGATGGACTTCCGGGTGAAAGGGGACCAGCAGGAAAAGACGGAAACGATGTATGAATTTAAGGGAAATTTTGAATTTCAAAGATATATGTCAATGATGAAAACATAAATCATCATTATATTTCTGAATAATATGTGTTTTCTTCTTTATTCAGGGACGACCCGGTGAGCCCGGTAAATCTGGACAGCCGGGATTTCAAGGTCAGCCCGGAGAGAGGGGAGAACGAGGCTTGAATGGAAAGGACGGAAGTGCTGGAGAGCCCGTGAGTTTGTAATAACTTCAGAATCCTGAAGAAAATCCGTTTTTATTTGTGGAAAACCGTTGTGCAAACATTTTGATGTTATTTTTTTTCATAGGGAAAACCGGGAAAAGATGGAAGTGTTGGGCCAAGAGGACTGCAGGGAGAAGAGGTCAGTTTAGAATTCTTTGTATTATGAATACAACTGTGTCTTCAGTTTCAGTTTCATGACAGACCTTTTATATGTAGCTTATAATTCATGTTATGAATTTGAATTGTTGCAGGGACCACGGGGAGAGCGGGGAGAAACTGGTTCCACCGGTCCTGCCGGGCCTCCCGGAGAAAGCGTAAGTCACACGTGTTCTATCAATGTGGAGTTTGCTGCTGCTCTTGAATTCAAATTGAACACAAACAAAAATAAACGATCCCGAATTACATTTACAATATACATGTACAATGTACAACCTTCTGTTGCTTTATTTTAGGTTCAAGGACCTGAAGGAGTTGAAGGTCCCCAGGGACCCTCAGGTCAACCAGGACTTCAGGTATTGAATTTACATTATTACTAACAGTCCAAGTCCAAATCTGTAGACATTACAAGTATATCTAATTTCTTTTCTATGTTGTTCTATGTTTTTCTGTTTTTGGTTTTGTTGTTTTTTTTTTTGCTTGTTGTGGTTTTTTGGGGGTGGGTGGTGGGGGTAGGTGGTAATTGGTGTCCTTGTTATGAACCTTGGTGTAATGATTTTTTTTATAATTACGAATCACAGAATGCTAATTGGCCGCTGGTCTTTTTACAGGGACCACAAGGAGTTCCCGGGCAACAAGGCAACCCAGGCAAGGACGTAAGTATCCGATGTCTTATTAACCCACTTTATTTATGTACAGTGACGGAAAGAACCATGTCTCTTTACCCACTGGCTGTATAAACCTGATGTTAAAATCGAGGGTATAAGAGGAATATCCGTGTTAACAGGTCCCCCTTTACACAGAAGTTGTCCCTGCGCTTTGATCAGGTCCATTATCTATCGGTTCACTCAGCCTTGGTCGAGGGAGTACCCCTCCGTCACGCAACCCAGTACCAGGTTCGATTTCCGAAAGATAACTCATCAATAAGATTGACTTAGTGCCTGACGAGGTTTTGTTAATGCAGGGATGCATGTTCGAGTGCATCAGCGTTTTGTCTGGACTGGCCAGTGTGGGTATCTGTCTCAGATATCGTTACACGCCAGTTGTTCCACCATACAGAAGATGTGGGTTAAATTACGATATCAGATCAAGAGCGTGTTATCCTTTCATCGTGTTGATCATGTTGATCTTTAAAATCCATCTCAAATTACATTTTTTGTACAGTTTAATTAAGTTCAAATAAGTTTGAACTTCTTCATCTGATTACTCCAGCTTGATTTTTCTTATCTGGATTATAAAAAAAATCTCATATAAAAGATTATTGCACCCTTGGTTAATTTCATCCGTTGATCGTATCATAAAAGGCATCGATGTATCTATGTGTATTGTTTTCAGTTAATTACTTGTTGTCGGTTTATCCTATTACATGTACCCATATGTCTTTGAACAGGGTAAACCAGGAGAAAGGGGGGAGAAGGGAGATAGCGGTATGCCTGGTCTACCGGTAAGTTACAAACCAAATGCCCCCCATATGGAGAAGGCTTACTTATATTGGTTACTGTATTCCTTCTGTCTTGACCAATAACGTGTTTTGCATAATGAAATAATATATGTTTAAATTAAAATTAAAAGTTAATAGTAATACCTGCAGTTGGAAATTCAAAATCATAGTTTTTATAATAAATCATAAATAATGAAAATCATAAAATCATAAATTAACAATTTATGGATGTTTTTTTTTTCAGGGGGCACAAGGGGCCCAAGGTTTGCAGGGTGTTCCCGGACTTCCCGGCCCACCGGGCGCATCGGTAAGAACCCCGTCCAAAAGGATTATAACCCCGTCAATGAGAACCAGATCAATGTGTTATATAATCTACCCATGTCGCGTTTAAATTCCTTAAAATATAGCTACCTACTGAATGCCAGTCATTTGTTAAAGTTTTTAAAGTTCTCGCACCACCGAGAATTTGAAATACAAGAATTCAAACAAAAAACCCCATAAGTCAAGTTATCTAAACTGTACAAGTTGCGAGAAACATGAGATTTGATCATTTCTTCCCTCTCAGATTCAAACATCATAAAGTTTTCCTCCCTTCTTTTACAGATTACGACTGCTGATGGGGAGGCGGGCAAAGTTCTACAAGTGCAGGTAATGATACTTTTGTGAAACTTTATGACACACGTTTGAAAGATTTTATCTCATTTGTTTACGATTATTGCGAATGGTGTTGTTTTTATTTATTAGGGACCCCCCGGGCCTGAGGGACCCCAGGGGATTCAAGGCAACGCCGGATTACCTGTAAGTGTATACCGGTACATGAATTAAATTACGAATAGTGCTAAACACATGCAGCGAAGAATAATGTTTTTGATATATATTCTTAATATGAAATTTACTGTTGCAATTGGAATCAAATTGCAAAATAATCTCTTCATGCTTTTAAACTTGAGGGATAATTTGACATATTTTGTTATATTTACAGGGTTTGCCCGGAGAAAAAGGAAGCCAGGGTCTAAGAGGGGACAGGGTAAGTAAGCCAAATAAAACGAAATGCACACACGTATGCAATCAAAAATTATGGTATGCATTGTTAATTGTGTCCCCGTGTTTTAGGGGGAGTCCGGTGAGCGGGGAGAACAGGGGCCGTCTGGAAACGATGGAAGACCAGTGAGTTGTCTACAGATTTTGTACATAATCAAAATTTTACCTATAGTTTGAATAAATTTTTGTACCAAAATTGAATATTCTATATGTGTGTGTTAATTCATTGTGGGAACACGTCTTATTTGAAGGGACTTGATGGAATACCAGGTGCGGCCGGTAACCCGGGAAGGGACGGGAAAATGGTAAGTGGAAGAAAAACGTGCATTTAAATTTCTCTGTATTAAGCATAAATCTAAAAAGGTATGTCATGATTTATGCATTGTGATTTATTTTATTCAAAGGGACCAAGGGGCGACCCAGGGGCGGACGGAATCCCCGGAAAAGACGGAGTTCCGGTCAGTTTTCGGCTCATCATTTGCCGCGTCAATTTTTTAATCCTTTGATTTATTTTCTTTTCTTTTCTTTTTTTATGGTCAAACAACAAGTAATTTTGCCATATACATGTATACCGTTTGTTCAAATAACGAAAAATTGATTTGACAGGGAAAACACGGTAAACATGGCGTACGTGGGGAAAAAGGAGAGCGTGGAGAAGCGGTAAGTCTTCCATAGAACTTCTTGTATTTCTCTCTTTTTCTATATCTTCCTTTCTCTTTCGCTACTATAGTTTTAAATCTGTATGATGATTTTAACGTTATTTTTCAGGGACTCCCTGGGAAACCCGGCCCCCCGGGACCTGCATACTCCCCGTTCATGAGTGACGATCCGGTACATATAATCTCTCTCTCTCTCTCTCTCTCTCTCTCTCTCTCTCTCTCTCTCTCGCTTAGTTGTTTCTATTTAACCAATGAAAATTTCTTACTTTGAATAATAAACCGTAAGCATTGCCGATTTTCATTGACATTCACTTTTCCCTATTTTCATACAGAACGCAATCATGGATTATGATTACAAATTCAGAGGCGAACAGGTAAAATTTTATAACTATAAAGGAACGTAATGGGGAGAATAAATATTGTTGGGTAACAAACACCGATTACAAAGTATTTGTCCAATCGCATGCTCTGTTTTAACTTAGCTTTGTGTTTGTTCCTAGGGTATAAATGGACAGCCAGGGCCCCCAGGAAAGGACGGACGCTCCGGAGTTCCCGTAAGATCTACAAATATAGATTGAATCGGTGGTGAAAATAATTTGTCAGAAATAATAAGATTTCTTTAGATTCAATGTAAGCTATGCTATTCTAATAACCTATCGTGATAAATACTTTGTAACAATATCCGCACTGACAATTTATCCCCGTTCAATTCAGGGCAGTCCAGGGATGCCAGGAGAGCCCGGCCAGCCCGGGAGACCGGTAGGAAATACCTGTTGAATTTTTACATGATGATTTTTTTTTTACTTGCGAGATAACAGAAAAATGTTACATTCAATATACTTATTGTACATTTCCTTCCTACTTACCCAGGGAGAAATGGGGGATCAGGGTGACCCAGGAGATGTTGGATCAAGAGGGTTACCGGTAAGTTACACATGTCTAACGTGATTTACCTGTTAGTTAGTTAGTTAGTTAGTTAGTTACGTATCTCACCTAGTTTACCAGTAATTTTCACACATAACGTGTTCAGCTTTTTTTGGAAATGACTTATACTGACCGTTAAGTTTTTGGATAACTGATGGTCAAGTGTAATTGTAATTTTTGAGAATTTAAACCCCTTTCTTGATAATAAAGTTCAACGGATTTGTCAGTAATATGCACAGGAGTACATCATCTAGTCAATTTGAAACCAGAAGTACCTTTTATTTCAAACTATTTTCATGGTATGACGTATATACTTACGTTATCGCGGATAGGGTGTATAGGAAACCCCATTCAATACTTTTGGGTGGTCTCTACAAAATTAAATTGTGTAAAACAATCGTAAATATATGCTTAGCAATCATTGATACAAGATGTTGAGTTTTTTGAGTAAAAGCGATTTGATAAACATCTAAACACGACTTTCACATATTGCACTTTTCAAATCAATGAATTCCTTTCGCTGCAAAACGGTTGTGTCTTTGATGTGTTCACACAGAATCGCACCTGCAGCGAGATCAAAAGGTTCCTAATTGCGTTCGGGGTCTGTAGGTAATTAGGTAACATACTTATCTTCGCATCGGGTCGTTCTCTGCAATTGTACCAACGTTGTTCCATTTTAACGTTCGAGTGAAAATAGAAACTATACCAACATACCAGTTCTTAATCGAGCGTATCCTCCAAGATTCCATGAGTGAAATTCTGTGAATATATATATATATATTAGGTCTAAGCCTAAAATTAAGATGGATCGAAATATTTATAAGACTGAAACCGCATATTGTTTTAGGCGATCAAGAAAAATGGGTTCTGTCACTCGAATCCGCATAGAGAAAAAAATAGAAGGACAAAAAAAAATTAGATCCGATTCTATCTATTCTATATATATTTAATAAACTGATATTAAAAACACACTTTTCATAATCACTGAAATAACCAGATTTGTGTTTGCTAGTGTAAGAATATATTTCAAAGGCGTATTTCTCTACCATTTTTAAAAACTATACACGTAACGTTTATTGTAACTTATCTGTTGGTATTTCATTTTAGGGAGTTCCCGGTCTCAAAGGTAGCCAAGGTGACCCAGGCATGGCCGGCATGCAGGTAACAAATCTGTGGCATAGAAACAGCATAAAATATGCTTACACTATGCAAGCAGCATAACAGTGTTGTGTAGACCTACTTGCGATATTTATAAAGTCTATAAATCTAAATTTGATGAATAAAGAAGACTACAGAATTAAAGATTAAATATATGGCTTTTTAACCTGACTAACATTTTTTGGAGACATAACTGATGCATTTAATGAACATAAAACTCGGGGATGTGAATGAAACCAAAGAGAGTGTTTAACGTGGCCAGATTTCACTAAATATCTCGTAGATTTGAATCTTTCCTTTGAGATTGTATCTCTTTAATTGACATAAGTTTAACATCCCTCTTTCTCCCCTAATCCATCCCAAGACTTCCTATAAAACCAGACTGTCTGGTCAATCGGACTTATTTCCTATCTTCGCCTCCTTGCCTCCATTCCAAATAAAATGTGGGTCCGTGCGCAAACTGTCCTTTGCTTGGTCCTCATTTTGTGCATCTGTTGTGTTGAAAGTTTTCATAGAAAGGGTCTGAAGAAAAACAGAAAGAAAAAGAATAAGACAAAAAATAAGAACCGGACAACTTCAGACTTGGTCTTGGATTCTTTACAGGGAGATCAGGGAATGTCAGGTGCCCCGGGTGCTCGCGGGGAGCCAGGGAAAGACGGGAGACCGGTAATGTATACTTTTGTTCATTGCTAATAATTATGATATTTCCCTGTTTTCGATTATTCAATAATATACAAATATTGACTGGGGATGAGGGCAACACTGATTATATTAGCTCCCGAGGGACGAAATATTGCCCGACGTGAAGCGTAGGGCAATATATTCGTCCCAAGGGGGCTAATATAATCAATGTTGCCCGAAGACAGTCAACATTTGTTTTGTTATATGAAGAAACAAACCAAAATTTAAGAAAGGATTTGAAAACAGATCGCGGAAATTTTCTCAGCTCAACATAGAATTCACGAATTCAATTTTGCGCAAAGTTCAATTCCAAAATTCCGTCGACATCAAACAATCACTGGTGATATTCTGGCGACCGTAGGAATTAAGTTAAAGGTGTTCTACCTGATTTTACTTCACAGTAATTCGCAAATCCTTTTATCCGTTATGATAGCAAATCGTCGTATTGCGCGTCCGTTGTTTACTCGCCTTGACTGATTACCTATTATGACGTCACCTTGTTTTGGAGTCGCCAAGAGTTATTTACGTCACGGTTTACGAATCAACAAATCAGAAGCGATTAATTGAAAGAGAGGGGATATTCTCTAGATATTATTCCTATCCGGTCAATATTAATAAAATATTGACCGGTCAATATTTTACGGACGAGCTAATATTACAATTATTGACTATTCGTCTATATAGTGTTATATGGAGAGAATATACTACTGAATATAACAAACAATAACATTTAACCTTTGACATTTCTAAAATGCTCGGTAGTCTCTACAATTAATCAAAGATCAAAATAATCTATACCAGAGCGTGATTTCGATGTTCATTATTTGCAGGGACAACCAGGGACTCAAGGAATATCCGGTCCTATGGGACCTATTGGTCCAATTGGACAACCCGGGCCTCCTGTAAGTACAATATAAAGTATACCTTCTTTTGCATCTTCTGTTCACTTCTATCTATTCAGTTTGAATCAAAAGTTCAATAAACAGTGTTTCGCCATTTTTTTACTGCATAGTGCGGTGTTTCTTTGTAACTGGTAAAAACTTTGAATTCATAGTCCTGAGTTCATCCAACAATTAGAATTCCGATGGCTAATTATGATTACAAAACAACATATGCTTCCGCTCAAACCCTGTAAACTCATTTGGTTTCCGTGACGGTCGTAACCTAATGGTTCCCTCTTTTCTTCATTCACAGGGTCCCCCTGGACCTCCAGGACCTTCGTTTGATGTGGTAAACAAATTGTTTGGTTATCCAAAAAAATTTTCTTTTGCATAATTATCATTTATTCTTTTGTATTATTTCATTATTTCATTTATTTACAAAATATGCACTGCATGTTTATAATGTACTTACATTTTGTTGCAGAAATCTATAATTGGCGGTGTGTCAGACAGCAACATGTTTGGTCCAATGGGTGCCCCGGTAAGTTGTCACCAGCGGCAAGGATATCCGGTAAGAATCCAGATGACGTCATCAAAGCCAGATGCTAGGTCAGAAGTTACGTCATGTAGAGAATAGCTGCATTTTGTCATCCCCTGTCATTCCTGCTTGTTGTTTTTCAAATAGTTTCTTTTATTTTCTACTGACTCATTTTACCCTTTGAGTAAAGGAGAAAAATTACCCTAACAATATTATATTACCCGTGTTCTAACAATAACAGTTTTATCCACGTTAAGAATTCGCATAGATATTCTTAACGTTGTCGTGTATATATTCTGTTCCTAAAAGAAATAGCTTGTATCCCTCCCTTCCTTTGCATGGGGCTTTCTTCATCTGGATTGTTACCCCCCGGTATACTCTCTTTTGTGGTAAGTGTGTAGATCTAGAGGCATGTTGTAAAGTGCTGAATGGCAAACTTTGGCCAAGTTTGTTGATTATATTTTAATTTTTGATTGATTTTTAGTAACAAACAATTTCCCTTCTCTTTTTCGTTTCTTATCGTTAATATGAATTAGATTTAATGTGCGTGCTTACAACTGTGCATTTTGGGAAACTGAAGTGTTGCGTTCTTGTTTTACAATTGGCCAATCAAGCAATTCTGATAATGTTAAGTTGGAACATGGAACAACATTTTATGTAAATACCTTTTCTCCTGATTAATCTGTTTTGTTTTGTTTTGTTTTTTTTAAATTTTTCTCCTTTTTAAAGATTGAAAACTTTAATGAATTTCACAAAAACATTTTTTTTTTTTAATAAATGTTCATTCGAGTTTTCTATTTGAATAACATATTGTCAAAAGACAAGACTTAACCAAAGGCAAGTCAAAATAAAAATCGAACATTGTGACACAGAATTAGTTTTGGTTGGCCATTATTAATAAAGTATTATAAGTATAAAATAAAAATCTTAATATTCTACAACAACATTGCTTAAATGCTATGCTAAATTGTATGGTGTTCATGTGCCTTAATCAGATTTTGAATTCCCTGTACTGTCCCTCTTTCAGGGCCCCTCAGGTTCCCCCGGACTCACAGGAATGGTAAGTATCTACTGATTGGACACGATTGTTGTGTACAATAACTATTATAGAATAGTGTTCGAAATGTATGTTCGTTGCATCTGTAAGATATACATTTCTCCTTTCTACAACAATAGCCAGGAGAGCGTGGTTCAACGGGAGAGCGGGGTACACCCGGGTCCACGGGTGCCCCCGGAGTTCCGGGTATTTCCGGTCCACCGGGTCAACAAGGACCTCCGGGTTTCAGAGGTCAACCTGGAATGCCGGGAGCACCAGGATTACCGGTAACTATTTTTAAATGTCTGGAAAATTTGCTACTATATATGTGCCCACGAATTTTATCAATGTTTATGATGGAGATTGATGTTGTTTTTTTTTCAAGGGACGCACGATTCCAGAGTCTGAAATTAGGGAGCTTTGCATGAGACTACTGAGAGGTAAGTTATTAGGTTTATTCAAACTCGGTGTTTTCTTTCCCCTGAAAATAATGGAATTCATGGACGGTATGATGTGGTCTTGAAAGGACAATTTTCACGCAGCAACCCAATGTGAAAGAATTTCTCCTGTCTTTAAGGAAATTATAAGGATGTTTGTCACAGTATAAAACTTTAAAATCATTAAATAAAAACCGGTTGTTAATACTTGTGGAGAATAAATTTAAACGTAGGATATTACTGGTGGACAATTAATGATAACGAAGGATATTATTAGTGGAGAATAAATGATAACGTAGGATATTATTAGTGGAGAATTAATGATAACGTAGGATATTATTAGTGGAGAATTAATGATAACGTAGGATATTATTAGTGGAGAATTAATGATAACGTAGGATATTATACATTTATTGCATGATTGTGAGGGAGATATGAAGATTTCTTCCTTCAGGGAAAATCATATTATATATTATATTATCATTTCAGAAAACTTTGATGAATTGGTCGCTGGGCTACGAGGACCGCCCGGGCCACCGGGCGTTGGGAAACCAGGAGCTCAGGGACCTCCAGGCCGGGTGGGCGCTCAAGGTTGGCAAATCGTACATGTGAATTACAGTGAAATAGTTTTTCATTCTTTAGAATTAATTTATTGTTTTATGTACATGATACGATCGCAATCTTTATTTTAATTACAGGTGAGCGTGGGTTACCTGGACCAGCGGGTGAGCGTGGTTATGCCGGCATGCCAGGACTTCCAGGCCCCATGGGACCTCAAGGTCCCGCAGGACCTGAGGGTGTTAAAGGAGAGAGGGGAGAAATTGGTGAAGGAATTCAGGGTAAACAAGGGAACCCCGGAATCCCAGGTATACACCACTCCATAAAATGTACCTGTTTTTCACGTATATATATATATATCACTATGTTTGTGTCAGATGTTTTACTCTCATTTTGCTATTTTAGGTCCTCCTGGTCCCCCAGGCGAGGGAGTTATGGGTCGCCCTGGAGAAAGGGGAAACCCTGGAGCCCCCGGTCATCCAGGCAGTGCTGGACCCCCAGGAAAAACAGGACCCCCTGGATATTGTGAATACTGTAACTTTGCATCCCGTACAAGATCTGGAGATTATATACAACTTGGTCCAGGCCGGTCAAACACCAAAGGCTAAGAAGGCTTACAGCACATTTGTGAATTCCATTACATTTGTGATATCATTCATTTGTATTCCTCATTCTTCACCCCCCATCTTTGTGTACATCAGTCTTTGTATGGCTTTTCTTCATGTATTTAATTTGCTTTTAATCCTGTGATGTGCCCATGTGATTGATTTAATTGCTGTAGCCGATTCATAGACTGCTTGATTTTGTAGTTAGATTGTTGATACTGCAAGGCCAGTACAAATTCAGGTCCACCACCAAATTATCATGCTGAAGGTTTTTTTTATTTTAACTTATGGGATGTCATAATCAAAATATATTTAAATTTATTTCCTTTTTAGATAACGTAGGTTTGAATTTCTAGAATTTTTACACTTTTCATTTCAGCTATTTGGTGTATATTTAGGGTTTTTTTTTAACATGTACCATATGTGTATTATGATGTCAACTGTGCCATATATTTCCTCTGTTATAGAGATGTTAATATCTTACACTGAGATCTTTTTTGTTACATTTATGACATTTAGGTTAAAGGTCACCTTGATTCATTGTGTGTGAAATATTTTATTTTGATAAAAAAAAAAGTATCTGTAAATAAACGAATACAACGAATACTTTACCAAATGATGCTAGATTTCTTAATATTTATAAATTATACTGTACTAATATACAAGATCTCCTTTTCAATAAAACTGCTAATTCTACCCCACTTGTCTGTTATGTTTGGACATGTTAATGCAATAGTGCAATAGATGTACTGCTCTAAAAGTACAAATTGATTTGGTTTAAGAGACTACACTAATTGTAAAAATATGTGTACATGTACTTTGAAGTACAGATACTTTTTTATGTTCAACCTTCAGGGTCCAGATATGGTTTAAAGCAAAACAATTTGAACAGGAAAATATCACAAACTTTTCCCTTGCAAGAATACAGATTTGCTCCAAAAGAACATGTTTGATAAAGTAGTTATATTGACAAAAATTAAACAAATTATACTGTAAAAGAATTGATCAATTTTGTTTTTTAATTTCTCTCAAATGATACAATAAAGATTTGTTTCAATGCCCAGTATAGAACAGCCATGTCCATTCTAGATAGACTGGCGTTACCAGACTCCATCATCCCTTTTGGCACGAAACAAAACACACACCTACAATACACACCCTGACACACAAACACACTTGTTCGGTACACATCACACAATGCACATCCTCATACAATGTCACATAAAGTTCTTCATCATTTCTTGGCCGCTTTCACTGTATCTTTGGGTTTGTGTGATGAGATATTTTCTATAACATATTCTTCACTCCTGTGAGAAAATGAAGAAGAGATACAAATGTAATCCCATGAATAAACACTAAAGCACACTTGTATTTTTTTTTTTCATTTAAAGAACAATAATCATTTTCAAGTGAAGCAAGGTAATGAGGTATTATATCTAAACAAAGAAGACAAATCATAAAGTCAAAAGAGTATTAACAATAATGAAGATTTGATTTCTGGTACCCGGTATATTGTATTTTAAAATATCTTTTACAGAATAAAAACAGGATGTCTCAGCAATTTTACGTTCTAATGCATCAACATGATATACCTCATATCTCGTTTTACCACTGATATTGACCAAATGAAGGTAACCCAATAAACCATAGCAAATTATAGCCTTGTTAATTCATCAGATATTCAAAGGCATTATGAAGGCATTATACATTTATATTGCAGTGTTTGCACCATAGTATCATGCATTGTTACACTTCAGAAAACAACATAATTTGTAGAAAAGGTCATGCTTTTTAAAACACAACATCACAAGATGATGAGTTAAATGTTTTGTGAAATTGTTTATCAATTTGATTGAATACATTCATAGCTCATTGGTTAAAGTATTAGGCTTGAAATCTGCCAGAGGCTTTAGACATTCATATCCCCCCTCCTAAATTGCTTATTTTTTTTATCTATTTGACATATACTTCTTTAAATATGCATCATGCTATCTTTCAAAATCAACTTGTTTTCTACTGATTTGAGAAACTACTTCAAGGTAGAGTGAGCCACCTTACAGCGACCAAATGTAAAACTTTTTGCAGGATAAACAAACTACAGGATAAGTGTCTTAAAATTTGAGTAAAATTTGGGTTTGGTCAAAAACATGAGGAGGAATTGGCATCTCCACCTCCAGAATGATTATTTACTCTTAGTCTTACCAAAACATCACTTAAAATTACAAAACACTTACTATGTATTCTAGATATATACAGTCAAAAAGCCTGCAGTCATGAACATGTTATGCAAAACTGTTTTTTCAGTAAGCTAAAATATGTATCCGGAGACTATAACTCACCAATCAAATAGTTTTGGGAAGGCCTGAATTTCCTCTGCTGTGTACTCGTCTAAGCGTTTTGGAACCTTTTGTATTTGTTGAATCTGATCACACACATTGCCAAGGATTTCTGGGGGGACCTCCTAATCATTAAAAGGCACAGCATTGTATACAAATTGTAAACAAAATTTGTAACAACAAAAATACCTTCCCATTTCCTTATTTTCTCTTGCTGATTTAAGCTGTTTTCAGATTACTGGTGTTACATCAAGTTTCCTATAAGTTCAAAAGTGACTGAAACTTTCAGTTTATTAACAGTGAAATTGTTTTCATTGTTCAAACCTTGTGTAATCACAATTACTTGTAGGTACTCATTGATAATTACAAGTTCATACTTTACTTTAAAATTGAAATTCAGAGTGGCTCATTTAATTTTATTTTAAATTGGCTTCTGTATCAATTTCAAATTCCTTTTTATGAACCTGAGAAGTAGGTGAACAATTTGAATCAGGAGCAATTAGATTCAGAAATAAAGATC
Source organism: Magallana nippona (assembly GCA_033439105.1). Taxonomy (NCBI): domain Eukaryota; kingdom Metazoa; phylum Mollusca; class Bivalvia; order Ostreida; family Ostreidae; genus Magallana; species Magallana nippona. Next base: position 8,297,246 of record CM065925.1, read on the forward strand.
TGATTATACCTCATCAGGATAAATGTGAAGTCGTCTCATATATTTCCTCCTCAACAGAAATCCAGGCATATTACTATACACTGCTTTCTCTATCATCTGAAAAAAAAATTGTAGATAATCATAACATTTGTACATGAAAGTAATACTAACAATATTTAACAACATGACCCTGCAAACTCTTACATGATAATGAATTCAGTGCTGGTGGACTTGAATGAGATGGTGTTTCACAATGCTAATAGAACCATTTTAACAAGAGCTTGGACTTTGGGCAGTATGTGACTAACTCTGATTTGATGAAGGCGGGGTCTACTCATGGTTAACTGTCCAGTCATTGGCTAATAGAAAGAAATACATTGAAGGCAATGACACTTGTCTGACTTCATCCAGGGATGTATATTTCAGTTAAAACAGTGTCAATTTCACACAACATAGCAATTCTTGGGGGAAAAATTTTCCGATTTTGATAGTCTATGAATACTGTAGACGTACTTTTGTCCGCGTGGTATTAATTTACGCTGTGAACGCGGGCACAAATTTTCCGCGGAATTTTTTCCCAGTGTACTTAAAGTGCATTTTGGAATGAAATTTTGAAATTGCATTACATGAATAAGGATAATCGGAAGTTACTACATTATATAACACTTGCATATACGTGTACCCAATGTATATCGTTTTTATCTATGCAAACTGTCAAACAAATTTGTATTGAGAATTCACATAATAAATAATTTAATCTCCTAAAGATTTGAATTTTCTGTAAATTTACTTGCATGAAATTTAAACTTCTCCCAGCTTGAAATAACGGCACGTGTCAGACGACAAATAGCCCCAAGCAAGTCTGTCTTTCAATGACCCAATGAACTACACGCTAAGACCCGTGTTTTTACTGCAATTTTTAGATCCCTTTGTGCTCTGACTTTTAATTGATAAAACTGATCAACTCATAAATTAAGCGACATGTGAACCCATAAATTGACAGTTAATAAAGATTAAAATAAAAAATATTTGACGGCTAACTAATGACTACCGACCAGTGCACAACCGATAATTACTGTTCACTGTGAACAGTTCTAACAATTTAAGTCCAAAGTTGGACAAATTCTAGGTAATGAAAATCGCTCAGAACTAAATTTAATCATAATTATTCAAATGATTTTTTTTTCATTCAAAGAATCCGCGTAAATTTTTACCCACGGATTAAATTGATATTGTGACTCCGCGGAATTATGACCCCGTGGAAAAAAATACGTCTACAGTATTAATGAGCTTCTAGCGATTTCAAAGAAAGGAGGTCAATATTTGACAGCTTGTTTTGATCAGCAAACTAGATAATAACATCCCACCGAAAGTCTACGGCTCTAACGTATTACTGAATAACTTATGAATATCTGAGAATTTACCATGGTAGGTTCCATTGAATGCAGTCTCCATGCTGGCGTTCTTGAAAAGCCTTTTGCATACCTAAACAAATGACATATAATGGTAAGTCCTCTGTTTATATTGATCAAAAACACAAAATAATTATACAATGAAATACCAGTTTTTCCTCATTCAACATGTCATCAACCATTTTAGTTCTATTGTAGTATTAACTAGATGCAGTCTCCTTTTATACTAACCCTGTGTGATAACTAAAGGTAAAAGTTCGCCACAGTTCCTCTCTCATAGCAATGTGTCGTGAATTTATAACTACAACATGGTCTCCAACATCAGCTAAAGAGAGTAAAATTTAATATTAAATAGTTTATTATAATTAAAAGCAGCAAAATATAAAAATCTTCATTTGTAAAATAAAAATGCAATGTTACTATTGACACATTTGGATAATATTACATGTATTACCTTAAATAAAACTTTTATAATAGAAAATATATCCCAGATTGCTCATTTTTTGTGGTTTGTTTATTTGTATACTGGAATTTACACAAAAAATCTTGAGACTTTTTGAGAAAAAACATTAATATATATAATCTTTAAAATGCAGATTTAAAATAATTTTTTTTCACATCATGTGTTTAATGTGAATAATTCTAAATCAAGTCAAATTGACTTACATTGATTGACTTAATTTTCAATTTGTATAAATGCAAAGCAAAGTTGTCACTTAATACAATATATGCCATAAATTCCTATATAAAGCTTACATTTGACTACAATTCTAGTCCAACCTCATTTCCTTTATTTTGAAATCTATTTTTTTTTTAAATTTAAACCATATCTATCTTCATAAGTGGGTAGTTCCTTTGTATCACCAATACCAATTGCACAGAATGTTGGGAGGGTGAATACTGGGGGAAATATTATTAGATTATGATTTATAAGTGGTCAGTCTCAGCTCTATCCCCATATGGAATTTACTGACCACATATAAATCATATTAGGCCAACTACAAAGTATATGGAATTTACTGACCACATATTAATAATATTAGGTCAATTAGAAACCATGTAACAATGTGTTTATGACAAAAGTAAATGAAACAATGAAAATTAAGTGTTTTATAACAAAGTTACAAGTTTCAATTTGGGTAAAAAAAACCCTGACATTATAATCCTCTAAGAATGATGTCATAATGCTCAAGGAGATGTATATTTCATACTGATGGTGTATGGAATATACATGGTCTCCATGTGACTGCTCCTTGTTAACCAATGATTTCCTTACAATTTAGCAGGAGGTAAGAAATACTGGGATACAATGGAACCCGCAAAATATGAGAAGAGAGTATAAATAATGGCAATACACTACAATAAACCACCGAATGCAGTTTGACAAATAATGTCAACTCAATTTGCTACGCACTTCGAAGTCGTGCTATTGGATGTGCATGTGCCTTGTCATCTTTTTGGAAAGAGGCTGAGCTAGGATGCAATATCAAAATTTAATATCAAAATAATTTATTCTACACAAAGCATGGTATATTGGTTTGTGCTGTCCTTGTAGATATCCTGCAATGATTTTTGATGACCTGAAGGGGCACTGGTATTTTGCATCATACAGCCACCAAATTCGAGACATTGTAGACCATTGCTGAAACATTGAAAATACCAACAGTGGTTAATCAAAAACCAAAAAGCAACCAGCAAAAAAGCTTTGTTATAATTTTGACTATCTTTATTTCACAAATTTATTAGCACGTCATACTTACTACAACTCTGTTGTGTGCCATTTCTGAGATTTCTTGCAACTTGTTTAGTAATCGTAACTTTACCAAGGACTTCTACATGCTGTTTCCGGTTTCGTCTATTTAGACAGTTTGTACAACAAACGATTCGTAAATTGTGTGTATATAAATATTAAAGGGGGGGGGGGGGTCTAGGGCATGTACATGTGAAAATGCCCGATACAACCTTACATAATTAATAGTTTGTTGAATAAACTTGCGTCAGACAAGTTCGTGTATTGAATTTGATATGCATTAAATAAATAATAGAGCTAGGTATACCAGTATATATTTTTATAGTACAGAGTTCATAAGAACTTGTTGCACATGTAAGTGACATCACCAATGATTTTTTTTTTTTTTTTTGGACAGCATAGGTGCTTGAGGACATGGACCCTAAAATTACCTAAAACAAAACAATTTTGTAAAAATCATAACCATCTATATATTCAGTGTTTTAGTTAATTTTTTTGGACTGAAGATATATATTAGAGCTTAAAAAAAAGGAAAGACCCGTGGGTGGGTGGGGGGGGGGGGGCTACACCTTAATTATAAAAAAAAATATTACAACGCCTTTTTCGCGTTATGATACTGGTATATTTGCGTTATGATATGCCTTTTGGAAAGGCGAACATAATTGGTTTTGGGGGTTTTTTAAAAATAATATTTTGCAAAATTACGCTTTTATTTGCGTTATAACGTGTACAGGAAAGGCGCAATTACGCTTTTCTCGCGTTGTAATATTTTATTTTCCGTTACACGAATAATACTAATATGCTTACGAACTGATGTAAGGATGGGCTTTAATTATCATTCATGCAGGGAAAAAAGTGCATCAGTATTTGAAAACAATATCTATTAAAAAAAAATTCTCTGAAATACTAAGAACCCTACAGACAAATGGGTCGCTTTTAATTTTCAACTGTATGACTCCAGAACAGAGTCGATGCTTGTGTTAGCTAGGTCTTATTGGTCAAATTAAAAAAAATGCATTCGTTTATCATTCTTAAGATAAAATAAAATATTATTCTATTGTAGTTGCCTGGACATCTGACAGACAATCTAAGTAGCAGCTACATGTAGCGGGTATGTAGCATCGTTTTTAGAGGGGGGGAGGGGGCACTTGACAAACAAAAAACAAAAAACAAAAAACAAAACAAAAGGCCCATGGGCAAAGTCATTCTCCTGAGCAACAATAGCCATAGTCAGCTATATGAAGTCATATATACAAAAATCTGGACAATGTAGTAAAATAGATCCTGTACAAGGTATCAGGAGAAACATACCCAATTCCTAGGTAAGTGTTCTCCAAAACGTACCCAATTTCTAGGGTAAGTTTTCTCCAAGAGAAAACGTACCCAGTTACGTTTTCTCCAAGAGAAAACGTACCCAATAAAAATCAGAATGTTTCATAGTTTTAAATACTATTTTAATGCAGAAAGATAGAGGAATATATGAATTTTATTTATAAATAATATCATATAATATAGATCCCGTAAAGGATTGTATTATACAAATGTTGACTGCGGTTGAGGGCAACATTGATTATATGAGCCCCCGAGGGACGAAATATTGCCCGACGCGAAGCGGAGGGCAATATATTCGTCCCAAGGAGGCTCATATAATCAATGTTGCCCGAAAATGCAGTGGTTCTGGAGAAGAAGTTGAAAATATAAAAAGTTTACGTATGGACAGAAAGATGCATGGAAGCCAGACATAAAGTCATCAGAAAAGCTCGCAAGCTTTCAGCTCATGTGAGCTATAAACTAGAAACAAACCTTATCCGTCTGCGTTCAGAGGGATATTAGTGCGAAGTACCCAAAGTTCTATCATAATGTTAATTTTCCTTATAATTTTTAACATGCTACCAATAATAGTGGCGGGGGGGGGGGGGGGGGTGCCTGGACTATATTAAGTATAGTGTATCATCTAGTATACATATATAGGTAATGATGGCAAAGAAAATTTCTTACAAAAAATTCATGGTCGGTGGAAGGTAAGGAAGGGGTCATCTGCTATTGTTGGTGTAAAAAATAGTAAAATATATCATGTATATTGCTGGTTTTATGTTAAATGATGAATGGACAAGCCCTTTTGGGTCATTACAACCCTGCATTAGTAAATGGTCAATGTGTCTTAGATTCACTATCTAAACCACATCATTTCATTACTGATACTCTAAACCATACCATATATCATTTAACTGATTATTTCATGATACTTTGAAGAGTAGATTGTGCAAATACAAATTTTAAAATTAAATTAACTTTTTCGTCATATTTTCATAATTATCTCCCTTTGGAAGCCGGCCTTATCCTTCATTTCACAAAAAAGCCTTTCTTTCAAGGGTGCTTTATTATTAAACTGGATTAGTGGTTTTGGGAAAGATAAAACTGTGAAGATCAACTTATCCTTACGATATTGACAATGATCCAGTAGATGGTGGATATGTAAACTTTTATCAGAAAAGCTAATTTTAGCTTTTGGCTCAGCTGAGCCAAAAACATCTTTTGTAAGCAAATAATAAAGGTTTTTTTTTATTTATTTACAATCTATATACAAATATCACAGGTTCTCAAAAATGTCAGATATAAATTTCACTGATGAATTAATCAAGGGTCTTTTATTTCCTCTGACTTGAAATATCCTCTTCTCAATTGTCAATTAGTCCACTCTGTCCACCACTAAAATACACAAAATACATCTCATCTCATTTGGTCATCATTATAAGCCCATCGTCAGTCTCCCTACCCTAATATCTCTTACTTTTGTATGAGATTAGAGATCTGACACTGAACATGGGTTTCCAGCAATATGATGGTTTTGAAAATATTGAGAACAAATCTACATAAATGGCATTAATTACACAAGCACAAATCAATATACCTGTACTAATTTTTTATATATATTTTAATTCTATGCATGGCCGTTAACTTGCAGCTGTCAGTGAATTACAATCTACATCAGCTTGCACATACTTGCTATAAAAATGAAAATCAACCCGCATTCACAGTTACATTAAACTGCATGCATGCTTACATTTTGGAATGTTGACTTTATTGGACACCAGAACATCTGCTTGGACATGTGTCATTGTCATATAAAGTCCTTCAGGATTGGACTGGAAAAAAAAGCAGGAAAAAGTTATATCAGAAACACAAAATACTGTAGGTGTAGAAAATTAAGCTGATATAAACATTAATATTTGGAGGAAATTTGTCTTTCAACAATTAGTGTAGATCAGAGGCGTGTTCAGCAGAGCAGGTGCTAGCAAGTGCTCCTCAAAATTCTCTATACCTGCGACACAAATTTTGGCGAGCACTCGCAAGCTATCGCTCTGCTGAAAACGTTTCTGATTAGGCTCATACATCACCATGAATAAATCATATACATGTTCATAATTTTCACGTACCATGAATAAATCATAAAGATTATCTCCCATTGCCTCCTTCACATGTTCATCAACAATAGGGAAGGTTCGACATAAATACTGTTAAAAGAGAAATAATATTCAGTTGAACTGCTGTATCTTAATACCGGTAACTGATGTCTTGAATTCCATATATAAGTCAAAGTGAAAAAGAAATCCCAACTAAGACAGATTTTTATGTTTTTCGATATTAACATCTCACATTGGTCATCATAATCATATTTTGAAGTTTTTTAATTTGACACATCAATTTCCTAATAGCAAGGCTTGACAGAATAAAAACTAATTTCAGAGTCAAGAAATTTTATTAAAAACTCATCAGATTTTATTGATTGTTTATTTGTTGAAATAAAATGGTGTTCATGCTGAATGATTTACCTCCAAAGAAATACTTGACTGTCGCTGACTGTCTGCATAATCCATATTACCCATGGAGTACAGGAGATTATGGGTCACTCTCAACTGCAAATAGTGTTCACCATATTATAGAAGGAAAAGTTGAAATTGATTTCAAAATTTTTATTAATCAATGAGAATTTAAAATGTGCTAAAATATATGGTGTACATGAGTTATTTGATTATTACAAAGAGGAAATCATCACTGAATTTGCACTTATAGCAGGTTTTTTTTTTACTTACTTGGATAAGTTTTTCTGCAATTTCATTGGATTCTCTTGATAAAATGCTGAAAACAGAACCAAATGGCATTTGTGAATAGGCCTCTGAATGTCAAAATAAAGCTAGGCCAATTTTACTTTACGATCTCTATCAAAGTATAACTTTTACTTACCCAATAGTTTTAGCAGCTGCAGCTTGCTGCACAAATACTGGTAAAGGTGCATTTATTTTGGGAACATCTGGATCTATAAAAAATGAAAAATTGACCAAATTATTTACTGTGATTTGAATTACCCTGGTTGGAAAATTATTATGGTACCATTATATTGTCATATTTACATGAATTGGTGTTATATGTTAACTGTAATTAGATTATAAAAGGTCAATGAATCATAGGCTCCAAATCTCTGTCCATGCATTACTGTGGAATCATCATTGTTCAATTGGTTTTCTTTTTTCTTAAAAGACATTTCAAATTTTTCTTTAAGTCAGAAAAAATATTGTTTGGTACCAAGGTATACCTTCTAGAATCTCTGGACGTTTAACAATTTCCTCCTTGGAGGGCCTCAGGAGAGAGACCAGTTTCTGTAGGATTGTTTCTGATACCTCGTACTCCATCAGTTCTTTGATCAACTCAATGGCTGAAACATGTATCATATTTCATCCCATTGCAAGAATTTTACAACTTATGTGATACTTATTGATTCCAAGCAAAAAGATTAATTGACAAATGATTAGTGATACCTTACATATACAAAGGAACTTTTGCCACATTTATTGATAATTTTTGCATTACATGTATTTAATCTCTGACATTTTCAGTGAGCATTTAAAATGGCTGGTGCTAAAAAATGTATTTATAGTATTTAAAGAAATAAAGACTTGTCTGGACAAGGAAAGAAACCAAGAAAATGAGAAAGGATGAAAATATCAAAATCGTTTTTTTTTACAGGTGCACTGTGATTTAAAGTCTCAAATATTTTGATGAAAATTAACACTGATAAAACCAGATTGTACTTAATGCCAATTACCTTCAAACTGCACCTCAAGATGTAATGTTTTTAGAAGACTCAACAGTGGTTCCACAATGTTGGGATTGGCATTCTTTACCACTGGCTACAATAGTGAAAACAATTTAAAAATAGAACTATTGAAATGTATTTTCTTTAACGATTAATTAAGATAGGAAATTTCAAAATGTTGTATAAGTCATTAAATCAAATATACCTGAATGACTCGCAGAGATTGTGCTGCCATTTGCTGGGCCTTGGGAGAACTACATGGCAAGAGAGCAATCAGACCTTTGTAAACTTGGACTTCAAATTTGGGATTCCCTTGTGCTAGCATCAGCAAGATGTTTCTGCACGCATCTTGTGTTTCTTCAGACTTTGATTTTGCTAAGCACTCTGCAACTGCTCGTATGCCTACAAATGATTTGATTTCATATATAAAAGTTTTGCTTTTTGATCATTAGAATTTTACATTGATAAAAATTTTACCATTGTTTAAACTAAGAATTCTTAAAGCTCAACAGGCAATGGAATGTTAGAAAGGAATTGCAGTGAAACTGTTCTGCTTTTTATTCTAAATGGAAGATAAATCTTACTTACCATTAATATCAACATTCCATTAATGGCATTTTACATTTTCATTAATCAAAAAACTTGCACACTTAAACAAATCTGAATATCTTAATTAATTTTACTGGCTCTGGAAAATTACATAATTTCTTGACCTCTAATTTTAATATGCATTTTGATTTTGTTTGTTTGTTTATTAATGAATTGTTTCATTCCATCTGGAAAATTAATTTACCTCTTGTTTTTTTTAGAAATGCAATTGTCTTATGTTTTCATTATGAGCACCATAAAGACTGTCACAGATTTAAAAAGTCATTTAGAGTTACAATTATTTCTTCATTAAATTTAGTCTGGGCTAGAAATAATTGTCATCTTCTTTTAGAGGTCATTGGGGAAAAAATGCAAAGACTTTTCTCTTTTACCATTACTTTTATCGTTTATTTATCTAACCAAACTGAAGAGTTCAAGATGCGGGTACACGATTTACAAAAATACTCTTCAGTTGATAGAAGTAAGTAAGATATAATTATACACAGGTACTGTTTTATCTGTAACTTTGCTCTTACTGTAATATACCTACCATAACTCTCACACACCAGCTCCTTGTATTTTCTTCCAGCATTAGCTATACAGATAAGACAGTTCAGAGCCTGGAGTTTGTCCACCTCCTTTGCTTGTTTTAATCCAATAATCTCTAACAGAGTGAGGACTCCTCCAACTTCTAAGAATTCGGCCATGTATTTGTGTCTGTAAACATTAAACAGTAATTTAAGTGATCACAAAACACAATGTCAATAAAAAATTTAGAAAAGTAACTTTCAATGATGTACATGTATATAAATAAAAGAATTCTTACCCACTTGATGCAGATAAAAATATGGAAATCGCTCTCAGTTGTTCATTTAAACAGGTTCCTATCATGTATCTTTTTTTAGTTAAGGAGATTTAACATGCATAAAAATCACATTCAAATATGATTGGTGAAAAAGATGGGTTTTTATAAAGTATGGCCCAAAGACATCTTGATGTATGGGACACTCTAGTCCTGACAGGTCGGCCCATGTCATTTGGGCCAAAATGTCAGTGGACAGGTGTTGTGAGGCAAAGATGTCTGACGGTCAATATATGTCCCCTTATTTTCAAGCTATGATTTGCTATTTGTCCCCATTTGCACCAAAGTAATAAAAAAAAACTAGCAGTAAGCTATATAGCCTATATATAGCTAGGGAATGCAAAATTGCATAGTCCAATTTATGATTGTCAGAGAGGAAACTATATAGCTTAAATCTTGAGATGTAAAGTATATAGTTGTATTTTCTAGTGCCTGTTGTGGTTTTACGACAAAAAATACATAAGAAAGAGAGGAAAAATATAGTAAAGCAATTCAAATTCTATCTGGCCATGCAAATGTTAACTCTATCCTGTATCAGCATAATTTAAGGACCAAATATGGAGCACGAAAGTGTGTACTATGTTACCCAACATCAAAAGGATACGTAAGTCTAAGCCACGCTGTGAGTCTTGTAAGAAACAAACTAGCGGCCTGTGCAAATTCTTGTTCCAACTCTGGTCCAGTTTTATGTTGATTTTGTGCAACGAAATCCTGTAGAATTTTTTGTCTTACGACTTTACTACCTTTATCCCATTCTTGGAGTAGTCCCATTATCTTCGATATTGCCGATTGTTGCTTTGCTGACCCCATTTTTTGTTTCTTCTCAATGTAAAAGCTACGACACTTTTAAAATTGGATAATATCGTGTGAAAAATTGTTTACATGTTGCTAATCGCCATTATTCGGCTCAATTTAGTATCTTATATTTCATTGGTTGATTCGGGATTGAACAACCAATCATTAAGAATTTTACATATTGATGAATTATTTAGCGGACGAAAACATGGAGGACGACGATATTGAATACAACATTACTTTTCCTTCCCCCGGTGTAGGGATAGATGACAGCGATGAAGTACTTGATGAATACGTTATCGAAGGAGAATCCAAGGAACCTGTTGTATTCCTAATAGGATGGGCAGGATGCCAACCTAAACACCTTGCAAAATATTGCAAGATATACGAAAAAAGGTGAGAGATTCTGCACTGATGAGTATCTCTTATTTATATGAAAAGTCATTTTTATACATAAATATTTTGTTTGAAAGTCTAATTTATGTAGATACAGTTTGCCAATCGCTTTTCAATTTAAACATATTTTGATGATACATGCACGGCTATTGTAAAGAGTTGTAACCTTCAACTATCAACTCTCAATGATAGGAAGGAAATGAGTAACATTTGTATACACATGCACTTTGTTTCCAGACTTAAAATTGAATGCATTAAAAAAATAAGGCAGGTCCTAATGTAGACAACCAATGTTCAGCTTTTGAGAAATCCGTAATTATTATAATTTAACATTTATATAGTACTTGAATTAAATTTTAATATTAATTTACATATCAATTCTTATCAAGTACTATTTCTCACCAGTGTATTATTGTTATGTCATTTTCCGTGTATGATTTTTATGTGTTGATAAAATGACTTAACAATGCAATGGCAAGAAATGGTACTTGGCGAGAATTGGTCTAAGGCCAGTATTAGGCAGTATAATTGAAAAAATAGTTTGGATGGTGACATTATAAATCAAAATATCTTAACCAAGCTGAACTTTGTGGAGATTACAGTTCTACCTGTTATTGCTATTAAATTATGAAGTTATTTTTCCTCATAAATGACTTGTGCAGATCATCGCAATACTATGCATACGAGTACTTGATATTCAGGATAATTCCGTTAATACAATATTTTGTTTTTATATTAAAGATGTATCACTATCCAGTACATACCACCAACAGATGTATCATACATTAATCCAAAATTGATGTCCAGTCTTGCGACCAAGCTACTTGATCTGATCAAAGACTTTAATCTGGAGGCCAATCCAATCTTTTTCCACATCTTCAGCAACAATGGAAGCTTCATGTACACTGAAATCACAAAAGTCTTGACATCACCTGGTAATAAGTACAAAAACCTGCAGGTGAAGGGGGTCATCATCGACAGTGCTCCAGGCAAAAGAAGGGTTCTTAGGGCTGCCTGGGCATTTGCCATAGCGTCTGGACAGAGAGGATTTGCGCGTTATGTAGCATATATTCGAATGATATTTTATCTTCTTTTTCTCCGTGTATGTCTGTACTTCAAAATGTTTTTTCAAGCTTCTGGTGCGGCCAATCCCCATCATGTTTATGAGGACATTAAGGAGGACAAAACTCGTTGGCCTCAGCTTTTTATTTTCTCAAAAGCTGACAAAATCATACCGCCATCAGATATCATAGATTTAGCTGAATATCGCAAGGAGGAATTTGGGGTCTTGGTTGAAACGTTACAGTACGAGGATTCTGATCATGTTGCTCACTTCAAGGATCACCCAGAAAGCTACACAGTACAATGTAATGCATTCCTAGACACATGCCTGACGCCGGGCAGTGATATTGATTGCCTTGAAGATGTGGATCAGTGAATAGATGTTTAATACTGGTTACTTTTCTCTCCTCTTTTTTGATTGTTATTTAGACATGTGCATGAATTTGTACATTATATTACTATTGCAGTTTGTTTATAATTAGATTAGTCATTATGATAGTTTAGTGTTTTGGGGTCTTTGAGGTACAGAGTGACAATAAAATGGCTTAGATTTTAGTTCATGAGGAATGATAGAGATATTTGTCATGGGGGATATTTATTGTTATAAGCTCTAAAGATCAGTGATTTTTATCTTTGCTTTAATTAAAAAATAAATTCTTAATTAAAACTTTATATTTTGAGAAAGTATGACACTTAGGCTTGTTGTTATATGTCCAAATGTCTTTCTGCTTAATATTAAGATAAAATAATTCAATAATTCAGTTGAAATAGTATGTATGGATGCACCCCCTTCTCTGTTTCTCTGTTTTTGTGATGTTGTCTTTAGAAGACAAAAAACTAGTGTTGTTGGAAAGTGTTTTGTGATGTACATGTTCATATTTACAGACTGTTATACCTTAATTTTTTCTTTGTATTTTTTCTTTTGGTGTAGAATGTTAGATAGTTGGCATTAACAGTTCAAGTACAAGCTCAACCTCAGAATAAATTAATGCATTTATCTTTAACATTACTTATTCAGCATTTAATGATAGAAACATGGTTAGTATATATTATATAGACAAAGTATTAAAAGTGTACATTGATTTAAGGTATAAATACTGACCAGACTTTTTCTGGTGTCTTGAGGAGTACTTAACTTTATTAGGTGCTACATATTTTTTACTATGTGTTAATCTTTTATCTGCATGCTGTTTTTCCCCCCAAATGAAGCATGTGGATATTTGATTTCTTTACATTTTCAAGGCATTCAATCATTTTCTCAAGTCCTCATCACAAAAAATGTAATTACAAAGTGATACGTAGCTCTGTTGATGTACATAATAAACATAAATGCCTATATTGATTTAATGCTACATGCATGATAAAGATGATCATCTGAGCTATAATGTGTATAGTAGTTTCAATGTCATTCAGCTTGTGTAGTTTGTAAGCTGTACTGAATAGTGAATATTGTTTCATTTTTGAAAATTAAAGTGAAACACCGTTAAATAACTTGATAGATACCAGTAAAAGCTGTTTTAGAATGTTTTTTAATTTTTTTTTTTTCGGGGGGGGGGGATAGAGATAATTGAAGTGTAATATAATGTTGGATATTTTCTTTCTTGTACAGTGTAATCAATTAAAACCAGAAAGTTTGTTTGTATTATGATGCAAGGTACTGTGGGACTGTATGGATGAGATAGATTACAATATGTTGTGTAAAACACAAAAAATTAAGAGTACACACAATGAAATGTAAATGTGAAAATGTTGCTTACTGGTATGCTTGAATTTTTGTCATTGGAGAATCATAGTTGTCAGTATGTTTGTTTCAGAGTTTTATAAGATTCACTGACCAGATCTAGACAGAGTGTACATGTACTGGTGAATAGTTTAAAGGAGAAGTTGCATTTATTGCTGTTTGTGTTATGGCTTTATAATTAAAAGAAATAAAACTTTAAAATGATTCAGCATGTCTCCTTTCAAATCTGGTCCTCTGTACTATAGGGATGAATTCAACAGGTGTGGAATTTATATGACTATAACCTGGGTTGAAAATTTATACTTAATATGAACTGCTAGATCTAACTTTGCTTATATTTCACTATAACACAGAAACTCTTTGATTTTTTTATTCAGGATAAAATATAAAAAAAAAAAAACCAACATAAAATAAGGTTTGTAAATAAGTTGATACATCAAAAATAACATACAGCACATGTGTAAAATTAGCATGAATTAAATAAGAAATATTAATCTTATAATGTTTTATAACAACATGAATGGTAAAAAATACAACTTTTTGATAAATTAATGAAATGACAATGTTTATTAAATATACAATGAATATATATACATGTTTATGTATAAACATTTAACTGAAAGGTAGGTTATACGACAAGTCAAACAGGACTAAACCCTGCACGTACGTAGCTATAATAGATGTTTATCATCAAAAACACCACATTCAACTTCATTTTGGTTGAATACAAAATAGATACTAACAACAAAGAACATCAAAAGGCACTAAATCAGTAGAGGTATACCAATACATATCCTTGAAATAAAAATTAATCGGGTAAAATTGAATGTTCACTGATCTGTTAGATGGATAATGAATTTGGCAAGTACTTGGGCTTGCTTCTGGTGAGCTAATGGCACAATCAAAGTCTGGAATTTCACAAAACAACATGCAGTTAAACACGACATTTTGACCCTTGAATCTATATATACATGTAGTATAATAGTGTTTACACATTACACATGTTGTCCTTTTACTTCCTTATATTCTACAGAACATTTCTTTTCTTTCTTATTTAACACAGAGAATATAGTATGCTACATTATCGCTCGGCACTGGTCCACTGCTTGAATATTGCCTCATCTCTCTTAGAGTTAAACGATGGGGTGAAGTCGATTTGAACTATTTCACAGAAACCCTCCTCCTTTGTGGGTTCACTGTATCCACTCCTGTAAACATTGTAGCCCACCTCAGGAATTCTCCTCACTTCTCCATCGGTCTGATTTTGACGGACGTAATTTAAATGCTTGGCAAGTTCAAGTGGAGTATTCATAAAAAAACATCGACATGGAATTCCTTTTAAAAAGAAATAATCAAAATCATTTCTCTATCACCAACATTTGATGTTCTGTTTATATAGGTTGAGAATAATAGAATTACATGTTTTGGTTTACCATGTTTCTGTGCTAATTGGATGAAGGATTTTCTGACTTCTACTTTTGGATTTGTGTTGTCAACAACCACACTTTTTCCATTTGAAAGTTGTTCCTTGCAGACCTGCATATACAATATTCTTTAATGCTTGCAGAAGAAAGTAAAACTATGTGACAGACATAGCCTCTCTACCAACATATTCTACCACAGAGCAAAACCTTTTTGGCAAAAAGGGACTAAATCCACAGTTTATACTTGTACAGTGCTAAATCTACAACTTGATACATGTAGTACATTTACCAATAAAATATTGATTATGGCAAATAATTCCATCTCTCACCTTTAAGCACTTTTCCACAGTTCCTAAGGTGTCCCTGTTCACAGCAATGTACCCATGAGGTTCAAAATATGTCTTTCTGAATGTGCTCTTCCCTGATGCTGGACAACCGACCATTATTACTAATTCTTGATTCTGTAATAACAAGGAAAATGTCTAGACTAAAATACACCACTCTAGTTGTCTTCACTAGCCAAAAGTTCAATTTGTTTATTCTAATCTCATCCTTGGTTAGCCAAAATGCACTCTAGTCTGTATCAACATTTTGAGTTGTTTAAGAATAAATCACAAGAAGTTACTACCTTTGATATAAAATCCTTGCTTCCTGGGAGTGGTTTCAGAGTTTTCAGATAATTGAGCGGGTTTGGAGAACCCCAACTAAACGGGGCTGGTTTCTCTCCCAGAAAAAACTCCTCCGGCGTGGCAAAATCTGAAAACGTAGATTTATAGTCCATGAATATCCTTCGTGCATACAACCATCACATTCAGATTTATTCATGTAATTGTTTGAGATGTCATACCTGTTCCAATGTTGGCGGCAAACATGCGGTCACTGCAGGAGAAGTCCTTGGGTTTGTCCGGGGCCCAGTTCTTGGCTCGTCCAGCTGCATCCCCCACATATTTACTCTTCTTTAGGTCCACCTGTAAAGTCAATGCATCATACAGTCAACTTGTTATGAAACTTTAATTTCATTAAATGAAATGCTGTTTAAAAAACTGAACACATACCTTCACTCTGCCATTTGCATTTTTTACAAAAAAGTCCCACATGTTTGTACTTGGTTTTCTATAGTGGTTGCTCCCAGTGCAAACAAAACACTGCAACAAATAAAAACATAATGAAAATATAGATGTAACCAGGGTTATATAATTAAATATGTATTTGCGCTATAGCATTTGTTTTGAGAGTGTTCGTGTGCGCGAGTGTTTATTTTTAGCCTAACAACGACCGACTTCATCTATATATAACTGTATCACACGATCTCTAAAACCTGTTCTTTTACCTGTTCCCGCCAATAAACTGCACTATACGTTGTAAATTAAATACCTGGACACTTCCCGCTTCGATGTCCAGATAGACACATCGATTGTAAAATGCTGATGATTATTGTCTGTCTTGGGTAAAGCTGTCCCGGTAAGACATTATAATAAATGTAATTGTGAAATTGTTTTATGTAAAATAATTATGTATTTATAATTGGAATAGGACAATTATAATGAATTATTCCAGGTTTTTTTGTAAACTATATAAATGAAGTGAACCTTTGACCATTGTCTGAGTTTTATTCTACCGACATCGGCTACATAGAGAAAATAGATAGAATGTGCTTTTCCAAATTTCATTGACACAGACACATATCTCTTTGAAAATGTGATAATTTCAGCCACCCTCAGTATGTCAAAGGTCCCAGGTCCAGGAGCGACCACATGTATGGCTTTGGGGGCCCTGACATTGTGAGGGTGGTGAGATGGTCTCTATTAAGGCCTCACCAGCACTGGAATCGCCAGCTCAGCTATCATGTCTTCCACTTTCTTGGTGATGTCCTCAGCCTTGGTTTTGAGCTTCTCTATGCCTGCCTGGTTTGTGAAGAAGATGACTCGGTAGCCCTGGGTGTTCAGGTCCCTCAGCTTCTGGGGGACACAGTCATCCCACCACTCCCAGTCATTGGGCCCTGTTTACATAGGAATATGAACATACAAGTATATACATCTATAGAGTATTGTGTATATACATGTACATATAAATATGTACAGGCATACAAATATACCGGTGTATATAGGTTTATAGAGACATATGTTTGTACATGTGTAACAGACAGCATCCAGTATAGTTTAAGATAGTATGAATGTTTGCAAGACAGAGATTAACTAACAAAAAAGGAGAAGATATGTTTTTATTTTACAACCTTACTTAGATTGTGTCATAAATTGAATTAGTGTATTTTATATGGGTATTGGCCAGTTCTGTTCAGTATAAATGTCTTTGTTTTCTTATCATGTGTAATGTATTTTGACCCTATCGATGCTCCATTGTGTTTCTTGCTTCTTCATCAGTTGAGAGAAGAAATGGAACCATTTTAACAAGAGCTTGGACTTTGGTTAGTTGGGTCAAACAGCATTGTGACGTAGGCATGACTATTTCATTGTTGGTCATTCAGCCATGGCTCTTTGAAATTGACAAGATTTGTCTGGCTTTTGAGCTAAGACTACGCAATCGGTGCATATTTCGCTTGAAACTGCGTCATTTTTAACTTGTTTTGATGCAAGAAATAGATAGCTACGTCCTACTGAAAGTCCAAGGTCTTGTTAAAATGGTTCTAAAAGTAGGGTTCTCCTATTACATCCTTTTTTTGGTATTTGTTTATTTGTCCGTAAAGGGAGTGTAAAATTCCCACTTTTTCCACAAAAGAGACGTACTTTAGTTTAGACCCAGTCTTTCCTGCTTATATTATGACATCTATCGGGTACAAAACCCTCCAGGAAATAAACACTCTGGACCAACATAGATTTTGTTTAGCAGGAATAAAATTTAATTAAGACTCTAAATGTAGGTTTTATTACCTTGTGCAAATTTTCTGCCACTGGCGGTTTTGATCACTGTGAAGTCGATGTCAAACCCCACCACCTTCTCTGAGCCCGGGAGAGATGGCGAGGTCAGGGCCATCAGTGGACATACCCCCTTACTGACCTCACCGTGGTGGGACCACCTCAATCCGTCACTCAGGTCCGTCTCCCCACGGGCTCTCTTGGCCTTGGTGGCTGCCTCCATGGCTGCTTTTCTCTTGGTTCCCATCGTCCGTTTGCTCATTATGAATGTCAGTCTATTTACAAACGATACTTTTATACCCAGCAGGTAGACTGGACGTATGCTATATTTAAACATTAAATATACACCCCAACATGTGTTAACATGAAAAATCAATGAATGTAGATCGAGTTATCTTTCTTTTGTCAAGAGATGTATCGTTGCAGACTGGCAATTCAGTCCACACCGTACGCACTGTTCAATGTACACGTTTTATAATATATGGTACGTAAGTATATGAAGTATATGAGTACAAGTATTTAATGTTTGATTAGGCATATACTAAGTATTGGTATGTTTTAAATGTATGTACATGTATTGTATGTGAAAAAACTTTTGAATTATGACGAGATATCAATTCTTACTCGTGAAAAGGAGCTCTGTCCCTCTCCCCATCATCAATCAGTTCTAAGACAAAGAACCAATTAGCGGACAGCTCAGTGAAGCAGAAGTAGATAGGATGTCTCGGGAGATTCCGGGTGATCAGATATCAAGGGGTGAAGATTGACACCCTCGCACCTGCACGCCTACCTGATGGTATGTGTCAACCACCTACCGCACTGTGTAAGTATCAGTAAGACGGATCAGAGACACCAAGCATCTTTAGAGAAGTGACATCCAATGGAGAGGGCATGTGCTATAGTGTCGTAATGTAATTCCCTAAAGGAAATCGTCACCCCCGTTTACCCCCGGTTTTTGTGCTCTCGGAGGAATGCTGCCCTATCTAATCAGTTGATCAATCTTGGGGGCGACCCTACCGTATGGGGAGAGATCTGTCCGGGATAACAAAAGGAATCCCCCACAACTCAGTCCATGCAAATAATCAGGCATGTAATTTTTGAATTTCAATTCTAATGGGGCGGAGAATCGGATGGTGTTCACCCCGCTTCCTTGGCGTGTCAAGGAACGCTTCCCATTCATCAGCTGATCGAGAGAGATGCTATAGATCGTCTGATCAAATGTCTGTACACTCGATCTGTCATTGCACATGATCAACTGTTGATTAGAACACTTCTTTTAAAAAGTGTAAGCTTAATCAAGGCTTGAGTATATCATATATATATATATATAACTTCAGCACGTTCTGTGTTCATAAATCAAGTGAAATCATATATCTCTTGATACCGAGGGTGAGACTAGAGCATTGAATTCAAAGACTATTATGTAGGTCCTTGACTTGAATTCCCTCCACAAAACAAACTTCTCCTTTTCTTCATTACATATAGCTTAAGTGTTCTTGGAATCTTCAAAAAATAAAGATATTCAGCACCCCCCCCCCCCCCCCACCACCACCACAAATAAAAACAAGATCATAAAAATACACACCTGGTTTGAACATATTTTATTGCAAAGTTGATATATACAATAGGATCGGGCACAAGTTCTATAAACTTAAAACGCCCTCTCCTGTCGAGGAGGGGTTACTCAATCCAGCAGCCCAGTTTTTTTGTTTTTGTTTTTTTGTTTTCGGTAAACGTTTCTCTAATAATATCTGCTACAAATGGATTGACATCCTACAAGCTCATAACGAAGTTTTGGGCATATTGAGCCTGTTCTTCTTATCCTCTAACCCCTAAGATTTGAGATCGAATATCTACTAGACTACTTTGCTTAGAAGGTTAACTTGACTCCATAAACTTGTTAATTGCTTAAAATTCGACTCAATAAAGCTTGAAATAATAAAAAACAAAAATAAAGTTTGAGCTCGACTTCACTTTGCCAGGAGCTTGACCTAGAAGACTGTTCAGTCTCCTAAGATTGGAGACACCTTATTTTCAAGCTGGGAGCTCGCCAACGACCTCATGGATTCTTTTAACTCAAGCTCGACCTCTATACTCATTAGGTTCGAGCTCGATTTCCTAGACTCCCTAGACTCGAGCTCAATCTTCAAACTCTAGCTCAACTCCCTAGAATCCTAAGAGATTGATTTCAACCTATAGCTCCTAGACTTTAGCGTTAAGATTTACCTTTTGGACGTGTGCGCCACATGCACCTGACGTTATATATTTTTCCCATAATAAAAAAATATATAACCCGTATCTAATAACGTCAGGTGCCTTTGGTAGGCGCGACCATGGGACGTTTTATAGAGATATACATAAAACAATAGCGTCTATAACTTATGATGGAATACGAGTGGGATGTAACGAACCAGCCCTACTAATACGGTAGATTGAGTTTCACTCAATTTGTTCTATAAAAGAATGTAATTCATTTATAGCATATAGACTGATGTTTGGTAAGAGAATGGTCAAATCGGTACTTTTTCTACCTATTTATGCAAGAAAACAAATAGTATGAAATTTATTGTAACATCATGATCCCTGGTATATGGCTCTTTGATTAAAATGTTCTTGAAAACAGAGAGTCGTGCTCTTTATATTAACTGTTCATAATTTGATAGAAAACAATGGAACATTCTACTACAGAACAAAGTGAATATTATAATTCCGTTTAGTTTTACAAAATTCCTGCATTGTTGCACTGCCGACTTCAATTATTAAAAGGAAAAGCTGGTTGTATTGACAACACAATGAACTTCAAATTAACGCACTTGTTCCGTTTATGCTCTCTATGCAACATCTGTACATCGAACAGAATAAAACTGTTTAGTTTGTCAATACATTGATTTTTTAGTATTCGAGAGTTACGTACTTATGTGTTATCTCTTTATACCGCCCAACTTTTTTGCAAGGGTTACTTCTGTATTGGGTACATGTATATGCATTCGCTGAATATAGTTACAAACCAACAATTACCGGAAAGTTAATCTACAGTACTCTCGTTCTTGTTCTAACATTGTAGAAACAAAACAAAAACAATTTAAGAATTTCCCAGCTTCCATGTAAATATAAGCATGATGAATTTATATTTATAATGATACCTTTTATAATGATATTGCGCAGCTCAGGATATGAACAATACCGATACTGGTTACACTGAGGGATGAATGTGTTTGGACCGACAATTTTAAAATATGTCAGATCAGAATTAAAAAAAACCCAATCTGAATTAATTTTTTTTTTTGAGGGGGGGGGGGGGTTGCGACATTATCTACACGGTCTCTAAGGAGGGGGGGGGGGGGTTGCGACATTATCTACACGGTCTCTAAAGTGAAAGTGTGGTACACCATGATGCCACAGTATTTTAGGTCTCATAGCAAGTCTGGGTGGTGATAAAACTCAATCCTTCCCATGCAAGTCGTTTGTTTTCAACGAGCATGTCTTTTAGATTATTTCTTATAATATCAACTTCCATTGACGCCAATATATTAACGAGTCTATCTTTCAATGTATTTATTATTAATATTCATATTCACTCAACTGTATATTTTTGCAGTAATCACAATTATATACCTGTATTCACTTTGCATGAACGTTGACAAATAATTATGAATTGCTAAAATTTGATAAATAATACATCGATGGATAACACATAACACAGACAAATATAATCGTTTCTAACATTCAAAAAATTCTTCTTTGGTTATTTATAAATTCCATCTAAAACAGCTGATTTAGAAGAGATGGAAATAGAATTGTACTCGATTGATGACGGATTGCTTAGAAGACAGGAAGATGGGATATTTCCTGGCTGTTGACAATTTTTTCAGAAGTGACACTCATCCTTCCTAATTACTGAAACACACTCCCCATCTCTCTCTCTCTCTCTCTCTCTCTCTCTCTCTCTCTCTCTCTCTCTCTCTCTCTCTCTCTAACAGTGCAATTTCAATATGCAAGAATTTAAAGAATAAAATTGAAACTTAGTTCACATTTAAGGTAATCAAATCCATCTTCATAATTGTAGTGTTTCTTCAGCGCATTCTGTATATTATTCATTTTTTTATATTCGGATCGTTTAACTCTTGTCGTATTTTTTCTTTTTTTTTTGAGTCTCCGGTCATCACCCGAACTACTTTTTCAGCATTGATTAGTTAATGGTCGTCGTGTTTCCCAGTCACTCGTTTTTGTGGTTTCTCGGTCGGTGTCCGCTGTTCTCTGAATGTATATACTTCGTGAATTATCAAATACGGCCTTGGCCGTTTTTTGTTGTCGGGTCAACGAACTCAAAACGAAAACAACTCGGCTCAGTGAAGACTTGCTTTATGTTGTATAAGTTTCTGATTTTATGTTTATTTATGCCACATAATTCCCAGGCAAAGTGAACACCACTGTACCCCAAGTATCCCCTTTCTATTATTACACTATTTTTATTGCTGATTTGTTTTTTTGTTGATTACACTATGCATAAAACTATGATTGTAGCGAGCAAAACAATCAACAATATTTTTAAAGAATGACCTATAATACTTAAAATTATCAATAAACACACACAATTATAGCATGACGTTTTAATAATAACTGTATTTAAGGATTAAATATTCTTCCTCATTCAAAAATGAAAAGTATTTTTTTTTTCTAGGATATTTGCTGAATAGCATTCAACATAAGGGCGTCTTTTATTCATATAAATTCTCAATCTAACGTAGGCGGTATATATTAATCAATGTTTTTTTTCATTTTTTTTAAACTCTTTAAAGATGTGACCATAAACATAACATTTTAAAACATAACATGACATAATCAAAAACCAACAAAAAAAATTAACAAACAAACCTAAAATCTAGACTCCCAACCCCCCAAAATAACAAAAAAATTAAGCTCCTAACCCCTCCCCCCCCCCCCCCAAAAAAAAATGCATGCAGAAATTTATAATACAGCTATCGTACGATCGCTACCTTTCGTTGGAAATGTATTGATCAAATTAACTCAACCTGTTCAGAGTCGAATTTTACAAAACCAATTTAACTTTAATTTTTTAACCATATACTTAATAAAAAAACAACAATTGTTTGGGGGGGGGAGGGTGTTTACCAGCATTTAAGTCACAGGGTCTGGACTCTTTGTTGATGCTAGCGTCATTAGAGTCTAATAGGAACGAATTAAAATGGGAATTTTATTTTTAATCGCATCTGCTGCAAGCTGGTAAAGTTTGATAATTGCTGCTTAAGGATGTGACACTTAAAGAACAACAGACACTCTCTAATCGTAGTTCTATTATCATTGCAAAATCTCTCTCTCTCTCTCTCTCTCTCTCTCTCTCTCTCTCTCTCTCTCTCTCTCTCTCATATTTTTATGTCGTTCAATTACTCAATTACAAAGATGCATAATTTTTCACAATTCTTTATCTGTTTAATTCTAAAATGTACACTATATATATATATATATATATATATATATATATATATATATATATATATATATATATATATATTAAAAAAGAAAATAGACAAGATAAGATGATTTTATATAATTTGTTCCAGAAGGCATACAATACAATGCATTCGTGTACTAATGATTAAAATTCACCCGGACAGGAAAACACTCGCTAAAATAAATAAAAAAAGAATTTGTTGAAGTTCAGCATATTTTAAATAAACATATCGTAAAGAACTTTAAACCTTAAAAGATGGTGAATCAAAACATTTTTAAAAGAAAAGACGACTGTTATTTGCATACATATTTGTATATACATGTATATTAGCTGGAACGGGAATAAAACTTCCATTTATTTCATAATCGATGAAGAGTTAGGCGTAGGATTGTTGCATTAGACATCAACTTATTCAACCATTAATTTTTATGATACTTCCTCTGAGAATAAGGGATGGGGCATTATTTTTTTCTTTATGCTAATTCAAAAGAAATTATCATTCCAAAATTCCTACTATGCGCTTGTAAAAGTTCCAGCCATGTTTATGGTTATAATGAAATTTAGAATACAAGATACGTAAACGACAAGTAGAATCTACATACTTGGCCTTCTGTAACAGATATATCAGCTTTATTTCACCCGCAAAACGACGGGCACACGTCCTTGTATAGCACACAAAGAAAACTGACTATTCAGTTGAGAATCAGACAGTTATAACAAGACATTTATCAACAAGCTCAACGGAAATAAAAATCGGCATTTCTAATTTTCCTACAACATATATTTAAATTTTTTTTAGGCATGTCGGTTTTCCGATGAGTACCGTGCGTACATTTTTTCACCAACTTAAATACAACTTGTTGAACTTTTGCTTAGTTTTGGGGGTTTTATTCAGCGTATACTTGAGCGAGTGAAACGAAATAAGCTAGCTTCCCCCTGAATTCACAATATGTATTTTAAGAACTTCTTTACATTAGGCCTATACAAATTATATACAAGAAAGGTTCGTGAAAGGTTGGTAGTGTTTCAGTAGAAAGCTGAGTGGCATCCTACCGGGCTAACCAAAACTTTACGTTACAAACTTCACGGCCAAAAAAATTATGCCTAAAATTTCATGGTGAAAAATAAATAAATATAAATATAAATTAATTAATTAATAACAATGCAACAGTATTAAACTTCAGAATTAAAAAAAAAATACTTGTAGAATGGGATATTATATAATGGATATTAACGTTATATAATAGAACAAAATGTTTAAAGATTTATTGTTATGTGTATTTATCGGCTAAAAAAGAGCGCTTATTGAATTATTCTTCGAAATAGCCGACCAGAAGCTGTTGTACATGGCAATGCAAGTGTGTTATGAAATGGAACCTTAAGAACGATTTGGTCTTCCGTACACTTGTGTACACTCTTCACCATCATTCGGATCACGCTCGCCCTTTTCCGTGACGGAAATGGCCGAGTAGTTACGATTGTCTTCACCATGTTCAACATAAACATGATAAAATCACCTCAGAAGCTTTATTAGCTCTTGATCATGGTAAATGGTAGGAAATGGAAAAACGCATTATAAGAGGAATGACAACAGAGGGAAAAAATATAAGAAAAAAAATAATAAAGTGAGGTGAACGCACACACATGTTTCTTGATAAAATTTAAACATGAAGGGATCACCATACCGGAAGTTGAAAGAGTTCGATACCGAAGTGGGAAGGAGGATTTTGTTATTGTTTTTTATTTGCATGAAAATAAGTAAAATATAGCGAAGACAAACGCAATCAGGTATCCACATCATTATATTTTTATAAAATACACATGCTGACACTAGGGATCAAAATTTTTCTTAATGCTTAACGAAAGAGATTTCGCGTAATTTGCAAGCATCAGCGATTCATGAAGAGAACATGGCGGATGGCACATGGTTTGATGGTAGGGTACTTTGGCAGGAAAAATATGTATTTTGCGACGGGTAGTTGCTGCAATAACCCATTAAATGTATAAATATGAAAGCATACTGTATTTTTACAAGAAAGTGTAGTGGTTTTTTGGATTCCCTGGATAATATTTGTATTGCTCTATTTGACCAGCAAATGAAAGAGAAGAAAGAAACGTGCTGGGACCTGGAATAAGTTAAACATTTTTATATTTAGTGGAGAATGCACACACATATATTACAAATAGATGTTTGAATATACGTAAACATAAAGAAAAAGATTTGCTCCTTTATCTGACATATACTCAGTTGTTTGAACAGTTGAATCTTTGTCTTAAAGCAAAATAGAAAATGTTGGAGGCTGTAAAATAAAAACGTCTGGCTTATATAATTGTAAGCATCAACTGATGACAGTGATGTCTTTACATGAATATCTTGATAAATGAAAAGTTTGCATGCAAAGACTGACTTTGTATGGTAATTTTGTCTCCACTGTAAACACTTGCACAAGTATAAACATGTAGATACATCAACTATATTAAGGATTATGATACCCTGTTTTCAATATGCATTGCATCAAAAGCTTTAATGAAAATGTAAACTTTTAGGTGTATCAAATTCTATTGGTTAAACCAGTGGCCAGTCTATACTGGCATACAAGCATTTCTTGCCATTGCATTGTTACATCATTTTATCCACACATATTATTATATATAAAATGACGTAACAATGCACGGTTGAAAAATGGTTCTTGGCGAGATTTGGTCGCACGCCAGTACACTCTAGCGCAGTAGCTAAAATTCTCTGTTTTGTCACTAGCAATTCTCCATCGCTATTGTACTGTAGAAAGTGGTACTACATGTTGAATGCCAATCTTTAGCTTTATTAGTTAGGTTATGCACGTTCAACGTGGACACATGAAATTATTTAAGCATTGAATGCTTATTTTTGGATGTCGTCGGTCCTGTAACACACCAAGCGGTGCAGACAAATTGAATACCGCACGTTAGCGTGGTATGATAATTTGTCTGCACCGCTTGGTGTGTTACAGGACCAACGACATCCAAAAATAAGCATTCAATGCTTATATGTATATTCATACTGATGTCTATTTTTATGAAATATATGTGTATTGCCGTTGTAAAACCATTATATACGCTCTCAGTCGGGGATATGAAACATACATGGAACAGCCATATTAACATGTTATTTAGTTTGCTTCTGAACTATGAATATAGTGCCAGAAACTTTGTACAGAAAAATCTTTTTTATGAAGAAGTAGATATAATTTAATGATTATTTTTCAAAAGAACATATCAAATTGGTTATTTAAAATTGAACTTTTCATTTAATCTTCCAAAAATAAATATACTGAGAACACGTGAAGACGTTTATATTTGTGCACATAGCGCATGAATTATCAAAGTGTATTCATAGAAAATTGAACGTCGCAGATTTCCAATGCAAACATAAGGGGAAATATACACAATATACACTGAATGTAAATATACAAATGTTGACTACCTAAGTTGGGTTTAGGGCAGCAGCCCCTATTGTCTGATCATAAGCCAAGATCCATATAATTATCCCATGGTGGACTGCACAATTAATATTGCCCGATAACAAAGTCAATATTAGTTTTATTATTTGAAAAACAAAACAGAAATGAATAAAGCTTTAACTTTTGTAAACAAATACTTATCATTTTCTCTGTTCAGCTTGAAACTCCTGAGTTGCATCCAATATTTGAACTCCCTGTATATAATGTGGGTATAGCCACATTGATATATCAGATGTTCTTGCTACATTTCTTCCTTCTCTACATTAAAAAATCTCTCATTTACAGGTTCACTGTTGTACCATGACATGCTGCCTTATATCATTACTTCATACCCAACTTATCCTGCAACTGCCCCTTGAATTGACCAAATAAAGGTAACCCAACAAACCAATGTTATATTCAATGAATAACAAAATATAGCTCTGTGAATTTATTTGAATTTCAAAGGCATTGAGATGTCATCTTTATAACATGTTCAAGCCATGGCATCAGAATTTGGGGTTTTTCAGGGGTGGTGCTTTGAGAGGAAATAGATTATTAGGTTTTAAGGTCAACTGAGCTGAAAGCTCAAGTGAGCTTTTCTGATCACATTTTGTCTGTTGTCTGTCTGTCTGTGTCTGTCCGTAAACTTTTCACATTTTCAACATCTTCTCCAGAGCCACTGGACTTGGCACAAAGCAGCCTTTGGCAAAGGGGATTCAAAGTTGTGAAAATTAGGGACCACGCCCTTTTTCAAAGTAAGATAATTAAGAACTATTGAAAATTTTTTAGAAATTTTCAAAAAGTCTTCTTCTCAAGAACCATTTGGCAAGGAAAACTGAAACTTATATGGAAGCATCCTCAGGTAGTCTAAATTCAAAGTTGTGAAAATCATGATTCCCAGGGGTATGGTGGGGCCTCAATGGGAGTCAAACTTTTATATAGGAATATATAGAGCAAATCTTTAAAGATCTTCTTCTCAGAAACTAATCAACCAGGAAAGCTGAAACTTGTGTGGAAGCATCTTCAGGTAGTGTAGATTTAAAGTTGTGAAAATCATGACCCCAGGGGTATGGTGGGGCCTCAATGGGGAGGGGGGTCAAATTTTTACAAAGCAATATATAGAGCAAATCTTTAAAAAGCTTATTCTCAAAAACTAATCAGCCAGAAAAGCTGAAACTTGTGTGGAAGCACCCTCAGGTAGTATAGATTTAAAGTTGTGAAAATCATGACCCCCAGGGGTATGGTGGGGCCTCAATGGGGAGGGGGGGTCAAATTTTTACAAAGCAATATATAGGGCAAATCTTTAAAAAGCTTCTTCTCAAAAACTAATCAGTCAGAAAAGCTGAAACTTGTGTGGAAGCATCCTCAGGTAGTTTATATTCAAAGTTGTGAAAATCATGACCCCCGGGGGTAGGGTTGGGTCCAGTGGGGGGTCAACTTTTTCATAGGAATATATAGAGTAAATTTTTAAAAAGCTTCTCAAAAACTAATCAGTTAGGAAAGCTGAAACTTGTGTGGAATCATTCTCAGGTAGTGTTGATTCGAAGTTGTGAAAATCATGCCCCCCATAGGTAGGGTGGGGGGCCACAATGGGGGATCGAATTTTTATAAAGGGAATATATAGAGAAATTTTTTTTTTAAATCTTATCAGATACAAATCGGCCAGAAAAGCTGAAACTTGTATGGAAGCATCCTCACGTAGTGTAGATTCAAAGTTGTGAAAATCATGTCCCCCAGGGGAAGGTGGGGCCCAGTGGGGAGTCGAACTTTTAGATAGGAATATATAGAGAAAATCTTAAAAATTTTCTTGTCAGTAACTAATCATCCGGGAAAGCTGAAACTTGTGTGGAAGCATTCTGCGGTAGGGTAGATTCAAGTTTGTTCAAATCATGATCCCTGTGGGAAGGATGGGGTTACAACGTAGGGGGGGGGGGGGGCAAAAATTTACATAGGAATATATAAAGAAAAATCTTGAAAATCACCTTCTAAAACCATTTGCCTAGAAAAGCTATAACTTTAGAGAAAGCAACCTCAGATAGTGTAGATTCAAATTCGTCAAATCAAAATCTTGAGGAGTAGGTTGGGGCCACATTGGGGATCCAATTTTACAAAGGGAAAATTTTTTAAGTATTTACAAAAACTAAAATGTTATAATATATGGTTTTACTTATATGTGAGCATTTTGACATATTGCTGATTCTTTAAAATTGTTAGACTTTGGCCCCTGAAATTCTTGGGCCTCACAAGGGGTTCAGAGTTTGATGTAGGTTTATGTTTAGGATCTTTTTGAGAACTGCAATGCTCAACATGTGATATGACTATAAAATCATTCTGTAAGGGACTTGATTTTATTATATTATATTATTATATTATATTTTATTATAAACATAAGAATATCCAGGGGGAAGAATGGATTTTTATTTATACAGGATCAACATGTATTATACTACATTGTCCAGATATTTTGTATTATGACTCCATTAAGCTGATTTTATCATACCTATTGTTCATCAGGTGAGCAATGTGGCCCATGGGCCTCTTGTTTAACTTAATTTTACCATTTTCAGCTCATCACTTTTTGTCTGGCATCTGTCCGTCTGTCTGTCTTTCTGTAAACTTTTTACATGTTTGACTTCTTCTCCAGAACCACTGGGCCAATTTCAAGCAAGCTTGACTCAAAACATCATAGGGTGTAGAAGATTCAAGTTTGTTAAAATGAAGGACCATGCCTTCTATCAAGGGGAAATGATTAGAAATTATTGAAAATTTGTTGGTATTTATCAAAAGTCTTCTTCTCAAAAACCATTTAGCCAGAAAAGCTGAAACTTGCGTGGAAGCATCCTCGGGTAGTGTAGATTCAAATTTAATAAAATCATGCTTCCTATTTGGCCAGAAAAGCTGTTACTTGTGTGGAAGCTTCCTCAGGTAATGGCTCTACTTATGTGACCTCATAAAGTAGACTGAGCCCACGATCTTTAGTATACTGGTAATGAATAACTTGATTGGCAGATCCAACAGAGCATCTATAGATTCATTTCCAATGAACTATAGACGCAAACTGATGTGTGTTTGTGTTACATGTATTGGCTTCATCCTCCAAACGGTCACACAGAAAAACTTATTATGACCAAAGCTGCCAGCTTTAATATAAGGAAGGGAAAATTGAATTTTAAAAACGTGTCTTGACAGAGTAAATACATTGAAATCATAAGAATTTTCAGGAATAGTGTTAATATACCACAAGTTGCGACATTGTTTTAACATAATTTTTTTGCAACAGTGCATGATAATGAAGCTACATTAACTTAAGTTGATTGAAACATTAAAACAATTCCTTAAGTGTGGAAGACTGCACCGTAATAAGTTGAACTGATTCAAACATTTAATTTTTGATTAGAATGAATTGTTTTGTGATCATCAACTGCATCTTTCCTGTGAAATGAATGAAGAAATTCTTAGCGAGAAGTTACTTGGAAGCCATTGTGAACACAATCATTGTCATTTTCATGCATCATAATAGGCCTTAATTTATAACCCTTATTTAAAGTGCAGATGTGACTTAAGTACCTTAACCAATCAGCGGTTGTGTTGCATATGTATTTTGCTGTATACAGTAAATGATAATTGCATCAGCTCTATAAGACTAGAACTTGATGATAGGGTAGAATAAGGATCATAATACAGCCTACTCCGGATATATGGACCATGCACATTATTTCAATTTATCGGTAATTCAAAATACAGTGAAACACAGCTATAACAAAATGCCAGGGACAGGCGTTTTTGCTTCATTATAAGCATAATTCATTATATCCATCAAGTTTAAAACAAAGTCACTGGGAAATATTTACATTTGCAAATATGCATCTTTATATGAACCTATAGAATAAGGAAAACGTTCATTTCTGTGTGAACTTTTTCATGATGTCACAATGATTATTGCACATGCTTATCGCTTGACAGTTGCATTATATCAAACATAAAAACACTGTTATTTTAATGATTTTGAAAGGTTTTCTTTTTTCAAACGTAAATATAAGTAATTAACAGCAATGTTAAAAAGTTCACCGGGATATGAAGTTGGTTGTTACGTGATCAAATCTACTGAGAAGCCCTTCGGGCTTCACAGGATTGACCAACCAAGTTCATATCCCGGTGAACTTTCTAAATTGCTGTGTATTTCTTAATAAAAATCACTTCCCTGTAAGCATCAATTCATTATAAGCATTTGCTAATACTGTGTTTGACTGTAAGTGAAATCCACTGATGTGATTCCAATTTAGCTAATTCGGATTTAGATTTTGTCTTTTTATAAATGGCCATTCGTATTTAGTGTCCAGAAAAAATAGACACATTGTGTCAGTGAAAATGAACAGTTTAACATTGAATAAATTCAATGTTCAATGTAAAAACACTAAAGTGAGAACTTATCAATTTACACCTTTGTGCATCAACCATGATGACAGCTGCCAGGGAGTACTTCAATATAACCGTTACAGAAAACAACTCATTATCATCTCAGGGGACCAACCATTGGCTTCAAAATATAGCCAATTTCAATATAGCTGTTATTTTAGTGCAAAGAAAATGAGAACCTGAGACTGGGTATTTCTATTTGAAAATAAGCGAAATTCGGAAAAAAAAGCGATTTCAATATCAGTGGAGTAAGCTGTACATTACAGTGTGCCAGATTAATCCAAACAATTTGTTAAACTCTGCCATATGAGTATGCATAAAAATCCCAATGGCATGAACCAGATCAATTCCTGATTATAGGCCCATTTACACACTATTTTAAATTCCTCATTTCATTTACAGATTTGTAGGAAGAATACCATTTGAAGGATGTTGATTCAGATCAGGAAATGGATTGAAGTATTTATGAAGCTGAAAATGCATGGACCAGTCCTACACACAGTAGGTTTGTCCATAGCTTATGTGGTAAAACGATAGGTTAAAACCAATGGATGTTACCTGTCATTTTAGTTCTAGCAAGCTACTTTCTTAAACAAAACTTTTGATTTTGAACTTTGTCCTTTTGAAATTTAAGGATATCAAATTAAAATACTTATTTTTTGTAAAGAAAAAATTTGAAAGTTTTATGTCATTGCCTTATAAAAAGGCTCAAGTATTCTGCACTTCATTATAAATTTATAGTAGGGATTAAGATGACGTGTTAATGTTTACTTTGCAAAATTGACAATGTGTAAATAAGTTTGGTGCTTGACTGTCAAAAACATGTTTACTTTTAATCTCAAATATTTTGCTGTACCTGATAATAAGGAATAGTTTCACAATTTTACAAATGTTTTTAGAAAATTGAATGATGAATCCACATACAATTCTATTAGTAAAACCCTACAAGTCTAATGAGGCAATATTTAAAATCTAACATCAATAAATTAATGTTCGGACAGTCACTGTTACATAAAATTTTTCAGTGTTTCCATTTTTATTTGGTTTGCATAAGAGTTCATGTCTGTAATCAAGGTCCTGCACTGTGGGTGCCCTAAAGTGGTCAGTCTGTCCAACTGACCTTACTTGTCTAAAGTACTTTTATTGTACATATTATTATGGCTTATACTTCACCCACAGAGTGCCTGTGGGTAAGAGGTGTGCAGTGTGCAAGTTGCTTAGACATTTTCATCTTTTCCGGAACCAGTAGGCCAATCTTAACCAAACTTGGCACAAAGCATCCTTGGGAAAAGGGCTTTCAAGTTTGTTCAAATGAAGGTCCAGGTCCCCTAATTTAGAATTATTGAAAAAATTTGGTATTTTTCAAAAACCCTCTCAAAAACCCTTTGGCCAGAAAAGCTGAAACTTTTGTAGAAGCATCCTCAGATACTGTAGATTCAAGTTTGTTCATGATCCCTCAGGGCTCAACATTAACTTTGAAAAGGCCTAGACCAGTCTGATGTGTACATCAACATTTTACTAGACCTGACCTAACTTTCACTAGACCTGGCCTTATAATTAAAGTCTCTCTCAATTTGCAACATGTTTATTTAGTATGCAAAAAAATCACTCTTTTCAATGAGTGTTTCTTGATACCGCTTATTTTGTGTGAAATGTGGGTTTCGAGGGCTGAACAAATACTTGATATTTCTTTTATTCATCCGAACTATCCATCTTTATTTCTCACAACAAACCAGAAAGTTCTCACCAGTTTATGCCCTATTATGTAATCAAATTTAAATTTCCACTTGTCTTACGTTTATAGCTAAAAAATCATGCTTACAAAGATTTACCAATAGTTATGAAATAATAAGGGCCCTGCTATGCGGGCACCCTATAGTGATCAGTCTGTCTGTCCATCTCTCCATCCGTCTTTCCATCAGTCCATCCGTCTTTCCATCCTTCCGACTGTCTGTCCATCCGAGCGTGTTTGTCCGGAGCATATCTTCTCTCCCCTTGGCCCAATCTGGCTCATACTTCACTCACAGAGTGTCTATGGTCAAAGGGTGTGCAGTGACCTTCAATGAAGTTTGTAAGTCAAATATCCTTATTTCTTTTTTGCATTTATACTTTCCACTTAGTCCTATTTTGCTCATACTTCACTTAAACATAGCTTTTGAGTAAAGGGTGTGTTGAGACATTGAACCAATTTTCAAGGTCAAATGTGAAGGTCATAGCAGAATTATATGAAAAATCCTTGTCCCTTTGCTCCAATCTGGCTCATACTTCACCCACATGGTGCCTTCGATCAAAGGGTATACAATTATCTTGAATGATGTTTGTAGGTCAATTGTCAAAGTCATATCGAATCACACAAAAATCTTTTTTTGAAGAGCATATAGATACTCTCCACTTAGCCCAATTTGGCCTAGGAAAAAGGGGGGGGGGGGGGGGGTAAGGGGGGGGGGGGGGGGGGTAAGGGGCAGTTGCTGGATGTTATTTCTTACTTTTATCTGTCTAAATCATCAATCCTCCTCTTAACTTCTGAATAATTGATGATAAAAAGTTCAAAATTTTAGGTATACTTCCATAAATTAAGTAAACAAATAATTGATGATGATGGAAGAAGAGGTCTTATTTTCATTTTGTTGATACTTCGCAAAGAATCTATATTAAATATCTAGAGATTGTTCTTTCGTTATCTCTGAATGAAAAATATTCACTAAATATGCTTTACTCTAATAAGAAATTTAGTATGATTTTTGTGTTCATTGTTCAAACGCTCTAAAGAAATTTTGTCATTTCTAAGAATTAATATTGCACGAAGAATGCTGGTCAAAGCTTATCTGATGGAACGAAGATTTTCCCCAGTTATCTCTCTTTGTCAGATATTTTGTAAAGGAATTGGAACTAGTTTTGGGAGCTATTTCTTTCCAACTTCGTAATTGCTCTTTGGACAGTTTTCCTTATAAAAATCGTTTATTGCCAAGAAAAATCTGTTTGACTATGGACAAATTGAGGACAAAAAGAATTTAGATTCACCTGTAGAATACTCTGGTGGATCACCTGAAAAAAATGTATTTGTGTTTAATTTCATAAAGAATTAATGTTTTTAAGATAATCAATTAAGAAGCTAATACTTTAAAAGTTTTAAATTTGTCTAGAACTTCAATATTAAAGCATTCACTACCCCAGTAAACATGTATATATGGACTTTAATTTTTCACCATAAAACACACTAAAAGTCATAAAGTCATAAATCTGGACATCTGTAATTTTTATCACCTGTACACCCAACTATATGGCTGGTGTCTCTCCTTCTTAGGCTTGTCTCTATTCCTAGTGATTGTCAGAGTCTATGTATTTCTTTCCATGTATTTTATCTTTAATGAACATGAGGCAAACTTTTTTTTTAAAATTAGCTGGTTTATGGATCTGCTGACCATAATCCTTAATCTCTTAAAAAATTTCCATTTTTTTTTCCTTGTCAACTAAACTGAAAAGAAATATGATTTCAAAAATTCTACAAGCTCAATTAAAAATGCATAGACCTTGAAAAAAGATATGTTGCTTTCCTGGATTAGTTTTTTTTTCGGAGTACCGATAGTGTGTTATTTGATATTTTCAGAATTTTACTTTATAAAAAAACCCAGAAACTTGAGAGTCCAATGAGCTTGATTATAGGCGTCTTTACCATTATGTCTATAATTAATGACATACTTTCACAAGTTGCCCTAATGTCAGTAAACTGTCTTCATCTGAAACAATGCTGTCCTGTGAAGCCTTACAGTGGAGAAAATTTTATTTGAAATTATGGAGGAAGATCATGTTTTAGAGATGCTTCAATCTTGTTAGAATTATATTTTTATATTTATTTCATTTCTTCTGACCAACCCAAGTTTTAGACTACAAAATTTGTAATCCAATTCATTTATTTAGAAATTATTTTGCCTAATCTGTCATGCTTAACACAAAATTTAGTCTAATGAAATTGCTGGTTGTATGTTGCAACTTTTCACACAGGACATAATACTGGAAATAAAGTTTGCTAGGATCTGAGTATGTAATGGTAATGAAGGATTCGCTTCTTCTACCAATAAAATGCATTTTCGTATTACATATATTTTGGTGGTAAAATATTCTGCACTTATAACTAGCAGATTTTGAGGACACGAGGTGTGTGAACAAAAAAGTAATCATAATTTCTCATAAGCATGATAGTGAGCTGGTTGAAGTTGTAATTAGATCTTATATTTAAAAAAATGCCATGGTAACACCTGTTTGACAGGCCAATTTCTAACAAAGAATTGGTTGGAGAGTTCAAAATAAAAAGTTGATTTGTTTACAATTTTGCTGGAGGATAAGAGCTTGGTACTGTGAACAACAATAAAGCTCCCGATCCAATGTGTCACTGGATGAGGAATGGTGGGGCTGGTGATGAGGAGGAGGCATCTGTTACTTGGCAACAGATGGAGGAAGCTGGCCTCTGTCTCGTGTGCTACCCGCATGTCACACGATGCCACACTCTCTCTCTAAATGTCATGAACATGCCAGGGTCTACTCAATAGACCCTAAATTTTAATGATCTCCAATTCCCAAAAGTTTTTCATTCTTTTCTGAATTTCATATTAAATGTCAATGGATAATTTTTGTTGACATTATTTGCACAATTTTTTTTGGTGTATGTTGGGTTTTTTTTGTCAATGCAGTTAAAAGTCTTTTATCTGCATAGCTAGAGATAAGCGGGGTTTATATCAATGCTATTCAAGTCCGTTAAAGTGTTTCTACGCAACACAAACGTCAGATATTTGTTGAGACAGTCCCGTTTTTTACAGAAATTGGGATTTAAATGCTGATCTGTGCCTCTTGGAGGTCATGACCCATTTCAGTGTGGATTTTCCAAAGAATAAAAGCCCAATATTTATATTAGTACGTGGAATTCGGATTTTGCGGGATGGGCAGGATGTACGCTCTTACTACACCTTTACCAGTTTGGAGTGTTAAACTCCTCATTAATGTCTTTTTGACCCACTTTGCGTCACTGATATTACCTTTCCCTTAAAGGATTGTGATATTAGATAAATGAGCTGTCAAGATTTTCTTTCTTTCCTTGCATTGTTTTAAAAGCGGGAAAATGCATGTGGAGAATGAATATAAATGATCTGTTAGTAAAAGTTTTGGTTGTTGGTGGTGGCTTATTACTGCAGTCTTGTGTCATCATACTAGGTATGTCTGGTATGGGAGCCCCAGGCTAATAGCCTTTGATGCTTCCTCTTGTTTTGTTGACATGCATGAATAAATAATTAGAAGAAACCATCATTTGGCTAATGATCACAGTTGGATGTTCATTATTTTTGCAATTTAATGGCCGATCCATTGAAAAAAAAGAATCTCTAGTTTCATGTCACATTTTATTAGTGACATATGTTGCAATGCGTTTTATTGATTCTTTTGGCTTCTTAGCATTTTATCACTGTTAAATATTTAATGATGGGGCAAACTAGAAATTGTCTTGTTTTTTTTAGTTCAAAATCTGTTCAAATCCAACATACGGTTGTGCTTAATTCTTAGACTTTGATTAAGTCACGTTTTTAGTAAGGTGTTTACCCTGAAAACCTTTTTATGTAATCTAATATTTCATTCACACTGCACATTATACAAGTTTTTATATTGTGGTCAATATAAAAGGAACAAAATGAAAATCTTTTGAAAAATAAAAATTTCAGTTGTGCTATTTGTCATTGCCTTTATTTTATCCTAATGCATTAACTCAGTAATGTTTTGCATGTGTATCCACTTTTCCTGTGTATAAGTACATATAATAGTACATTGTATATGATTATCTAAATGATTCAACCCTTTCA
The DNA here is from genome assembly GCA_033439105.1 of Magallana nippona. NCBI lineage: Eukaryota > Metazoa > Mollusca > Bivalvia > Ostreida > Ostreidae > Magallana > Magallana nippona. The sequence continues at coordinate 8,334,437 of CM065925.1, forward strand.
CACTGACATCCCAATATTAACATTGGATAGGATTAAAAATTATGAAAGTGGTGGGAAAATTTAGAAAGTTCAACAAAATTTCATCTTGAAATTTGAAATGCACATGACAAATTATCTATCTGTGCCATGATGCAATTGAAACAGTTAGGTTAGAAATAACCCTCAGGGGTGTCCTAAGTACTAATATTGAAATTGAATGTCCGGGGTGTCCTAAGTACTAATATTAAAATTGTAAGTGTTTCCTCCCTTTGAATAGGCTTGTGTTTGCTTAAGTGCTAAACAAATTTTCCAAATAAAATGGTATATAGAACATCTTCTAGGACTAAGGAAAGTTTAGTGTGTAAAGATGTCTCAGTTACTGTGTAAACTGTTTAGTTACAAGTGTTAACGAGGTGGAATATGATAGGCAAATAATGGATCATCATCAGTATTTATCCTATAGGAATGGGAAAAGGAAGTCGTGAGATCACATTTTGGGCCACCTTTGTACTATGTGTTTAGATAGTACTTACAGTTCACAGGATAAGGTGTCTCTCTTATATCACAGGAAAGCAAATATTTGTCAGCATGATTATTGATCTCAAATCATTCTTGAACAGGTCATGAAGACAAGACTGCCTATCATTTGTGGTTTGTTGTGTCTTGTAGTAGTAAAAACCATGAATCTCACTTTTTATCAAAGGTTTATTTGCAGAGTGTAGTATTTTATTGGTATTGAGTTAAGTATATTACTATATCTTTGGGATCATGGCTATATATATATACAACTTGGGTCAGAGAGTTGCACTGTAGTGGTGAAATAAGGTCGGCAGGAACTACTTTTCAGGCAAGCTGCCATTAGCTGTCAATCAAGCTGGGGGCGTGCCAGACACAAGCGATAAGACTTTTGGCGCGAAAAAGCACAGACTGTCCTCTTTGTGTGGTTTTATATTGTGTACATTACAATACACATCGGACTGATTCATCTTACTCACAACAGCACAAAGAAAAAAATTCTTGTTATGATGATCACATAGAAAGTTTTAGCTTAGCTTAGAGAGGTGATTACTGGGTGTCGTTTGGTAAACATTAATTAAAAGTAAGAAGTGACCGAGTCATAGTTCATGATTGAAAAGGATGACTTAAAGGTTGGATAGTCATGGGTAGTACCGAGATCATACTGTACCAGACTTAATAGGACCATACTGAGCGTAATCCAACTGTACCTAACTCCTATTATTTTTTTCTGCAGGGGTAGAGTAGGGGCTTCTTGTAATGAATGTGGACAATGAACGTCTTTTGGCCTCATTGGACAGATAATTCTGTCATCACAGAGTTCTATTGGTGCACTTCTATACCTCTCTGCTTCTCTTGATTCTTCAGTTAATTTATTGGTTGCTCATAAGTCGTAATGCTACAAAGTGAATTCTTGTAAAATTATTATATATAGTTGACATTTTAGTTGGAGGTTAAATTCCAGCTCATGAATAAAATAAGGAGAGAAATGATTGTGCATTGAATTTCATTGATAAACTTTTTGTCCTGAATTAAAGCTCAGAATGAGTGAAAATAGCACAGCAACTATGGAGATTGCTCTTTATCTTTTCTTATCAAGGTTTATTTAGTTAATGTGTGGCTGAGTGTTTATCTCCTGCAAGGATAGTTTTCCTCCTTGTTGTTGGACATTGCACCACACTGTGTATTTGATCATTCAATCTCATTCAGTAAACGTATTTAAAGACTTCAGGTAAGGTGAGCCCCCCATAACAGTCATTTTAAACGATTGGATAAAAACTCCGACCCTGTCCCCATACACCGATTGTTGACAATCCTTTTAATCTGTCACTAAGGAAAATTTTATTTGTGGTCCCCCTATTTGTAAAGGGTTGCACGGGTATGATTTAAATATCTGTTGATTTGGTAGTTAAGATGGCCATGGAGACACAGTAAAATATGGTTAGGAGGGACAATAGTATGCATGCTACCTGTTTTGAAAAATCCAAGGTGTTCGCAGTATTCAAATCCGAGATGAATGCTGTATTTTGTTAATACTCGGTTATAACAAAGAAATTGACAGTTACAAAACAGATCTCAACCCCAGTTTTTAATTTTGCATTATTCTTAACACTCATTTGTTTGGTATTTATTTTTTGATGCAAGTTCATGAACTTGTAGATTACATTCTGTAGATTCACATTTGTGTTGCGAGTGCATTTCAAACCGCATTGTTAGAACATGAATGCCTGTGTAACAGACAGATTAACCAACTGATTATGTTAAAGCGTAACCAGTTATAATCCATATTGTTTGCTTAACACTGGTAGAAGGCCAGCGAAAGGTTAAACTGTTAAGACCAGGTCACTGGAAATTAGGAATCATAATCTTGGCTTCCAGGTCCACGGACAGACAAACTTACAGACAGATAAACCAGACTTTGAGAGACCACAACAACTGTAATCATTGAGATTGAAAGGTTAAAAGTTGAACACATGGATGACCAGTTTCAAGAGTAATTAAGGACAAAAGTATTGATTATTTTGTTGTGTATTTATCTTATTTTCTAGTTTTGGACTTGCCAGTTGTCAAAAATTTGTCAGTTATCAGTCTATCCAATCTAGTGTCTTCATTTTGTGGTTAATATCTTTTTAATGCACAATTTACAGGAAAATAAGACATTGTTTTGTTTTTGTTTTTTTTTATAATAATTGATAACATGGTATATCTATACAGTAAAGAATGAACAATTAATTACATCTATTTGTTTGTCTATTTTCTTTTTAAATAGGATATCTCATAAAAATCTTAACATTTACTCGACAAATTTTTAACCCTTACCAAGAATATTTGCTCTTATACGGAAAGTCTGTGATGATAACCAATTACAAATTTATACCAGAAAGAGCTCATTAGCCTCCCGTCTCAACAAAAGTCTATTTGATATGAAGAGATGTGCTTGAGTTCTGCTTCATGCTTTTTGACTTTCTGAATAGCAACCGTAACTGTTCATCCCTTATTATGGAATATTGCTCTCCACTATCTCATTAATTTCTACAGATAATTGATTTATGTGTTCTGGATGGTTTCTTTTTAGCAAAGTTATGAAGACATAATGGAATTGAAAAAACTCCCCATAGAATAGCAAATAAAGGTGTTGGTCAGAGGGATTAAGAGGAATTGTCCAGCTTAGAAAAGCTTAGCAAGGGTGTTGACAAACTTGTGGCTTAACAATGTTCCAGAAAGACAGCTCCTGGCTATTGTGTTTGTAGTTTTGTCAAGAAGTCTGGGGGCTTGTTGAATTAGCACTGATTTCACTGAGAGAGAGATGAGCGGGTGTAAATACATCCGGTGATTTACCTAGTCCCTGTATAAAGGTATTATGAAATGAATGCTACTTACAGGAACTTGAACTCTTGACTATCTCAAATTGTCTTGATAAATTCGTAATAAATTGGGAAGGCAGACAACAATGGCCCACACCAGTAGCTCTTGTTGTCTTTGTTTGGTCTCCCCATCAAAGATTATCCCGCCCCCCTATCAACAAAGAAAATCTTCTCTCAAATCAGTATTAAGGGTGCAATAGTTAACTGTTGCAATAAAAACTTTGATGTGCTCTTGAAACACCATATAGTCACAAACAATTGCCATATAGAAGGCTGTGACATCCTAGCTGTTATTTACATAAACTAACTGGGTAGATCTTCCCTGATTTGAGTCATAGATTCTGCCATGTGTAAAAATCTGTCATACATACTTTGGTGTTAGATCATGCCCTGATAACCTTCCCTGACATGTGTGCGATGCTGTACACATGAAGTTTATGCTGCACATCTGGCGATTCCGCATTGATTGTGTTATTGGCATTGGTTGGTTTTTGGCTTTTTATTTAACTCACTTGACTTGTAACCTTCATGTTCAAGTTGAAAGAGAAAAAATATGAATGCCTTGTCTTATCAATACCAGGATGTCCTTGTAGTGTTGCTTGCCTTATTGTGTTTTTATGCAAAGCATGCCTGGGTAAATTGCCATTTGAGTTGTTTTAGTTCCCACAAGAACTCAGAGCTATTCCTTTGAGTCGTTGGCCTTGCCGCTTTTTAAGATGTTTGGAGGAATTGGAATTTTGATGACTATAGATTTATGGAAATCTTGTCAGAGGAGATGGCTGAAAATTTTACAGGCTACTGAAAGAAATACAAAAATGAATTCTATTACTTATTGATCATTTGATACAGAATAACAAAAAGTAGCAATAAACTGAGACAGCCATATGAAGTTAATGCACGTTTATGTCATTTTTGGAAATTTAGATTATCTGCCAGGATTCAACATTAAGTAATAAATCTGTATCCTGATACCCCATTCAGTTCCTTGTTCATAGCTGGAAAAGTCAATAAAAGTGCATTTAGTGCATTTGTGATGCCTATCGTTGAATGGTTCTTGCAGTTACGTAATTTGAGGTTTATTGTACTGTGCAGGATGCATCCTTGTCCTTTTCTTCTGACAAATAGATTTATATTTGTTGTAGAAGGTGCAACTGTATGAACAGCTTTAGAACTTAATGAGCTATTGTGTTATCTGTCTGTGTTGGTACCTGTTTTTCAGAGTAGGTCAAAATAGGTGACAATTTTTTACAAAACTTGGAAAACCTATTTTTGTGAATCAGTACTATTTTTTTCATTGGATTCCACATTTAATTTAAACTATTTTTGGAAAACATTCAGTATTGTGAGTTATGGTTAGTAGTTTCCATGGGAAATGGAGGGAACAGACCAGGATCCTCAATACAAAGTGGACAGGAAAGGTTAATTGATTGTGGCATGTCCTACTATACCCACTCCATCTGACCATGCATTGATACAGTGAAGAATGAGGTCAACATAGTCTATATGAGGACACAGCAGAACTAGGCAGCCGCTGTAATTACTTGCAGACCCCCCTCTTAGCTCACACACAACTGTGTCCCTGGTAGATTGCAGAGGTCAAATTAACCATGATATAGAAAATTGGCACCACACATAATGAATTATAATCTAACCTATGTAGAAAGTGTTGTGTAAAAAAGGTTTATCATAATCCACATTGGGTACATCAGAACTTATGCTGTATAATTACACAAAACTTGCACAATTGGCCATGTCCCTTTCAGTTCACATTTTTTGTAGTTTATGGAGAAAATTAAAAAAAAAAAAAGATGAGGTTGTTTTTCAGTATGGGACACAGACTGTGTACTTATAGTGAAGAACATGGACTGTGTCCACTGGTTGGAATTAAGGGAATTAACCAAATGTATCAAGGCCTAGTAATTTTGGCATCAGTGACATTGAATTGATCTGGATTTGATTTATTTATATGTATATTTGGTTGGAATTTGCCAATTCACCAATTATGAAACTGAAGTAAAGCGTTCTGCAGAATCCAGGTGTTTAATCTGTATTTCAGAATGTGTACATGTATGGGAAAAGTATGGGAAGGGGGATAAGAAGCCATGTCTTATACAGTGTTTGATTTCTGTTACAATATACCATCACAAAGACATTGTACAACAGAAAGGTCCCCATTCATATACCATTGTAATGAGATTGTAACACTGTTAATTACTGTCTCGTATTGTCTCTTTATCTTGTTATTAAAGATTCAGACACACTCAAATTTCATCAAGTTCCCAAATTGTATGAAAATATTTATGAAATTTGTTTAACAATGCTGGTATAAATTACTTTTCCACAGTGCATGTAAAGCGATATTAGATTATGTAAGAATAAGGTTTGAATTTTGTATTCCAGATTGAAGCAGGGATTGGATAGCTGAAGATGGTTTTTCTATAAAGTGTTACCATGAAATTGTGAAAGTGAGCTGTGTTTTGTTTCTGTTTTTCATTGGATCTAATTCACTATTGGATTAATTACAAAAGACCTTTCAAGGTAAGGCAAGTTTTCTTGGAAAATATAATCTTCTAATATCTTGATAGTTGTTGAAAACTTCTCTCAAATTAATGATGTCATTAAAATTTTTGAAAATTTAAAGTTATAATCATGGTTATTACAGCTTAATGGTGAAAGTCAAGGAAAAGATTTTCTAAGCTAATATTTGCTTCTAGTATCTCCTGATCTCTATCGGCATTCAGTTAGGTGTTTGATGAACAAACGGGTTTATCTAAGTAGCCCAAGAGTTTTAGATATGGGTCAGACTGACTGATAAATGCACGCTATGAGGTGATACAGCCCAACTGTCCCATGTTCAACATGACATGACATCAGTAGACTTGTTTTGTTTTTAAATTGGGCCAATTAAATTTCCATGTAAGGCTTAAAAACTTGCAAATGTACACTGGTATTGAAGTCTGAAACCTTGTCATTAATGTTTAGGCCAGACAGACATTTTTTTCTTTTGATGCTACACGTAACATGTCATTTCTGATTTGAGACACGACTTGAAACCACAAGAGGAAGTGTCCCTTTTTGGTATCTCTCCTTCACAAGACCAACTTTTTTCTCCATGGATTGACTAATATGTGTCACTCACAGTTGAATTTTGTGTGTATTGCTATAGAGGGAGGCAGGAAATGGTCGTTTACTTATTTACTTTCATCACTTCAGTTTTGTCTTTATCTCTGTAATACAGAATTCAGACTCTTCAAGCATTGCTTATTTTCAGAAATAAACAGAGACATAACATGCCCAATCTGTTCATTGTTAGCTCTGGTGTCAAATCCTGTATGAAACCTATCAAAAAATGAAGATAAAACTAGGTTTCTGTGGAAAACAGAACCATTGTCTGTGAGAATCGGTAGATAATCTAGTTATTCTTTACTTGTATCATATAAGCTAGACAGTCTGTTAGGTGTGGAATTTTTTCTCCATAAGTCAAAGACACACATTCTGTTGTGCTTACTGCATGTTCACAGAACGAGCTGTTGAAGTACATGCCTTCCTGTAATAGCATGTCTGTGAGCTGCGTTAATTCATTGCTGGAAATGCAGAGGCTGGGGATAAGGAATGGAAATGAGGACTTGTGCTAGTAATGTTGGCAATATTTCCAAAGGGGAAAACATAATTATGATGTCATCTTCAATTCAAACAATTGACGGAGCCAGACACATTGTAATTATAGATGCATAATGTAATTACATGTATTGGGATCTTACATGTAGTGGTTTTCTAAGAAGTGAGAAGAGGAGACAGCTGGGTTCAAAAAGGCAAAAGCATTGTTTCATCATAAATGTGCTGGTGAAAAGCTCTTAAGTTATAATAAAAATGTGCAAAATGGGCAGAGATCCACAAAATCCTCATGGATTCCACAGTCATAACACTCGTTTATATTGGACATTAGCTGCAACTTGATACCAAAAATGTTTTCATGAAATACACATTAATAATTGGACAATTGGGCTTCTTTTACACATTTGTAAATATGGTTCTATTGTGTTGACTACACTTCATTTCTGATATTCTTGGTCATTTTAGTTTATTCCAACTAGATTCTGTATTTATGCAGAAAACTCCTTCATCCTGTATCTAAAAAAACAAAAGAATTTTATATATAACCTTGCATAGAAATATTAGAATGAGTTCAGTACTGATTATGGAACTATCGAAAAACACCTTCACAATCTTATAGGTATTGATAATTACAATACTGAATTAATGATTGTTACAGCAGTGATATGGTGCAAATTAAGACCTTGAAATGAATTTTGTTTTGGTAAGTGATGTCTTATTAAACCTTAATGTCAATCCGTGATAAATTTGCTTTGTTTCTTTGAACAGAAGGACATTTTTTCACAATTACTCAAAGCTAATAAAAACCCAGTGGGAAAGTGGATTGTGATTTGATTTAAAGAGATGACACTACATTTATAAAAACAAAAGGGTGTTAAGTGGAAGATATTGAGGGTGAAGTTTATTAGTATTCATAGCCCTTTATCTACTCAATACAGCTCAATTAGGATTCTGTTATCATTTTAAAATTTTAGATGTGGAGTTCAATTTAGTTTGATGTCAGGTGTTTTTATGGTGTTTTTTATGTATTTTGAATGTGCAATTGCTTTCTGAATTATATTTTGCATGGTGATTTGGACAGTGTAAAATATGGGGAAAAAAATTGTATTTCATAAAAGGAGTCTTGCACTGTATGATGTGACTCTCATTCATCAAAATGTTTACTATTGCTTTTTGTTTTAAAGAGAAAAAAATGCAGTTTGTTATTCGTGTCAATTCTGTCAGAAGACATGCTTTTGTGCCTGGCATCTCCTGATGTCGGTGCATGGGACATTTATCAAACCTTTCACAGCACACCTACTTTGGATGGCTGTGAAACCAATTTCTTTGTGCTCTCTCTTGAGCTAGATATAATTACATTTCATTATGTGGTGCAGAATTTGTGCAGCAGGGGAGAAAGGAGAAGAAAATATGATAAAAAAGGGTCAGAATGGTATGCATTGTAGCATGTAAGCATTAGGAAAAGAAGGATTATTGCTAATTGTTCATTTTTTCATTACAATATGCTTGAGAATGCTTTCAACGTGAAGTCATAAAAAACCTGCTTCGCTCTATTGTATGCACTGATAATGAAATCTGCAGTGGCATCTTGTGCAGGTATGGACTTATCAGATTAAATATAAAAATCACTTGTTGCAAGCCAGGTGTAATTTCTTCTTTGTTTGTATAGAACTTCAATATCATATTGACTAGTGTGAAATCTATCATTTGGAATTTTTCTTGGTAAGGGGCTACTCCGAAACCACTCGACAAAAGTTCAAGTGCTGTTCAAACGCGAATATTACGAAACATTTAATCTAGGGTCATATGGAATAAAAATACCTACAAATGTATACATTTAATAATATACTTGTATAAATACATTGTCACTGTGCCAACATATCACCTGTAACAAAAGGTAGCTACTTATAGACCTTTACAATACAGGAAGACCACGGAAAGGTCAGTACTTGGAATGTTTAAATGGATAGGTAGCAGTAAACGTGGATCTCGAGACCCTATCAGATGGTCAAAATTCAAAAAGTCAGCCACGATAAGCTGGAGAAGAAAACCTGATATAACATGACTGTCCTCAAGTTGACTAATTATCTAATCTCTGGTATAAGGGGCTTACAGGGCGTCTAGAAGAACAGGGGTTGATCTGTGATCCGCTTTATACCTAGGTCCATTGAAGGGACCAACTGGAATTATTGTCCTCGTAGCTAATCGTCAGATAATGATTTATGCTAGAGATCAGGTCCGTATGCTACATAGTGTAATCCTTCCCAAATTATAGGTCTGCTCCCTCTCATTGTAAAGATCATGCATTTTTAATGACGAATTTGCCTTATAAGGGCTTATCCTGGATTACGAGTTTATCAGGCCAAGACAAAACACTCCAGATTCTGGCTCCTTCATTACGGCCTTGGGTAAAATGAGTATCAATACACATTTAGAGGTAATTTGTTGAAGAGACTAGCAATGGGATTAGGGTTCTTGACAATTACATGCCGTCCATATATGATTAAAGTTGAGGCACACTAATGACCACATATATGCTAATTTTAATGGCTTCTTTCATATCATTAGAAAGCATTTAGTTTATGAACAAAGTGTAAAGTTTCCATGTCAAATGAAAAGCTATGAATTTATAATTTAAATAAGTGATGAAATATCTTAATGTATTTCCAGAAAATGTTGTATGGTTTTGCTGAACAGTATTATGGTTGTACAAAGCGATTTGTTTTTCTCCGTGTAAATCTATATACATTTGTTTTTAATAGATTTTCTCTTTATCTCTGTCTGGTGTCCGATCTGATGGTGCTACACCGAGTCAGTTTCACTGGGGCTGTGTGTAGGTGTTTGTTGTTCTATTCATTGATTATGTCTAAATAGGTTGTCTGAAGGTAATAGTTTGACAAAGATATTAATTATGATAAATGAGACACAAAAACTGTAGTCAAATTGAAAAGTACTTTCAAATTTAGAACAGGAAAGATAAAAATTGTGATTTAATGTAGTTTATTGCTTCTGAAATAAAAGTATACATGTATATCCATAATTGAGAGTGATTATTTTCACTGATACCGCAGGAACTATTAATAAACTTTAAAGCAGTTTAAGCGAACAGTGTATCAAGCAACAAGAACTGATTTTTTGCATATAAATGATCATTTCACAGTGTAGAAAGTTCATGTTGTGTGATGCTCCAAGGTGTAGGTTTACATCAATCCTTCACTGTATCACCAAACGCCGTGATTTTCTCCTAATTTATTCAAATAGGCGCAACTATTCTATATGGAAGTATTTTTAAATAACGCATCTACAAGCTTTTCCTTAATTAATTCATTAAGGTATATTTTTTGGAAGCACTCCAATTACGTGGTTAAATCTCATTAATTGTATTTTTAAAAAGTCCTGGCTATCTCCTTTTTTTATAACATAAATGTGGCTGCCATATTATGTCAATGACATTTGTTTTATTTTTTTTAATTTGACGTCACATTCGGGTTTTTCAAAAATTGGTTATGTAATATGGCTTAGATTTATGGTTGAAAGGGGTAATATTAAGAAAGAAAAACACTTCATATCTAGTTAAATTTGAGCAAGTTTGTTCTTGAAAACATGCAAAATCTGTTTTGTTGATTTAGGGCAAATACTGCTGAAAAAAGGTGCACCCATTTACCGCTATAGTTCATCACACCTAGTTTCCTATAATCAGGGGTTCTCGGGTTTACTAGAGAAGATATGCCTTCCAATCTTTATTCTGTGTGGCCGCATTATATCCCCTGCCTATTCAATGTATTGTGCACCAAAGCTGTGTGAAGGAACTCTGCTTTTTTTATCTGGGAAATCTAAGGAAAAGGGATGGTGGCTTGTTATTACAGGGCATACAGAGCAAATGGTGTGAGAAAACTAAGAGGGTGATTCTGACTTGTTCTTTTTGTCCATCTCTTTGTCTCTTTTCATTAAGGAATTCCCGTCCATTGACTTTTAACTCCTTTATTAATACCGTTTGAAATCCAATCCGCTAAATGCTTTGCTACTTTGTAACCCCTGTGTCTACATCGCAGTGAGTTAATAGGGAAAAGTGTAACACTTTAATAAGTGACGATTTGCATAGCTCACGATTCTTACTATATTTGCACTTGCAGATGCACATGATCTGATTGCACATGAATCATGTAATGCATGTTGCTCAGTTTACATTGGATTTTACAAATTTAACCTCATTTGAATCAGCATTTTCCACCATATGTTACATTTATAAAAATAAGACTAGCTTTTTGTTTATATATCACGTTTTGATCGGGGAATTGTTTTTAAAATGTATGAGATACCAAAAAATGCTTTTTTAAGCATTCTTACAGATGGCTTTCTTTAACATTCAGTCTTTTTTTTTTGTGACCTCAATAATTGTAGTGCAAATAGGAATATCTGCTGAAAGCATTGACATCAGCTAACATGCCGTTGACCGCTAGTAATGTGTATTAGTCTCAAACCTCTTCACCTTTTGTCATGTGAAAGGGGTGCTAAAGTGAATCTTAATCTGTACAAAACCTATAAAGGCTATGCTGTGACTTCTCTGCATATCTTCACTATTCTGATGTATTGTTTCAATGTCTAACATGCTCTGATGCCAGCAAAATTTACTGTACGATACCAGCCGTGTTGGGGTTTTTTTTTTTACGCAGGGTCTGCTTTGAACATGCATTGCTTGAGAAAGTCGGCCAGACAAGCAGATTAACATATTAAACTAATGCATGAATGTACTTGTGAGAAAAATCAATATTCCATTCTTTGATAGTGGCTATAAGCCTTAGAAAAGCCAAGCTTTTTTCTGTCACAGGTTGTGTGATATTGCTGTTTTGTGCATGTCTTATTAATGTTTTCACATGTTAAAACTCTTATTGGTCACACATTTAAATCGTTGACATCTGTGTCAAGTTCATAGCAGTACAACCTTTTGTCTGGTTCCTTCCAATTGCTCAGTCTTGACCAAGGGTATTCATGATGCTGAAATCAACATTGGATGCAGCCACTTAGCTGTTTTAACCTATATAGAAATTATTTGAAATAACATTGCATGCAGTAATATTATCAAAGTCATTGGTCTTGGGCATGAATAAACTGACAAAAAGAGTGTTTATTGATTGGAAGCACACAGCTCAAAAGGACAACAAGTTCAACTCAATCATGTCTTATAAATGGTAACACAGAAGAATACTGCTGTATTTTGTATGTGTCAGTTGTTTTCAAACATTTAGAATAAAGTTTTGTTGAATAATTTTGTTTTTATCTGTGAAGCCTGTGTGGTTCTAGATAGCCAGCCCTGTTTCAGCATGTCTGGATGCTTCAGTTACATTGGCCTGCCAGTGGCCCTCCAGACGATAGTGTTTACATTGCTCCCTAGTAAGAGAACAGCTTTTGTTTTTAACCAAATAACCTTGGACCAGGCAAGAGACATTGAACTCTGGGCGACTGTGATCAGTTTACAAAATATTCTTTTTGTTGGGGATAGGCATTGCTGCACCACTGGGTATATTCCCTTTGACTGGTATATGTTGGAATGTCATATGGGGGGTTCTAGCTACCAAACAAATAGGTTGTTGTTTACTATTTAGTATAACTGATAATGTTCATGTTAGAACAAATTCAGATGTAAGGAACTATTGGTTTTGTAACTAGTGCTGAAGCTTTAGTACACAAATATGTACTGGATGAGAACAATACAAGATTTTAAAGACTTCGAAAACAAAGCATGCTGAGAAAGTTGAGTGTGAAAAGCTGTCAGCAAAAGCTGGCAAAAGATCTGTACAATTATCAGCGTTTGTCATTAATATACAAATTAATTCAGCACCACAGATAAAGTCGGTTGAACACAGAGTATTGGTGAGGGATGTTGGTTGGTATGATGTGTTTTGATGTGTTTTTGTATAATGAGAGCCCATTGAGGGGCTCGTTTATTGACCCTCCGCGTACTTAGATAGTTGTTTAATCTGTCTGGTGAGCTGTGGTAGTCACTGTACTTTTTCTTGTCTGTGTTGCTAGTTCGCTAACAATTGTCAGGTGTGAATAATGACACCTGCGAAATTGAGTCAACTGGCCAATCATATTAGAAGACTTAGCATCGTTATGACATGCATATAAGAACTTTTTATATTTTTATATTGGTGTTATGTGGTGCATGTTGGTTTTTATCCTTAAATCCTGCATACCTGCATTTCATGGTTGAGAGAGAGAGAGAGAGAGAGAGAGAGAGAAGAGGAGTGAGAGGGGCATATTCATTTTTTCATGTCTTTTGAAAGTGTTTGATTATAAATGTGTAAATAAGGGACACTGAATCTTGTATGATATTTGAAGATATTTTAATATTAGCAATTAAAATTTATATCCCCATTATATTTGAACTTTCATGAGGTTTCCCATAAGAAATTATCACTTTACTAATGTACATAAGCCATTACTCTTCAGAGGTTTTGTTCAGTAACGATGTTTCCAGTGTCAATGTCCATATTCCAATGTCATGCTTTCTTAATTCAAGAGCAGAATTAATGTCTGTTTTGTTTTGCTACGAAGAGTTTATAGCTGTATTTTGTTAGATGAACCAGAGGGAAAATTTTGGTTCCATTTGATACAGTTCCCTTGTATAGATAAAAACATCTTTTGATTTTTTTTTATGATTTTGCAAAGCATACGTGTTGTGTAGTCATAATTTTTACCTGACAGAAATAGATTCAATTGGAAATTTAATCAAGGCAAAAAAGGGAAGTGTAGTCGTAAAGAAATTGAAAGCTGTTTAGGAGGCATGTTAAATTTTCAAAGTCAATGAGGAACCAAAGAAAATAAAAAGTTGTCTAGAATTTCCCTATTTATGTATCATTGCCTGCTGAGAACCATCAGACATAGACTTGTAATGTAAATATTTAATATTTCAAAGGTAGTCCAGCATGAAATATAGGGATCTGGTGTGATTGGATGACCCTTACGTTGCCCATCCATCATTTTGTTGTTATTTGCTTTGAATGGACAGATCGTAACAACTGGGAGTGAATTCCTGTCATGAGAATGTCACCACTGGCAATTTCTTGAACTTCTATATTGGAATGCCTCACACCTCGGGAAAGAATCAAAGCAGAGCTCTAAAAACACCACACAAAGAACATCCAGAAATTTCTCATACCTGGCTAAGTTTATTTAAATAGCACAATCTCTTTGGCTAATGCCTGATTAAAATCTATCAATATTTTGTTTATATAATTTGTTTTGATTAAACCCCTCAATCTGTTTGGGTATGTGTTAGGGGTAGACAATGGGATTTGTCAGTAGAAGTATTGTCATAGTTGACCTATCTTGCACTTCAGTGGAGTGCATAGGTCTGACTCTGAGGTTGCCTTTCACAGCAAATCTAGTGGAAGTCTTTGTTCAGGTATGCTTGTGTTAAACTGATGAACAGATAACCCAACTTCTTCATTGATACAGTATCAACTATATGGTGTCCTGCTTCCCAATAGCAGGTTCAGTCAAACGATAAGGGCATTTCCTCTGCTCTTTGTTCATCATGCGCTCTGATGTAGATTGTCACCAGTATTAAATGTCTGTCGTGATAATCGCACACATTAAATCTGATCTTTAACTAGATTTAATAGGTGAAGAAAAGACAGAAGCCTATATTATGCATGCTCTGTTCACAAACAAGTGACTGCACTAAGTCTCAGAGTATAGATTGACTTGCAGGGTATATGGATCCTCTCTATGCTTGCTATTCTATCAGGAAGCAAGACTTTTAATTGTAATCCAGGCTAAGAATTGGTGGGTGGTTTTACGCCTATCCCTGGTGATATCTAGGTTTACAACTCTCTGTACGAGGGAGTAGGGAGTGGTGAGTCGTTTAAGGGACGAAATGAGAGCAGGAGATTACTGACCTGACCTCTCTCCTGCCATGGACCTGACCCCTATGTCCATCACAGCCTTTGTTCCTGTCATACCATGGTACAATCAATCATATTTTTTTCTGTACAATTGTAAACAGTATACACACAGAAGTCCAGTTCTTTTATGAAGATGACACTGATAAATTTAGCTTCTGGGGTGACCCATTTTAAATTTATTAGTTGTGAATACTTTGATGGAGCATCATTTCTTCTCTAAGAAAGTCTTATGCAAAGGTCAAGGTTTCATAATTAAGACGATTTACATAATGAGCTTTGAAAGTCGATGTGTTTCTTTTTCATTTATATTGCTAGATTTCATATAAGTATGTAAACAGTACTGTAGTTACAAGTGTTATATGATCACTTGGATCATGTCAATTAGCATTAAACAATGAAAATAACCTGAGACTTTTCACAACTCTTAACGACTGACCACAATGACGTTGATCTTAGTAGTGAAATGTTTAAGTTAATAGGAAGCAGTTCCAAAAGAGTATACTTATAGAATCCAGTTGCTTCTTCTTAGGATAGCTAGAACCAGGATTTAGTTAGAGATATTCAAGTACAAGGTCCGGGTTGCTGGGAAGACACTGAAAAATTTAAAGTACCAGCCTTGAGAGACCTTCAACTGTGTAGTAGTACAGTAATACCACAAACAGTGCTGTTGTGGTTATAAGGCCTTGTAAGTGGAATAGACACAAGAGTGCACCTCGGGAATTGATACAAGGCTCATATAGCTTGATAGAGTTTTTGATTTGGTATTGATGACTAATTTCATCACAGATATTAATAAGAAGGCCTAATTTTCATGGTAATTCTTGGTAAACCTAAGCAACACATTATTTCATAACAACTTTTAATATCAGAGAAATATTGAAACTGAATTAGCATGCCATCCATCACGGTCTGGTGTGATTCTATTAATTACCATTTGACAGATTTATGATTAACGTTGAAGGATTTCATTAAAAATCAGATAAGAAGCAAATTGTGAGCGTATATTCAAATAATTGTGGTATTGATGGTATCACCCATGCAAGGTATATCTGTAAGTTATATTAGGGTAAAAAGTTGTAGATTTTATATAAACATCATAGTAGATTTTAATTAAAGATAGGTAGTAGAATTACCAAATGTATTTTGTTTAAGAAAATTAAAATTGTGTATTTATATTTTAATTTTTTCACAATCTAGATCAATTGTCACGTTTTTAACCTGAAAACTTGGCCAAGTGTAGGTAGGTCAGAGTTGGGGTCACATGACTTCCAAATTCAGACCAATCTGGACACTTCCCATCCCCCTGTCACTAGGTATTGATAAATTGTTTCTCACTTAAGACTTGTTTAAGAGATTGTCCGTGACTTTTATGGTTTGCCACTGTTTAGGATATATGGGGTAACATTTAGGTTGTATTAGCCAGAGTGGCCTGATAGTATAAGATAGGGTCTTGTTTTTCTCTATGTAGAGTTTATTGTAAAGAGGGAAAACATTGTGAATGCAGGCAGGTATGATTGACACCTGGGTTTGATCATTATCTACAGGTTCTTCTCTACATACTTTGATCAATTTATGTCACATTTCATAAATTCCACTTCCTTCCTGCTGCCAGTGAATTTTCTGGCTGGAGGTGTGCAAGCAATGATCACTCAGACATTAAACCTACAGTCCCGGTAATGTAAGGTGTCCCGCGGCTGAGCTACAGCCAAGATATCACCTCCTCCCTACAACACAAATACCTGAGATTTGTACATGTACAGACAACTCAGGATTAGTATAAACTTGTTTGATGTCAACATAAGATGCTTGGCCACTTTGATGATCCAACCTGACACATGCATCCCTACACAACCTTGCAATTGAGTACCAGTACTTTTATAATCCCTGTAATCTAAGATATTTTTTTGTTAAGGAGATCACATTCCATCATTACTAAGAACTTTATGATGTATTTTGATAAAGATTCGAAGGAGTTTATGATATTTTGAAGATTAACCTTTGGTCATTATTCTGGACTTAAACCATGGGGATTACTATGATCCAACTTTAATCATCAACTGGAGATGATAATTCATGTCAAGTAGCTATTATTGAAACATAAAATATAGATATACTCAACTGTGTATGTACAGTCACAGATAAGCAATGCAGAGCTGTCATTAACCAATCATGCATGTCATAAAAACAGAGATTATATCAATGTGACCAAATTATACTCAGAACATGAAAAATGACAATTTTCAAGATACAGATAAAGAAAACTTACTCACAGCTAGAAATTTTCAAAAAATATTCTTGTCTGCTTTGTAATACATGTATTTAAAGATATGCCATTTGCTCAGTGTTGCAGAGATTAGATCTCAATGTAGCAGTGAAGATTGCAAAATGATTGCTTGTTGGGCATTATGATGACATTAAAAAACTGCACGAAAAGTTGGAAGTGATGCCCACGTTTCATCAGTATGTATGAACATGTATTTGGTCAGAGGTTCAATTTTGCTCTAGAGATAAAAGAGGGTTTTAATTATGGTTGATATTCTTTTATCATACTCCTGTTTCATTCTAAGCTTTTTATTCATACACCTGTGTCATTAAAAAGGTCACTGATTTAGCGTAGACATGTTCCAGATTAGAATTTGCAATGAGATTCGTGAACTTTGTCTGTTCACGTAAATTTTGCATAAATGACAAATATAGTTGTTAAAATGACACTGTATTCTGCATAAAACATAAGACACCTATTGCTTGCCTTGATTGTTTTGCATTCATCTTCATCATACTCTAAAAATTTCAAGTTGAATATCTTAATATCTTATTTAAAGAGAGAGAGAGAGAGAGAGAGAGAGAGAGAGAGAGAGAGAGAGAGAGAAAAACAGAGAGAGAGAAACAGAGAGAGAGAGTGTGTGTTTTGGACAAGAATTTACACCCCTGAGTACCCATAAAGGATAATTTGCTGTGATCAAATGCCTCATAACAGATGTGGAGTTAGGAGCAGGTGCTTGGGGTAGACACACTGTTGCTGAATACACTGGGCTACAGGTGTATTGCAAATTACCTCAATTACCCCAAACAAAGACCGGGGCTCTTTATTCCACCCCACAAAATGACACTCTACAGAAAACCTCATTTTGATTTCTACATTTAGATAATTTTTAAGTCATTTATAATTTACAAAATAAAAACCAATATTCATGTTTCTTTTTTCTCCACTGTAATTTAGAGCCTTTTATTGGATCAGATAAAACTGTTACTTTTTCACATATACTGCTGTGTCCTGTGTTTTATCATGGTGAAAGTCTGGTCGGCCAGACAGACATTGTAATTATATGTGTACATGCCAAGACCTTATCAATCATATCCTAAGCACCTTATTAATTAATTCTAATATATAATGATCTTTTTTAACAGGATTGGCCCCTATCAGCTATGACCTAATCAAACCACTTCACTGAGTAAGGGAGATAATCAGCTGTTCCCTCTTCTGGTGGCAACCCTTATCTAATTCCCTTTATGGACCTGATAACTACCATTGGTAAGATTTTGAATCTTTGGAAGTGACTTTGGACTCCTAGATAAAGATGTACAGTTTATAGAACAATGAACAACAAAGAATTTAGTCCTAATCTACATAGCAAGATAATGTGTCTTGGTGCTAGAGAAGAGGGTAAGGGTCTGGGACATTTTTATGGGGCCACCCCCTGTCTTGGTTTCAACATAGTCCAGTGAGCAAAGGGCACTGACAAATTCATGTCCTTGGAAATATATGTACTTGAGTTGATAAATTTGTGGTCAAACTGTGATGTGAATAAAGCATTTTGTTGACCTTCACATTCCCACTTTGTTGAGACATAACTGACAAAGATTAGAACTTGTTCTCTCGGTCATATTTTTGTTTTAATTTCATTCACATGAAGGGAAAATACTATGGGAAGTTGATCACCTGACATACTACACATGTACCTAATACATTTATAAGTAGATTATATTGATAAACATTAATGATAACAAGTCTTAGGTAGATTATCATTAACAAGGGCTTGACACTTTGCCATTTGAGTAGTGCATATAGAACTGTTTTATAATCAGTTTGGAGGCCATGGGCAGTTTCACTACAGTTTGTACACTAATTTATGTAAATTGAGAATGCTGGGGTTCTGAGGCATGATAAAGAAGATGAAAATGTGTTTCTTCAGAAAGAGCATTGATTATATGAGTGTGTGCATGATCTGATCCATGGCTCAAAGTGACACATATAAACACAGTGCCCTGTCAATGATTCTACAATCTGGACAGCAGAGATTGTTGTCTTTCTCTGTGTTACTCAGATCCTACACAGACCCATAGGACCTTGCCAGATTTACTCTCTCTTTATGATATTTATAGATGTGTCTTGTTTTGGGGGGTCTCTGGGTAGCAGCTTGGGAGAGACATTGATTACTATACAACCTTTCGTACTACACCGTCTCCTCACTGCCATCAATGCATACACTATTCGCTGTGTTGCATACACTGTACAAATCTTGAAGCAGATGTCACAGGATTGACTCACCACACTCTTGCCTCACACAGCTGTTACCCATAGTAGGCTGGTGGTGGAATGACGTTTCTGTCTGACTTACAATAAAATCTTTATTGGTTGTATTTTCGTAGTTAATAGGCATGATATTCCCTGTCCTATTAATCGGTATGGTAACCACGAGTCTGGCTCTACATCAGTTAAAGCATTGATTTCACTTTATGATCTGTAGATTAATTATGAGTTGAAATACATGTGGATATGAAATCACATGCTGTCTTAGTTTTTGATATCATTTACTGTGTCAAATGTATATTTGGTTGATTCAATGTTCTGATATATCTCGTGGTGAGATCCCCTTTTAAATTGAGATCACGTTTTGCATTTTATTACCATTTTCAGTTAACAAACACTAATTTGATTTATCTTACCTATGCCACCATTATGTGAAGACTAAATCATGAAAGAAAAAAAATGGGGGGGGGGGGGGGGGGGGATATATATATATATATATATATATATATATAAAGCACAGGGAAATTCACTATATTGGAGCTCTACCTCTGCCCCAGCCGGGGCTCGAACTCACGACCTCTGGAACCTACTCTCCTAGCAATGAGCAGCCACCACGCTAACCACTCGGCCATCTAGGCAAGACAAAAATCTTGCTTTCGATGACGAACGGAACCCAGTGCACTGGTCGCTCACATCATGGTCGTTTAAAATACAGGTGGAATACAGCTAAACGACAATTTGAGAGGATCGGAACAGTACACATTGCATAGATATATACATATAATATATAGAGGATATCTATATTGTGTGATTTTATATTTGCTTTATCCAACGAGTTGAAATGGTGTATATATTCGCGAGGCTTGCTAATATTATGTAACGTTATAGCAGAGTTGATTTTGACGTCATGACATTGAAAGTCATTTAGTACACGGTTTATATAGCGTAAACTGTCCCAAACCATTTTATATCGTATAAAACTAATAAATATTGAATTCATTGTTTATAATTTAAATTTTTCACTCTGAATTGTAGTTAAAAATGGTAATTTGGCCTTTAAAATGAACATCAAATTGTACAAAATTCCTACGTAACATCAGGTGGATTGATATGTTTTTGACGTTAGTCTTACTATGACGTAGGCAACATTCTTTATCTGATATAAAATATTTTTTTAGCCAATCAGAAAGCACGTTACAACCAGAATTTAAATTATATACAAATAATACAAACATATATTGTGGGAAAAAGTTTATATCGGACATAAAATATAAGTATTAGGCATTTAAAACAGGCTTACATATTTTATGTATGTTCACCTGAAGACGGATGTTTAAATCCAGAAAGCGCTAGTGAAAGAGAAACTTTGGAACTGTGCATTTTCTTTTTCTTTTTTGATTATTTATACTGTGTGATATCACCTTTCACTCTTTTTGGATTATATATATATATATATATATATATATATATATATATATATATATATATATATATATATATATATATATAAATTGTTCAAGAGTTGTGGGTGAATGCACTTAAAAAAGAGTTGTGTCAATTTACCAAACTGGTTCAAGTATTGAGTAAATAATGTGTATAATCTATGAAGAAAAGTTCATTTAAAAATATGGCAACCAATAAAATGTAAGTCATGTCAATAATAACGATATGCATTGAACTTTAGTACAAGGCTGACATACATACTAGAGGAAATTCAAACAACATAAATGTTGGTCATCTCTACCTTTAATACTGTGCAAATGTGTCTCTGAGTTGTCTGCATTGGGTTATAGAAAATTCTTTACCTTGACATGTGTCACTGTTTAGAACTTTATATATATATATAATGCCTTACTAACTTTAGTATTTCTAAGGATAAGAGGTGTTCTCTGAAAAAAATGGATATATATATATATATATATATATATATATATATATATATATATATATATATATATCCATTTTTTTCAGAGAACACCTCTTATCCTTAGAAATACTAAAGTTAGTAAGGCATTCATCACAAACTGAAATAGCAGGGTTTTTTTTCATTAGACAATTTCATGGAAAACTCTTTAACTATGGGTATATATATATTTGTTTCTCCCTCATTAGTAAGCTCAACATAAAAACTGTAAGTTTTTTTGTTCACTCTATTAATCATTTTTGATAGCAGTATTGCATGATTGCTGTATATAATTAATCTACTACTAAATGAAAGATTCTCAGTAGCTGTCCAGGATTAATGTTGAAATGAAATTTAGCTTGCAACTGTGTTAATGGATTTAGACAGATTCGAAAGGTTATTATACAAAGGCCTGTCGATGAGACATTGTAGCTCACCTGGACCTTAAGATTTAAGTAAAATTTTGTTATCACAGGTTACTCTTTGTTCTCTTTTGTGTGTCTAGTAAATTTTTACATTTTCACTTCTTCAAAACCTTGAATTTAATTTCAACCAAACAAGCATCTAGAGGCAAGAACTTTTTTATTTCTTTTTTTCTGGTATTTTTTCTATTTTTTTTTTTTAAATATAAGCCAAGGTCTCCGACGAAGAGGAGATAATAAGGACATGATTAATTCTAAACAACAACAACTAATAGCCTGAATGATTTTTTCTTTTATAAACTTATATGTATTTAAATTTACCTCAGCAGCAAGCTTGTAGAAAATGTGTCAGAGAAGGGCCACAAGGGCAGTGTTCAGGATCCTATATATTTCTGGAGAAAAAGGGGGAGGGGTTGGTGAATTAAGATGGAAGCAAAGTAATGTGAAGATTTTAAACTTAGTATAGTCATACTGTAATCCCTGTGGGTCAGAGAGATGCAATGATACGATGGCAAGCTTGTTGAAAGAATTTTTAATTCATTACATGTAATTTCTTATTCAGATTACATCTAATATCCTGATGTTATTGTATAATAATTACTTTCAACACTCATTATAAAAAATTCAATATTAATTTAATCTTATTTTACAGTCCATAGATTCAAAGAGGCGTTTCTATTTATATTAAGTCCATAAATTTGTAGAATGTTTCAACTTTCTATTGAATGGAAATGACTGTCATTTGATGATCTCTGAAGATGTCCTTTAAAGAAGGATTTACCAGCAAGACTCTATTCCATTTTAAGATGTATTTTTCACAAGTAAACTATATTCTTAAGGTATTATGCAGTATTTAGCAACAAATTGATTGAAAAGACACCTGATCCCTGGATCATTACAATAGTAAATTTCATAGAAATGGTGTTTTTTTTAACCCTTAATTGTTGTTTTGAATCTAAGGTCAACATAAAAGGGAGACATCTTCAATGGCATCATGATTTTACTTGTTATAATGCAACTCAAAAGACATTTAAGAAGGCTAGTCCGTGATGCTGAGACCAGATCACTGGATCATATGTATTGCTGTTTCTTCCTGATAAGCACTGTTGTTTTCCCTCGGACTGAAATGTCACACTTTCATTGGTTTAACAACCATGGCAGGTAACTGCCAGATATATCTCTATGTCTGTCTGATGAGTATTAATATTCAGCAATATGGCCGATGCTTTGCCTACTCATATGATTTCATAATATTTACAGAAACCGCATTCCGTAAGTTCTTAAAATATTTGAAGTACATGTAGTTGCCTTTTGAAATTACTTTTAAATTAGAGCCTGGAGCGGAATAAAATGGCAGCTTCAAGATTTTCTCTAACCTCTGCAGAATGAGAATTTTGAAGTTTGACTGTGTTTAATTGGATGAAATTTTGAAGATCATCCCTTCTTGTGAAATAAATGTATCACTTGATAGTCAACACTTATTAGGTTTGTTACTGACTGACTATGGAAATATATCTGGTTGATCAATCTCATATTCAAACCTTTTTAGTAATAATATTAATTTGTGACTTAGATATATCAGTTATACCCAGGACTGTTGTCCATCACAGAGTATGGCAGTTCAGTTTTGTTTATTTGAATAGTGCATTTAGACAGCAGAACATTAATTTGTGTGGTAATTGTCCATGAGTATTCAGTGCTGCTTAGTTAGTACTGCCAGATCTGTATTGGTGTAATACTTATTGGGAGGGCTACGTTATACCTCTATATATTTAGATTACTGATCACCTTTAATTTGTATTCTCCTTGGATCAATGTTTTTATACATTTTTTATTGATATTTTTCTTGGAAATAATATTAAAAGTTGATAAAATTTATGTTATTTATGTAAAAAGTTGAATATAATTAAGCCAAGCTGTTCAAGTTCTAATATCCCTTTCCTAAGACTATTGTAAAAAGCAGTTCTGTGCAGTTGATTACAGATAAAAAAGAAAATAAGCATTAATCTTACAAGTGTAACATCTGTTCATAAAATGTTGTGGCCAAAATATTGAAATGCTTCATTGAGTGTGACAGTAAAATATGACAGCTTGGACATTATTTCAGTTATGATAACTAGAAAATCCCAATATTTTTTCCAGTCTCGCAAATCTGAACAATCAAGATCGGGTGTAAATGCAAAATATATTTCAAGATCACATTTAACACCTTTCTTCACAATTGTTGGCTTGGCTGGGTGACTTTTTGGTGAAATCTGACTTTGATATTTAATCTGATTTAATGGGTAGATTGGATACCAAATCAACATTCCACTCCCCATGCTCTGAATCTAGTCGTGAATTTGAATGGCCGATTTTACTGGTTCAGTGGGTCAGGTGAGAGTGATGGTAGCACCTATTTTCTATAAGCATTCATTTTTGTAACCCAGTTAAGAATGTGGATTAACCCCACCAATTCATTTGGATAACTGGTGTCTGGAAGGCATAGAACTCATAATGGTCCAAAAATCCAGGCCTGTCATGGATGGCGGTCTTAGGAAATAAAGTTTGTGAGATCAGCTTCTGTATTTAGGAACTGGTTCACCCCTCCATCATCCCAACGGGAGAGAGCTAGAAGACTGATTATTTTCAGTTCTTGCTGTTTGGGACATCTATTGTCACAAAAGTGCTTTCATTGACATTACAATTAATAAAACTGCTTCACATTATAAACTTTACTCTTTATTGGAACACTCTTCTGAATTTAAGTGACATCTCCCAGCATTGATCAGAATTAGGCAGTACAGACAGCACAATGTGTTATTTTAAAGCAAGTCTTAGTTAATGGCATTGTCATTTTGCTATTCTTGTTTCATACTTGCTATATTTTTGAAGATTAAGAAATAATCTGAATATTAAATGGCTATTATGATTTATCTTTTGTTCGGCAGAAAAGATTTTGGGTCAAGTTTGTATGGTAAATATATAAAGTTGTATGATATTACATATATATATATATATAGATCGTGGGTAGTCAACCCACTTTACACAATCTAGAAATTGACCCCTTTGCACTTTTGAATACTGTAGATAACGAAGGCCTTTAATTTTTTCCTACAGAATACGAGACAGACAGGTAGCAATTAATGGAACATCAAATGTAAAATTAATTCTTTGTATATATATTAATATGCTAAATATTTGACTTATGCATGTACTTTGTTTAATATAATATATAAATAGGCAAATATATGGGTATGCAAATTTTCCTATTCTCTGGTTTGGTCTCTCTTGCTTGTTGTAGCAGGGATAATCCTTTGTTCTGAGTAGATTCCTCTGCATCCTTTTTGTGTTTTATGAGTCATTTATTCCTTTCATGATGCACTGTCTGTGGAGTAAATGTCACTTCTCGATGATTGTGTGTCCAACATTGGTATGTGTCCATTATGTATTGGTGGCTCTGTGAATTCCCAAACTGATTATAACCTCTCAACATGTGTGTATTTCATCAGGCTTAAATTAGATCTTTCTTGTCATTTACATGTTAAACACCCCCTGTTGTTGGGGGTTTGTGTCGCTAAGAATTATTCCTGTTGCCTTTATCTGAGAGAATGCCTGTTCTGAATCTGGTGTACCCCACGTAATGGTCCAGAGGAAATGGCTTCTGTCTGATTCGAGCTCTATAACAAAGCACCTCTCACTTCTCTGCCACTTTGCTGTAGTTGGTCATCCCAGTTGGTTTTAATTGGCAACTGGAAATCCTGTAAGATAAACTGACCATTGTCAGAACTGTTCTACATGCATCTCAAAGTTGAATTCATGAAATAAGTGGGATTTATTTATCTATTAACATGATGAAGTAAAATGTTGTTGGTCATGGCTAATGCCATTGGTGTTGATATTCAGTCTCCTGAGAGCTGGAATAATTTGTACTGAAATGAATTCCACATTCTGTAAAAACATTCTACATACATCATTCTAACATGAAGTTGTCTTGCAAACGCTGTCATTGAAGGATCTGTATTTAACCTGTTGACCCCTCATCTTTATATTTGATTTCCCTAAAAAGTATTTGCAGCCAAAATGGTTTAGAATGGTCAAAGATGCAATAAAAAAAATTTAAGACCAGAGGGCATGCATGAATAACTGTAGACTTGGTAACAGTATTAGCGTGTTAACATTATTATTGTGTACTGTTATATAATACAAAAAGGTAGGTTATGCCTTATAGTTAAAGACTCATTGGTTTCTCTTGCTGAAATCTAATACTGTATTTTTTGTTACATTTTGATAAATTTTATAGCATTCATAAAGCCTCCCATTGCACTAATTTTAGGTCATGCTTGAATTTAAGGTCAAGTCTTTTAGCACACATTTTTGTAATATAACATGCAGTTTTTTGCCTATGCAGTTCTTGACAAAAATATTGTTCCAAGACTTCAAAGAGTGTATTACAAACTTTTGTTTTTCTCTTTTCAGGTAGAAAAGAAGAAACACAGATGGACGTGGGAAGAATCTTGCATCAATGAGCTTCTACAAATCTCTGAAAAATTCATTATCAATGTCTTGTGTTGGATTTGTGAATGGAAATTGCAAGTTTTCTGATATTCTGCTGCCATTATACATACAGATAGGAAATCTGGTTTTCATTTGAGGTTTCTAAGAGGTGTGGGAATATATTGGGATAGCCAAACCCTCACACTGGTTTAGAGCATAACTTTTTAGATTTAAGCCATTGCTCTGACATTCCTTCATTAACCATTATTTGACAAAAAATTGTTGTAAATTTAACTTATTTTCTTAGGCATTTCTTTATTTCCTGTGCCCTTTATCGTGGGGGCAATAGGGAGAGGATTAAAAGCTGATAAAATGTCTGAGTTTGACAAGCTACTTGTCATTGTAATCCTTCAACTTTTAGTGCTGAAAATCAGACTGTCTATGCTCTATTAAACACCCAATGCTATCAATTTTAAATTAATATTTAGAAGCACTTTTGCATAGTAAAATGATTTGATAATTTAAGGTGATCTGCTCGACTGGAGATATGTCCAGGTAAATTCATTTGATGTATGTTTTGTGCTCTGGATGTCATTCTCAAAGCACAAATTAATATAAAATTTAATATGTATATTTAATTTTTTTTTTGTTGAAAAGATATTTAGGTATTAAGTATGATATAGAGTCATTTGTTAGGCCACTTAATCAAATGAGACTTTGAAAAGAGGAAACCTGTTTTTGATGTTTTTTGGTTTGTCAAAAGATAACAGCATTTCTTTTGGAAGTCAAGGTAGAACAAGGCTTTGAATTATCTTTGTGACATTGTAATGTGTGTCATACAGTCTGTTAAAGGGGAGATCTGCTGGTCAGAGACCCAGGCAGAAACCTCAGCGTTAGGGTACAATTTGGGGTGACTGAACCCTGTCAAATTTCAGAGATAAGAACCATTGATCACCATTTATTTTCTTGATTGTAAACACTTTCAGAACTTTATTCCTTGTACTGTTCTTCAAGGTTTCTCTTTCAAAAACTGTGTAAGTTATGATGCCAAGATAGTTGTTTACATGATATTTTGTGTATGTAAAGATTTTTACTTGAAAACATCATCTTTGTCATCAAAATAAATACAGGTTTTAAGGAATTTGGTTTGTTTTTCTTCTTGTTACCATGAAATGCTTGTACCTTAGGCAGGTTATTGTTTGTTTAATCAGGAAGAAGAAATTTGGTGGTTGATCCCTGAAAAATGTCCATATTTTATTTGTAAACTTGTGATATGGGTAAAGATTCAGATCACAACAAAGAAATGTCAACCAAACTGTTCATACCTTGAATACACATCCTAACAAAGGAGTTGCTCATATACACCTGTTGGAGTATTACCAATGAAAATCCGTAGATGTGTCAGATGGATTTTCAATTTGATACAAACCATGATGCATCACATTTGGGTATTGCCTGTTTTTGGAAATTTATTTCATCTTTCATGTGGTGATGCCTTGATTTGGTGATAAGTATAATGTAATTATGTACGGCAAACGACAGGTGAAGTGTATATGTTAAAGAAATTTGTCTTGGCATTATGCCAGCTTTGTTGTTTCTTAGGCACGCGTCTTGCCCGTGTCCTTAGACTTCAGAATATACCACATTTCTTTGTGTCATTTGATTCCTTATTGTTATGAAATTTGATCAGATTGTATAATGTTCAAAGAAATAAAACAGTGGATTCAACAGGTTATATTATTATAGGTTTTATTATTTTAAAAACTTATCTGCACTTGCTTTCAACTCCACCGTAGTACAATATACTGGTTGTCGCTGTCTTTGTCCATTTCATCTACTTTTAATTGTTTTCTATTGGCATATGGACCAGGCCAGCAAACACCCAAGATTTTCTCAGGAAGGTGCAAGGATAGCTCAAGTCCAAGTTTTGGAGACTTTGATATATGAATTTGAATTACTCTGAATTTGCAGGGTAGGGGTTGGATTGGAAATCTGGATCCCCCCCCAATTCAAGATCTGCACATGGACATCAAGCAATCAATATTGAGTCTTCTGACATACTCGTATTTATTCTTCAGGGATGGGATAGGGAGGGTAGATGCACTGGCGGATTTAAGGGAGGGGGCTAGCTACCCATCTTTGTAGTTCAATTTTTTTTTTTTAAATTTGGTAGATCTACAGAAAATCAGTTTTGGTTTTTATTCATCAATCTTGATAATATGTCAAGTATAGCCAGAATAGCTAAAAAAAATGTTTTAAAACCCCTAAAATTTAAGAGTCTCCGGAACCTGGCCTTTTGGGCCCAGCCTCCATTCAACAAATCCTGGATCCACCATGGAGATGTACCATCTTAAAGTATGGGATATTTTCAGATGATTTGCAATCAACACTAGGGACATATATACTAAGTTAAGTATATACGTCCCTGCAATCAACAATCATTAGATCAGAAGAGGCATAGACAGAAATCTTTAACAAAACAAATGTATTTTGACATTTTGCAGTATAGACTGTTGAATTGTTAATTACAAAGATATACAGAAGTATATATATATATCATATTTCATTTTATATGAATAAGACATTTCTTCTTCTCAGACTAGATACACAGTTTCTTTGCTGGTTAAACTTGATGTCCACTCGCTATGCAAATAAATTTCAATTTTTTTTTTTCAAAGAATGAATTTGTAATTTCAAAGTAGCACTAAAATGTTTCTATATTCTCTGAATTAACAAATGCTGAAATTAATGAAGTAACAATGTAAAGCAAAACAAAAAACAAAAAAAAACTAGGCCTATACAGCTGCAGTTTTTAATGAACTCTACACGCATATATAAGTTCTGTTGACACAGAGTTCCATAGATGATCCATATTCACTGATAACTGAACAATTTGAATTACACATTATATTAATATGCATAATTTTTTGTACTGCATCTGTATTGTTGCAATGTACCAATGAAAGTACAGGACTTTACACTTGCTTTCTTTTGGGTGCAATTGTTCCATATAGATGGACAACTTTTATCCTACTTTACTTTGAGAAAACTCCGCCCCTTATTAATTTTCCCGCGTCTTTTGCCTAAGAACGCTGTCTGAACTTATTCCTACGCCAGACGAATATAGGTCATAAGTCTGATGTATGTTTTTTAAACTTATATTTTTTTTGTGATGTATTCTTTTTTATTCGACTATTTCATCGTTTTCATTTTGAAAATTTAAAATTGATATGTTGGTAATAGGTATATTTTGAATGCGTAAATGTGACCTTGAATGAGAATAAGCGATCGGTGTATGAATATACATTATGCATAAAATGTGCTTCGGTTCACTTTATGAAGGAGTCAATTCTTGGGCCTAAGATCATAGTTGCCAAGGATTCAACCGTTATCATTACACGCATACAATTATTACACTGAGTTGGAATTTTTAAAACATGTTAATAGGTAAGTTGTACATTTTTTAATTCATGTTTTCTCTCAGCATTATTCATTATGAAATGTAATTACTGAGAGGATTTTTCTAAAATGGAATGTTCCCCGTCAACTGTCAAATGTATAGAAATTGTGTAATGTGAATAAACTGTGATATTGCGAAGATATGTGAATTCAGTCTAATTCTGTGTTTTAAAAAAGTCATATCTTAGTCGTTTTATATATCAAATAACAGCTAAACTTCTATACTTTAAGCTGTCATTCGCTTTACATCAAAATTTATACCGGCATGGAATGTAGGTCACCATGTTGGCCAACTCACGTGGGTTTGGCATGTGTGAAGTTGAGCAACATATTTTGGCTTCGTTATTAAATTTTATGTTATGACACCATTTCATATGTTTATATAACATAAGTCGGTATTTGTTTAATAGGGTCCCCTTTACTATTATACTCTATTTATTCAAAAAACGTGTAAAACATACAAAAATGTTAAAATGGGCGGGGCTTAGACACAAAGATTGTAGCGTTGCCGACAAATGGCATTGCTATCTTAATGTATTCAACGAATCGACCAATGACATTCATTTAGTATTTGACAACTCTTGAATGGGACAAGTTGCATGAAGTTCACGTGGATTTACTATACTCTATTGTAGGTCGGAAAAACGAGAAGACCGCAATTATGGACTACGAAATGTTTCAACCCTGTTTTTATGAAAACGAACCAGAGACCATTTCACCTAGCTCTCTGCCAAATGAGGATATGTGGAAAAAATTCGAATTGCTACCGACGCCACCATTGTCACCAAGACGGGATGATGACTACGACATGAATTCGTTGGATTTAGAGGATTTTAACCTGATTTTTGACGAGTTTTTTGAGAAAGAGAGTGCAATTCCCAAAATAATGACGTTATCAGAGACTCCACCGAATTTGAATTCCAACCTCATTCAAGATTGTATGTGGTCTGGTGATTCTGGAAGGTATCCTACTGGCGACAAGAATGCTGCTTGCACTGATGTCAACTCTGCTGATTGTGTAGATCCAGCGGCTGTCTTCCCCTACCCCATCCACAGTTTAAACAGCATTCACAGTGAAACTAAGCTCCATAGCTTGGGGACAGAAACACCGTCAGACTCAGGTATGTAAATATTTCATTTCACAGGTGTATTATTTTATGATATAGAATTAGTAAAGATTTATTGCATGAAGTTGAGTACATCTGTAATCTTTATTCTCATCTCTTTTTTAGAAGAAGAAATTGATGTTGTCACAGTAGAGAAAAAGCAACTGCAGCAAGTCCCAGTTGCACCAGCAAAGAAGACCGTATTTACAGTACAGAGTGTGAAAACCGAAAGATTGGATGGACTTGATGAAAAATTTGGTGCTGCTAAAACAACTGTCACTGTTAAAGTGAAAGTTGACTGCCCTACAGATGAACATCCATACAGTTTACCAGTGTCATCACTCAAACGTGTTCGGTCTCTCCCAAATTCTCCCTCAATGTCGCCTTTACCATCAAAGAGGTGTAAAAGAGAACTAAGTGACAGAGATATGAAAAAAGTGTGTCATAAACTCAGGGCAAGTGGAAGTAGCAGTGCTTCTTCAAGTCGGAATTCCTCAGACTCTGAAGATTACCCTGAAGGTAAAAGGACTCAACACAATGTGTTAGAACGTAAAAGAAGAAATGACCTCAAATTCAGTTTTTTCAGTCTCAGGGATAGTGTACCAGAACTTGTTAAGCAAGAACGTGCACCAAAAGTTCAAATTCTCAAAAAGGCATCAGAGTATATCCGAAAACTTTCTGCTGATGAACGCAGACTTGAAAGTGAAAGAGAAATGCTACAGGAAAAACATGAACAGCTAAGAAGGACTTTAGAAAAGCTTCATGCTAGAGAGTTTTGATGTGAGAATAGCTAATTTTGCTGTTGAAATGAGCTAGAATATTAGGGCAAATTTGTGTTCTCCTCGTATATAACCCAAATTGTGTTCAAATGACATGTTTTTATCGTGTTGGCATTTCATAAAGCACTGCCATAAACTCTGATGCAAGTGTTTTGACTATTTTGCTAATTATTCATTCTTTTGTTTTCTAATGTTATACACATCTATATATACCTATATCTTTGTTAATACTGCCTGTAGAGAGAGTTGTACACAGGATTTCTTTTGTTAATGATATAAAATTTTGTTGCTACTCAAATGA
This sequence comes from Magallana nippona, assembly GCA_033439105.1. Taxonomy (NCBI): domain Eukaryota; kingdom Metazoa; phylum Mollusca; class Bivalvia; order Ostreida; family Ostreidae; genus Magallana; species Magallana nippona. Next base: position 8,366,298 of record CM065925.1, read on the forward strand.
TTAAACTTCTTTCTTGTCTTTGTAGTTCATGTAGATTGCATATAAAAGTACTCTTGTTTTAGACATGCCAACCATTGAATAGTGCATTGTTAAGATTTGAAAATTTTATTGTAAGATACAATTTTTGTGTTTCAATATCTGCAAAAAGCAGTGATGTGGTGTCTTAGTGTATGTTTGGTTGATGCTTATTTTAGTACCTTTTATTTTGTATAAGTTTGTTACCCGATATTGTTTGATATTAATTGTACAGTGAATTATGTTGCACCTCGATTTAATCCAATGAAAATTGAAACATGACACTCAAAAGTATTGGTTGTATTTCTTGTCATATGTTTCATAGAAATACATCCTATTGCATTTATGGAAATTGTTTTGTTTTATTGAGCAATGAGGGATATAAAACTATGTGATGTCAGATGGTGTACATGAATTGTGTTTTATATTCATCTAGACCTTTTCAACTTGTTCTGTAGAATTCATATATTTTGCATAAGTTTTCATATATGTACCTTGCAGTGATACGAGTGTGGTAACCATTTGATTGGCTTTCATCTTTATATTATGCTACCTGCACTTATCTACAATCTTGCTTCACCTCATTTGGTCTAATAAATTCAGAATACCCTTATTTACCTTGTTATAGAAATTTTGACTTGAATTTTGCCCCAAAAAAAGAGGCACTGCAGTGCAAGAAAGTAAAACTACTGTTGCACTATAACAATGTTGTTGCAAACTATGACAAAGGTGCATCAACATTCGGGTGTTAACTCTGGAAGTGGCTTGCTATGATTGATACATAAGGGAAATGCTGAGAACCAAGGTCAAATTTTGTATAATGTAAGCTGGTGCGAAATCGGGATCCAAAAAAATAAATATAAAACAAAACTGACCAGCTGTCTTCAGAAAACGTTAAAAAAAACAACAACCATAATTCTAGGCCATTAATAGCAACAAAGCATAACTGATGGCAAGAAACGGGGAAAAACAACCCAAATAGTTAATAAACTTCTTTTTATAATAATATTAAAATGAGAAAAATGATACCTCTAATAACGAATTCTAATGTTGTAAGTATTATTTTTTATAAGTTTGCTTATAGTAAATATTAGCCAATTAAATATAGTCTTAATTCACAATAAATGACTTCCATTTGATAAGCATGTAACTGGATTCGCTTGGCAATGGAACATATTAGACCCCAAAAAATTTGTTTCCTTAATGCCTTCGAACGAAAATGGCATATTTAGATTTCAAGTAGAATCAAAACCAACAAAACTATCATGTGTAATTCATTCATATCAGTAAGCAAGTAAAATAAACATTTGATATAATTATCCTTGCATGTTGATCGAAAGTAAAATCCTGCAGACAGATACGAATAATTTAAAGTACGATATAATTTGATTATCCGGAGACTCCGCATTTGGTTCAAATATTAGTATTATTCAATATGGCAGCCTCCATCAGGACACCTTTGCGTGTTCCAGTTGTGTTTATACTTGGCGCTACTGGTACTGGAAAATCAAAATTAGCGTTAGAAATAGGAAGCAGATTCAATGGAGAAATCATCAGTACAGATTCTATGCAGGTGATTATCATAATAATAGAACCATTTTAACAAGAGCTTGGACTTCGGGTACAGTGAAGTCGCCAATTCCGGGTCGTCTCCAATTCCGGGTCACTCGTGTGCGTTTCATGTCACTTCGTTTAAATTGAAGCAGAAAAAAATTAATAAATACATTGATCACGAACTATAGGCCTTTAGGCCTTTCTGTCTTTGATCATTAAACGATATTCGAAAATTAACATTTACAGACCCACCGAGAAACGAAATTAGAAATTAAGCGCTTTCGAGATGGAGATTTTCCCACTACTTTGATATGCTACCTTCATTATTAACGCTGCAGCATGGTTGATGTAAAAGTTGTGGGAGGGCGTTAATGGATGAAAAATATTGCACAGACATTCAGTTATATGTCAGGAATTATTCAGAATAATAACTGCTCAAATAAATTTACAGCAATTAATTAATCAATCGGAAGGAATTTCCCCAATTGCGGGTCACTATACCTGAAACATATTTTTCTACGGATTTACGATAACGTGAAAGAGATAAAAAAGAGATTCAATTGAATAAAATGATCCATCCAGCTAAGGTCTAATTTTTCTTATCTTGTCTGTTATTTTTCTTTAAGTTTTTTTCTTTTTGTCACAATGATGACATAATGACGATCATTTCATTCTGAATCCTGACTGTCATTTTCATTTAGAAATTGATTCCTGTTACTTGAGTATCAGCAGTTGTAAATATATTTTCTGATCGGAATCATTATTTCAATGCTGCAAATTAATAAAAATTGTGTTCTGAGACGACTACCCGACATTACTGACACTTTGAAGTCACATGACCCGAAAATGGAGAAAATGATTTGAAACGGGGGAAACCATGCCTTGTTGAAATGCCTCTGTAAATATTGTTTCAGGGAATTTATTTTGAAAAACAAAATGAATGCCTAATAACTCACAAAATGTACTTTCAATATATATATAATATAAAATTTAAATAGAATAGCTTTGTAAAATATCAAAGAAACAGTCTGACGTGACCCGGAATTGGCGACTTCACTGTAGTTGTATCAAACAGCAATGTGACGTAGGCCCTGTCTATTTCATTTCTGGTCACTCAGCCATGGCTCTTTAAAATAAAAAAAAGATTTGTCTGGCTTTCCGAGATAATACTACACAATCTATGCACCTTTCACTCGAAACTAGCGTCATTTTTAACTTGTTTTGATGTAAGAAATAGTTACGTTCTATCGAAAAGTCCAAGGTCTTGTTGAAATGGTTCTAATAACAACCCAAACATGTGATGAGTGGAAGACTCAACATCTTCCCAAGTCAATGATTACTGATCTGTTCGGCTTCTCACAAACCCTTGACTCAAATACTGTAAAGGAGTCTCAAAAATACTAGAATTCGGGTGTAAATACTGTACACAGTCCATCATAAAACGGTATAAGTATCGGTTAAATTCTAAACTAAACTCACAGAGACTCTTGCCATGCTTGATATATGAAGCTAGGGTTGGGTGGAGCATGGCATCAGCAAGTCCTCCATTACACCCTGTTTGTAGCTTTTAGATCTAATAGGTTGTTGCTGGTAACTTCTTGCCACACTATGTTTACAATGGCATTGTCAATGCTAACATCAGAGTCAGCACAGTCTAAGGTTAATCAGATGGGAGTTGTACTCCATAATGTGTAAGGAGGTCACAAAAGATGTTTGTTCGATCGCTAAAAACATTGGAACAGTAAACATATATAACCTGAAGTTAATTACATTATTTAAAATGGGAAATACAACAATCAACAACCTTTCATTTTGACATAATATTTTGTTCTTCCTGCTTTTCTCGACAACAAAAGAAAAGATTGGAATATAAGGAAGCAGATAAGAAAGAGCTCCTATTGTTTTAATAATGCTTGTGAGATACTCTAAACAATATATCTAAACTTTTTAAATGAATGATCTGTTAACCATTTCGAAAGGAAATTCTATTTGCATGACTTGTGCAATAAGAATTTTGATCAGCTTTCTGTTTTTTGCCATTACTTTTGACCTACAAAAGTTATATAACTATTTTTTTTTTTTGGTTCCAGGTTCCTTTTCCATCAAGTTTTGTCTATTTATTTAAACAGTACACATTCCTATTAGAGAGAAGCAATTCATAAGGAAAAAAAATTCTAAGATGTCTTCATTGAAACTTCCCTCCTTTTACCTTGAGAATTTGACTAGAATGAAACTTGTTGGAGTTTATAGTGAAAAAATCTTTGGTCTTTCCAGAAAACAAAACTCCTCAGAACTATTTGCACAATTTTTAACATTATTATCTTGATACTTTCATGTTGTTTGCAATGGATTATGCAAAATTCTTATTGATTTTTAATTTGAACAGTGTCTTTCAACCTGATGAGATAGATGGGGTGTTAAAAAATTGAAATCTTGAAGAAAAAATCTAGTGATTGAATAGAGTTTGGACACCAAGGTTTTTATGAAAATCAAAGTGTTGTATAGTAGAACCTGGGACAGTATATTGTGACTTGTGAAGTATTGCAAATGTAGATGAATTAAATAAATGACTAATGGTTACTTGGTATTTGTAAGTGATAAACACAACTAAATACATGCATCTATCCAAAGGGATGAGGATGAGGTAGAAGAGCCATATATATTGTGTGTCGGTAAAACTTCATTAAAAATTTATGTTTACAAAATACAGTTAAAATTTGTTACCTAAGGAATCAAGATTTAGATTAAAGGGGCATGGTCACGATTTGGGTCAAAAATTATCTTTCCGATTTTAATTTTTACAATGCTTCAGTAAGGCATTTTTAATAGCTTAAGGCAACCAAAATTTAAGGGTCATTTATAAGCGAGCTACAGAGCTTACAATTCTTTGCTATGTAAACAAAACTGTTGTTTACATTTTGAATGTTGATGTGAAAATTCCAGTTTTAGACCTAAAATGAATGTGTAAAATGTTAGGAACATTTATTTATGCTTATATTGAATAGAAAGATAGACAAATCAGTTTAAAAAGATTTTTTTTACTCGTATATTGAACCTTTATAAACAGAAAAAGGCACGAGCCTTGTTACATGACAAAGAAAGGTGAGCCCTGAATCTTGCTTATATCTCTACGACTGACTCTCAAATTTCATTTGATCATTAGAAATGCATTCCTAGAGCATTGTACATAATAAAAACAGAAAAATAGAATTTGACCAAAATTGTGACCATGCCCCTTTAAAATACCGGTACATAAAGAAATAGAGGTTGGGAATTCAAAATCATTTTAACATAGCCATGGTACATGTATTCAATATGTTGACGTCTGAGATATTGAAGGTAACTGTAATTTATACACTTGCCCAATAGGTGGAACGTTTTGAGGTTTTTAATAAACAACATGATAATACTTACAGATTTACAAAGGCTTGGACATTGTGACCAACAAGGTCACGGCAGAGGAGCAAGAGATCTGTCCTCATCACATGATCAATTACCTCAGTCCTCTAGAGGAGAACCACCATGTCCACCAATTCAGAAACAAGGCACTTCCAATTGTATCCTTTATTTGCTGTTTTATTACTGTCCTTTTATTACTGTAATTTTATCTCAAACTGAATGTGAGAACACTTTACTTTTCTCTGTGAACTTGGGTACATGTACATGTATTTGTATCTGGGTAGTTATGAGTTAGATTCTAGTAAAAGGCAGAAAATTGCATTTTGAAAATTAAAGAAATTTTTATTAAAGGACTTTGATATCAATGTCATTTTTATCCAAATCATTAAAAAATACATACAATAATAGCATTTCCATGCACTCTCCCCTTCAAAATGTTTGGCCACTGAATTTCTATATCTTTGTTTCATTGTGATATCTGTCACCAAATTTCTTCAGGACTTTCACAAACAGAAGTGTTAAAAACTATCTATGACTGACTACAAATATTAAACATAAGTGTATTTTAAAGAATAGACCATGGAATATAAGCGCTCATTCATTTGGGATATTGTTAATTCAAAGTATATGGTGCCTATATGGTATTCCAATTCCCATTTATAGTAAGTCATTCAACATAGCTCATTAAGTAATAAATCTCAGATACTTATTGCCTGTGACTCATATACCTAATCCACTTCAGGATTCAGTAATATATTTGTAAATTGGTTTTCTGTGTGGTATTATGATTTTTCCTGATTTAATCTCCAATCTTTGTTATTGTCATTAACTATTATATTAGATTGAAAAACTGTTAAATGACAAAAAAGTGCCCATTGTAGTAGGAGGAACAAATTACTACATTGAGTCCTTGCTGTGGAATACATTGATCAAATCGGAGGTAAGTTGAGAACACATATTCATGTACATATACATATACCGGTATATGTTTTTCTGTCTTTCTGTCTGTTTTTTACATGTATGCACATATATTTCTTTGCACTCTGAAGTATTGATATTTAGCAGTACATAATGATATAATCACTATATGTGATACGTTTATTGTTAGGAAATTCTTGTAGTTTATCTATATAAGCATGATTGCAGAGGATTGACTTTGCTTTTTGATGTGTAAAGTAACCCAGATTGTACAGTTTCTTTCTGTTCCTGCATACAGGACAGAGGTGGAAATCATATTTCAATGAAATCATAAATCCCCTCCCCCAAAAAACCCGCATGATAAGTTTCATCCTGATGTTCATTATTCTCAATTCTGCCCCAGTTATCATAGAAATGTATCTGTCATGATAGAGAAGTAGTCCTTAATGTGAAGTGCTCATTAGAAAGTGAGGGACACACTTGACGTCACTCTCTCAGTGCATCTCGAGGGTCCAGGAAATCTTTCCTGGAGATAAAGATTTCAAATTATGTTATCAACAGAGAAAAGGTGGTATTTTGATACAGAGGGTTTTTTAATAAATAGCAAGTGCACCTGCTTTTTCAATACACATCTTTAACTTTTTTATTTTCCCTGTGTGTATTATGCAATTGTGTGCGTTTAAGGAAATAATTTAAGGAAGTTTAAGGTTTTCCAGCAGATGACAATGAACCATTGGCTTTGTCCATATAGTGCTCGGTGCAATCTCTGCTTTGTCATCATTGTACAAATAAGATAATTTGCTTTGACTGATGCTGGGTCATTCCCTGCAAATTTTTTAGCTTCACTTTAAATTTTACTTGATGCATTTTGAATTTTTCTTCCTTGCTCAGAGATCAAATAATAATAATATGGAATATTTAAAATGTTCATTACATATACCTTTAAACATTATAAAAAGCTTTAAAAAAATGAATTTTGTAGTACATAACTTTTTTACATTTGCCATTAGTTGTGTTATTCAAATACATTTAGCTCATAGGTATAAAGTGCATAATGATGAGAGTTTTGAATTAATTATCCATGGATACTGTATGAATTAAAATAGATGTATACAATTTACATAATAATTTAAATAGATTATGAATTAAATCATTGTTTTTGTACAGTGGTGGCACAAATATATACATAGCAATGCTCTTATTTTGTGGATCATATAATTAAACACAGTACTGTCTGATTATCATCGGAAATAATTTTCAAACAGGTCGGGAAAAGGACAAAGTACATTCATGAATTCAAATGAAGTTTTAGACAATGGATTAAACTTGTGCTAATAAGCAGCAGGGATTTCAAAATGTGTCTTGCAGTATGTCTCTCTTAATTTGGTCACTGAATTATCAAGTCTCTGCCATCATCTAAATTGTAATGGTAGCAATTTGCTTTTCATTCATAATCATTCAACTCAGTGTATGTCACTATAATAGGGGTTGGAAGTGGCATATGAACATCTAATTTTGTGGGGTTTCATTATCCTATCAGTATTACTCATTTTATCATTAGTTTTCTTAATTTTCCATTTTCCATCTTGAATTAACCGAATTAAAAAAATGATATTCATTCCCTATACTAAGCCATGTTTTCAAGTAGCCTGTAATTGTTGATATTAATTACCATAACAAGAATTCATTAGAATTATCCATTCTTGTATTTTTCCAAATTAATAGATAATATTCTCTCTCTCTCTCTCTCTCTCTCTCTCTCTCTCTCTCTCTCTCTCTCATACAGGAGGTATCTGCCATCTACCATCTACTCTATTGCATTTCTTGAAAGATGTGAGTAGAGAGTGACATTTTTTGGAAACTTTTTAGGATAAATCAGATGTCTGGAAGGAGACTTGTTGAATGCTGGAAGCCAGATGAAACACTTTGTGAATGAAATAAAAAATGTGTGAGAAAATCTGAAAGTGGCTGCCTCCCAGGTTGGTACCAGTTGAGTACAAATCAACCTGAACATTTGATGCTCAGCACGACAGGGGGTTTAGCACTGTTTGCATGTGGTTGCTGTAAAAATACACAACTACCTGACACTTAAAAACATTGCAGGTCATTTCAGTCTGGTGCACTAAGTTGTTTTACATGTATCTGTCAAGCAGAGGGCATTTTAACTTCTTGGTCTGGAGAGAATTATCTGTAATTAGAGAAAGTTAAAAGTCATAAATGAATAAAACTTGTTATCAGGAGAATCATCCCCAGTCACTGTGGTTGCTAATGAAGAAACAATTTCTTTTTCTCAGAAAGGATGGATGGAGGGACAAGCAACCTGTGAGATCAGTAGCCTAGCTCCTGGTGAAGGATGGGCCAGCTGCTGAACTGCAATTAGAATTGACGAGGGGATCTGATATGCATACTGAAGTTGTTAAAGTTAATAGGAATTAATAGTCAAGCACTTGGAGTCAATTTGCAGAACTTGTAATACACTTGTCAGAAATTTGTATAACCATGTCATAATTCCCTATTATAAACCCCAAGATGTGGGCCATGTATAATGAATGGATGGACATGACTCAGTGAGTCAAGAAGAATTCAGTGAGTCTGAGATAACATAGAGGAACCAGAGGAAAGAGGGCGCTATTTATTATATCTTTTGTTCTATCTTTACAATGAGGCTTAAGTATTTTTTCTATTTATTATATCTTTTGTTCTATCTTTACAATGAGGCTTAAGTATTTTTTCGAAGGATCACTTCCGTAACGGGAAGCTGTGACAAAAGGGATTTTAACCAATCATATTTTTCTGGAGTAAGAGATGTAAAAAGTAGGTCATGGGTGCTGCTGGTTGTTTGAGAATTAGACAATGGTTTATTTTTCCTTGTTTAATCTGCAAGAAAAAATGTATTAATGAAAAGCCCCCCCCCCCTTTCCTCATCTAGTGTTTATAAATTCTGATCCATGAAAGACCCACATTTTTGTCTTTGAAATAATGTCTTTCAGTACCAGTAGTACTTAATGTACATGTATTAATGTACCGACTTTGATCAGACTGCCTATAGAAAAATCAGCTTGATTGCATCATATTTATAATTAGCTGCAGGTATATATCCCCCACACCCACACCCCTCAGGCTCCCTTGGTCTATGTCCCTACTCTCCCTTTGTTGTCCTCTCTAGATTTTCTATGGTGCCCCTGTCCTTATTGTCAGTAAGTTATTCGAGGGATTATCCTAAGTATGTAATGACCCACTAGTGGTCATGCTGACTCCACAGGTCAATCTTCAAAGCCCCTGCCCCTCCTTAATCACCTTGATAATGGAGTCTTTGTCCTGACCATCAGTTTATGGTGTCATGCTTAGAACCGTGCATCAATGGATTCTTCACACTGACTTCAAGAACTGCCAACTCAGGGGAATTGTAATCACAGCCAAGAACCCTCCTCCCTTCATTTCCATCAATTATTCTGTCTACTAATTTAACAACATATTTTATTTCATACTGCATCTTATATACTCTAAAAATCATTGATTTGAAAATAAGATTTTGGTTAAATCCATTATATTTAATTAATGATTAACAAAGTCATTGGTTTTCAATGGTTTGTGATTACTTTTAAATTGGTGTACTTTTACCAGAAAATACAAATTATATGAGAATTTTTAGTACTACTACATCAAAATTAGTAGACCACACATCTTTGATCTGTTTTAGGAATGCCAGAGTACAATATTTGCATGTCTGGGATTAATTAACCTTTTTTTTCTCTCGGACAATTTTAACCCATAAAAACAAAGTTCTTTATCAATCATCATTTAAATTATCATGCATATATGCATACAGTTCTTATTGTATGTCAGAAATATTCATTAGCTGACTCTCTGATAAATGATATATGTTTCGTATCTGCATTTCTTATATCTATGGTAAATAACTTAAGGGGAATAACATTTCAAGGAATTTTTTTGTTTGTTAAAAAAGGATGTTGAAAGAGTCAAGCAACATGCAGGAAACTTAGAGCATGTAAAGGAAGTGGGGGGAAATAAAGATTCAGGTGTCACTGAAGTGGAGGAAGATGGCGAGGAGACGAATCGCCCGAGGACGGAGAGAGACAGCGTCTACCAAGAACTGGACACAGAGACTCTGTACAAGAGGTTACAGGAGGTGGACCCAGTGTACGCAAGCCGTACTCACCCAAACAACAGACGCAAGATGCTCAGGTACTTACAGTCATATAGGGAATGCTTGTAGAAAGTTTCAGTTTCCTTCTGTGACAGGAATGAAATGTTTGGGTTGTTTACTGACTATTGCAAATCTTTCTATGTTCTTATTCGATTTTCAATATTTACTATGATTGCAATTAAATCTTTCTTGTTTTTAATTGATTTTTAAGAGTGAATGAATGCCCATCATATGAAGTGTGAAAGTACTCATTACCTTCACAAACCTACATAGCATATTAATTTCACAAACCTACATAGCAAATTAATTTCACAAACCTACATAGCATATTAATTTGGTGAGGTCAAAAACAAGTGTGGGAATTGATATATTCGATTTCAGTCATATTCTTTGATAAGAATATCTGATATCTTGACCTTTATCAAGGATAGTATAAAGGATGGAAATTTGTTATCAAAGAGAAAATTGAATTAAAATTATCTATTATAAATTGAATGTTGATAGTGCATTTGTTTTTCAATTTAAGATCTTTCACAGTTCAGTTTACAGATTTTAAAAATTTTTCTGTTTGTGACTTTCTATCTGTTAAAGCTGACACTAAGAGACGGGGAGATTTAATTGATGCTGAGGCATGATTACGCATTGTTTATCAGTGAGCAGGTTGAATTAAACTGGCACGAAAATTGAAAATGCACTCAGGTTGAAAATGCTAGTAGATAACGGAGATAAAAATGAGAAAGGAAGATCAATATTGAGAAATTTTATGGAAAGTGCATCCCCTTTGCTTCAGATTCTTTTCTGTTACAGTCTCAAACCTTTGATTTCATATTCTGTTCAATTGTCTTGAATTTTAAATAGAAAAACCATAGGATAATTTATGGTAATATTATGTAACCATGAGAAATAAATATATTCGTAAATATATCAAAATTATTTTTGCAACGACAAGGGATCAGTCAGTCATGGCTCTATATGAGTTACGGGCAATCGGCAAATAATTAGCATATCAATGAATGAAGTTTCCTTTCGTAAGACATGGATCAGACAAATATATTCGTATTCAGAAATCACGACATTATGTAGGCGTCCGTGTGAAGACAGAAGAGTGCATCTAACGGCAAGCAGGAATAACCAGCACTCTTACAACTCAAAACGAATTTATTTTTGAAACAAAAACAATTTAAGTCATTGTTAAAGTCAATCCATGTACCAGTACATTTTATTGGCTTTATGACAGGTTGTATGGCCATCAGTTGATATTTTGTAGTTATCAGAGGTTAAATGGTGCAATTCATGAAACTTTTTTGTTTAAAAAATTTAATTACTTTTTTTATAATTAATTTTTAAGAATAACTTTAATTGCATGGGGATGATGTCAAATAAGGAAATATCAAATGTTACAATGGTAAGTACGGACACAGATATGTATATATCCATGTTAAATTAATATGTAACAGTAATTAATTTCTACTGCATTGGTAATGAGTAGTCACAGACCTGCTATCCCCTTTTAATGTAAGACTGGGATGGACACCTTTTTTTCTATGCCAAGGTCAAGAGTTTTACCAGACGATACCACAAATTAGCATTAGTCCTATTGGTAGAATGCTGAATACATACATTAGTCTATTTGAATACATTTTACATTAATTATCTGATTCTATTACCGTACTTGTACCACCTTTTAATAGGTTAACTCATGTATCTCTTGATGAAAGGTGAAAAAAAAAACAGTTTACTATTCTCAGTATTTTAGTGTTTTCTAAACTCTTGAAAGTACGGTGAGGCACACATCACTAAGTTCATATTCTACATAGTTTTGGTAACTGTATTTCAATATAGATTTGTTGCTTATACATTTTTAAGAAGTCATTTCGATCAGGTTATTTTTTTGTGGACTTGTATACTATTTTAAATGACAAACTGGTATTTTAAATAAAATAAAACATTTATTTTGTTGAATTCCAATCTATGGGAGTAATACCAGCTGGGTACAGTGCATTCCAGTTTAATGGTTATCATTTTCTACGCTAGAACTCTCTCTTTTATACCTTGGATTAACCACCAACCTTTACCAGTTAAAAAACCATTTCATTAAAGCTCTTAGTAACAGTTAAATGATTTAAATAAAAATGAAAATACAGGAAATAACTTATGTTTATATCACATTTCATAATTGGTGTAAAATGAGTTTAAATGTTGATTTGGTATGACTAATGTCAGGAGACTGATAAAGATGAGGCCTTTGAACATCACCAGTTTAACTTCAAACCAGGAAAATTTGCATATCATCTTGAGTGTAAAGTGTTTTATCACAGGCTTAGAGTGGGACATTATTCTTTTTTATGGGGATTAAGATAATCATTTGCCTTTCCATCGAGAGCCCTTTTAATTTTTTATGTTATTATGGCTTCAGAAATGTGGATTTATGATTATAAAGCATGAAAAATTAAAATTTTACCCAACATCAAACGGATTAAATGCTGTACTGAGGACATCTTTTTTCGCCTGTTTTTCGAATGTACAGTCAACCAGTATACTGGATCACACACACTCCAGTGAAAAATGTATTTAGTCATTTTAATTGTCCAATTTGCATCAATATTTCATTTCCAGTTAAGGAGTGCTGAAGTAACATACATGCTGTTTGATTGTGGTTCCAGGGCCCTAGAAGTGTTTCATGTCCATGGTACTCCAATGAGTGAAATCCACAAGGCTCAGAAGATTGAGAGTTCCTCTGGGGTGGGGGAGCTGAGATACCCCAACACTTGTGTACTGTGGGTCCAAAGTGAACAAAGTGGTAAGATCAGAGACAAAGATGGAAGCACTTAGACAAACATTTTTCTTCAGTTAGATCTCCAATTAATATTATGATGGTTCATCACAAAAATAAAAGATACTACTTCTCTTTGAAATGTATGGCTTTCTAATTTTGAGGGACAGAGTTAGATCTTTTGTGGAAATATTTTGATCCATAAATATTGTTTTTACAGATGTCTTGCACTGTCCCCCAAATTAGAAAGATACACAATTAAATCACCCTAGACTTCTGCATATTTTCAGTAAATTTCTCCAACTCTCCTTCTGATGTCCAAACATTCTGATTCTCTCCACATTGCGACAATCAATAAAATTAATTGGGTAATCTTTTACCCTCATTTTATTTTGCAGTTGCTTTGATGGAAATTGCTAGTGAGATGTCAAAAGGATGCAATGGAATATTTGTATTAAGGGATGCTCTAGAGTTGATCAGATTTCAGCAGGTTGAATATTGAGACAAATTGTACCAACTGAACACTATGATTAATGCCTTATTCATGTTTTTTTGTTGGGTGGTGTATTGCATTCTGTCATGCATTCTCACACCTCACTCCTGGTATCTTCATGCATCAATAGCATCTGTGCTACATGGACAAGAGTTCTGTTGTAGTCTATCAATCGGCTAATTCCATTCCAATATTGGGAAGATGTATCATCTAGGACTAATGAAGTTGTAGCAGGAGAAAATGAAATTATGCATTCATTTGATTTTAGCTTCTTAGCCACTCCCATAATGAAGGTCAAGGCCAGTGCAGTACTGAATTACACCATCGAAGTGATTGAAGACGTAGAATTCTTCTATGCATCACTTGAAATTTTGAAATTTTGGACAAAAAATATGGCAGGAAATCACTCCAAATCTGTTGAAATAGTAGAACTTGGTCATACTATTTGGATAGACTATTGTGATATATTATGACATTGAAATATTCTGGATTAATTTTATGTGATACTTTCAGTTTTGGATGATCGTACAAACAAGCGTGTTAACACCATGATAGAGAGAGGATTGATCCAAGAGTTACTGGACTTTCACAAAGAGTTTAATGCCAAAAGGACACAAGAAAACAGGTCAAAGTCACACAGTTTTACCTCAAACTTCATTACATTATTCAATATTCATGCAAGGTCATTCCAAGGTCCCAAATATTTCTTTTAATGGTCGGTCATTCCTTTTTACAACATTTTTAAATCGGAGTTTTAGTGTATAAAATCAGAAACATAAATAACAGAGATCGGCAACTCCGCCATTAGCGTGTTTTGTCATTGAAAAATGTTATGGGACCAACCTTACTTTGAGAACTACATATTAGTAAATTGAAATATTGATCTAAGATCAAAAGTATATTGTTTTTATGAAAAATGTGCATAGGTTTTAGAAATTTTTGAAACAGTAAATTGAAAAATAGGATTAATATTCAGAAAATATATAGGCCAGCTATAAAACGTTGGCGAAATCTCAGACGACGGGTCACCAACTGCCACCTGAAACGCCTCTTTTAATATTGTTTATAAGACATAAACTCATGAAAGTATAATATTTTGAATGTTTTGGTAATAGGATTTAGCTGTTTTTATTTCGATATATTTGTTTATTAGAAAGATATACTGATTTAAACTGGGAATACTTTGCAATAGGGACTGCAAGATTTCGCGAGATTTTGATCAGTTGCCAATCTCTGTTATTTATGTCTCTGATAAAATACACAAATTATGGTATTGGATTCAGTAATAATAAAGAAGATGCAGCCATAGAGAAAAATTTTGAAAATATAAAGTTTAAAAGAATACATTTTTTCCTGGAATTACAGTACTTTTCAATTGAAATGATAGGAGATGAGTTCAGTCAACAATATTGCAGTTATAAAATAATACATGTAGCATCATTTGCAGACAATCAATTATTTCAGAAAGCACAAAATCTTGTGAATATTTTGTAAATGCTAGAAAGTAGTAAAGTTTGAATAATAAAGTAGACTGTGTATTTGCTATTGCAGAGAATTAGACTACACTACAGGAATATTTCAGAGTATAGGGTTTAAGGAATTTCATGAGTATCTTATCCTACCAGAAGAAGAAAAACACTCTGAAAAGGGAAAACTTTTATTTGAAAAAGGTTGGTAGTATTTATTGGAACTACAATTATGTACTGATATTTAATTACACAATATTTGTTATGTTTTCTAGTGTTAGAAAAGGTTCCTTTCACAAAGCTGAGCAAAATATCCAATTTTTCAGCAGTTGGTTGATAAAATTGAAAAAAAAAAAACAAATAGAGACAAGCATATTTGCAAGAAAAATTCTCATATTAAATGGTCACCTTCTCAATGATGTTTGATTTTAAAAATTAAAAAAAATAAAATACATGTTTTACTATGAAGTACATGTACGTTGTTACTATTTTGCAGGTGTCGAAAATATGAAGATTGCCACGAGACAGTATGCCAGACGACAGATTTACTGGATTAAAAACAGACTACTACGTAGTGAGAATTGTTAATTAACCAGACATCAATGGCAAAGAAATTTCTGTGCTGGTTCAGTTGTTGGACCATATAATCAATATTTTAATGACTGTTTTTTAGACAAGGGACATAATTACCCACCTGTGTATTCTGTGGACTCGACGGACGTCAGTCATTGGACAGAAAAGGTTCACAACCCTGCCGTACAAATTGTTCAGGATCACATGAATGTGAGTTTATATGAAAAGAATTTGAATGTTGACATGTTATAGTTTAGTGTTAGTTGTGTTCTAAAATCTGAGTTACTATTACTGGTATATATTATAAAAATTGAAGTGATTTTATTATAAATGCAGAATGAAAGAATGTAGAATGAAAACTAATCTAGTCAATTAGATATCAAAATATTTAAACTCAAATATTGATTAAGCTTTCTATGTAAAAAAAAAATAGCCCGGAATAACTTTCCTATTGAACATCTGATATTCTTTGTCTACTCTACACAAAAGACAGCATTTTAAAAAAAACCAAAAAGAATAACAAAGTAAAAAATCCACATTGCTTGTGTAACAGATGGTGAAAAGTCAGGTCTTAATCGGGACTCATACCACGGGCCTTTTGCGCACTGGGTCAGCACTGAGACCCAATACATATTGACTGACAGTCACACACCTGTCAACCCTGTAACACATGTTTTTGTAAATTGCATAATCTGTATTGTGTAGATGAATTATTAAATCCAATTTCCTTCCTGTTTTCAGGGTGTTGTTCCTAGACAGGAACCATTGCCACTCAGAGAATATGACGATGGGGCAGAGTTCAATGAGTGTAAAGCTTGTAACAAGACATTCGTGATGAGGAAGGAATGGAACAGTAAGACCACACACTTACTGTGTCAATAATTCAATGGTTCTGATAGTGGACTCTCATATTGCAAATTTAATTTTTCATTGTTTTTTAAGTTAAGTATTGGTAATAACTCATTTTGATTCCATTCAAATATAAGCAGATTGTAATACACATATAGATATTGATATTCATAGAGCTTCTGTGTAAGCATGTTCATGTATCCTGTAGATGTGATATGTATGGCTGTACATGAAATGTCACATAGTTTTCACCCCACTCACAAAGGTCCACAGTGGGAAAATTTGTGAAAAATCAGAATCTGTCCTGTAGATTGAAGTGTTTGACATATGATGCCATCATTCACCACACCAAAAATTGTTCTTGTTTTGGGATTTACTGAAAACTAAACATCACATTTAAAGGTGTAAATTGTCTCCTAAATGAGTAGTTATTAAAATGCATCAATATCTCCAAATGAAATTCTCAAAGTTGCTTACAAGACCTTTTAATGCCCCTGTGCTTTGATTCTGAAACCTATCACATGTATGCATGTATATGTATTGGGAAATTCATTCAAAAAGCTCATAAGCAGGATGTCATACATGTTTTGATGTAAAAGTGTAACATATGTAATGTATGTATTGCTCACTCATACAAAATTTCCTAATTTTGGTTAAAGTTCCATTTTTATACTTTTGCAATATTGGTTCTAAAAACCTTATGCTTGAATATGTTCATCACTTTTTTTGCAGTTCATATTAAGTCAGCCAAGCACAAAAAAAGACTAAGGAGTTTGAGAAAAAGGTAGAGTAAAGGTTCTTCTTAAACTTTAAAGTAGATTTCTAGTACCAGTATATGCACAGAAAGTGGTGTATTCCCTACAATCAGTACACCAGTGACATGGTCTCATTTGTTTTTTCTTTTTGGCAAATTGGGAAAAGATAAAACAATGGTGAAAAATAAATCCTAGAATAGCTTACATTTGATATACATTTCTCATACACAAAAAGGCCATTTGAAGCCATTCACTTGCAGGTCATAAAAATCATGGGAATTAAATATTCAAAGCAGAAGTCAACTTCCTCCTTCCCTGTTGAATGTGCGCAGCAGTTTTTGTCTTGTCACGTTAGGTCTGTCTAAACATCCTTCCTTGATGATTTTAGATGAAAAAAAATTAAGGAATTTTTTTTATGTTGCAGGTTTCATGAAACTTGTGATATTCTTGACCAGTTTAAAGAGATGAAATCCATGGGAAGAGAGACAACTCTAGCAGAAATGATGTCAGGGACGGCCAGCACTGGTGAGGATTCGATGGGTGTCTGTGTTGATAATGAGGATTCTGTGGAGGGAGTGACGCATGAATGTGTTGATACTGAGGATTCTGTGGAGGGAGTGGTGCATGACTATTTTGATACTAAAGATTCTGATAAGGAAGCGGGTCCCAGAGGCATAAAATCATTGGACACTGGTGCAGGGGTTTTAAACTTGAGAGACACGGTGGCGACTAGTGATATACAATCTGAGGACAAAGGTAAAAGTGGTCTAGATATCAGGGACAAAGTGGTATTTTAGATGATGGATACAACCTGATAAGAGAGATCAATGAAGAACCTACTGACAAAAGTGTATACAGTATTTGAGGAGTCATCAAGTTAAGAAGAATCCCTGGTTCACAAATTGAGGACACAGACACAAGTGGTGTAGGCCGCCCATTACGAAGCGGTGTCACTTTGTAAAGTGGTTTAGTGTGTATACAAACAGTGTATAGACTCCCAGTTATAACTGAATCAGGGTTTGTAGTCTACAGTTGATGGCATGGGATTACAAGGTGATTTAATTAATGGAAACATAGAGTATAAAGAAAAATCAATACTTGTATTCTAAAGGAACAAAGACATATACATGTATACTGTTATGTTTTGAATTTGTCTACTGTCAATGAGGGCAATTGGGGAAGAAAATAAAATGATGGGAGATATTCTCTTGTATAGAGAATTATTTCAATCATGTGTTTGTTTTTTATTGAAAAAATTAAAGTTAGAATTGCGGATTTATTGTCTGATATAAAATTTAAAAATAAAACTTATAATCATAAAAAAATACTGTTGGCAGCAAAGAGAATATTCCATGAAAAACTTGATTTTAAAATATGACTGTGGTCACTTAATTACTAAAAAAGGATCACTGTTTATAGATTGATTGGCACTTTTATGTCTAAGATACAGAACAAATTTATGAGACAAACATTTGTCCATTTCTAAGCTGGATTAGAAGCTACAGAGTCATAATCACTATGATCTGTACGAAGAACTCTGTCATGTAAACCAGTGCAATTGTGTAGCAAATTAGAAAGTTAACCTTTTTAAAACAAGGTAAATTATACTTTTTATGACCGTAAGTCATGAAAATGGATATTTAAATATCTTGTAAAATTATTTTCATTGTTAGATTTGTCTAACTTCGTAGCTCTTTTGAAAATGCACCAGGCAAGGATGCACAGTTTTAAATAAATCAATAAGTACTTGACTAAAGTCCCCGATTATTTGACGAGGATGTCGTAGTAAAATTGACATCCCTAATCAAAATGCATACAATCTCTATAAATGAAGTGAGGCAAAATGTCCAATATTTGAGGTATGTAATGTCAGTGTTCACACAGGGCTAATAAAAAGATGTATCAATATTAATGTATCAATTATGAATCTTCAAAAGTTTTCAGATTGAAGCTAAACATGCTAAAGAGAACAAATGTGTCAATTTACTTGGAATTTTATTTTCCAATATATATCAAGCAGAGTCCTATAATTATATATTATATACAATTGATACATTTCACAATACACAATAAAATGATGATGATGTTGATGATGATGCAATAAAACAATAAACCGCAGCTTTCAGTATGGACTAATGATCTGAGATCTATAGTTCCATGAGTCAGTGAGAGATAGGGATTGATGAGTTATCACAGATATGGGCCAGTCCTTTTTGCCTGTCAGTGGTCACAGATATGGATCGGTACTTTCTGTCAGTGTATCTGTAGGTCACAAATATCGGGCAGTGTTTTTGTGCCTGTTTCAATATATTTTGTCCGTGTGTGTATCAGTGGTCACAAACATGGGTCAGTACTTTCTGTCTCCATATCATTGGTCACAGATTTGGGATGGCCATTTTTGTCCCTGGGTCGGTACTTTTGCCCTTGGGTTGGTACTTTTAGCCCTCCTGGATCTGTCAGTGGTCGTGAGGTACAACCCTCATGGTTTCCAACTGTACCACCAACCCAACCATACACAGCACCGCCAGCAAGGACAGACAGATGATGGGGTCCCGCCGACGCCCCCGGAGATAGGAGGTCGTAATCAACATCAGCACCACCTGGTTCACTGCAAAGAGTTCAGGTGTCAGTCTACAGGAAATACTGCATCAGTTATTGGAATTTGACTGTTTTGGTATATTTATTACTCTTGACAGTTCTTCATACTTTTATAGGTTTTACAGCATTTGTTGAGTTGAATATCTCATTCATTAGAATTAATTGCTTGTCATTGTTGGCACGTTTTGTTTTAAGTAGGAGAGCAGAACGTACCCAATTTCTCTTGACAATCCCGAAAAATTCTGCAACAATCTTAATAACATCCAAACTTCAAGTCCCTTTTTCGTAAGGATTGGGGGGGGTGGGGGTAGTTGTCTCATATCATAAAATTGGACTTGCATACATATAACAACGTTCAATATTATTTTTTAAACTGTGCCAAAATATGAGAGATGACTTAGCTTACAAGCTTTATTTCCAATATTAGAAAATGGTTGGTTGACAAAAAAGGGGAAGGGCAAGTCCCCCCCCCCCCCCCCCCCCCCCACCCTTCCTGTTGATATGTGCCTGTGTTGGAACAAAGGTTTTATAGCATTTGTTGGGTTTATTATATTAAAAATGAGACTGTACTTCTGTGGTTGGTCATGTTCTGTACAATTTTCGTCCGCTGACTGGCCGCCACACAGTGTATTTCTTTAGCATTGTCTGCAGTAATGTCTATGAAATAATTCTGGAGTCCAATGTATTTGTCTGCTGTCGTCTACAAGGAAAAAGAGGTAAGTTTTTCAATATATTTTTTTATCAACTCTTTACCCTGAATGTTTTTGCTCCGATTGATATTTTTTAATTATTAACTAAAACACTTAGACGAATTGAAAATGGTCATTTAATGACAAACTGACGATAAAGTACAAAATATATACAACAGGTAAAAATAATTTCAAAAAAATATATAGAGGAAAAAATTCGCGACATATAATTTTCGTGAAATACAGCGAAACTATCACAATGAAACGGGTGACATTTTGCGAACATTTTGCGTAATATCGCGAAAATTGAAGAAAAAAATTAGCTACGAAAATGAGCTCAATGGTCTTTCCTATTTTTATTTGATATTTTATCAATTTTAATGCCCCAACCACAAACATTTTTTGTTTTCACCTACATTCTTGTTTCAATACATTTTAGTAACATTCCTTGTTGCTATCTGTTGTTTTTTTCTCCTTGTTGCTATCTGTTCAAAAATGCCGTTTATGTCTTACGAATTGAAGCATAAAAGCAGTGTCGCTGTGAAAATTTTATTGAGAAAAATTCGATGCATAACTATTTCTTAACGTCCAATTTGCGGGGTGTTGCGATATGGTGTTTGGTGCATTTCAAAATTTTGATTTACAATCAAATGGTCAGAATATCAAGTTGAACGAGCTTGTAAATAGTAACTAAAAGCAATAATTGCCTGAATTTATAAAAAAAAAAATTAAAAGTTGTCTGCTCTTTCTAAAACCTTTGCAACCTAATGTACTATCGTGTCAAAGATTTTACTTTTATTCATTTTATAAATTTGAGCGCGATTCTAATCAAAATATTTTCTCAGAGTTTGACTACTAGTATATTATTGTTAAGAAACGGTTTTGATGGGTTTAAGAGTTGGTTAATCTCATTTAGATGCTTATCTAATTTCATGATAGTAAAAACGTCAAACGTCGTAGGGGTTCAGATAACTTTATGTCATCTTTATATTGCTAAAATCACTTGAAGGCATTAAATAGTTCAAAGGGGATTAATTGGCTAGGTAATTTACTTAGGGATATACTCGGGTGTCATGGTCTGAGCTATTTTTCAGTTATCATTAAATAATCGAAATTTTTGTAAAGGACCGTACTTTCACATTTTTATTGGTATACAATTACTTGTGATCCTTGCCAATTTTTTTCGTTTATTTGTATAACATGTAATTCATATTTCTGACCTGGTGAATAAAGGATTTGAATAGAAAACAAGATTTATATTTATATTTGCACTAATAAGATTGTACACTGTGCCCAACTGCAGTTCATTATTTGAAGATACTT
This sequence comes from Magallana nippona, assembly GCA_033439105.1. Taxonomy (NCBI): domain Eukaryota; kingdom Metazoa; phylum Mollusca; class Bivalvia; order Ostreida; family Ostreidae; genus Magallana; species Magallana nippona. Next base: position 8,387,871 of record CM065925.1, read on the forward strand.
TATAATACAATTAAATGTTATATTTTTTTTTTAAAAACCCTGTTTTAGAATTATGAACTAATTTTAACTGAATCGGATTGAAAATATCAGACTCAAAATATTCTGAATCGAACTGAATTGAACAAAATCTGAATCGTTCCAACTAGAGAAATGTGTGAACCGGAGAATATTAATTACTGCCAAATACTTACCTTTTGGAAAACACCATAACACTTACAATTCTTTTTGAAATTCAGTCTCATTCAATATGATTGAAAGTTAAGACCATACCTTCTAAATACTTAAAAAATCGGACAACTTGTAAGATTCTATCAAAAGTGTCTCAAATATTCAAATTCCTAGTTTTCAACCTTGTTACCATAGGAACGGTTTTCAAATTTCACATATCATTTCTTTGTTACATACCACTACTCAATGGATAAAACATATTCCACCAGAAGCTTTTAAGGTTTAAATAAACTGAAGAAACAAAAATATTTTTGAAATGCCATGCAACTATCACGTAACCTATTGAAATTGAAATGTATCTTTACTTTTTCCTCTACGTTTATTTTTTGGATAGATGTAGATATTGTAAAGAATTTACATTTTTGCGCATATAATCGCTTCAAACAAATCATTTCAGTTTGTTTCTGTTCAAATGCTTGTTTGCTCACTCCAGTTTGTCCTCAAATAACTTATCAAAATTGTAATTTCCCACCTTCAGTAAATGGGACTTCAAAGCAATGAAAGGGGGGGGGGGGGTTCCAAGGGGTAATTGGGTTTGCCGGGGGGGAGGGGGGGGGGGGGGGGTCCGAGGCCTTTTTCGGTAAATATTTACTATATGATTTTAATAAATTGAATTTTCCGGGGGGGGGGGGGGGGTCCAGACCTCAGACCTCAGATCCGCGTATGAAGGGTGCCTTGCGTCTGTATGTATCAAACTGTATCTAACTATATAACGGGAAGGAAATATTTGGGTATTTATATAGATGAACTTTATTGCCATTGATTACTTACCAGAGTGGTGCACCATAGGGCTTTAAGTTTCTTCACGTTGGAGAAGACGAGATAGATGGCCGTGAGATGATACACGCACATGATGGCGAGGACGATCAGGTTAGCGACATTGATGGAAGTCACCTCACAGAAACAGGCAAGCTAAAATCACAGTATACAATCAATCAATGTAACGATGAGAGGTACATCGGTTATAAGGTGTAAAGTATGGTTTATAGTCTACTTCACTTTACAATTGTCACTTTCGAGTTACGTGGAGAATGTTATGTAGAGCTTTATATTATTTAAGTTTCCAGAAATAGAACAACACACAGAACGTGATTAGACCACTGATGGCTCATTTGTTTCATTTAACCAGTTTTTAAAACTTTGAACGGACATCAATATCCGTTTGTCTCGAGTTCGTTACTTTCCTAGTCTGTTTGACTACTTTCCAAGTCTGTTTGACTGCATTTTATAAGAGTTTCCTAGCAAATTTGCTGTTATTGCAACTACTGACTCAAAAAATCACAGTTACAGTACATGATGAATTCACATATACAGTGCAGTCAGTTTATTATAACCTACCGAGCGAATTGTACCTTTGTGCACTTTGCTGTAAGCGTGTTCTACTGTATAGCGTAAGGATGACGATGGTGTGTTCTTTCTAGCAACATACAAACCACTGTACAGCGTATGAATATGATAAAGTGTCCTTTCTAGCGACATATAAACCACTGTACAGCGTATGAATATGATAAAGTGTCCTTTCTAGCGACATATAAACCACTGTACAGCGTATGAATATGATAAAGTGTCCTTTCTATCGATATACAAACCACTTACAGGGATAGCTACCGCGGCATAGACCAGCATCAAGTACCAGACGAGGAGGGCCAGGACGTCCCCCCGGAAGTTGAATCTTCCCCCAAGGGGGAGGATCCGCCACACATTGTATTTCCGACCTCTTCCATCGTTCACCTTCTTTAGGAACTGGATATGACTGGCGATGTAGTTATGGGTGATGTAAGGACTGAAGCAGACGAGAGCGAGAGTAAAAAAACCATGACTAAAACTTCTAAAAGTGTCAGTATGTCTTTGATACTTTAGAGAAGTCGTGCATTATCACAGCACCCAAACCACAACTATCCTTGGGCAACCACCCACCCCCTCTCTTTGCGGGAATGATTTTTTGGATGTAAAACATAATATTAAGTCTTAACCAGAGTCCATATTAGAAAAATATGAAATTATTACAATAATGAAAAAGGAGAAAACATGTCAATGGATAAAATTATGTAAAACAGTGATGATATGACTATTTATTATTTCAAGTACTCTTACAGTGGCAGAAAAGAAGCTAAATTCGAAATGAGACGACAAATGCATTAATTTTCTTGACGTTTTTCATATGGAACACAAAATACTTGAAGTAAAGCTTTGATCAAGCAATATTTTTCTGTTGTAATTAGTTTTGGGAAAGATATATTCTTGAAATATTAAAATAAAATATTTGTTAAATGTTGCGCTTAATGTTATATGTGAGAATAATCATTTTGTGTAAACATCTAGGAAAGAGGTTAACTATAAGGTATAATATTTGTAAATTAATGGAATTTGAAACAAATTAAAAACCATGAATAAACCTCGTATGTATATCAAAGCAAATTAAACCCGTGTACACTATATTAAATGCTCATTTTAAGGGCCGTTTTAAACCTGTAATTCATATATAGTCCTTTGGTCACAATATTAATTAAGAATATCGATGTAAATATATAGGTATGTACACGTTTTGATTCCATTTATATTTTTACATGTTTTGATTTATTCAATCTTTTTATGTTTCCTATTGACCGTGAATATATAGAGTGCAACATAGGATTTCCGGTATTTCATGATATTTACATTCATTTTCTTTCCCCCTATTAAATTGCATTGATTGATTTGAGTGATATTTACGCATAACACAGAAGACCCAATCACCAAATTTGGTGCGTATGAATACTTTCAGTCTTCCTTCAGTATGACTGACTCTCCTCGCGACTTCAAACCGGATCACGACCTGATATTATACTTACGCTCATTAATATTTCATTGATGTAAATATTTTTTAACAGTTAAATGAATTCAATTGATTTTAAATTCTTAGTACACAAAAAGTAAATTCATCAAATTACAGAATGAAAAATGAAATTGTGTTATTAGAATTTAAAACGCTGTACAGTATTTTTGTTAGCATAATTCGGCTGTTCCAATGGCTCTTCCGTTAATTGCGCATTACTCGTTGAATAACGCAGAGATTTTTAAAAATAAATCATATTTGCGGAAAGGGAATAAATTTTAAAAACTTAAATGTTAGCATTGAATCATTATTTTTTGAAAGATGTGGTCTCGTAACTGCTAGCGCGCGTTATACAATTTGTATGCACACACCGTTGCAGTTATGAGACCACATCTTTCAAAAAATAATGATTCAATGCTTAAATACCACTACACTTTATTTTGCTTCTGTCCTATGCCCAGGTGACATATAGCAATAATACTTATAAAACCTTTCAAACTTAATAATATGATAATGTGAAAAGGCAGATTTTACCTATAAGGCTCACTGAGGGTAACGTACCTTGCGCACTGCATGCTCACGGTTACACTATATATATAGAGACGATGCAACGGGGGGGGGGGGGGGGGGGGCTAGCTGACCTCTCCACTTTTATTCGTAAACAAAATTGCTCCTTAAAATGGTCCTTTTATCTTAGATATACCGTATAAGCCATTCGGCCTCTCCAAATTTTGCCCCCCCCCCCTTCCCCCCCAAAAATCCCTCAAAAACGATGATACGTGCTTTAACACCCTCTCCCCGGTCAAAATTTATGTCGTGATTTACAATGTGATAGACAAAAACTAAATTCTTTCTAATCTTTTGATGAGACATTTCGCACATGGTTTCAAGTTGGTGAATGGAACCGTTGTCTTAATGCTTACGTACTGCTCACACACAACTCAACTGAAACCGTCTTAAATCTTATATACCGGTACGTACATGCATATATTAATTAGATCTCTCGAGGCGTAAAATTAAGATGGCTGGGTACACATATGATATCCCATTACACCCTCATTCTCTTTTTCCGGGTCAACATTTAGTAATAAGTGCTATACATGATGTAGTCTAAGATATATACGATATACTCACCCTTCTCTGATATTGCTGACCAGGCCTCTCACACGAAGCTCGAGCCGGTGGGTGGGGCGTATTTGGGGTGTATACTCCTCATCCATAGCTCTTAATACACATCGCTAACGAGAAAACTGAAATATGCATATAATAAAAGAACACAGTTTTTGACTTCGTACGTGATATCCCTATACGTGAAAAATGGAATATTTAAGGAATAAGGAATCATTCTTTGAGTATTATGAGGTGATAATTTCGGTCGGAGCCTGATCAAATCCAATAAAGCCCCCAACAATACGTCATTTGAATTTATTGGGCTGTATAGTACAAAATCGATTCGTAGTGTTATCACAGACAAAGACACTTGAAAATGTAAATATTCATGCAAAGATATCAAGCTTTCGACGCTGTACGTGATACCCCTGGGTGGTTATTGCTCAGGGGGAATAAAGAAAATCTTTAAATTGTTAACCCACGTCAACTGGCAATTTTTATTGGAGTGTGACAGTTTGTTTTCAACTGCAGATAGATTAAATACCAACATGTTGTATGTATGACCCATATTTACTTGACCGTAATACTTAAGTACCCATGTACACATTGTACTAAAACAATGCAGGATTCCGAAATCATTGTATTGTGACATTTTTGCATAGGATATGATTCTGTAAAGTGACAAAGTTAGCCTACCTGGACAGGGCTGGTATCAGCTGACTGGGCCTCTAGGAATGTCCACAACGAACGAAACCGCTCATTAGGGAGTTTAAATGACAATATCCGACTTACTTAGTCATCCGTAATATAACGTCAGCAGATTGAAAAACACGCTTATGTCATACTGTGAATGAACATCCTTAAACAATGACGTCTTCACAGCGCTCCGACAGTAAAAACATTCTAGTCGGGTGACAGGATTTTGTACGTTCTGTGTACATTAAACCCTTTTAAAACATGTATTAAATTAAAATGTTTCTCGTGAAATCAATGTAGAGAGACGGATCTTCTAAATATCAATGCTCTCGTCACTCGCCTGTATCAAATGAACAGAACGTCGGTACAAGCACACTACAGCGCGAAATCAAACTGTTCAACAAAAATTTCTTTTAATTCTTAAAATCCTAATATATATAAACGGCATATGAACCGTTTATATCTGCAATTAATTTTAGAAGATGATCCTGAAGACTTCCAGATATGGTTGCAACGACCTACGAAATTATCTAACGATTTTCAGGTCTTTCTCGGGGACAATTACAAAAACCACAACAAATAGTTGATAAGTTGCAACCTTTTCCTGAGACCCATACACAGATTAATATGCAACGACTCCAAGAGTTGGTTAAAACGGGCTTCAAGAGAGGTTTCAATGTCGTTGCAACCATATCTGGAAGTCTTCAGGACCATCTTCTAAAATTAATTGCATATAAACGGTTTTATGCCGTTTATAATATATACTAGGTTTTTAAGAATTAAAGGTAGTCCATCCATAACTGGGATGAATTTTACAAGTTTGATTGATCTAAACTACAATAAATACCTCGTTTAAAATTATTTTGAGACTGACATAAACTAAAGTCGGGAGTATGTATGTAGTCAAATAAATTTTTGAAAGAGTTGTATGCCCTTCATAAAAGTATGTACTATATTAAGATATGAATATTTTGGCATTTTTTAAAAAAAGGGAAAGGTTTTGCAACTATTTACCAAGAGATTTGTAAAATGTACTTTTCCCATAGACTTCAATGTTAACTTCAAGATGTAATAAATTTTATTATTCAATTTTTTTTTAAATTCCAAAGGTGAATATTTATTATTTGTTAAACCCTATAAAAACACTCTATTATTTTAGTGATCAATCTTGCAATCTATTTGATATGAAATATGATAGTTATGGATGGATTACCTTAAGACAGTAAGGGATGATTGGGACGATTGCAACAAGTTCAAATGATGCTTGCATTGGCTCTCAACATCAACTTTGACGAGTAATGTCGACGATTTAAGATACTATTGCACCTACAATTGCACCAACGGAAATGATTGGAGCAATTTAAATAAAAGATAGCAAAAATTTCCAAAGAATTTTGAAACACCTTCTAAGACTACTGCAACACGTTCAAGAGTTGGTTGCTATAACTCCCTATATGTTATTACAACGGTTTCAATCACGGATTTAAAAGATGATTGCATAAATTTCCAGATATAGTGATTGCAATGGTTTCGTCAGATTTTTTCAACGACACCCTCATTTATCGTAAAAATTTCCACATATGACCGAGAAGGCGGTAATGACAACGTGACGTTCAGATAAATTGTTCAAAATCCTTCAATAAAAATAAATTTCAACTAGATGCTGTCATTAGACAGTAATACCCGAACCAAGTGTTAGCCTCTAAATAACACTCTCTTGTACCAGTTTTAGTCAAAAAGAAGGACTCTTACAATTTCCGGTACTTTTTAAAAATTATAATTTTCATAAATGATGAGTTCACATCCAATAATACACATAATATTATTGCCTTTATGTACAATTTGGGGTTGAACTGTTTGCATCTGTTTGTGATCTTCATATTATTTCCATTAAAAACCCGTTTTTAAATATGATACAAACAAACATTCTTAGGATTTTATATTGTATACTGTATCATCATCTTTATTTAAATAAGCTTATCTACAGTTTCTGTCATTTTAATTGCAGATTTTTTTTTAATTTTTTCATTTGTCAGACTTACACTATTGAGTTGACTCCATATTGACCCTATTTTGTATTAAATTTGGGTATTAAATATCATGTTTATATGAGTTATAATAGGGAGGACAGGGAAGGGGCCTTAACCGTTCCCCATTCCCAGGATGTGTGGAGTAGATATACATTTCTAGTGAGAATGAAGGCATGCTGCAGCTTTTTTTTTCCATTATACCCCTACCCCATCATCATACACCAGTAATAGAAAAAGAGTTAATGACTAATTTTCTTTTATTTTAAATTGCTTAATATTCTTTTTTGTCAAGAGATATGTGATATGTCAAGATTTATGACTCATGAAAATTTGTGCATTTAAATCCTGATTTTAACATACATGTATAATTATATATAAAAAAATACATATGTGATATTATACTAGGGATCATGCAATCAATTGCAGAATTGCCAATCGGTTATTTATAACTCATTTTGACTGATTAATTTGTTAATCATTTTGAAAATAAAGACATTTCTAAATACATGTATAACATATTATCAATAGATTGATTTTGTAACTATTTAGGGCCCCACTCTGCAGATGCCCTATAGTGATCATTCTGTCCAATTCTGCTGATCATGTCAAGATACATTAGATACATTTAAGACAAATTGGCCCCTGCCCCTTGGATTATTGCCCCACCCCCTGAAGTTGTTTTTAAACAACCACCCCCCCCCCCCTCCTCTGAAATAGGAAGTTATAATACATTTCAATAACTGTTGAGATCCCCACCCTAGACCATATTCATTCTTCCTCCTTGTGTCATTGCACATCAATTGGTACATGTATATAGGTTATACCCCCTTTGAGATGCCCAGTGACTTTCCAGAGTTAGAACTAATCAAGTAACCTATCTTATTCATATGTAGTGTAATTCTTAGCCCTAGCCCAATGATGACCCTGCTTTGTTTTTTACAGCAAGGTTTTTGTTGACTGACTTTATAATTTCCACAATTATATATAACATTTTGTTTATCTTTAAGATTAAAATGCAATTCCCAAAATATCTTTCTGTACATCTGACATCATACAGAAAAAAACAATCAAGAAATGATTTTGCTACTGTAAAAATGTGAGAAGAGACTCTGACTCTCCCTACCCACCTGCCCCCTGAAAACATGAATAGTTGAATATTTTTAAAATATCCTCAAAATCATTGAAATCCCAGCTCCTAAACCATATATATTTTTGTTTCTTGAACCATGACCATGTCAAGGCAAATCTTTTTGTGGTATTAGAAGGTCATGGCATCTGAAGGTCACCCTAACCCCACCCACCCTCCCAAAATCAGAAATGATCAATTATCTTGAAAAAAATGCTTGTGATCCCCACCCCTAAAGCATATATATTCTTCCTCCTTATGCATCTTATGGTACGTTATTTCAATCACAAGAGATAAGAGGAGGTCCAGGAAATAGGTTTTTTATGGGACGGAACATCATTTTGCAGATAGAATTGACCCTCAGAATCAAATTTATATTTCTAAAACCTTATTGCATATCTATAGCTCAGTCCCTGTTATATCCCTATAAATGATGTGGCTATTCATTAAATCATGAGAGGAGTTCTGGGAAGTAGGTTTTTTCAGGAGTGATAAACGTCAATTTTCAGCTACTATTTGACTCCCTGGATGAAATTTAAATTTTTAAAACCTTATTGCATGACTATATGACAGCCCCTATCATACCCCAAGATATGATGTGGCTATTCATTAAATCATGAGAGGAGTTCTGGGAAGTAGGTTTTTTTAGGAGTGATAAACGTCAATTTTCTGCTACTACTTGACTCCCTGGATGAAATTTAAATTTTTAAAACCTTATTGCACACCTATAGGACAGCCCCTATCATATCTCAAGAGATGACATAGCTACTGCATAAATTGTAAGAGGAGTTCTGGGAACCATATTTTTTTTGCAAAAAAAACGTCATTTTTTTATGCCCACAGACCCCCGTGATAAAAACAAAAATTCTGAAACATGATTACACGTCAACATGACACCCCGAAGCATATCCTCTTAGATCATTAGGCTACTGCAAAAAGAAATTGACGTTTTTTGAAACCAGACTTTTTGTAAAAAAAACGTCATTTTTCAGCCATTTAATGACCCCCAGGACAAAATTGAAATTTTCAAAACCTTATTGCACATCTATAAGACACCCCAAAACATATTCCAAGAGATGAGTTCTCTACTGTTGAAAATGTAAAAGGAGTTCGAGGAAGAAGGTTTTTTGTCAAAAAACGTCATTTTTTACCAATTATTTGACCCCCAGGACTACCAGAGAATTTTTGAAACATTTTTACAAAACAACATGACACCCCAAATCATACTCCAAGAGTTCAGCTTGCAGGTTTATAAGATGTAAGAGCAGTTTGAGAAAGTAAAACGTGACAGACGGACGGACGGACAGACGGAACAGGGTAACAACAATATACCCGAACTTTCTTTAGAAAGTGCGGGTATAATGAACACTACTCTCATTGACATAAACAACGATGTACATGTCATATGAAAAATGGGAGCGATTCTGCCAGACAAATAAAGATACCCCGTATCTAGCAACTTTCAGATAAAAGGGGTCATATTTTTAGCAAGATTTCACGTCTCAATGAATAATATAAAATTTTCAAATCCCACTTGTTTTTATATTTCATTTTGTTTTATATAAGAAAAAAATATGAACCTTTTAAAAAACTACGACGGGTAAATTAATACGATTAAGAAGGATGAAATTATTGTTAGACCAAGAGCAATTTCCCCCTCTATCATATTTGCGCTAAGCATCGTTTTCTGTTGTGTAACACTTGGCATAAGAAAGCGGCCTATTGGCGGACCCCAACTTCTTTCTCAACTGATTATGTTTTTATTGCATATCTATGACTTCAATCATTAAACACTCCCAATGTCGCGTTTTACTGTTTCGGTCTCATTGCTACTGTTTTAAGACAGCAATTGAAATCACTTGTTACCCATATCCGGCATTTCTTTACACAACAGGTTTACAAATGACTTTTATTACGGTATTTCTTCCGGGTAAAATTTTGACACTTGTAAGGTGTGAAGGGCTGATTCAGAAAGTTTCAAAACTAACATCAACTTCATTTTTTTTCATGATTTACTAATTTCCATCGTAAAAAAAAAAACATCGCTTATCTGGACAACAATCTTGAAGAGCCAAATCGTTTTATCTTTCCAAATACAAATAACAAAATCAAGAGGATTATTGTTGCTTATTGCTACAGCAAAACTCGTTTAGTACGAACACGAATATAGTGAAATTTCGGATATAGAGAAGTTTTTTTTAGTCCACGGTAAAATTCTTAACAAATCTTTGCAAAATTTAACGGTTATAACGAATTCGGATATAACGAATTTACGGATATAGCGAACTGATTTTGAATCCCGTAGAGGTGAATAATAACGAAATCTAACACTTTCATAACGATTTTCTTTACAGTTTAAAAAGTTTGCACTACTATTTAACATAATAGTTTGAGTGAATTTATTTTCACATAAATTCTTAAAATTCACAATCCGATTATTAAAGGTATCAAAAAAATGTATTTTCATTCTAAGCCTCAGTTAGTCTGGTGAAAGAAAATATATATATAGTGAATTTGCTTTAGTTATTATTAAGAAGTCGTTATACGGATATAACGAATTATGGATGTAACAAAGTAAATCCATTGGTCCCTAGGACTTTGCTATAACCGAATTCTACTGTATTTTGTATACCAATTTACTTTCATTTTACCAGTAGTAATTTCATGAATATTTTATCATGTTTCATCATATAATTGAAGCGGACTAAAGAGTCAAGTGTGCTTTTGATTACCAGTATTACTGGTATATCAAAAATTTAAATCTCACCCTTTCCTACCTTATACAATTAATCTAACATAATAAATATGTCCATTGAAGAGAAGTATTTTATTACATTTGATGAATATTATTTTAATATAAAAAATATACAGAGTGCAAAAAATCTGTATGTTTATTGGCAGCTGGGTGTTAGTTTATAACAACAAGATGCCACCTTAGATTAGATAGAGTTTACATCCACAGGCACCTGACATTATATTTTTAATAAATAAATAAAATAATAAAAAAATGTACCTCTTACCTTATAATTTTGAGAAAAATATATAACACCAGGTGCTTGTGTGTACATGTATCTCGGAGAACATCAGGATAAGGATGTACTTTACACAACAAACTCATACGTACACAGGAGAAATTCCTCAATTATCAGATGAAATGTCTCATTTACTAGTCAAGTTATCTTGATAAAATATAGAATTAAATGAGATGTAAATTTCAGAATTTTCTTTTCTGTTTACGTATTTCTACAAACTACACCATCTCTGTGAATATACAATGTGCATTTAAAACTAAACTGAGAGATCAACAATATCATATATCATATCACAGCTGAGAGAGGTCTGATCACATCCTAATAACCTGAGCCTTTGGTTGATCTCTTTGTCTGTATGCATTCACAACCTCCAAGCACTGTCTTATAACCTGTAAAACATCAACAAACCAATATGCCATATTAGAGTTCAGTGAAGTTTTAATAAGCTACAAGCTTGGCAGAATATGTTTGGGTATTACATGCATGATTTAATTACCAGCATTCTGCATTCTTAGGCACATATCTTACATGCACCAGTAAACAGAAGAATTCCATTGTGTTTACCTTGCGTGTTTCCTGAGGTAGAACTATTCCATCATTCCATACTCTTGAGGCAGCATAAAATGAGGTGGTCTCTGTGTCTATTTTCTGAGTGACCTTGACCTTTAATGCCTCAACATCTGCCTCAGTGCTTGCCCCTGCCTAGAAAAAAAGTTAAAGAGAGAAATTTAACTAAAACAAAACGGAAATAAATATAAACATTTGAAAGCTTTAATGTCTAAAATGTGATTTTTACAAACCAACTTATTCTTAATTCTAGTTATGAATGAAAATTTTGAAATATGAAGTAAATGAACAACAAGCTTGTATCTTTTATGAAGCTGCTGAAGCTTCCCAACCTTTAGTGACTATTATAGTTGATGCATAGTGTATTTGTTTTGAAGGTTTAAAAGGTAAACAGTTGTACAAAATACTGTTAAAAAAGATAAGTAATATCCTCACTTGTATAAGGTCTTGAGTAATCTTATTTGGATTTTCTATACAGAACACAGCATTTGGCCAGCAAAACAGAAAGTTTGGGCTCATGGATCTATTCGCCTGTAAAAAAAATAAAAAATATTTTTCATATGTATTGAGATTTCATAAATACAAAGAATATGATAAAATGGGTATGGTACTGGAGACAATAATGTAATAATATGGCTCAATTTGAAAGTTAGCATGTACATGTATTGCCCATAACATTAGTTAGGGAGAAATAATTCTGATTTAAGTTCATTTTTGGGAGTTGATTGTAATCAACTCTCCTATGCAGTTACTCTGGCAAACCGGAAGTGAAACAGTGTTTGAACCTAAGCACAAATCATCACTGCTGACAAGACTTACCGGTAGTTCTTGAAAATAATTGATAAATTTGATGTAATGTATGCTGAAGCATTGCTTTTCAAGGAAACTTATTTAAAAATACCTTGAAAATAGTCAGATTTTAAATGGTACGACCAATTTACATATTTTTTGTAGTCGTATGTATTCCTAAGCCAGAGTTCAAAATAATCTCATTCAACCTGACGCTCGGTTGTCCCCGTAAATCTCTGACAAGCAGAGAGTCTCTCTTGAATCCATACAATGGTCCAGATATATTTTGATTACTGATACATAGTTTGGTGGAATTAATTCTATCTTTAAATATTACACAACATGATTCATATCGCAATTCTTGTTGGAAAAGTCCTATTTTAAAAATGTGTGTACCGGTAATTCAAATAAAGATTAGAATCTACTTGCCATGTAAAATAACATACCGTTGATAAAATAAATAATAATCAATAAAATCAATTCCCGTCAGTACTTAAGTACTTTGATTCTAATCCATCAGCATACAGTCACCTAAAAATTGAAACAAATTAGTAAAAAGATATTAAGAGTGATACCAACCATGACGTAACTAGTTGGTCCAATAGCATTACCAATGATGAAGGTAATGAGAGGAACACAGGAACAGCTCACCGCTGATATCATCTTGGCGTGAGCTCTCAGCTGATTGCCGTACATTTCCCCTAAAATTAATAAATCAATTTATTACATTTTTGTACCAGTACATGTAAATCATAAAAATGAAAGTTAAAAGTTTGTGCCTTTTATAATTATGTGTGTGTGCTTCTTAAGAGTACAGATGCATTTTATTAAAAAAGAATAGGTTAGTGCTAGCATCATAACAACACAAGGAAGTAAAAGAAATGATTCAAAAATAAAACACAGCTTAATGCAGCATTAACACACTATATCATTCATCAAAATGGTCTTGGTGCATGTTCCAGGGTAATCCTCAGAATTATTAGGGAGTATACAATGCATTGAAGATTACCTGACAATGGTGGGTCTGGGTTATCCTGGGTGTTCTGTAGAAATATCAGTGGTATATTACGTTCACAACACAGCTGTACAAAGTGAGCTCCTTTGTCTGCAGCATGTTCAGACAGCCAGCCATTGTTTCCCACAATGCCCACAAGGCACCTGCACAGCCATTAATCATAGCATTATAAACAATATGAAGTAAAACACGTTAAATACAAACACGGATATAGTGAAATCTCCGATATAGCTAAATTTTGTGGAGTTCCTGGTAAAATTTCTTAACAAATCCTTGTAATATCTTACGGTTAGAATGAACTCAATTTAAAACAAATTCATGGATATAACAAACTGATGTAGAGCCCTGTAGATGTGAACAATAATGAAAATTACATCATTTATGACGAATTGTTTGAAATTGCTAATTTTTTTTTTATTTTTGAATTTCCAATCCGATTGTTTTAATTTTTCTGTATTCTTATTAAATGCCTAAATAAACACAAATGGTGGTCACATGGTAGGAAACATTTATATAACAAATTCTCTATGCTTAGTGTTGTTGTACGGTTATAAGGAATTACGGATTAGCGAAGTAAATCCAAAGGAGTCCGCTATTACTGAGTTTTACTATATAAACATTCTTAGGCAAAGTTCTTAATTATCCAAAATCATCAACTCACATTCTGTTGCTAGATTTTAAACATTTTTAATATCTAATGATTTTGCATAATATGCTCGTTATATATTTAAAAAGAAAATATTAAAGTAAACAGAATCTGACACAATTTACCCATGAATGTATCCAAAGCCAGTGACTAGTGTTGGCCCAAATTTCTTTTTAAATTCACTGAACTGGCTTCCATCAATGATTCTTGATATGATCTGTAAAATGACAGCCATCAATGTTCTGTGCATTCAGTCATCAACAGCTAAAGAAGGTTTGTATAGATGTATAGATTAGAAAATATTTCTTTATCAAACACTTGTAAATACACAGTTAGGAAATTGTTTGTATGTTAAAAAAGAAATAATTCTGTCAAATGTTTATCAAAACCTTCGGGTTTAGGTTACATTTTGTTACCTGGTAGATATCAATGTTGTTTTCTGGAGAAATAAGACCTGGTATATCATTAGCATCATGAAGAGGGGGTTCTGACTCCGACGTACATGAGTTATGGAATGGCAGAGTTTCGGCAATGTCCCGACCTATTGTAAAAGCTTCCGGTTCATCTTCAGCAAAATAATCTGTGCAGCCACTCACACTAATTGATGAAAATGTGATTGTAACATGTTTTTAATAATATTCAGTTGTATCTATTTGTATCAATGTAGACAAAATATATTTATATTAAGTCACTACCACAAATATTTACTTGATGTTTATTAATATTTATATCTATTCAGTTATTGTTTGTGAGGGTCAATTTTCATGGATTGTGGGTTTTTTGCTTATTCGTGGGGATGTAATTTCGTGGATGTGTTGGTTTTCAGTTTCAGTAAGAAAGACAACACTTTCTAACATTCTAGGATGTTTTATGACTTGCAAGAAATGCCATAGAAATTGTGACTGCAATAATATCTGTAAATGAAAAAGACTGAATACCTGCAGTGTAATGTTGCACCACCCAACTCCTCTGCACTGATCACTTCCCCAGTAGCTGCCTTCACAAGTGGTGGTCCTCCCAGGAATATGTAACCTTGTTTATGAATCATCACAGCTTCCTCTGCCATTGTGGGTATATAGGCACCTCCAGCTGTACAGTTGCCACAGACTATTGCCAACTAGATTACCAAAAACACATACAAAATAAGACAACAACAAAACAGATATATGTTAAGAGCAATGTGGTCTTCGTTAAATGCAATTTTGAGTTCTGCGCCCAACCTGAGGTATTCCTAGGGAAGACATCACAGCTTCATTATAAAACGTCCTTCCTCCAGGTAAAAAAATTTCAGCCTGAAAATAGGAAATAATTAGAAAACAAAGTTTTATTGGTAATTTGGGAATATTACTACTTTTTCTTTTCTTTTTAAGTTCATGTACATAGTATAGTTCTATACTGCTATGTTATAAATTTAAACAACTGTTTTTTTCTAAATCTGTACGTTACCTGAAGAGGCAGAAAGCCACCACCAGATTCAACTACATAGTAAGTAGGAAGTCGGTTCTGCTCAGCAATTTCTTGCACTCTTAACTGTTTCTTGAGAGCAACTGGGTAAATAGTACCTCCCTTCACTGTAGCATCATTGGCAATTATCATGCATAACCTTCCATGAATTCTTCCAATACCTAGTTTTAATAATGTCAAACTTGAAACAGAACATATTTTCAAAAATTATGTGAAGTTTACTGAAAGTAATACTTATAGCACAAATGCATGCAGTTATCAAACCTTTTGATCATTCATTGAATTAATAACATTAAGCTACTGATTATTGATAGGGGACATGTTCTCAAAAAGTGAAACTGCATGGTCAAAAGACAAATGAAATATGATTATAATTTGACAGTCAGACAGGTCCGTTCACAAACACCAGATAGCTGAGTTCGACTCTTGGACTTGTCCATCATTGTTTCTCCAATTCCATTACATTTTTTTCATCCCCTGGTTCTTTCCCTTGGCAGAAATTACAAGTAACTTGGGGCCCTGAATCTCTAGTCAGGTGCTCTACCAACTAAACTACCTGGCATCAGTATTTGAACCGGTCTGACCATCACAACTCTAAAACGAAAAATGGTTGATGATGACAATATACAAAATTATCAAGTAATACAACAAGTGTTAAAATACCAGTTATCATTCCTGCTC
Organism: Magallana nippona; assembly: GCA_033439105.1. Classification (NCBI taxonomy): domain Eukaryota; kingdom Metazoa; phylum Mollusca; class Bivalvia; order Ostreida; family Ostreidae; genus Magallana; species Magallana nippona. The sequence goes on from CM065925.1 coordinate 8,404,070, forward strand.
GAGGAACATCTCCATATGGCATCCCCAGGCCTGCTGACAATCCCACCTCTAAGAAATCATTTTCATCATCCAATAGTAACCGGAGTCTCTCAGTAGCTAAAAGTTTCTTTTGTTTTAATGTGTGTCTCTGAACAGCAGCTTCACCACCTCCTGATTTTGCAAGTTCTACATGCTTTGTATATTGATCTAACAGTTGATTATAATTCTTTTGATTTCTTTCTGATTCGACAGGATCAATTGATGAGTCTTGGATCACTCTGAAACTACTTTTGAAGGTCCGATTATTCGTTGAGTTTGAGGTTGTGACGAACCTTGTGCTTGAGCTCTCTATTATTGGAAGACTTTGTAATAATCTTCTGGCATATAACAACTGACATATCGGTTTAAGCATGGTTATTTCTATTTTTACATACCGGGTATATACGTACTTCTCGTCAGTCCATGGACTTTGACTTACTTTCGCTTTGTCGAATTTAATAGACAAGTTTAGCTTTATTTATTCGTTCGTTCTGTTAATGAATCATTTTGAATATTGGTAAACGATTTCTGAATTGTTATAAGTCTTATTGTTACATTGCTATGTCTTGTATAAAAATCAAGAATATAGTTTATTTACCATATGCATGATTTGCGTATCTATCACGAACGAACTACTAAAGCAGCAAGAAGAGGGTAATTGCTTTTGATCATACAAACGTTTTAACAAAAGAAATATTTTTATTGGTTTTAGAAGTTGCACCTTAACATTGAACAAAAATACTTGGTAGGAGAAAAAAAGAAGACAAACGTAAGTATTTATTGCATTTGTTGAATTAGGCAAATAAATTTAAAATAAATCAATTGTTTCAAAGTATTTATCTGCATAACTTACATAATGAAATTACTTTTAGTTGTAAAGATGGCAGCTGGAATGGATGTTAGAGATATCTTGGAATTAGAAGGACCAGAGCAACAGTTTATCACAAAAGATGCTTTGATGAATGACAAAAAGGTACGCATTTGATAGTGTTACAGAAAAAAAAATCGCATCAAAGAAGTTTGATTGACTTGACATATATGACACTATGATTTGTGTGCTTATTCATATTTCATACATGTCGATATTGGGAGAAAAATCAGACTTGTTCATGTATTCCTGTAGAAAAAGGTTGCAAGGAAATCTGATGTGTCATTCAAGAGACCAGAAGGAATGCATCGAGAATTATGGGGGCTTTTGTGGACCGATAATAAGTAAGCATAAATATGTAATTAGGTTAAAGGGAGTTGTTAAGTCACATTATATATCATTCTACCAACTGTACTCAAAAAGTTTGATTTCCTAATTACCATACACTTACTTTCAAAAAAAGAAATATGGAAATGATTGAATATTTCTGGTAAATTTTGAAATGAGTTAAGGAGGTAGTTAAAATCATTTCATAAATAGTTTGTCATTTTGATAATTTGGTCTTTCAGAGATGCACCTCCAATCATACCTACCGATACAAACCAAGGATATAAGCAAATGAAAGCAAAAATCGGTAGTAGCAAAGTTAGACCTTGGAAATGGATGCCATTCACAAATCCAGCAAGAAAGGTATATATTACTAACTTTTACAAGAGTTCCTGCATTTACTAAACCAATATAATGATTGCCATTTACTATTCATAATAGGATGGTGCTGTTTTTTATCACTGGAGAAGAGTAGCAGATGAAGGAAAAGATTATCCATTTGCACGCTTTAATAAGGTATGAGTATAAGTTTGTGTTTCAGGAGAAGCATTGGATATATTTGAACACATTTTGTGATTATCATTTTTAGCAAATATTGTATATAGGGAACCGAGGAACAAAGGTTGATTTAAAAAAAAAAATTAGAATAACAAAATGTAGAAATTTGTTGTTTTGTGACACATGTAGGCAGTTGACATCCCTGTATACTCTGATCTGGAGTACCAGCAACACCTCCATGATGACAACTGGACAAGGCAGGAGACGGATTACCTGTTCGACCAATGTAAACGCTTTGATTTACGCTTCATTGTTGTCCATGATCGCTGGGATAGAGACAAATTCCCCAACAGAAGTGTAGAGGACATCAAGGAGAGATACTACAGCATATGCAACACACTGACCAAGGTACCCATACTGTAAAATTCTGTGCAATAATCTTACAATGTCACATAAATGGAATGTATTCTTGTCAGTGAGAAAAATAGTTTTAAGAGCGTTACTGACATTATCATTAATTCTCAGACAGTACATTATATATATGTCTATTAAACCAAGAAAAAGTATGTTTATTATTAACTACATGTAATGTTAAAAATCATATTTCAACCAACATGCAGATACTCTCCAATGTATTTGCGTAGGTTATCATACATAAACGTATCTATCAATATAGCTGATATTGTATTATGTGTATTATTAAATCTTCGTTTTACAGGTGAGAGCTCCGCAGGGATCAGAGCCAAAAATCCGAGCCTTTGATGCTGAGCATGAGAGAAAACGAAAATTACAGCTCACCAAACTGTTTGACAGAACTCCTGAACAGGTGGGTGTGGATTTATTGGTACATTTATATTGAAGTCAGCTTTTTCTTTTAAACCCAGTCTGTTGATGTATTATTTTGTCTATTTTACCTTATGATGGAAAACACTACCATATATATGAATTGTTGCATTTAGAAATTTTAGACACTGAATTCAGACCTGTGTTATTAAGTTAATTATTAATATTAATATGTTAGTTGTATGTTAATATTCATAAATGTTTAACTTTAGTATGTAATAAGAATGAATTTCCTAGGTGGAGGAAGAAGAACATTTGATTGCTGAGCTGAAGAAGATTGAATTGAGGAAGAAAGAGCGGGAAAAGAAAACACAGGATCTACAGAAGCTGATCACGGCAGCTGACAGTAACTTTGATGCCAGGCGTTCTGAAAAGAAGCAGACAAAGAAGAAAATACACACACCTCATCAGAAGATCAACCCAACAGTTGTGAGTGTTGGAATAAAAAAAATAAAACTAAATTAAAGAGTAATTGTTAAGAAACATTGGGGAAAAAATGTTAAAAAAAAATTACCCACACAATTTTCATGTCAGAAACATTTGGATTGTAAGTTGAATTATTTCTTGCATTTTTCAGTCTACACCAGAACCCAGTGGAATCAAATTTGCAGATTTCAAGACATCAGGAGTATCATTAAGAAGTCAGAGGGTAAGATATTGTGGATTATTTTATGTTCAGCTATAGAATTGTGGTCATGTTCTTAAAGAAGAAACAGTTATACTCCAATATGTACTTCCTGTATTTTCAGATGAAATTACCAGCATCAATAGGCCAGAAAAAATTAAAAGCAATAGAGCAAGTTCTTGAGGAGCTTGGCATAGGTAACACAGCTTAATAGTGTGGAATTGCAAATATCTTCAATGAATATGAATTACATATATTTTATTTACTGATTAAATTTATTGAGTAAGAAGGGAACTACCGGTAACATGTACACTGTATTTTAAGTTCATGTAATGTTATTTTTCTGGCTTTTTATATACTTTGTATGGTTTTGAATATCTGTTTGTAGAATATAGCCCAATTCCCACAGAAGATACAGTTACACATTTCAATGAATTACGACAAGACGTTGTCTTGCTTTATGAACTGAAAATAGCATTAGCAACATGCGACTATGAACTGGAGTCTTTGAAACACAGATTTGAAACATTAGCGCCAGGAAAGGTATTAAAGGCATTGCATGTGTGCTATATTCATTTCCATTTAAAAGGAGGTTTTCAGTGCCTTCATTATTTTAGTTTCTAAATCATAGACTTTAAATGATAGACTTAAAGTACTGGTAAAGGAAAATTCTTCATCATGCTGGACTTCTTCCACTCTTTACATTTTCCTGTATTACTATAGGTATAAATTTTTTGATTACTTACTAGCCCCTACCAGTAGAAACATGTATCAAATCTGAGCCAGAATCCTCTGTGTTGAGTGCAGAGACGACGGGATCCATGGTCAATCCCAACCTCTCCCCCGACTCCCCCTCCAAACAGAAGAAGCTCGCTGAAGCCATAGATGTTCTCAACGCCAACCCACCCGGAACTCCAAATGTAAGATTGAAAAGCTTTTATTTCTATTACTCATATGAACTTATTGCAGTTACAGTTCATTTTTCTTTTCTTGCACATGTATATTGGAGTATATTCACAAATGAAACCAAGGTGATTTACATGTGTGTATATCATATACATGTAAACTGAAGCATTTGTACTGGGTTTTCTTGAACATGCTGAATATGTTATTTGAGCTATGAAATTTCAGCGCAGTGGTTTTAGAGTGATATATTAATCTTTTTACATAAATTCTATCAACTCTTTGGTACCAATATGCATTTACAATGAGAAGTTATGTTATATGCACAATTATATTTTCAGAGAAAAAGGAAAGCAGCACTAGAACTTCCAAATATGCTGAAGAAGATCAAGCAGAAAATGTGATCTTGAGATCCTTGAAAAATCTGTTGTTAAAATGTGTCCTTATTCAGAGACCTCAAAGCTTCACAAGGAATGTTTTCCATTGGGAACATGTACCAGTACTGGATATTGTAGTGACGATTGACCTTGTTGGTCGCTAGACAGACTTTCTTTCATAATGAATGCTACTGTTAGGGTCAGCTAATACATATAAATGTATTTGAATCAAGAACAAAACTGAGTTAATGTCCAGCTATTGGATTTGTTTAAGTTTTCAAGCAGTGCTAGACAGAGGACTGCATACAGTAATGTAACATTACCACACTAACACATTTTGCTTTAGTATTGAATATGAAACAAGTGATTTTTTTGGTCATATTTTTAGTATAAATTACATCCTGGCAGCATTAGTGCTATCACACCTCATTTCCCCCCTCAAAAAAGCTGACTAAACAAACACTGTCACATGTTTCTTCTAAGTTTAATCAATAGCATTTGTTTGTACATGTATGTAGATCTGATAGTCAATTGTTTAGTATCACAGTCTGTTTGTAAAGATATATCAGCAGTGAATGAAATAAATAATGTAACAATGTAAATCTTAGCCTCTCTACAGCACTTAAAGTCAATGGTTGATCCTTTACCTCAAAAGGACATTAGTATGAGAACACATCTACTGAACTTTATTTTAAAAATCTAATTAATAAATTAAAAATGATGAAATAATATGTACAAATGCTTATAAACCCTCTGTTGATGAACAACTAGAATATATGGTATCATGAATATACATTTAGTATGCCAGGGAGAAGCAGTAATGGTGCTTACTACACGAATATGAACATGGAAGCAGAACATGGGTTATTAGTAAATACATGTAAATGTTGTCTTCACTATGCTAAGTCTGAGAATCATTTAAAAATTTCATGTGTACTAAAAAGACTTCCAGCTCTTTTATGTACATTGATTTTTTGTCATTAAATTATGGGTTAAACAATGAACAGAAAAATACAACATTTAATAAATAAATCGTAACGCATAAACATTGCTATACAAAATAAAATTTCATAGTCATGGTAAAGGAAAATAATAAAAGTATATTGGCAACATCTGTTGATGTATATGTTATTCAATAAATAACATACAAGCACAGTTCAAAACTGCAGTAAAAATTGCAAGTAATATATATATATATGTACATGTATTTTCAAATATGCATGTAAAAACCGGGCATCTAAAAGAATTGTATACATGTATTTATAATTGGCACTGGAAAGCTTGTACAGTACATGATTAGATAAAAAAATCTGTGATTATTGATCACAACTACACATACATATAATGCATTAGTGAGAATTCCTGTTGCACGCTTCAGTCCTGTCAGAAAAAGCACACCATAAGATCTATGGAGGATTGACTTCATTTCAAATTTCCTTCCTCATACAGTTTGTAGACCAACTGAAAAAATTAAAAGATCACATTAATGAAACATTGATAAGTTTGCAAACAACTTTCTCAAATGATAAATAATAATCTTCATCAATCAAAATCAAAGGAATTTCTGTCTTATTTTTAAAGCATTTGCTGGTCATAATTTTGATATGCTAGAACTAGAGAATAGCTCTGGACTTAGAGATGTAGATGACCCATCTTTATTAATTTTCATGACAGGTATTCCAAACAAATAACAAAAATATACAGGTTCTACATGTTTAAGTTTCAGAGTGACAAACCAGAACTGGTACTTTAGATTAAAGTGCCCATGTAAATATTACTTGTAAACAATTAAACGTTTGGATTACTGATTAAAGTGCATATGCTTGTTCATGTTTGAAATGTGCTTGGACTAAAGAAAAATTATTCATTTTTCAAGGGCATTTTTCTCTAAAAGAACCACATATACTTTCCCTTTAATGTAGCTTTCTTACATTTTTGAATTTGATGGCTAGTCCATCAACAAATTGTTCAGCTGTTTTCCCAGTGGGAACCATGGATTCCAGAGGTTTTCCTGGTCTTTCCCTGGCATATTTATCCTCCCACTCCGGGGGAATGTAGTCGGTGTTTACCTCAAGCTGAGAACAAGATAAACAATTTAAAACAATAAGATTCAGACTTTATATTAACTTGCATAAGAAATTGAGGTATTAAATCTTAAGATTTTGAGGATTTAAGATCAAGATCTAGTAACTAAAAGGTGCCTACAGGTTTATGAAATTCAAGATATAAATTCTTTCAATGATGCTTCATAACAATAGCTTTGTTTGATAGGGTGTACCGGGGCTTAAATTTTTGGTAAACACAATGAAAAATCATGTTTTAAACTTATTTTCCATGAAATATGAAGAAAATCAGTAACAAAATCAGAGTTTTGTCCATTTTTGACTAATGGAAAATATCTAGAATGCCTACAGTCTCTTCAAAAAGGGCACCAAACAAGATTTTGACCTCCTCTTTAAAATGATGTCAAATCGAGTATAGGTATCGGGATTACTTATCTCATGATTTGATATAGAATGTTAAGAAACTGTTTCATTTTCTACATAATTCCTTTAAAGCTGTAAAGTACGGGAAAAATTTTCATCAACTCAATTATGACATCATAATGGTTCTAGAACCAAAAAGACACTTTGGAATCATTTACTAGATCTTGACCTTAAACAGATACTTTAAAGTGGTCCTACACCAGGAAATGACTTACCAGCTTGTCACCAGGTGCGTCACCTGCCAATTCATCATCTCTTCTACCATCAGCTAACCGGACATACACAGAACCTCCCTCCAATAAATGAATCTACACAAAAAGAGAACAATAATGACTGCTATGGAACTTTTTCTTGAATGAATGCTTATGAGACAATAAAAAGACAATCTGTTTTGAATTCTATTATACACCCAATCACATTTTACTGATTTTAAATTCAGTAACACCCCTACCGTTCCACTGCGAATGTTTCTCTCCATCCAGTCTTTACAGGGTTCTCTGGCTAGCTGTTTGAGCATCTGAGGGGAGGGGGATCCATCATACAATGGGAGCTGGAACGTGGAGGTGTAGCAGTAGTGGTCAGTGAACACCTGGAGAGCAGTCCATGCCTGGAATCAAGGTCAAAGGGTGAATTAATACAATTTACACGGACTGGCGATATCGATTACAATTTCATCATATTTTTCATCATGCAAATACATGTACATGAAGAAGACAGATAAAATTCATCATTTCAATGATTTGAACATATTATCTATGGAAGATTAAATCAATAGCATTAATATACTGTTGAATATTTTCCATATGATATTATGCATATTATATGGCCCTTATTATTGCTGACTGTTAAGAAAGCAATTGCCTACCTGTTAAGGTAAGCCGTATTTATAGTTCTCTTTGACCTACCTGTTCCAGTAAGCCGTATTTATAGTTCTCTTTGACCTACCTGTTCCAGTAATCCGTATTTATAGTTCTCTTTGGCCACCGAGACCTGGACTTCCTGTAGGTGGATGATGACGGTCAGGAAGCGATGATAAGATCTTGACGGGAAGTGCTGCAAGAAGAAGCCATTACAGTATGTTGTACATTCTTGTCAATTCAATCCAAATGAGTATATCATGAATCATGCTGGTCTGTACCTTAAATCCGTCTCTCCACTGTGGAGATGAGTTGGTGGATTTCAGGTCCAGAAACTCTGTGAACACTAACTTGTCATAAGTAGCATGTGGAGCACCCTGGAAATTGCAACAAATTGTGGTAATAGATATACTTAGAATTGTAATAGTATTGTAATACATGTACTTATATCAACCCAGAAAAGATGTTGAGATTTCAATTGAAAACAGCTATCAAAATGTAGTACCATGTAGAAAGCTGCTGGTGGATTGAGACAAATGTGAGCATGAGTAAAGTTTGTCCATGGTAAGTTTGTAGCACCATCAACAGCAACCTGTCAACACAAATTTACAGGCTGTGCTTTCAATAATGTCAAATTAAAATATCAGTACTTGTTTAATATGAGAACTAGGTCATTGAGTACCAACCTTTATTCCCTGTTTAGGATTGTACTGACATATAAAGGTCAAATCAATATCCAGAGGTTTGTTGTCTCCTTTGGTAAGTTTGTTCTATAATAGAGAAATGTGGAAATGTTATCTATTACATGCAGTTATTTTGTTTTCATTGAACTGCTTCTAATGAGTATCTCACATCCTTTAAAAAAATTGCAGTAGAAAACTGTATTGCAAAATCATCAGTTCCTGACCCTGATGTATTCCTCCAGGTTCTTGTCGCTGCGGTAGAAGCTCTCCTTGGCCTGGGCGATCTTGGCCACTGCATCACGAACTTTGATGGCCGGTCTCCTCATCATGGAGTGGAACAACTTACTCTCTCCTGTAGACGGCATACATTTTGTGGAGAAATAAATCCTGTCCGTGTATCTAGGTCTGGGCTGGTACAAGCCAAGTCTTAACCAATCAGCTTGAGGAACTTTACTTTGCTGTAGAAAACCAATAAAAGTACATATAAAACTCTGATATTGATGCTATGATATTGATCTCTTTTTCTAGTAGACTCTTATCTATATAAGTTATTACAACTATAAAATAGAAGGATATTACTTTCATCTTCGTGTTAACTGACCTCCAGGGCTTTTCCTGATGGCCCTTTGGCTACTCTAGTCAGCCTCACCAAGAGTGAGGCACAGGGCACATATCTGACCCCAGAGTCCCTGATCACAGACTCGGTGAGGGGGTCGACCCCATTGGGTCCCTGGCTGTACAGCCTCAGCTGATGGGCTCCCTCATTGAGGGACACCTGTAACAATAAACAATTTACTGCATACAGAAAGCCATAGAAAAATATTGTCATCTTTAGATAAAAAGTCTTTTTTGAAAAAGGAAGTACAAAAATACATGTATTATATTGCTCTGAAGTATAAATCTTAAATGCTACTCTCTTGCATGTAAAAAAAACCAACCCTTTTTTTGGTACATTGTAATTTATTGGTGAAGCAATTCTCTCTTGCAAGTAAGTTATCTGTTTTGTACAATATAATTTTATGGTGAATCAGCATGGTTACCTGAAGCCCTGGTTTGTCTATGTTTGGTTGCCTTTCCGTCCCAGATTCCACAAACACATTGAGGGTGGCATACCCAATCACAGTCAGCTGTTTGTAAAAGTTGTCCACGGTGTACACCTACAAAGAGAACAGTCCTTATTCAGCACTTTCATCATTACTCATTTATTTACATGCAAGACTACATCATTGATTATATTTAACATGATACTGTAGATTCCTATCGGCAATTAAACACAAGGAATTAATATTATTTTCAGACAGCTGCGAACTATATGAAATCATAAAAGTTTGGCATTCTTGCAATTTAATACAAAACAACGGAATGGCAGAATTAACCACTCATGTAAAATAATTAGGAATCTAAAATATTAAAAAAAAAAAACCAAAAAAACTTTTCTCAGTGTAATTCACGTTTTGTTTACCTTGAACATGATGGTAGAGGATGGTGGAATGTTGTTTTCTCTGAACTCTGTTTTGGTCTCATAGACTGGGTTATATATGTCACTGTCCAGGTTAACAGTGGCATTTATATCCTTCCCATGTACCTCATACTTCCTGTCCAGTACTCGTCCTGCCACCTTATTGATTATAAAACACCATTTTTATTTTCTTTTTAGAGGTATACTAAATAACTATATATATGACTTTTAATAAAATAAACCAATTGGCATGTTTTCTTATAAAATTTATGTGAGAAATCATTTATCATCACTCTTCAATTTACTTTAGAAACATTGTCAAAGGTCATTCCAGGATCATACATAATAGCTACAAGTAATTACCTTACTATAGGTTACTCTGTATAGTCAATGCAATTGTGCATGAACATGACTTTTATTACTATCAAAGATTTGCAGCTAACCTTGCTAAAAGTGACAGAATCTGGTAGATATCTGCAACCATCCACATAGACATCAAACCCATCCCCGGACAGAAAAGGGTCCCTACAGGGCTTGCTCCGTTCAAACGGGAGCCAGGAATACTCAGGGAGGACATCCTCCCCATCCTCTGACATGTCACTGGGGGTGAGGGAGCCCGGGCGGGGATTCCCCTGGAAGATGTGGATTCTGAGGGTGGCCTTCCTGTACCGTCTCCAGTCATTGTTTCCCGGGATCTCCTCCAGAGGGACCTGGCCAGGATCAGGGACCGGGGGTGTGTACAACTTTAGAGTGTGGGTCCCTGTGTTTATCTGCATTGTCTTTGGATTGAAATTTCTTCTCCCTCTTACACTGAGATCTGCAGTAAACAAGCATGTTAGTATGTAACTCCAAGTCCTTTTCCTCAAATCAGAGCAGAAAATGTCATTTATTATATACATGTTTCAATGTTCAAGGAATTGTTTACATTTCCTAATGCAATCTTAATGGATTGTTTAAAGTATTCAGGGTCATGTGGACACGATTTTCTGTGTCAATTATAATAACAGAAATTTGGTTTTCGATGGGATGTACATTTTCCTCTGTTGGTAATTTATCCACAGAATCTGACAATTTAACCCCCACAGACTTAGGATGATTCCATAGTTTCTATATAAGGCAATTTAAAAGAGAAAAAATGTCAATAATGTAAAATACATAAATTAGGTCCTCCTGCTTACTTTCTGTACACAGCACCAGGGGAATGGCAGTCCATGCAATCAGAGTTTCCTCGTCATACAATGTGGCTTCATTTCCTTGGTCTGCTTCAAAGCCGGACGGTTCACTCTGCCTTTTCCGTAGGTAAAAGCGCGCAATAAGAACAATATCACCTTGCAAGTCTACATCATTAAATGTGGCTTCCTGTTGCCCAAATACATGGTAGCCTTGCTTAAAGTTTGATTTGACTGCAGTTGTACTGCAGGTCACAGGACTAACAGATGACTGTACAAGCTGAAAGAAAAGTTTAATAATTAGCTTCTTTATTCAGAACTAAATAGACGTGCATTTACGGTCAACCTGGATATTTTTTACAGGGCAAAATTTTGCAATATATATCATTATAAAATTCCCAAGCAGTTCCAATTTATCTTTTTTATCACATAATGGCAAAATATATATTGTCATGCAAAATCTAATGCATTAATGTGAACACTTGCATTAAATTGAATGTATGTCTTAAGTTCCCTAACCCACATTAATCTGTGCAACCATGCAAAATGTCTTTGATACAGCACAAATATTTCTTAATACAAACCAAGGATACAATCTATTTTTCTTGACCTTCATTTGAATTTTTTATCCTTGTACTTCCCAGAAAGGTAGCTTTCCAGGCGGACTTTCCCCTCCCTACCCTCACAATGTTACAATGAGTTACTGTAAATTCCTTATTTTACGCGAGTACTTAATTCCGCGGTTCCACTATTTTGTATCAGGTCATGAGAATATGAAATCGCGAGCACCAACTTTTTGTTATAATTTCCTATATCTCAAAACTGTCTGAAAAATAAAAGCAATATTTTGAAATCCACGAGGGCTTCTTATCGCGATTTTACGCAGATATTAATTCCTTGCGTTTAATTAGGAATCTACAAGTACCTTTCCAGTGGAGGCATAGTAAGCCGTGAGGCGAACTTTCCCCTCCCCTCCCTCCGCATGCTTGACGCGGTCAACCTGGAATCCTATTGTTGTATCCTGTGGCTGGACCCGGCCAGTTTGGATACTGGGTAATCGCTGTTCCTGGCGGCTAATAAAAAAGATAAATAGGTATCAGTACTGATTATAGGAGCTTCGCTGAATGACATCACACGTATACTTAGATTTAGGAGGTAACGTACTGTCATAAATCAAGAAATGTCATCAAAACTTAAACTGTAAGAACATTAACAACATGAATTGTCCGATTTATTTAATAAAACTATACACTACTATACAGAACTATACATAGTCCACTGAAAGCTGGTCAAATCTTTGCTACATACAACTGTATTAACTGTTAGCAGCTAGTTTGTGTATACTACTATTAAAATACGCATATCTAAAGATTACTGCTAATTTACAACAGCTATTAAACATTTTAGTAGTAATTCCATTTATTAGGTAAACAAATCAGAGCAAATGTGTTAATCAAAAACAAACTTTGATAAAAATATACTATGCATAAATATTGTCAAGTCTCTTCTATTAGGTGGTTACGAAAAAACCCATCCTTTCAGTAATTAGCTTTCTTATCAATAATCATTAAGAATAAAAACTCAACCTTGATTACATGAACAAAAAATGACATCTGTATATGGCAGGATTAGCTGTTACTACATAAGCACTGTGAAGCCCATTGTGTACAGCTATACCTTGGGTGTTCTTCCTCACCCTCCTCAGAGGGAGGGGTGGGGAGAACCGGGCGTGCAGTGCGAGGTACAATAGGTGCAGGTGCAACAGGTACAGCAGCAGGAGGAGTAGGGACTGGTGTACGATAGGTGTGATCGTAATGGTCGATATCAGGGCCTCTGAAAACATGCCTATATACTGTCAAATGTATGATACATGCCTGCCTTGATATCAGGGGCCTCTGAAAACATGCCTATATACTGTCGAATGTATGACACATGCCTGCTTTGCATTATACCTTGCATCTACTGCTGTCTGGATCACATGCTATTGTTTCATACACTGCTTACGTTAAGTCTTATTAGAGGCACTAATCATTGGTTGCCTTTACCCTTGTTCAGTGGACCATGAGTTGTACTCGCTTTGTGACACTTCAGAAATTGGGGAACAATATCGTACTTGCTTTTTGGGTAGATTTCTGTTTCTAAAGCTTAAAACAGACATTTTTCTTCAGATTTTACTAGTACGATGTATCTTTTTCTTTCAATAATTCAAAATTTTTCAACATTTTATATCCTGTTTTACCTTGGATACTGTTCAATGGTAATATTTGTTTCAGTTTCAGTAGGATTGATATCAAACTGAACTTTTCGACAACTGAAAAACAATCTTTATTTATGAGTTTGTCATTCTATTGGTAATTTTTGAAATCATGATTACTTTGATGCATTCTGATAAAATACTGACTATAATCATGCAAGTCTGTGCAGGTATACCTGGACCTCAGTGGGGCAGGGGGTGAGGGATATCTCTGGGGAGGAGAATTAGGGGTAGGGTTATACCACTGAGCAGAGCGGTTCTTTTGAGAACTGAAATAATTGAAACAACTCAAACTTGAAAGACAGAACTAGATGCATGCATAAAAATGCAGATAAAAAAAATACCAAACATATCGCATGTCAACATGTCATGACTGATTTCTATTCATCTTTGATAAATTTAAATATCTAAATCTGTATTTGTTAAAATCAAATTAAATTTTAACCAAGATTATTTCCTTGACCGAAATTGATCTTAAACTTTTTCATATTTTTTTTTTGGCACTGATCTTTATTTCAACACACACTGTACTGTACAGCATTTTACCTGGATCTCGGGGATTCAGGGGGAGATAACCAGTCTTGCGGGGGTGAGGTAGGAGGTGGAGGTTTGTGCAGAGAAACAGGATCGTGACTATGAAAGCTGGAAAATTAGGTCAGACTACAGAAGATAGACAAAGAGAGTCAAAGGTAGCTACAACAGAGAAAAGTATCACATGAGAAAAAAATATTCAAAAATATCAAATTTATATGCTGTGTTATATAACGTGCTCATCTATTCAAGTGTTAGTATATGAGACAAAAAGATCTTGAAAAAAGTATACTGGTAATTCAAGCAATTTTAAAACAAACGAGGAAAAGAAAACAATATTTGATTTTGATAATATTGATCAAATGGGGTGTGTCAGACACATTGATTTGAAGGAAGACAATACAAGGCACATTCCAGAGCAGGTCTCAGATGATAGATCATATATATTCACTTTGAGGAGAGTTTCTGAGTACTACAGAGACTCATGCAGATAGACAATTTTTATACCTCCATTTATGGTGACGAATCATAAATCTATGTTGGATAATTTCAAAATAATGCTTTCCTTAACATAAAGATACACAAGTATACATATTTTTAACAATGATTGTTAAAATGAGGGTACATTAATTAGACCAATTTTCATTATTGCAATCTAAGTCTACAGAGTGAAGAATGCCCCTCCAAAGCTAGAAACCTATTAAAATAATTTACAAAATATTGAAATATATGCAAAATAAAAATCCCCACTTGTCACTTAATAAGAGCAAGAGGGAGAGAGGCGGCATTACCTTCCTAGCCCTGTGGATGCAGTGGGAGGAACGCGAGGCGAGGGAGGTTTGGCCAGAGATGGTGGGGAAATCTGAAAACAACAACTTGTCACATCATTCAATTCCTGCCAGGAGAATCAAATGTCTGGTGCTAAGCTATCGTATAAGTTAATATGTGCCTGTTGGTTATTCATTGGCAGTATATGAACAAAGCTTCCTGAAAAATGGTTAAAGCTAAGGTATAAAAAAAAATCTCTACTCAAAATAAAGAACTAGAGAGGGAGGGTGAACACTTACAACAGGAGCCCGATACTGGTTGTAATTTGCCGCCGAGATGTTCACCAGAGACTGGACTTCCATGTCCCGCATGTTTACCACTCGGTAGTACAGCTCAGCATCCTGGAACTGTGGGAAGGAATTTTAAAAAGTAAGCAATCTGTAGACAAGGAAGTCTTCTATAACTTTATATTCTCTTGAATGTTTGCAATTACGATGCATATACATATTCATTTTCATGTTCAAGAAACATCTTTTTGATGTTCATTGAAGGATAACAAAGAATAAAAAAATTTCCTCCTTCTTCTTAAACATTATCAGAAATACCTGAATATTTGACTGACCTTTTCGAGGTTTTGGAGCTGACTAGGATGAAGATACGGTTTGATTGGAACATTTCTAAATGGAATGCGGAATTTTCCGGCAATAAGTTGTCCTTTGCCATCAAACAAAGGAAGCTTGGTCCAGGCTCGTGTAATGAGACTGTGTTTGTCATAGTCTGATCCGGGTCCCCCAGACGTTTGTAATTCTACCACAATACCAAGGTCAGAGTCTGCTGGACATCTGTACAAAACGGTATAAATTAGCCATTTCAAACAAATCTAGGACACAGAAAGAGAAAATTAAGCCATTTACAACAAATGTAGTGTCCCTTATTCAATATTTATACCTATGTCATATTATTTTACATTTCTTACTCAGTCAAAACAAAAGATATGCCATTGTCCATTCTAGATACTTATACAACATAAATGTGATTGAGTTAACAAACTAACTTTGGTACAGGTTGCCTGGCCCCTATGATTGCGTTGGAGTTGTTTGACATGTAGGCTCCTCCTCGGGTTACGGGCTCTGTGTACACAGTGGGCATCAGAGTGGGCTCGCCCATTTGAGCGGACACTCCATGAAGGCCCACAATTAATCTACAGGCTGTCACCCTGGGGTCCAGGTTTAGGACCAGGTCATAGAAAATGACAAAACCAGCACTGAAAGTAAATTTAGGAATTTGAGTGTAGGAGTTTTACAGTCTCTGTCTGAGGATGCTCCTTACAGGCATTGACCCGTGTATAGTTTTGTTTTACTTACCTTACATACAAGTTATTGGCGTCATTATTATACAATAATTTATATATTTTTTTCTAAAAACTAATGGGTGAATTCATTGCTATAATTTTTATTTGAATACTGTACATACAATGTTCTAACAAAACAATGATAAATGATAAAAAAAAATACATTCTGGTAATATCTTTCATCTCTTGTTCACAAGCATAAAAGGTATATGCAGCTAAAATCTATGTTTTCACAATGTAAAAAGTAATAAGTTTGATTTTTGTTTAATATCACAGATTCACAATGCCTCATCCCACAGGCTGTTTGGACTTGGACTATAAAAGTGACAGGATGCCCAGTGGTGACCATCAGTACACAGAAGGATGAATATACCGGGGTTGTGATGCAGGCACATGGACCACATAAGTCCTAAGAGGAAAGGAGAACTAGTTTATGAACTGGTATCACTCTGTCACAGAAGTGGCCTCACTTGTACACTCCTTTACAGAGAATTTAGATGTTCCAGGAGCAGACATTGATTAAATAGAGAAAGAGTGAAAAAAAGAGCGAAATAAGAGACTTTTTAAAATGAGTGATAATGAAACAATTTATTCAAAGAATTTGCTATTACTGTGGCACAGGTAAGGCTACTTCAACCATTCAAGACAACAGTGTTCGTTAAAGTTTCAATTTCAATTCTTTCATTTAGTTTACAATTTTATTTGTTTTCAATCCAAACAAATTTAATCCAAACATTATGATTAATTTTAAGACTGTTCAAAATGGACTGAAAATAAGATTAAGACTTTTTAAATTAAACTAAATTATATATACTTTTGTGCATTTATAATGTTAGTGGAAAATATTTTGAAAAATAAAGCATTGTGCTTTAACATCTAGTAAAGATATGCAGAAAATAAACTATGGATGGTGACAAAACTTTTGCAAAACTTAAAAGTTAACACTAGAAGCACTACAGTTGTTATTCACTACTTCTATATAATCCCAAAAATTTATATTGCAAAGCTAAATATTCATAAGCAATTTCTCTATATGCTTTCTTTAGTGCAGGTCATTCAAATTATGCAATCTTTGAATGAGACATTCAATAGGGTGTTCATTCATCAACTACCAGGGTTACCTATAAAACGTCTCCCTCTATGTCTCTGCCCCCGAATCATCATCGAAAGGGTTGGTGCGATACTTATCGTGACTTTTGTGACTTTGTGTCGCTACCCAAGAACGGAAAGCGGTGGGCAAGCGCTCCTTATCAAACCTGTTGGGGCTGTAAGGAATTGGACATAGCTCAGGTCAAGTTTATATATGAAAGAAATTACTGGTAATCTGAGACTTATACACATAAGTCGACTGTTTAACAACTTAAACAACTTGAATTTTGTATGACATATTTGTATTTGGTCATCATTAGTACTTGGAACAATTGCTGGCACCCCAGAAGAGTAAGAGTCATATTTGTGTTGCAGATGTCTCACTAGCAGTTTGAGATATATATGGCTTTAATATATGGCTTTAGCTGGGTTTTTAAATGATGAATTGGATCTGTGGGTTAACTTAAGGAGGCTGGGTGGTCAACAGATTACCCAATCGCAGTATGACTTTGCTTATCTCACTCTGCAGCAAAATTACCAACTAAGGTAAAAATATTTGGAAACATTACATGAAATAAATGTTTCCCTGCAAATGGTGAATTATCAGGATTTGGACACATTATATCACACTGGTAATTAAGAGAATTAGGTAAGCTAGATGATTAAAAGTTGAAAATCTATCCAAAATGACAGAAAGTTTTTTCTCAATCACTGCACTAAAAACTGGAGAAAAAGTGCAAGAGTAATGATTGCTACATTAACCACCAGCTAATGTGTTATAGTTTTCTAAGCACAAAGTGATGTATAGCCATCTATGTATAATGCTGGTGCATTATCTAATGAAGGAAGACCAACCCGTAAATCTTGCAAGAATCAATCTAGGTCATCAATGTTAGTTCCCTCAAACACAGGGCGCGCCGTGGGTGGAGGTAAGCGGGTGCTTACGTCACCGTTGTAGTAATGCTGGGTGGAGACCCAGGTATGGTGATTGGTGGGGACATAGCGGTTAGGACTGGAAATTAATCAGTGAGTCCTATAGTGAGGAGTAATCTCAACAAATGCATTATTCATTTATATTGATCCTCAAAACTGATTCTTATTTGATATATTTAGTTAAAGTTGAAAAAAAATAACCATGCGTTACAAAGAGATTGTGTACATTAAGGTGCAATTAATTGATAGAGATCTTTTTTCTACTAAATTAAGCAATAAAGAGACATTGGATGCATGAAATTACATGATTAAAGGATTTCAGTCTATAAACTGTCTTCAAGTTTAAGGTTCAGAGTCATATCAAAGTATTGGTAGTCTTATGGTGGAATCTTGCAACAAATGCAATGAGTGTCAGCAATTGAAGTTGATCTGTTGTTTTACCATACCATTTGATAATAAAAATATCTGTATGTTTTGTAAGAAAACAACACTGTATTTTGTATAAAATTTAACTAAATCTACCATATATCTTTATAGAGAGAATCATGCAACAGCATTCATTGACTTGAGATTGATCACCTTATAAAAATAATTTTTTAAATCATACATGTTTATTTACATGTTACAGCTAGTACAATAGGATTCTTGCAAGATACCAGTAAAAAGAAGCTCTAACAGTTGATTTCATAAATAGGATACTTAGGACATGTATTAAAATCATTCTTTAAGTCCTATGATCATTCAAAATTATTATTACTTATATAAAAGAAATTTGAATTTGAGTCCATGAGCAAAGGAGGCATTGTACAATAAGTGCCAGTACACTTGTTCAAGTGATTAAATGTTAAAGTAATTAAAACAAACACAAATGTATCAAATATTTTTCCAAAAAAATATTGTTTATGCCAGTTTTATACAAAATATAGTTAAAAATAATTCTGTTGACATTCTTCTGCTATTTGTTCTAGTTTTTTTTTTGTGCTAGAGCTTCTTTACTAAATGGTAAAGTAAAGGTGAATTTGTATAACCAATAAAAACACTGACCAACTAAATTGCCTAAAATGTATAACTTTTGTGATCTTAGAGAAGCACGCATGATAAGCCTAAAATATACTGATACATGTATAATTATTGCCTGTCACACATAGAACGTTCCTCACCCAGTGTGTACTGAAATCACCTCATGCAGTGGAGAAGGTGGAGTTAAGGACCCTAGGGGTTTGAATGATTAGGGAGGGGTATAGGGGAATCCCATCACGAGAGCTCCATACCACACTGACAAAAAAAAGCCAGGGCATGAATCACATTGTGAATGCTGTGAAATCATTGACCTTTAACCCTATGACCTACCCATCAGTATGGTAATGGTGACTAGAACATAACAGTTCTTTCATGTAATTTGTGAAACAAAACATATTTGGATATTATTCCTAATTTTGCAAAATCCTCACACAGAAACATAAGACATTCATTTTTAAAATCAAGAGGCCCAAGGGCCACATTGCTCACCTTTACAACAATGCCCACTGACCAATTTTCATTTGCTAACCAGCATATTAAACATATCTAATACGATCTAATACATAAAGCTCAAATTCTCATCCCCACAATTATTGTGGCCTTTCTCTTGCCCCTGGTGTTAAACTAAGATTTTAACCATAAAAAGCCATCAAATTATCTTCTATTTATTTTTACTATCACAAATTGTGGCCTGCTTTCTTCATTATATTTTTTTCTTTATATACAGCATAATTTCTAAGTATAATTGACATAATTGACCCCACTTACGGTAACTTAAGGGATTGCAGTAAATATAAACTTGAAAATCCTTTAAACTAGCTAGCTTTTATATCAAATGCATAATTATATGCATATACATACATGTATAGTCTTCATTTTCTTCAGAAGAATTTTCTATATTTCAATGTTAACAACCTTTTTTGTTGGCTCTGACCCCCAGAGATTAATATATGACTAAACCTAAAAATTATTCTAGTTTCTTTCTATGTGAATGTTACAAATAATTGCCCCATTTTCTCCTGAAGTTGTGGTTATCGTATATGAACTAACTTTAAACTTTTATAAATTAACTAGCTGACAGATTTGTTGTTTCTATGTTTTTCAGAGGAAGATTTAACGAATGTTTTTACTTATTTGTGGTCCTTCCTGGGTCAACAAATTATATACATGTACATGTATAAAGAAGATTACGTTAAAGTCTTGATGCATGTACTGACTATATATTTGGTTCTTAAGACCAAGTTCCTAAAACACAGAATCTCATTTTCTTTACCAGTATTTCCTTTATCACCTCCCCTTGGAAGGAGTCCTGGTCCTTCATTTGAATAAACTTGAAAGACCTTCATCTAAGAATACTTTGTGCCAATTTTGATTGAAATTGGCTCAGTGGTTCTACAGAGAAAGTTAAAAATGTGAACAGCTCATTCAATATTGTACAAACAATGTTGATGTACTTAAGCTGCTGACAACAAATGCCAGTCAAATTTTGATCAGCATAGCTCACCTTAGCAAAGGCATTGGTGAGCTAATAAAAAAATAATTCATATAAATTCAATGATTGGTCAAGAATTTAGAAAACTGACATCTGTATATGATATTCAATTTCATATTTAACAAAGCTAAAGAGTATGTTCTGCTAACCTGTAAGCAATGTAATACAAATACAATAACCCACTACAAAGAAGCCATACTTACTACTGATCGTAGGGCGCCATTGGCTCCACTTCTACGTAGGGTCTCTGTAATAGCCAGGGAGTATCAGCTTTTGTCTGTCAATGGTGCGGGGTACAACAACTCATTACTTATCTTGGTTCAATTATATTCACCAGTCAACCAATGTGAATTTGCACCACATGGACCAATGTCCAGAATGTGAAAAGATTGTGAAATTGTTACAAGATTACTAATTCATTTTACAGAACTTGCAGCAGCTAGTATATAAATTTGTTTGAAGCTTGTTGATAGTGAAAAAAAGTTATCTTTATATGCATATGAAAAATACTTTTTGCATTCAATAAGTATTTGTGATGTGGTGCAAATTTTGTATGATATACTCTATATAAACTGTAAGCATACATAATCTACATGATTTTCAATTTTAGCATCTTTTACCCTGCTAAGTTTAGCTAAATCAAGCACACTTAAACATTATGATTCCACTAAAAGTTGAAGGGGATGGTTGCTCTAAATTTTGAGCGAGTTAATTTATGTACGTTTACAGTTGTTAAATAAGCAAGCATTAATTAATTCAGACTTGTTAAAATGGTAAATGCAACAAATTAAAAAAAATTCAACATTCTGCAATAATAACTGTTCTACCACCAGTCGTACGATAATATTTAGTTATGTGCAATTTCAAAAATCATGGTTAGTTATTAAAAGGTACATACATTATTCACTTCAAGCACTCAGTTGTTAGATACAAATATATGTGCATTAAATAAATTACTAAAATCATAAAAGAACCAAGATACATGATTGGGGTTTAAAGGGATTTCAGGAATTTCAGGGATTTTTTGCAAAGGGGGTGTCAAGATTAAGAACATTACTTATAATTGAAATTATATCTTATTTACACTGATTTCATAAAATTATACCTCATATTACAGTGTACATTAATCAATATATTAATCAGTACATGTAGTATGTACTGCTTTAATTACTTCATTTATTAATTGTGCTTTAACAGTAGCTGAGACTTACTGGGGGTGGGGGGAGAACTTGACGAGGGGTGGCTTCAACAGGGGGTCTGTTCTTCAGAAGATTGATCTCGTTCTGTAGCTCGTACATTTTCCTTAACTGGTCCTCCCTCAGTTGCCTCAACTGGCGCTCAAGTTCTTCTGTAAAATTTAAATGATGATTTGTCAATTCTAATTTTTTTTTATCAATATTCAATTGAACTCGAGAAAAAAACTAGGGCTAATGTACAGATTATTCACATTTTCTTTAACTATGAATGAATGTTAGCTAGCCTATAGATTTTGATGTGCATAATTATTATATTTCAAAAGCAAATACATGCACAGTTTGTTGAGAGTTATTCCCCTTGACAGTGATTTCGGACTCTTTTTTAAGAGATTGGTACAGTTTATTCATCAGCTATTCAAGCTAAGCATATGCGATCAAAACACTTCTTTTTCATAATTGAGATTCCTTTACAGTAACCAAAACGTTTTGTAATTAGTTGTTAAGTACTTTATGAAATTTACAAAGATGAATAATTCCTCCATTGTTGAAGTTAGATTTCATTACATATCAAAGATTTGCACTTCTATGTTGAAACCCTTTATAAATTCTACAAGTCTTGTTGAAACTTGCACTGCACTCTTCTGAATAATTAAAGTCTGCAAAGCAGGAGATTCTTAAATATACAAGAAGATGGTTTTATCAAATTCAATTTAGAGTAAATGATAGTTATATTGGCTGTCATTCATTATGCTTTTTGCAGTTTTTGAATGTACACTCGTAATTAGATCCTTTTAACTGAGCTGTCGCCTAGAAATGAAATGTTCTGGGCGACTGCTCCCTTTTACAGTGAACCGAACATGTCTGTGCTCGTTGTACCCAGACTTTCTCACTCCAATCATAATTTTTTTTTGGTTTTCTTTTCCTTGATAACAGAAGCAATTCAATCAGTCATCCATTGAAATATTTTCAATGGAGTATTCAGAAAAAACACAAATATACTATTATGGTTTTTATTGTAATAATAATAAATAACACTTTAATTTAGAATGAAGTAACAAAGAATAATAAATATCTATTTACAATTTTATATAAATAGAATGTCAATCTAGTATCATATGGTATTTTACATGTAAATGCTGCAATAAATAATTAGAATGACCCATGATCTAATCAAATATCAAAAGTGAATTTAAGACTGGGCGAATTCAAACTTTTTTTTTGAAATTACTGTGTTAATTAGAAGGAGTATCTATCATATTATAACATTGTGTCTGGGCCAATTCAAGGGTGAAATAGTTTGCAAGTGTAGAAGGCAGAAAAAAAAAACCTGGGTGAAAATAACCCTGGCCTGTATACAGTATGTAAAATAATCTTTATTAAAAAGAAAAATTGTAAGGACGGTTCTACTGTTTGATTTATTACCATATATATAAATTTTTAACCTTTGACCCCAGAACAAAAATAGTTCTATCGTTTTTTGTAAATAAAATACAACTCTGAAAAAATAATGAATTCTGATGATGTTAGGGTAATGGAAAAAACATATCTGAATGAACTACATGCATATATAAGTAATCTCATATGGAAAAACAGATTACTCTAAAATCTTGCAGCAAAAGTTGCAATAAAAATGAGTATAGGTAATACTGTACAGATTCATTGAGTATTGATAGATAAAAAATATTTCTAAAAAAAATAAGGGTAATCTTTTTCTTTCTTTCATTTTCTTTTATATCCAAGTTGAGCCTCTGTCACTGTCAGTTCACTTCAGGGGTTACACCTAAAGTTACTGTTTATATCAGAAGTATTAGCAACCATATCAACATTGCTGTTTACACCAAGACTCCTGATGATGCATAAAGCATCTCCTTCATTATTGCTGCTTTCACAAAACCTCCTATTGAATGTCATATTCAAACCTATTATCCATTTTCAAACTTAAATTAAAACCTTTTCAGATCTATTTCATGAATTTGGGATAATTTTATTTATTTCTTCAAGTAATAGAATGAACATAAGGAGTTCAAATCTTAGTAGAGTGAGCACCTTGGATTTACTAAATATACCGGTAATGAAAATTTCACTATTCATTAGTATCAAGGGCTCTCTGTTTTTAATTCATGTTTTCCCATTAATTACTGTCCTTCATGTATTAATTCAAGCAAATAATTGTATTTCAGTATTCTTTAAGTTCTTACACTTTTGATAAATTTGGTTTTGAGTGACTATGGACCTTTGGTCAACACAATAACCCATTTGAATGAATGTATAATGATATAGAAGCAACATCAATTTTTCATGTAACTCCCTGGACAGACATTAACATCTACATGTTATAGATCTACATTACTAGTTCTAAATCCAGTGTCACTGCCAAAGCAATGAATGAATTTGGGCACTCTTAATCCATCAATCTACCGGTAACTACGATTCCCATATCACAGATCAGCTTAGTCATGTTCTGTTCAATCCTTAACACTGTGTTAAACTGATGCTTTTTCTTTAATCTTTTCCTGTTTGTACGTTACAGTGGATATAATATTTTTAGTCTGTGGATTCATTTCTTCTTTCTGTTGAAGAGATATAGTCTCGTACTTCCGATCGGCTGGCATGCTATACATGTTCCTCACATTATACTTTGTGATGTTTCGGTCCTGCGCTGGAACCAGAAGATCTCGGGAATTGCTGTTTTTCTGATATAATCCCAACAGGTCACTTTCTGACAAACTTGCTTTTGGCATGTAAGATCTGTACCTACGGGGTTCCACAACGCCATCTTGAATTTCAGTTCGAATGGACTGGTGGCTCCCACTTTGTTTACGAGACTGCGGATAATAAAGTGACTTTGTTTCACTGTGCGGATATCCCGAACCATATTTTCTGTCATAAGCCCTCTGGAAATCGGGATTAAAATCCCACTTTAAAGGAATGGTATCCTTGGTGGAAGATGGCTTGGAAGTTCTCTCTATCCATTTTGGTCTTGGTTGAGGTTGCTCTCTCCTCAGGGAATCATAGTTATTGTCATTTATTCCTCTTAAATCAAGAGGAGGGACTTTGGTTGGTCTTCCATGACTGTCAGATCTCTGGGGTTTGTATGAAAAGTTATCATCCCTGTGTTTTCTTTTGGCTTCACTTTCTTTGTGTGTGCCACGCGGTGAACTCGAATGAAACATTGAATTTCCGTAAGTTTCATATTTTTCAACAAACTGCTCTAGTTTATCATGCATGTGCTGCCCACTATCATGCTGGTTAAACGAATGGTAACGTTTAAGATTCCTACCTTCTCTATCAGTTTTCTTCCGTTCACGAGCTAAAAAGTTCTGCTCTTGTAATAGCATCAGTTCCCGGTGGAGTCTTTCATTTTCTAGTTCCAGTTGAGTTATCTGGCCCGGGTCTTTCTTCTCTGCAAGTATAAGTAATATATTATCAAATACAGTTAATGTAAGTCATTACACACAAGTTCAAATAAAAATATTTAAAAGCTATTTTTAATGCATGCATAAGAGAAAGATACAGATCTATACTTTTCAATGACATACCTCGGTGTCTGCGATCATATCCATGTTTCTTCATCTGGTCCTCGATGTTTTGCGCCTCCGCTTGCATTTGCGCCATCTGGTGGAGGATGTCGGGATCGTTACCACCGTTCTGTAGATATGCTTGTCTTATGGCACTTGTTAATATAAACAATGCAAATTCAGAGTCATAACTTTGTTGTTTAACTCTAATGGATTAACTTTTCTACAATGAGTAGGCACCTACAGTTAGATTTTGGCACAAGGTACCACGGTTGACTTAAATTTTCCTCAAGTAATTGTATGTATTCTCATGTCTATTGAAATCTTTCATGTTTTATGTCAGCAAACCAAATCATGGAACAATAAAGTTCATTGAATTTACATCGATTGAAAATCTCCATTTCCTCTTTACATAAAGATGTCAGGGGTTCTTGTAGAATTTAAGTGAATTCACCATAGTAACTTTTATAAAAAACTCATAGTGCAAAGCAGAGAATGCATCTAGATTAAGTGGATTACTTACGTGTTTATAATCATTATGTGAACAGCATTCATTTATATATCTTTACTCTTCATTTCATTTCTATACATTTAAATCTATTTATGCAATGAAAGCAAATCCATCCCTGTGTATAACTCCAAACAATGACATTGATAATTCAGAAACACCTCTTCAGAATATTTATTGCTATAACACTACTGGACTGAATAGAGTTTCTTCTGCTCAAAAAAGCATTTTAAATTTAATAGCCCTTTTACTCTCTTCTAAAAGAATTTTGATTTCAACAACCGATAAGTTTTTGAGATTATACATGCAATAAAAGCATGCGCTACCTGATTTCGGCTACCATGGAGTTGCCGTAGTAGATAGGATAGATGTAAGACTTCCGCTCGGTCTCTACAGGCGGCGGGGGAAGGGGTGGGGGTACTGGTTGACCTTTATCCACCTCTCTACAAAAAAAACCACAAAGGGCATACACATAATACAGAAAAACAGAGACTATGATATTGTCTTCTAACTGTTATCAAAATGCACTGTACCGGCCATCAATGTAAATATGAATTACACATGTAGTTTGGGTTTGGAAAATGTTTAAGCAAAGAAGAAATTGACATATTGTAGTAAAAGTACTTGAATATTATAAAACATTCAGGATCAATCTTAAGGCAAGTACATTAGTAAATGAAATATGAAAAACAGAAAAATCAAAAATAAAATTTCACCGCCTCTTACACAACTGCTTGATTGTGTATCATGACATGCCAACAATGTGCTTAATCAACAGAAATTATTGCTTATACCATGTGCCGTTATGAATTTAATCATGGATATCTGTCTTTATCAATAGCAGTCTTCAGACATTCTTATATTCAAATATCAATATTTATCAATGGAAAGCATTCCCTTTGTTTAATGCAAAATTATTTGTGGTGTTTATCCGTCTGAGTTTTGCAATTGTGGTGTCATGTATGGTGGTAAAACAAAATCAAAAGAACAAATGAACAATTCTTAAAAAATAAAGTCAATGTAGAATTCAGCTAACAAACAATGAAAAACTTAAAAAGTACCAGATTGATAATCTGAATAATTTCAACTCAAAGACAAAAATCACACAACATATAATCACTCAATTGAAAATATACCCCCACAGAAAATGAATCTTTGTTCAGTCTAGAGACTAGAGCTTGTAGTTTTAGAGCCATCCTGTTCATTGGATCTCTAGAGCTCTGTACTCGCTCTGACTGATCTCCATGCTCTGCTATGTCACCTAGACCTACACTATGCATGTCTGTCTGTAGGTGCTGAGTCCCAGTGAGACTTGAGTTCTTGCTTGGCTGGGTGCCAGCATCCTTCTGAGCAGGGTGAGACTTTTTGGACTCGGTCTGAATCTTCTCCCCGAGGGCATCAATCAGACGACTCGTGTACTCTATATTGTCTCTCACCAGATCTAGCTTTCTGCCAGTTGTTTCAATAATTCATGTCTTAAATCATTCAACAACAAAAGACTGTCTACTAATGTCTTGAAAAATTGTTCTACATTGTACTACTAAGACAACAAACAAGCAGTTACCTATGACCTCTCGTCTGTGTAAGATTTGGACAAAATGTTAACAGTAAGTTAAGATCCATCAACTTTTAATTGAAGGACAAAGTATAATTGCAAGTCATTTTGAATATAGTACCAAACTAATAGATAAAATTGATTGAAAAACTTAGTGAATCATGAATATCCCTGATATAATTGAAAATATCAATGCATTAATCTATGGTATAGAAATCATTCATTGTTTTCCATGTTCTGTTGTGATTTTTCAAAAGTAATGTACTTGCATGATTAAACTTCCCAGTCAACAATTACCGGTAATATATTAAAAGCTTCACCTTGTAATAGTTGATTGCAATAAATTTTCTGTAAATCTCAAGTATTGTAAATGATCAATGATTGATATCAGTTGTCAATATATTCTAACAAGAAATCACTTTATATTACACGACACTGAGAGGTAAACCTACATGACATTGATCCGCTGGTGATTGATGTCATAAAGCTGGCGTTTTAGGTCATCAAGTGCCCTCTGGTTCCGCTCTTCCTGTGCCCGCAGCTCAGCCAATAGATGGGCAGAGTCCTCCCCTCCCGTTGGCCGACCTTTGTTTCCAAGTTCTGCCAATCTCCTCTGTATGTCTAGAGAAACACATTTGTCAAATTGAATTACAGTTGAACTTCAATATCAGTCCCATCTAGTTCGAGATAACGAAGTTTGACTGTATATATAAATATTCAGTAGCCAGACTTTTTTCAACTTGTTAAGAAAGGTCCATAATGTGTTAATGCAATGCCTACCTTGCCGCTGTTTCTCCAGATCCTGATTACGGAGCTGTAGATACTCCATTTGTCTCCCATGATTCTCGGCTAACTGCTTTATTTGTTGATCCTGGTCTGGATTATACTTCTGGTATTCCTGTTTACAGAGAGAAATAGGAATGAGCTCAGTCAATTACTGTAAACTCAGAGATTTCTGTGGCTTTTTCTTTTTACTGTAAATTCCTTATTTTACACGGGTTCTTAATTCCGTGATTCCACTGAATTGTGTCAAATAGTGAGAATACATGTATAAAATCGCGATCACCATTTTTTTTGTTATAGTTTCCTATATTTCCAAACTGTCTGAAAAATAAAAGCGAGATTTTAAAATCTGTGAGGGTTGCCTCTCGCGATTTTACGTGGAAATTAATTCCTCACTTTTAATTAGGAATTTACAGTATATCAACAAAGCAAGAAGAAAATGTACATGTAATTTTCATATGCATATTGACAAACATTCATATCATTTCTTAGAGAATTTAATTAGCAATACTTTTTCAACAAATATTACAGGGTAAATTAGATTATTGTTTTCACATTGGATTAGAGTAATTTACAACACACAGAATTATCCACCTTTACAGTAAATAGAATGGTACATGGCTACATCTAAAAAGTGTCATTAATGATTTCTTATTTGCTATTACTTCTTTTACAATGAATAAGATTACAAACTTAATTCCTAACTACATGTCCATTTTAAGTACAAATTCAAGGCTCATAAAAAGCTGTTATCAGCCAGGTATTATTTTACTTATCTCTGGACCCCAATCAAAATTTCAACCAACAACTTTAAAAACCTTGCCCCACCTAGCGTTAGAAATTAATGCATGCTATTTAGTATCAATCCCTATCCTTTCATTAAAAACTGAAAACGTGAAGTTCCTGTACACAGACTTCAATCCCATTGTTATTGAATATTCCAGTATTAAATGTTATTAAGTCATTCTCCTGGCAATCTGATCTAGCAACATCCTCTCAAAGAATTTTTCAATTAAGAAAAACAAACAATTACTGTTGGCTTTGCTGTACAGAAGACATATTGGACATAAGTGACTTAAACCCCTGCAATGTCAATCTCTGATAGCAAGGTATACATATTTAGTACAAGGAGACTTCAACAACCAGATTAAGAGTGACTCAAAAATCTGATGTTAATCTCGAGAAATTCTTTAAAGCACAATTTGACAGTTTGTTTTAAATTAATGATGAAAACATGTAGTTTTATTTTAAGTTGTGTCAAGATAAAACGTTTTTAGAGTCATTTATTTTCTCTTTGATCCATCCAGGTAAAAACCATTCAAGATTTGTCTTCTTTTTCTCTTCAAGATTTTATTTTTGGTGCTTGCATGGAGATCAATGATGATTAAGTGTTTCTATCTACCTAATATATATTCTGGAGAAAATGCAATTTGGTTGACATTGACATAATTACATTTCATAAAATTTGAGAGAGAGAAAGAGAGAGAGAGAGAGAGAGACAGAGAGAGAGTAAGTAAAACACAATACTGTGGTTTCATCAATATTCGTTGAATACCAATTTTCGTGGATTTCGTTGTTATGTTTTTCCACGAAATTAAATGTTCATTAAAGTGCAATTTTTAGTAACATTTTGTATTGGTAGGATCCTTGGCCACGAATTCACATATCCTTGAAACTAAGATTTTCATTTTATCCACAAAAATTGATGCCCACGAATATTAATGAAACCAAAGTACTTGAATAAAATCATAAATCATACAAGTCATAGAAATACATCTTAAAGGAGTGTGAAATTCAGATAACTGTTCAGATTCTTGTTCATTTAATTGGTAGTAATCTACATGATCGAAGAGAAAGGTGAACCAGAGATACTGAGAAATTATCACTAACTGCTTGGTTTTTAAACTGTCTCTCCTTGCTATAATTGTTGAATAATCATAAAAACACCAGCTACCAATTACAGTGTATTGCTATTCTGTTTTTGTAATGAAAATCAAAAGTTTGTTTTAATGAGTGGAAATATCTCAGTATCTACAGATATATCTATATATACAATGTAGTTTTTTGTTTCAATAGTCCACTACACCAGTAATTACAGTAGCACTCTATTAATACAATTCATAGCAACCTTACACACAGAGCATCCGCATCAAACTAAATCAGTAGATGAAAGAACAGACCCCATACCTCATACCAGTACCTGTATCTACTCAATCAGCCTGCAGTGCAATATCAAGCAAACGATACAAACTATGGTACATTAAATGAGATTCATATAAAAACCAAAAATTTTTACCAGTAGGTTTCGATAATCATTTATAGGGTTACATTTTTCATACACAAATTATAAATTGCAAATTCATGCAAAGCATTTCAGTTATCAATTGAAAATTAAAATTAATATCTATATATACATCGCTAGAAGATCAGATTCATTATTAAACAATTTCTGTAACTAGAAAGTTTGAATACATAATCACTCACATTACACGGATCAACCCTTAATACATACAAATATTTATATGTATGCACACGTTCAAAACACATTTATCATTGATCTGTAGGACCAACATATTTACATTCTCCACCAAGTTCTTACATCGTCTGGGAGGTGGATGCTCATGCTCGAGTCAGACATTGGAGAGTAGTTGTCTAGCCGTGACTCCCGTAGCATTGGAGAAATCCCCCTCCCATATCCCACCAGTACTTCTGTTTTCTGTTGAAGCTCCTTCTCTCTCAGCATTTCATACTACAACAAGACAGAACAACTGTACAGCAATATCATTTAAATGGGGAAACAAAGGTAAAAACAAAAACATCATTCTTTGCAGGTATTAGAAATATCATATCTCTCTCTCTCTCTCTCTCTCTCTCTCTCTCTCTCTCTCTCTCTCTCTCTCTCTGTTCAGTGTAGTACCTCTAGCTGCAGTCGTTTAATTTCTTTGTCCTTGGATAGAGGAAGCCTGCTTACACTTCTCTGTGATGGACCATAACCCAGCTGCACATCTGTGTCTTCTAAGTTATCCAAGAGAATTCTTTCCTGCAAGTTCCGAATATCTCGACTTTTTTCCCGTTCGGCTTTTAAAACTTGAAGTTGGTGTACCTTTATAAAGGGTAGGACATTTGTCTGAGCACAGTCCTCTTATCAAAAAAGTGAATTCTCATCTCAAATTCCATGATAATAAAATGATTTTTCTCTCTCTTTGGTTTTTGGATATAAATAAATGTTTTTTAAAACATCATTTGAATGAAATCAGTACTTGGGGAAAAAGTGATAAAAAAAAAAGTAAAAATATATCAGAGCCATCCACATATTTTTTTTGTTCTATGATTCAAGTCTTCATTTGCATATACCTGGTAAATCATTTCTAAGACAATGACCATACAGGATTACAACAGACTTTTAATTCTAGTGCATTCTCAGCTTTGCCAATAAAAACATGCATTTAATAAGGTTGTAAAACCTTTAGGTGACGGTTTCATTTGGTAGGTTCATTTCAAGTTTAGGCACATACCGGTAAGTACCGCAGATAATTTAACCCCTTTATATATTAATTTTATAACCTTCCTTCTTCTTCGCAAAATATAGAATGGCTCTCATGTATTTAATACATGTATACATGTACATCTATATTTAAAAATAAACAGAAATACAGGGTGCTTTTTAGCAGAGTTTTATTGCAGAAACTACATCAAAAACATGCAACAAATCATTCCACATTTCTATTCTCGCACATTCTGGGTCTCACTGTACCCACACAAAGCCTAGCTGGTATTGCACTGCAGGGGTTTAGTATACAAGCTAGGATGGCCAGCTATATTAGTACTACAGTTGACACACTATAATATATATACAATACCAAAACCTGAAATCATTTCACAAGACATGCCATGAATTACCGTTGTTTAGTCTCTACATTTTAGCTCACCTTGTCCTCTAGTTTCCTTCCTCCTGATACAGGCTGCAAAAATTTGCATGGTCACACACGTGTCAGTACATAGTGTAGAAAATATATAAAGTGTATGGGACTCATGAGTTATACCCCTTTCTGACCCTTATTTAGCTTATACACAAAATGCTAGCATCTTAAAACCATGCATACCAAAATGCACTTTTATATCTATTTCAGAGATGCACACCAACAAGCCATATATTTTCTTAAATTGCAAATAATCTGCATAAAAGGTGATTTTTGAATTGCTTACAAATAAAGATTTGTTTAAGAGATCAATTCGCCATTACTATGGTTTTTGAGTGGATCATGATCGAATTAAGCAGCATCCAAATGTTGGATTCCCAAAACTGCATTCTAAGCACACCATGAAACATTACACTGTTGATTAAAATGTTGGGAGAGATATGGTGTTTCTCTCCATGATTTCAAAGCAATAATAGAAAAACAATGCAGATTACATGACACGATGATGCAGAATATATCCAAAATTGGGTAAATCAAAGCACAACATATATCCTTCTCTTATGAATGACACGTACTAGTTCAGACAAACCAATGTTAGTTTGTCCTTACATGAAAAAAACCTTAATTATGACATGCAGACATTGATTTTCATGTCACACAAGGCTCAACACATTTAACATGATAAAAAAATGCAGACACCATTCTAATATGATCAATACACATGGATCAAGTTTAAAATAGAATGATAACCCAAAGTCTATAAATCCTAATTGTTATTTTGAATTTATACTTCTCCTTCTAACTTTCTTTTTAATTTAAGCCTATGCAGTTATCAGTTAATTTTGTTTGAGAAACCTTATTCTTATTATGATAAATTGAAATAACTAGAAACTATCATTCTTTCTATTTTCAAGGAATTCTGTAAAACAACTTAATTTAATATACGACTTCCTTATTTTGTGAAAAAAAAAACCATGTGATAAACTCTTTCAAGGCATAATTTTATGACCAATAAAAATAAATAAATACAATAAACATTTAAGGACTGGTTCTTGGCAAAAAGATATTCTCCTGAATCCCGGAATTTTCTCACATATGAATAAAAGTTAGTTTTCGGCAAATTGCAGCACAAGGAATATGATCTATAGGGATAACTGTCAATAAAGAGTACTCACCTTCTCCTCTGGGGAATAAGGCCTCGCTATAGGATCATCAGACCGCAGCCCCTTCCTGAGTCGTAAACTGTCTGGGTCTCCAACGGACCCTCCCACACAAAACTTCTGCTTGTGCTTCTGAAGTAAATTCAGAGTCCCGAAAGTCATGTGACAGTCATGGCATTTGTATGTGCCATCTGCCATCTTTTGATTATTTTGATTATAAACTTGTCTCCTGTGTTTTTTCTTTTTGTTCAATCAACTGAATGTAAAATAATCCATCAGTTTCTTCTTCATTTTTACACTGTAGTGATGGTATCACATCTGAAAAATTCAGACAACAAAATTAATGACAGAAATATTCATAAAACCCCATTTTAGCAGGTAGCAACGTCAAAACAAAACTCTCCATTAAATGGCTTTCACATCCTAGCGACCTTTTAAGTTGCTTTCCGAGTTCTTGAGATGCTTCCTTACCTGGTGTGGTTATGAAAATGGCAGTTAAAGGTATATACCTGATAATAACCACTTACATTATCAACCAAAAAATCAATAAAATCAGAAAGGCTTGAATTGATTCTTGAACAAATAAAGTGAGAACATTATAGGCAAATATTCCATATAGTAATGAAAGTTAAGATTTCAGTGAGTCTAAATATAATCTCTTGACATTTCTTCCTAATAAAACCTAAAATAATTGTCATAAACCTCTGTTTTTTTATCTACTTATTTATCAAAATGATTAAGTGCCATTATACAAATTAACTTTTAAACTTAATATTCATGTACCAGGTAAACTAGGCTAAGGATTTTTTTACCTCCTTACATCTTGTCAAGACCTTTGATTCTAAACAGTTTCAGCAAATGTTTTAGGATTGAGAAATCACAGGAATGGTTTTTCACATTATTTACCACATAAGAAATGTTAAGAAAAATTTAAAGCTCCAAGTGGGAGAATTTTTGTCAGTATGGTTGGCGTTGCCAAAGGAAATTGTCTTGTTATACAGAGAAATAAAATGCTCTGTTCACACACACAAAGAACCTTAAAATCTATCAATACTTTATTCCAAAAGAAATTGAAAAGGTCTTTATTTACGCAACCTAGACTGAAGCACCAAAGACAGTTCTTTTCAAATTTCATGCTTTTGAAAAATAAGTTTGATTTACCTGAATGTGTTCAAATAAATGTAAATAAACTCTTTTAAAGCTCTGTTGAATAAAATCTCATAATAACATAGAATTTAAAAACTATTACTAGGAGAAGCATAAAAATATTTACAGTTTTCAATATATATATCAATATAAATTATATCACAACATTTCGCATCCAACTGTATTTTTTATATAAATCTAAAATACTATATGATTTTAAACTTTTAGACCTTTAGATAAAAGATATGCTTTGATGATATAAACGTTGAACTGTAATTAGACTATGAATTCATAGCATCTAAGTAGTGAAAAATAAAGTACACATGCCAGGGCTTGGGGTTGAAAAAAATTTCACATTCAGTTTTTATGATTACCGATATGCAATAGCAAAGAAATGTGTGCATCATACATAATCTTTGAAAAAGTCTAATCTAACGTGTATACTTGTGTATACTTGGATCTTTATAAAATAACCATACGGTACTAAACAATCTCCATTTGTTAGAAATTAAGGAATAAGAAATCATTCTTTGAGTATTATGAGGTGATAATTTTGGTCGGGGCGTGATCAAATCCAATAAAGCGCGAAGGGCTTTATGATAGATTTGATCACGCCCCGACCAAAATTATTGCCCCATAATATTCAAAGAATGATTCCCTTTTACTTATATTTATATAATTTTCAGCCATTGTACGATTAAATATTTAAAATATGAATAAGCAAACCCCAATGGCGCCCCAGTTATACATCATTTGAAATTATTGGACTGTATAGTACAAAATCGATACGTAGTGTTATCACAGGCAAAGACACTGAAAAATGTAAATATTAACTCTTAAATATCCTGAAAATATTTCATCACATCATAGATTAAGGATCTATATGAAAAGTTTCAATTAATCTTGTATACTTGGCAAGCACTTCTGGAGAAACACACAGGGAAAAAGACCAATGGTATTAAGGCAAAAGAATGTTCTAGCAGAGATGGAGAAGAGTGGATACAAGTGGTACCAACTCGTAAGATGGAACAGTATTGGTATCAACTTAAAAAGCCATCACAGGGCAGAGTGAGGTGGAGGGGTGTTGTCAGTAGTGGAGTAAACTCTCTGGAGTAAAAGGTTTTCTTATATATTAAAACAAGTAAGCCAGTAATACAATAACTCTATGGCTCTGAATGTGGTAAAGATTAAGATATAAACCACTGTTTCATCTCTTTAAGGTTTTACACAAATCTTCACTATTCATTTACTCTTGCATTAATATATCTTACCTGGACAAAGAATTTGATAAAACTTTGTAAAATGTCTCGATAGCAAAAATAAAAGAAATGTTTGTAAAACACTTATGACCCCCTCCCTTGGAGATCTCTGCGAAGAAAATGAACGGAAACTGCAAATAATTGGAATTTTTCTAAGTCCAAGGGCCATAACTCTATCAAAAATTGCTCGATTGTACCCAAAATCAAATATGACCAAGATATTATTATGATCATTCTGAATACAAAATTTCATTTCAGCAAGTGCATCCTCTGCAAAGAAAATGAACTTAAACTGCAAATAATTGGAACTTTTCTAAGTCCAAGGGGCATATCACTGTCAAAGAGGGGGCCTAAAAATGTTTTCATTTCAATTAATATATAATTTATGAATAACAGGTAACATCTTTACTATTGTCTGTCCCAAGATATTTATGCAGCACATTTGAATTATTTTTATAAAAATGCACATACCTGTGAAAGAAATGCAACTGAAATCAATAAAGAGGAAAATGTCCAAGATATCTTCATTGACACATTATCATTTTTCACTCGTTAAAGTTCATAGGAACGAAAACAGATTTCTTACAGAGATTTATAATGGGAATTGTTGACATCTTAATATCCTCCATTCAGAAGTTACTCAGAATACCTCACACAATTTTTCAACATTATCATCCGATACTTTCATCTCGCTTGCAATGCAAAATCCCCATAGACTTTTTATTTTTAGCCATGTATTGAAACCAGGCAAGCTAGAGGGGGCGTTTCAAAGGAGAAATCTTGGGATTTTCTCACACTATTGAATGAACATCATTTGAACTCTGAGGTATTTATAAATATCAAATAATTTAAGAAATTGTGCTGCATAAATATCTTGGGGAAGAGTATAGGATGATAACAACACCATAAGGCTGAGAACTCAGGAGAACCTAAACTAATGTGTGATAAAAATAAATGCAAATAAAAAACAAACTTTCCGGATGAGCTAGAAACAAGACTATTCTGACCCTACATTATAAAATCTATTGTAAACATGAGTATTTTTTAAAAATACTCAAACCTATTCTGATATTACCGGTATATTATAACATATAACTACCGTTAACAGCTATTTTTGTTCTAAATAGTACCGATGTTATTCGCCAATCAATGGTCTATTATGGTGCATGTTAAATTTAAAGCTGCATGGTCCGATTTTTTGGCAATTTCAGTATCATATAACTTTCCTTACAAAGTAATTATCATAGAAAGTTACAGACTTTCACCTATTTACACCAGAAGAATTGGTCTCCTTCCAAAGTTAGAAAAATTCAAAGTAAATAAAAACAATTTCTTTATGGGCAACACAAAAAACAAACCAAAATGCATCATGGGAATGTTTAGAAAAGGGAACCGTTTGATTTTGTCCCCCGAATGATTGGGTTTATTCAATCCACATGGTATGCATAGACTGTAAACAAAGCAAACTTCAGAAACATTAGTGAACAAAATGTACACGTTTAATTTTTGATTTGCCATAATTAACATTATAACCTTTATGATGTCAAAGTCGTAATACAATATTACAATCATACCTGCCTCGAGGTCAGGTGCGAATTTTAATATGAGGTGAAATAACGCAATACCCTTTTATATTGTTTCTTTTGTAAACATCATTTATACATCATTTTTTTCATTGAAATATGGCTTCACTGAACTGAAACTATTGCAATGCCTATTTTTATACACATTCTTAACATAACTATCGTTTAAAAGCGTACACAAAATTTGATATAAAATCGGACCGAGCAGCTTTAAACAATATACATCAAAATATTCTTAAAAATACAGAATGTGAAATGTCTATTTTTACAATGGTCTAAATAAGTTTATGTAATGAAAATGTCCAATTCCTTTGTGACGGTCAGACCGGTTTGAATACCAGTGCCTGAGATAGCTCCTGAGCACCTGACTAGAGATTCAGGGGGCCCGAGTTCGAATCGCGGTCTGGTATGTCATTATTTCTCCCATCCCGTTACATTTGGAGCTGTGCCAACCCCTGGAACTGACAGGTTAACTCCTGCCAGGGGAAGAGCCTGGGGTGATCTTCTGGGACGAAGATCATTTAAGGGGGGAGGAATGTGATGGTCAGACAGGTTCGAATACCTATGGCATGCCAAATTCACAAAAATGAGCAAATCATAGCTTCACAGTCGATAAACTAGGTTTAACGGTTGTAAACTATAGTTTACGGACAGAAAACTATAGTTAACGACGATTATCTATATTTCACATCTGTAAACCATACTTAACGCGATCATATATGATTCAGAAGTGTAAAACTATAATTAACACTGAAAAAAATCATTTGCAATTGCAAAATATAGTTTATCTGATAAATATAGTTTCACGATTGTGAAACTATGATTAACAACTCTTAACTATAGTTAACGAATGTAAATTATAGTTTACAGAAGTGAATCTATATATATCAGCAAAATCTATCGTTAATGTTATTTGCAGACAGATAAACTTAGATTATCATTCATAAACTATAATTTACAACCGTTAAATATAGTTTTGCAGATGAAAACTTTAGTTAACGGATCGTTAATTATAGTTAATGAATCGTGAACTATATGTTACGGTTCGTAAACTATAGTTAATAAGAAACTATTGTTAACTATAGTTTAGCATTCGTAAACTATAGTTAAAAGTCTATAAACTAGGTTTATCATTTGTGAAACTTTATTTAACGCCGTTAATCTATATTTAACATCTGTAAACCATACTTAACGCGATCATATCTGTTTCAGAAGTGTAAAACTATAATTAACACTGAAAACAATCATTTGCAATTGCAAATCATAATTTATCTGATAAATATAGTTTCACGATTGTGAAACTATGATTAACAACTCTTAACTATAGTTAACGAATGTACCGGTAACTTATAGTTTACAGAATGATGTGAATCTATATTTATCAGCAAAATCTATTGTTAACGTTATTTGCAGACAGATAAACTTAGATTATCATTCGTAAACTATAGTTTACAACCGTTAAATATAGTTTTACAGATGAAAGCTATAATTAACGAATCGTTAACCATAGTTTGCGGTTCTTAAACTATAGTTAACAGTCGATAAACCTGATTTATCAAATGTGAAACTATGTTTAGCTCATATTTGTGAATTTGGCGTGCCATAAATACCAGCGTTAGATAGCTCAGTTGGTAGAGCACCTGACAAGAGTTTCGGGGGGCCCGGGCTTGAATCCCGGTCTAGTCTGTCATTATTTCTCCCATTCCGTTACACTTATTGATGAAAATAATATAAAAGATTTTTTTTGTTTAGTGAGAATTAGTTTGATATGTCATAGTATCATAAAGGTGGTTTGAAATGCAGAGAGTGTCAATGCTTTTGGCAGACATGATATAAATTAAGGAAATAAATTTTCATATCACATCATGCAATAAATGTAAATACAGTTGTGCTAATAAACAAATTTCGAGATTACGTAATATAACTATGCACTAGAGTTGGTGGAAGGTGTGGGATCGGTAACTGTTGATAGAATAAACAAAATATATGCATATTGAATAATTGACCATATTCCTACATATCTCAACCCAGTTATACTTTTAACAATTGACTGGGCATGAATGCACAGTACGTCGGTTCAAAACTTACTTTAGCGAAAGTATCTGAAAAAGACATTTTAAGTTAGTTCATACCTTTGTGTTAACAAAATTTGGATCCAATTGCTTTATCTAGTCTGTATTAATTTTGGGTTTACTTATGTTACATACAGCAGAAAAGATGTATCACTGTTATACGATACGTACACTGAATTTCTCTGAAATGCACTGTTTACATTCGGGAGCGTTGGGCGGAATTTTTGTAGATAATTCGTTCGTATACTATTCGATTTCTGAAATTTTATTGTCATACATGCAAAAAAATATTCCTATCCATTACATCAAAGTGAATATGTAAACACTTTTTAATTAAACATTTATCAAAAATCTTCTCCAATCTGTTTATAATGACTTATCTCGACACCAGAACACCAAAATTTCACACCTTTTTCATCTTAAAGATTTAAATTATTTTTTGTAATCGAAATTTAAACAGGTGGATTTATACCAAATTAATATATTTTCAAAATGTTTTTTAAATTCCATTTATTTCATTGCGTATAAATCAATTTGCACCTTGAAGGACCCTTGTCTCCCCAGGTAAATAACAACCGCTTGATTAGGCCTCACCTACTTTTTTCAGTAACCATATGGTCACACCGATGTTGTAACATGCATTCTCTAAAAAAAAAAGTTTCCAATTACCATTAATACTGGTAGTTCGTTATTATTTGGATTTATATGGCCAATGCCAAAATATTACCAGCATGAGACACACCCAATGGCAGAAACAAAATATGATTAAACGAGTTTTCTTGGATCTGTAACGAACTACCAGTATTAATGGTAATTGGAAACATCTTTTTTTTTAGAGAATGCATGTTACAACATCAGTGTAAAAAAGTCTTACAAACAAAAGGCTTTAAAAAATGTGAGTGAAATAACAGTTGGAAAACACTTCCAATCAGAAAAAAAATCAGCTGTTAAATAGACTTCAATTGCCAATGATTGAAGTTAAAGTGTAATGTTGTTCACATTCAAAAATAAAAAAAGGCGAAAATACATGTAAATGTTTAATGAAATAAAAGAATCAAAATGAAATCTACAGTGACATGATAAAACAAAGAGAAGGCTGCTGCTATATTGTATGTTGTTGATCCTGATTGCGAGGGTTAGATTGGCTTGATCTTGAAGTGGAGCCCAATCAGGGAGAAGACCAAACATTTCAGATCCTGA
Source organism: Magallana nippona (assembly GCA_033439105.1). NCBI lineage: Eukaryota > Metazoa > Mollusca > Bivalvia > Ostreida > Ostreidae > Magallana > Magallana nippona. The sequence goes on from CM065925.1 coordinate 8,444,521, forward strand.
ACCAGATAGTAGAAGGTCCTCAGTCCTTCTGGGTCCCTGAAAGAAAAAAATATCTTACAGTTTTATACAGAACATAACAGTTCATTACACTGCACTTTAAAACTCTTGATGCATATTTTGTTTTACATACCCATACTTTTTAAATACATTGGATCTACAATTAAATTTTCTTAATCTTTATGCACTTTACAGTAGGTTTGTATGCATTTAAATTAGATGATTTTATCCGTTCAAATATACTGAATTTTTTTTTCTTTATTAAAAATCATACATACCATTCGAGTAAAAATTTATAAAAGTTCAAATGTAAATTCTACTGAAATTACTTTTTCATGCTTGGTTTACTTACTTGCTTTGGTTTACATCCACCAGTGAACCTATCTTAGACGTTGTGAAAGAAATATGTTCATCTCCAATTACAATCTCAAGCTCCTGTAAATATAAGTAAGGGGAGGTTACTTAATGGTCTTTTGATATTTTAGATGAATCATTTGAGTGCATGGGGGTCAATTTTTCAATGATTGCCATTGTTTTAAAAGATTTATACTGAACACTGATTTTATAGTTTCAAAAGTATAAGACTGTTAAGATAATGTTTTATAATTCAGTTAAACATTAAGCTTGTTGATGAGAGGTACCCACAAAAAATAGACACTGCTAATTCTAATGATTCTAGAGTATTTGTTTTCAAAGAAAGTTCTTTATAAAGATATACACAGAATTATTGAATAAAATACATGTACTACAAAATATAGTACTGTAAACACAGCATGTTATTAACAGACTAATAAAAATAAAGAGCTATTTAGATTCAGTTTTAGATACATGAACATGTTTGGGAAAAAGACTGTTATTGACAATGCCACATGTAGCATTTGTCTGGTATTAGAAAATTTTGGGTTTTTTTTATCTGATAGAGTGCTTTGAAACAGTGAAGAATATTTTGAATCTTTAAAAGTGTTTATAATCATATTTGTTACTTCACTAGTTTGATGGATTTATTAGTTGTACTCAACAAGTGAATTGATTAGAATACAGTACAATTTTTAACAGACCTGACGACCGACTCTGTCATGGGGTGGCCATAACGCATCATCTTCCTGAATTATTTCTGAGTCCTCAATGATTCTCTTTAGCTCTTCCATTACAGACTTGTGTACATAGGCCTAGAGTATTGAAAGAGATAACAATGTTTACCAATTATCTTACTACCATACTTATTCTAAGACTTAGCTTTCCAATGTTAAATTGCATTCAATTTGATGAGAAAAAGTACTGGAATACATGTATTTCCTTATCCATCATGGATGAGAAAATACATGTATTCCAGTACTATTATCAATAGTATCATATTCAATTATGGTACCAGCTTAAAACATGAAAAATAAAATGAAAATCATGTCAATGTAATAGTTATCCTTGACAGGTGACCAAATCATCAAAAAATACATTAATATTACTTGTACCTGAATTCTAAAATGTAATTAACAGAAAAATGAAGAGATCAATATAATGCTGGAAAATGTCAAAACTAATCAAAGTTTCTTTGAACATGAAATAAAATTAGTATTCAGTCAAATAATTAAGAATAACTCAATTCACTCCAGATATCCTTAAATGTTAACCAAACCGTTAGGTAAAAATGTCAAAAATGTAGCAGCTCTAGTTTAAAAATTAGATTTGTACCCTTTAATTAATAGATCTACATTTCAGACATATCAGTCAAGAAATTACTCACCTCTTTTCTGATCATTGTATCATTCTTGTAATTTGAGTTGTTAGCATATCTTAATTTTCCTACAAGAGAAAAGGTATACATGTATATTTCACTCTTTTTAAAAGTCATAATTAGGAGAAATCATGCTTTTAAGCTAATTAAGCTTGAGTTAATACTGAGCGCAGCGAGAGGCGGGCTTAATGGTAACATGTATATATAAAAAAATCAGTGAAAAATGAGAGTTGAATCAGGGGTTCTAAGGGCCAAAAAAATTTCTTCCAGCCCTGGGCGCTGCCATATTGGCCACCATTTTGTTAAAAAAAAGTTAAGTCGAGCATTAAATGACTGTCGCCTGTCGATGTTTTTTTGCCCCGCAACTCGATCAAAAGCTTTTCAATGTTTAATTGAAAGTAATTAAGATGAAATAATTGACTGTGCAAACTATACAACTTATAAAAGTACTTTAATCAAGAAATACGACTAGTTTCGCGTATGTTTTATCAAATTATTAGATGGAAAATAAAATCATAACATCGAGGAACCGATCTTTTAGAGACTGAATAAAGTGAAAAAAATTCAATTTACCAACTTGGGAAAATTATAAGCATTAAAATAAAAAATAAAAATTTTTCAGAATCAAGAACTTTTCTTCGGCTATTTCCGAAGACAAAACTTCTACGTTTTCAAATGAAACATGATGTCATAATGAAGATTGAGCACGCAACGTTTAGTTTAGATATGAGCAGATAGGCGGATCCTACTGTGTGCGTATCCAGTAAATTTTGTTCTGCAAAAAAATGAAACTGCACTGTGTTAAATCTGCAAGTTAGCTCGGTCCAACAGTCACACCGTTTACATATTAGGAAAAAGACTATAACCAGGAGGCAAGATTTTTACTGTGAAAATGAAAGGGTAAAATAAAACCATGTGGTCTAAATTTAAATGACAATAACATTCACAGGGGTGAATCCATACAACGGAAAAATCGTTTTAAAAAATAAAACTTTCCTTAAAAAAAATCTAGATATTTTATCTGTATTTTGTTTATTGTGTTCAATTTTACCATATTTTATAAATGATATCGAAAAAAACTTCATAAGAAGTATAAATACACTGTATTATACTAGAGAGCACAAAAACATGCGCAATGAAAACTAAAGTCTGCCTCCTTAAACCGTGAATCTGATAGTGAAATTGTGATTGTTGTTAATGGCTTCGCCCTCCAGATCACCACACCATAAAACATTACTGTTTATACATGTATACTGGAGCGTAAAATATTTTCATTCACGTTGATGCATCCATTTGGTAAACCACGCTTTAATTTATTATCATGTACCAATGTGTATTTACTATTCAATTTATGCTGCGCTCGTCCCAATGGTTGCACCGTAAAACATATTAAAGGAATATGAATTGGTGCATGTTTCTAGGTTAACGTTTTAAATGAGAAACTAGCTGATAAAGCGAGGCGGTATCCAAGATGGCGTCCTCCCTTGTTATTTTTCCTCCGAGGTACCCACTTTTTTAATGTTTTTTTTCTTTCTACACAATCCCCTGTGCTTATAGCGAGCGCAGCGAGCGGCGCAAAGTGCTGCTCGCATAGCGAGCTCTAACGACAACGCCTGGGCGAAGAGAAAATTTGGACTACTGCTACCTTTGACATACAGAAAATTCTGTCGTCAGATTTGTACACACAATTCCATGTAAATTGCAAATGGCTACCAATGTCATGATCTCACGAGAACAGGTAAAATGTGTTTTAGAATGTCATGCATTTAAAAGATGAATAAAACATTCTGCTGATTCTAAAAACTGGTTTGCAACAATTTGTTTTAAATTATTTTCTTGGTAAATTGTTCGGAGCAATGCTACTTTGACGGAATCTGTCGAGTGATGTCTGCTCTAGTAACGTGACGTCACAATGTCTAGACTGAGCAAGCCGGCTTTAGCGTAATGAATAAACAGATAGGCGGATCCAACAGTGCACGTTTCTGATGAATCTGATAGTGAAATTGTGATTGTTGTTAATGGATTCGCCCTCCAGATCGCCACATCGTAAAACATAACTGTTGATACATCTATACTGGAGTGTAAAATATTTTTATTCACTTTGATGCACCCATTTGGTAAACCACGCTTTGATTTATTATCATGTACCCGTGTTTATTTACAATTCAATTTATGCCGCGCTCGCCCTAACGGTCGCACCGTAAAACATATTAGGACTACCAATCAATGCACACTGAGTTTGAATGAATCCATCATGCACGCCGGTTACAGGGTATATAATATATGCAGCATTGCTGATGTTCTAAATCAATTAAACGTTTTATCAATTGATTTTACTGACATATTATGATACATAGAGAAATATACCATCTGGACGAAATTCAAACTCCAAGAATTCGTGTCCAAACTTTCCTTTGTGACCAACATAATACCGCAAGTAGAAGTCTTTGGACGCCGCCATATTCTCACCAATATGTATTTTTAGGCCCAAGACGGGATTATAAAAATTCGGAATTTTCATTTTTTTTTTTTTTTACTTTAATACAATTTACTTTTCATAAGAAACTCACAAGAATGTGTAAATATCGATTTTTTTTTACACGTGTTAATGAAGGTTTCGTTTTTAAACGAGAGTTTATTTTTTAACAAATAGCAAAAATATGAAACGTTTTCGATTTCTTTTTCAATGTAGCCAATCAAGTTTCCGGTGTAGAAATCGTTGAGAATATGTTTCCAGAAAAATTGATTTATGAAATATCATGCAAACAAGGAGCCTTGCGGGCAGTTAGATTTAACTGTAAGTTTACTGTAGGGGAAAACTATAATATTTGACTGTCAGTGTCATAAGTTATTGAGTCTTGGAGAGAGAGAGAGGAGTGAGAGAATGTTGAAGAACCTTTTCCCCCCTCTTCTAGACTAGTTGTTGTTATTTTTCTAAATATACCAAATAGGATTGAACTGTTAGGACTAGAAATTTTAGAAAATGTATCTTTTAATAGTTAAGTCTTTGATCTTGTTCATAATACATGCTCAGTTTTCATAGGATATCATAATCTATAGGTGATGGAAACTACTGTTTAACATGTGGAAGCGATAAATCAATAAAGCTGTGGAATCCCCACAGAAACCTACTGTTAAAGAATTACCAAGTACATGCCTATGAAGTTCTTGATGCCCAGGCCTCTTGTGACAACAGCCAAATCTGCTCCTGTGGTATGGACAAATATGTGTGTGCAACTGATGTTGCAACAGGTAAAATACTTCGAAAGTACAGAGGACATGCAGGGACTGTAAATTGTGTTAAATACAATGAAGATTCATCTGTGATATTATCAGGATCCACTGACAACTCTGTTAGAATTTGGGACTGTAAAAGTAGGAAGCTTGAACCCCTGCAGGTACCTACCAATTCTACATGTTGAAAGTTTTTTCTTTTTTTTTTTTATCTTCATGACATTTTTCAGGAAATTTCAATTAATCAAATAATATTTTAGTATTCATAATTTAATACTTTGGACACAGTATAATGAAATTGTTTTCTACATTTGAATTACATTTTATTAAATGCATGTATACATCATATGTGATTGATTAGTATAAAAAGGTTTATGTATTTTTTTTTTAGGTTTTGGATGAAGCCAAGGACAGTGTGACCTGCATTCAGGTGTCTGACCATGAGATCTTGACGGGGTCGGCTGATGGGTACTTCAGGAGATACGATCTCCGGACAGGGAGGATGCATGCTGACTTCATAGGGAGTAAGATACAAATACTGTAGATTCCTAATTAAACATGAGGAATTTATATACGGGTAAAATCACAAAAGCACCTATCGTGGATGTTAAAATCTTGGTTTAATTTTTGTGACAGTTGTGGACTATATGAAGTCATATAAAAATTTTGATGCTTGATGCTCTCATGATTTGATACAAAACCGTGGAATTGTGGAATTAAATACTTGCATAAAATAAGGAATATATATGGTAACAGGCATGATTCTGCATCAGTAACATCCTCGTCAATATTGACTTTATAAGGAGTAAGATATATCTGTTATCAGTAATGATTCTTCATAGATTATAGATACAGATAACAGTCATGATTAACGTCAATGTCAATATGTACAACTGACTTTATAAGATATAAACTTAAGATGTATATGCATGCATTAATAAATCATTTGATGTATTTTTTTCAGAGGCTGTGTCATCTGTGAGCTTTACAAAGGATGGACAATGTGTCCTAGCAAGCACCTTGGATGATTCTATAAAATTGATGGACAAAGACACTGGTGAAATGCTTAATGAGTATGTAAAGATTTTAATACCAATAGATTGTTGGTAAAAATCATTGATATACATAAACATATACAGGAATGATTCAAAATATTTTCTTTGAAAAGATACTATTTATCAATACATCTATTGAGACTTGAAATTGAATATTTAATGTATTATATTTACATAAATCAGTTCTTATATGTATAATTGAAAACAGATTTTGAAAAAAACCCAAACCAAATTGGAACAACCTAGTGAATGTACCACATCTCCTTTCTGATCGATAGCCTTTTTCATGGAATACTGTTTTCATGTATGTGAATTTGATTTTTTGGCTAGGTTCACAGGCCACAAGAATCATGATTACAAGATAGACAGTGCTCTGAATTGTGAAGACACGCATGTGATCAGTGGGTCCGAGGATGGACTTGTGTACTACTGGGACCTTGTGGAGGTACAATCAATATCTGTTCATTTGTAGCAGTCATGAAGTTTTATTCAATCTGCAAATTTTTCTACCTAGTAAAAGCTAAAAAGCAATATTTTGACTAACATAAAATTTGATGTCAAACCAGCAATAGAATTCTCCCCTTGTACATATTTTTTTTGTCTGAGCCATAAGACCCCTGAGGAGTTAAGTCAATACGATACAACATAGACAATTTGAGATCTCTTTCAAAATCAGAATGTGAATGTAAATTAATAAATTTTGACCTTTTGCAGGCCAAAATAGTGCACAAACTGAATCATGGGACAACTCGAGCTATTCACTCTCTATCCCATCATCCCGAGCAAACATGTCTGCTAACAGCAAGCGGGGACAAGATCTTCATATGGAAGGACAAATATGCTCAAAGCCAGGACACATGATCACACTATACAGAAAATTCAGAGGTATGCTCAAAGTCACACCTTCTCTAAAAATCTTTTTTTTTCTAAATTGTTTAAAGATAAATAAATGTATTTATACTCCACCTAAAATGATTTCTATAGAATAAAGAAATAAAACATACCATGTATTTTCATGTATGATACATGTATTTACTTTTTTTCAGATGGATGTGGTAAAAGATAATTATCAATGTTCCCAGGAAAGACCCTGAGTTCTACTGGTATTCTCCACTCAAAGTGATTGAATGAATTGACAGAAGGCCACGGAAATTTAAGTTGTTGTAAATGTGTAAGAGTTATCCCTCTTTCAAAATTAAGTGTGCAAAAATATTGTGCATTAAAAAAACCAAACCTCAAAAACACATTATACTTCAAATGTTGTTACTGCCAATACATGATGTTATCTATGTGCATGAGATTTTTTCAGTGTTCTGAACATGAGTACTCTTTACTTCTTTTTATTACGATGACTACATGTTTTTAATTAGAGTCTTTATGGGTCAGTGTGCTGATAAGAGCCACCATTGTTCTCTTCCAACATGTAGTTGTTCAAACCAGAACCAACAATAAAAATTCTGTGTCTTATGATTAAACTATACAAAATATTCTCCTGGATTGATAAAGCATTTTCATTCATTACATATACATGTGTTATGGTGAGGTTAGCCGTCCAGTGAGAGACAGTAACTGATGTGAGAAGTTTCTGTCCTCTGTATCACATGTAACACAATACTGCTAGTACCAGCAAATGTCAACAGTGTCTGCAATTATTGAATAATAAATCATGGAAAGAGCAAATGTATTTCAAATTTTATTGTTTACTGTGGTTTCATCAATATTCAATAATGACACTGATGACAAAAAGAAAGACACCTTTCACACACAACTATAGACAGTCTTGAATAAAGCAGGGAAGAACAATATGACAATACCGATGGACATCTTCAAATCAAAGGTTGGAACTGACAATACTATGATGAGGTCAAGGGCACACAAGGACTAAGCAACATGAACAAGAATGACGAGATGTGCAGACCTACCTGGCATGCTTCCTTAACCATCTTGTAATAGGAGGAAGCATCTACCCTTTTAAACGAATCCACAAGGCTACAACAAAATCTCCTGACCATGTCACAGAAAATCAGATCAACTATATCTACATCAACAAGAAATTTTGAAGAGCACTGAAAAATATCAGGGTGATGAGGGGAGCAGACATTTCTTCAGACCACCATCTACTGATGTCGGCAGTGAGGCTACATGTTTTAAAAGAAGTTTAACAACATAATAAACAGGAGGATAAGGTACAACAAAGACAAAGGAAGTGAAGTCACAGCAATCCACCTCAGCCTGTCCAACAGATTCCAGCCACTACAAGACCACCTACAAAATGATGATACAAACATCGAGACACAATAGCAGCACATGAAGGAAGTGTAGTGAGACACATGTAAAGAAGTCCTTTGCAAAAGAAAGGCTCATGACAAAGAGTAGATATCTGTTGATACCATGAGGAAACAAAAAGAAAGCAGCACTGAACAAATCCAGCAAAAGCAAAACTTTAAGAGGACTACACTGCAAAAGATAAAGAAGTAAAAGAAAACACCAGGAAAGATAAACAGGATCACATTGACAACCTGTCAAACAAGCTGAAGAAGTAGCAGGACAAGGAAATTGGAGAGCACTGTTTATGGTCACCAAAAAGCTCTCAAACAAGTTTCAGCAGAAAGAGAAACCAGTGAAGGACAAGAACGGGAACCCTCTCAAAACAGCCGAAGAGCAATTGGAGAGATGGCTAAAACACTTTGGAAAGCTAGAAGTATTAATAGACCAACACAGAAACAACCCCTGACATACAGCCAGTTGATACAGACCTTCCGATCAACTGCAACAAGCCAACAAAGACAAAGATCAGGAGAGCAATTACCACTCTCAAGAATGGAAAAGCAGCAGGGCCTGATGAGAAACCCGCAGAAGCCATCAAAGCTGATACAGACACAGCTAATTGTATTAACATTTTGCACAACTTCTTCAATAAGATCTAGGAGGAAGAAAATATTCTGGAGGAATGAAAAGGATGCATCCTTACAAAGCTGCCAAAGAAAGGCGACCTGAGAGACTGTAATAACTACTGGGGAAATATGCTCCTGTCAGTGGATCCTGTTGAGGACCTTGCCAGGCACTGACTCGGTGCCTGGGAAGGTCCTCAACAGGATCCTTCTCAAGAGGATGAAAGAGAGAGTGGACTCAAAGCTCCTAAACCAAGGCTGGTTTTAGACGCAACAGACCATGTTATCTGTGTGGAGACCAAATTGCCAGTCTGTGTATTATCATTGAGCAATCACTGGAATAGAAGTCTCCCCTTTATATTAACTTCATCGATTATGACAAAGCATTCAACAGTGTAGACTGAGAGCATTGTGGAAGATTCTGAGGTGCTATGGTGTACCCAAGAAGCTCGTCTCCCTGATTCGTAACACCTACTAAGGCATGACATGCAGGGTTGCTCATGCTGGCCAAGGGCCCGTTTCTCAATAAGGCCTACGTCCAGGCGTAAGCTTAGTCCGGACTAAATCAGGGACTTAACTTCAAAACTCGACAAAGTTGCGTTTCACAAAAAGGCGGAAACTTAGTCGGGACTAAATTTGGGTTTAAATCTACGCCTGCTAATGGGTAGGCGTAAGTCCTTAGTCTGTACACAAAAAATGGCGAGTGTTTGTTTTTTAAAGCAAAATAAACAGAGAATTTTAATTTTGGGATTGTTTTACGTGTTATTAAGGTAACATTCACATTTATTGAAATATTTGGACATGTACGTATAATTTTAAAAAGTACCTATTGTTCGATAACTGTTCCTATTTCTAAATAAATTAAGATTACATCAGTTTGATAAATAATGGGCTTAACTCATTAAAGGTATGTAATATACACTACAACTCGTTAATGAAATTTACCTAAAGTATGAAATATTAAAGATGGGTATACCCCGATAACTGATATAAACACAATAATTAAGAAGATGGTAATTTTAAATTATACATGTATTCCACAACAACAACTCCGAGTTTATACATCGTATAGATGTATATAAGTACGGATAGATTATTGATTTTTAAATCAATATTCAGTAAGCATAGACTACATTTTAGTTTAAAAACCTCTTAAGTTAACATTGTTCAACTAAGTCTATATTTATCTTCACATCATTTGAAGAAGTACCACATACATGTATATGTTTAAGACGAAGTCTGAGACCAATTTAATGTTTCTAATAAAATTTGAACCTATGAAACGAAACTGATTTCAAAATATTGAGAATACTCCTTTAAATAGGAGCAACTCAAAACATTTACAGTTGTAATTTGTGATTGTATGTGGTTGTATGTTCCTTACCTATATTATTTACAATTTTACAACACGTATGCATTCTCATTCTCATTTTTTTTACTCTTAGTATCTTTACAAAGCTGTATGAAATCTACATGTTATTTTGAATGTTTATGAACTTGCATTTAGATACAATCAATTTTAATTTGTTAAAATATTACTTAAATATATATTTTAGAATGCAGAGTTTGTATCAGTTTTAGATCTATTGACAAGCGTTTGTCAAGGTTCTCGAAGATTCTAAAATTTCACATGCACACCTCCTTGAATTTTCGGAAATCAAATTCATTAATCTTATTAATTTAAGGATCAATTAATCCATTGCGTTCATATTTTTTAAAAATATGTATGGTTTACCTATCAATGATCTTCGTGCATATGCTTATGTGTTGTTTATTTGTACTCGTTAATTGAATTGAACTTTAATCGCTTGAATTCATGATAGCTAGTTGTGTTTCATCATTTTAAGATGTATGTATGTCAAGGGATGTTTTTTTCATTTCGAAGTGGTTGACTTGCAATACAAAAGACGTTGTTTTAGCAGTTTTACAACAGTGTCCATTATTTACAAATTTAACTAACTTATCATACTTATTATATAAACAATTATATACCCCCCCCCCCCCCCCCCCCAATAACTCAAAGCAGATAGGAACAAAAGTAGGACTAATATGTACTTGTTAAAACCGCAAAGACCCTAAATATCTTATACGGAGGGGGATAGGGGATTTAATTTTTAGATGCCTTTTCCATTAAACCTTTCATTCATAAAACTTTCTTCAAATACGGAGGGGGTTCTTAGATTATTGCTTTTATATCTATATTTGAATCAAGATACTATATACAGGGGTATTTTCGTCCTGTCGTCGAGAATTCGCCCACATTTGTGCTTCAAGTAACTTAATATTAGACATTGAAATTCTGAAATTCTTAAATTGGCCTGCTGACAACAAGGATGAAATGGTTGAAAATTAAACGGGGCCAAATAATTCCCTGTATACAGTATATATTATATATTACTTTCAATACCCCTCCCCCCCCCCCCCCCACCCCCCCCCCCCCACCCCCCACCAAAAAACAAAAAACAAAAACAAAACTAAACCAATCAATTGATTAAACCAAAACCAGGAAAGAGAGTGCGGAAGACCCTGGCCTCAAATGTTGATAATTCTTGTGTTGTTAACTGTAGACAATATCTTTCAAAACTTTTATCATTTGAATCGCAGAAAATCAAGAATCGTTTCATTGTCATTGTCTAAATTCTAACAATATTGGAACATGCGTATGATGGAACTTTTCTTCCTTCTGTAGACATGGACAAGGTTCATGTACATGTTATTTATATGGTGGATATTTTCGAATTCAGTAGGTTGCTGTTTAAATCATAGTCATATTATTGTCTCTAAATAATTTAGTGATATGATAAAAAAGTATCAAGCCTTATCCCAGCATCTGAAAGTTTCTAAATACCTATATGAAGCTTGACTTATCATTCTGCAGACATATGCAGGCATTTCTACTGAACCCTGCCCCTGCATTCTATAAATATTTTCAATTTTACACGAATATTGGAGTTAATTTCTATGCATTGTTTCGTTCAATTATGTACAATTGTGCTTCAATATCGTCTGCAATGCATTCAATTGTCATATATTTGGTTTTTGCAACCTCTTATGTCTGCCTCTTTCATATCATCTGTATTTTCTCTAAAATTTCATTATGTCAAGAAACGTATAGGCATTTGACAATGTTCTACTTTCATCAATATCAACTGTTATGAACAACTTGAACTAGGCACATTCAGTGGTATAGTATAACATGTTTACTTTCGAGTAAATGTACTATGGATTGGAAAATTGATCAACCACATATAATCATAGCCTCAAAGCAAAACAAAATACGATATGCGCATGCTTAGTACTCAGCAGAGATGTCTACGTTCTTCGACCACTTAAACCCTAACTTACGCCTCTTTCAGAAATGCAACTTAGACCCGACTAAATATTGGCGTAACTTCGTTAGTCGGACTAACTTAAGCCCAAATTTACACCTTTTTGAGAAACGGGCTCCAGATGTCTGAGAGATTTGAGATCAAGACCAGAGTTCGACAAGGATGTTTGCTGTCGCCATTCCTCTTCCTTTTGGTTATTGACTGGATCATGAGGACTACCACATCAGGCAGGAACAATGGTACACAGTGGACACTTCTGATGCAACTCAACAATCTCTACTTTGCCAATGACCTGGTTCTCCTTTGGCACAACCAAAGTTAGCTGCAGGTCTATAGCTCCCGGTCTGAAAAAATTTGGATGGACGACCTGGGAGCTACAGTGCCTCCCATAGTAAAAACCTGCGATTTACGGCGCACAAAAAACGGCGCTAGTTTTGGACTGATTAACATTATTTCCACACAAATTCTGTGAAAACAATTAGTACCATTAAATATTTCAGGAAATTTACTACTGATATTGTCACTTTACTTGCCTCTGATATTCTTTTAAACACCATCACCAGCCACGTAAAGTGAAGTGATGCAATTTGTTTATATGGGAAAATGGCGACTCTCGACCTCGACGTAAATTAATATACTTCATTTTTCGAGGTCGGTTAGCATGTTTAAGAGAAAGTCTGAGGCAAGTAAAGTGACGATATCAGTAGTAAATTTCCTGAAAAATTTAATGGTACTAATTGTTTTCACAGAATTTGTGTGGAAATAAGGTTAATCAGTCCAAAACTAGCGCCATTTTTTGTGCGCCGTAAATCCAGGTTTTTACTATGGGAGGCACTGTAGCTCCCAGGTTGTCCTTCCGAATTTTTTCAGACCGGGAGCTACAGACCTGCAGCTAAACCAAAGTCAGATGCAGGAAAAATCAACTTGCCTTGCAACAACATCAGGAGGAATGGGATTCAAGATAAACTTGAAGAAAACAGAACTGATGAAGACCAATACCACTGCCCAAAAACCAGTCACAGTTGGTGTTGAGCCCAAAAGAGAGTCCCTCATCTACCTGGGGAGTGTGGTGGATAGACAAGGTGGCACACATAGTCACATCAAGTCAAGAATCTCTAAGACACGGGTTGCATTTACCATGCTAAAGAATATCTGGGCCTCAAGGAACATCTGCATTACTACCAAATTGCGGATCCTCAACTCGAATGTTAAGCCCGCCTTACTGTATGGAGCAGAGACATGGTGAATGACCAAAACAACTCTCCAGAAGATCCAGACATTTTACAACACCTGTCTCAGGTGCATCTTTTACATCCAATGACCTGAAAGGATCACAAATGAAGATCTATGGAAGAGAGCATGGCAGGAACCAATAGACATAAAAATTAGACCGAGGAAGTGGGACTAGATTGGACACAACCTAAGGAGCCCAGTATCCAACACCACACACCAAGCCCTGTACTGGAACCCACAGGGCAAGAGGAAGAGGGAACGGCCAACACCTGGAGGCATGACACAGAGGCAGAGTTAAAGGCACAGTTCATGACCTGGCACAACGATGCAAAAGCAGCCCAGAACAGTGCTAGATGGAGGACTGTTGTTAATAGCCTATGTTCCTCTGGGAACATCAGGCCTAAGTAAGTAAGTAAATACAGTCAAACTTCATTATCTCTAACTAGATGGGACTGTTTAAAAACTTTGTGATTTCTGAGTATTCGAGATTTCGAGGGTAAAATACTTAGAAAATAAGAAATCCATTGTATTCGCGATATCAGTGTTCGAGATATTGAAGTTCAACTGTAGACCAAACCTGAGTCCTATGAGGGATTCAGTTTTCAGCACAGGTAAACACAATCACATGTAATGCTCACAGGCAAAAAAATATACAACATCAGGTGCCTTTATTATAACCTGGAAAAATCTTTAAAAATCATCTTTTCAATAGCTATAATGTAACAATTTCTCGTACATGTATCATTATTAGAGCATCTTGATTTGCTATAGATTTAAAATAAATGTGCCCCCTTCTCTTTCCACCTCCTCCTTCCCCCCCCCCCCCCCCCTCAAAAAAAAAAATTATGGGGCCCAAGGAGGTGTGCAAAGATTTATTGTGGAATAAAAAGAAAAAAAAATATAGCTCTACATACCACAGTTTGTGATATTACTATGATATATGTTATTGCAATTTATCACCCCCCCCCCCCCCCCCCCCCAGTTCAGATAGTCAGATAGAACATTGAACTTAGATGTGTGATATTAAGCACAAACTGCTTCACTGAAATTTTTATAAAATATCAGTTTTGATAACCCTATCCATGTGCACGTGCAAATTTACTAAAATCAAAGTAGTAAAAGTACTGGAATGAGCCACACAGGAACATTTCAGGTACAAAGACCCCTTGAAAAGAAAGATAACTCTCACTTGAATAAAATCCAATTTCACCCTGCAAAATATGTTGAAATTATATGATGTATTTACCATAAATTATAAATCTTCAATTTCATTCTTTCATAAAAACATCTCATAAGTTAAATTTTATTTGTGCTAATGGCCTAATGTACAGAGGGATTATTACCCTTAAAACTAAAACTAAATGCTTCAGGAGTTGACTGTTCCTATACAATGTGCTAATAAATTGCAGGTGACCAGGAAACAAGCTGGGTGACCAACTGACTGACTGTACATGTGCACCATACAAATAAGCACTTTAATTTTGATGTTTGCTGAGCATTAATTTCCAAGCATAACAATGTTATTTTGTTGAAATTTGGGTTCAAGTCAAACTGAAATATTTAAACAGAACTTGATGTTTTATAAAATATGGAGAATTACAAGTTACTTTTGTCTAATGTTTGGTAAACGATTATCAAGACAACTGCAAGTGTGTAGAAAGCTCCAAATAAATTGCCTCCAAAATAAATGATTTAAAACTTACAGTTCAACCATGACAATTTAATATTAAAGTAAATGCTTCAAACCAATTTGGTATAGAATCAAATGCTGACGTATATATGCATTCATTTTTGAAAAGTGCAATAACATTTAGTTTTTTTTTAATTATATGGAAAATTCAGCATTTAATTTCTTTGCATCACATTACGCAGTCTTTGAAAGGAATTCTATAGGTGACCTTAGCATTCAGCTGTACCCCGAAGTTGACTTTTACAATGACTGGTGACGAGAATTAATCTCGGAATATATCAACATTCCTGATAGGAGAAATTTACCTATTATACATTATTTGGTCATGCGTCTGTGATCAGAGAAAACCTATGTTTAATAACCAGACAGGACTTATTCTACACAGGTAAGAAAATAACAAGACATGATTAATTACTTGATACCGAGTGTTAGCAGGCGACTGGAGTGTTTTTATTCCTTTTCCGTTTTATCGAACGTATCAACAACTGCAAATTACGTTTGACAGTTGAAACCATGTGCTTTTGTTATGCGCAAACATGTCAAAGCCTGTGTTGCGAGTGCGCAGGTCATGCGAAGCATGAAGTTTTGTTATAAGCGGGAATATACCTGGGTGTTCAGGTGTCCTCGGGCAGTGAACGGTGTGTATCGAAAACTTTCACATTGGAATAATATTTATTTATATCAAAAAGTGGCAAAAAGTCACGAAAAGCAGACTAAATAGCGGCGAAGGGGGAGATGCGTTTAATATGACAACAGTACTATGTTATTTAGCGACTACACCTGGCTGAATCAGGTGTTTTGACGGAAGAGCACCAAACTACCCCGATTTATTAGTGTACTACCGTGTAGTGGACGTCGGAGGAAAATGTTGCTACCCATCCCCCGTTACAAGGTTCCGTGATTGACAATGAGGATCCAACTTTTATGTTTGACTGTTTTAACTTTTTGGCTTTCTGGACTCGACGGTCGAAAAGTCGTGAAAGGTAAAAATGTGCTATCATTTTATTTCTATCCGTTGACGTGAAACTGATAGGTGATTATCAGTTGTAATCTGTAAATACAGTAGTTTTATAACACCTTTGTTGATGTTAAGAATTCACGGTGGGGAAATAATGTTTCAGGATTTTAAAAGACCGTTCCATAAGAAAAAGAAATATTTATTTGGGAAATCACTTTCAATTCACAACTTTAAACATTTAGTATTTTAATGTTTTGATTCTTAAAAGATTTCGATTTCATGTTTTTACGAAAGTCATTTTGTGTGACAAAGTGTACTATATATTTTAACGTGCGAAAATTTGTAGTTAGTTTTTTCTAAAGACTGGGTAATGGTTACATAGAACTAATTATAGATCAAAAGATGGTATTTACAAGTTTTCCTGCCTGTTTCCGTAGAGTGTACATTCTTGTAAATTAGGTTTCTAAAGGCTTGATTAATTTAAGAAAATGTCACACTGTTTGAAAGATTTTCCTTTGAAGATTTGCTTTAGATTAGTTGGCGACTGTTCAGACTTCAACAAGAGATATTGCTCAAGATACTGTGATGACAAATTCCTTTAATTCCTTAAAAATAGTTTAATTCTTCAATTTGGTTTTGAAATCAGATGTTTATAAAAGATTTCAGCAATTGTAAAATTTGTATGAAGACTTGTCTGTTGTGTGGTCTAAATAACAAACTAGTGTGATTACCCAGCCCTCTGCCTCACAAGCTGTCCGTTGTTCCTAGCAAGTTTAATTTGTGTTCATGGGGGTGTACAATTTCGAGAAGGTCTTTTTGGGTATATCCATTGATTTATTGTTATCGACTTAAAATTGCTGTGTATCAATTCAGCTTTTTGTTTGCCAAATATCAAGTATAAACTTGAGTTTTTTGTTTTTTTTTAAATATTTTTCATAAATTTCTTCAACAAGGTTTTTACCCCCAGTTTTTTTTCCTTTTAAAATTTTACAGTGAAATATGAAATACAGGTTGTGTATATATTGTATTGAATTGGAATTTTATGTATTGAATTGCATTTGATGATATACCTGCATTTTTTAAGGAGACAATCCAGTATGTGTACATTACTCATGTTTAAAAGGATGCATACTTCCTTTGATCTAAAAGATAAAAAGCTGCAAACAAGAAAGACCAAGGTCTAGATTGAATTAAACATGATAAGTTCAGTGGAATAGAATCTGGTCATCTGATCTGCTTCCTAATGGTGGGAAACTCTGCCAAAACCATCCACATATGGACGTCAATGGTATTTCAGGTGTTTGTTTATTATATACTTGTATAGGTATGTAGAAAACATTAACAGTCCACCGCTAAAAGGTAGTTGATCTCTAAAAGGTGTTTATAATCTTTGGTTTGGGCCAAAGAAAAGGTTTCAGAAAAAAAAATTTATCACTGTACAGCACAGATGTAGTGTTGAGAAAAATTCAAGATTCGTGCCAAATAACTACCACAGGCAAGCTTAGACGTAAAACATTATACTTATAAACATCCAACATACTTAAAAATTCAATTCAATTTTCAATTTCTTTATTTACCAATTAAGGGCCCTCGAGGGGCTACATGAAGAAAATGCTGTTAGTGATTTTGTTTCTATATTAAACCAAAATCTGCCAGAAATGTTCCATAAATGTCTGTTATACATACAAATGTTTAAAAGAATAATATGAAATCCAATCAAAATCTGTCAGGAGTCAATTGGATCGGAATCTTTAAAAAGCGTAACTTATTTGTATGTGGCTTAAAATAGGCTAAATATTTTTATAGCCCCATATTTAAACATATTTTGATTTATTTGCTAAGCTTTTCTTTTTTCGTTTTTGGCTGTTCAGAATTTTGCCTGACTTAATGGAACTTTGGATATGCATGCTAATTGGTTTGGATTGCATTTTGACATGTTTTTCATGACAGCAGATGTCACAGCCAAAAAACAGTATCAAGAAGATTTCATGATTTTAATTATCACTCAATTTAATCCAAAAAATACATTTACACTGCTTATGTAATAATATAGTTGTTGTTAAATTATTATTAAGATTTTGTTCAGTGAAATTTTTTCAGATTCTGTTAAGAATCAAGTGATAAATAATTGGGCGATGTAATTCTGTGTTCTTCATCTGTTCACTATGTGGACATCTTTATAGTCCGTCTGAACTTCTATGTCATAGATTATGCATGACTGAACATATTTGTGATGATTATAAGAAAAAAGGGAACAGTTTTGTACTGTAATACTATAATCTGGACACAAATGACAGCCTGATGTCCAATTTATGAGAAATATTTGTGGTCTCATTACTTCGCCCTGTCTGTGTTCAGCCCATCACTGGAGTGGCCATCAATTGTGCTGTGACATAATCTCCTAAACTTGTGTATATAGATAGAGGAAAAGGTTTCACTTCAAGGGGATGGAAGTTTGACTACTTTCAGATATATTATGATTTTCTTTTCCAAGGATTCTGATAAATCAAATAAACTTTAATGTAGAATAATTTGTTACACTGTAAATCAAATTTTAAAAAGAGGGTATGAAGGGTTTATTGTAGGTAATTTGTATTCATTTTGCCCACCTGCTGAGTATGAACTGGCAATGGTAGGTAGTATTTTCCCCCGGCCAGTTTTTTAAAAGTTTGCCGAGACTAAACCTGTAATTTTCACTTATCATTACAAAAACATTATAGTACCTAAAAGTGGTAATAATGATAATCTTTAAATTTATTCACATTCATACAAATCCCCCAATTTGTTGGGGTTAAGAGGAAGTAGGGTTTAGAAAGTGTTGACAAGATTTGTCATCTTACCATCATATTACCCTAGAGTAGAATATATATAGACTCTTCATGCAGCATGAATATATTGTACCACATGCAAGCCGCTGTTTGTTTATAATATAATCAGGTAATGACCTTGAGTGAAACCGGGACAAGGTCACTGGCTTGATAAGTATTTTTTTTTTTTTTTTTAAAAGGGGGAATGGAAGAGGTGTCACATCATAAAACATAACACAGCTTGTGCAAATATTGGTATAAAATCTTTATTCAGATAAGGTGTCCTGAGAGAGAAAAACTGGGTTATACAGGAATAATTTGGTGCATAGTTTAGGGTAGAAAAAAATGGTTCCAAGTTATTGCATATGTTACGGGACAATGTTGCCGACTTGATGCACATGAAAAAGCCCTGTGTCTGAGTAGAAAGAATTACAGGGTGGGTAAAGCGGTGACCAAGTGCAGCCACAGATCAGATTTCTAACCTATTGAACAGATTGACCCCTCGATAACGGTAGAATATGAAAGGTAAAATCAATTACATTTCCTTTGAAAATAAATCATTACCCAAGAACTGATGAAGCATGCTTGGTATTCTTTGTGCATATGATATTTAAATATCCATATTAAGAAATATTAATCCATGAAAATGGGTCTTTTTGTTTAAGAGTCGCCCAATATAAAGAACAAGAGCTGAGACTGGCCAAATACAATTCCCCATTAATAGGGCAATGTGTTGATCAGGGTAGGTCCTTACTCAACAGCCGCTTTGTATAGGAATGTGGTTGCAAAGGGACTGGAAAGCGTCCAAATATTAAAATGTATAGATTAAAGTTCTAATCACACGGCACTTTGTTGTCTTTATCCGTACTTTACATTTTTATGTACACATGAAATGTTTGTTTATATGTATAGAGTAGCATACCAGAACTGATAGGGGAAATATTGGCTCTGGTTCTCTCCCAGCTCACTGCTATTAATTTTTTCTCTTCAGAATTATTTTCTTTAAATTAAAATGCATGCATAATTATAATGAATTCTTGTTGATCTTTATTTTTTTGTTTAATAATTCTTTTAGTTTTATTATGCATAAAAAAACATTCTAAAATATCAAAGTATTTGATATCATTTCTTATTTAATTATTTTTTTTAGTTTAATTATGCATAATTAAACCTTCTGAAATTTCAAAACATTTAATGACATTTGAGAAATTATCAACTATAGCTGTTGATTGAACATACTTTTTGGGTGCATTTTTACGTGCGTTTTCAAGGAATTTGTTACGCACTCCAGAATAATTGCATATTTGTATGTAGTAACTGTCTTTGCCGAGGATCATGTCAGCTGTGCTCCTACAATGCACCTGATACAATCCAACATGCACAATCTGCATTTTACCACGATGCATTTTAATTGTTGTTCAATTGTTTTTGACTAATGTTCAGTTTGGAAGTGATGAAAAATGATGACAGAATGTCTGAAAAATTTGAAGAATTCTATTTTAGTCCAGATAAAATGATGGATAGGTCTGCCATTTTTATGATGCAAAATTTAATTATAGCTTTTTACATGATGTTATATATGTCAGAAGTTTTATTCCTTTCCACGATTTATATTCTGTAATGCAATATTGCATTCAGATGGCATATCATTTTCTCAGATTTCATTGTATATTTCACTGTGTTCATACCAATCAAATTTAAATAAGAACATGCCATATAATTATATTATTCTTTGTAATTTTTTAAACCATTTATAATCATTGTATTAAGAGCCATTAATATCGCAACTCTCTCTCTCCTCATATTTCATTTTGAGAATTCCAAAATAACTAATGTACCCTTATTTTCCTCAACATTCTTTCCCAAATCATTGTCAACATAAAATGCTAGGAAGACTTAATATTTCCATTTTTCATGAGGACTCTGCTTGCAAGCCTTCACACACATTCAATATTTACATATCATCATGTCATGAAAATAGTCTCATCACACTGGGGATCAGCTGTTTATTTTCTCCCATGACTGACACAGTATATAATTGAAAAGAAATGAATGCATTAATTCCTGTATGTAGAGTATTGGTCCTGACAGATACTCCCAGATATCAACAAGAGGGCTGTGATAACTCTAAGCTGTAAATGTTTGTGTAATTAAGTCCTGTTAAATAGCTGTTTGGCTGACCATTGGGGGTCATCATGAGAAGGATGCCACAGTGAGGCTAAACAGATGATCTGATGAGTTACTGCCAGCAGTTAATAAACAGAAAATGTGCAAAATTGTTTCCAGCATGAAGTCATTGAGATATGAAATTGTTTCATTTGTTGGTAATGATTATCTAAATATTTGAACTTGGGTTGGGTATTCACTGGTCAGGCGGTGTGAAAAAGTCATTTCTTGGCAGTTTTTTTTTATAATATCCAGATTCCTGCTTTATTGTGAACAGGAAATATTCTGAATGATCAAGAAAATTCATATTTCCATGAATCATCACGGTTTTCTGGATAAATATTTATTTTTCCACTCAAAATTCTCTAAGTTTCATAGAAATTAAATTTGGAGAAAATAATCTCTTTTCATAAAAAAGAAGTGGAATATTTGATGAGGGAGATGTTTTTGATGTGTTGTATTCTGCCTGTGTGTCTGACTGGTTGGGATAAAATGGGTGCATTTTATGGTAATGAACAAGAAATTTATCAAGTCATATATAAGCAGCTATGAATAATCTTGAATGCCCACAATTAGTTCAGGAGAATCTGGCATATCTCTCACATCTAAAATTGGTTTAGCAATGATATAAAAGTTCATCTAAATGATTGAAAGGGGGTAAAGAAAGTCTTTGATGTTTGAATTTAAGTATAATGTGTTATGCTTCTTGGTTTCAATTCATAGCCAGCCAGATAGGCTTTAGTGAAATAGAGAAGGTGCGATGTAGATAGTGTGGTCCAGTAATTGGAATCTCTTAGTAGGTGAAAGTAACTGGATACCTATTAGCTTTAACTGGCTATATACCTCAAATAAAATCGTAATAGTGTTTTTAATTATTTTTGTCCATATAAGGGATAGTAACTAAGAGTTGCCAAAGGTTAAAGATGTACGATTGGGTGGGGTTTGATTAGAACAGTATTTTGAGGGGTTAGCAGGGTATGTGCATCACAACTCTTGGTCATTAACCTTTGAAATATTTACAATATACCACCATCAATCAATCAAAATCATTAAAAAAAACTAACGAAAGGTTGATGTTCTGTATTTTGGAGCAAATTTAATTCAATTTTTGTTTACTCATTTATTAAAATGGGAAAATAAAGCATACTTGTCCAAGAATTTGTTTAACATTTATTTTTGGTAAAAGTAGTAAAACTTTTATTAGTGTTGACCATATCTGTACCATAAACTTCAACTTTAAGATTGTATCCTCAGCAGAGGAGGCTCACTCCTCCTAGGCACCTGATCCTACCTCTATCTTTTTAGAGGTCTGTGTTGCTATGCTTTGAATTTGTATTTCGTTTTATGGATTTTTGAGATGTTTGACAGTTTGTTATTGTCATTTTTCATTTTTTTCTCAACAGAGGCAAAATTCAAAAAGTCCCCAGAGAATGCCACTGTTGAGGAAGACCAGAGACACCTCTTTCATTGCAATACAGAGAGAATTAAAGGCTGCACAAGGAACCAGATGAAAATCAAGTGGTTCCACAATGGCATCAAATTAACCAAAAGAGGCAGTAATTTCAAAATCAAAAAGCATGGAACAACTCTTCTCTTTGACAACATTAAAGTGGAAAATCGTGGGGAATACTACTGCTCAGTCAGCTGTAAAACCAAAAAGTTCACCATCAGGGGAGCATCACCAAAAGCATACCTGCAGGTGGAAGGTATAATATATTATATGCATACATCATTATATCATGATTTTATTTAACAGATTGCAAAGACTTGTCCATCTCATTGCTAGTTTAAGATCCACAAATCAATGTTGTTCAAAGTGAATAAAATTTGACGATGCCAAATTCACATAAGCAACAGTCATTGTCCTAATTACTAGCAGAATTCAAGATAAATGGGACAATTTCATTAGATGATTCATTTTTAGCATGTAATGTATTACTTCTAACAAGCCTGACTTTTTGAAAATGACTAATCAAATTCTGCAGAAAAGTCATATTTTACAAGATAGCTTAATGTAGATTTGAGTTCATGGACAGTGAATTACTGATCACGGTTGTTGATTGTTGTCTTTGGTGACTTCCTGTAAACACGGAAACGTTTGTATGGGGAAAATTTTCGAGCTGACCAAAGGTTCACAATTTTTTTCACTCATAATGCTGTTTTGAAAAGAAGCACAGCAACACACTATGAATGTCATGTATTGTTATTGTCACTCAAAAATCACAAAATTTTTCACTAAAAACTATCCCCATTTACAGTATTATTAATTTGCTATGGGAATTAAAATGGCATCCTTTGATGAAATGCCATATGCCTAAATGGTCAATGCTATGTTACTTTTATGTATATGTATATCTCTCTTGTTTGCTCTCTCAAATACTGAACCACTGGTTTATACGGGTTAAACTGTCATTTTCTCTGGGAAGGATCTTGTACATGACTGCATTTGGTACCTTGAACTTATAAAAAATCCATTGATCTTGTCTCTTTCACAAAATGTTTGGTTGACTTGGAGCGTCCACACCCTTGGACCTGTACAATTATTCATTCACAAAAATAGGCCAGTTTAAATCCAACGGAGATTGATATCAGATTAGTAATAAAGGTATTTCAGGTACATCTTTTACTTTCCAAATAAACCAAGGTTTTTGTAAAGGTGCATTAAGATTTGGGGTATTTGTTTTCCTCTTACACTTGACAATGTTTTTATATACCACCTTGTCTAGTGTGAATCAACTCGATCAGGTTATGATAAATTACACAAAACCTTTTTATTCAAATTGGAAAACCTTGTGCTATTATAATTCTCTGAGATAGATGGCAATTAATGAAAGAGATCTAGGTAATATTGACACAGAAGTGTAGGGTTGATGAGAGGTGTGCTGGGTTGTGTGGCACCGATCACCCCACGGTAAACAGTCCGGTCACTAGAAACAGCCCACTGTGGTAGGTAGAACCTCTTCAGGCATGTCACCTTGAGAGAGAAAACCAGTGACATTTCACAGTAAATGGCCACTTGAGTCATGTCTGCACAAGAATCTGTATTGTTGTAGATGCTTTCTGATATTCATCAGACCAGGGCTTTCTCTCACTGCCTCTCCCCTTGATAGAAGGAGTATCTGGCCATAAAATAAGGCATTTAACAAAGAAGACAAGCATGCATTTGCAAGGCTTTGTTGAGTTGTTAAAATTTTTACTCGGTTGGTCGACTTCTTTTGTTTTTAATGGAACAGAGACACAAAAGCTATCTTTTTAATCTTTCTAAACATTAACTACATTAGAAACTCAAAACTTTGGCATAGGGCTGATCAAGTGATGGAGTTATCTCCCTTTTTACAGAGCAGATGGAGAAAAAAAAATCACAAAAATTTCATTATGAAAAATTGAATTGGTTTAGAAGGTCCAAATACTTGACGCAAAAATGAGGAGAGAAAAATTGCCTTCAAACTGGTATTAACAGCGTAAGAAGAAATTGATTTTAAATACTGATAAGAAAATAGATTTTAGTAATGCATTTAAGTCAAGATTAGGAGATATTGTGTATATGAAATCAATACTTGTAGCATTTTTATTTAAATTTGCAGAGAAATAATGGCATGTAGGTTTGTTTCCAGACATATTAATAATTTTGCTTCACTGAAAGAGCATTTGCTTAGATTTGACAGTGGAGTATGGGTGGTACTTTAACTAAGAATAGTCGATATACAGACTTGACAACTCTTGATTGTATTTACTGAACACACCCTTAAATGTCACCGCTAATATTAATGAAGTTTTTTCTGCTTTGTTTGACACATCTCCAGGTTTAAATAGGTCCGAGTTTCTGCTCAGGGATTATGCAAAAAAATACATGTACTATACATATACCTGGTTATGCAAAAAGAAGGTGAAAGTGAATTATACATGAGCTTAAAATTTGTAGACCAAAAAAAAACCCCACTTCTATTACTTTAGGTATAATGTTGAATTGTGGTATTGTGGTATTGCGGATACCCTGGATGTGTTTTAGTGATTTGAAATTTCCAATCACTTATTCTTAAATTTTTATTTTGATATCTCCAATCCTCTGATATCTTAAAAGTTTTTTCTCTGTTCAAGAAGACGGAGACAATGAGGTTTGGCTGTATATGAAATTGCGTACATTTTGCACTCATTGAGGGATGTGCAAGCAGGACTTTTATTAAATGGGTAAATGTTGAATAATGAAGTGAACTTTGAATCAAGGATTGGATCATAAGGCTGTAATCATCAAGTGTGCTCCATTAAAGGTCCTACACACCTCATGACTTTTACTTTTTATGACAGTACGTCACAACATGGCAATTTCAACCCATTATGAAACTATTTATATCTCCATATTTGTGTGTCTATCTCTGTAGCGCAATAGGTACGTTTTGTTCTACTAACCTTCAGGTCCCAACTTCAAATGCTGTAGGGACTTTTGCTTTGTATGAATTGTGATAAATATTAAAGTTGATTTATTTCACAAACTTGAACATTTTTTTCTGTCATTTCAAGTCAAATGCATGCTAGAATTCCATATCTTTAAGAATTAGAGAAGTTTTTGCTTGTATTCAAAACTTTTCCCAAAGGTATGGAGGACTCTTAAGACAAGAAACTTTTTGTATTAATGAAAAATTGAAAACCTTTGTCATATAACACAATGTGATGTTTGTCGTTTCTACAGTTCCCGTTCGGTTTGTGGAGAAACCAATTGATCGACATGTTACACCTGGTAATCTACAGATCACATGCTCTGCGTTTGGAATCCCTGCTCCTAAGTTGCGATGGCTGGATATCAATGACACAGAGGTATAAAGAATAGTGAAAACTGGACTTAAGTTGTCCAATGCTAAAAATCATAAAATATAGGCAAAATTCATATAGAGTATATTTGTACATTTTGATGAGTGAAATTATCCAAAACTTGTCAAATTAATTTAGGACATTGTCTATTCTGCAATATACTAGAGAGATCTTTTGTGTAGTTAGAGTACCCTACCCTTTGATATAATTTAGATCTAATTTGTATTATTATCACAAATTATTTAGACCATTTTGCATGTATATTGCCCATTTAAGTACTAAACAATAAGTTTTATATTTAATAGTCCTTTTTGTTTTTTAATATTTTTGAGTAAATATGGCTAGTGGCTTTTCTTATTTTCGTAAGTGTAAAGAAGTCCTTTGAATAATTAAAAGGCTTTTACATGTGACTATTTTGAATTCTGTGATACTAATCAAGACAATGTTTTATTAGATCAACGATACAGTGACCCAAGGAGTGGAAATCATCACTATAGATAATAATCTGATGATTAAGGAATCTAATATCATCTTTACAAATGTGGTCACCAACATGAGCGTCAAGTGTCAAGCGGAGAACCACCTAACCAGTGGCCCTAGGATCAAAACCCAGCAAGCCAAGGTGGTGGTGGTATCAAAAAAGGGTAAGCCCATTAATTTCTTTTCTAATTATCTAATTAATGAAAGAGGGGGTCATTGTTATGCATCATGATGTGTAGATGCTTTTATTTCGTATCTGTGTTTGAATTGCTCGATCTTTTCATGTGTTTGTTACTTAATCTAACCTGTATTAACCTGCAAACTTTAAATCCAAGTTATCAGAAAATCTGGTGAACCTATTTTCCTCAGTGGTGTCTGTTTAACAGACTTTTAAGTTTTCTTTCTCTTGAGTAGTCTCCAGAAAAATAACTAGAAAAGTACAAATATTTAGATAAAGTTTCAGCTTGTTGTTGTCCAGACAAAGACTTTAATTAGGTTACCAAAATACTGCAAACATTGCATTTATGAAAACCAATGACCCAGACTATGGACTTATATTTTGGACATGTTCATTTTAACAAGAACCCAACAAAAAAAAAAGGCGGCAGCAGGAGATTGTTGGATATTCTTCATGCAATATGTTTCTTTCTTTTGATGGATTCATAAGATAGAATGCCATTGACATCTTTATCAGTTGTGCTGGCTTGAGCTCAACAAGCAGATGCTGTTGAACATTTCAACATTGATATACTTTATCTATATTGAATACTGCATTGTGCATCATAGAAAAACAAGCAACTCTCTGGACAAAGACTGTTTTGGAATTGAATCGCTCTTAATTACTGATAGGATAAGTGGCTCCGGGGATTTAATGGAAGGATTCACAATAAGCCCTCATAATGATCCTTGTGATGGTGCTCTGAAACTGTTCAATTAGAAGTTTTCAGAATCATTTTGAAAGATTTCGCATAAAATGATGTGTTCTACAATAATCTTGGATATCAAGGCCCCTCACTGAGTTTGCCCAGTTGACATAGCTTGCGTGTTTATTTTTCCTCCAAGATCACAGAGGATGCTAGAATATTAGCAAAATATTTGATCTTGGAACTTGATAAACCTTCTCAAAGGATTTTTTTTTTAAAGATAAGGTCTTGGAAATAACTTGTTCTTAAGTCAGATAAGGATTTTTGATTATTGCAGCTTGGCTTCTTTTTGGAATCAGTTTTATAAGAAATTTCACGACAGATGGCCTGAGAGCACAACCCTGTGATAAAAAAAAAACGATTTCACTCCTCTTGATTCTCATGGTGAAATTTCCACCTCTGCATGTGATTTTGATAATGAGGAGGTACTGGTCACTGTGGACATTAACTTGAGAGAGACGGTTGTTATTGAAAGCAGGCAGTGGTGAAAATTGACGCCTCCCCAACTAGGTTCCTAAACACTTATCTCCGCTTGTCATGTTCGAGCTTCTCTTTTTTGTGAAATTTAGTTAAAAAAATCTTTCCTGTGATTTGAAACTGACGAAAATATTTGGAGCTCATCTTTCCTGATAAAACGAATGAAATGTGGAATGTTTAATTCATTGAAGCTGGATTTTTTTGCATGAAACATTAAACAAGACAATTTAGGGACAAATTTGCACAGTGATGAGGAGTAGTTAGAGGATTATCACTGTAGGAGAACCAAGACAATGCAATTCAAGATAATGAATTTGTTATTATTGCTGATGTTTTTTTATTTTATTTCTGCAGACCAAGTCAGTCAACCACCAGTTCGGTAAGTATTGGTTTTCTTATCCATCCTCTGATGCATCATAGATTCAGAAAAATTGATATATTTCTATCACTTAATGTGTAATCTATTTACTTTGATTGATAAATAGGTGGTTTCACCTAAGAACATTGGGTGAATACTTTTAAATTCATATTTCTTATACAACCTCACATTTTGGTAAAGGAATATTTGAGAGGGAAAGTCTTTATAATCGTGGGAAATACTATGTGAAAAAGATGTTTTTCCGCTGGCTATTGCATGGCTGAATAAAAAGCACTTGAGGTATGGTGTATGTCATGCAGTGAGCCAAAACATACACAAGTCATATAGGAGGGCTGGGAATTCTAATCCTAGGGTCTACCAGTTTATGTTTTGACTTGATTGAATCATAACACTTTCTCCAAACAAATCAAATAGCAAACAATAAACACCCTGTGCTTATGAGAACTACTACTAGTCCAGGCCACATTTTACCCTTTTCAAATGTGTCATATGTAGCATAATGCTGTTATGTAAATCAAAATGGTTGATCAGTTTTGAGATCACCTTGATCACTTTGATTTCTCACCATATATTTACATGTGTTGTTCTTTTAAACTTTGACTAAAAAGCTGCAACAACATTTAATTTGGAGCTTCCCTGGGTA
Organism: Magallana nippona; assembly: GCA_033439105.1. Lineage (NCBI taxonomy): Eukaryota > Metazoa > Mollusca > Bivalvia > Ostreida > Ostreidae > Magallana > Magallana nippona. Next base: position 8,473,321 of record CM065925.1, read on the forward strand.
TGGAAAGATGAAACTTATGAAAAAAAATGTCCCTTGCACCTTTACAACATAGAAGCAATTGTAAAACTATATAAGTTGTATTATTTATGTGTTTGGGGAACTATTCACAGAAAGTATGTGCATAGAAATAATCAGCAATGGTACTAAGTTGGGGATGATCATACAGTGAAATGAACTCAATTCTTTAAAGATCTCTACAAATTGGCATCTAGCACTGTACCATAGAACATAGTGCATAGAACAATGTTTCACATACTATTTTCACATCATATATCAAATTGCACAGTTTTAGCCAAAATAAGACTTTTGGGAGATGAATTTGTCGGGTGATCAGTATGGGCTTTCGACCCTACAATATAACCTAGATGAGTGACCTTTTTCTGTCTGATCTGTCAACACATATCCCCCCTGAATGTTAGCCTGATGTCAGTCTGGCTCCATTCCTAAAGGTCACCAGTCTTTAATAGAGTGTCAAGTTCATTCATAGTCCCATTTATAACCAGAGTTGGTCATTAAGAAAATGAGCTCAATATGTCATATGAGTTTCAAGTTTGTTTTCATTGACAATGGAGCAATGAGGGTAACATTAGGGTCATTGTTCTTACTGAATTAGTCATGTACCTGAAAATGTCCTAGAAGTAAGCTTCCAATAGGAGAATTGTATCAGTGAGGGGTTGTGGAGTCTATGTAGGTCTGTTGAAACACCTGTATGTTAAGTTGACTCTCCAGCTGCTCTTAAAGTGCCTGAATTCAATATATTCTATCCTTGCCGCACACCAAGGGACGATTTATTACGGCTCTTACAGCATTGCATGTCCTGGGTTGTAGACCGTGGTTTGTCCAATTAATTTGACTTCATCTTATCTTGATAATGATATTTGACACTTCTGAAGACAAAATTCATTGGTGTTTAGAATTGATTCTTTGTTGATCGGGCCTTAATTGTTGGGTAAGACGTAATGAGTTGAAGTTGAGCTAGAAGCTATTAACAAGACTGAAAAAGATGTTAACACCTTTTAAGAATATAATTTTTGTCCAAATGTGCACTGAAATTTACAACTGTAATTTAGACAACTTAACTCGAGTTATTCTATCTGCAAAATTACCATTGTAAAATTGATGGACTATTACTCTTGAATGACAAGGTTGAATGCACTGGAATTCTATTTGCATTTTTATTTCTAATTAGTTCTAATTTTTCGAAATGAATCTATGGGAAAAGGGGGAAGATTGATTGAGTAAAGACTATTATTACTCAGAGTTTTTGAAGTACAGGATACGTTTGAAGCATATTGTTATGAAACAGACATAAAATTATCATTGAGAGTTTGTTTATGGAATTCCATCTATTTAAAAAATAAATATGTAGGCTTTCCAACATAAGATTCCTTCTTGCTGGGCTAGAACTTCTTTTAAAAATAAAATTTCTTCATATAGGCTTCAAGGAACATGTGCCCCTTACAACGGCACCATCTGCAAGCATGTTCTTGGAAATGAAGTCATCCTCTTGAATGCCTCCTATGGAAACCCTGGCCTGGAACAAGATTCCCAGGTGAATGAGCTTATGCAAGGGGTTCTGTCCTCAATGGTTCGAAAGCCAAACTGTCAGGCCGCTGCCCTCAAAGTCTTCTGTCGTCATGTGTTTCCGGGATGTACTGAGGAGACAGGCAAAGCAAAGCCCATCCACCTGTGCAGGTACATGTGATCCTAGCTCCTCATTTGTTCAGTACTTGTGTATGATATAAACCATGCTTTTATCAATGAGTCTTGTATCATTTCCAGCTGATGATCCAATTTTTTGTTTTTGAGAAGCCAACAATTGATTAAAAAAGTTAATTATTAATTTTGATTGGCTCTGTAATCAACATTAGTAACTAAACTTTGTAAAGTTTGACTTGCAGTAAACTTTTACATTACCAGTGCATGTTTTGCATAGTTGCATTCTGTCCAAATTCATAAACATAATAGATGCCCTGTAAACGTTATTTGCTTGAATTCCCGTGCTCTGCTTTACTGTACATTTTGTATTCTCCTCCAAAAAAGATAAACAAGTGAAGAATATTCCCCAAAAGAATTGGCAAATAATGGCCTGTACCATTGTAGAATGTATTTTTAATTTCCGTGAAATTGACACTGATTTTAAATTGAGGACAAAAACATTGTCATAAGAGAAGTATTGGGACCATTTATCTGATTCGGGTGTTCTTTTACATACCAAAATCGGTTTTCAGTAATTGCATCCAGTTTAATTACTTGAGAATAATTGCTTGTCATAGTATTAATATAAGGGAAAGGAAACAGAATATTGAGAAGTTAAAATCAGTGATTAATCTGATCTGGTTTTTAACTTCCTACGTCAGTTCCTTATGTCATTGCTGAATACATAATTATTTATTATGAATCCCCAATTCTATGGTGGGAATGAATAATACAATAAAATAATGGATCACATCTTTATCAAGGGAAGGAATCTCCCAGTGATTTATACCTAGTGACTTATTGGTGTTACCAACAATGAATATTAATTGCCTAAAAAAAATAAATCTTTTGGTTCCAACAGCTTGCTTGTAAAAGTGTAGATTACTAACAAATTACAATTTTTAGCCCCCTGCAATATACCTGTAAAAATATACCTGTAAAAATTCTCCAAACTGTTAACCTCTCAATTTATTTTTTACAATTCAGAGTAATTTTAAGAAGATTATCACTCTTTTATGTACATTGGAAGGTGTTACACATCATTACTTAGCTTCATAAACATAATTCTTGAAACAATTAGTGGAAAATCTTCATGTAGTTGAACTTGATGAAAATAATCTTCATTTGCTGGGCATTGTAAATGCTTTCATCATCTGTGCAGATGTTACAACATTCAGTGCATGGGAAAGTAATTACCCTCTTGAAACAAGTGGCACAGACTTGGTAGAACCTGAAAGTAGTTCAAGATTTGGGGGATGTTTCTTAAGGTGTGGGTACAAGTGGGAAAAGCTGCTATAAATTTGATTTATGAGAAGTTAAAGTAAACAAAAATCACACTGTTTTGGCAGTTTAGCTTCGAAAAAGGTTCCATATAAAATATTTTGTCAACACAGACCAAGACTTTTTGTCCCAAATTATTAGAGTTTCTATTTTCTTTATTTTTTGAATTGAAAAATATATGAGCATACCCACTTCTAAAATAAATCACTGAAGTGGTTTTACTGTTGTAGTTGTCATTAAAATATCAGTTAGGAATTAACTTAACCTCAATTTAATCCTGAGATTACAGAAATCCTTCTCTTTTCTTGTCCCATGAAAGTGAGTTAACTTATTCTGTTTAGTAAACCAAGATTGCTTTCCCACGCAGTCTCAATAGTAGATGTCGGCTGCATATATGAAAAGGGGGAATAACATTTAGATGAAATAAGATACAAGTTTATTTCTGTCTGGTTTATGATTTGATTCTGTTTTATTTGAAATGATTTAAGATAAATGATTGATATTGAATTGAGAGGATTAACTGTGTACCAATTATGACTTGGCCACACACTGTGTAGTCACTTTAACTTGTAAATCTGTGAAATATTTTAATATGTTTTTCCGTTTTAAAAACCAGTAAAATGGAAGTAAAATGAATGGAATCTGCCCCCTAGTAGAGTACAATAATATGAATTTGGGTATAGGATTGATAGGGATTAATGAAAAAGAACTTGTTGTAATTTCGGTAACAAACCGCTTTTTGTGTGTTTTGTATCCTGTGGTATTTGTTTGCTTTGTAACCTCCGATTCTGTGATTGTAGAGAGAGCTGTCTGGCCGTAAAGGAATTGCTGTGCTTTGACCAGTGGAATGAATTGAGTTTGAAAAGAAAAATAGCTGGTGCTTCTCTTCCTGACTGTAACAATTTGGCCAGCAAAAGTGATAATGGATCACAGTGCATAGATGGCAGAATATTTCATAAAGACACGAGTCAAGTTACCTGTTAGTTTTCATTTTACATGTAGATCTGTAATTAATCTTAAAGTTTCTCTATTTATTTTTCTATTTTCATTTTAGACAAACTTTAAATTTGCTCAGTAATCATTACACTAAGTCTTTGCTGAAATGCTTCTTATTTCTTACTGCAATTTGCATGATTAGTAACAGTATTTGTCATGTTTTTGTAGATCAGTGTTACAAGGGAACAGGTCAGTGGTACAATGGGACGGTCAATGTCACAAAGTCGGGAATTCCCTGCCAGGCCTGGGACCGTCAGTACCCCCATGCTCACCAGCGCCTCCCTTCGGTATTTCCGAGCCTGCAGGGGGGAGAGAACTACTGCAGGAACCCTGGTTCAGAAGAAAAACAGCCATGGTGCTACACAACAGATAATCTGAAGAGATGGGAACTATGTGACATACCTAAATGTTATGGTAATAACTGCAGAGTTATGGAAGATTGGATTGGATTCCTTCTGCTTAAAAAAAAAAAAACATTATTGTTGTTATTTAGATTCTTGAAAATAGATTATTGCATAATTTTCTTGACCAATCCTATGAATTTTACTAAACTAGTCCTGTAATTTTTAACATGAATGTTTTTCAGTGGAAGTTGCCCAGGAGATGCCAGAAAACCAGAACCTGACAGTTGCCATCATCATTATTATTATTGTTGTTGCCTTGGTTGTCTTTGTATCAATTCTGATGGCTGTGCTCTGTTGTCAGATCTCCAAACAACGCAGACATGTAAAGTATGACAGCACTCCTCAGGAAGACCTAGACATCGATATTGATAAACTCCCCACCAATTCTTGTTACCACAAACTCTCGGAATGTTCCAAAATCAACCCTAAACTCCAGGTTATGGAATACCCCAGGAATGATATTGTGTACATCAGAGACATTGGTCAGGGAGCTTTTGGAAGAGTGTTCAAAGCAAAAGCTCCCAACATTATTAAGGATGAATATGATTGCCTAATAGCAGTCAAAATGTTAAAGGAAGATGCTTCTGATGAACTGTTACAAGACTTTCAGCGAGAAGCTTCCTTAATGGTAGAGTTTGATCACCCAAACATTGTGAAATTGTTAGGAGTCTGTGCAATAGGTAATCCTATGTGTTTACTGTTTGAATACATGAAGAAGGGGGACTTGAATGAATTTCTTCGTCTGAACAGTTGCGACAATTATATTATAAGACGACACAGCATGGACATCTATTCTGAGCATAAGCCCTCATTAAACACTTCCAATCAGCTTTATATTGCAAAGCAGGTTGCATGTGGAATGGTGTATTTGTCTGAAAAAGGCTACGTACATCGGGACTTGGCCACCAGAAATTGTCTTGTGGGTGATGATCTTGAGGTCAAGATTTCTGACTTTGGACTGGCGAGGAGCATTCATTCACTGGAATATTATCGCGGAAGTGAACATGACGCAATACCGATACGATGGATGCCCCCTGAATCCATCCTATACAACAAATTCACTGTTCAGTCGGATGTGTGGTCCTTTGGGGTTTTGCTTTGGGAGCTGTTCTCCTTTGCTCTTCAGCCTTACTATGGCATGACACATGAAGAAGTAGTTCAGTTTGTGAAAGATGGGAAAGTGCTTGCCTGTCCTGAAAACACACCCAAGCAAGTGTATGACTTGATGAAAATGTGTTGGAACACAAAGCCAACCTCAAGACCATTATTCCACCATCTGCTCAAATCTTTAAACTCTTTATATGAGGATTACCAAAAGAAAAAAGTGCTGAGTGAACTTGTGTAGCATTTACTTAAAGTATTAGTGACAATTGTTCAATGATGTGAATATAGGCAGCATTCTTCCTTCCATAATGAACAAAGTGAAATGCATCTGAATACGATAAACAATTACCTATACTGCCAAAGTCTTGTCTCTCAGCAAACACAAGTAGAGGTGGGGAGAGATGTCTCTCTCCTGATTCCTGTGTAGTGCATTAGCTGATATAAGGGGCCAATACTCTTGTGCTTCCAATACATATTATAAACAAGTCCCATAGACTCATTGATATGAGCCATAGTTTAAACTGTGCCAACTATTAAAGTATTATTTCAATGATACAAGTACCGGGTATGTATTTGGAATTGGAATCGGAACTCTAACCAAGTTTTCTATTAGACTTTTTTTTAAAAAACCAGTTCAGGAAGTTTTCAGTTGTAATACACTCCTGCAGTGTATTTTTGTGTGTTATCATTGCTCCATATTTCCTATACTTTTTTCTACAGATTTGTATTAAGATATAAGAAGTGATGTCTGCTCCTAAAGTATTGCAGTCTGCTTACAGCCTCCTTTATCTCAGAAATGGGGGCTTTATCTTGCCAACTATTCCCCTGACGATAGGATGGATTTTGGATTGACTCTTATCTGATTATGAATTCTTGCAGCAGCCAGGGTTAAACTTGATCTAAATTCTGATAAGATGAAATAAGGCAATTTCTTAATATCTGCCATTAATTTTTGACGTATCTTTGAAGTATCTTATGTTTGGGGTTAAAGTTTCAGTTTGGGTGAAAAATTTCAGTAGCTGTAAATCAGCCTTACTTTACACCTGTACATTTATTTGTATATGCAATATTTTTTTTGTTTCATCATTTGAACTAGTCATTTTGTTGGGTATGCATGTCATTGTGTATTTGTTTGGGAGAATGAATACTTGGTACAATTAAGGGTTTAAGCTGCACAAATGTTTTATATGTATCACCTAGTATAGGGTCTTTACTTAGAAACAACTTAAGTACGTATACTTGTAATCTGTTCCCATTGGATACTGATTACTTGTAGATGCCAAAGTAATAGTACTTGTTTAGGAATAGTACTACAGCTTATTATGTACTGTATAGGACTTTCATTGAAAAAAGATTTGACTATACTACATACAACTGTAATATCGCTCATCATAGGATGTTTGGAATGTGTGTTTATGTGTTGTGAAGGAGTCGATATGTGCATATTTTCTAGTCAATGTACATTCATGAAACTTTGTAAAATTGTATGTACACATCACATATATGTACAGAGTATTTCATTTTGTTAGAATGTCGCATGCTAGGTGCATTTTTGTGTGGGTTTACTGTGCTTCCTGAAATAGGCTTGTGATAATTTTGTACGTGAAAGACTACAATAAAAACATTTCACACTGATGGTCTTGCTATATTTGACAGTAAAGAAGCGTGCAACCCTTACCTTCATTACACATCGTCCTTTGCGTAGATTGACACCGCATCTGTAATAAGTTGATTGGCTTTGTTAAAAAAAAGTATTTGCCATCAATATTTTGAGCAAACTGGGATGATGGCATATACAGCCGATGCGATTTCCTATAACTGGGTAAAAGTCATATTGAAAAAAAAGTAGTCTTTAAAAATCTTTTGCACATCTTGGTATATCTAACAATCTGGGTACTGGATACAGATACGTATATATAGTTATAATTATCACGTAAGTTTCTACCCAAAATTTGTTTATCCATTTAACGGCATTCTTTTAAATTTTCTCTGAACAGTCTTAAAATTCTCTCATTCATTCTCTCTCTCTCTCTCTCTCTCTCTCTCTCTCTCTCTCTCTCTCTCAAAAACAGCATTAATAAAACGCTGTGATTTTATCCATATTCATTGAACACCAAATGTAAGGTCGATCAACGAAATCAAATGTTCATTGAAGAACAATGTCGGATATAACGTACTGACATGACCATTGTCCACGAAGTAACGAAAAATTATGCCCACGAATATTAATGTAACCACAGTATTGTGTAATGTAAATATGCAACTGTTGTATTCCCTATATTATATGATGATCAGAAAATTGGTTTGTTTATGTCGAAATGCTTAACTTAATTTTGTCAAGTTGCAAGCAAGAATTGCGAAATAGCGCATCAAAAAAGCTTTCGTACATGAAAAAAGTGATGTCAATCGCCCAGTGACGCCCACGACCTGCAAAGTTTGAGATTGTACAATCATTGAATTGTTATGCCTAAAATATACATGTTTATTACACGTGATTAGTATTTGAACAAGGAGGATCTACCAAAATTGTAAAATCCGTGGTCGAGTATCTCTAGATGTTCCGAAGTCTGACTATCATATGTACTGGAAGTCGGTCTTTTAAGGCCATCTAATTTAAGTGACTCAGATGACCTTTCGTTAGTCGTGCGTCGTTCGGTCGTAAAATTTATAACATTTTCAGTTTCTTCTCGTAAACTACTAGATTTGGTGTATTGCATCAGTAGGCGAAGGGAAGCGTAAGTTGCTAATTTTTAGAGCATTTTGTGTATGGTAAGGATAAACCTAGAATCCTATAGTTTCAACAAAATGGTACTAGGGTCACGGATTCTGACTAGTGTAAAGGCGGTGTGTTTTGAACATACAATGAAAATGTCTTTATTCTTTTAAAAGCTTGACATCTATAGCGGGCAAAATGAATGCAATGTTAATTGATAATGAAGCCTCTTCCTAAAATTGTGAAAATGGTAATGCATGCTTGAGGGATTCTGATTGGGGGTGCAGAGTGTGCTATTGATTATGTAGTGAAAAATGCATTTATACTTTGAAAATGTTTCTTTCCCCCTTGTCCTGGGTTTTCTTTGTGTAAAGGAAACTTAATTGAAGTATGGGCCAGCATACTGCAGTTTCGTTTACACCCCCCCACCAACCCCCTCTTCTTTTTCATACATTGTCGAGTTCTTCGATATATCAGATCCCCAACATTAACCCTTACAATAATTACTGGAAAGTACAATATTTGGAATGTTGGGGTTTTTTTTAATTACGAACGATGCGTGGATTAGAGATTTAGAGATTAGAGAAAAAAAACGTAATTGCAGTATACTCATGTTAGAACAACTCGAGGATTTATAGAAATATAAGAAGCATAGAAACTTTGAGTTGAGGACAGCATTTCAACCCGTGTTCAGTCCAAATTGTATATGATTTCATCCTCGCAGACAACGCATAATGTTTAAACACGAAGTGAATAAACTGGGCGGTCTTTTCTTGTGCGTGTACCATTGTGCAGTTACATCAGCACCATTGTTCTTGATTCTCCTAAATTAAGCGCAATTTTACGATACAAGTTTATTACATTGGAGACGGAGTCTATTAATTGACGATTATTTCTGACAAACAGAATCGATGTAATCGTCTGGAATATTTCCTCACTTTAATTGTAATCTTGACAATGCAACACGCACGACTTAAATAAAGAATACACAAAGTAAAATGAATGCTATGTGAATAAAATTGTGCATAGAATGATATTATCCATTTAGGATTTAACATAGGTTTACCACATCATCTAGAAATGGTCATCCATCCGAATTTTTTCAGACTTGGAGCTACAGACCTGGGGTTACAAGAAATGTGGAAGTTATTATGACAGTTTCTTGAAACCTGATCTTACATCTGGGAGATCGGAAATATGAGTCAAGCCAGCAATCGGCTTGCATCAATCTAGATGACGATCTTGACGAGATTCGGTCTGCCTGGCATTAAGGCGGTTTGCGTTTAGCAATGTCATTACGTAATGACATTAATGGAGGTGTTGGAACTACTCACCCTAGGAGTAAAAGTCACGAAATGGAGGGTCTTCTAGTTATTACAGCATTGTAATAAGACTAAGTATTTGCACATGTTGTATCGTGACACAATTTCGTCTTAATAAGTTGAGTTGAATAACCTCACTTTAGCCTTTCTTTTGGTGTCTTATCAAAAAACTTATCGAACACACTTGGATTTTTAATTTTGTTTTCTTTCTGACTTTATTTGCATAATTTTGTAACATCATCAATATCCCGTAATATTTTTATTTAACTTGTCAAAAAAATATAGCATTTTATATTGGACACAGAAATGCCGTTTTTTCCAAGAGATGAAAACTCATTTTGATCAGGTTTACGGCCAGACAGGCTGAAATGATAACAAATGGACCCGTGCACGGTGTCAATAAATGTCCGGGCCAATAATAAAGCGGACAGGCAAGCGATATGAGGTGAAGAAAATCGCCCTTATCGCTCCAACTAAGCATCCCGGCTATCTCGTTTATGGAGATTTAATAATGTACAAGCAATATCCATGAAATTAATAATCTGTATCACACACACATACAGACCCAATGGCGCATTGTCCAGAGTCTTAAACACCGGCAAAAGACAGTCGTTTGTTAATTACCCGACATAAAAAATCTATTGAAGCTTTAATGCGAACCCTGAGCATGTTTTGTGCAGGGATGGGTAATAAAGGTTGATGTACACGACTACAGCCACATTAAGTATCGTGTGCTGAAAATTTCCAAGTCACCTGAACTCTCAAGTGCCACTGTGTTACTTCCATATAAATCACTTCAAATAAAAAAAATTCTTTAAAAATGCCTTGCTGCTTTTTCACAAAGATATTTTTATTTAATTGAAAAAGTTTGATCATTTAAAGGTTTACTTTTGCCTTCAGACAAAATGTATCATTCATTGTCCCAACTTTCATTCAAAAAAGGTGCATATTTTATGTGACCGGTATGTCAGTGTCTCGGTTCTGTCCAAAAATTATAAACACTTAAAATCATCAATAATAAATTTATTATTTCATTGCATTCAGTGATGTCTAAATAGGTATTCAGATTTTGAAATATTACAAATGTTATAACTTATAGAAAGTAATTGTGAACTCTTATAATAACATTTTGTTCTGAGAAAAAAGTATATCAATTTAATAAAATATACATGTACAGTTTATTATCTGAAGTTCAAATAGAAGAAATGTGTCTAGGAAAATGTTAGAATTTCCCTTCAAAACCACTATTATGTTGCATAGAAATAAAAAAAAAAAATACAACTCAAGAGCAGTAACTCAATGTCTTGCATTTTCCCGACGAGATAAAGTTTGTAAGACAGGACAGGACATCTCCTTGGCCAGTCTCACACAGGTGAGTTCCTGAGACTCCACTTGAGTGTTGGCCAGTGCAGCCACCCTTGGTGAAGACTATAAAGATTATGTCCCCTCCTGTTGAGGTCATTCTACAACTGTTTTGATGACATCACTCAACTGTTGGATGACTTTTGGCGAATTGTCTTTCAGGGAGAAGGACAGCAGAACTTTTTTGGTGGTATCTAGCTTTGATAGCAGGTTCTTGGCAATGACATGGGTTAGTGGCTATGCAAAAGAAAAAGTAAACAATATGAGCAAACAAAATTTAAACAATATTAATGTAAAATTTGAAGGACCGTACCATGTTCTGGTTGTCAATATGCATTTTAGAGGTAGTATAAAAAATCTTCAAAAACTGTTCATTCATTTCAAGTCCTCTCTGGTAATCAACAATTTCTACTTTGGGTTATAATTTATTCTTAGAATTCTTACACGCATAATAACCGGTAACCAAAGTCAATATCAGGTATTTGTCTTATAATATACTGGTAAAAAAGAAAATCTTAAACTCAAAGGGAATTCAAAAAGAAGGAATGGGTGTGCCTGATGTTATCAATCACCTGTATGCATATAATAAAACTACATGTAAATGACATAACTAAAACACCTATATTTGTTGAAATTATTACTAATTTTGAAAATATTAACATTTTGCAACACAAGGAGTAGGATATGAAGATAAACCAACCTCGTCCACTCCCAGCAGAACTCGGGTCGTGTAGGATGGTCTGGCGGCTGACATTTCCTGGAGAACTACATCCCTTGTGACCTCCACCTGCACAATATGACACATTAAGGATTGTTGTGTTATCAGATAATCTCGGTGTTTGTATGACAAAATATATTAAGCAAGCAGTCTTACAATAAATCTGTGAAATATCCCATACCATTGTTCCCATTTTATTTAGCTGAGTAGCTATGATGAAATCATAGTCTTCATAATGACAACATAGTACTTCAGTTGCTTCGCCATCCAAGTCAACAGCTACCTATAATATATCATTTTAGTACCGTAATTTTCTGCATTTAATTTTACAGCTTTAAAGGTATAAAGCTTTTCCATTTGAAAATTTCCATAATAGTAGTAAATGGATTCATGGCTTATATCATCTGCAAATTATACAATCTCATGTTTTTTCCTCTATATACTGATTTAGATGGGGAGCACCTATGGATAATGCTCTGAATTTCTATCACATTTTATGGTACAGACCCTAGGCGTTAAATGTGTGGCTAGGGTAATATATCAATCAATTCTATAAATACACCTATATAGAGAGAGGGTATTTAGAACCACTTTAACAAGGCCTTGGACTTTCAGTAGGACGTAACTATCTATTTCTTGTGTCAAAACAAGTTAAAAATGATGCTGGTTTCAAGCAAATACACCGATTGCGTACTCTTAGCTCAAAAGCCAGACAAATCTTGTAAATTTCAAAGAGGCATAGCTGAATGGCCAGCAATGAAATAGACAGGCCTACGTCACAATGCTGTTTGAAACAACTAACAAAAGTCCAAGCTCTTGTTAAAATGGTTCTATATACCCTTTGCCACTAATTTGATGGATTATTGGTCTTTTGTTCATTTCAAATCAGGATATTGTACCGTATCCCATATCCGATACCGTATAGCCGTATATGGCAGGACACAAATTTGGAGGATTTTGGCCTCCAGGTTATACCATTAATTTTGGCAGATATAATTTTGGTGAATATCCTTGTCCCCCTTCATAAAAAATCTACTGTTAATTTATCTTTAACAACTGAGAATTTCATGAACTCAAGCAAAAATCCAATGTCACCATAACGAGGTGGTAAAATTTGATGTCCAATCCTGGCTACTGGGTATACACACTTCAATATAAATAAATAGTACTTAACAGGTCCAGCACAGTCTCCTGATTTAGCTATATAGCTTGAAAAAGCTATATAGCTTAATAAAGCTTTTCAGAATAGCTTGATAAAGCTATTTATGCAGTTATTCACAAAAATGTTAATTATTAGAAATATACAAAAAATCGCGAGTTAATTATTGCTCATACTTTTATTATGGACCAATAAAAAAGCACCCTATATAAAATTAGTTTAAACACTGCTGCTTTTGAACACTTTTAAGCAAAAATTATATTTCCATTGTTTGGGTAACTGTCCACCACCTTGTGTGCACTGAGGCATAGATAAGTATGATTTCTTTACATTGTGCTGAATTATTACCAATCAATTATCTTGTTTACCATAACTGACCTTCTTTATATTTCATTGAAGAAGTAACTGTGAGGTCATGAATCAATTGCCCCAAAACTTTTAGAACTTTAAGTGCAAAGTCTCTGAGAGAGACACAAATTGACGAGTAATCTTTACATGCATTGTTTACAGAACAGTTCAAAATTGAAAACTATCACTGCACTAAAGTGTGATTTTGTTTACATGCTGAAAAAAATACACATTTAAGAAAATTGTATGACAAAATAGCTAAATCAAGCTATTCTGAATAGCTTTATTAAGCTATATAGCTTTTTCAAGCTATATAGCTAAATCAGGAGATTGTTCTGGACCTGCTTAATACATATGTATATGCTGGAAAAAAGTACACTGTTTCTTATTATAAACAATCTAATTGCATCACTAATCAGACAATTATCTGCACCCGAGTCGCTACTGTCCCCTAAAACAACAGAAGTTAACACCTCTGTCATGGGGTTAATTACATGCCTGAAGTGAGAAAAGCGAAATGGCGTTCAAACAATTAACTTCTTATTCATTGTATAAACATTTAGTTTTTTACTTAAATTGATTTGTATTGAATATGAGAAAATTGAAATTCATTATGAAAAACAAAATTATGTATATAATAATTGTCCATTTAATCATGCTTATACAAATCTTTAAAAATGTATGAAAAAATAAGCTCCAAACACTGCAATCTAGATTTAAGAACTAAAATTTGGTGATTTTAAATTTGGCGAATCTTCAAAAATCGCCAAAACTATATCCACGCCAAAAAAACAGCTTATAATGGTTTGAGTTTTTTAACCAGCCCAAATAAAGTAATGGGAATATATTTATTATGTATATTCAAATTGCACTGATGAAAGAAAAATATTATTAAGGGTTGAGAAGAAACTACTTCAATGAATCGCACCTGTTTACTTTTAATACCGGGAAAAACACCACCTGCAGCCATGAGCGCCGCCATGTTGTTATATTGTTAATTCATTCATAGAATTATTCGATCACAAAATCTATTTAGTCATCTGCTTTGAGTTACAAATGAAAACATTCGAAGAGTTAATTGGGCAATTATAACAAAAATTTTATAACAGGTATTTTTTTCGGCTCAATGCAGAAAAGGTATTTTTTTCCCAGTTGCTTCTCATATGCCCAAAATTTTTCTGTTTTCATTACTCCAGTATATTTCTGTGCAGTACAGCAAAACGTTATCTTCAGTAGTATGAAATATGACCAATAGTAATGATAATACCGACAGCTTTGTAGAAAAATTTCAAAGAACCAGTATCCATCATGCAGTATATATAAGTGTCAAACCCTGTTAGAGTACTGGCTTAAGACCGATTCTCCCCAGTGCATTTTTACTGGTGAGAATGGTACTTGGCAAAAAATGATGTAACAATGCACTAGCGAGAAATGGTACTTGGAGAGAATTGGTCTTAGGCCAGTAGGGCCAACACTGAGCACTGGGGTAGAAAGATAAGAAATGAATTGTTTAGAACTTTTTTTCTTAAATACTGAAAATAAATGGCATAAAGAACAAAACTAATCTTTAAATAAAACATTTATTAATCATGGTACAGAATTAGGTATCTTCCACCTTTATCTTTTTCCCTTTCTCTGAAATATAAGGAAACATTCTTGAAGTATTCTAAAATATAGTAAATATATTAAGATCACATCGTTAGAAACCCACTGTTGATTATGCTTTATCCCTCCCTCTGTTACACTTTGATAGAGAGAGAGGAAAGAGGTGTAATCAACCATGGGTCTCTGACATTCTAAAAACATACTATACGTAAACAGTTCATTCTCTGCTGCCAAAAAAGCAAACACAATTCTAATACTTTTCTTTTTGATTGGGAATGCGCACACATACAGTAATTACATAATTTGTTGTGGATTTTAACTAACCTAACCTGCAACAAACATTGACCTAAAAGTAACATTAAACTAATTGGGTTAATCATAAATAATATCCTTAAAATGACAGATAAATCTGACTTGCTAATATTGACTGAAATTTTTATCTAAAAATATACATCATTTGTCAGTACTTACTTTTCTGAACTTCTTTAGTTCCGCATCGCTTGACAGGTTTATTTTTCATGTTTTTCTTCAGTTTAATTTCTGCTTTCACTGTCTTTTTACTTCTTTTACCTCCACATTCCTCACTGTTTTCTTCTGTGATCTCATCTGACAGTCTGTCATCATCTAGTACATCCTCTGTCTTCACAGTGACCTCTGACTTTACAACCTTTGACCCTTTTGGCAAGCCTCTAGCTGGAATTCTGGCCACGCTCATACAAGTCAGCCGGAAATCTGCATTGTGCTTGGTTAACAACTTTACATTTACCTGAAACATCATAAAAGTATTGGACCAGGTATATACGACATTTGTTCAACTAATCTATTCTCAGAAGATGCAAATATTCAAAATTCTTCAACAAGTACTTACCTCCTCTCCCTCCAAAATAACTGAGAACATTTTGATGAACCCATCACTGGATGCTGTAAACATGTAGAACTTGTTGTCTTCAGTTTCTTCTGCTGTAATGATGGATATACCTCTAATCCTGAACACACACAGAAATCATCAAAAATGAGTCATCACCTTGTATAATGAATCAATTTTTTTTTCAAAATAAATACTCAGTTTTGCAATTGATGCATAGATAAATGTATAGCCTTGTATATGTGTATGACAATTTGGTATGTGTCATATATAGTTTATATAACAGATTTACTTCCCATTGAAACTGACTGCTTACTTAACCAAAGTACATGCACAATATTTACATATGCACTGCTATTTGATATTCTTGTTATTGTATACTGCAGTTAATAATCTTGCTCCTTGTGACACATACATTTCATTGTATCTAGAAATCATTTAACATGCAGTAGACTAAGCTTGTAACATAGATCTGGACATTCTTTCCACATACCGGTATTTCATCCATTATTTGTTATAACCATGATTATATTATTTTTTTTTTAAAATGTAAATGACCCCTTGATTGGTGAATAAACATATTTTATATATGTATCTAATGTGAGAAAAATTCAATTAAAAAAAGCTAAGTTGATATTTAGAAGTACTGGTAGCTGAATGAATTGTCAGTGAATTGACCAAAAGGTTTTGTTAGTGGTAGGAACCTGAATTACCTGTTCACTTCTGTATCGACTTGTTGAATCTCTTTGTCTTTGATGATGTCATGGAAGTACACCACACCTCCATCTCCACCATAGACAACAATACTGTCCTGTACAGAGGCAAAATACAATTTATACTACCATTTCTCCAAAAATTATCATACAATAGAGACAGCATAATAAAGAAGAGGATTCCAGTATTATAGATCATACAATGGCTTGTTCTTCTGATACATATAACTTTTTAATCTTGTACAATATTAAAAGTATTATGACCTTGTTTAAAATTTTGAGACATTTATAAAACACTTTACATTTAGAAAGGTAAAGGAGTTTATTTTCTTCTCAGCTGTCCATGATGAGCATATGGTGGCAGTCTGAAATAGAAATTGGAAAAACATTTACTGACTACTCTACTACACAAAGTGACAAATCTCTTTACTTTTAGGAATTATATTATCATGTTTTTTCTCATTCTTCCTAACAGAAAGACAACCTGCACTTCTAAAACACATGTTACAACTGTATTACATATACATCATACCTGTATCTTACATGTTAATCTATGAACAAAACTTAAAAAGTTAACTAATAAGTTGGTATGAGAAACTTTGAGAATTCAATATGGATGAAACTGCATCATCACTAAAACACATTCCGAATTTTAAAAAAAGTTCGACTTGTACAATGTTTTACGGTAACTAAATTTTAAATTTCTTACAAGGGTTAAATTGTAAAATCCCTGCCAGTTTTGAGCTTGTGGTTTAAAAGATAAAAAAGTAATACTTTAACCAGTAATGCATTACTGTGAGACAACAAGTTTGTGGAAGAAAACAAATGTTAAGTTTCATCTAATTTGATTGTTTATGTCAAAAGAGAGTACATCAGACATCACAAAGTGTTGTTGTCTCATACCTCTGGTATGATTTGGCATCTATCACAACAATCACTCATTAAGATTGTATGTATCTTCTAAATCAATCCTTCACACACAAGAAAGATAAAGAACTGTACCTCCAGTTTGTACACATCCACTTTATTGGTGAACACAACAACGTAATGTGAACCACTGGGGGACCAGCAAACAAAATCTGCTGCTGAAAATACACAATTCCAGTACAGAATTCATATGTACAGAAAGAAAGGACATTTCTAATGCATTATCAAGGATTTCATCTTATGAAACGCAATTTGATGTGTGTTTTCTAATTATAAAGTAAACAAAGTAACATGAATATAAATTATTAATGTTTTACTGACCTCGTTTAATGTTTGTTATGTAGGCCGACTTTCCTGTAATAACATTCCAAGTCCTTAGTGTTTTGTCTTGACCGACAGTTAACACCAGTTTTCCACTGGGATGGAGAGATAACCACCGCACTGGACCCCTAGATCAATAAAGTGGACATGTCAAATGACTGAAATGAAATTTAACACACCCCTCATAAAGCAGGTGCTGCTGTTGGTAAAGAGCTTGCTATTCCTATATATGGAATAGTAGAATATTTACTTTGTCTTCCTTTGAGTTGCCTTATGAATGAGATTTATTAACTTTCTCATCATAAATAAAGTTGAACTTTGTTTTTGTTCGATACAAGATGAAACAATTAAATGGTTTCATCTGTGCCTCCTGATGCCAAGAATCCCTTGTTTGAAACCACTATGATTGTGTTAAAAAACATTATAGTGGTACTCATTAGAGACTATAAAATCCAATACACAACCTCTTTTGAGTTCTGAATCTCCTTTATCCCAACAAAACAAGTTCCCAATCACATGTATGCATGTCTTACTTGTGTCCTTTAAATGTCTTCAAACACTCCCACGTAGCTCTGCTCCATATACAAAATGTTCCATCTTCACTGGCACTGAACAGGTGGGAACTATTGAAAAACTGTAGACAGGTCAAAGACCCTGTTACAGCAGAAAAATGAATTGTCATACATCAGCTCAAAAATATTCAAATATATGTACATCTGGCTAGAAAGAATATGAGATATAAGTAAATTAATTAGCTTTCAAATTAACCAACCTGAGTGATGTACTAAAGACCCTAACTGTGTTCTCCTCCCAAGATGAAACAACTGAATGGTTTCATCTGTGCCTCCTGATGCCAAGAATCCCTTGTTTGAAACCACAATGTGTTTTATGCAGCCAGAGTGAGAGTGGTCTGTGAAGCTTGGTTCTAACTGGAAATTCTGTTATGAAAATTTAGACTTCATGAGAGTAGTGGATCAGAAACCCTGTATCCGTATCTGGTATGTCACAGAACCCAATATTGGTTTTAATGCAACAGAGAGAGAGAGAGAGAGAGAGAGAGAGACGCTTAAGAGTTAGTAGCGACAGTCAGCTATAGTCTGTCCCAAGATATTTATGCAGCACATTTGGCCGATTTTGAATAAAAATACACATACCTGTGAAAGAAGTGCAATTGAAATCGATGAAAGGGAAAATTTCCAAGATATCTTCAATAACACATTATCATTTTTCACTCATAAAAGTTCACAGGAACGAAAACAGATTTCTTACGGAGATCTATAATGGGGAATGTTTACATCTTTTCTCCATTCGGAAGTCACTCGGAATACCTCGCGCAATTTTTCAACGTTATCATCCGGGTTCATCATGCTTCAGTACAAAATCCCCGTAGACATTACATTTTTTAGTCGTGTATTGAAACATGATCAGCTAGAGGGGGCGTTTCAACTGAGAAATCTTGGAAATTTTCCATACTTTTGAATGAACATCTTTTGAACCCTGAGGTATTTATAATTATCGAGCAATTAAGCAAAATGAGAATCCAGGATATCTTGGGACAGAGTATAGGGAGAGATCATCTAGGAGAGAGAGAGAGAGAGAGAGAGAGAGAGAGAGAGAGAGGAGTAAGTTGGTACATTTATAAACGCAAGAATGATGTCGATAAAAGTCACATGACCAAGAAACTCGACACATATATTCAGCCAATGCCGAATTTACTTCTAGTTACATATAGCCCTTCTTTAGTTGTATTTGTTTACATTTTCTAAGTTTTACCATTAAGTTGTCATTCTCTGAAAAAGATATGAGAATAGGCATGGAATTAATTTAAATATATCGAACAATATACTAAATATACAAACCTCTCCTACTTGGACGATCCTAAACCCTAACAATAGCTCCTCGTAACATCCAACGACCACTTCGATGTCCATTTTTGCCATGTGTTTGTGAAATACGTCACTATTTTTGAGGTCAGTAGAAAATAGACGAACGACTTAACATATTCAACGAGCACGCGCAGAGACTATTTTGTGAGGCCAGAAGGAAACGAAAGAAGTTAGGCCTACAAAAAAATATCGAAGAATATATATAGAATGGCAGCTGCTTCAACATCGTTGTGGATGGGAGATGTAAATATTTAAATTGTTCTTTTTAATATGCAACATTAGATTTAACAATATTTCTTACAGTGCGGCTTGTTAGCATGGTTAGGCGAGCGCAGCATGTGATGTTCACAGGAGTACAGGAGTCGGCCGACTCCTGTTACGTGTAGTAGACAGCATGGAAAATGAGCATACCTCCAAAGACGATGGAAAATGCGTCTAATTTCTTTTAAGTTACTACTATTACCAAGTTAACCAGTGGAATATGTTTATATAGTCACATGAGCTGGTATTTAGTATATTCTGTCCCAACTTAGAATATTATCCAGGTTGGACACAGCCCACCGTTTGGTGGTGTGACACTCCCCCGGCCCCCCTCCCCCATCCCCCATTCAGGGGGTCAGGAGTGGGGTAGTCAAACCTGTATAATACACCTATCTATGTTATTTACCATATCCAAATGCAGGTCATTTTTTGTTCATTACCTATTATGTTTTTCCGAAGAAAAGCACATGTTGACATGTTTTCCACCAGTCCACTAGCAGTACATCGAATTACCGAAATGACAGTATTTACTGAAATGACACATGAAATTACTGGAATGGCACTCAAATCTACAGAAATGACACTTCAAATACATTAAAATGGTGATATATTATTCATTTATGTCTTTCAGGTAAAATGCTACATAACCAAACAAAAATATCGTATTAATTGAAAGTTAAAGAACGATAACTCTTACAACGACAATAATGATATACGGTATTACATGTACTTTAATAAAATAAATTATTGAAAAGAAAAATCAATATAAATTAGCAATTTCTAATTAACGATACATATAGCCATTAGGCTTAATGGGGTATTTTAATTGTAAATTAATATCAGAGGGTCCAATTACGTGCTCATCTCATAATTTTCCAACTATCCAACCATTTTCTGTCTTGCAATTACATAGGTATATATTCCAATTATTTACTATACTATAATAAAGACAATAATGAATATAATTTAGTATATTTGTGGTGAAAAACAACTTTTTATTAAACATTTAGTGTCATTTCTGTAGATTTTAATGTCATTCCGGTAATTTTAGTGTCATTTCGGTAATTCGGGTTACCCGTCCACTAGGGTCTGTGATTTATGAAAAAATGAGCACAAATTTTGTCTTCAAATGAATGTTTCCTTGAAACTGTAAATTTTACTAAATCCACTAAAATTGATACCCATCACTATTAATGAAACGAGTACTTTGATTTAAGTGATGAATCGGTGTTTAGATTTTTAGTGCGACGTTCTCTAACTACTACATTTTGGATTTCTTATCTTTACAGAATGTAATGTATACCTGCATCAAATCCATCAATTGTAACTCATTAATGAATACTAAGAAGAATGTTTAATCAGCACAAAAGACATTGAGATATTCTGTATAGGATCCAACTCATGACAATCTAAAGGAGTTGGGAGGACATTTTCTGTATCAGAAATTATTCATGAGGGACAATCTTGGGATTCAATGCTTATTCATAGTTTTGTGCTTTAAAAATGTTTTAGTTATAATAAAACATCAGATTTTTAAAAATTTGTTTCAGTTGGATCCTTACATGGACGAATCCTTCATTTCTATGGCCTTCAAACAAATGGGGGTCGCAGTCAAAGGAATTAAAGTTATTAAGAGTAAAACAACGGGGTATGAATTCTCTTCATTTTTTGAACTTCTTTTTAAAGTGTAATGAAGATTTGTCGGAGAATGATTATAATCCTGATATTAGAAAATATTGAATACTTAATGTTTGGTAAAAACCTGCTGCTGTACAAGATATGCTTACAAGTTATGATAAACTTATTAAAGTCAAAATACAACTCTGTTTATAATGTTATGAAATTTTAAATAGAAAGAGAAATAACACGGAGATTTTGTTTTGATTTAATGATTTAACTCTTTGTACACTATTGTTTAGGTTGCCAGCAGGTTACTGCTTCATAGATTTCCACGATCCAGAAAATGCTCACCAGGCCATGTTGAAGCTGAATGGAAAGAACATCCCTAACAGTAGTCCGGTAGGTGTCTATCAGGGACAGAGATCAGACCCAGAGCTGGGCCAGTATCAAACCAAGTTAACAGCTAATCTCTCGCCAACTGATGACTTGTACCATGTTTTAAATTTTATTAGGCAGGGACAATTTTCTAGTGTTGAATACAGACTGGATAGCTTTTTGTTCCCACAAAGCAGGCTGTTGATGGTTTTCTGAAGGTAAAATGTGTCCACCGGTATCAAAGACTTGCATATTTATGAATGATGAGTAGGGTTATGTTCAAAAGGTTGGTGACACTGCATTAATATATTCTTTTCTCTTTGTTTTTTCAGACAAGACGTTTCAAGTTAAACAGTGCCAGCTATGGAAAAGAACACCTATCAACGTAAGAATATACTTGATTAAGCTGATCATTAAGCGTTGGATGCTTGTTTTTGGATATCGTCGGTCTTATAACACAACAGGCAATGCAGACAAATTGAATACAGCGCATTAGCATGGTATGTTAATTTGTCCTCATGGCGTGGTGTTTTATAGGACCCAGGACATCCAAAAATAAGTATTCAATGCTTATATTTATATTTTGATGTTTGTTTGTATGAAATATTTTTGTATCATTGCTTTAAAGCCATTATATATACGCTCTTTGTCAGGGATATGAAAAATTGTTGGAACAGCCATATAACGTTGTTTAGTGTGCTTCCGCGGCTTAAAATGTAGTGCCAGAAACTTTGCAGTGAAAACTCTTTTTTGAGATAAAAAAGAACTGATATAATAATTTTTTTTCAAAAATACATATCAAAATGATTATGTAAGTCTCATTTTATCATACAAATACAAATATCATCAAAACGCATGATAACATTCACTTGTGTTTATATGCAATGTGTGTTATTGAAAATTAAATGTCAAAGATTTCCAATGCTAACATAAGGGGAAATTTACACCAAATGTAAATATTTGATAATAACAACAGGGTAACTTTAGTCCTTAGGGAAATCATATTTTTTTAATTTTTTGGGGTCTGGACCACAACATAATAGGTGCAAATACAAATCCACTCATGAAAAATAAGTACTAAGTGAACTTATGACACTGTGTATGGATGTCTCTGATGCTTGTGAAAATTTAAGTTAAATGTATGCATTACTTGTAAGAAATCAGCTGATTATTTATTCAGTCCAGAGTATTCCCTGTTTGTGGGTGACCTAACAGAAGAAGTAGATGATTACACACTGTACCAGGCGTTCTCCAGAAGGTTCAAGTCCTGCAGGTCTGCAAAAGGTGAGTAGAACTTTTCATATTGAACTTCAACTTCATTTAACTTTGTAAAAAGTAGACACTGAGTAGATCTCAAACTTAAAAGCCATGATATTCATAGAAATTAAAAAATTATCAAAGTTTTCTTGCTTAATGATTTGTTAATATTATACATCTAATAAAAAAACAAAAAACAAGAAGTACCTACACATTCCCCTTTTGTATTAATAGTGGTCCTTGAGCCCAGTGGGAAGAGCAAAGGGTATGGTTTTGTGAGGTTCACAGAGGAGACAGACCAACAGAGAGCCCTGATAGAAATGCAGCACATGCAAGGAGTCGGGAAAAAGCCGATACGTGTCAGTCTTGCCACACCAAAAAGGTAGCTAAAATTCAAAACTAGGGGGCTATTGGAAACACAAAGGATCTAATTTTTGTGAAAGATTACACAAAGGAAGAAATGTACTTTTTGGATACTTGGTTTGCATTCATATATTTTTATTGATGTGTATATTTAAAGTAAACTGATTTCTATTTTAGGCCAATGGCACAAGACCCCAACTCCACATACTATGGGAACTACTATGGCCAGAATTACTACAACAACCAGTACTATAATTACTATGGATACAATGCCTACAATCAGTACTACGATCCATACAGTAATTATGTAAGTGTCCTATTGTCATGCATCAGGATTTGTGTGTATTTGTTTGAATGAGAATATTTTTTTTACATGTATAAAATAATAATTTTTGCACATGCAAGAAGAGAAAGAAGTAGATAATACATGTACAACACATTTTTTAACAATATATGACAATGATTTTACAGAATAATTATTATGAAAACCAACAAGAAGAGGATATGGAAGCATTAGAAGGTAAATATTCAAATGAGATAAAATTATCAAGTTATAAACATTGTGTTAATGGTGTCCTTCTTTCAGCTCAGTTCTACAACTCCTTCATTGAGAAATGTAAGGTACACTGAATGTTTGAAGAAGCATACATACTCTTTTCATAACTTGTGAAATCCTAGTGGGTTGCAAACATATTGAAATTGGGTTGTATTTTTACATAGGGCAATAAAATAACTTATAATAAAAATATATTTTTGTGTGATTTTAGAACCTGAAGTAGAGGTAGATGTATTCAGATATAACAAAGACTACATGGAGCAAAGTGAGGTAAGCTGACGCCTAAATCCCCCACCCCTAAAAAAATACCCACATGCAAACAGAACACACATAATGCTGTTTTGACTACATGTATTTTGTCTCTGTAATGGTTATATTTATCTACAGTTTTACATTGTATATTTGACATGCACAGATTGACTTTAGACATTATACATGAGTTTAAACAAACACTAGAGATCCCTGACAATTCTATGTAAGGGTTATTTATTTAGTTACTTTCTATGTTTTACAGGAGATCTTTGATGTGCTTGAACTTTCTAGATGGACTCCACTAGATTCTGTTAACTCCAAACTTCCAACTGTTAAACTGGTGTAAATGTTCCATTGTTTGGAGACTCTTTCTTTTTAATGGCAACTACACTTCCTTTTAAAAACTCATGGCAATGTGATGAGTGGACCAGTTGTGAACATGTGTTCTGTTGATGATAAAATTTGTCGATTTCATGATTGTGAAATGATGTCTTACTGAGATATAGACTATTTTTGAGTAAAAACATATATGATTTTTTGTATATATTGAAATAAAACTGTATGCAATCTTTTCTATTTGTTTTAAATGTAACTTAATGAGAGAAATCAGAGATGAGGTAATATACCTAGCTTATTTATCTCCAAATTTGCCTGTTGATTTACCCCACACCCGAACTCTGAACTTGTTTTACATTATCATATATGAATGCTTATATGTATAATGCATGTAAGCGCAGAAAATGAAGCAACAAAATTATCACTTTTAGTGATTTAAGCCCAAACATTATTATAGTATGCGGCAAAGTTATGACTTACAGTACCGTTAAGTCAACCGTGAAATACAAACGTATGTATCCTTCAGTTTTCAATCATGAATAAGTTTATAACCGGCAAAAACTCGAAATGGATGTTAACTAACTTCAAAATAGTTTTATGTTTTAAAGTGGTGTAGGACCTACTACCAATCGGGGAAAAAAAACAAAAGTATAATTTTATAAAACCTTTTCTATGCCGAAATTGTTAGCTAACAGCGTAGCGCAAAGGTCTAGGGCGTAAACTACGAATCTGTAAGTCATGAGTTCAAATCCCGCTGGGTCTTTTAAAATTTCTTACCTTTCCAAATATTGTTAATTAAAACTCATTTTTTGGTCAAATATTTTAAAATTTGAAAATTCTAAAACGGTGAAAGTATTTTGATTACAATATTCTTTTGTCCACATTAAAATCGACAGGTGTCCCATACCACCTTAACATGGATCATAACCATCGGTGGTCACGTCCTTTCTCACGTGATGAATATAATGGGACCACCCGTGAGTATTCAATGGTGGTCGTTAGTAACTATTCATCAAAACCAGACTCCAGTAGAAAATTGTACTCAAAGTGGCATTTTTCTGCAATATTATTTCACTTATCACTATTGAAATACCATTTCACTTATCACTTTGGAAATGTCTTTTAATTTATCATTTTTAAATTAAAAACCAATTCACCTGTCAATTAAATATAATGTCATTCATCAAAGAATTGTCCTCAATAAAATCTCAATAAACTGATAATTATATCGTGCTTTTATCGTTAAGGTAGAGACCCCCTTTTTCGTAAATATTTATTTCAAACCAAATCCAATCTATCATAAGTTTGAAACACTCTAATTAAAATTAGCCCTTGCATATTTATATTTGTTACGCCCTACGGTATAACAAATATAAAAACGTAAGGGCTAATTTTTAATTAGACTGGTTTGAAAACAACTGAGCTGAGCTATTTTTTATATATATATATATATATATATATATATATATATATATATATATATATATATATATATATATATATATATATATATATATATATATATATATGTATGTGTGTGTGTGTGTGTGTGTGTGTGTGTGTGTGTGTGTAATAGTCTAATAATAATCTATAGTGTATTTACTTTTGATATAAATATTTTATAAGGAATGCATGTATTCGGTAATTTGATTTCATATGTAAAAATATATACTTTTTTAATAGCCCCACCACCTTTAGATCCGTGCATGAATCTGCAATTTTTAAAAAATATTCAAAAAGCTACATTCCTGTTATGTGTGTGCTTGTTTGTAATTGTATCTATCATCTTGTTATTTTGTGAAAGGGCCCTAATTTGAAAATATAGAATCTATCTATAATGTAACAACCCCCCCCCCCCCCCCCCCCCATCATTCGAGTATGGCACGCCTTTACAAAAATAAGCTTAACGTAGGTTAACAGTCGATAAACCAGGTTTATCGGATGTAAACTATAGTTGACGATGTATAACATCTGTAAACCATAGTTATCGCGATGGTCTTTGTTAAATAGAGGTGAAAACTTAACTCATTTACAATAGCAAAATATAGTTCATGTGATAAATTCTGCTTCAATTTTTGTAAACTCCGCGATTATCAACTCTAAGTTATGCTCATGAACCTCTTGTTTACAAGCTGTATTCATCAATGGATTGATCAATCAATCAATCAATCGATTGATGTATTGATTAAAGGGGATGCCAATCCTATAGCACGCCAAATTCACAAAAATGAGCTAAACATGGTTTCACATTTATCAACTGTAAACTATAGTTAACGATCCGTTAACTGTAGTTTTTATGTGTGAAAACTATAATTATTTTAAAAAAATATATAATTTACATTCGTTAATTAAGAAATGAACTCAATGTCTACCCAGGTTATACGAGTATAACTTGGGTAGATATTGAGTTCATTCCTTATAATTAAATTAAAATTCTGTAATTTACTGTACAAATTGAGTGCGTTTTACTTTTAAAAATGATATTGTGCATTGTGACGTGTCTTGTGACGTGCAAACCAGGTTATACAAATTTAACAAAATTTTCATATCCAATCAAATGCCGATTTACAACCAGAATTAAATTATTTATAGTTAAGAGTTGTTAATTATAGTTTCATCGGAAACTATATACGGTATATCAGACAATCTGATTAAAATCAGATCTTTGATCCGCTCCGACAATTTCGGTATCGCTACACAGAGACTGATTTTAATCAGATTGGTATATCAGATAAACTATGTTTTTCAATCGCAAATGGTTGTGTAATATCACAAGATCCAACTCTCTCTCTCTCTCTCTCTCTCTCTCTCTCTCTCTCTCTCTGTTCAGTTGTAGTAGTTTACACTTCTGAAACATAGATTATCGTGTTAACTATAGTTTACAGATGTGAAATATAGATAAACATTGTTAACTATATAGTTTACCAGCTGCTTACTGTTCGTAAACTACAATTTTCAACCGACCCAAATAGTTTATCAACAGTAAAACTATATTGAGCTCACTTTTATAAATTTCACGTGCCATACAGTCCAAATTTGAAATTAGATAAATTTCTTTTCACAGTCCTTTTCATCTTTTGGCAGGCTGAAAATGTAACTGATATAAGATTGCCCTGGCTCAACATCATGAAAAGTATTGTTTATACCATGTAAATTAAAAAAAGCCCAGACATGGCGTATATCATGTCGTTAATAATATGATATTTTTGATTGACACAACATTAAAAAGTAGTGGCCTGGGTATATTACATTACATATAACGAGCATGTTATAGTGTTTGAATTTCGCGCCATTAATAACCGGAAGCCATGTACTCAGGAAAAGGTAAAGAGCAAGAAAAAAATCAACATGGCGGATGTTTATACGGGTGAGCGCGATAATGTAAACTTTAAAACACTCTTTATGCTTCAATATACATCCTGTATGCTAACAAAAATATGCATTTATCAATCTTTCAATCCCTATTGACATGTTGTATGATTTGACAAGCATTTTGTCTAGTATTATCGACAATCGCTTTTTCTATAGAACCGGTATTTCGATTGTTATTCTTTACCAAAACCTTTATTCACGGTGTCTGAGACCCGGAAATTGTCCCCTTTGCACACATGTCAATAAATTCCTTTAATGGTTTTGATATTAAAGATTCAGTAGATCATTACTTTCAATTTAAGAGAATAAAACTATTTTGTGTTTGACCTAGAGTCGAAACCCTTGGGCCCCACAATTGTAAATCAGGCGTTATTCCACTGTGATACCCAGGTTAAACCTATTTAGAGAACTGCAATTTCCTCCTATACTGAAGAGAAAGTTGTTTAATTTTATGTATAGAAAAATGCTCTTAGTTTGCATAACAAAAATTTTAACATTGTATCTCTTATGAGCTAAGATATGCCATAAGGGATAAAGTAGCTGCATCATCTCATCATCTTGGAGAAAATAACACAGGAATAACTTTTTGCATTTTGACTTCTCAAACTGTCAAGAGTGTTGAAGCTAATCAAGAGTCAGTCTATAATGCTAACTGATAATATAAATGAAAATGACACCAAAATGCAGTGTAAAAGAATAATATTGTACGGGATGGGAGAAATAATGATGGACCAGACAGGGATTCGAACCCTGGCCTCCTGAATCTCTATAGTTTGATGCTCTACCAACTGAGCTATCTGGAGCTGGTATTCGAACCGGTCTGACCATCACAATATTGATAATTTAATATCTCATAATCTGATATGAGGGTACATTTCATTTTGAAACCAATGTAAATCTACATACATGCCTTTATTTTATCCTGCAGCTGCCCCTTGCATAAAGAGATTAAAGGTTACCTTATTGAATCAAAACAATATTCAGTCAATTCTCCAATATAGTCTTGTTCATTTATCTGACATTCAAATGCATTGTGACATCCATCTATATTGCATTGTTTATGCCGGGGAGTCAAGGTTTCAACCGCAGAATTGTACCAAAAATATGTCAAAAATAGAAGGTTTTGGGCATAGATTATGAAGCTACCAGTACCTTGCAGGATAAACAAAAACTTGATAAATGTCTTAAAATACAAATACATGTATTTTATTGGTGCAAATACAATTACTGTACAGTTATGCACAGGTTGAAAATGTGAAGGGGCTCAGAAAGCCTAACCATTTGTCACACTTGTCTGTTGGAAGATCTGTATACCGGGGTATACATATCAATCAGTGGACAAAGTTTTTCTGATTAATATCATAGAACTCTTTGCTTGACAGACAAATCTTGGTACTTAGGTAGCCTTGAAAGAGTATTGATTTTGAGGTCAAAGGTCAAGGTCCAAACAACTCTGGAAAGTAGAAGATATTGTTTGTCTAACATCTCAAAAAAGAGTACATCAAAAAGTGGAGGTGTCCTTAAATTTTTAATGTATACACCTTACTTCATTTGTATAAATTGATGCAAAATGCTATTATAATAGAGAAGATGGAATATGTCCCTCTGTTTAAAAGCTAGATCAGTAAACCATTTTACATTGTATGTTTTAAAGAACAACCATAGATTATTGATATGCAAAATGCAGTGAATCTGTAACATCTCTTCTTCTATGTTTTAGATTCAGATGATAAAAAGGAAGAAAGTCGAGGACAAAAGGAGCCCTCAGACACATCACAGGTACCGTACTTGTTGTAGTAGTACAGTATAAACAAACTTCAGGACAGGGGGGGGGGGGGGGGGGGGGGTCAACAAATTGCCCCTCAGATCTACCTTTATAATTAAAAAAGAAATGATTTGTTTAGCTGTAAACTATTATTTAGTTAAGAAAATTCTATGTAATTTAACTCTGAAATTTGAATGTTTTCCTATATCTTTAATGACTTTATACAGAGTTCTTCCTAAGGAGATTTTATATGCATAAACTAAAAATGGCCATCTTAACAGTACAACAGATGACAATTTGAAGTCAATATTTATGTTTACACTACTCACTGGTTCAAAATGTATCTTGACTGATAAATTGATATAAAATGTTATTAAGAATGTTTTTTATTGCAGACTAAAGATGGTTCTGGTCCCTTTCATGGTAAGTAACACAATGTTTACTTGTACTTATTTCTGAAACGATATTTATTACCAGTATGTTGAATGAATTTAACACCCTAAGGCTAATGCGTACGGGGTATATGATATTACATGTATAATGAATATTCTAGAGGCAACAGAAGTTCTTTGTATCAGATACTGTTTATATATGTTCATTGTAGGGAATAAAAGAATATTTATAAATATTTTTAAAACATTTGTATAAAAAGCTAACACTAATAACACTATTGTTTATTATGGAATGGCTACTAAATTAATTTGGTGAAGATGAAATAACATGGTGATATTTTGTAGGAGTGATACCACCAAACCCATTTGGGCTCCGCCCCCAACTGAAATCAGACGTTGTTACCAATTCCTCTCACTACTCATTTAATACACACCCAGGTTTGCATGTTGTCACAGACTTTTTCAAATTTTTATATTAATATTATAAAACTGTTATATTGTTAACACTAATATTTCAGAAATATTCTAACTCTGGTGAACAGATTTTATGGACCAAAAGTTTTTTATAACAACAAAGACTTAGGGGATGGGAGAAATGTGTTTGTTTAGAGTTTGAGAGAAAACTGTTTATTGTGAAAAAGAATTTTTGAAAATACTGAAAATCGACACAAATTATACTGTATAATTTCTTCAGAATAAATGTAAAGAAATGTTTTGTTTGGTTCTATGATCAGAACAAGAATGTCTTAAACTACATAAACAGACATGTTTAACAACTGTTTTTCTGTTGATTTACTAACCAGAAGATGTCCAATGTTCTTCTTTCAGTGTATATTGCTCCTAGTAGACTTGGTTCTAGTTCAGTCTTTTCAAAATCACAAACCTCAAGCGACACAGGTAAATTCTGTAACTTTCTGACTGTTAGTAAATTTTCAGGGTAGGTAGAGGATAAACTGACTAATATCTATCTTAACTTACAGATAACAAAGGTCCACACAAATCCTCAGTTCTTGCTCCTTCTAAACTGGGTAAGTCTAATCATTTGGCGTTAAAGAATTATATTGATCTTTAGTATAATGCTCCTTGATTTTTCTCATACTAAATCCTTGATTAAGTAACCAAGAGATTAGGGATGTAACATTATACTAACTGACTGCAATAAACAAAAAATTGAATTGCTATACAAAAACTGTTTTAATACTGAATTTACTGATAAGTTCAGATGTATAACATTTTCAGCAATTTATATTCATTTGTGATATATTCTAATGAAATATTTCTTGTGATGTACATATTAATGAAGTCTTACATGAGGTCTTACAAGTTCACAATGTGATGGATAACATTCTATTTCAGAACAGAGACACAATTTGAGTTTTAAAAAATGGAAGGTGATGTGTAGCAATATGTATGATGATACAGTCTCAGTCTTTCACACTTTATCAGGCTTCGTCCCTAATATTACACCCCTACTTAGATAAATTTCACTTATTTAAAAATATTACTCAAGAAATATAGCATGTACATATATACTTTTACAGTCAATAAAAGTGCTCAGCTTCTGTTTTTATTTTATTCCAGACATGTTGAATCAGACGGACAGCTCCAGTCCTTCCAAGTCATTATTACGCCCCTCACCCCTGTCTTTCTGTGTTCAGAATTTAAAACAAAAAGGTATGAAGAATCAGTGTTGTACATCAAAACTCTATAGATAACATGCAGGACAGGATTGCTTATAATAATTTGATAAACATATTTGTAATCTCTGTATTGAAAGTACATGTATTTATAAGCAAAAAAATAATAGAAGTATATTTATAGCAGAAATTGATGAAGTGTTTTAGTACTGTGTATAGTGTGATTTTAGCACCATGTTTTTTTTGGGACAAGAATGTGTCTTAAATTGAATAGGCCCTTATAGAAAAGGACATATAGGGCAATTAAATTAAATGAGGGGATGGAAATTCCCCTGTATACAGAATAAATGTTTACTGTACAAGAATACTCAATAAAGTTGTACTAACCTGATGCGTTTATTTTCTCTCTTTTCTAGAGAGTGATGTTAAAAGCAAAGAGAAAGAAAATCAAGAGAAGACGAGCAGTGGGGATCTAGTGC
Source organism: Magallana nippona (assembly GCA_033439105.1). Lineage (NCBI taxonomy): Eukaryota > Metazoa > Mollusca > Bivalvia > Ostreida > Ostreidae > Magallana > Magallana nippona. The sequence goes on from CM065925.1 coordinate 8,505,408, forward strand.
CTAGTGAAGTCGACAATGTTGCTAATGACCCTGAGGTCAAAGGTGATTCAGATGTTAAAGGTGAAGTGGAAAAGAATAAAGGCAGTGACCCAGAGCCTAAAGCTGGTGTTTTAAGTGACTCTTTTAGTGCTACAAGTGATGCTACACAGGAGAATTATTTTGCTGCTGCACTCACCAAATCAGATGGGTATGACTTGATACTGATGTTGGTCAAAATTAATTTTATAAATATACATAAAATATGCCTTGACAAAAACTTGTGCATTGCTAAATTCATATTCTCTTTTTGCCTATACACAAGTTTGCAGATATAACTAAATGTCTAAATTATTTGAAAGGTCAAAGCAAAAGTGAAAGTTTGAATCCAGCTATTTAAATTAAGTTTAGAATCTTCTTTTCAAATTAGAACATCATTTAACAAATTAAGCATCATAAATTCTTCCTGATTTTTCTTAATGTTTCAATTTTTCTATAATCGTACATGTATTTTCAGAAAAGAATCTGAATCTTCTTCAAAAGCAGAAGAAAAATCGGGGCAGTTTATCTTCGGTCAGAACTTAACTGAACGTGTTATGGTAAGAACTCTATGGATTGAATGTTTCCATGAACAAGGTGAATGATAATGTAGATATATTTATAGATTTATTTGATATTGTAAGATAATAAGAATGCTATTGAATTGACAGGGAGTAGCAAAGTCTCCAGAGAAAACCAAAGACGAGTTTGTGTTTGGCCAGAACTTGGAACAGAGGGTAATAAAAACAGACCCCAGTGCAGGGGAACATAAGGAGGATGAATCAAAGAGTGAATGCCTTTCTCCCTCAGGTATACATTGTTCAAATTCACAGTGATATTTTATTACTTAATTATTTTTATTTTGAAATTTGACATTGTGCTGTTAGATAATATGAAAAAGAAGGAATGGTGTGGAAAAAAAAGGCCAAAATAAATTGTGAAAATAGATTGGGCCTTTTGAAAACTCACAGTACATAATTTGCTGAAGAATACGGTAATGAAGATCTTATGATTCATAAATATATGTCAAATGGATTTTGAAATAAATTAAGTTAAAAATTGATCTATGATTTATTTATTAGCTATCAAGTCTTTCCAAAGCCATAGAGTGTATATATGTATATGTACATGTAATTATTTCTCATAATATCTATGGTTTAGATAAAGCCCTTACACTGGAGGAATCAGCTCGAGAATTCCAAGCCAGGATTGAGAAGCATGTGGATTTCAAGGAAGTGGATGTTGTCACTGGAGAAGAAGGGGAATCTAATGTTTTACAGGTACAACTTTAAGGGACCCCAAGTTAACTTCTACTTTTACATGATCTGGAGATTTACAGCTTAAAAAAATAAAATTATCTTGAGTCATGTTACTTTGGAGGAATAAATTTCTTTCATGTTTGTATATTCTGAATTTTTGAAAAAATAATACCTGTACATTTAGGCTACTGCCAAGTTGTTCGTGTTTGAATCCCATGGTCACAATTGGGTGGAGCGAGGCAGGGGATTGCTGAGACTGAACGATCTGATCACACCCTCACCTACAGAGTTCCAGTCCAGACTGGGTAAGTGATAGTCCATTGGTGTATTGCCTGTACAGGTGCATCATGGCTGTGCATTTGTTGTATTACCAGTAAGGTAAAAGGATACACATTTTGTTAGGTCACCTGAGTCACTAAGGTGCCCATATAGTGAAAATGTAATAAAGTGGGAGTAACAGTCAGAGGAGTCTTGGATTAGGGTTTAGACTCCAACGTGAAGTTTAAAATGCAAACATCTAACGGCTATGGTACTCAGGTGACCATCAAAGCCTGTGGGCCTCTTGTTATGTTTATACTATGTAGATGATAAGCTACATGTTTTAAAGAAATATTTGAGTGAAAACTAGCTATTACTGTATTTTGGTCCATTATTAAATTTAATTACTTTAAAGAAAGAAAAACTTTAAAATAAAAATTTCATTTTAATGAAAACTTAAAAGAAAAATTCTGATTCAATTCTTAAAGCTACATGGTCCAATTTTTCGGCTACATTTTATTATAGTATCAAATAATTTTCCATACAAACCAATTATCTTAGAAAGTTATAGACTTTCGCCTATTTACACCAGCAGAATCAATCTCCTGTCAAAGTTAGAAATATTCAAAGTAAATAGAAATAATTTCTTTATGGGCATACAAAAAAACAAACCAAAATGCATCATGGGAATGTTTAGGAAAGGGAACCGTTTGGTTTCGTCCCCCGAATGTTTAGGTTTATTCAACCTGGATGTTATGCATTAATTGTAACTTCAGAAATACATATGTTATAGTGAACAACATGTACACAGGTTTATTTTTGATTTGTCAGAACACTACCCATATTTAGACTGAATTAAAAGCGATGTCAAAGTCATAAATACAATCATTCTCGCTTCGACATCAGGGGCGAATTTTAATATGAGGCGAACTAACGCAATACCCTTTTTATGTCATTTGTTATGTTATAAAATTGTGTACATCATTTTTTCATTGAAATATGGCTTAAATGACTGGGAAAACTACTGCAATGGCTATTATGATACACATACTTACAATGTAGAATAACTACTGTTTAAAAGCGTATACATAAAATTTGATATATAATTGGACCAAGCAGCTTAAAGATTCTTAAATTTTCAGAAGAGTGTTTTTGAAAGCAAAAATACCAATTTAAAACAAAGGAACTGTATAAAGTACAAATCCAAAATATCTTTACCGAAGAAATCAATTACGGTTAATTATGGTTAATTGTTTTCCAGTGATGAGAACTCATGGCAGCCTGAGAGTAATACTTAACACAAAGATATGGCCCGGGATGACCATAGAGAGAGCTAGCAGTAAAAGTGTGAGAATCACTGCTACAGACGGGGCCGAGGGCATCAAAGTCTTCCTTATTGTGGTACCAACAACAAGTTGATATAAATTTCAATATTCAGATTAAATTACAATTAAAAAAAATTATTTTATTACCTGTATTAAGCTACTTGCAAAAGTATCAATATATTTATTTAGAAATAAAATCTTACAAGATACTTAAGCAGGCCTAACAAATAATTTACCGCAAACATAAATGTGTGCTAGTGATACAATAGGAATTTTATGAATTTTTTTTACAACTTCTTGTATCACTGTTTTTATATGATTTGAAGATACATGTACTACAAAAATTTATTCATTTTATGCACATGAAATATCTATTGTCTTCAGACAAGCCCCAAGGATACAGAGAACATTCTGCGAGCTGTAGACTGGAGAATACAGCAGCTGCGCGTCAGAGAGGACAGTGATAAACCTCAGGCAGAAAAACGCAAGGTTGACCAAGATGAGTCCTCAAATGAAGGAATTTCTAAAAAGCCTAGACAAGAAATGTGGGTTTGACCAAAAATTTTGTTTTAAGTGAATCTAACGTTAACAGTTGTTGTATTGAAAAACTAAACATTTATGGTTGTTGTAATGAAGTCAAATTACTGTTAATTCACTTGTTAAAGACATTTATGAATTACTGCTTAAAATCTGTTACAGTAGCAGTATTTTTTTATTTTTTGCTGTTGGTTTTTATTTTCACGATAAAGATGTCAGACATTTATTATCATTGAATTGAAAAAAATTTTAAAGTTCAAAAACTGATTACGGTACTTGACGTTGGTTCATTACTCCTACCTCAAAATAATATTCCCCACAAAAAGTTTACCCAATTATTACCCAAGGATTGGAAAACCTTATCAATTAAAACATTTTATGATTATTTGATCAAAAGTATACCGGTATTTATGTTCTATAATATAAGATCTGTATTGATGATATTTCAGGCCAGATGAGGCTTCTTCCACAGGAGGTGGTTTAAAAAGAGAGGAGTCAGATGGGAGCGTCATTGGACCGGAGACAGATGGTTAGCAAAATTTCACTCATTTACAGTAGTTTCTGAACTGTTTTGTTTAAAGTTCACCCTACCCCTTTTTTTCCTGATATTTGACAATGATATGTGGTGTAATGATGTAAAATGGATTATTACATGTATTTAGATCTAAGACTACAAATTTTAAATTTATTTTGCAATATGCTGTCGTGTAATAATTCACAATGGATTGATTTTATATTGCAGCTTCTTCTACTAGTTCCACCTCATCATTAACATTGAGATCCGAGTCTGATTGAAGAGGAAAGTCCAGCAGGGGGGATAGCCCTAAAAGTCAGGTCACAAAGGTCTTATATTAGGACTGCTGAGATCAACAGTCATATTACTGTGCAGTGTGTGAAAATAACGAAGGAATGTCTCGCCACAATACAGACACGGAGATGTGTTAAATAATAACAAACTGTATAATGCTAGAAATTATTCCTCAGTGAAGGTTCAACAAGCCTCTATTCATTGCCATTTGTATTTCTAAATCATACAGAACTGCACATAATGTACTGTGTCAAAAAAATATCTTAGAATGTGAGCTGTTCATAAAAAAGGTGGCTGTTTTATTTTTGGAAGACAGAATTACAGGCACTTGATGTTTATTATGTTGTACATTGACAAATCTGGTAGAATGTGGAAAATTATTCATCATATTGCCGTTACGTCAACAGTGCGTTGTTTTTGATACACGTGAAATACTGTAAAAGCATGTCGGCATAGTTAAGTTTAATTACAGGTACATGAATATTATTCAATTTGACATGCAGAAGTAAATAGCATTCATAATAATTTGTTAATTTTTAGTTTTCTCATTTTGGTACATTGTTTTGTCTTGTGCTTGATAATAACTTTGAAGAGGCATCCTCTTTTCATAGTAACACTTCAAGAAATATTCTTTTAAGCCTAGGGCATGTGCAAATTGATGTAGAATTAACAACATATTCTATCATGCTTTGAATTAAATGAAGACAAATATGTCAAAAATTTGTTTTGTGCTTTGTTAACTTAGTGAAAAGAATTACAGAATTTCATTAAATGTTGTTTCTATTACTCGAGGTTCCTATTTGGGAGTAATTGTAACTGTAAGTTACCACCCCTTCATGTAACAATTAAAAATTTAAAAGCTCAAATTATCTGTACAACTATAGTATTTCAGTTTTACAAGCACATTTACTAGCAAGAAGTGAATAAACACTTTAAATTTATCGGACTAATTTATTTACCATACAATGACAGTTGATATAGAATCAGTGTCAGATGGCTTTAAAATCTTTTTTTAATATCCCCCACAAAGTTTTGGGGGGTATATACATGTAGGAATCCACTTGTCCGTCTGTCAGTCTGTCTGTCTTTGCAATCATGCCCAGTCCAGATCATTCTATGGAGGAACTTCAGAATCTATGATTGTTTGTGACCTGAGAGTGTGTCATGATTTTGACTAAAGGTCCTTTGGGCAAGTTCATGGTCACTATCCAAACAATGCAAAATTCCTTTCGAGGCCTTATCTTGTAATGGAAAATGATTAGAAGCTAAAACTTGATACAGAGATTGGCTGTGACATGAAAATATGGCCCGGTCTTGATCTTTGACCATTAGAGCTAGTTCAAGGTCACTGGAAGAAAAATGGTGTATCCATTAGACCATTACTTTTCAATAGAAAAATACTTTAGTAATTTAGGGGGTATCATTTGTGAGCTTGCTCGCAGTACCTCTAGTTTTAAATATAAATTTATGATTAGAAAATATTGTGACAGACCAGCTTCAGAAAGAGAATGTAACATGGAAGAACATTACAGGTAAATAAAGCTCAACTATGGGATGTCAATTAAATCAATATTAAAATAATTAGGTTTAACTGTTTATGTGCAACATGTTTCTCAATCTTCTCAAATGATGGTATGATAGTTCAAGAACCAACTTCTGTTTTCTTATATTCTATCTCATTAGTGATAGTCTTAGTTTCTTTTCACTACACAAAAATACAGAAAACAATTTACAACATTTTAACATTAACAGGTTACAAATTAAAATATCAAATGATTAAAAGAAGGTAATCAACTTGAAAGTGTGACAGAATGTATATAGGCTCAATACAGCCACTTTACTACTAGAGAAAACCAGTGGGTTAACCCTTTAGTTCAAGTTGGTAGAGCTTTTGATTTTTATAGAGGACTTAATTATTATTCATCATAAAATTATGATTATCATTTTAATACTGGTACATTCTCTGGAGGGGGTCTGCCCAGTGGCCCGAAGGTTCATTAAATCGAAGGTCCAGTAGTTCGAAGGTTCATAAGTCCGAAGACCCACTAGTCCGAAGGTTCATTAGTTCAAAATTCGATGTAGTAAATGGTGTGAATGTTAAAATAACTAAAAGGTCAGGTTTGATTAATCATTTTTCACCTTAATAAGTTCTTTGAGGTTTAAAACACAAAATACGATGAAAAGAGAGTATTATAATATGAATTGTTATCTCTATATAGATCTGTAAGATTATTTTCGTATAGTTATCTGTATGTATAATAACTTTTTTTCTGGGATTCAGATTTCTGCCTCTTCAATTTGAGTTTTGTTCTCATGAACGTTATTTTCAGAATATAAATGATATGTTTTTGAACTGGATATTTCGAATAGGAATAACAAGTTATGTAATTGCTTATACATCATATAATTAAAGAATAAGAGTGATTCAATTCGCGGATAACAAAGATGCATTCCCCCATCTCTCTCTCAAAATTAGAAACTCTTTCTACGTTTATTTTATGATCTATTTCTAAGCACGTCAAATATTTGATAAATATAATATATTATATTTATCAAATATTTGACGTGCTTAGAAATAGATCATGATCTATTTCTAAGCACGTCAAATATTTGATAAATATAATATATTATATTTATCAAATATTTGACGTGCTTAGAAATAGATCATAAAATAAACGTATAATATACAGATATGTTGGAGAGTTGCAATGAAATGTTTTAAAACAACATCTTTTGGAATTAGAATGATGATTTATCGAGTATGAATAACTTCTTGAATAAAACCATCAACTTATCAAATAGAAATCATGTTTTAACAGATAAATATTGTATGTTTAAGAATAAAAAATAGCAAAGATTTTGAATAGAAATTACAAAAAAGTTTAATGATGGATCGTTTTACACGCCATATTTAAAGAACCTATAGTAAGTGCGAAACAAAATCATATTGAAACAAAACTAAATGGACATATTCAATGAGTTTGTGTCTCCCACTTGGTGTGAACGTTTATTTATCTCCAAAGAAAAAAGAAGGGGGTGGGATGTTGTAATGCTTTATCAATGCTTAGAAATGAAAATGAAGTAGGGGTCAGGGATTTTTCATTTAAAAGATCGCTGTAAAATGTATAAGTTAAGTTAACCGGAAATGCACAAACAGACGAACGAACGGACAGATCTAACTTAATATTCCCCATTTAGAGTAAAACCGGGGGAAGATATACAACAAGGAAACAAAACGAATCCTAAAGAATCTGCATGAACTTGAGTCGAATAAATAAATAAATAAATAAATAAATAAATAAATAAATAAATAAATAAATAAATAAAAGGAAGTGAAAAACAAACGAATAAAAAATGTACAAATATTTTTAAGGGGAAAATATATATTGTATTATATAAGTAACATGGGAGTTTGTTTATCTTAAAGTATAAAATACAGAATTAAAAGGTGGGTTAAAACGTAGTTCTACATGTACTTTGAGACTCTTAAATTTTTGGTATTAAAAATCAAATTAATTTAATATTAACCGCTTAAAATTTGAACCATTTTAGATGATTTTTTACATTTGGTTAAGACGAATTCTAACGTGAAAAATTTCTGCAAGGAAATAATTTTGAAAAGATTTCTCAAACTAAGTGATGCATTCGAACTAATAAACCTTCGGACTAGTGGACCTTCGATCTACTGGGCCTTCGGACTAATGAACCTTCGGACTACTGGACGAATATAAAATCACAAGATTATAAAATCATGAACGCCGAAATTTTATCATTATTCCAAATAGTTTACATATGTCCGAAAAATAATAGTGAGATTTTAAAATCCGCGAAATGTGCCTCTCTCGATTTACGCGGATATTAATTCCTCGCAATTAATTAGGAATTTACAGTACTTTGTGCACCTTGTAGTTTAGAAAAACATTGGTTTAGCAGCTGGTTACACTTCTTAAAATGGTGTCCATTTTTCATTTATTCTTGATCTATCCCCCCATCAACTTCTTCAAAGAAACATTATCCTTGTATCTGATCTGTACAATTACTGGGGTACTTATATACATGCAATCATAATCAAGAATTGAGCATGGATGAGATTTGCGATAAATACCAACAGTTACTAGCAAAAGTGTGCACAAAACCATTACCGGTATATATCTTAAATAATGGCATAATAAAAAATATTTACTGTAGGTTTTCGGAAAGTCAGTAAATCTGTGAGCAACCTTATATAATTGAAATCTGGCCCCAGGATCACGAGGCAGTCTTAGACTCAAGTCAAAATTTGTACACCGTCTTATCGTCTTGATTGAAAACATTAAAAAATGAATTGCTTCTAAAATGTCTCTCAATATTACATTGATAGTTACAAATTTTGAACATTGTTTAATAATATATTGTAATTTTATGAATACAGTTGAACTTCGATATCTCGAACACTGATATCTCGAATACAATGGGCATCTCAAAGTGATTTGTAAGTCCCAACCACTTAATACTTTTAAGTATTTTACTCTCGATATCTCAAATACTCGGATATCTCGAAGTTTTTAAACAGTCCCATCTGTTCGAGATAATGAAGTTTGCTTGTAATTAAAATTCAGACTTAAAATGCTTCATGATCCCACGGCCTGATAAATAGTTATGCAACTAAAAATCATTGAGAAAATCTTAATTCAACTGTTTAGACCAAAGCAAGAACAAAAAGATCAAACCAACACTATATTTCATCTATAGCTTTTACTTACGTAAGTCTTGAGATGATAAGAAATATATCTACCTTCATAAATAACATTTAAGCAAGCATATCAACAAGTCTGTACATGTATGAGTGAATATTGTGACAAATATCAATTTCAAAATTGCTAAAGGCATACTTCATCACTTGTAAAACAAATGTCTGTCTTGCACAAAGGATTGTGTTTATTTTGCGTTTCTAGTGTTGACAGTCATTTATGTAAAATGGTAACGCACAAAAAGTTCATTTTTAATCAGTTTGTTAGCGCAACTAATGCCTCCACAACATCCCCATTGTGTTCTCGTAATGTCCGTTCAGCTATTTGTCTTGTTATTTCCATTTCCGCGACAATCAGGTCCACATCTTCTTTGTTTATTTTCACTTTTGCTAGCTCCCGTTCCCTTTCCTGTTTTTTGGCCCGCTCCTTTGTTTTCCGGTCACTCATTGCTTTCATAGCATCTCCTATGCTTTGTGCCGAAATTTCCTTTTCTTCAACATAATCGGTGACCTTTTCAAGATCTCTTGCACCCGAATCATGCTTCTTTGTCTTAATTTCCGTTGATTCTTCCACTTCGATTTGAGGGTCTTCCTCTGTGTTCGCCATGCTTGTTTTGCGGGGAAACGGCATTAGACAAGTCGTGCATTGGTGAATTCGAATTTTTACATCAAAGCATTTTCATACCATTAGATAAGTATACACAGCTCTACATTTCAAAGACGAATAAATATCAAAATAAAAATATACAGATCTTGTAGCTCTATAAAGGATGATCCTAACAGAAAATAACAACCTTTTTAAGAAACCTATGTGAATATCTATCCGATCTATCGGTATACTTTCATCACTATTTCCAGAGACATAAATAATATAATAATAATGTTATTTATGTCTCTGCTATTTCAAATCTATAAACCACAGTTTTTGAAATTACAACGTACTTTCCTACACTGTAATTATGTGTATGTGGCGGTAATTTTAAATGTCTCTTCATTTTTATCATCCTCATCATTAATAAATACAAGGATTTCAGCAACACCATGTTTCATCATTGGAATGAATTTTAATCCAATGGTATAAGTTTCTCCTCCCTCAACAGTGAAATGGTTCTCTCTAAACTGGATCAGATCTTCTCTGCTGGACAGGACATGATACTCTCGCCTGTGTGGATAAGGATTGGTGTATGTGATCTTTTTGTTGCTTCCTTTACCTCCACCAACTGGAAGTTGTAGCTCAAATGCCCGAGATATGGTTGGAGGCTGGCAGCTAACAGAGATCAGCCATGTACGAACCAGCTGATGACACTCTACGTCCACGACATTTAAATGGAATTGCTTTGTTCCTTCTTTCATGGGACGGACAGCCACACTCAGCTCATGGACAGCTCCAGCAGCTAACAAGAACTGCTCTGAGGGATACAGCTGCATTTCTCTTGGATTGGACGAGAAACTGCGAACAAGGCGTGCTGCTTGTGTTCCTCTCAGTAGCAAATTAAACCGACTGGTTTGACCTTCCACACATGATACATCAACTTTCTGCAAGGCATGAATATAGAGTTGCCATATTTGTACAGGATGACTAAAAAATGGGTCGGAATAAATGCAAGCATAAAAATGCTTGATCTGGGGAGAGGCAGCTAGTGCAGCTTTGATGAAGACATCCACAGGCTCTCCAGTCTGTACAGGCTTACACTCCGCTATCACATTACTGTCGCTGCATCTCACAAAGAACTGGACTGTTCCTGGTCCACCAGGGGGGCCAGAGAGACCCTGAGATCCGGGCAAACGAATTGATTTTTTGAAGAATGTCTGCTCTGGATGGTAAAATCTCAAGGTCTGGTTTACACCATGAGGCTGAGGTTCAATTTTGAGCTGGAGAATTGACAAGGCTTTTCCATCTTCTCCTTTGAAGAGCACTCTGACATATTTAGTCTGCATTGCTTGCACAGCTTTCTTCCCAGTGTTGTCTTTCAGAGCTTTTTCAGGATCAGGTGGACTAGTGTTTACTGCATTATTGGTGATAAAAGTAAGGTACTTGAATGGAATTTGGACAGTTTCTTTTGGACGAAGAAAGATTTGGGGGTGCTCAGAGGTGCTTTCTTTGATAAACATGTCTTCTTCTACCTGGGTATGCACACCATTCAGTTGCTTGAAGTAGCGCCACTCTCTTGCATCTGTGATTACCCTTAAATCTGTATCTTCATGCTCAATTGTAATAGTCTGTTGAATGTTCAGTGGGTTTTTAAGAACAAATTCAAAGAATTCAGATGTTCCAAATGATGGATTAATTGTATGTTCAGTAGATATGGATTGACTAAGCATGTTTATGATGCCATCTTTTTTGGTCTGAAGCCGATAGATTTCCAGAGTTTTGTAATCCTTCATCCGCTCTTGTTTTTCTGTTTTAAATGCCATAACTGTATTAAATTTGTTGTCCATTCCCTGTTTTTGTCTAAGAGCCTCCATTCGCGATAATTTTCTCCTTTTCTCTGAATCTGGCTCTTGTGGCGTCTCATCTTTTTCTGGTATCATCTGATCATTGTGAGTTGACAATAGTTGAGCAATTTCCCTGTTTTTCTCGGCAATATGATGAGCACGGACCACTTTCTTTTTGGAGGCTAAGCCAGACTTTGTAGACATAGATTCTCTCTGTAAACTTCCGCCTGGATAGGAAATGTTTCCAGCAGTCTGAGAAATTATCACATGACTCTTGTTTGGAATAGATATGGGCGTTTCAATTTGTGTCCTGTGGTCCACCATATATCCAACATTTGCCATCCTGAAGTGAAGTTTTCCATTCAGCCAAGTTTTATATCCAGGATGTTGTGCCAGGGGATCACTTCCCATCACCTTCGTAGATGCTTCCTCATATTCTGTTTTCATGACATCAAGCTCAAATGTTGACTGCACAGCCTCATTACCGTTTCGACACAAAAATTTCAGATCAACTGCACACTGTCCAATCAAAAATAATGATTCCCCATCCCATATGTCAATATACAATATCTGCTGAGAAAGATGTTGAAGGAACATCTGCATCTCTCCTGCTTTCATGTACGTGGGATCCATCATATATTTAATCTGAAGACCTGCAGGTCCTGGGTGATCTTTTTCCAATCTATGAATGATAAAAGGCATGGACGAATTATCTGACACAAGTTCATTTTTCGGTTTACACAGCATCACCCTTTCTGTTGTAACTTGAGGTAATCTGTAAAATTGGAAGGTAAAGAACATGGTGTTGCCATAGTCAGAAACTGATGTTTCTTCTGAAGATAAGCGATCAAAAGCAAGAAACTGGAAAACAATTTCATTGCATTGAAAAGGATCTTGAATTTCTCTATTCAAATCAACTTCCCAAGGTTTCCGCACATCAATGACTTCTGGGGGCTCCCCATTTGCATCAACAATGGCTGGGAAATCTGTTGAGTAGAGTTTGGCGTATGCTGCTCTAGACAATCCTTGTTGTCTGTTTGGTTGAGGGGGTAGAGCCATTACAGGAGCATGCAGTGGTTGGCATGGTATTTCCTGCATCTCTGTGCTAGCCTTTACTGTACTTCTTGGTGACCTCTGATAAGCTGCACCAAATCCATACATGGACTGCTGCATTGGCATATATGGATAACCAGGTGGCATCATAGGCATTTGAGGTTGCATTTGCTGTTGAAGTAAACCAGAGTAAACAGATGCTGCCATTTCAGGCTGCATCAGTGACTGTTGGGGAGTTTGATGAACAGGGCCACGCCTTCCTGAGGGAGGTTTTTTCCCTGTTGGACTATCCATAAGCATATTGTCATCTCCATCACTGCGCATAGAAGACATGGATCCTGGTTGTATTAAGTGAGAAATAGGGAGAGGTTCCACACTTGAGCCATCTCCTATGGTCCATTGCAATGTAAGCGTTCCACCAGCAAATTTACTTGCTTCCGAGTTCTGCATTTTTGTATCTGGCATCTTGAAGAGGAAGTCCTCATCTGGAAACTTGATGGGTCCTCCATGGAAAGCTACCTGGATTGTGGGATTATTTGACTGTGTGATGGGATTCCATACTCCCCATCTTACCGACACTGTTTGAACATGCCCTTTTGTGATACTTTGGGACAATTTTTTCTCCTCTTCTGATACTTTGTAGCCAACAACATACTCTAATGTGAAAAGAACAGCACACATTGGATCATCTATCACCTCATTCAGTTCTATCTTGCTCTTCACCACCAAACATGTTGAGGTACTATCAGAATTGGTTAAAGATCTCTGGGAGGAATGAAACCTTTTGCTTCTCCGAAGATTTGGACTATTTTGTGGTTTCAGGGATCGAGTTGCTTCATCATAGACATCCAAATACATAGTTTCTGGCTTCTCAAGAAAATTCAAACCATTATGTACACCAACAATGAGTCTTCTCTCTTGAATGGATATAGAATTCCCAGAAATCTTCTTGTTTTCCATTCTCTCTCTATCTCGGTGCAGAGCTTCACAAAGTTCTTCCTCAAACTTTTCAATATTAGGAGGCAGTTGAATTCGAAGATTATTTATCTGAATAGGTACACGATTCAGGGCCTTTGGCTTTTTCAGTGTGTCAGCATTTTGGTTGTTTCCCCCTACAAGGCCTGGGATGACATCATGACCTCCAACAAGTGTGTTCTCGGGTATAAGAGACATTACTGAATACATAGATTTGTGTTTTGTGACAGTAAATGATAGAGAACATTCTGGAATTGGCTTCAAATATTCATTTTCATCGATCGGATCATCCATAAAGAATAAAGCCCTTGGGGTTCCATAATGGAGCTGGACTTTTTGAGCTGGTAAACTATTCCCTTGAGCAGCTGCTTCTTGACTCTTCTTTTCTTCATTGAAAACTTTGATAATGCCCCAACCACAGGAGACTCGTTTTGGTTTCAGAATCCCTGCCTGCGTTACAGCCACCACTTCAACAACTGCAACAATACTGGCATTATAGATTGACGTATGAAAGTAAAGATTTTGGTTATACTTCAGCTTCGGTCTTTTTGCTCCGCCTCCATGTGCTGCCAACAGGGGACCCACCCACTGCTTTCCAAAGAACTTCCTATAAGATATGTCATATAGACTAACAAAAACTTGATATTCAGGCTGTTTCTCTGCATCAGCTTTCCCAATCAGTCCTTCTATGGTGTTAAGAGAAATTCGTAGTGGTGTTGAAACATCTGGAGCTGAATGCTCCCTTTCAAATGCTGGTGGGAGCTGTATGGTTCGGTTAAAAAAGTCCATCCATTTTTGTCCAGAGCTAAATGCTGCCATCTTGACTCTCTCTCCTAAAAAAGAAAAAAAAAAGGATAAAAGATTAAGTTACTTGTGATATATATGCTTTTGAACATTATTTTAAGAGCATATAATTTTTTTAAAGGCTTAAATAATTCAGTGGAAAAATCATCTAAAGTGATTGGTTACAGTCTACCAGTACCTACAATAGTTAAAGGCATTTTCAAAATGAACGATAGGCCCATAGGCTTTGATGGTCACCTGAGAACCATAGCCCATCAGGGGTCTTATTTTTGCATTTTAAGCATTATTTTGGAGTCTAAACCCTAATCCGAGACTCCTCTGACTGATACCCCAGCCTTTTATAATTTAATGTTTGAGAAGCATTTATGTATAAGGAATTGGGGGGGGGGGGGGGGGGGGGGGGGGGTTGGAAAAATCTTGGATTATATCTACATCCTAGCTCCAAGGGTCAAACATTGTAAACTTTCAGTAAAAAGAGACCTGCAGTCCTTTAATGTTTAATCTGTTATAATACTCAGTTTCATTTATGAAAACAACATTCATGCAGTTTATTTCTACAGGCATACAATGCACAGAAAATTAAAGTACCTAGATTTCCTATAATAGAACACATTTAATCTAATATGGCCAGGTGACAATTTACATTGTGGTTTTCAAGATGAAGTTAAAAATGTAAAATCGTTCACAGACTAAAAAATACATGTTCACTATATAGCCATGGGCAGTGAATTTCACAATAAATGTATAAGAACATGACATTATGACCATAATAACAATATGTTTAGTTCATCTCCCACAACTGTGAAAGAACAGAAGAAAATATTATAAAATTCAATACATTTTCACTATGTGGCCATATTGGTCCTACCCAAGGGTCCTAAATTTCACAATTTAAGTACAATTTAAGCAGAGGGCTTCATGAATATCATAAACATGTATTCAATTTATCTCCCCCTGCTGTGGATGTAGTGATTTTCTAAAATAATTAATAAATTACTGTGGAAGAGGAGAAGATGATTTTCTAAATTTAATACATTTTCACTATATGGTCGTATTGGCCCCGCCCTAGGGCCTGAACCCCTGAGAAAAGGACCATGAATTTCACAATTTTGGTAGAGGGCTTCATAGACATCATAACTATGCATTCAGTTTTTCTCAAATATATAATGAAGAAGAGAAGAAGATTTTCTGAGATTTAACACATTTTTACTATTATGGCCATATTGACCCAGCCCTAAGGCCTGAACCCCTGACCTAGGGACCATGAATTTTACAATTTAGGGAGAGAGCTTCATGGACATCATAACTATGCATTTAGGTTTTTTTTCACATATATGGGAGTGGAGAAGAAGACTTTCTAAGATTTAACACATTTTCAGTATATGGCCATATTGGCCCCACCATAGGGCCTGAACCCCAGAACCATGAATTTCACAATTTTGGTAGAGGGTTTCATGGACATCATAACTATGCATTTTTTTTTTCCAGTTTGTGTGGGAGTAGAGAAAAAAGATTTTTGAAAATTTGGCCTTTTTTGCTTATTTGGCCCCACCCATGAGGGGTGGAATGGTCATAATTTCAAAATTTATACTGTAAACCACTTTGCAAGATTCGCGAGAGCCTCTTCGTTGCGAATATTTCTTGCCGCGAACTTGTCTTTGCTGGATGGTTTTATATCAATACAGGTGTGGATAAAGCATGGTCGTGAAAAATAGTCGAAAAACACGAACTATTTTATCTCCGGTAAATCGCAATAAAAAGTCGTCGTGAATAAAAGTTTGTTTACAGTATTCTTTTAATCCTAGAGATGCATCACACCAAAAATGGTAACAATTTGCTTTGTAGTTTTCAAGGAGAAGTTAAAAATGTAAAATTGTTAATGGACGATGCACAATGCATGTTGGATGACGCACGATGATGGACGAAAACCAATGCAATAGGTCACCTGAGAAAACTCAGGTCACCTAATAATTCATTTTGATTAAGCATTAAAATTGAAGACAAGAGTGAAACTATTTCTGCTCTGAATAAGCATTACAAATAACATGAAAATTAACCAGATGATAATGTTGAAAAATTGTGCAAGGAGTCCAAATAATTTTTAAATAGATAAAAAATGTTAGTTTTTTTCATTATACATCACTGTAAGAAATGTATTTTTTGTTCCTTTTTCCTGTGAGTTTCTTTGGGTGTGTGAAAAAAGAAATGTTAGAAAATTTGCTATTTAATGATTTGAATTTTTTTTTCACTGACAAGTATGTGTATTTATTAAGAAAATCAATATAAAGTGATGGAAATGGTAACATGGGACAGACTACAGACATCTTACTTCTGAAGTTTTTCATGATTATCTGTAATATCTTTCAAACATCACTAGCACCATAAAGAAAATAAGTGTGATTTGTTCACTGAAAAAAAGGTAACTCTGGATATGCACATGAATTCAACATACTTCTCTTAACAGGGTTGGTGAAGGTGTTTGGGAGGGTATCAGGAGAAAACGTACCCAAGAGAAAACGTACCCAGGAGAAAATGTACCCAATTCCTAGGGTACGTTTTCTCCAAAAGAAAATGTATGCTGGAGAAACGTACCCAAGAGAAAACGTACTCAGGAGAAAATGTACCCAATTCCTAGGGTACGTTTTCTCCAAGAGAAAACGTACCCTGGGAATTGGGTACGTTTTCTATTGGGTACGTTTTCTCCTGGGTACGTTTTCTCCAGCATTCATTGGGAGAAAGTTAGAAAGAATAATCTTACCGTGACCAGGCTACGCTCAGGTCACAGTAAGAATTCGTCCCATATACTTGCAATGTAGCAGCTGCGAAGCGGATCTGCTTCGCGTCGATTTTAAGTCTGTTAAAAATAATCTGCAGGGGAAAAACACATTTTATAAATTACAATCCTTTTTAAACATGCATATGTAGTTAAGTCCACAAAATATCCATTTAGTGGATCGTACCAAGGCACTTTGTTAATATAAACGTTTGCCATTTTGTCGGAAATTGCACTCGGAATGTCTTGGATTTTATCATTATCATGGCGACCGTAAACAGCGAATTTTCAAACGTGATGCTAAAAGTGGAAGTAGTTTCGTTGCAAAAACAGTTAATGTGGTAAAATGGGATTATAAAAGAGCAACATTGTAGGTATTTGAGACCAATCATGAAAATTTAGGCGAGATACAGCGCATTATATTTTTTTTATTTGCTATGAAGCGAGAATATGGGTCGAATTCTTTCGTTAAACCGGGTCCGTAGGACATCTGTCATTTTAACGATAGAACATTCTATGTTCTAATAATTAAATAAAAAAGCATATATTGTTATTTGGTGTCAAAATATTTGCAGACTATTTTTATTCAATTTTATAGTATCAGATAAAATGTATAAAACTACATATTGAACGACACTGTAAATTGTCTCGTTAGTTTGTCCACAGTCTGCATACTGTTCCGAAATTCCTCTATCTTTTGATCTCTTGATCTTTTTGGTGAGTTTTATCAATTAAAATAATTAACTTTCACTCACTATTTAGATTTCAACCATTATACGACAAAAATATTTAATGTTATGTCTCAATATCATTTTGATTCGTAGTAAATTTCAAATAAAATAGCAAAACAAGTCCAAGCAATGATTTATGTGAAGATGATCTCCAATTGCACCTGTAAAGCCCCCCAGACAACCACAGCTAGCCCATAAGAGATTGAAAGTTTTGTTCCTACCTAAGTTCAAAAACGGAAACTGTCTAATGTCACTGCACTTAGACGAAAATGAACATTTTTCGTTAACTGATGACTCTATTAATCTCTATGGCCGCCATGATGTAAACAAGTCCGATCCCGTACAACATCCGGATAGTAGATCGGGTGCAAAATGTTTCGATAAAAATACTTCGTAAATCTAAGGCTTTGAGATATTTAAAAGTAACGAATTGTAGATATTATTCTTAAATAAATGTTAATTTTTAACTATCTAAAATTTTAGAGTAGCAATTTAAATTTTTGTTTAATTAACTATCATTATTCTTTAGGCCTAACGTTAGTTCCAAATCCCCATGCAGCCCTGCACTGAGTGTCGACACGGGGGCTCGTCACAAATTGTCTTCTTACTCTTTGACCATCCCTATCCTATAACTATAAAATACTTATATAGTATAGGCGTGATTAAAAAGTAAGAAGACAAAAAGTTCGTGACGAGCCCCGCGGGTTTAATTTTTTTTAATACAGAATATTAATTTACTTATTCGTTCCAATTCCACATCCAACTATAAAAGCAATGATTACAGTATAAAAATACAGTCTGATAAAAAAAAAAATATATCCCGAGCACCCGATTATGCAGTAATTATTTACATCTACCGAGTATGATTCCCTCTATTTCTTACGGAAACATTGTTAATTCATAGCTCTATAGAAACTGACAGGATTGAAATCTACACTTCCCGTTTATCGATTGGTCGAAACAAACAGCTGCCTAAGAAAAATCACGGACTGCACGAAATAATCATGATAATGTCAGACTCAAATTCCTATAGGAGAGGATTTGGGCAATGGCTGTTTCTTTTAGCTAACGTACTGAGGTACATTAACAGTAATTTAGTTAATTTAACTTACTTTTTACAATCAATTTATTAATATGTCAAAAGAAAGATATAAATATAAACAATAGGCCTAGAATGCTTTCTTTGATGATTCATGGGGTTATGAAGGCAGCGATCATTGCAGAAAAAATGTACATAACCCGCGTTATCAATGTCGCCACCTTCATATCCTCCATGAATCACCAAAGAAAGCAATTTATTGTTTAAATTTTATATAGGTAAATGTTTAACATTCATTACATTGGTGACAAAGAAAAATACCGGTATGATATATTGTGCTTTTCTTTATCTGGGGCGCGTACAATGCCTGACATATCCCTCGCATCCAGAATGTTAAGATGGCATACGTACATGTAAAAAGAAATTTACATTTGAAAGTGTACATCAGTACATGTATAATATAAAACAGCATTCTCTGACAAATTAACAAACTTACATTTATACCTTGTACTTATCTCGTTTGCTTTATTAGTTTATTTTCTAAACATTAACATCATGTTCTCATATCTGTGCTAGCGCTATTTTTATGCGACATTGTGTGTACAGAACACGAACATTACGTAATTTTGATCGTTATCTAAAGGGTATTAAATATTTTCCAAAAAATAATATAATAATTTTTTTTATAAAATTTTTTATTAAAAATCAAAGAAATTAAAAATAAAACGTCGGCCAAGATTCGAACTTCCGATAAGGATAGTCTACAAGCCTCCGCCTATCTCACTGAGCTACTTGATACACTAGAGTAGCGGTGAATAACTTTGATTGTTTGACAATTATTGATCATTTAATAAAAGTGAAATGTTTTTGTTAAAAACCACTAATTTTGACCCATTGTGTGTCAAGACTTCATTTTAATAAATCATTAATAAAAATGAATAACAACTTATCATTTAAATAAAAGTAGTTTTAGGATGGAGTCAAGACCCATGCATACCTAAAATTTGCAATTTAGAACAGTAAATGATCAAGATTTTTGGTTAAAACGCCGTGCAGCTTAATTTGGAAACCCATATCTGTCGTGTTTACAGAATGAAAGCAGATGTTTGACTCACACCATGGCATTTATACTATAAACAAAGCTTACAAGCCAAAAATTCATATTTTAGCAGAAATTGAAAATCGTTCGTCTTTATTGTTCCAAGGGGGGGGGGGGGGGATATACAACGCCTTGTACGCCCCTGTCCTTTTGTGCGATTTCAACCAGGCGTGCATTTCGTTATTTGACACTTACTTTCAAAATACTGTTTTTCATGAAAAACTACAAGTTTAACACACTTTTCATGTGCTTCAGCAACCATATTCGTGTAGGTATACAATTTATTGATCATCTGTGTCCCTTCCTAAATACATCTTTTCGAACCAAGATGCAACTTAGCGCATCTATCTTTTATCTAATGGAATCTGATCTTCAAAGTATCTCTTTTCAAAATAATTTCAAAATTGAAAAGAAGATTTTAACAAAACCCTAATTCGGTTGCAATAGAACCATTTTAACAAGATCTTGGACTATCGGTAGGATGTAACTATCTTTCCTTGCGTCAAAACAAGTTAAAATGACGCTGGTTTCAAGTGAAATATGCATAGATTGTGTAGTCTTAGCTCATAAGCCAGACAAGTCTTGTTGATTTCAAAGAGACATGGCTGAGTGGACAGCAATGAAATAGACAGGCCTAAGCCACATTGCTGTTTGACACAAATACCCAAAGTCCAAATTACAATTGTAGAAAATGTTTAAGATATAGTAAGTGTAGGCCTATAAGCTGAATTAAATCTATTTGATGTTTTCGTTCACCCACATTTCACATGGGTAGGACTTCATTTGTCAAAGCGATACGCCGAATGCGCCGGTTGACCTTTGGTACATGTAACCCGTCTTTTTGCTAATTTGACCGGAGAAGGTTCGCCGGGGTACGCCGATCTCGCCGATCTGGAAAGACCGGCGTGGATCGAATTCGCCGCTTTTTAAGTATGGCGGAATCTCACGGTTTGGTGATGTAATGAGATGAAAAATGTAGATATTTGTTGATAAATCAGCATGCTCATTGATTGAATTCTTTGATTTAACCATTTTTGGAATTTTGCGCAGAAACAACTAAAAAAATCTGTATTTCCTGGTTACTTTTGGTGAAAGTCCGTTGCTACATATTTAACAGTTCTTTATATTTTATTTCTATCTATTTAGGAATTCTAGCAAAGTCGATAAAGAAAGGTGTCTTTTGGAATCGTTACATCTGTTACCATGGTTACACCAACATCTGTGACAATATGTTCCTCCATTTTTGTTTTTACGCAGGTTAACTTTATTTGCCATTTCGCCATTTAACGCCGGTCATATGTTCGGCGCATTTCGGCGTACGCCGATACGGGACAAATGAAGTCCGCCTCATAGTGAATACAATATATGTTCCTTTATCACGTGATAATAACCCTGGCCGGGGATTTTTTAAACAGTAGAGTTAAACATAAGACCCTCAAGAAGATCACGTGTATTACCCTCCACAGTCACATGTACACAACATGTAGTGTGACTGATATACATGTACTTTTATGACTCATTGCTCTTGTTTTAGCAAGTCTTATAGTGATAATTGTCTATTCTTTTTCAAATAACTGCCTGGTCAGTTTCAATTCATCTAGTCCGATTACCTCATTTGTCACATCACCTACCTGATGTACATACGCATAACAGTATACGCATATATGTTGTAAATTATATCAATTATTAATAACTTTTAAAAATATCATTTTTCTCTGTGGGTGTGCAGATCTGGGGGGAGGGATTATTCAAATTTATTTTAAAATCTATATAACCTTCTTGGAATCCCCCCTCCATCTCTCTGGGGGGAAATTCCTTGATCAGTGCCTGTAACTGCAAGGTTTTGCGCAAATCTACATACAACGACAAACACGAGTACATTAACCATTCCACACAAATATATTCATTGTTTATTGCACGTACTTCCGCCATCAGCACCCTCAGCAGCAGCAGCGTCATCACCACCACCACATCAACATCAAAATGAAAATAGATTTTCAAATATCAATTATATTTTCGATATATGCACTGCTTTCCACTCTGACTGTGTGTTAAAATAATCAGACTGAAAAGAGAATTCGTAGAACACCATTTTGTTTTAAATCATATTTTTAATTCCATCCCTGAGCGAGAGGTTATTTTCCCTTGCTGTTATGTTTACAGACATGGACACCATATTCGCACAGCTCCAAGAAAAACTGGATGACTTCAAAGACAGCCAGCACAGGCGGACTAACTTTAGTAATTTAAGAGCTCACATTATTATGAGCTTTTTTTGACCCTCATTTTGTGGGTTATTTTTTGATTTCTAACTTTCAGCAGTTACGAGATTAGTTTCTGTCCATAGTTTATGATGTTTTTTTGTTTACTGATTAAGGGTTCATTTTATTTTTTATATACCTGAGTACTCTGCTTTGACGCTGGTGGCAAAAACTTCAAATGCCAAATTTAGTATTAAAATTGCTTTGAATTGATTACAGAAGAAGTTATAAATCCCTGAAAATTACTCATTTTCTTTTAAGTTCAAGAGACATAACTCTGTCAAAAATCATCGAACTGGAACCAAATTAGTTGACCTGTATTTTCTAATAAAATAACCTTATATGAAATATCAACTTTATATATGCATCATTTCAAAAGTTAGAGAGTGGAAACTTAGAATTTCCCATACTTTCCTATGTTGAAGAGGCAAAACTCAATCAACAGACCGACACCAAATTCAAACCCAACCTGTATTTTCTTGTAAATAACCTACATATGAAATATCAGCTTTAAACTTCATCCCTTTAAATGTTGGAGAGCAGAAACTGAGAATATCTCATTTTTTTTCTAAGTTCAAGAGGCATCATCAACTGCCTGTTGCCCAATCCTGTTGTTCAATCAATATGTTTCAACTCTGCACACTTGACAGGTCCGATTATAATCCATAATAAACAGGGACATTACGCATATATAACAAAAAAGAAATATAAAAAACAATCATTTTATTGCATGAACAAAACTAGTTCGAACATTACATCAAAGCATCTGCCCTGGGTGAAATAAAAGAGGTCAATCAAGAGGCAAAATTCTTTTCTGACTTGAGACATTCCTTGTTAAAATTGCAACAATTAACTTTAAAATAATAGTCAAAATCTGTTCCTCTTATCTGAGCATAATTAGAACCAGCAAGAGATACAGGTAGTGAATTGTGTCACGTTGCACAAACACAAGAATTATCTCACATGGCACTTTCTAAGTAATATTCTAAATGGTCATGACACATGAATAAAAAAATATGCAAGCATGAACAAGCATGAACTACTGATATAAGCTAAGACAGCAGGTAAGTTAAACACTGCATCTCCATAACAAATCTATTTTTTAGAACACTGTAGTATTTTGTTTACACAAACACAAGACCTCTGAATAGGTTTGGACACAGATGTTTAAATGTGCATATCAAACTTTTTAAGGTAAGTTAAGAACTTTAAAAAAAGAAGATGAAGTAACAATGAATGAACAGTGAAAGGCAGTCAAGGCAAAACATTATAGTTTGAATATACATAATACAAAACGTCTCTTCTATTATAAAAAAAAAAAACCCTCAAAACAAAAGTTAAACATGTAAAGCAGGAATTCTATCCAAGAATGATGATCAAAACCAAAACAGAAATAAGCATATTTAGAAAATATTATATAAATAGTGCCTGTTTGGGAGGGTAACAGTTGAAATTGACACCCCGAGAAAACCACTGTCAACCGACGCGAAGCGGAGGTTGACAATGGTTTTTGAGGGGTGTCAATTTCAACTGTTATCCTCCCAAACAGGCACTATTTATTTTGTTATAATACTGAATGTCTTAATTTTAAAGAAAACTTAACTGCTTTTACATAGGAATAATGTGAATTCTACGGCGAACCGTACGCACATAATTTTTGCGCATGTAACAATTTTTAATGTTACCCGTTGCTAAGTGCGTTGCTAACGCTGAGGGTAATAGAACGGATTATGAACTTTGTCTAAACCAATCAGATTTCAGTATTTAACATGAAAGTATAACAATATATAAATAGTGCCTGTTTGGAAGGGTAACTGTTGAAATTGACACCCTGAGACAACCATTGTCAACCGACGCGAAGCGGAGGTTGACAATGGTTTTCTTGGGGTGTCAATTTCAACTGTTATCCTACCAAACAGGCACTATTTATATATTGTTATACTGAATGACTTAATTTTAAAGAAAATTTTACTGTTTTATATAGAAATGAAGTGAATTCTACGTCGAACTGTACGCGCATAATTTACGCGCATGTAACAATTCGTTGTGTTACCCGTTGCCAAGTGTGTTGCTAACGCTGAGGGTAATAGAACGGATTACCAACTGCGTCTAAACCAATCAGATTTCAGTATTAAACATGAAAGTTTAATAATACACATTATCAAATTTTTGTTGTTATTGACACTATTGTGAACTAATAAAACCATGGTTGTATATATACTAATTTTTCTTTGCATCTACATAAACTCTTACTAGTCAAGAATATATTTGTTAATTCCCGAAAAAATACCAATAATTCAATCCAGAATGCAATAAACAAATTAAGACAAAACAAAAAGAAAATTACATAAACTTTCTTGTGCCAACATTTGCATAAAAATAAACACGTTAACCATAGGTATGCAATTAATAAAATGTAATGTTTTCTTGTCTTTGATAGTTTAAAATATTAGCAAAGACCAATAAACCTTTGTCTCTTAAGATCAAGCAAAATGCAACTTGAAATTGTCAAGTAACAATGCTACTGTTACACAAACTTTCTTTTGAAACCTTCAACTAACAAATTGTACATATAAGTACTGTACCTTTCTTCCATTTAAGATTCATTCCTAACAATAGCTTTCAAAATATCAAAACTGAACATGTACATAACAAGTACCTTTTTGAAAATGTCCACACACTAAAACATTCTTTCTGAATGTATAACTATAGAGGATTCATTCTAACAACTTTTTTCTTAATTGTGTCCCACTTTCTGTACTGAATTTTTCCTCCATTTTTTTTACTTTGTTCAATAGCATATTTACAGGCCTTCATTCCAGGGCATTTCTTTCCAATGTATTCTGAAAGATATTCCCGCAATTCCTGTTCTTCATCTTTTGACCACTG
Organism: Magallana nippona; assembly: GCA_033439105.1. Classification (NCBI taxonomy): domain Eukaryota; kingdom Metazoa; phylum Mollusca; class Bivalvia; order Ostreida; family Ostreidae; genus Magallana; species Magallana nippona. The sequence continues at coordinate 8,530,399 of CM065925.1, forward strand.
AACACGAGTAACTAAAAATAGAAATTTGAAAACAGTTTGATAATTTCTTCTACAAAACATTTTAAGTGAAGCAATATTTATTTACTAAGTAAAATATACAGCCCAGTTAAGGATCTATATATTCATCCTCTCATTATTTTTTTCCTGGAAAAACCCTTAATTACAATAAATCATTATACCTTTATTCGTGGACCTTCGGCCAAAGTCATTGTCTAAAACTGAAACAATAGGATTTTCTGAAAGAGAAAAAAATCAATATATAAAATAAAAGGACATTGACAATAAAATCATACATCTTGACAATTTCAATTTGTTACCTGATGTTGCATCTAACGCATCTACATGATCATTGCTTTCATCATTGGTATCTACTAAATCATTGCTGCCATTAGTGGTGTCTGAATCACCAAGGATATCTAAAAAGAATTCATCAAAATTTACACCCTTTCTTACAAGAACTGCTATAAAAGAGAAAAAATAATTTCTCTGTTTCTTGTTTTCGTGCGTCAGAAAATCATCATGATGCTGTAAACTTTGCAAGCAAGTTTGTAATTTGGAATGATCTTTTAACACAAATGGCTTCAATGATTTGGTCATGTGATCAATCAAGTCCTTTTTTGAGAAAACACAAAGAAGAGACTTTAAGACCTAAAGCTGAACACGACTCATAAATATATTACATATGCCATAGTTCTCGATGCGCGCCGCTCTCCCTTAACATTTATATGAGAAGTTGACTACTAAACACTTTAGTTTGCTGTGTAGGTCTCGCCTGCATTGACGTACTAATCTCTGCGGAGATTCGGCTTGGAATGACGCCTTCACCGAATCTCGGGACAGTCCTTCAATATTTACATGTACGTCTGGAAATTCAGCCCTACCTTAGATCAATTGTCACAGTTAATTAAAATCAAGATTCTTTTGTGGTATTCCTGCAGTGATTACTGCTTCAGTGTTACATTTTGAACCTTATTCTATAAAATTTTTATTTCTTATCCTAACAGTGATTTTTCCCTAATTTACACAGCTGGCTAATTTGTTTTGAATCTCTATTATGCTCTTCATCATCGGGAGGCTTGAAGCTGATGCTCAGTAGTACACATTGATGCAAGTTGTCAAATGACTTTAATTGAACTCTTTAGTTTGAAAAAGGTACAAAAATGATAGATTGAATGGAAGCAAATAAGCTGGATCGAGAAACTGTTGGAATAAACCTTTCAAATCAATTGATTTAGATATTTGAAAAGAAAAATGTTTTGTGTGCAAAACTGAAGCAGGCAAGCTGCATGAATATCTCGATTTTTACAGCGACACTTGACCTAAGGCATGGGCGAATTTCCATACATAAATTGGGTGATGGCGTCAGTCCAAATATCTAGCTAAGCCGAATCTCCACAGGGATTTTTGGACATACATACATGTAAATTAGATTTGATAAAATTATCAAATAAACGCAGCTACAGTACCGTCAACGCGGATCCCGTATTTAACCCCCCCCCCCCTCCCCCCGCGGTTAGTTAATCCTTTCCGTGTTACACCATCGCAGTTAATTCCTTGCGGTTCTCACTGCAGCCATTTCAAACCGCGGCGGTGTGACCTTCCGTTAAATAATTTTTACCTGTGTGCTGCAAGACAGTATAACAGCCTGCTGTTAGTAAAGATCGGTCCCAGTATTGTCAGTATTTTAATTAAAATGATAAAAGATAAAAAAATAAAATCACCCCGTTGCAATTTTCAATAGTTATAACTATTGATGTTTAAAAAAGAAAGTTATATCTGTTTATTTTTCTTTTTACATGAGTTATATCTTAACATACTTGATATATAAAACTGTTTTAATAATAAGTACGTTCTTTTTTTATTGCTTTAAAGCCCCTTTCACATTTGGCGCACAACCTTTTTACACCACTTTGCGATCGAAAATTTTGAGCTTCGCACGAGCTCTCGCATACGTTGCACGAGCTCTCGCATTCGTTGCATACGTTTTACTGGTCGCATCAAGTCTCCTCTAAAGAGTGGACATGCACACTATTCAGACGCGACCGAACGTGATCCAAATTATCGCAGTGCAACGCACGAACATTAGTACGAACGTTTTACAACGTTTTGTGTACTCGCAAGAGTGATACACGATTTATAAGGATCGTAAGATAAATCGCTGGTGTTTATGCGTCTGTTTTGCGACCGTGAGACTGTTGCTCAACGTGTCTCATGTAATCTTGCAACGTTTTATTATCATTTCACGACTTATGAGCCTCAATATGCCATGCTTTGCTACTAGTATATATACCCTGTATAAGTATCTCTGTTTCAAAACAAAATTTACAATATACATTTATTGAACGATGGTGAGGGAAATACATGATTTATTCCCTCAAGAAAAATCATATTTCCTGAGGGCTTCGCCGAAGAGAAATTTGTTTTTTCTGGGGAATAAATCTCCAAATTCCCTGAACTTTAATGCAATAAACGTTTTATTATATCAAGCAACATATGATTATTACACAAAATACTAAGTAAGTTGATTTCTAATAATATTTGACTTTTCAACAGTCGTGATTGTTTGATTTCCCATGTAACTGTCGCACTTTTCTATCATAAATCGTAGATAGTTAAGTTGGTTCTGAGATATAAAGAAAATCATAATGATTAAATGTTTTTGATTTAATCATATTTGTCTACATCGTATGCTCATATCGGCTTTTTCATTCCTATGACATCGCCCTGTCACGTGACTTTCTAGACCTATCAGATATAATAGAATAATCATATTGAGGTATAAAAATAAATGCTGCTGCATATCTGTATCTTCTTGGGCGGCATATTTTCTCGCTTTCAACTATGGCTATGGTTATGGGTGGTGTATATACCCCGTCTGACTCGCACGATCATTCGTACCATGGAACGCATAATCACACGTCCTATCACATTGGCGCATGTTCAATCGCCCGATCACCTAGTCTCTCGCGCGTTCCTATCGTATTATCTTTCAACAGTTGCTTTCATTGTACAACAGTCGCATACAGACGCAAGCTATATCGCAAGATTCAATGCGTTTACATCGCACAACGCTTGCTTAGATCGTGCGAAATTCGTACGAATACTCTTTTCATATGCGATTATTTCGGCAACAAATGACGATTCATATCTATTTTTTACGGTCGCACGAATATTTGGTCGCTTCTGCTCGTGTGCCAATTGTGAAAGGGGCTTTACAGAATGATTTGATTTGTAAGAATTAAAATTGTGTTATCAACTCGGGGCATGTTTTAGGCACAATTTCTCAATGCTCAAGTCAGCTTTAGCCTATCCCTCGACGGCACGTGCTACACGATTTTAATTTACCTTCGATCAACGGCCTGTACAACACTGTTCCTTTTGAGGGTCTTCCACTTTTTCTTACAATAAGCCAGAAGACAAAGATTTAAAGTGTATTATTGTAGACTGTCCAGTTTGGTATCTCATTCATCAAGTTCAAATTTGTTGGGGAAATTAGTTTTTAAGAAAAGCCATACTTTTCAAGTGTCCACAAAATTTAAACATTTTGAAGTTGTACGCATGGATGAGGTTTGTCAATCACAAAACACAAGAAATGATCGCGGTTTATAATATACACAAAAGAGGAAATGTATACATCAATAAGTTTGCATTTGATTTTTTAAAATATAATTCAAGATGTATGCATTAAATTAAATGAACGGCAGTGTTGTTTCGATGAGCTACCTAACCGCGGGGGTACACAGTTTTACCTGAGATACCTGCTTTAAACCACATTGAAATTTGGACCGCAGGGGTGCGCGGAAAATACGGGATCCGCGTTGACGGTACTGTATATGACTGTGCAATGGAAGATTAAAAACATCAGAAATAAAAGTCAATGCAATAAGTTTATAAAGAATATGCACGTTAAACCAAAAATAATTGTGCAAACATTACAGCAACAAATGAATATAGCATGTCAGACATGCTGTTTAGGACTGCAGTCAGTTGTAATTAAATCAAAGGACTTATATACTGGGTTTTTCAAAGTCCTTTACAGCTTATAAATAAGCTGTTTTCTGACTACACGTATTACTATGTAAAATACATTTTTATCTCGGTAACTGAATAGCAGGTTTACTATTAGATACTCACATTGTTTAGTGAGTAACTGCATGGTTAACCTAGTACACATTTGGTCATTTACAACACTACAATTTAACATATTAATGCACTTGATCATTCCTACAGCACATCTCAACAAAATAAAATTTACCTTCAAACTGTATGTCCCTTAAATTTTTTCCAGCAAATTTAGAAACACTGTTAGTCTCTTGCATCAGCATGAGTTTTGATATTTCAATTCTTTCTATCATTCCAGATGTGGCTCTGTAATGAATTGCATGGACTTTTTGCGTATGCCCTAAATGCTGACAAAGCCACTTCATTTCATGATCTTGAAGGCCAATCACCTAAAAAGTAAAAAAATATAATCTTTACAAAAATAAGAGAGACTTGTTACTTAAAGTGGGCATGGTCAAAAACTGATTTTCAGATTGCTTTAAGACACATCTAATCATCATCCAAAATTTGAGTGTCAGTCATTGATATATAAGCAACACAGAGCTCACAATTCAATGTATATAAAAAAAATTCAGCTCATTTGATTTAATTTGAGTGCTGAATAGATTGATCACTTTAAATGCCTTATGAAAGCATTGTAAACAATAACATATTTTCAAAAAAAATTATATTGAGTAAAACCTTTTAAATTGAATGTAAACTGGATGTTGCTCTAACCTCAAACTACAGATTTGAAAATCAAAGATATAATACCAAATAACAAGTAAATGTTATTTCACAAGACTTTGAGAAATGTTGAATCTTAAATTGAGGGAAGAACCACTCAGATATGCAAAAGTTTATATGCTATTCTGTATATATACAACACATTTTTTGTTTGCACTACAATGCACATTTACCTGAGCGATGGTCGCACAGTGTTTTCTCAAGTTAGTGCAGTAGATAAGATGTGGAGATCTCAAATTAGCTTTTTCTTTGATGTCATCTAGGGCCTCACCCGCCTTCACAACACCATTTGCTACAAAAAAGTTATTAATGAATAAAAGAGAACAAGAGCTCTGTAAACAGAGCATAAGCTTGTGAAGTGTTATCATTTAAAGTATAATTTCTACTTAGCCTTTAAGGTGTGGACATGCACAAGCGATGCTAATTCCCCTCTGTAACAAGCTAGTGAGCAGAAAGCAAGAGCACCACAAAGCGAAGCATCCCCTCGCAACATGAATTTTGTTTTTAGCTTAAGTTTGGACACACCAAACAGTAGTGGTAATATATATCCTCTAGGAATAAGGAGTTAATGAAATTACTTTAACATAATATTACTTGCCTCTATAATCTTTAGGCTATTTGGAATGATATGCAGTGTAGTACACACCTTCTCCTCAAAATCAAAATATCTTTAGGTGTATCCTAAGTTACATCAGCAAAGGGCAGTGACACATGCAAAGTACGAGTGTGAAGTTATATTGGCTTTTACCAATTTAACTATGGATACACGAAAGATATTTAAAAACTGTTTTGTATCATAGTTTACTCAAAAAGTTTACATTTGGACACAATATTTTCTAATAATTATTCTTTATTAAATTAAACAACTGAACTCCAATGAGATAAAAGTTCAAGTCATACGATTAAAATATTTCCTGCTGTGCCATGCAAATTTTGCATTGTTTTGTTGGCAGTCAATAAAAGTGGACACTTAAAATGATATGAATCTAGAGTTTGAGAGTCAGACCCTAAACCTGGCTGATGTAAACTTTCTTTTAAAAACAATGTAGCAAGTTGACTCTCTGCCGCACCAGTGTGTAATGAAATTGATATAAATCAACTACAAATGAGAACAATTTAGCAGGGTGCGTGGTCTATCAATTTATCTTACTTTGTTAAACCCAAAAGGAGTAAGATTTGTTAACATTGTTAACAACATTGAAATCCAAGCCTTAATTAAAAGTTAGGAAGAATATGTTTAGGCCTTGACTAAGTGTTTGGATCAATGGATTCCTCCCCCTATCCAGCATGAATGTGGTTGTGAAGTTCCTAGCACTTTGAGTTATATTATCAATTCTTTGCTTCAATAACTGCTGCTTTATTTGTGAGAAAAACATTGTCTGCAACTAAGATGGATGCAGTTTGAATCTTTTTTATTTAAGGGGAATAACAAATATTCTGTAAAAATACTATATGAAGAAGAAACTTTCATATTTAAATTTGATGCAATGTTTTGCATCAATATTTAAGGGTCCTCCAGAATTCATGACCTGTAATTTTTATTGCAGTACATCACAATATGTCAAATTAAACATATTATTATCAAATTGTTTGTCAAACTTCTTAGCTCTGTGGATTTTAGTCACTGGAAGAACCTTAGATTGGTTACACGTAGTTTTGCTGTAGAATAAGCACTGCCCACTGCTGTTGCATCTTCACTTATTTATAGTCAATTTTAAAGAAAAACTACCACCTTGATACAAATGGTCATAAATGTTTGAAAAGATTTCATTGTGCCAATTGCCTGTCAATATCTCCAGCACTGAGCAATGATAACAACATTTTAATAGCTGCATCAAACAATTTTTTACTATTGGTAATGCATGATTACATGCATTGACAATATTTAACTCTTAATAAAATAGGGCCATATACATGGGTAGTTCTTTGTATTGCAACATGTATGTTTTAATGTCGCTTACCAGTATTTGCAAACAAGTAAGGATTTCCTGGTTTAACTCCACCCTTTCTTCTGGCAGTAGGATTGGCCAAATATTGTAATACTGGCAGGACTTCTTTAGGGCAAATAACTGGCACTCGTTTTCCAGTCTACAGAAATTTTAATTAAATATAAACATATGAAACACAGTTTTAATATATATGACCATTTTAGATTGCACAAACTACTGAATGATTTTAAAAAAGCACCACCATTTATAGTCTACATGTACCAGACGGTATACAGAGTTGAAATAATTTACAGTCTTCGGGTTGTGCACTTCTTCTCTGTGATTGGTAGAAAATACATGATGTGAAAATTTACATTTATTTCATTGGTCTAATGCTGTTCGGCACAAGGGAGATAATTTTCCGATACTCTAATTTATGTACAAATTAAGAATTTCATAGATTTTCAATCTTAAAAAGAGAGAAAACAAATAAAGTTATAAAATAGCTAAGAATGAAGTTCAGGCTTTCATTTTATTGAATTTCTATAATATTCATTGGATATTTGTTCTGTTCCTTTTTTATCTTCATGTAAATACCGTAAAATTTGATATGGTAAGGCTAATATCAGTAAAAACAAATTGCAGATTTGATACATATTAAAATGGACCACATGCCATGACACGTAGAGGAAGGTGATATTTATGTAAAATAGAATTAATGTTCTTTGATAACTAATTGCTTTAGTTTGTGCTCAAGATGGTAAGCTTTTTTAAAAAGCTATACTTGTTCTTAAAATTATCAAAAAGAGAGATAAAGAGAGAAAATATCTTCCTCCAATTTTATCACTCAATTAAGACAAGTACACTTAAATTGTAGAAAGTATATGTTGCATGTTCCTGCAAAGAAACCATCCAATCTCGTGCAATAGGGTATCTAATATTGTAAGTTGCAACAATTTGATAATTTAACAAATTTCTTTACAGCACACCCACCCACCCACAATTAACACAAGTAAATTAAGGCAAGTATAAAGTCTACCATACAAAGAAGGGCCCACCTTAAGATTGGAATTCCCCACATGTAAGCCTTTCAACTGTCGCTAGAGTTTGCAGTTAGGAAAGGTATGTCTGTTGAACGTTATAGTTTAAACAGATCCTAATATAAATGATGCACCAAAAAGCACACAGAGAAAATTACGATGCAACATGTTTATTATTTAACAATTGTCAGACTTGAATATATAGCCTTCTTCACAATAGGCTATTGCTTTGGCCTTTTAAATCACAAGGGTCAGAATTTTATTAAAAACCAACTATAAAAAAGTTTTATGTCATACAACTCTTGAAATACTGCTACATTTGGTCATTATATTTATAAGGAAGTTATTTGTCCAAAATAAAAAACATTAATATTTATTTATTTGTTTGATGTACTCAGACCCACAATTTTCATGTAGGTCTTTTTTTTTTAATTGTATATAATAATCTTGCTATAAATCACAGAGTACATATACATGCATGTTTTAGTTTTTTTTTAAGACAGTTAAACACTTTCATTTATTAAAGATCATTTATCAATCTAAATGAGTTTTGAACATGACTTTGACAGTTTGTATTTCTTTGCAATCAAAAAAATAAAATAAAAATCAAATTCAAAAATGAATATGCTGAAAAAAATAATTAGGTAGAAGCAATTTTGATGGGTCAGTACAAGAACATCAAACAGATATATTTTTAGTTTAGCTCTTACTAAATGCATTTTTAAGCATATGTGAAAATTGAAAAATTAGTTGAAAGGCCTACCATTTGGGTCATGGTCTACATACATGAAAGAGATTTGACATTTGAACAGTTTTGCATTGTAAGGAGGTGCCATATGATACCCTTACTAATAACTGATGCAACAAAAAAAATCATACATCATGGTTTAGGTACAAGAAATCTCAAGACAGAAGAAAATCATACATGATAATTTTTATAGAAGCTTCCTTGCTTAATATAACCATATAGTTTGCATGCTAAATGTCTAATTTCCCAATTTATCTTCCCCTCCTGCTATAGATGCAACACTATATAACGTCATGATACTCCAAGTAGTTTCAGAGTTCAAATGTTACTGCATGACGGACAAAAACAGATAGCAAAAGGTCACTTGAGTGGTTATCTTATACCAGGTAAATATAAACAATTGCAATACCTTTCCGCGAACTTCAATAACATGCTGGGTGTCCAACATTTGTTTTTCTAAATCCGTCAAATCCAGGCGTAAAGATTTGTCCACAGCAGACATTTCTTTTGATCTGTTTTCGTAGCATTTCAAACTGCAGTGAAACAATTTTTTTTAATAGATTCACTGAACTCGGGTCTCTTAAAATCTATATCTCAAAAAACATTAAGAGAAGGAAGCAAAATCAAAATTTTTTGTCTATTAAGTCTTAAAAGTGACAAAGCTTCACCCTTATTTTTTTTGTATCAAATTATAGTTAAAACTGTAACCATAAAAATTCATGTAAGTATGCTATAGGGCCACTTTCAGATGTAGTGTAAAAATAATGTCCGCCACAAAACGGTGGCTGCTAAAAAGTATTAAACAAGTTATGAAGAAACTGATACCCATTAAATTGTTTGTTTCTTCATTTATACAGTAAAACTTATCTAATCCGACTTGGGTTGGTTCTGAAAAGTTTCACTGAATTAGACAACATCCGGTTTGGAGGACATTGCAGAAATTTAATTCAATATTGACTAACATATATTTTTTTGATGTATTTGATACATATAATTTTTTTCAGCCTGAAAGCGGAAACAAACCTATTTTTTTTAGGCCTAAGTAGAATCGTGGGTCTCAGAACCACAGATAATCGATCGTCGGCGACAATCAATTCATCACTATAAATAATATGAAATACGTTCTTAACAAAAAGAGAAAAAATAACCGACTTCCCTATGTTGATTGTCTATAATATGGACGTCACACAAGTGATATTTTTAAATCCAATTCAACTATTTATTACAGAGTTTTTAATTGATTTGTTAGAAAATAAAGGATTAACAAATATTTATGGACAATAACTGTCATTTAATATTTTGTATTAATAAAGAAAACAATTGTTCAAAATGAGCGTCATTTTGTTAGTTCTTCATTAAAATTATGCTGTCATGTCATACTTTTCTTAAACTATATCTGAAACAAGCCATATAGGCAAAATTGTTATTACCTTAAAGCCTCAAGTTCCCCAGGTCTTCGACGGTTGTACAATAGAAGTCGACTTTCGGAGAGTATAACTCCTTTTCTATAATTATCTGGAGTCATATTTTCCACATCAAAATTGGTAAGTTCATTTGTGATGTGCTTTGCTAATTTTGCAATGTCTTCGGGATCTGGTAGACTCTTTTGAGCATTAAAATGACGCTCATTCAGGGTTGATTTTGCAATTTTTGTTACTTTAACAGTCCATTCTAACTTCATCAGGTTTAGAAAGTTTGAAGCATCTAAACGCCCTTGTTCCTCTCCAGATTTTATACTGTTTCCAAGTTTCACAGACGCTAAACGACAAAGGTCAAACCCAATTTTTAAAGCCGTGCTTGGGTGGTCCAAGTCATATTCATCAGATTCCTCCTTGTCAACACCATCACAAGCCTTAAGTGCACAAGACACAAAAACATCAAAATATTTTGGTACCAGAAAATCCGACATACTAAGAGATAGGTTTGTTGTTTCTCGAACAAGGAGAAGGAGGCGTCCAGCAAGTCGCATGTGGTAACTCGCATAATGTTTTCGTTTTCTTTTATTATCTATGTTTTTACTGAGCCATATATCTCCAAGCATCAGAATAATGTGGTCCTCCAAAACACAGTCTGTAATGCTGTCTCTTCTCATCGCTGGAAGAACTTCTTTTTGAAGTATTTTTGAACTTTCTGGAATGATTTTTCCTGCCATAACTTTAGCCTGAATGATAACAGACCCTTTGCTCTGGAAATCTGAACCTGTCTTAAACGCTGGACAAGAGGTCCTATGAGTTGCAACTGATTTCTCAAGCTGAATCCATTCAAAACATTCCGGACAAGGCCCATATTGTTTCAGACTGAATTTATTCTGGGTTCTTCTTGAAAGTAGTATTTCGCCCTCACCTTTTTGAAGAACAGACATATTGTGGATATTGTCTCCCTTATTGCGAATCAGGGTAACTTTTCTATTGATTTCCTTCATAAGGTCAGTTTTCTCTTCTGTGTTGCAGAACTCTTTTTTCTGTTTCATGGTTTTAATTTCTTGTACCTCTTTTTTGTTGGCATGTTTATTCTCAATGTGAGTTTGGATGTTTGAATAAAGGTCATGACAAAACATACATGAATGAACAAGGTCGTATGTTCTTCCGGTTTTTGATCTTTCATTATTTCCTTTTTGGAACTTTTTGATAAAAATGTTCGGATACTCTATGTCGAAGTCACATTCTTCACGTGAAAGAGTTTTTTTTCTTTTTTGAGGAGAATTCATATTTTCAATACTTGTTTTTTTTCTTTTTTGAGGAGAATTCATATTTTCAATACTCTTTAGAATTTGATGATTGCCCTTTTTAGAAACACTTTTGTCAACATCTGGAAGGTTTTCATGGTTTTCACTTTCACTTGATGCGTTATCAGAATCGCTTTTACTCGATGAGTTATCAGGATCACTATCTGAATCAATCCAAGATTCATCAGAATCATCCATATCAGACTCACACTCTCCATCATTAAACTCTACGTCTGACTGATGAGGTTGGTCACCTACAGAAGAAGATATAAACAGTCATCTTCATCAGATATCAATTTCCAACAACTATTGCCCTAGTTAGCATAGTCAGATATCTCACCTGCATGTGCATCTCCAAGGTAAGACTCAATCACTGCATCAACAGAACTGGATCCTTTATCTGACTCTCCACCATTAAACTTCACATCTGACTGATGAGATTGGGCACCTACAGAAGAAGATATAAACAGAGTCATCTTCATCAGATATCAATTTCCAACAACTATTGCCTCAGTTAGCATAGTCAGATATCTCACCTGCATGTGCATCTTCAAGAAGAGACTCAATCACTGCATCAACAGAACCCAATCCTTCATCCGACTCTCCATCATTAAACTCTACTACATCCGACTGATGAGGATGGTCACCTACAGAAGAAGATATAAACAGTCATCTTCATCAGATATCAATTTTCAACAGCTATTGCCATAGTTAGCATAGTCAGATATCTCACCTGCATGTGCATCTTCAAGAAGAGACTCAATCACTGCATCAACAGAACCCAATCCTTCATCCGACTCTCCATCATTAAACTCTACTACATCCGACTGATGAGGATGGTCACCTACAGAAGAAGATATAAACAGTCATCTTCATCAGATATCAATTTTCAACAGCTATTGCCATAGTTAGCATAGTCAGATATCTCACCTGCATGTGCATCTTCAAGAAGAGACTCAATCACTGCATCAACAGAACTGGATCCTTTATCTGACTCTCCACCATTAAACTCTATATCTGACTGATGAGATTGGGCACCTTCAGAAGAAGATATAAACAGAGTCATCTTCATCAGATATCAGTTTCAAACAACTATTGCCCCAGTTAGCATAGTCAGATATCTCACCTGCATGTGCATCTTCAAGGACAGACTCAATCACTGCATCAACAGAACCAGATCCTTTATCTGACTCTCCATCATTAAACTTCACATCTGACTGATGAGGGTGATCGCCTACAGAAGAAGATATAAACCGAGTCATCTTCATCAGATATCAATATCCAACAACTATTGCTCCAGTTAGCATAGTCAGATATCTCACCTGCATGTGCATCTTCAAGGACAGACTCAATCACTGCATCAACAGAACCCAATCCTTTTTCTGACTTTCCACCATTAAACTCTACGTCTGACTGATGAGGATGGTCACCTACAGAAGAAGATATAAACAGTCATCTTCATCAGATATCAATTTCCAACAACTATTGCTTCAATTAGCATAGTCAGATATCTCACCTGCATGTGCATCTTCAAGAAGAGACTCAATCACTGCATCAACAGAACTGGATCCTTTATCTGACTCTCCACCATTAAACTCTACGTCTGACTGATGAGATTGGTCACCTACAGAAGAAGATATAAACAGTCATCTTCATCAATTTCCAACAGCTATTGCTTCATTTAGCATAGTCAGATATCTCACCTGCATGTGCATCTTCAAGAAGAGACTCAATCACTGCATCAACAGAACTGGATCCTTTATCTGACTCTCCACCATTAAACTCTACGTCTGACTGATGAGATTGGTCACCTACAGAAGAAGATATAAACAGAGTCATCATCATCAGATATCAATTTCAAACAACTATTGCTCCAGTTAGCATAGTCAGATATCTCACCTGCATGTGCATCTTCAAGGACAGACTCAATCACTGCATCAACAGAACCCAATCCTTTTTCTGACTTTCCACCATTAAACTCTTCATCTGACTGAAGAGGGTGGTCACCTACAGAAAAAGATATAAACAGTCATCTTCATCAGATATCAATTTCCAACAACTAATGCTTCATTTAGCATAGTCAGATATCTCACCTGCATGTGCATCTTCAAGGACAGACTCAATCACTGCATCAACAGAACCCAATTCTTTATCTGCCTCTCCACAATTAAACTCTACATCTGACTGATGAGATTGGTCACCTACAGAAGAAAATATAAACAGTCATCTTCATCAGATATCAAATTCTATCAACTATTGCAATAGTTGGCATAGTCAGAATTCTCACCTGCATGTGATCCTTTATCTGACTCTTCATTTTGTGCATCTTCAAGAAGAGACTCAATCACTGCATCAACAGAACCCAATCCTTTTTCTGACTTTCCACCATTAAACTCTACGTCTGACTGATGAGGATGGTCACCTACAGAAGAAGATATAAACAGTCATCTTCATCAGATATCAATTTCCAACAACTATTGCTTCAATTAGCATAGTCAGATATCTCACCTGCATGTTCATCTTCAAGAAGAGACTCAATCACTGCATCAACAGAACTGGATCCTTTATCTGCCTCTCCAAAATTAAACTCTACATCTGACTGATGAGGGTAGTCACCTACAGAAGAAAATATAAACAGAGTCATCTTCATCAGATATCAATTTCCAACAACTATTGCTCCAGTTAGCATAGTCAGATATCTCACCTGCATGTGCATCTCCAAGGTAAGACTCAAGCACTGCATCAACAGAACCAGATCCTTTATCTGACTCTCCATCATTAAACTCTACTACATCTGACTGATGAGGTTGGTCACCTACAGAAGAAGATATAAACAGTCATCTTCATCAGATATCAATTTCCAACAACTATTGCTTCAGTTAGCATAGTCAGATATCTCACCTGCATGTTCATCTTCAAGAAGAGACTCAATCACTGCATCAACAGAATTGGATCCTTTATCTGCCTCTCCACAATTAAACTCTACATCTGACTGATGAGGGTGGTCACCTACAGAAGAAGATATAAACAGTCATCTTCATCAGATATCAATTTCCAACAACTATTGCCTCAGTTAGCATAGGCAGATATCTCACCTGCATGTGCATCTTCAAGAAGAGACTCAATCACTGCATCAACAGAACTGGATCCTTTATCTGACTCTCCACCATTAAACTCTACGTCTGACTGATGAGATTGGTCACCTACAGAAGAAGATATAAACAGTCATCTTCATCAGATATCAATTTCCAACAGCTATTGCTTCATTTAGCATAGTCAGATATCTCACCTGCATGTGCATCTTCAAGAAGAGACTCAATCACTGCATCAACAGAACTGGATCCTTTATCTGACTCTCCGCCATTTAACTCTACAGCTGACTGATGAGGATGGTCACCTACAGAAGAAGATATAAACAGAGTCATCTTCATCAGATATCAATTTCCAACAGCTATTGCTTCAGTTAGCATAGTCAGATATCTCACCTGCATGTTCATCTTCAAGAAGAGACTCAATCACTGCATCAACAGAACTGGATCCTTTATCTGCCTCTCCAAAATTAAACTCTACATCTGACTGATGAGGGTAGTCACCTACAGAAGAAAATATAAACAGAGTCATCTTCATCAGATATCAATTTCCAACAACTATTGCTCCAGTTAGCATAGTCAGATATCTCACCTGCATGTGCATCTCCAAGGTAAGACTCAAGCACTGCATCAACAGAACCAGATCCTTTATCTGACTCTCCATCATTAAACTCTACTACATCTGACTGATGAGGTTGGTCACCTACAGAAGAAGATATAAACAGTCATCTTCATCAGATATCAATTTCAAACAACAATCATCCTAATTAACATAGTCAGATATCTCACCTGCATGTGCATCTTCAAGGACAGACTCAATCACTGCATCAACAGAACCAGATCCTTTATATGACTCTCTGCCATTAAACTCTACATCTGACTGATGAGGGTGATCGCCTACAGAAGAAAATATAAACCGAGTCATCTTCATCAGACATCAATTTCCGACAACTATTGCCTTAGTTAGCATAGTCAGAATTCTCACCTGGTTGTGCTTCTATAGATTCCAAGGCCCACTTGACATCTTTTTGAAATGCTTGCAATGTTGCATTTTTTTTCCGCAAAATATCTGAAATTGAAAGTTCAATTGAATCCTTTCATGCATGTGGTAAGCATTTTGAAGACGACTCATCTGAAAAGTTTTGGAGAGTTCATTCCTTAAATAGCCAATTATTTGAAGCTCAATATCCATTATTTTTTTTCTTCAGATTAATAGCATTAATAGAGGTCAACATCCTACTTAAAATGGAAAACAAAAGCTTGTTTTTTCAGTCCAAATTTTTTCTAATTTCCCGGCTTTTTTAAAAACGTTTACTACCAGAGAATACTTTAACATAAATTTCAACCCGGTCCCAAGGATGCTTTGTGCCAAGTTTATTTGAAACTGGCTCTGTGGTTCTGAAGAAGATGATGTATAAAAGTGTATGACGATTGTTATGCAAATGATGACAACATACAACAGACTGATTGTAATCAAAAAAGCTTAGTTGAGCCTTAATTAAGATCATGACATGTAAGTTAAAATGTTAAATGATTAGTACCAACACATCCAAAATATCATATGAAATCAACAAAAGAATGATGAACAGTCACCTGAGTATAATACAGTATTTTCAGATTAAATAAAAAGGAATTTGTGTAGTCTGAAATCACTTGCATATCCTAGCTCAGCTTTTTATTTTCATACAATTGTCAAAGCAATGAATTAACTTTCTTTTTGTGTTTTTAATGCAAAACTAAATGCCTTTGCTTCATAAACACAATATAAATCTGCCATTAAGTAGGGATGACAATCCATTACAAAATTGCTAATTGGTTATTTGCATCCCATTTTGATTGTTATCATGAAAGGTTTGCGATAAAAAACAATTTCTTTTATTGAGACATAATGATAATTGTCTGAATTTGCCTTTTGATAATTTGAACCGATAGATTAGCTGAAATTTTTGGATGATATTGATTTATACTAGGGTCATCAGCTTTCCTGCCAAATCTGGATCAGAGTCTAAAACATTAAAGAATGGATCAGATGCAAATTTGATAGAAATATGACATGTTTCTTTACTGTAGTAATTTGAGTTTTTTATTATTATTATTTTGTATTTTAACATTTACAACTAGTACTACTCGAGGAATATGATAAAATTGGCATAAAGGTACGATGACCTGCAATTTGTAAACCTAATTTTACAAAAAAATATCTTTATGATAAATAATTTACTAAAATTTACTTAAATTGCTTAAGTCCAAGTGTGCCCTGTCCTACTTTTATACCTCTCAGTTTTAAAAAAAAAAATTGACATAAGCATCAATGCATATCAAAGCTGTTTACTAAATATGGTTTCATCGATATTTAGCGAGCACCAATTACTATGGATTTCATTGTTGAGCAGACCCATGAAAAGAAATGTGCAATGAATTAAGCAATTAGCTATCAATCGTTTTACATATCTTTGAAACTGTGTATTTTACAAAATCCAGGAAAATTGATGCTGCAACAAAAATTGATGAACCACAGTAGTTTGTCTGCTAAAAATCAGCAAGAAGCCAATACAAATTTAAAACCTGCACTACTTTCAAAACCTGCATTCAATCAAAAGTTTTCACATAAAATTTTGGTGCCTATGGATCATAAATTTAAGGAATAAAGTTTTCTATAAGTATTGTCAAAAGATGTAACACATCAATATCATGAATATGATAATATTTGCTTTGTAGATTATAAGAAGCAGCTTACACAAATGAATTTTTAAGCTATATAATATGATTGATGCACGACATGAACTTATAAACATAGCAATAGGTCAGTCTCAGATGACCAAATTGAAAAAAAAAAAACGAAACAAACAACAATTTCAATTCATTTTAAATGTATGTTTAACTCATTACATTCTCCTTTTGCTTTCCATATCTCCATGTTTTCAAGAAATATTTCTACCTGTCTGGTCTTGTATCTAAGAAATTTTACAAAAAAGAAACTAGCTCAATTTTACAAAACTACCTTAACGATCTCCGATCCTCAGCCATGTTCGATAACTCTAAATTATCCATTTTTTTTTTTAATTCGCACCATAAATCTGCCTTTTAAATAGAAAAATTTAATTAGTCTTCTAGTGTTAGTATTACAATCAGTCATTCAACGAAATGTTTGGCTTAGTGGATCAATGGAGATCTAGTAAATATAGGTAAGGCGAACATTTTTTTTAAAATTGGATTACGGATTTTTTATTTAAAAAATTGGGTCGGTAGGTCGAAAAAAAAAAAAGAAAAAAAAACCTGGCAAACTTCAAAGAAATAAAATAAGTCTTATGTTTTGTTTGATTTTTTATTTACTATTCCATGTACACATGCTTAAGTGTGTCTTTGGGCCACTTTTAGGGCATTCCGAACCGCAGGTCTCACACCTCTATTGACACACGATTTACAAATTCAGGCCTCTCACACCTATTTTTGGTACTGGGGCCGGGGCCAATGGATTGGGAAAAATGCAACGTTTTGATAGAAATTGGGAATTTTTTTCTTTGCTTAATGTACAGTCCTCTGAACAAAAACCAGGGTATATTGATAGGATTTTTTAAAAGTTATTTTTTTTTTTAAATTATTTTTAAAACTGGGAACATGTGTGTATAATAAGGAGAAGGAAAAAAGTGTATTCACAGTGTGTGATACAAGTTTGTTAGTGACTGAGGATGTAAAATTTCCCAAAAGGTTTTTTGTGTTTAGTAGCCTGCTATATGTCAAATGGCATAGAAAATAATAAAAGTTTTTTTTTTTAGAATTAAAAAAAAAAGTTATCTTATTTTTATTAATGTAAAATTTAATCTATATTTGTATTTATACCTTTTACAGATAAATGTTTCTTGATTGTGTTAGCCTATTGACAATATTTATTAAATCAGTCTCTGTACTTCTGTGTATTTGGGGTATTAGTCCAACCCATTGACCCACTTACTACCGTTTTGTAGAGGATCTAGATCTGTTTAGACAAAAAAAATTATAATAATTTTAACATTTACTGCAGAATCATAAACTACTAACAGCTTATCAACTAACTGTAATATCAGAAATAAAAGTAAATTAATAAACATCGTTTTTAAAATTACACTATCTCTGAGGAAATTCTGGCTAAGTTACCGATCACAAGAAACAGTTTACAACGCGGTAGTGTTACACATATTCACAGTGCCTTTATGACTGCTGAATATACATTATATATTTAGAATAAGTATAGTTTTCTTTTAAGTTACTTTATTAATTTTAGGCGATCTCAAATTGGGGAAAACACTCAATTTTGGGGGAAAATATGCCTTTTCACATTGGGAATGGGGCCGAATATCGCCCCCAATTAAAGAGAATCGAGAGGCCTGAAATTGGTCTTACAATGAAATATTGTTGTTTTAACTGATGCAAAATGTCTCCATCATATATCGTACTTCTGTCTGACGACTTTATTTCCAAAACTTTGAAACATAATATGTATGTGGGTTCTTACACTTTCAAGAACTTCTGACACCGCTTGCCGTATGTGTGGGACAACACTGTTTCAAGGTCTTTAACGACAGTTTAATGTCATTTTTGCAAATGACAGATATGTGAAAGTATGCCATTTAAATGATAAAACACAAACCACCGTTAGACAACATGGCACACGTGTGATAGAGAAGTCCGTATTCCAAACCCGATCAATTTTAAAACTGAAAGTGTAAAAGTTAAGGTAATTTTTTCGTGAATGAAACCAATTTATGTGGTTTTTGTTGATATTTTTCACCAGCCATTTTATTTTATTTTTTGTATTTCTTTAAATTTATGTCGGTCAGTAAAAAAAAATTTGGAAAAGTGCATTTTATTTTTTTTCTAAAAGTCAAAAAAATTCGGTCGGCGGATCCGTAATCCAACTAATAAAAAAACGTTCGCCTAAAGGGGTTCGAGCCACCATGTACTGGTACAACCTGTTTTTCCCCCTCAAATTGTATATTTATTTCATTATATCCATCATGGGCAAATTTGCAATAACTTTGTAAAATGCATGAATACCACCTAAAAATTTCTTTTTATTTCATTTATAAAGTTTGAAGGATAAATAACATTTTTAAGATGAAAAACATATACTTTGAGGCTGAGGATTGGAGAACCTTAAAAGGAGGCTGAAATATTGTTTTGTTATAAAAAAAATTCAAAAATATTAATGTTATTTAGTTATTTAATGCAAATCCTTATTTGAATATATATAATGCTTTATCATTCTGACACTTGTTTACACCATGATTTAAGAAAGATGACAATATTTATAAATTCTTTTACAATAAAAACATTATATAAAATTAATTAACTTACATTACAGTATCTGCCTTACAATACACATGATATTCTTCATGATCATCTGAAATATCCACTTTTTCTATTTTTACAGGCCAGAGGTAGGAAGTTGAAGGCAGTTTTGCCCAAACAAAATCACCAGTTTTGATTAACTTCTTTGCAGTTTCAGTAGTACTACATGTTTTGATTAACTTCTTTGCAGTTGCAGTACATGTATCTCCCGATGCCGGTTTCCTTTTCCTCCTTCCCATTGCAACCTATAAACCAAAAGCATAGTTTTTTATTTTCAAACAAAACAATGAAACAACCAATCTATGTGTTTATCTTGGGTAAAATGTACTAACTACTTCTCTTGATCTCCTCTCTCTGATTTATCCTAATAAATTGCCTAATTATATTTTTTAAATATTTATTTGAATTTTTAATGAGAAGGATTTTTTCACATTCTATTTTAATTAAACAAATCTTCAACATGTCAAATTTTTAATGACTCATACATACCTGTTACAGTTGCAGTTTTAGTGACAATATTTAAAGCAAACCACAGATAGAAATTAATGTTCAATGCAAAAAAATGTATGTCTACTGCATTAGTCTTTCATTCCAAGAATAAAAAATTCTGTTCCATTTTCTGACAGTTCTCAAAATCATTGCACCGATCACCACAATGAAAATCATCACCAACAATATCATACTCAACAATGCAACCTCAGACCAAAGAAAATTTGTTATGTCCTCCATTTTTGGCAACATGCTCTCAATGAGTAATGAATAACTCTTTTCAATACTTTACTATTAAGAAATATTGTGCAGCTTATTCAAACATTTTTAGGACTAAGATTTAATAGCAGTCCGTTTATTTATGTGGCAGGGACAACTTAGAGCAAAATTCAAGGGAGACTTCAATTCTCCCTCACAGAAAAATGGGAATTTAACTGAAATTACTTAGATTCAAATATGTAATTTTTAAAAAGAGAAATTCCACATTATATAATATATTCAACACAATTACAAAATTCTGAGTTACCAACCTCACTATAATTTATAAACAGTTGGTTCACAGTATGTTGAAATATTGCATTACCTGCTTTTATAACCTCATATGGTTAATGAAACTCATTTAAATGACATGATTGACAATCTTATGAGGTTTTACATACCTTAAATTCTTTTTGGCCAGATGGAGAAATACACCAGAGCAATTATGAAGAATATCAGATCAATTACAAAAGAAACTCCCAAAATTAAATGTACACCAAACTGACTAAATTTTGAATTGCTATTGAAAAAAACCACAAGAACTCTTAATGCTAAGCTTAAAACAACATACAATCCTATAACAAAAACTTCTCGTCTCTCCATCCTAAAATTTTTGTCTCTAACAAAATGGCTACCCCTTTCCTTTCAGTCATGGGTTACCAAATATCACTTTATACACGGACATTATTCTATCAAAAGAATGAACTTACTGTCTTCTAATCTAAAAGCTGATGCTTCATGACATATACGCTAAACTTGTAACACAATAAGTAAATCTATAATAATACATAAAAATATATAATTGTTTATTATTCTATTTAATATAACTTACCTTCATAATAATTCTTAAAGCTTTAAGAATTTTTCTACTGCAAAACCAGAAATGACACAAAATGCTCTACATGCATGAAATTCTGGGAGACAAAAAAATGTTAAACAGCAAAAACCATTGATGAAGATCTCTAGAACATCAATATGAAAATCTGAGCAAAATGAGCAAGCCTGGGAATAATCATATGCAGAATAAAAAAGAATAAATCCAACAGGAGTTTCTCCATCCATTTTTGCCATGTGTAACTTAACACTTCCTATTGACCCCACAATCAATGGACTATGTCTATGAGTTATGTGCTTTTAGTGTCTATTGATTATGAGTTGTGAACAAGACAATTTTAAATTGCATTCTTAATTTTGATAAATGATTGTTTGCATGAGTTGTGTGCTTTTATTTTCTATAGACTATCAATTACTTTTAAATTGCATTCTTCACTTTGTTAAATAATTGTGTCCATGAGCTGTGTGGTCTAATGATTATGAGTTGTGAGCAAGAAACTTTTCAGTTTGATAAATGATCATGTCTGTGAGTTATGGGCTTTTAATGTCTTTTGATTATGAGTTGTGAACGAGACACTTTTAAATTGCATTCTTCACTTTCGTAAATAACTGTGTCCGTGAGTTGTGTGCTTTTTAATGTCTATCAATTATGAGTTGTGAACAAGACACTTTTAAATTGTATTCTTCATTTTGATAAATGATCATGTCTGTGATTTATGTGTTTTTATTTATCAATTGCGATTTGCCAATAGGACATTTTAATATTGTATGGTACATTTTGCTAAATAATTGTGTTCATGAATTATGGGCTTTTAGTGTCTATAGTTAATGAGTTTTGAAAAAGACGCTTTTCAATTTGTTTAAAAAACTATGTCTATGAGCTATGTGCCTTTAGTGTCTATTGATTATGAGTTGTGAACAAGACACTTTAAAATGGCATTCTTCACTTTGTTAAAAAATTGTGTCCATGAGTTATGTGGTCTAATGATTATGAGTTGTGAGCAAGAAACTTTTCAATTGTATTCTTCACTTTAATAAATGATTGCGTCCATAAGTTATGGGCTGTTAATGTCTTTTGATTATGAGTTGTGAACGAGACACATTTAAATTGCATTCTTCACTTTCTTAAATAACTGTGTCCGTGAGTTGTGTGCTTTTAATGTCTATCGATTATGAGTTGTGAACAAGACACTTTAAAATTGTATTCTTCATTTTGATAAATGATCTTGTCCGTGCGTTGTGTGAATTTTTTGTCTATCAAATACAAGTTGCCAATAGGACATTTAAATATTGTATGGTACATTTGCTATATAATTGTGTTCATGAATTATGGGCTTTTAGTGTCTATAGTTAATGAGTTTTGAAAAAGACGCTTGTAAAATTGTATTGTATTTTCAATTTGTTTAAAAAATATGTCTAGGAGTTATGTGCTTATAATTTCTACCTATTACAAGTTGTGAATAAGGCACTTCTAAATTGCATTCTTCAATTTGTTTAATAATTGTGTCCATGAGTTGTGTGCTTTTAATGTCTATTGATTATGAGTTTGGAGCAAGACACTTTCTAATTTTATTCTTCATTTTGATAAATGATTGTGTCTGTGAGTTGTGTCCTTTTAATGTCTACCGACTATGAGTTGTGAACATTCAACAACGCACTTTTAAAATTTGATACTCTTCAATTTGCCAAATGTGTCCGTGACTTGTGTGCTTTTAATGTCTAATGATTATGAGTTGTGAGCAACACACTTATAAATTGTATTCTTTATTTTGGTAAATGATTGTATCCGTTAGTTATGTGTTTTAATGTCTATAGATTATGAGTTGTGAACAAGACACTTTATGTTTGTGTCTGTGAGTTATGAGCTTTTAATGTCTATCTATTAAGAGTTGCCAATAGAATACCAATCAGAAAAGGGATATCCCAAAGTATGACCCAAATATGTCAATTTCCATCCTCCCTTGTGTATTATTAGGTATAGGATACTTTTTGTTTATTATGAAAAAAAGATATAACTTCAGGTGCCTGAGCATATACCGTATGCTCAAAATTGTGACAATTCTATTTTTTTCCTATAAAAACCCTGTGCTAAACAATTTCTATTCAGCAAATTTCTCACAGAAGCCTCCAGCGACAATAAATGTGACGGAGTGTACATATGTTGTCAATTTTTAGAGACAACCCTGATCATTCATTCAATATTTTGCAATTTCTCTTTCAAAAGGTAAAGCAACAATTTTCTTTAACAGTACCTGAATAAATATTGCTTTCATATATATACTTCTTATTTTTAAATATTTTATTTCTTTTTTGAAATATTTGTTAAATTTAGCTGGAATATGTATTGTCCGTGAAAGCTTCCGTATTTTTAAAAGTCTAGGCAAGTTCCGATATTAAAAGCTTATTCATGGATTAACAGTGCATTATACAGCATTGATGGTGCCTCTAATTTTATGCAATGTATGGTAGACGGTCCTAAAATCAACTGGGTCCTAATTTTAACGGTGTTTGGTTTTCGTTTACATCTCGTTTGTCATCACAGATGAATACACTTGACACCACGACAAACTGACAACACATATGGAACTTCTATTTATTAAAATGCTCATGAAGAAAGTAAGAAAATATATTGTAAAATGTTCTATCTGGGAATGAATAAATTTTACTTAATCTCCATTAACCCCCGTCGAAAGATACACGTTTTCACAAATAGCTATTCCATCCTACTGCCTACAAAATGGATTTAAAACCCGATAAAAAATTCTAATAATTTGCGATGATATATATAACATGTGCTTTGATTAAATACAAAGATAAAAACTTACCTGTACAGAATTATATCCTTACGATTAGCGCCAAAATAAGGCGAGGACTAATCGCCGGAATGGCGACGGAATAGACGTAGTGACATGTATAAAAAGGTCGATAACTTGTGTAATATATCAGCTATCGCCATTCGGTTTTCAGTTTTTTGATCTATGGTTATAGGGCTATCGAAAAACCTAAAAATATTTTTGATAATTAAATGTTTAATGTGCAAAACCTTTGCCGGAATGAGCTATGATCGTAAAAATCAGGCGCCGGAATGAGGTAGTCATCTTCATAAAACACTTAATATCTCAAAAAGTATTTAACATTTTTTCATTCGGACACGATTTTTTTAATCATTACGACCATATCTTTGAAATATGTAAAACTTAAACCCATATGTTTTGATTTGATAGACAAAACCTTTGCCGGAATGAACATTTTTCGTTAAAAATGAATGCCGTAATTGTGCAGTCATCCCCACATAATCACCTGTATCGTTAATACCATTGAATATATTTTTATTCGGTAGAGATTTTTTTCATCCTGAGATATATACCTTTCAGAAAATATATAGTTTTATATAATAAGATAACTTTAAATGCTCAAAACCTTTGCCGGAATGAAAATTTTACACACAAAATTTACAAATTTTAATCGATTCACTCAGGTATCGCTCAGGTAAAGAAGCCATAATACAAAGAGGTGTGAACAACGCCTGTGGTAAAAACAAAGGTACAATATGAACTGGTCAGCATCTAGGTGATTTTTATGTAACTCCATTTATTTTTAGACACATTCTTTTTGAGAATAGACCAAGTATACCTTTAGCTTTTTAAATCCACGAGTGTAAATATCAAAAATGTCACGAACGTTTATTTGATTATGTCGCAGAGAAAATACCGAAACTTGTTTCTAAAAAAATCGCAATTGTTACAGATAGGGAAAAAGCGGTTTTCAATGCTATTAGTAAATTATTACCGAATAGTGTGAATTTATTCTGTTGGAATCATTTAAAGAGGGATTTTAAATTTTGGTTACAAAAAAATGGTGCTCAGGGTAACGAAATTTCAGTGTACGTACAAGGTTTAGTTAGTATTTTACAGAGTGATAAAGAAAATGTAGAGAATGTTATCAAAGATCTTACTGATAAATGGTCACAATCAGCTGTCGATTATTTTAATGTTTATCTAAAGTCTGTAATTATTGTTCTTAATGTTCTTGTGGGTTTCCAGATTGGGTAGATGAAATGGTAGGTTGTGATTTTAAATTAGGGAAAAAAGTTTGTAACGTTTGGAAACATTCAAAATATGCTGATGTAAATAATGATTGTACAGATTGGCTTTGTAATGACCATTGTTGTGAATAAATTTGAGAAATGTGTTGTTTTATTGGAATGTGTTGTTTTAATAAACTCTCTTTGTGTTTTAATTAAAGGCGTTGTTCACACCTCTTTGTATTATGGCTTCTTTACCTGAGCGATACCTGAGTGAATCGATTAAAATTTGTAAATTTTGTGTGTAAAATTTTCATTCCAGCAAAGGTTTTGAGCATTTAAAGTTACTTTATTATATAAAACTATATATTTTCTGAAAGGTATATATCTCAGGATGAAAAAAATCTTTACCGAATAAAAATATATTCAATGGTATTAACGATACAGGTGATTATGTGGGGATGACTGCACAATTACGGCATTCATTTTTAACGAAATATTTTCATTCCGGCAAAGGTTTTGTCTATCAAATCAAAATATATGGGTTTAAGTTTTACATATTTCAAAGATATGGTCGTAATGATTAAAAAAATCGTGTCCGAATGAAAAAATGTTAAATACTTTTTGAGATATTAAGTGTTTTATGAAGATGACTACCTCATTCCGGCCCCTGATTTTTACGATCATAGCTCATTCCGGCAAAGGTTTTGCACATTAAACATTTAATTATCAAATATGATTTTATATATTTCGATAGCCCTATATCCATAGATGAAAAAACCGGAAACCGAATGGCGATAGCACATACACAACACAAGTTATCGACCTTTTTATACATGTCACTACGTCTATTATATCGCCATTCCGGCGAATAGACCTGCCCCCAAAATAACCGGATGTTTGTCTTTGTCAGAAATATGCTTGAGAGTTTACAAAACGTTTTATGCATTCTATATTTAGAGGTCGCGTCATCACTGGCGTTGATGTGAGGATCACGTGACCTGGTGTACACATTGCGTTTCATGTGCTAAGGGAGACAACTTCAAAAAGCGTCCGACGGAGTCCGAAAAAAGCGAGTCCTCTGATAATGTGGTTAATTCTAAATGAAGCTAAATCTGTTACTAAACTCAGAAGCAACTAAATAACGTATTTTAGTTTGAAGGTTAGGAGCTAAGCTCATAATTTTGAAAAACTCTTAAGTATGTCCTGGACAAATCTTTCGCCACATAAACGTTTATGGTTGACACGGACAGACCGATCCACAAACCAATGGCTCCACCCACGTCGGAGGCAAATTGAGCCGTCTAAAATGAAACGCCCAACGTTTGAATTAAAAAATAATGTTCTTAAATCATTATGAACTAAAAGAATTTCGCAGTGAATGTATGCCAAGTAAGAATTAATAATGTATATCAAAAGGTGGAAGGAAAAGAAGAAACATCTTAACATATTCTTCGTTACAACTCCGATTTGATTTTTAAAAAAAATTAATTTTAAATCGGTTATTAAGAGGGCTGGATGGTGGTGGCCATTTTTAGACTTAATTAGTTTCTTTTTTGTTTAGATGTAGGGAAACATTCAAATTTTAAATATTGTATTAAAATGTTTGAATTTTTCTTTAGTAATAAAAAATATAAATTTGTAAAATTTCAAGGCAGATCCGATATGTAATCTATCCCTATAGCACCATTAATTCAGAAAGAGGAAATACCGCTATTTCTGGCTCTTCTTCTATTTTCTCATAGTTCAAGTCCTCGTAGTATATCGTTACTTTCAGGAAATTCAAGCTAAAATCCCAAAATTAAGAATTGTGTTTGGAGACTCATCATGTAGAATTAAGTCTTTAAAAGACTCATTTTTTATGATTTCACAGAACTTGTTACCAGATCTTTACAAACATTTTCATATATAAATCTACCTGAGTGAGCGTGGATCTGTTATGCTGGTTAACGTAAAACATTGTTGAGGAAATTGCTCACAAAGTCCTGTCAAAATCATGTTCTGAAAGAGAAAACGCTTTATAATTCAACGATTTTAGGACCAAAGTCCTTATCGGTATTTGACGCTCATTATCATCCAACAATCTAGTCCGAAATATCTGACGTTTTTCTGGCTTTTTTAACGATTTTGATATTTTACTTGCCAGGAAAACGTCAGAACCGGCGCCACTACGAAAACTGGAAATTCACCGCCTCCATCTGGAAGCGGCATTCTAGACTCGATGTTAAATAAATATATATTAACAGTGAATAATACAGCTTAAAATATAATTTTACTGCACATTTTGATAATTACACTGATAAACAGTAGTGTTGTTGACCTACTTTCTCGCGAGATTTCAAAAATGCACTAAATCAAAACAAATCTCAACAGTTGGATAGAATGTGTTCAACACCATGTTTATGGGATGTAAGGACCCATAAAAGCAATATTAGTGAGCAGTAAAATCATCGTCTTATTAATTAGTTGTGAGTGAAACATTTGATTCAACTCGTAAATATTTAAAATCGAGCAGAGAATGCCGCCTCCAGTTGGAGGCGGCGAATTTCCAGTTTTCGTAATGGCGCCGGTTCTGACGTTTTCCTGGCATGTAAAATATCAAAATCGTTAAAAAGCCAGGAAAACGTCAGATATTTCGGACTACCCACATTCGTCTCTACCACAAAACCAACTTTTATTCTCGACAACTTTATTTCGCGATTTACTGGAGATAAATTGGTTTGTAGCGACTAAATTTCGTGACCAAGCCTTTTTCTACACCCGCCCGTGTTGTTATTTTAGCCCTGCAGCAATGACTGGTTTGCAGCGATAAATATTCGCGACGACGAACGTTGCGAAAATTTCTCGCACGCGAATAAAAGTTGGTTTACAGTACTGCCAGCACCATTATCATCTCCACCACCTAATTATGTTATTACAAAATTATACTGCCACCACATCGTATCCTTACGCTGTACTTTGCTGTGGGCCACTGTCGACTGCTCGGAAACAAAGAGAACTTTTTCTCTCTAAAATATCAAATGATAAGATTATGAATAATTTTGAGTGAACTACTTGAAATTCTAATGAAACTGAATTTGTTTTTTTATTCTTTTGTTGTGGAAAACAAGATTCGCCGGAAATGAGAGAAAACAGATTGCAATACTAGGATCAATTCACCTGCAGGGATTTGGGCAATTACAATTTCTGTTCTGTAATTTAAATTCTCTTTGTATCTTATTTATACAGGAGATGTCTGGAAGTAAGAAAAAAGTTATGTCAAAGAAGGAATGAAATCTTCAAACAGCGATCATTAATTGCTTGCTCGAAGGTCTTAATTCTATGTGGGTGCGTTATGGTAGTACTTATTTGAAGCACTTTATATATTTTTCACATAATAAAAAAATACCTCTACCAGGTGCCTGTAGTTTGAAGGTCAAAATATATGTGCATGATGTCAAACAAATTTTGGGGCTTTTTCAATATGTGTACCATAATACTTACCCTAAACTAATTCAGAACTGTACATATATAGCTAGACGGTAAATTTGCGGTTGAGCTACTGTTCTTCAGCTAACTCTAAAAGTATATCAAAAGCGGGGCTGTTGAAAAATAAAAACCTTTTCCCCAGGACACTAATGCTGAACGTGTTATCAATTGATTGGTCATTTATTGGACCATTTATTGGACCAATATGAACCTATTGGGCATATATCTATAACATCATACTGTAAATGTATGTTACACTTTACATAGACGCAGATAGAGATTGTATTTGAACTATATATATATATATATATATATATATATATATATATATATATATATATATATATATATATATATATATATATATGTACCTGACTGGGTGCGGCACCATTGGTTTCTGAACGTGCTGTTAGAAAAATGGTAGAACTCCTTGTATTCATGGAAATAACACCCACATTCTCTCACCATGACAGATTGTTCGCAAACTATACGACACACCTACACATGAAAATAGAAATCTATCAAAATTATTAAAAGAACTAAATTTACACCCAATTTTCAACGAATAGATATATACCTCTACAAAATCCCACAACAT
Source organism: Magallana nippona (assembly GCA_033439105.1). Taxonomy (NCBI): domain Eukaryota; kingdom Metazoa; phylum Mollusca; class Bivalvia; order Ostreida; family Ostreidae; genus Magallana; species Magallana nippona. The sequence continues at coordinate 8,559,716 of CM065925.1, forward strand.
GTAATAAACAAACACCCCCTTCTTAACATGTATAATAAGCAGACAAAATAGAAATGGCCAGCACGCTAGAGGTTCCTGATAGGTGCTGTCGTTATGCCAAGCTTCAATATACGAATGAGCATATGCAAACTTTTATCAAATGTCAGAAAAATAAAATACTTTCCAGTGTGGCGGATGAAATAACGAAAAACAATTTGAAATCACCATATTGGTGATAATTATTCCTGTATTACTCATATTTTGATACTATTTAATGAAAGTCTAGCATGCAATAAATGGAAATATATTACATAAAGTTGAGGGATTATTACAGAAATTAACAACTATCACAACATCCTTACACGAATCTTAATAACAGAACAATGCTTCATGTGTGGGATTTTAATGAAAAAAAAATAATAAAATTTAATAACGTAGTAAATGTTAACATCAAATTCGAGAATTCAGTTTGATGTTCATTTGCAACTCATTAACAAACGCGTTAACAACACAACTGTCCTTGTCACGTAATCGGCAATACCACCGATTGCTGACACAGTTTTAACACAAAATATATTGTAAAAATAAGTATATGAGTATTCTATGATAAAAAAAAACCTGTCAAAACCCTGCAGGGTTCTATGTATGTGGTTCTTGTTTACTTCAATATGTAATGTTGCCGTGCAATACTTATTAGTAGTCATTCTACTAGTTATATACATGCGTGAAAGCTGTTTTATCTAAATGATATATTAAATCCTATCTCTATTCTTCTATTGCTCATACGATGCATTTACATATACCATTATTGCATAGACAAAATCTTACTGTTCTGGAATATTCCATTTTATGTTGTCTTTTGAAATCTTGACCATTTTCGCAATCTCTGTAGGACGGAGTAACTCTAGTGATATCTTTCTGCAAAGAAAAAGACCCCCCTCATTCCCTCATCAGTTTAATACAGTCTACACCACCAGTTGGTTTGCTTGATAATCCCAAACATCCAAATATTTTCCAAACGCAATTGATTTTCAAAATTATAAACATGTTTCGCATGATGACAAAACGAAGTATCCCCTCTTCGTCAGCTGATTTCCTAAATAATTACAGACACCCAAATATTTACCAAACGCAGGCCTACGTGTGTTTCATAAGAGGACGAAACGAATATCCCCTCTTCGTCAGGGAGGGGGAACGTGTCCTGGTCGTGGATCTGTAAGCGCATCCCGTACCCCTGGCTCAGTCCTTGCAAATACTCGTCATTTTCCATATAAAGTATCAAAGTCAGCCCTGAGATTAAAAAAAAACGCTCATCTTAGTAGTAGTCATAGATAATACCCCCTCTATTTACTCTACTTTTACTATTTCAAACAGTAATCCTTTCTTAATTTATAGTCATACAATGTAACTTATGTTCGTCGACTTTCTTAAAAAAAAAATCTTTCTTAAAAATTAATCACCTGATTTTGGACCAGTCTTTTTGGCAACAAATCCTTTGGACTGAATCGTGAAGCAGTTACCATATTCAGGTGTATTCACCAAGGTAAAGTTCCTGTAAATGATACATTAATCAATCATTTCTTCGTATACTTGATTTTGTTCTAGTTGAGTCATGGCGTTTGTGTTTAACTGAAAATACCCGGTAGCATATGAACAATACTTCACACACAATAATTTTGAAGAAAAAAATGAATCTCAATCGATGGATATATTCTTCAAACTAATTGACTATCAACACACTCTGCATAGCATTTAAAGCCGTTGTATGAACAGGATATCAGCATATCCTCTATCTGGTGTCCCACGTCAATCCTTGTATCTCTGAAAATAAACTAAAATTTTATTTTGGATCGGAAAAAAACTAGCTTCCAATATGGAACTTTGATAACAATAAGGCACAGTAGCCTACCGTGGCATGGAAAGATACAGACTCCGGAAAGAACTTTCTATTTTAAACACGTTGTCTCTCTCCGCACCCTTAAAGGCGTCGTCGACGTAGTAGTAATCCGAGTAGTAATCGTCATAGTAGGACATGTTGTCAAAATCGAAATCATCAAAACCTTCTACAAATCGCTTCTTCCTCTAGAAAAAGTAAACGTTTAGTATGAATGTATCACTGAATTTACCTTGCTCCTCTTAAAATCATAGTAAGCAAAATTAGAGACAACACTTCAACAATTTCCATTTCCATGCTGTTGGAAAGTTTAAAGCAAAATGAGATGTATTTTTCAGAATTTATTTTGCTGCAAAAACCCATATGATAAAGAAGGTGAAAACAAATCGTTATACTGTATCATAACAAAGAGGGAAATTCAGTGGGAAATATGGAAAACCAGTTATTGTATATGTACAGGACGACAATAGTGTAAATGTGCTCCAATCAGAGCCTCTAAATAGCTTTTTAAAAAATGACTAAGAGTAGTTTGTAACCATAATTGTTTTGGTCATATAAGTAGTTAGCAACCATTTTACTATAAAAATTTCGACATGAAAGTTGAAGCTCATATTGCTTTAATTGCCAGTTCCATTGAAATACACAGGAAAAGAGATAAGTGATCAACGATACTGAGCACCGATTATACACACGTGTAAGGAGATAAAATAAACACTTAATAAAGTAAAAGTTTTTTCCTGATAAAGCATCTCGTATTTTGTATAAAAATATCAATTCAATATACTTTTAAACCAGTATTAAAACACACATTAGGAAGATTTCTAGGTTGTAGGTCAAACATTTCCCTATCAAAATAAATCTGCAACTGAACTAACCCATCCGTAAATAAAACTGCCCTCGGGCGCCCGACATACCCAAGGTGAATATAAGGCCAAGAGTGGACTTCATCTATCCAGTGTAGCATACAGTATGCCAGCTTAAGATCCGTGGATAAACATTATTTTGCTAAATATTGGTAATTTATTCCATTTACTTACATAAATGTGATAATAAGGCATTCTCTTAAAATTTAGACAATGCAATGGATTTTATTTCTCTACTACATTTTGTAATGTTTCAATCTCCAAAACTGGATTTTTAAGTTACCATAATAATCAAGGTTACAATAAAGTTTCAAACACACTTCTAAATACCTTTTACAGACACGAAAATAAGTCAGAGAATTTTTAATGTCAATACACAACAATTACCTTTTCTGGTACAGCAGTACCCGGATTGAACTGATCGGGATCGGTTTTTGCAACTATCTCCTGCAAATCCAGGGGCGTGTCAGCCAAGCGTGACAATTTCACAGCATTCATATTGCATATGGTCACCGCGGGAAATGGAAGGTTGTTGAATCCAAGGGAAATTTTAGTCTGAATTGGAAGCTCTAGGAAGTGTGATATTAAATAGAAAAGATGAAACACCATCCAACCGATTGCCACCAACAGTAGAAATACCCAGAGTGCTCTGGAGTACCAAAGTTTGGCAGACTTTATGTACCCAACTCCCTGCATAGCTGTTTTGTCCGCAAAGCGTGTGAAGATCTTCCTTAGAGACTTTTTAGAAACCATCGTTTCTCTCTAAAATAGAGACACTATCATTATCTACTTTTAATTTTCTTTCTTTCGATTATTGAAGATGCGGGGCTTATGTACAAGTAAGAAATTAGCCAAAACACCCTTTGATTGTCAGTGATTGAACTAAAAGTCAAAACTTTTACAATCATCCTTACTTCTATCTCTCTGTCTTCGTAGTCCGGCAGGGGATCAGCTGATCTGTAGTCGGGGTAAAACCGTTTGGAAAAGGACCCCGTGTTACAACTCTGAGCCTCCCAGGGAAAGGAACCAAACCCAAAGGGTTCTTGATTCCTGGAATTTCTGTACGCCATTTCCTGGTCAACACTATATGTCCATCCATTATGGTTTTTCAGGTTGTTTCTGGACATTCTAGAGAATGATTTTTCTCTCACAAGACTCAATTGGAATCGCACATCTCCCGAATTAAGGAATATTTTTCTTTATACACGTGGTTTTATCCGTAGGGCGACAAATGTATTTAAACTTTCACTTAAGTTTTTTTAAATGTAGATGAAACGCCCCGGGGCTTCTGTCCACCCATTAGAGACTGACAATAGAGCTATGCAAGTTATTGTACCTATTTCTCTGAGCAACGAAGCATCGCCCAAGTAACGACGCTTTCGTAATTCATGCGTACAAATAAAGATATACTGTTGAATTCTAAAAGAACGGATAATGAATGCGGACTATATCTTCAAGATGCCATGATAAAGAAAACAAGTTCTACAACACATTTTATATCGATGTCTAAAGTTATAGAAAGGCAGTCTTGTATTGTTTCGCGGTCATATGTTGGTTTTTATGTTTGAATGATTAAAAAAACATAATATGTTGAAGATATAGTCCGAAGCTAATTATCAGATTGCAGGCCCTGTCAGTCATATCCGGATATGATTGACAGGGCATGCAATCTAGGAATTAGCTTCGTTTTTTTTGTTTTTGTTTTTTAAATAAACGGGGTTTATCCAAAACAATTTGGACTGATGCTATAAAACTGTCATTGACATTGCTAAAACAATGAATTTTGGCATACATATTAACAAATTTTTACGTTCTTTAACTTCTTTTACATAAGATTTTATTAATGATAGAAAAAAATGTCTGCACATCAAAAACAAACAAAAATATTCCGTTTACTTTTATAGAATGTGTATACTTATACTTTGATTTTACAGTTTAACGCAATAACGCCACACAGTGTAAACAGCAGTGCGGAGTTTGCGCCAGAATCTTGATGAATAAAAATATCTTGATTAGCTTTTATATTATAACTTTCCACAGTTTAAGAAAAAAAAATGTGTTAAAAACCATGGCGTTAGCCCACGACGTTAGCCACAAACGTCTTGATAACTCCTCGTCTGTATCCCATTGACTAGCACACGCACACAGCGGATTAGATACCATCAGGCTGGTACTGTGTTTAAATCGTCGATTCAGCGGTCCATTCGTTGAATAAAATTAAACAAAATCTATCGGAAAATTACTTAATTATTTTCTATGCACAATCTTCCTATCAGTATGCATAACTGCGTACAGTACTGCAGTATCAGTACTGCATCTGCAACTAAACTTCTGCAAAACACATGGCAACCTCTTGTAAAAATCATAAGAATTATCCATGCGGGCTGTCTGGTTCTAAAACTTAAAGTTTCCAAATCATCAAATAAAGAAAATTAGAAATTAAATTTCGATGAAAATTAATGTATATTTATTTCAATGAATCTACATCATCCAAAGTACATGACCAAAGTGTCTTAATGAAGTCGGGAATGACATATTTTTTCTGCAACGTACAGACCTCAGAACACAAGACGATGCATTAATGCTTTGGAGAAAGGTGGCGGATGTCTGGAGCACGCCAATTAAACCGCCTACCACGAACTTATCTAGGGCTTTTAAGGGTTGATTGCATCCTCTGTTCCAATTCCACATCAGGTTCTGGGATTTCAGCTGACGATGATGTCTAGGGTATGAAGTGACTACCGCCTCGTCCTGTCTGTACGCCAATTAACACCATAGGAATACAGCTAATGAAAAACTGCACCACTTCAAATACAGCCAACACATATAATAAAACTAATACAGCTCGCTGGGTAAAAATCCTAAATCGGCAAATCCATGAATGAATTTACATTACTTATAATTCAACATAAACGTGTTTAATTTAAACAATGAAATGCTTTCTTTGTTGATTTATTCGGGATATGAAGGTGGCGACATTGCAGAAAAAATACATAACCCGCGTTAGCGCGTTATGTTAATTTTTTCTGCAATGATCGCTAATACTGAATGTAAATATAATTATTTAATGTTACTTCATTATCAAACAGAGACTATGATTAAAAATATCATTCTACAATAACTAATTCAATCATAAATCAACATTAATGCTATTTATTTTAATCGTTTTGGTTCCAAAGAGACAGGGTTTACCTTCCGTTATCCTACAGCAACCATTTCTTTTTACTCTGTATATATAGCTTCAACTTTGGACGGATTTGTCACTGTATCATATGCAAGGTGTTCTAACATCCGGGTCATGTTTGCATTCCTTAAATACAGCGAGGTACGAATTCAACATGACATGGCATGGAGGACACGGATATGTCATAACTTTTTCACTGAATATTCTTTCGAACGATTGTGTTCGAGTCTTAGAATAGAATCTTAGATTAAGGAATTGTATCGTAATTCTATATATATATATATATATATATATATATATATATGACGTTATATAACCAAAGAAGTGGAATTGAACATGGAAACCTAACATTTTTTAAATGAGCAAGAAGTGATCAAACAACAACGCCCATGCGAGGGGATCTGTACTTCATCTAAATTGACCTACAAAACGTTCCGTTACACTCAGCTACTTTAATAACCATGAGTTTTCAAATAAATGCATGTATTTTATTTGACTATTTGACAATCATGAATGAAATCTCAGCTATATGCAATATGATATATCACTATATATTAAGTACTTGAAACGATTTGAGAGAGAGAGAGAGAGAGAGAGAGAGAGAGAGAGAGAGAGAGAGAGAATATTTTAATACTATCATTGGGACAATGCTTCGTGTTTGATGGAATAAACAATATAAACCCTTGTATTTACAATATTTACTCGTACAACATCCTTTTAATCAGTCAACATACGATTTCCAACAGTTGATTGAAATTCATTTTTCAAATATCCTTATTATCGAAGTTGTATTTCACCAGACTGTTAATGTTTTGGACGTCCATGCAATACACTTTGTGTCTCCGAATGACAGTACTGAACACAGTTAAGGGATGGAAATCGTTAATGACCTGAATCATCATGTATTTAAAAATCTATTGGTGTTTATTCATATACAGGTAAGAAATATTACCCATATATGTATACATAAACCTGTAAGCCTAACTCTAACATTTAAAATCAGATTTATATAGCTTCAGATTTGGCCATCTTCCACTTTTTAAAATTGATTTATCAATCAAATCATTAAAAATTGGGGGTTTTTTTCGAAAAAAAAGTCGAACACATATACATTTTCTCTGCATGTTGCTTAATAATGCCGGTAGGAATTCCAACTCTCTTGGTATCTTTTTTCATTTGCAAAGTCTTTTTCTCCTCTTATGGCATAGCCATTTTGTCTTTGTTTCCGTGTTTTGATCTGCTTGGATTTCCGCTGCTTGTATCGCCACACATGTACGCCGTACGCACAAAGCTCAAGAAAAAACTGGAAGACTTCAAAGATAGCCAGTACGGACAGACCGATCCACAAACCAATGGCTCCACCCACGTCCGAGGCAAATTGTGCCGTCTGAAATAAATCAATACGTAGTAAGCTAAGTAAGAATCGACTTTCATTTTCTAACAAGTACACAAATTAAGACTAATTATGCGCATGAGTATGAAATATTTGTTAAAAAATGTCACGCGGATTGATACCTCAAGTCATTGTGATGTCGGAAAAATATATGAACATACATTTACCCAATTAAATAGCGCGTTACACAGAGCGATTTTATGTCATTTCATTAACCGAACACTAGAAAGAAGACTATTACATGTATTTCCCATTGAAACCTTATACTTGATCATGTCGAGTACGTACAGTGTACAGAGTACGTACAGTGCTTGTGAATGTCTACAATAAAATTGCTACTACTTGTAAAATTATAACGCTTTCCCTTCCAATTGCTTCTCTGATCTGCCCAATGTTGGAATCAATAAATGTACAAGATAAGAAAAATATAAATCAGCCTTGATTATATTTTGGAGTACTGCAATATGCAAAATAAGAGCTTTAGTGTTTGCAATTATCATGTAAATAGAATCGTAGTTCATTTTTTAAAAATAATTGTTTCGCTTTGTTTAAAAACAAGAATGTTGTATTTTGTAAACATACCGCTATTTCGGGTTCCTCAACGAATTCCTCGTAGTTAAGATCTTCATAGTATACGGTCACTTTCACAAAATTTAGACTATAAATAAAGAATCAGGTTTGATATAAATGTATAACTTAACAAAAATAGTCAAAAGAAGTAATTTTTTCAAGGGATGCAATGGAATCGTTTTGACGATTTTTTTGTCTTTAACGATTGAGATTATTAAAACGTTAACCAAATGCATTGGAATATCAAGTGATTACCCAAGAGAACGCGGGTCTGTCTTCATGTTGACAATACGTTGGCATTTTGCAGGAAACTGTTCACAAAGACTCTGCATCAAAATTGTCTGTAAATAAAAAAAACATCAAATTTACTACTGCATGTTGATCGCATCATTTTATGGTAAATAGTACTTATAGTGTTTGTCACATCATTTAGATCAAACTTACGCTATATGCTTCGGTGGGCCATTGTCTGCTACTTGGAAACAATGAGTATTTTTTCTCCCTGAAAACAATAACATACTTGTTTTACACAAGTACTAGAGCAATGCAATTAACACTTAAGTAAAGTCAATAAACAAAATTTTAAAAAATCATCAAATACTTTTTATTTGCTTTAGGCAAAACAATGAAACAAAAAGAGTTTTATAAACAGTCTTACTTGCAAGGATTTAAACAGCTACACGTTCTCTTTTGCATACCAAATTCCTTCATAACAGTTGCAAGGCAACGGATTTCTGTAAATATACATATCAAATATCCCTCTCTATTGGAAACGATTTCATACTACAAATGCATTTGCAATAAGCATTTGGGTTTTAAAAAAACAATCTCAGGCTCGTATGTTAAATAAAAATATATCACTTTAAAAAAAGGATTTTTTAAATAAAAATTTACATTCTCTGTAGATTCTTTAAAACGTTTATAAAAGATAATTTGAATAAATAAGTGTTGCACCTTTTTGTGTTTTGCACCATCTATTTTTGTTCGAGTTGTTGCTGAAGAAGAAAAATTCCTTGTAGTCGTGAGAGTAGCAGCCACACTGACTGAGGGACTGTCCCTGTTCACAGAATATCCGGCACACCTGTAAAACAACCCACAAATCAACATAACCAAGACGATATAACCTGAAATACAGACTACAAACAACAACCATGACTATTTAACCTGAAACACAGCCAACAAAGAATAACCAAGACGATATAACCTGCAACACAGCCCACAATCAATAATCATGACGATATAACCTGAAACATAGCCCAAAAACAATAACCATGACGATATAACCTGAAACACAGCCCACAATCAATAATCATGACGATATAACCTGAAACATAGCCCAAAAACAATAACCAAGACGATATAACCTGAAACACAGCCCACAAACAATAACCAAGACGATATAACCTGAAACACAGCCCACAAACAATAACCATGACGATATAACCTGAAACACAGCCCACAAACAATAACCATGACGATATAACCTGAAACATTGCCCACAAACAACAACCAAGAAAATAATGACCTAAAAGACAGCCCACAAACAATAACCATGACGATAATAACCTGAAACACAGCCTACAAACAATAACCAAGACGATATAACCTGAAACACAGCCCATAAACAATAACCAAGACGATATAACCTGAAACACAGCCCACAAACAATAACCATGACGATATAACCTGAAACACAGCCCACAAACAATAACCATGATGATATAACCTGAAACACAGCCCACAAACAATAACCATGACGATAATAACCTGAAACACAGCCCACAAACAATAACCATGATGATATAACCTGAAACACAGCCCACAAACAATAACCAAGACGATATAACCTGAAACACAGCCCACAAACAATAACCATGATGATATAACCTGAAACACAGCCCACAAACAATAACCAAGACGAAATAACCTGAAACACAGCCCACAAACAATAACCAAGACGATATAACCTGAAACACAGCCCACAAACAATAACCATGACGATATAACCTGAAACACAGCCCACAAACAATAACCAAGACGATAATAACCTGAAACACAGCCCACAAACAATAACCATGATGATATAACCTGAAACACAGCCCACAAACAATAACCATGATGATATAACCTGAAACACAGCCCACAAACAATAACCAAGACGATATAACCTGAAACACAGCCCATAAAATCAACAATAACCAAAATGATTTAACCTGAAACACAGCCCACAAATCAACAATAACTAGGACGATATAACCCTCAAACAAAACCCAAAAACAATAGCCATGACGATATAACCTGAAACACAGCCCACAAACAATAACCATGACGATATAACCTGAAACACAGCCCACAAACAATAACCAAGACGATATAACCTGAAACACAGCCCACAAACAATAACCATGACGATATAACCTGAAACACAGCCCACAAACAATAACCAAGACGAAATAACCTGAAACACAGCCCACAAACAATAACCAAGACGAAATAACCTGAAACACAGCCCACAAACAATAACCATGACGATATAACCTGAAACACAGCCCACAATCAATAATCATGACGATATAACCTGAAACATAGCCCAAACAATAACCAAGAAGATAATGACCTAAAACACAGCCCACAAACAATAACCAAGAAGATAATGACCTAAAACACAGCCCACAAACAATAACCAAGAAGATAATGACCTAAAACACAGCCCACAAACAATAACCATGACGATAATAACCTGAAACACAGCCCACAAACAATAACCCAGCCCACAAACAATAACCAAACAATATAACCTGAAACACAGCCCACAAGCAATAACCGTGACGATAATATCAATGAGACATAAATCTTAAAGAATAATACAGATATATCAACAATATAGGCACTATTATTATTAAATCACACCTATCTCGAGGTTTTCTTGGGGTTTTATTATGCATATATATCATATACATATAAATTTTATTGAAATTGGATGCAAACGCCAAAAAAAAAAAAAATAAGGAAAATTTGAATCGGAAAACAAATAATACAAGTGGCTCTAATATGTTTACATGAAATCCCTATTTATTTAATTAATTAATACCCTACATTGACAATAGTTTCTTAACTCACCGATCTGGAGTACTGCATTTTATTGACCTTTTTGAACTCGATTCCATCATTACATTCTCTGTGAGGTGGGGTTATACGTGTGATGTCCGTCTAGCAAAGCAAAAGACGTAAAATACAAACAGTCCGAACAACCGTGAATCTGCAGCAAAAGGTACACCGAAGAACGAAGCTCTTACCAAACGCAGGCCGATATGTGATTCAAATGAAGATGAAAGGAAAATCCCCTCTTGGTCTGGCATCGGGAAAGTTCCAGGTTCATGTATCTGTAGACGCATTCCATATCCCTGACTGATTCCCTCCAGAAACTCATCATTCTGAGTGTAAAATATCAATGTCAGGCCTAGACGAACGAAAAGGATTCTCTACATTACAACCATTTATTTTTGAAATTTATTATAAAAGTGAATACTTTTATATCTAATATTCGAAATAGGGATAAATGTACTTTATAAAGATAGTAACCGAAATTACGGGTTGTGCAATATTTTGATTACAATACACAAACCTGTTTTTGGTCCTGGGTTCTTTGTTACGAAGTTCCCAGACTCTATGGTAAAGCAGTTTCCATACTCGGCGGTGTTAACCAACGTAAAGTTTCTAAAAAGTCAAAAGTTGCTGAATTATAACACTTTATGGTTAATGTAATGAGGACACAATCGTAATCCAGTGTAACCGTTTGTAGTAGTTTGTAAACATTTATAAGAGCTTACGCTGGGAAACATTTGAAACCATTGAAGGAACACGACAGCAGCATGTCCTGTATTTGGTGACCAGCTCGCACTCTGACTCCCCTGTAAATATTGTGTAAATGAAATCTCTGTATAATTATACCAGTATATATTAGTCTTTTCAAGGATATTTCATTTAGAATTATTATCAGCATAAAAGGCACCAATATTTCTTAAACTTTATTTTTTGGTCATGTCCCTCCCATTATACTGTTGAAAATTTGCAACGATGGATAAAACATAATGATACTCGGCTTTTCATCTCACAATTCTTGGTGCCCACATATAACATTTTGTATTATAGCTTTGACAAAAATGCTTTATATATATCTGTATAGAAGACGGAGGGGGGGGGGGGGGGGGGGGTCCGTTCTACAACACCGTTATTCATATTGTTTCCCCTGTATTTTAAGTCAGTTCCAATGCATTTTCAGCTGGTACCATAGACAAAACATGACTAAAACATGACGTAATAGAGGTTTCCGGTTTGAAAGGCTTACCTCGGCATGGCCAGGTAGAGGTTTTTGAAGGTATTCTCTACCTCGTACAAGTTGTCTTTCTTCGCGTCCTTGAAGGCGTCGTCTCGGAATGAGGGGTCGTCGTAGTAATCCCCGTAGTCTGTTAGGTTCCCAAGGTCATCAAACTCGGAGACAAACCTTTTCTTTCTCTTTAAGCAAGAAAATTGGGAATGCAAGATTTACTGAAAACTGTGTGTAAAGATTGCATACAGTGTTGTTTTTTTTTTTACAATTTATCTTTTCATTTCATAAACCAACCTTTTCTATACTCTGTCCAAAATGTCTGTTTCCATCACTTTTTGCTTAATAGTTCAATAATTATAAATACCTTTCGACACAATAAAAAAGTTCAGTTTTTCTGTTTTGAAACGCCCCCTCTAACGCTTCGGGTTTCAAAAAACAACAAAAACTAAAAAAGTCTACATGGATTTTGTATTGCAAACGACAAAACAAAGTACCCAGATGATTATGATGAGTCCCGAGAATTTACAAATGGATAAAATATGTCAACTTTTCCAATTATAAATCCCCGTAAGAAATGTATTCTTCTTCGGATATAAAGAGGGAACGTGTGAAAGACTGAATTTTGGAATTTCCCCATAGATTGATTTCAACCGTTTTTCATTGACAGGTATGTGTATTTATTAAGAAAAACAACAAAAAGTGATGGACACGGTAACCTGGGACAGACTATACATTGTTTAGCATATATATAGAACCATTTTAACAAGAGCTTGGACTTTGGGTAGTTGTGTCAAACAGCAATGTGGCGTAGACCTGTCAATTTCATTGCTGGCCACTCAGTCATGGCTCTTTGAAATCAACAAGATTTGTTTGGCTTTTGGGCTAAGACTACACAATCTATGCATATTTCACCCCAAACCAGCGTCAATTTTAACTTGTTTTGATGCAAGAAATAGTTATGTCATAACGAAATCCAAGGTCTTGTTAAAATGGTTCTAAAGGATAACATAGGATATACTAAATTAAGATAATTATGTTTTGCAATGTCATTTTAAAACCAAAGTATTAAACGAGTCCAACAGTACAATGAAAAAAAACATGTCCGTTAAAGTAAGAGAAAAACATGAAATGTGAAAATTGTTAGAATTTTGTGAAGGGGTCAAAATTTGCGAACACAATCATTATCTATACTAGTATTGGATTTTCCTGACTGCTCTACAATAACAAAATGGCTCACATGATGTATGCGGAACGACAGGGCAATTAACAGAACTATTTAAATATTACCTAAACAAACATACTTAATGAAAGAAGACCATTAGTTTTCAAAATCGAAGCTAATGAAAAAGGGTAAACAAAGGACCAAAGAAGAGTCCTTCTCATCGCAAACAAATTGAAATGATTATCAATAATGCACGTGAACAGTTAAGTCTACAGGGATATTAGACAACACACGATTTTAATATTTCTAATGTCTTGTCACATTCATTATAATACTGGGGGTAGATATGGAAGAACTTCTTTTTTTAACCAACTTTAAAGAGAATTATCTGTAAACATGACATACAGGTTTGAAAGCAGCACAGATCAACATGAACCAATATTTACATTTAAGTCACTTAAAAAAAAACCTCACTAAATATCATACAGTACATTTAACTTAATTATTTTTAGTAGCAATTCCAATGTTAAATACAAAACATTAACACATTTTATATACAATGGCCCAATCACCCATCACCCATGCAATTATAAAGAATTTTACTTATCGTAACATTCACATGCAAGAGATGTTTGATTAAAGCTGAACCAACAGTCAATTCATAAAAATAATCAAAAACATATAAAGGTTAATTTTCACTTAAATTGCATTTTTACTGTGCGAAAATTCATTTCACCCTTTCCCAGTCATACTTAATACATACATGTTCCTACAATGAATAGAAAGTATACTCTCTCTCTCTCTCTCTCTCTCTCTCTCTCTCTCTCTCTCTCTCTCTCTCCATCGCCATCTACTTATATGGAGGAGGCTTGTATAGCCAATGTATTCATGCTGTCTAATCCACTTATGTTTAGTGATATAACAAAATAGGTTTAAAATAAATCAAATCACCATCTACTAGACTAGATATCTAAATATCTACCAAACTTTTAATTTTCTTATTTTTAGTTTGGTGAGGTTAGTAGTCTAGGGTTGTGTTGTCCACCCAGATGGTGAGGTGAACACAGAAACTATGGAATTTAGTACTTATGACGTCATCTAAATGTGACCTTTACCTTCCGACCTTTGGGGGGTTGGGAAGGAAACGGAAGACCCTGAAAAAATCACCCTGCTTGATTTAATATATTACATAAATTTTTACGACCCGAAGGGGTGTTCTTTCTGGCTAAGGCAGCCCAAGAAAAGGTTTTGGGTTCCCCTGAAAGATCCACAATTAATAGAAATAAAGCATTTTTTAAAATTAATGTTCACATACATTCTATAAGTGATCTGCAAGGCATAAATGACACACCACACAAACATCATTCAGAACAGTTTTTACCCTCTTTGAATTTAACATTTTTAATATCTCAACTGTCAGTACAATTTGAAGCATCTGTAAGGTTTATATGCAGCACAGAGCAACATGAACCAATATTTACATTTACATCACTTCATGAACCACAACATGATGGTTCACAACATGAACCAATATTTACATTTACATAACTTCTAAAAAAAACTCACTTAATAGCATACAGTACATTTAACTTATTATTTTTAACGGCAATTCCATCCAACCTACATGTATTTCATGTTAAATACAAAACATTAAGACCGCGGAACATTAACTGGCAAGACTGGAAATATACAGCTTACGTTAATTATACCTGTTACAGTCAAAACTTTTGAAATGGGCGAGGACAAATTGAAGCGGACGTCTGAGAAAACATTGGATTGAAACTGTACTTATACGAAGTGTATTTGCAATCCACCTCAGCGTTTCTAACTTGATATATAAGTTGAAGCAATAATCGAAAAACATTTTATATATTTAGTATCAGCAAAGCGATTGAAAAACTTTTTCTGTCACCAGTAAGTATATAATCAGCAAATATGAGAAGATCCCGTTTCGGGAGAGATTAAACGCAAGGCAAGCATTGTCCGATGACTTCAGAGAATCTTCGATAAACTAGCCCGAAATAGCAAAAATGAGAGTAAGGTGGTGGACACGCTTTGGCGGATCCAAGTCAGTGGGAGTTTGTATCAAAATATATACTTGCAATGAAATAATTTTACGTAAAAAGTGAATATATTTAACGGGAATCTATTTAGAGTGTGCATTGAAGTTAATATTTGACAAATTTTGAAATATTAAATTGAACCAATTCGTTTCTTGAATGCGCGATTTTAGTTTTGATTGAAGAACTTTCCAGAACGGGGTAACCAAGAACGTCACTGCGGAAAAAGTTCATCATGGATCGGGCAAATACCTTCGATCGGCAACTTTAGTTTTAAATTACAAATAAATATGCATGTCCTCGCGTTTTTAGATTACACACATTTTAGAAGTCTTACATATAAATTTGTGAAGCTTGAACATATTGTGTTGACAACTCTACTGTATATATGAAATATATGTGGATAAATGATATGCGTATAAAACGGGGACGGAACCTCCTCCCCCATTTATTTTTTGAAACGGACTTTTATCTGAAAATAACACATAGAAACCTAATTTTAGACTGTGTTAATAAATTATATTGAAATTTGACATAAAGAATACATTTTAGAAAAGAGATAAGACGCACTACATCTCCCTCCCGTTTTGAAATATAATCCTTGAGGGTATGATTTAGGGTTGACATTTAATAGATAATAAATAATGCAAAAATGAAATTTAAAAAATATTTTAAGAAAACAATTCAGAAAAAAAAAATTCGGACACAGTGTGTACAAAAATGTGTACCAAAAATACAAAGCCCATTAATGTGTAAAGTGTTATTTCCCGCGCTTGCGCACGATATCATCTAGTGATATTGTAAATGTTGCAAGGAATCCTGAGAAAGATGAGCATTTTTAAATTCTCTGTATTGGTAATATCAGTAAAAGAATATATTTATACAATCGGCTATTTTATTTATTTTGTTTAACCTAATTTTTAGTTTTACCTCAGTGGAAATTTAAAATCTTGTATAGTCGTATCCTCTTAGCAGCTTATTCATTTTTTTAGAATATATAATTCCCGGCTTAGATCATCAAATTGATGGTCTGGATAAACAGGATACACGGATGAACTGCTGCAGTTTATTTCTACTATACTTTTTTCTCTTAAATATTGGATGATTTTTGGCAATGATTTAATAAAAGACTTGATTGCACATACTTGCTGAATATAAATTTGAATCGGAACATTATTCTTTTAAATAATCTCTCTCTCTCTCTCCTTTGTTTTAGAATGTGTACGCACTTGCGTACTTGCGTATAGGCAGCTACGCGCCTGGCAGGTGAAATTGACGTAAGCTGTATATTTCCAATCTTGCCAGTTAATGTTCCACGGTCTTAACACATTTTATATACAATGGCCCAATCACCCATGCAATTAAAAAGAATTTTACTTATCGTAACATTCACATGCAAGAGATGTTTGATAAAAGCTGAACCAAGTCAATTCATCAAAATAACCAAAAACATATAAAGGTTAATTTTCACTTTAATTGCATTTATACTGTGCGAAAATTCATTTCATCCTTTCCCAGTCATACTTAATACATACATGTACCTACAATGAATAGAAAGTATAATTATACTCTCTCTCCATCACCATCTACTTACATGTATATGGAGAAAGCTTATATAGCCAATGCCTTCATGCTGTCTAATCCACTTATGTTTACTGACATAACAAAAGAGGTTTAAAATAAATCAAATCACCATCTTCTTGACTAGATATCTAAATATCTACCAAACTTTTAATTCTCTTATTTTTAGTTTGGTGAGGTTAGTAGTCTAGGGTTGTGTTGTCCACCCAGATGGTGAGGTGAACACAGAAACTGTGGAATTTAGTACTTATGACGTCATCTAAATGTGACCTTTACCTTCCGATCTTTGGGGGGTCGGGAGGGAGTCGGAGGACCCTGAAAAAATCACCCTGCTTGATTTAATATATTACATATATCGTGCACTTATAGAAAATATACCCTTTTCCGCCATGTGCGATATAAATAGAAAATTCGCCTACCCGTGTGATATAAACCCTAGGGCTGTGATATATATAGGATCTCTCATGATTTGCGATGGTATATGAATTTTATCCAACTTGTTGTGTGTTTTCTATCCCCGAGCCTTGGCGAGGGGATGGAAAACACACAACTAGTTGGATAAAATTTTTGAGAGATTCTTTTTATCACATGTTTTACCACGTATTTTGTTAAACCTCAATCTTTTCTATAAAAATTATAATTGTGAACCGCACAACATATACCACAAGACGTCAACAACTTTACGCACGGAAAAAAAGTTCCTTAAAGATTAAACAAACATTTCATTTTCGAGCATATTTTTATCAATACATGAAAGAAAAAATTAAAACAGCAATAAATGCTTCACATTTACAACTCTACAGTTTTCAACTGAATTGTTTTGTTACTTTTTCATTCTACGTCAATCATCCGCCTGAAACTACGTCATTTTTAATTATGACGTCATGTGGCGTAAGAACACACAGTGGAATATCAAAAATTTATTACATGAGTGATATCCACCGCATATTGAGATAAACACGTATAAACCATATTAGGTCGACTACAAAACCATGTAACTAATATGTATACTTGGTAAAAAAAAATATAGGGTATTTGCACCCCTGAAATGAACAGAGGCACGCGCCTTTATAAAACACCCCGTATCATCACCCTTTATTTCACTCTTTATTATATACCCATTAATTTTCCTTTCTTGTTACTGTCAGTTTTACAGAGTGTAATCCGACTTTCCGGATCACTTCAGTGTGGTTTTCCGATTCCATATCACCACTCTCTGAAACTGATGACGTAGTACACATAAAATAACGTCTGTATTTTAGCTGGTTTTAAAAGAGTTCATCTAAAAATAGCTTTGTTATATAAGTAAACGTCTTACAATTGATTTTAAAAAGGCAGTTTTGTAATAAAAACTTATAACTGGACAAGGGTATATAATACCGAGCGCAGCGAGAGGCGGGCAAAGCCCGCCTCGCGAAGCGAGGCTTAATGGTAACACGTATATATATAAGAAAATTAGTGAAAAATAGAAGCTGAATCAGGGGTACTAAGGGCCAAAAAAATTTCTTCCAGTCCTGGGTGCCGCCATATTGGCCGCCATTTTCTTAAACAAAAGTTAACTCGGTCATTATATGACTACCGCTTGTCGATGTTTTTTGCCCCGAAACTCGATCCAAAACTTTCCAATGTTTAATTGAAAGTAATGCATATGAAAATAATTGACTGAGCAAACTATACAACTTTTAACAGTGTTTTAATCAAGAAATACGACTAGTTTTACGAATGTCTTCTCAAATTATTACATGGAAAAAAATCATTAACATCAAGAAACCGATCTTTTAGATATTGAATAAAGTAGAAAAAATTCAATTCATCAACTTGAGAAAATTATATAAGCATTGAAAGAAAAAAGAAAAAATTCTCGGAATCAAGAACTTTTTTTCCGGCTATTTCCGAAGACAAAACAAAACACAGTAACGTGCGTTTCTAAATTTGTATGCACACACCACTGCAGTTATGAGACTGTATCTTTCAAAAAATCATGATTCAATGCTATATTATAAATACCCTATAACTAATAATACACAAGGTACCCATCGCCGCCATCTTTGATTTATTCTGTCACATCAGGTGAAATTTTTGCTTAAAACTCATCGCTAAAATTATTTTGCGTCATACTTGGGGTAATCCCTTCCAAATATAGCACTGATACGAATATTCAAAAGGCGATCAACATACAAGTTAAAATTAAGAAAAGCGATAATACAAACTGTCAATTATAACTTTTATTACACACAGTTTATATAAATATGTTTAATATGTAAACGGTGTGACCGTTGGACCGAGCGCAGATTCAACACAGTGCGGTTTGATTTTTTTTGTAGAACAAAATTTATTTGAAACCCACACACTGACACAGTAGGATCGGCGTATCTACTCAAATCACATGCCAAAGTTAAATTAAACGGCGCGTGTTCAGTCTTCATTATGACGTCATGTTTATACGTTAAACGTAAAAGTTTTGTCTTCGGAAATGGCCGAAGAAAAGTTCTTGATTCCGAGAATTTTTTAATCTTCTTTCAATGCTAATAATTTTCCCCAAGTTGATGAATTTAATTTTTCTACTTTATTCAGTCTCTGAGAGATCGGTTTCTTGGTGTTAATGATTTTATTTTCCATCTAATAATTTGATAAAACATACATGAAACTAGTCGTATATCTTGATTAACTACTGTTTAAAGTTGAATAGCTTGCACAGTCAATTATTTTCATCTGAATTACTTTCAATTAAACATTGGAAAGTTTTTGATCGAGTTTCGGGGCAATCGGCAGTCATATAATGATCAAGTTAACTTTTGTTTTTGTTTTTGGCGGCCAATATGACGGCGCCCAGGGCTGGAAGAAAAAAGTTTGGCCCTTAGTACCCCTGATTCAGCTTCTATTTTTCACTGATTTTCTTATATATACGCGTTACCATTAAGCCTCGCTTCGCGAGGCGGGCTATCTGCGCTCGGTAAAATAATCATTAATGAACTGTAGCTAGTGGACTTTACATTACAAAATCGAATCGTAGTGTTATTACAGACAAAGACATCTGAGAATGTAAATATTGAACTATCAAAGATGGAATCTCGGTGTGTATTTTCCCATTTTTTTTTTATCATGGTGGGCCTAACAGGCACTTGATAACGAAGCTACATCTTTCTTTATTACATTTCCTAGTGTCTTTGTCTATGATAACACTACAAATCGATTTTGTAATGTATAGTCCAATACATTTCATCAATGATTATTAATGAAAATTCTGTGAGTAATAAGGAATTATTCTTTGAGTATTATGAGGTGATCAAATACGGTCGCGAGTTATCAATCTATCATAAAGCCTCTCGGGCTTTATTGGATTTGATCAGCCCCGATCGTATTTGATTATAAAACCCTTTGGGCTTTATTGGATTTGATCACCCCGACCGTATTTGATCACCTCTTAAAACTCATAGAATGATTCCTTATTCCTTAAGGTTAAACATGTATTTCAACAATTGATTTTTGTAAGTGTTTTCTTATCAATTTTAAGCATGCGTAAATCATCGTAAAGATTTGGATTTTTCTCAATAACAGTATATGAATCTATAGATCGATTTGTTATACTGAACTGCTGAATGCACAGCGAAGCAAATCTTTCTTTACATTTCTTACATTATCAAAATTACAAGTGAATCCAACAAGATGGTTTCGTTGGTATAATATACAGGATTTCAAGACATTTACATGTAAAGAGTGTATAAACATGAACTTTCCAAGTCCTAATCACTGTGTACATTAAAACTTATGCTGCTCAAACAATTTGTTGACTTTGATATAGGCCAAATGATTTAAAGAACTGATACAAGTACAAATTTAAAAGTGCAAACACACAAAAGGCATGTACATGATACAATAAAGAGAATCTCTGAAAGATGGAAAAGAGAGGGATTTCATAATAATTTCTTCAATGACTCCAGAGATTTAAAGGTTTTGTATGAAGTGCTTGTTGTGTTGTAATTGAGGTTCATTTGAATAGAAATCGTGACAGTAACTCACGAAGAGAGAGAGAGAGAGAGAGAGAGAGAGAGAGAGAGAGAGAGAGAGAGAGAAAGAGAGGGGGACTTACCCCTCCAGGAATATTATCCTCTGGTTTGAATCGACTCGGCTGCGTTAGAGCAACGAGGGATTGAAACGCAACGGAGGTGGTAGGAAGCTCCGAGAACTTGACAACATTCATATTGCACAGTGTCACGGCTGGAAACTGTAGATTGTTAAATCCGAGGGATATTTTAGTCTGAACGGGAAGTTCCGTAAATTGAGATATAAGATAAAAGAGATGGAAGATCATCCAACCCATGGCAACTATGAGAAGAAATACCCAAATCGCCTTGGAATACCAGAATTTGGCAGAGTTTATGTAGCCCACACCTTGCATTGCCGTCTTGTCGGCAAAGCGACTGAGGAGTTTCCGGAAGGATTTTCTTTTCTCCATAGAGTTTGCAAAGGATGCATCGTCCTCTTCATTCTCCGTCGATCTTCTATCCTACAATTAGGGGAATTATGTTAACCGTCAAGTCTGATAAAATTAGACGATTTCATTAGAAGAAATAGCTTTGTTAATAAATTTAAAATTTACAAACGTTTGCCGGATTATTTGACTCGAATTGCATGTTATAATTCATAAGTCAAAAACGTTTACGTATTATAAGACGTGGATAGAAACTTCAAACTGAAATCGGAGAGATTTATAAAAGGATATAAGAGGAGGGAGGGGGCTTCTTATTTAGCAGGTTATTAATATATAGACAAGCTACATTCTTTCTTTATATCAACAATGAACTAAATCAAAATTTTCTTTAAACTACAACCATGCATTTCAACTACATATCCATTGTAAATACACTGTATATCTTGCATATTCTTTGAATATTTGTCAGGTATCATTCATTGTTCCAAAGGTTGCTAACAATTTATGAAGTATAGAAACATTCAATGTATTTATGAATTGTAGACTTGTAATACAAGTTTTAAAGTTCCCATAGCTACAGTGCAGGTAATGGATATTGTGCTCTGATCCTGTTGACACCTTTAGAAATTTTACTCCATTGACTAGATCATCTAATGTATGTTCAAGTCAACAAACACAGAAAGCCTGATGGATCTAAAAAGCCATCTTCTCTACGCTACGTCGCAGTCAAAATGGAATTATCATTTTCCGTAAAGCCATCGAGAAAAAAAATATTGAAAGAAAAAATTGAATTTTTAGAATATATCATGTGTAAACAATCAATGTTAAAGTAATAAAGAACAACTTTTTTATTCATGTGTTTGGTATACATTAAATGTAATCAGGTAATATATCCGATGCTTACATAATTTACTAATTGATAACCATTGCAAAGCCACCATAAAGCGACTCGGTTTTGACGAAACACTTTTGAATAAGTGGCGAATATCAATATTTTGAAGAACGTAAAATGAACCATTATTATTCGATCTGACGTTGATTAGAGGATCATAATACCTTATGGTTTGGTTGTACATGTACCAATGTTCTAATTGTTGTCGATTATCAAGAATCTGATTTTCTTTTTGGGTAATGAACAGCATTTCCTTGCTGTGTAATTCATTGAAACAGTCTATAGTGGAACCCACCCAAAAATAAGTATATACGTACAGAGTATTTGATACATACTAGTATATAGAATCGAATCATAAATAAACTAACCTCCTTGTCCCTCTCTCTGTAGTCTACGGGGGGCTCCACCCGGTGGGGCGTGTAGTATCTGTCCGAGGATGTGGCGCGACTACTGAACGATCCTCGTAAATGCTGCTGATTCAAGTACCGTGATCCAATGTATTCCTCCTCTCTGTCCCCACGGTAGGGTCCGCCCCGCCCACTGTAGGGGTACATTGTTATCGATCAGCTGATCGGCCGAGTATTTGCAATATATTCCAAACAGAGGGAGAGAGAGTGTTACAGTTATCAGAACGATGAGTTCCGCTGAGATATTATCCAACTTGTAAATTGAATCGCGTCTTTAGCTATAATCCGGGGTAGAATTACCCGAGGTTAACATCACATTACTATGTTCGCCTACACAGAGACCCAGCATTTAAGACCGCAAACTTTCCACTTGGTTAACTATGCTCCCTCAGTCTAGGGTCAATTGTTGAAAACGTAAATACAGAAATCAAAACGAGATTGTCTTTTGTTGTCTGGTGAAAAAGCACATGGCCCTTTGTGTACACGATTCACCATACATAATTAGACCACAGAAAACTACTTTGATCATTGACAATTTACTGATAACATTTCACCGAGGATGGAAAAAT
Source organism: Magallana nippona (assembly GCA_033439105.1). Taxonomy (NCBI): domain Eukaryota; kingdom Metazoa; phylum Mollusca; class Bivalvia; order Ostreida; family Ostreidae; genus Magallana; species Magallana nippona. The sequence goes on from CM065925.1 coordinate 8,583,032, forward strand.
TTAGTCTTATGATATATGTAACGGACCTGAGTGCTTGCTATTGCACAAGTATATACGCAATCCTGCACGAGAATAATCCGTGAATTTATTTCAATCAAATTACGAATTTCTCGTAAATATTGACCCTATTATTTGAACACAAGAATAACCTGTGTTTGGACTCGTGTACAAGATATAACGGAGGGCAATTAAATATAATAGGGTCAATATTTACGAGAAATTCGTAATTTGATTGAAATAAATTCACGGGTTATTCTCGTGCAGGATTGCGTATATACTTGTGCAATAGCGAGCACTCAGGTCCGTTACATATACATGTAAGATGACGCATCGCTTCGTTCAATACCGCAATTAAATAGAGTCATTTTAATGAGAGCTTGGACTTTAGGTAGTTTGTCAAACAACAATTTGGCCTGTCTATTTCACGGTTGGCCACTCAGCCATGGCTCTTTGAAATCAACAAAATTTGTCTGGCGTTTGAGCCAAGAGTACACAGTCTATGCACCAGCGTCATTTTTACTTGTTTTGATGCTAGAAATAGAAAGTTACGTCCTACCGAAAGTCCAAGGTCTTGTTAAAATGGTTCTACCTGTTGATAGATAGTTAACAAAGCTGGGTCTTGTTATATAATAAGATAAATTATTTCTTTTTAAACCAATAAACGCATACATTTTATTTTTGTTGTGATTGAAATAATGCCCAGTTTAGTTATACCATTAATAAGTTTTTGTCGATATTTTAACCACCGAGATAAGTCTTAATTTAATCTCTTCTGTCAATGTCCAGTCGTGCTATTGTAAGGCATATGTCCTGCAGGATTCTTAAAGCTGCTTGGTCCGATTTTATTTAACGATGGTCATGCTAAGTATGTGTATAATAATAGACATTGCATAAGTTTTCCCGGTCAATTAAGCCAAATTTCAATGAAAAAAAAAATATGTACAAAATTTGTTAAGAAAACAAACGACATAAAAGGGTATGGCATTATTTCGCCTCATGTTAAAAAATTCACCCCTGACGTCGATACGGGATATGGTTGTATATAACGACTTTGACATCGTTATAAATAAAGGTTATAGTGTTAGTCATTATCTGAAACGGTACGCTGTTTAAAATAACAGTCGTTTTTCCTCTGTAGCTAAATAATTGGCATATTCATCTTTTCAATAGCAGTTATGGCAAATTTCAGTTTACCGGTAGAGTTTTCAATAACTTGCTGAGGATTGTACAATAAGGTATTCATTTGGTCTGGCAGGTATCTCATCAGGGGCTCGTTTCACAAAGAGGACTAAGTCCGAGGACTTACAAAATTAGAGCATTTTTTTTTCAATCATTTCGCGATGGTTTGCATTTTAGCACAAAATAATCATTATACATGTATTATAATAAGTTATACTTTCAAGGGACAATTCTGAATCCAGTATTAAAAAATTATAAAGTGTATTCATCAAATCAGTTCGAATTGCGAATTTGTCTAAACTCTAATATATCATCATTATTGTAGTTAAAAACACTGTATTGATACTATATCTTGAAAAAGAGAATCACAAATTATGTTTATGAATGTGTATCAGTATCAGCGAGTTTAATCGGCTTGTCAGTAACATTTGCATTCGATATTAATGCATCTACAGGTACATCGTAGGTTATAAAAATATACTGCTCATACATACATTTCAAATATTACAATTATTAGCTATTTTCTCAGGAAGCATACGTTTTAATGAATGATTTTTTAAAGATAAAGTTAATACTAAATGTGGTGTAAACGTGTTCCAAGTGTTGTAGAAAGAAAAAAATGGTTTAGAAAAATATTATGTCAGTTTATAAAATGCAACACGTATAAATCTAATATGAAGGCCTTTGATTACATGTAACATGCTTGTAAAAGATATGTCGAAAAGTCAAAAAAAAAAAAAAAAAGAAAAGAAAAGAAAGGCACATTTGTTTCTTTATATATATATATATATTTAAAAGTACATGTAGATGTATTTCTCACCTTACATGTTAACACCGGCGAAGCGCAAAGTCTGGGCGTACGACTCCTTTATGAAACGAGCCCCATGTCTGATTCTAGGTCATGTGGTTACTCAAAAATAGTTTTTTTTGGTTTTGTTGTTTGTGTTTTTTTTTTTTTATAAAATGCTTTCTTTGGTGATTCAAGCAGGATATGTAATTTTTTTTCTGTAATGATCCACCTTCATAATCCGCATGAATCACCAAAGAAAGCATTTTACTGTGAATATTTACATATTTCATTTAACAAATTAATAAATTGATCGTAAAAAGTAAGTTCAATTAACTAAATTACAGTTAATGTACATCAGTACGTTAGCTAAAAGAAACAGCCCATTTTCCTATGGGAATTTGAGTCTGACATCAACATGATTTTTTCATGCAGTCCGTGATATTTCTTAGGTCGCTGTAGGTTTCGACCAATCGAAAAACGGGGCGTGTAAATTTCAGTCCTGTCAGTTTCTATAGAGCTATGAACTAACAATAAGTATCCATAAGAAATAAAGGGAATTATTTACATCAACTCGGTAGATGTAAATATAGTCTTTTGAAAATAACGTTCACCTTGGCAGCACCGGATACTAGAAAAGTTCAGCCTGCTTAGAGTAACTAGAATTAACTAGAATCCAGTGTTGTCCTGGTGAACATTCTTTACAAAAGACTATATATATGTTAGTGAAAAAAAAACCCATCTAAACTTAATTTACCACATGACTTCGATTCAGACCTACTGTGATATCTGGCTGACCAAATTGTATACCATAATGAGCAATCCAGCAGGCTTTTCCTTAGTTAATTTAATTATCTAAGATGTTAAACGAAAATATACTGTGCATTTATGGATTTTAAAACTGCTTTTGATAATGTTTTGGGTTTATTTACGCCTGGAAAAAGCTTATACAAAATGACCGAACGGACGGCCAGACTGATCACTGTAGGGCATGCGCAGAACGGGGCCCTAATTGTATGAATAAATGTTTGGTCCTTTATTTGATTTTAAGAAAAACGTCAACAAATACACGAATCAAGCAGAAGACCATGGTGGATGACGTCCACAATTTTCCTGTAATTATATAGAAAATGATAATTGATTTTTTAAAAACATAAGAATAAAGAGGTCACTGCGCACCAGGGCAACTGTTTTTAGCTTATTGGACTTTTGTTGGAAAATATTTTGAACGTATAACTCACTTGACTGAAATACGGGTTTTTTTCTATTAAGGAATAAGGAATCATTCTTTGAATATTACGAGGTGATAATTTTGGTCGGGGCGTAATCAAATCAATGAAGCCCAAACGGCTTTATGATAGATTTGACCACGCTCCAACCGAAATTATCACCTCATAATATTCAAAGAATGATTCCTTATTACTTATGTTTATATTATTTCCAATTTTTACACAATTTAAAACAACATTTTAAAAGCACTATTTTTCATGTAGCACATGCTATGTATTACTATGCGGTGCAGCCAAGACCGTTTTCCGGTTACGCTATAAGACTTACCCATTTTGTGTCGCTCATCTTTTATGAAATTATCGGGCTATAGGCTTCAAAATTGATTCGAAATGTTATCACAGACAAAGATAGTTGAAAATGTAAATATTTGCTATAAAAAAATATATAAATACAATTCCTTTCTGGATGAAATATGAATAAAAGTTAAGCAGCTCAATGGGTTATCAAGGAGAACCAACGGGATATAGTACGTATAAACATTTTAACAAGACATTTATGAGGCGCCGTTTTAATATTTTTGAGGTATTTTCTGATATAAAAAAAAATATTTGATATCAATAATTCGAATTATTGATATCAAAAAATAATTCTTGATATCAAAAAATAATTCTTGATATCAAAAATTCTATTTTGTGATATCAGATAATCATTTTTTGATATCACAAATTCGAATTCTTGATATCAAAAAATGATTTTCTGATATACAAAATAGATTTTTGGACATCAAGAATTAAAGTTGATTTTTTAATGTCAAAAAATCGAATTCTTGATATCAGAAAATCATTTTTTGATATCAAAAAATCATTCGTATATTCTGATATCAGAAAATCGGTTTTTTGATATCAGAAAATAAGACCTACATAAAATTACTATCAACTTAATGAATGCTCCCTGTGATGCAACTTTTGTAATTTGTAAGAAATTGTGTTTCAAACCTGTAGATGCCTGTTAAGAATAATAATGTTTGCCCAATTTGAAACCTGATTTCATTTTGGCAAGTTTGCCCACATATACAATAATTAGCACTGCTTCCTTTGCGATTCGCTGTGAATATTGAATGGAATTCCTTAAAAAATGATGGCGTCGCATAATATAAAGGAATTATATTGGCGTACAGTTAGCACTTTTAATACACAAGACCAGAATTATCAAAAACACATAATAAATTTTTACATTAAATAGATATTCAATTAAAAAACAACAAATATTAAAATGCAAATCGGGCTCTGTAGTTCAGCAATTTAATTTTGGGTCAAGGGAGTATTCATTAAATATGTGAAATTCATTCGCCATTTTATTTGAATTTCTGATATCAGAAAATATAATTCTTGATATCAAAAAATCAGTTTGAAATTCTGATATCAAAAAATCATCTTCTGATATAAAAAAAAATCGAATTTTTGATATCAGAAAATGATTTTTTTATATCACAAAATCGATTTTTTGATATAAAAAAATGGATCGAATTTTCTGATATCAAGAATTCGAATTTCTGATATCAAAAAATCATTTTCTGATATCAGAAATTCGAATTCTTGATATTAAAAAATCATTTTCTGATATCAGAAAATACCTCAAAAATATTAAAACGGCGCCCCATAGACCTTGGACTTTCGGTAAGACGTAAATATCTATTTCTTGCATCAAAACAAGTTAAAAGGATGCTGAATTCAATTGAAATATGCATTGCGTAGTCTTAGCTCAATAGCAAGACAACTCTTGTTGTTTTTAAAGAGCTATATTTACATTCAGTGTTTATTTCCCCTTATGTTTGCATTGGAAATCTGCGACGCTCAATTTTCTATGAATACACTTTGATAATTCATGCGCCATATGCACAAATATATACGTCTCCACGTGTTTTGAGTATATTTATTTTTGTAAAATTAAATGAAACATTCAATCTTACATAACCAATTTGATATGTTCTTCTGAAAAATAATCATTAAATTATATCTACTCCATCATAAAAAAGATTTTTCTCCACAAAGTTTCTGGCATTAGAGTTTTAGTCGCGGAAGCGAACTAAATAACATGTTAATATGGCTGTTCCATGTATGTTTCATATCCCTGACTGAGAGCGTATATAATGGCTTTACAGCGACAATACACATATATTTCATAGAAATATACATCAGTATGAACATATAAATATAAGCATTGAATGTTTATTTTTATATGTCGTCACACCAAGCGGTGCAGACAAATTATCATACCGCGCTAAGGCGCGGTATTCAATCTGTCTGCACCGCTTGATGTAACGCGCGGTATTCAATTTGTCTGCACCGCTTGTTGTAACGCGCGGTATTCAATTTGTCTGCACCGCTTGGTGTGTTACAGGACCGACGACATCCAAAAATAAGCATTCAACGCTTAAGATCAATTCTATGTAAGAATCAAAATTCGATATCTTCGATGAAATTGATGAAAAAGTGAAATTTTTCATGAAGTGATTCATATACCAGTGTCTTCTACTTGTGTTTGGCGTTTTTTCTTTTTTCCGAATTCAGTCACTGTGTACGTTCATACATTTCCGGAACTTCTTGAAGCCGTTCGGGTTCTACAAACTTTTTCCGGAATTTCGTGTGCCGTTCGTCCATAAACTTTCCTTTACATGTTTCATAGTGGACTTCCGGTGTCGTGTTATTTGCATGAGTTACGAATCTACTTCAGTACTCGGTACTTTTTGGTAGTTTTCTACTAAGTTAGTGTCATTTAAGATCATTTTTCTGTTTTATTTACGCTTTTTTTTTTCTCTTTAGTTTCTGTTTTGTATGAATGAGTAGTATGAATGTAAACCTAGATTTGATTTTTGACCATGGTTGATACAATTAAGATCGCAACTGTAAATTGTCAAGGACTTGGCACTCCATCTAAGAGACTGGATGTTTTGAACTTTTATAAATCTAAGGGCTACTCAATTATATGTCTTCAGGACACACATTTCACTCCAGAACTAGAAACTTGTGTTGAAACTCAATGGGGATATAAATGTGTTTTTAATTCTTTCTGCTCTAGTTCAAGGGGGGTTGCTGTTCTTTTCAATAACAATTTTGAACTTCAATTACATAAAGAAAAAAAAGATGATGAAGGCAACTTGTTAGCATTGGATTTGAGTATCGATAATAATAGAATCACTTTAGTCAATATCTATGGGCCTAACTCAGATTGTCCAGATTTTTATGATAAAGTACGAGAATGTTTTTTGGAACTTGATAATGATTTTTTTATTTTATGTGGTGATTTTAACATAGCCCTCAATCAAACTCTTGACACTCATAATTACTCTCATGTAAATAATCCCAAAGCCAGAGAAAAGCTACTAGAGATTATGAGTGACTTGGGTTTGATTGACTATTATAGAATCCTTAATCCCGACAAAAAAATCTTTACATGGAGAAGAAAAACCCCATTTAAACAAGGGCGTCTTGATTACATCCTTATTTCAGAAAATCTTTCAAATATTACTGAAACTGTTTCAATCAAATCAGGCTATAGATCAGATCACTCTGTTGTTGTTTATGAACTTAAATTTAATTCTTTTGTGCGAGGAAAAGGCTTATGGAAATTTAATAATAATTTACTTCATGATAAAATATATGTTGAAAAAGTTAAAAAACTTATTGTGTCTGTTAAAGATCAATATAATAACTATTGATGAGTCTGCCTTTTTAGACATCCTTCTCATGGAAATCAGAGGATTAACTATTTCCTATTCATCATACAGAAAGAGAGAAAATGATAAAATTGAAAAACAATTAATTTCTGATATTAATGAATTAGAAAATAACACTGATTTTGACTTTTCATTGTTAGAAGAAAAACAAGCAACTCTAGAAACTTTAAGAAAAGAAAAATTGCGAGGACATTTCATACGTTCTCGGGCGAAGTGGATTGACGAGGGTGAAAAACCTACAAAATATTTTTGTCATTTAGAATCCCGGAATTTTCTCAATAAAATTATTAAAAAAGTGTTTGTTTCAGAAGAAAAGATTTTATATAAACAATCAGAAATTATGGAAGAGGTTAAGTCCTTCTATGAGAAGTTGTTTAAAAATTCAGACTCAGAGCTTGTAGATATAGATATACAGTCTGTTGTCCAGCCTTTAGACATACCAAAATTAGACAATATAACAGCTGACTTTCTAGATAGAGATATTAGTGAGAGAGAAATTTTAAATGTTTTAAAGGGTATGAAAAATAACAAGTCTCCAGGGAGTGATGGTTTTTCAGCTGAATTTTATAAATTTTTCTGGAATGATCTAAAAATATACATTACAAGCGCTATTAATCATATCTTTGTGCATGGTCAGTTGCCAGTGTCCCAGAGACTAGGAATCATATCATGTCTGCCAAAAGGGGATAAACCCAGGCAATTTTTAAAAAACTGGAGACCTATTACTTTACTTAATGTTTTATACAAGCTAATATCTGGATGCATCAGTTATAGAATAAAATCCACCTTAGACCTACTTATTTCAAATACACAAACAGGTTTCATACAGGGCAGATATATTGGAGAAAACACTAGATTTATATATGATCTAATGTCTTACACAGAAATTAATAATTTGCCTGGTTTACTTATGCTTATTGATTTTGAAAAGGCTTTTGACTCGGTATCATGGTCTTTTCTTTATAAGGTGCTGCACTTTTTTGGATTTGGAAACAATATTATAAAATGGGTAAAAATTTTAAATACAAATTTTAAAGCTTCAATCCTTCAAAGCGGCTTTCTATCGCAGCAGTTTGAAATACAGAGAGGTTGTCGTCAGGGTGATCCCGTAGCCCCATATCTTTTTATTCTCTGTGCAGAAATCTTAGCTATACTTATAAAACAAAATAAGGATATAAGAGGTATTTTTGTCTATGATAGGGAACACAAAATTTCCCAATATGCTGATGATACGTCACTTATCCTTGATGGTTCAGCTTCATCCTTGTTTAATGCTCTTGAAACTTTAGAATTATTCTCAAAAATTTCTGGTCTGCAAGTTAATAGCTCAAAAACTAAAATTGTATGGTTTGGATCAAAAAAATTCTCTTCTGAAGTTTTCCATCATTCTAGATGGAAACTAGATTGGGGGGCCACTGAATTTGTACTATTAGGTATTCATTTTTCAGTGGACGTAGAAAAAATTCCAGATTTAAATTATGACATTCAAATTCCCAAAATTATTGCTTTGATTCAACAATGGGAAAGAAGAATTCTAACTCCCATTGGAAGAATTACAGTACTTAAGAGTCTTATTGTACCTAAATTAAACCATTTACTCATTTCCCTACCGAATCCTAAGAAAGATACAATTACATTTTTGAATAATGAGTTTTTTAGATTTGTTTGGAAATCCAAGTGTGACAAAGTCAAACGTTCAATTGTGACCCAAAACTTTTGCATTGGAGGTTTGAAAATGTTAAATTTTAAAAATTTTATAATTTCACTTAAATGTTCTTGGATCAAAAGAGTGGTGCAAGGGGGACAATCATGGATGAGCATTTTTAAAGCTATCTTTGGTGACATAGGGGTTGGTTTTTTAGAGTTTGGTGATAATTTTATTAAAAAACTTATAGAACAATGCAATAATATATTTTGGAGAGATGTCTTTGATGCTTGGCTTAATGTTATGAACGTACACTCTAACCAAATTTGTGATTCTAACAATAATATAATATTTTCTCCAATATGGCATAACTCAAACATCAAAGTAGAGAAGAAGTCTATGTTTTATAAAGAATGGTACAAAAAAGGTGTAAAAATTGTTAAAGACTTTTTACATGATGATGGGTCATTTTTATCAAAATCTGAAATTGAAAAAAGATTTCATTTGAACAAAGTATGTTTTATGCAATATAACAGCATAATTAGTGCTGTTCGAAAGTTTGTTAAAGACTCAAATTTTTCAAAGGAGAACTATGTCAATTTTGTTGGTCCTTTTCTACCCTTTTACTGTGTTGAATTACTTTTGTACAAGAAATGCACTAAACCTATTTATAATTTAATCAATACAAATGTCCAATGTATTATTCCAAACTCAATCATTCGATGGAATTCAAAAATTGTCATGAGAGGCTACTCCGAACTAATTTTACAGGATATTTTCAAAGTATGTTTCAAAGTTACAACAGATACTACTGTACAGTGGCTACAATATAGAACTCTACATAGAATTCTTCCTGTAAAATCGTATCTAAAAAAGATAAAAATAGTTGATAATGATATATGTTCTTTTTGTAATAATGAAGTTGAAACTATTGAACATGTATTCACATCCTGTTCCTTTGCTTTAGATTTATGGAGTAGTTTAAGTATGCATATATATCATGCTGTTTCAAAAAGAGTTGGCTTTAATGAGTATAACATATTATTTGGAGAGACTCCTCCTTCTAATTCTAACTTAGTCATCAACTTTTTGATCCTATATACTAAACAATATATTTTTCAATGTCTGTACAACAAAAAAGTTCCAATATTTGCAGGTCTATTATGTCACTTAAACTTTAGATATGAAATAGAAAAATGTGCTGCTATAAGAAACTCTTCTTATGATAAACATAATGATAGATGGTTTGAATGGAAAAATCTTTTTCTTAATATTTAACTTCAAGAGCTTTATTCATTTCAGTTTATGCAAAATTGTATCAACTTGAATAGTTTTCAAAAATTATGAGATCATGACTTGTATGTATGTGTGTATGAATGTGTTATATGTACAGTGTATTATAAAATGAAAAACTGCAAATAAAAAAAAAAAAAAAAAAGAATCAAAATTCGGTGGCCACGCATAATCACGGATTTTCTTCATACTTGACAATTTAATAGACTTTGATGAGTAAAAAAGCCTAACACCATTCATTTGTTGCTATGTGGTCCCGTTGCCATGGTAACAGAGGGTAAAGATGTAAAAATGGCATTTTAATGCTTATTTGAGAACATACTGTGAGTAATGTGCACAACTTGGGGTTTCCAGGGTAGAATATATTATTAATAATAGTTGTCATTTTTCAAAAGAAAGAAAGACATTCATGGAGAAACGCATATTTTTCGAGCGTTTCCATGGTTACTAAACAGAAATTTAAAAATATGTTTTCTTCATTTAATTTGAATAAAAAGAGGAAATCTTGGATTTTTTGGTAAACGCTATTATGATTGTGAAGTTAAAAATTTAAATATGAAAATTGAGATCCGTTGCTATGGTAACAAGCTGAAAAATAAGGTAAATTATAATATTTTTAGGCATTTTTGAATGGATATTAGTCACATATAATGAATAAATATATAAAACCAATTGGTGAGAAAAAATCAAGTATGTCCTAAACTTTAACTACACTTGAAAAAAATCTGACATTTTCTAAAAAAAAATAACTGCCGTTGCTATGGACTTTTCAAAAAGTAAGAATTTTTGTGTGATTTTCTAGGCAACTTAATTTTCCATAGCAACAACACTTCTCTGTTCCATAACAAAGCCTTTTGTGATATATAATAAAAATTAAGCTATATTTTTACAAGTTCCAATTAAGACAATTGCTAAAAATTTCTAAAATCAGGAACTAAAGCATATCAAAATCATCTTCAATATCTCAGTTTTTCCTATTTCTTGGCCTTGTTACCATAGCAACGGATGTCAATTTTCATAATGAAATATATATTGCATGGACATTGATAATGATGTAAAAATTTAATACTTTCCCATTTCGGTTTAATAAAAAACCGCAAAAACCTTATTTAAAACATTTGTAACGGTTTCCATGGTAACATTTTAAAAGTATTGGTTTCTCCATCAATTTTCTTATATAATATAAGAATTGAAAATAGGACAAAGGCTGTTTTATGTCTTTGATAGTTTTCATTAGTGGGCAAAACCTTCTAATATAGCTTCAAAGTAGGTAAGTTTTGCTATTTTTCCATCTTTAGCCTCGGTTGCCATGGCAACGGTTACCCCCAGCAACCTACTTTTAGTGGTTTTTTGCGTTTTACACATAGGTCTGTCCATGTATGAAATATAAGGAAAATTGGTGACTATGCATGGCCAGACCCTTTTATAAATCATTGATTCGTACATAGAATTTATCTTAAATGCCTGAGTGTACAGCGATGAAATAGACAGGCCTACGTCATATTGCTGTTTGACACAACTACTCAAAGTCCAAGCTCTTGCTAAAATTGTTCTAACTAAGTATGTTTATTATAATGACAATATACATATATATATGATATTTGTTATACACAAGATGTATCGATAATTAATATATGTAATTTGAATCTGGTCCCTTGGACCTTTAAGTCACTTTATACAATTGTAACTTTTTGCATGCATGATATTAAAGCACAAGATACGGTATTGGCAGTATTTGGCCGCAAAGTTTACTATATTTTCAACCTCTTTGTATGGGTTATTGATGTTGTGCATTGTATTAATTAAGGAATGTGTCACAGGGGCAGATGAACAGACGAGGAAGTCACGGATATTTTTTATTGACGAAGTCGTATCCGGGCAACTTTATTTTTCCGGATTGCTAAGTGACTAATGGCGGCAAAAATGAATAAAACAATCGCTATGAATGGAAACGTTTTTATATCTTGTTATTATTTACCATGTATAAATTTATTTCATTTCTAACGGAAAATTATGAATATTTCAACTAATTAAATTAGTATACTTCGATTTTAAACTTAAAATATCAATATTTAGATATCGTTGACCCCTGACGTCATGGGGTTATCATTCATTCTGAGCAATGGCGAAGATGAGCTTCACAAGTTCAGTCATTATCCTTGTAAGTGTGAATTTTACATCTAAAAACTCCGAGATCGCAATCAAAATGACACGAATAGGTGAAAGAGGTCACAATTAATGTTAATCGATCATTTTAGCTTTGGAAAGTTCTTATATTGCTTGTAAATATATCACACACTTATGCTGTAGACTTGAAGTATGTAACCCCTGTTAAAATGAGAGTTTCTTTTAAACGTGTTTGGTAGAATGCTATAAATGATAATGAACAAAGTTATTATGGTATTGTTTGTTGGTTTTTATATTGATATTTTCTTTTATAAAAGCAAAACAAACAAATAAACAAGGCACTGTACATATCGATATAAGAAAAGTGGGCGGGGCTCTTTGATTCAAGTAAAGTGGACGGGGATCTTTGTTTATTGTAAGGCGAGTTCATCAGGAGATAAACGGGTTAAGATCATAAGTTTATTCCAATTATGGGCTCTTGCATATATACATGTGTATGACTACACTAATGTTACAGTGAATGTCTATAAATGAAAGATACACACACAAAAAAAGGACAATATACCAGGCACTGTACTGTTAACTTATGTTTAGCCATAGCAATTGGAAAGTTCACATACACACATGTATTATAGATATATTTGCATTCAAAATGTATTTCTAGTCTGGTATTTGGATTGTTTTGAAACCATACTTGCAAATACTTTGTTGTTATTCTCACAATGTCAGGTGTTCTGTGTCCAGCAGTAAGCCTACATCAGCTAGTGGACACTGGATCCCTGGCAATGTGAAAATGATGTGTTGCAATTGTATTATTAGATTCTTAATCTGATATTGTATTTTCTTTTTCAGGCATACATACTGAGCTGGATTATGTCAAGCTCATGCATGTATACAGGGGTGGAGCATAATTACTTTTCTTTTTCAGTGAGTATTTGTGCTGTATATATGAGAATAGCTTAAAATATCATAATGGCAGTAAATAATCCCTTACCTGAGGCAAGAATTAACACTCTTATCTGTTACCATTTTTGGTAACAATGAATTAATCAACACATGGCATTTTAAATTGTTCTTCTAGCTGTTACACATAGTTGTTTTTTTTTTTGACTAAACAAAGTCAATGGTTTTATAATTTTTTACTAAAATTATTAGGATATTCAACCCCAGCTTCCTACAGTTGACCAACGAACACCACAAACCGGAAACCCCCAGATGATGACGAATGGCACATCCGACCAAACAACTGAGGTAAACTAATGGTAGTTCTTAATGACTTTTAAAAGTTTTCTAACATACCGTATATCTAGGGGGTTTTTTTTGCATGGCACAAAATTTGCTTAAATGGGGAAAATGTGTAATTTCCTTTTTATTTGCCTCAGTATTTTTTTGCAACTTAAAAAATGTTTCTTAATAGCAAACAATACCAGATATAATTTCTGCTTATTTTATTGAAAAAGATTTAGAATATATCATTGCAAAAATTACCAGATATACGGTACCTTAAGAGGAATCATTGGTTGTGACCGTTTTTAAACTATTTTAATCTTTTCAAGAAGAAGAGCTCTATATAAAAATATAGGAAATAGTCAAATTGTAAAGCTAAAATATATTTATTAATTAGATTTTTTCTTTACTATATAAGAGTTTATGACCAAAGATATCATATATAAAATTTTAAGAAAGATCTGATAGATAATTTGGTGTCCATCCAGCCTCTTTGATAACCTAATATTTTACAATTAATGAAAACAGATGTGATATATAAATTCACAAGAATGTTTTAACAGTTTCAGCTGCAAAACCTTGAATTGGAAGAAATGGAATTGAATGTTAAAGAGGTAATTTAAATACAAATTTCATGTAAGATTATATACAAAATTACCACAACAAAAATAATAATGAAGGTGTGGTGTGTAAATGTAGTCAAACAGCCTTACTTTCTACACTAAATAGCAATGATTTAGATTATGATGAATGATTTCAACACCTATCCTAAATTATACTGATATAAACTGGGTGAGAACAATTTATGCTTTTTTTTTAAAGGATCCACTTGATAGAAAGCATAAAGTGCCCCAACTCAATTTATACTTGTATAATTTAGGGTAGCTTTTGAATTAAATTTCAATGAATTATGTTGTCTGAATATCTGTGTTAGGATGAAGCATCAAATATTTTCATAGATTCAAAATCTTTGAAGAATGTAGACATGGATTTTTGTAATGAAATTTGAACACGTACAAGTTATTTAACTGCATCATCTCTGTTTCTCAAACATTAAGTTGGATTATCAGTCTATGGCACTTTTCTGATAAACTCTGCATGGGTTTCAAAGTACATGTAATTATATAGTTTATAATTGTTCAATGTAGTTTCATAGATTTAAAAGACTTAGCTGCCAGTGAACAGTTATACATTATATTGTGCATTTGAAGTTATAACTAACCATGTGTACATATCTATTATATACACTTGTTTCAAATAAATTTAGGCAGAAGATTTCAGTGAACTCGTGAAAACCTACACAGATGTGGATGTTGAATTTGAACAACAAAACAGATACCTCTCATCATTTGGACTGCAAAGAAATCCTATCACAGGTGACGGCAATTGTCTGTTCCGCTCCATAAATTTCTCCCTGTATGGTCATCAAGGTAATCATCAGGAGCTAAGGAATTTGGCAGTCCAAACACTGAGAGGTAATATGTATGTTTTTCGAAATTACTTTCTAAATGATGCAAGTACACCAGATGAGCAAATAAACCGTTTAAGCCAACAATATACATATGCAGGTCAAGAGTCAATCTTAGCACTGTCCATGGCTTTGAACATTAATATTTTGGTCACGTTTGGAGCAGATTTACATAATCCTCAAATAACTACATATGAAAATACTTTCTCACAAGGTCAGCCTCAACAAACCATCCATATTGCATGGAGAAGAGCTGGTGGAGGTCATTATGAGTCTATCACTGAGGTAGATACTAGTAACCAGTTCTCTTCCTTTGTACCTAGGTTAGATCCAGTATTGCTACCAGGTCAAGATCATAGCAATACAAAACCAAAAGGTTCACAATTTTCAAAGCCAATCAATATGCATAATTATAAATCATTTAGTTCTCCTCCTTCAATATCTGCACTGCACTCCTATGTTAAATCTGAGGACAGTCCACTAAGTCACAGTCAAGGTTCTAAGGTGACGTGTCATCAGTGCAAGGTCTCCTTTAAGAAAGTAGAGAATTTAAAGAAACATGTCAAAAGGTTTCATTCTGGTCAGGGTCAAGCTCCATCTGTTTGTTCTAAGCGTAAACTTCAAGCCTTTATGATTTCAACATGTTCCATGCAGTTTCAAACGGTAGATCAACTTATAGAACATGCTATTAATGTTCATGATGCCGATATCAAAGTTGAATGTATGACATTTGACAATTTAGCTCAGTTTTCAGAATTCCGAAGCAATGAAGAGCTGTCCTCTAACACTAGATTCGTTCGAAGGTCAAGGCCACAGAAAAATAAAAAGGGAAATACGGTATATACTCTAATTTGTCACAGGAATGGGCCAGTCACTGCGCACAGGGCAAAAGGAACCGAACCAAAGACGTCTCGTAAAAACAAGAAGGGACACTGTCAAATCAATAGCCTTTGTCCAGCACGTTTTGCAGTGTGTGAAACAAGTGATGGAAAGGTAGTGGTAAAGTATGTCAAATCCCATACCCATTCCTTGTCATTTGAACAAAGTAAGTATTTACCTATTCCCGACAGTTTAAAATCAGAAATAACCAGTATGCTTGCTCTTAAAATTCCAATAAATAGTATTATAGACAAAGTAAGAGAACATTTTAGTGACAGAGAGGGTAGGGATAATTTAGATGACCTTAAATATTATCATTTGATAGATCGAAAGAAAATTCATAGTTTGAAAACAAGACTTGTAGATCCTTCAATTATTCAAGACAATAATGATGCTCTGTCAACTTCTTTAAAGGTGGAAGCTCTCCGTCAAGAGTCATTCAATCCAGTCCTTCTATACAAACAACAAGGCATTGAAGATCCTGCTAAAAGACTCTCCAAGGAGGACTTTATTTTAGCCATCATGACCTAACAACAGCTGGACATGTACCAAAAATTTGCAGGCCGGATTTTATGCATGGATTCCACACACAAAACAAATAGTTATTCATTCAAGTTAATTACTCTCATGGTAGCTGATGAGTTTTGTAAAGGTTATCCAGTTGCATTTTGTATTTCTAATAGGGAAGATGAATTAGCAATATCTTTATATCTGTCATCAGTTAAGGTTCTCTCCCCTGATACAAAGGTCAAGGTTATAATGACAGATGATGACAATGCAGGGTGGAAAGCTGCAAAGTCGGTCTTTGGTTCTGATCTTCAGCAGTTCCTTTATACCTGGCATATTCAAAGGTCTTGGATAAAAAATATCCACAATCATTTTAGAAATGATGCTCAGAAAACAGAAATATACTGTTATCTTTGTGCCATGCTGCAAGCAAAATCAGAGAATGATTTCAATAGGTATAAAGAATCATTGATCTCAAAACTTCTTACTATGAATCCTGGGTTCTTGAAATATTTGATGGATAATTACTTTTATCGTCCTGAGAAATGGTCATTGTGTTTTAGGAAAGGAATAGAGTATGGCAATGTTAATACCAATATGTTTGTAGAAAGTTTTCATAACCAGCTGAAAACTATATACTTCTCAGGGAAGCGCAATAGGCGCATAGATGTGCTTTTAGACACTTTGTTAAAGATAGAGAATGACCATTTTATTAGACACCTACAACGTGTTTCTTATAACAACCCTTCAGATAGTGATGTGCATATTAAGGATAGGCATAACAGAGGTTTAGATATTGATAATTCCAGGGTTAAGCAAATTACCAGCAGTATCTTTTCATTAAATTCTGAAACAGATAATTATATTATAGAGGCCATGCTGGATAATTGCTCACAAGAACATTGTTATAGCAAATGTAAAAATTTACCATGCATAAATCTTTGCTATCACATGTATCAATGTTCTTGCAGCGATTACCACAATGGTCATATATGTAAACATATTCATAAAATACATTCTCTTTCCAGTGTTTCAGATACTACTGTAAGAGATTCAGATGAAAATGAAGTACGTGCAACTTTGTCATCCTGAACCAACAGCTGCAAAACCTAAAGAAAAGACATCCAAAATACAACTGCAGCGTATTGATAACCTTCTCGATGAACTTGGTCATCAGGTTAAAAATCCACAAGTCATAAAATATAGATTATCTACAATAATTAAGTCTTTAGAAAGTTTAATTTCAGGAAATAAAGCTTGCATGACCATTCAAGATGAAAAGCCCATGAAGCTAAATCCCACCGAAAGAATTGCAGGTAATGCAAATAATATACTGCAACCAAGGTTTCACAAAACTGAAAAGAAAAGGGGACGGCCAAGGAAAACACCACTGAAGAGACCAACAGAAAAGGACATGAAAAAACTTCTAAGGTTTTTAATTATTTTTTTTTGAAATTATATACTAATCAATAATAGGGATGATTATGTTTTGGTTGAAGATTCACAGAAGATTCACAGATAAAAACAATGTACTTCAAATATATGTTGACTATGGAAAAATTGTATAAGAGAATATATACAGCTTCATGTATTTTAAAAGCTTAATGAAAATGAGACTTGTATTAAATGCAATAATTGATTAACAAATGCTAACTTCCATTGAATCTCATTATGACAGGAATGAAGGGGAGACTTTGCCTACACAGACAGAGGAGGCAGCAGCAGGACCATCTATTGGCTCTGTTGCTCCCTACCCTCCACTCAGGTTGGTTCATCCCCAAGGACAACCACTGCAAGTGTCTCGAAGTGATGAACAAAATGTGTTTTCGTAAGTTACTTTGTTAAATTGATTTGTAACATGCAAATTTTTTAAGTATTATTTGTACTCACTTACAAGCACATTAAATACTCCAGTCAAATGCAATAAATACTGTATTTTGAAGTTATTGAATTTGATGTTGTTAAGCTTATGTATGTTTACTGATTTTATTACAAAGTATTGGCCAGGGCGGACTGGGTCAACCATCTTGGATGAGAATACCACCATCTATGTTAGGCAAAAGGATCACTGTTATCAAAGATGGAAAGCCTCAACAGATCATATTTTCCACTAATGGTACATGATTAATTGTTAAACTATGAAAGTAAAAAACGCCATAGAGAAATCTTGTAGGTTAAGTACATGTGATACATTTTGATACATATCTTTACAAATTTGTGTTAAAAAATAATTAAATGAGAAAAATTTTGAAAATATGATTATGCTGCTGTTAATGAAATATACAACCATGTAAATGTAAATAATTTAATTCTGGTTGTAACACGCTCTCTGATTGGCTATAAAATTATTTTATATCGTATAAAGAATGTTGCCTACGTCATAGTAAGACTAACGTCAAAAACGTATCAATCCGCCTGACGTTACGTTTGAATTTTGTACGATTTAATGTCGATTAAGGGTCAATTGACTGTTTTTATCTATAATTAATAGCAAAAAATAAAATTATAAGCAATTAATTCAATATTTATTAGTTTTATACGATATAGAATGGTTTGAAACAGTTTACACTATTTTATAAACCCCTTCGCGATTTATAAAGCATAAACTGCCCCAAACCATTTTATATCGTATAAAACTAATACATTTTTAAATTATTCCTTTATAATAAACTAGCTAGTATGTAGACTAAATAAAAACTGTATTTAATAGGTGACCAGGGAAATCCAGATCCTGATGGAGAGTGAGGGTAGAGGCAGATATGTGGCTGTGGCATTAAGTCAGTCCAGTAGTAGACTGGCAATGGCAAAAAGGCATTTCCTTAGGCCAGTGTCATAAGCTACATATTCTCTGCTTGAACTTGCCGAAGATTGAGACAGCAAATGCACCTTGCAACATCCAATTTTAAATGGAGGACTGTGGAAGGTAGAGGCTTATATGTGGCTTTGACATTAAGTCAGTCCAGTAGTAGACTGGCAATGGCAATAAGGCATGGGTGACATCAAAGGTCTTGGGCCAATGTCTAAAGCTACATATTCTCTACCTAAAATCTTGAATGTATTGTACATGTATAACAGCAGAACAGGCAAGTAACTTATTAGTTCTGGTTAAGCTATTTCTTAATTAGTTTCAAAAGTTAATAATTTATTACAACATTCATGTTCACATGTTAGTTTTTAAAAAGAAATTTTAGGAGAGGTATTTGGTAAGAGAGAGAGAGAGTGGGTATATATATATATAGAGAGAGAGAGAAAGAGAGAGAGAGAGAGTGAGGGAGGTTTGAAGTGGTGGAGAAAGAGAGGGTAGAGGAAAGAGAGAGAGAGCAAATGGAGAGAAGGGAATTTGATGGGGTCAAAAGTACATAGAGAGAGAGATTGAGGGATTACCATGGCAAAGAAATTAAGGGAATACATTAAGGTATGTTTTTTGTGTAGGCTCACTTAGAGTAATATTAAAGTGAGCTTTTCTGATCAAGATTTGTTGACCATGTCTGTGCAATGAATGATTTATTTTATTGAATTATGTAATCTCAAAACTTCACTGTGTGTACACACAGATTGAGTAATGCATTTTATGATATCTAGATGCACAAACCATTGCAGTTATGAGACTACATCTTTAAAATAAATACACATGTATTATTAATGATCTCCGATTCTCAGCAATGTTCGATAACTCTAGATTATCCGGAATTTTTTTATTCGTACCATAAATCTGCCTTTTATATAGACAAATGTAATTAGTCTTGAAGTGTTAATATTACGCTAAGCTATTCAACGAACTGTTTGGCTTAGTGGCTTCACGGAGACCTACAAATGTACTACATGTACCTAGAGGAAAAGAGGTTCGAGTCCCCGATGCACCGGAACAACCTTTTTCTCTAATTTGATCTCAACTTGTATACATAATTTATTCCATATTATTCATCATGGCCAAAATTGCAATAACTTCGTAAAATGCATGGATACCACCAAAAAATTTCATTTTATTTTATTTCATTTATAAAGTTTGAAGAATGAATAACATTTTTATGATGAAAAAAAATACTTTGTGGCTGAGGATCGGAGAACCTTAAATACTTAAGTTTAATTTTATTTATTGATAATATCTGCCTTTCTCTATACTATTACTGTCTGCAGTTATAAATGTCAAAGTTAAAAAAAAAGTTAAATCCTTCTCCGTACCGTGAGGGCGCATAGGGCCGGTGCTTATCTCCGGTTTCCATGGTGCTAAGCAGATGAGAGTCATTGACTACCCCTGGATGTGACACCAGTCCATTGCAGGTTAGCCCCCAGCATAAGCCGGTACCCAATTTCAGCTGGGTGGACTGAGACAATGTAGATAAAGTGCCTTGTCTAAGTGCACAACACACAACCACAGTGGAGTTTGAACCAGAGACCTTTCGTTTACTGGCCTAACGCCCATAACCACTGAGCCATGTGCTCCACAATGCCTTAAAATCCCTGTATTGTCATATTAAGCTCGAATGAAAGAGCCACTGCATCAGCCACAACTGTGAATTTTAATTGCTATTCACTTATAAATGTTCCACTGTTAAAACAACAAGCAATGATTTTGAAGTTAAAACCACACAATCATTGACTTCCCCATCTGTGCATGTCAAAGACACACTTTTTACCAACAAAATTCATATGGAAAGTAAATATTGTTGCAATGTTTCTGGAGGTAGATTGTTTTAAGTTCATGAGCAATGTGGACTACATACCTGTAGTTTTGTGTTGTTTTTGTGGGTTTTTTGTTTGTTTATTTATTTGTTTGGTGGGTTTTTTTTAGCATAATTAACTGTTTCCCAACTGATGAAGCCCGGACAGTTAATTAGATATAAAAATTATGAAATGCTGAATGTGTACTGGAACTTATTTAAAAATTTCATTACTGTTATTTAATAAACAAGAAAACTTCAGCATTTTGTAATAGTTTGTCCTGCATTACATTTACCGGTAGTTTAGTTTGACAAAGAGATGCATGTATAATATATATAAAATCAAGTACCAGTACTGCAGGATAAACAATTTAGCCACATGATAACCATAATAGCACACATATCTTATTTTGGCTCAATCAAATTAAAAGTACAATAAAATATTTATAAAAAAAAATTAATTCTAGGTATGGTTATCGTGTATTTGGTACAGATATACCTAACCTTGTAGTTGAAAACAAACCAATTTGTTTCATTTCCAGCTTAAATTTATGTATAGTTATTATATATATATATATATATATATATATATATATATATATATATATATATATATATAGTTATTCTCTTTATAGCGATAGGTGTAATCAGTACCAATAAAAGGGCAGAAACTTACATGGCAAATAAGATAGATTTTGATGTTTATCATAGATTTTAAATATGATAATTTTGAAATGGATTTAAAAAATGTAAATTATATACATATATAATAATAGGTATGATTTATAGAAAATACTATCTGTCGTGCCATGTAGGTCTTGGGGATTCCTAGTTGAAATGAAGGTTAATTTATACCATCATAATACTGCACCTTCATTTGCAAATATCTTTTCTATAAAATTATGATCGAGAAAGACAGATTATTATAAATTGTGAACCTGACTGTCTTTTTTTTTCATGAGATATCCAGACTCATTTAAAACTGAGAGTGTATCAAAGCTTGTACCATACTCGGTTCCATAAACAGGTACTACTTATTTGTCCTAACTATATATTTAATCAATTTTATATTTTTAGAATAATATGTAATTGAGTATTTAAATGATCAATAATGATTATAATGATAAATCTGAGCATGTAAAATGCTGTGACAAGGGGAATAACTCTTCCATATTGTAGCATTAATGTATTATGTATTTTTTATATCTGTGAAAACAATTATAATATTATATGAATTTATTATAGGTAACTAAATAATATTTATGTGTATTTACAGATTGATTTCTAATTCACAACAATTAAAGGGAATAAAATATTCAACAACGAATGTGTCCCACATTTACCTGGTGCCAGATTACTTACTAAAACTTTTTGAACCCTGTATTCCACCTGAAATCACTTATCCCTTGAGAAATCATGATGGTCTTGTTTTTGTCATTCCTCAAGCCAGAACTACATCTTACTTAAAAAGCTTTATACTCTCTACAATTAAGCTGTGGAATAAACTACCTTTGGACATCAGAAGTCTCCCATCATTATCTTCTTTTTCAAATTCCATTAAGAAACAATATTTCAAAACTCAAAATAAACTTTTTAATTTTGGGAATCCCAGAGAAATTATTATACACTGTCAATTAAGAAATAATGCTAGTAATTTAAATGGTGACCTTTTTGATGATTTTATTTGTGAAAATTCAATCCGTGAAAATTGTGGCTATCATACTGAAAATGTATATCATTTTTTCTTTGACTGTCCTAAATATATTGAAGAAAGAAACAGTCTTTTTTTTTTTTTTTTTTTTTTTATCAAATATCAATATTAGACTTACAAAAACCAGTATAACTTTAGATTTGTTGTTATTTGAAGATATTTTTTTTTCTTTCTTTTTTCCACAAACCGGTTTTTGGCAACCTTTTTTTTTCATCTGAATATATATATATTTTATGCTACATCATACTATTCTATAAATAAGTGTATTATTTAATTTGTCATTTATATCTTGCACTTTATATGTATTACCTTGCACCTTAAGGAGAAGGCTTACAGAGGCATTGCCTGCAGCCTAATCCATTTTTGTACATGTAAATATATATTTGCATAATAAAATATGTTCAAATCAAATCACCATAGAAAGCATTTAATTTCTTGTTTATATGTGTATATATGATATTAAATGATATGAGGGTGTAGTTTTGTTTGAAAACCCAGATTCTTTTATTCAGATAATACACAGTCAGTTTGCTCTGTATACATGTAAAACTGGGAAAATATATCATGGTAAGGCTAATGGTATAATGAGACCTTTGTACAAGGAGTGCATATGTTGAGGTTAAAACTACATGTACCTGTATTATTTTTCATAACAATAAAGCACATAGATATACCCACAAATGTGAGCTTCCTAAGATTTTAATTCCAGGAAAGAATTTGTTAGAGTTAAACTGCCTGTATTAATTACAATACTAACCAAGGGGTCTCAAATGTTGTATTTAGGCTAAATGTTTGATTAATTAAATACCGTATAACTAATCCATTTGCGTGTTTTACTTATTCAATGAGAATTGTATTCATATAAGTTAGAAACACTGCTGTAAAATTTCATGGAATTAAAATACATGTACATATAATTATTAAATATTATAAAGGAAAAATACATACTATGACTTGCTATATAACGAAGACTTCTAAAACTTCAAAAAATTAGAGAATACCAACTCTCCATTAAGATTGTATGCTTACAACTACAAATAAGTAAGTTTCTAAGCTTGGCTTAAAGGTGATAACTATTTATGTTTGTTTTACATGTATACATTCTAGGTATGTTCTGTTCTTCATATAGCTATTTTACATATACATATGTATTTGGCTATCTAAAGCAATTTCCTACTAAATTTATTGTAGCACAAAGTGAAATATTAACAAATGGCATTTAAACTTGATGTATTGATGGATTAGAACATTCAGCTTATTAATTTAACAAAATGTCTTATCAATAAGATACCAAAATAATTATATTGTTATTTATAGGGCTCACAACAAACACAAAACAATTGCTCGTGAACAACTAAGTAGGCACTCGCATAATTTACCATCCAAAGTAATTAAACCTGGCATTATTATGTAAATTATTATTTTTACATGTGATAAGTTTCTGCGTTGTAACAGAGGCATCTTTTCTAATCATTTGGTGGCCTTGAAAAAGGCCGTTTTGACTGGATGGTAGGGTCAACAGCAAAGGTCAGCTAACAGGAAACCTATCTGTACCAATCTGAACAGGAAGGAGGAAGCTGTGCATCACAGGGCCAGCCGAAGGCCTGAAAAAATGCTGTGATAGAAACACCTGTTTCCATCATCATTGAGGTGAAAACCATCCCTGTCAAAGTGTCTCTCCTTAAAGAATTTGTGGGTAAAGAAAAAGACTTTCTTCCCCTGCTCGAAAGCACCAAATTCTTTAAGAAGAAATTTATTGACCCGTTTCTTCTTACGGTCATAAGACCGCGAAGAAAGACCCCTGGGTCGCCTTCGACAAAAGATGGAGGCCACAATGATGGTGGAATCCGGGTGTTCCTCCTTCAGCACGGTAATCAGCCTCTTCAGCTTCACCAGGACATCAGTGGCGGAGGTCATGTCATTGATGTCATTTCCCCCAAGCTGAAGCAAAATAACGTCAGGACTGATCCTCTCTACCAACTGCATGTCAAGGTGGTACACCTGTGGGACAGTTCTGCCTCCAACACCATGCAGATGGACATCCAGGTTGCCATGCCTCATCACTCTGCCATTTACCCTCATCCAGTCTCTCAGTCGCCTGATAAAGCTGTGCCCAATAACAAGTGCTCGCATAGTGGCAGCTTCTCTAAATGACTACACCGCCCGAGTGTCACGTTTATATAGCCGAAGAGCGGACGTCTGAGAAAGCAGTTATGGAGTCAACACACTAGACAACGAGTTGCGTCCCTTTCCGATCAGCTGATATGAGTTTGTGCTTCTTTGTATATTATTTTCGGAAATATTGAGTAAAGCTTAGTGTTTCCTCTATAAATTAAAGGTTGTAAAACACTGTGTACCTACGAAAGTACCACACAATGTACCGAATACTTTAAATATAGATTATTACATGTATACAGCGGAGAGTTGTGTTCAAATGAATCACTTTCATGAGCATATTATTTTAATTTGTGCGTTAATAGTTTGACTTGGAGTAAAAATAAATTTTACAAGACGATATAACAAGGTTAAAAAATATATCCATGTATTTGTTGTAAACTGACATCGCATTTATAGAAAGAAATATGTAAAAACTATTGACTATGAAACAAAATGTGAAATACGGCGGTATCCATATACGATATAGTAGATATTTCATGTAGGCTTAAATAAATCATATAATTTTATATATATTTTCAAAAAATTATATTTTAATAAGTGCTAAAACATTAAGCAGACTAATTATGCAAGCAGAAAATATTTGTTTAACAGACAAAATCATGCTGACCTTCAGCTGATGATAAACAAGCACTGACCCAAATATCCTGAACATTTTCAACATTTATTTGACACCATTTATTCCTCTGATTGACTAAAGTTAACAATATAAAAAATTGAATTGTGAATTACGTATGTTTGAATAATTAAAATACATATTATTTCTCTCAATGAATGAACGATAAAAAAAAAACTTATTGTTTGCATGTAATGATGAATAGTTCGAATTTGTTGTTTACATTGGTTTCCGAGCGATTAATAAATTGTAACAATTTCTTTTATTCTGCAATTAATTATTTAATTTTTTTTAATTTATATTTATTCATAAATTGTGCTTTTTTACTCGTTAATTTATATATATTTATAAGTATAACTAATTCGGGAAAATATAACGTAGTCGGAAATGGTTTCCGCGTTACATGTAAATCTCGCGAGATCACAGCTTCTGTTCATCTGCCCCTGTGACACATTCTTAATTAAGTATGATACATACACTAAAATGACGTCATTTTTCATTATGACGTCACTAATGTGCGCTAAAGATGGAATGCTCGTTCAAATGTGACACTTTCACATGCGACAACCACTTTTAAATTTTAAGTGCAGGCTCATAATTTCATCATTTATTCATAATATGTTTACGGTGAGACCGTTGGGGCGAGCGCAGAAGGAACTATACATTTCTCATTATTGTTAAATACAACCCGTGGACTGACTTGCCTTAATCTAAAACTTAGGCTTTCTCTCAAAAACTTTTACCCCCGCAAGAAACCCGAAGTTATCAAACATATATTCCAATATTGTCCCGCCCTAGGCTAATATACTTAAACAAACTACCACTAAGATTAATTAATGTAAAACAGACTTATTAAAATATTTTGATAAATACAAAGCCGTTTGTTTTTTTTTTTACGCAAATACAATCATGAATTATCATTCCTTTACTTTTTAATAATGATCAATAAAATCAGTAAACAATAAATTGCTTGTCTGTGTTATTTCTCATCTTGTTCCTTGTTGTTAACTGAGTTTTTAAATTAATTATTTTCCTCGGTAACATCAATTTTGTTTTTAATTTTTTTGATTTTTGTATGCTATATATGCGTAGAAGACGTGTGCCCTCCCCCTTTTTTAGTGTGTGATATTCCACTATTTAAAGGTTTGACCATATTTGCAACTAACAAATAGATATTTTAACAGTTTATTTTTTCTTCTCTATTTTGTTTTAATTATTTATTACAAAATGACGTGGCTGCACATATTTCTAATAATTAGACTCTTTTAAATAAGTTTTTGTCACCTACCTAACGTATGCATATATATACGATTGGATCAATATGACAGTAAATTAAGCATGGAACTTGCGAGTGCATTTTACTAAGCAAAAAATATATATATATATATATCAAAACAAAACTAATCAGCCGAAGAGTCGCCGTTAACACTGATACTGAGCACTTAATACTACACGTTACACCCAGTACACTCAGATGCTTGATCCACCTCTAAATTTATCGCGGGAAATTATTATAGCGCGAAATCATTATGACGTCATACTTGACTTTCTTTTGCTCTCGACAGTTCTCGTAAATTGTCGGATAAATTCGGGGAAGGAAATGACGTCATATGTTAGCAAAAGTTCGGATAGGTACAGTTTTTTTTACGTAAGCATATGTGTTGTTTACTTTCGTGTTTTTAAAGGATTTTGTATTGTTAAATTAAATAGATATTTGCGATTTAGAGGTAAGAATTTTCCTTAGAAACGCTTCCTGTTCCACCATGTTGCTATGCACCGCAAAGGGTTATTGGGATATGTAGAACGTTTTCACGCGGGTCCACAAAAATTTCTCTGAACAATGTGCAGATTTCAACTCGAATTTCCTCCGTTCGTACACTTTCCTACTAACACTATTCAACGAAATCAAATCTAAAGGGTTCATGAAAACAATTGGCCTGTACTTTCTCAAAAAGAATAATATATAGTTTTATATTTTTTGTAATTTTAAATTTGATTTTTTTAATAATACATGTTTGTAATGTACATGTACATGTCACAGTGTAGGAACGGAAGTGTACAATTTTGGGTAGCGCTGTTTGTCGAAGCGAGAGAACAAGTAGCGCTGCGTACAGTATTTTTGATCGTAAATGGAAAAATAGGAAATAACTAATATCTAGAAGGACAGTATCTCGATTTTTATACGGTAGTAAAGTAAAATAAGTTTATACTCGTCATATCAATCTTCAAGTCTTAAAATTTCTCTTTGGAAAATATTTTTATTGGATCAAAACAGTGCAAATATTCAACAAGAAATTGAATCAAAATTTCTAGAGAAATGGTTCCCATTTCTTTGACAAAAAATATTGTGTTTTCATTGTGAAAACATTTCTTCACTATGATATCTCTCAGACAAAAAATACATATTTGAAGGAAGCAATGCATTCTTTGAATTTGAAGGTTTTTTGGGTTTTTTTTTTTTTTTACCATGGCTCGATATTGTTTACTGTACGCGTAGCTCTTATAAGTGTGTACGGGTAGGTCTGATTTGCAGATGAACATCTGTACGCGTAGCTCCGAACACTACAATGAGCTAAGATATTTCTGTTTACGGGAATTACGTTTGTAAGATTCGTGTTTTAAAAAATAGGTTAAGAAAACCAATTAAGAAAAAAATCGGACACAAATAAATGTGTACAAAAAACACAAAGCCCATTAATTTGTAAAGGGTTATTTCCCGCGCTTGCGTGGGATATCATCTAGTTATTTTTATATTAAGGATTTTGATATCAATTGCGTATACTGCAGTATATTTTATATAAAGTTTCTGGTCCGCTTATCAATATAAATACATGTATCTAAATACTTGTACTGGTACTCCGCTTTTAAATCTCATAATCCAAAACCTATATAGTTGTCTTCAGTTAAGCACTCATGTGCATATGACAGTTATGTAAAAGGATGTACAAGGCCGATTTAAAAAATACTTATTACAAAAATTATCGCAGCAAAAATATTTGGGTTTTTTATCATTGAATTTTTTTTTTAAAAGTCCATGCATACAATGGTCATTCTATTGAGTTAACCTATCATTCGAAACCAATGCTTAAACACAGAACTATGCGTACAGTATGAAGTAATGACAGCTCATGATATTCTGAGGAATTTTTCTACTTTTATTTGCAATGACATCAAACTCCTGGTCAGAATACTCTCTTGAGGTATATATCTACCTCTATGTGTCTTCCATTCAGTCGTAATGATTGTATTTCGTACGTATTAATCATTTCAATTTTGGAATGTGACCTTGGATATTGATTTTCAAAACGTTCATTGAAAATCATGTTGCAAAAAGAATACAACTTTTTATACTTGTGCCAGTTTATTACCAAAACGCATTGGATTGTTCCAGGATGTTTTTTTTTTTTTACATCTATTTATCAATTCAAGATTAAAATCTTCGACGGTTCGCAGAGCTACGTCTTCTATTTGTTTATTCGCTTTGAAAAACAGCGCTACCCAAAACTGTACACTTCCGTTCCTACACTGTGCATGTAGAATATTCATTTTTATACATGTAGCGCGTAGAATCAGTGGATGGGTAGATAAAGTTCCTTCCGTGATCTTATCTTAAAGTTTTTGACTTCATCTTTATCAGACACTTTAAATATTTACTATTGTAGATAAAGTTCCTTCCGTGATCTTGTCTTAAAGTTTTTGACTTCATCTTTATCAGACACTTTAAATATTTACTATTGTAGATAAAGTTCCTTCCGTGATCTTGTCTTAAAGTTTTTGACTTCATCTTTATTAGACACTTTAAACATTTTGTTTAGGCATCATTTATTTGAAGAAACTAAGAGAGAGAGAGAGAGAGAGAGAGAGAGAGAGAGAGAGAGAGAGAGAGAGAGAGAGTTCATTTCACTTGTAATTCACTAATATGAGACATTGTTTTTAATTTAGTTTCCATATATAAATAAATAACCCTTTTAACGTTGAACACATTGTGATAGAATCCAACCAAGCAGTTTCAGTCAGAGTCCACGTGCTACACCTGTCAATCAAATCAGCCCGCGAGCTGCACCACGTGCTCCTTCCACGATAAAGATTTTCAAGTCCGACGAATAAAGAAACATGTTTAACAATAAAGTATTTTACAGTGTTTTAATGTATAATATGATTCTCACACAATGCGTGTGTCAAAGTTGCATACTACATTGTTTAAACAGAAAACTACACTCACTCACTCACTCACTCACTCCCCCCCCCCCCCCCCTCTCTCTCTCTCTCTGAGTGTATATGTGTGTGCATATGAACAGATCCAATTTGTTTACATCTTTCAAGTCCAGTTCAATCATTCCCATTTCCATTTCTTCTTCATTCAATGATATTTTTTAATTGAGGTTGCTTATTAAACTTGCTGACAGTCGAGGAACACCCTCCAACCCCCCTTTTCCATTACCTTCTTCGAGTTCATTGTTTATGCATTTAAAATCAAAATTTGTGATCAGAAAGGTTTTGAAAGCTTTAGAAACCTTTTTTTGCTTCCTGTACTTTGGTGAATAACCAATGGAAGCTTGTTTTTAGGTGACTCACTACACCTTGGAATAGTTTCTCAAGTCAACAGAAAATTACTTGATTATAAAAGATACAATGTAGCATAATGCATCAGAAGTGTATACATGTAAGTCAAATAGGCGATATTATATACAATTCTGTATTTAAGCACTAATAATTTCAAAGTTTAATGAAGTAAGCCGCATGCAGATTTAAACTTGTGATCTGCGGTTCACAAGCCCGAAACTCTTGCGCAGATATGTTTTTACAACACAGATTAACAGCAAATTGGCAATTTCTCACGTAAATATGCTTGACGTCGCGTTTAAAATTTCGACATCTTGCTAAAATCGGAACAGTTTTCAGCGTGAATTTCATGATGTATATGTTTAAGTCACACATATAAGTTATATACCATTGGATTTGATAAATTCAAGGCTTTTTAAAATGTTCTGTGCTGTGCATATTTGAAACACGGCATATTTCGGTCAGCAACGTCCCTTGTTCTTTATATGTTATGTTTTTTTCTGGACATTGATAAATTACATTTCTGATATACAATATTTGATCACATTTACTTTTTTCATGAGATGGTAAGCAGAGTTTATAAATCTAGCAGTTTGTAATGGGTAATCGTTGATCAGTAAAACAAATTAATATTGACTATTGTCAAATTGTTCGAAATCAAATGTGAGGAAATATTTCTCTCTCAGATTTTTATACAAAGTGCAATATAAAACAAAATGTTTTTCATCTTCAATACACTGTTTTAAACAGAATATTCAAAGACTGTCACATATCCATTCATTACGGAAACGTCTAATTTCAATTCAAATCGGTAGAGTTTCACATCTGCATTTGGCAAAAATTTGGCCTCTCATGTTTTGGTGATTTAGATTCAATATACGGTTCAAGCTTGTAATTAGTTTTAAAGACTATGTATGCTCTTAATTTTGGGTATGCAGGTAATCTTTAATTCCAGTTGTTCTGTGTATATTCTTAAAGCTTCCTTTCAATTTCTTTGATATCTACTGATAATTGGTTAAGAAACACATAATTAATATTAAGTTTTTCACAAGCATTCTCAATTTGTGTGCACCACGTTCCACGGTTGATGTAATCCCAGTAGAATGCCTGTTTGGCAATTCGGTCCTCATCCATCATCATCAGACGGTTCCACATCCGGAACATATTCACCCAACGTCGTTGTGTAGCTGAGAACCATCCAACTTAAACGTTTTGAGCCAAAAGAGGAGTAAATGTATGTAATCCAAAAAAAAAAATATATGCAAGTCCACCATTCTGAACGCCATCCACACATGAAAAACTATTATATCCCCAAACTCCAGAACAGTAATCCAACACAGGTTCAAAACAGGTATTAAATTACGACTCAAACGTTTTGAATCCAACATCCTTATACATGGGTCTATTTTTGAGACGACTGTACCAGGTACTCGTCCTCATTTTGACAAAGTTTCCTTGAATTTTTCGTTTTCATGAAAAATCACCTATGTTTATGTATGATTAGCTTACCTAATCAACAGTTTCCTGATGAAAAAGTGTGCTCATTATCTCCTGAAGTTGATGATACGTTACTTGTGAGATTTGCATTAATAAACTGGAACTTGGCAACATTACTCAGCCGATTAACTTATATCGTTTCACTTTGCTAATTTTTCATGCATGAATTTGAGCATATGTCAAGTAATGAAGATCTCATGTATGGTTCAATACACGGGCTCCTAGAAGGTCAGAAATAAATAGAGATCAACATACATGTATAAGAAAAATCTGACGCAAACCTAGTTGTTTCTCGCAATGAGATGTGCTCCATTTAAAAGATGAAACTTTCTAAAGATAAGTTTATGCATAGTTTTGTACATGTTTATTGTATGCTGTTAATGTCGAATTATGAATGTGGAGAACAGGATGTCATAATGAATAAGGAATAAAAAGAATTATTTCTTGTTTTTAAAATGGCTTTTATTTCAGATAAAAATGCCAGAATCTTTTAAATTGGTACCATATTTTTATCTAAAGCGCGATGAGTATCTCTATGATTAAAAAAAACGTTGATGTACACACATGATGAACTGTAATTGAACTTAAAAAAGATAAATGCGTTGACTCGGTCCTAAATTCAACGCACTTTGAAATTTGTTTTTAAATTGCGTTACTTTTTTAAAAAGTGCATTGTCACAATGCCCTGTATTTTGTTCCACATTCATGATATTGCATTGAATGCTGTTATTTTGTTAGTTACTATGACTCCCCTGTATTGTGGTGTTAGTTACTATGACTCCCCTGTATTTTGTTAGTTACTATGACTCCTCTGTATTTTGTTAGTTACTATGACTATGACTATCGTTATTGTTCGTCAGCTGTCGTCTGTACAGTCCTTCTACGAACCTGTAAAGTAGGTTAAATTGAGCAATTGTTGAAAGGTTTCATTTCCTGTATTTCAGAAAAAAGTTGTTTTTATTAGTAAATAACTGATAACTGTTCAATCAAAAGCACAGTATTATATATAGAACCATTTTAACAGGAGCTTGGACTTTGGGTAGTTGTGTCAAACAGCAATGTGACGTAGGCCTGTCTATTTCATTGCTGGCCACTCAGCCATGGCTCTTTGAAATCAACAAGATATGTCTTGCTTTTGAGCTATGACTACGCAATCTGTGTATATTTCATTTGAAACCAGTGTCATTTTTAGCTTGTTTTGACGAAATAAAGAGAAAGTTACATCCTACCGAAAGTCCAAGGTCTTGTTAAAATGGTTCTAATAAATCATTAATCTATATTAGTTAGAGTATGGTATTTTGTCAGATGTTATTCTCATATTATTTTGTGTCATTTATAAGCTCTCTCTAAAAGTCAAATCAAATTCATAATGAAAAACATTTAAACAAAACATCAGTATAAGACAAATGATTAAATTGAAAAATAAAAAAATTCCAGCATTGTTGAAAACAATATAAACCACCTACAATATACATAATGTATTCAACCAGCAGCAACATTAACATATGCTATTTTATCAAACATTACTGTATAGCATACATTAAATCTCTTTAAATGAAAATCCAGCACTTTTGTTCATGCCACGCGCACTGCCAAATTCTCTATTAAAATTGTCTAACTTCATCAATCTCCTGATGACTCTGACTTAATTTATATACATACATGATCTCTCAGTCACCGACCTCTCACCTAACAAACGCCTTCTGCTTTTTTTATTCTTAAAAGTAAAAAAAACAAAAAACGGAAAGACTATACATTTTAAAATAATTTGACATGATAAAACGGACATACATACTTATCGTTATAGAAATCTAATATGGTTATATCACAGTTGATAAATATTCGTGTACTTGCAAATATTGAATGTTTAAATTATGATACAATCACAACTTCATATTTACACTTTAAGACAATGTTTTTTAAGAAATATATGCTAGGTAACGAGAGCAGTGAATACGTCGATTTTAAAGGCAAATTGCCTTAGTCTGTAAATGTTTGAAATACATACAATATATTTATGATCGGAACTGATCGGGAACGGATTTCCCCCTTAAAACGACAGACTGACAGCTGTCTGACACGTACATGCCATTCTTTGTAGGAACCAGCATTTGCACCATCAGAGTCTGAGTGTAGGGCATCTAATTTTTGTTAGGTTGTGTTTATGACGTCATAAGATCTATTTGTGGTAGGTATGTCTATCATCTCTATATCATATAAGGACGTGTTCCTCCTGTATTGGTAGATGGAAAAAAAATATTATAAATGTACGTTTCTTGCATAAGCACAAGTAGATTATAAAATGAATCAAGTGCCATAAACGGGGAGCGGAGTTAACCGATAATTCTTGGCTAGCAAAGATGCTGTTGAATTTAACCGTTTAAGGAGGCTAGGTCGTTAACCAATAAACCATGGGATCTACCTTCAATTTTTAGAGATGATGTTATAGCTATAAACGTTTATTTGGTAAAGAGCAATTCCATCTATTTTAGCTTTAAAATTTGAATATTTTCTTATATCTTTATACACAGCTTTTTTTCAGGGAGATCAATATGGGCTAAACATGGCCACGACCATTCGGCTCTCTATCGTTTTAAACGATTGCATTAATTTTATTACAGACAGAATGTCTAACCTTTTAAAGAACATGACGATGGTCACAGAAGTGATTAGCAGAAACCCAGCCGTAACGGAGAGAACAACAACAAAGACCGGTACCGAAGTCGTCCTTTCTCTGAGGTCTATAAAAATACACACAGTCTAATGTTAAGGTACAATATCTCTCTGTTAAGAGAGAAAACTAAAATATTAGTACTAATACACATAATAATGTTCTTTTACAAAACTGAGAATTTGTCCATTGTCAAATTTTGACCTGCAAAGTATGTTTAAATTGTTTGAAGATTCTTTATAATTTTAGAAATACAATGTAAGTTTCTCTGAAAAAGACCTTAAAAGTACATGAAAATACGCGTTGTAGCAGTTCCAGCAAACATAGCGCAACTACTAAGGACTAACATTCAATATTTTCTGAGTTTCAAATTTCCTATATACTATGATACTATATGAGTAATTTATGAAAATATTTGTGATCCAAGTTATTGATGTTTCGGTTGCTAAATAAATGCTCCATTGACAGCCACATAACTAATAACCAATTCAATTCCCCCGTCTCACCCACCTGTACAGATCCAAGAGGTTTTTTTTCCAGAAGGTACATCCCAACCCCTCATCCCACTATCATCACTTATATGGTATTAATTAATTAATTTATTAACAATTTCTCTTATATATAATGTATAACAAAGATTCCTCTAATTTATTCCTCTAATTTTGAGCCTACCTTTTTCTAGACTAAATAGTCTGTCTAACCTTGAGTTTCATAAACAGTTTCTCCCCACACCATCCCTGAAGTTTTTCCATGGTCTACAATCGCCACTGCAAAATGCTGCTCAATTTCAGTATCTGTTGTTAAATTGTATTTGTACTTGTCCAAGTAACTCGTCACTTCGCCAATAGGGACTTCCTTCCAATTAATGTCGCCCTTATATAAAGTATTTAGGATATACTTTCAAATCTGGTAAAAATTATGAATGATACACGAACAACAATGGAATTATAAAGCTTACCAGACACTTTACCACGGGCCCGTTTTGTTCCCCTCGACACCAAAAATACATGATTGTATCTACAGAATGTCCTAGATCTGCATGTCTAAATATAACCTCAAACGTGAAACGTCTTACTTGCATAGCAGAGACATATCGAGGCATATACTTGTCTGAAATAGTGTAAATATAAGCATTTAATTAATACATAAATTTTAAAATTAAAAATAAATATAGAAAGTGCAAAAAGTCTGCAACTACCGGAAGTCTGGGTGTCAATCAACACTTGGAAAGGAGAGGAAGTTCCGGCAGTATTTTTAGCTCGAATGTTCACAGTGTATAAAGGTTGAATCGGCATATCTAGAAATGTTGCCATGGTGGTGTTGGCATCGATGACAGCTGTTGATGACGTTTGGGAAATGTTGAGACTGTAACTACGTATTTCTTCGTCATGGTATCGCATCATCTGTAAAATACTATAATTTGTATAAAAAAGACACAGAAAATATAATATTACGGCATTTAAGTCTAGAATTGATACTTTCGACCAAATATATTTTTCTGGTACTAGTATATGATTGGATTTTCTTTTTACTAAGAATACGTCAACCAATTCAAACATGAATAATTTATATAAAGGTGTGAATGTCTTACAGTAAGGGCTATAGAATTCATGAAAAAATTGAAAATACATTAACAATTGAATAAAAGAAAACAAAACTTAAATAAATTTATATTGTATGAAAAAGTATTCTTTCTACTGTATTGAAAATTTAACATCAAAACATTGAATAAAACAAAAGCAATTTCTTTCCAGGAGGCAGGATGGTCGACAAATAAAGCATCAGATCTACCTTAAATTTTAAAATATATGATACTTTTGGTCCTGAACTATTATTTTGTAAATAAAAAATCCAAAAATTTAAGCTTTGTTTTTGATTATATTTCCATGTGTTAATAAAAAGACCTCTTTCTAAAGGTGGTTAATATAGTCTGTAATTGCCACGACCTTCCAGTCCCCTTAATGTCAATACCAATTGTTTTCTATTCTGTTCTTAAGTTTCTATATTGATTTCGAGATCTTTAAGTGAAGAAACAATAATGTCATTAAAGACTAATCCAGAATCTCCTGATGGACTATTGGAAAGAGTTGTATGAAGGTCTAGACGAGATACATGTATATGATTTGAATGACGATACAAATGTCACATTGTTAATGCTATGCAGGTGTGTGGTTAGTCCGACATCAGACCTATCACAATAGATCTTCAACTCATTAAGGTACCTCACTACATCAATGTTGTACTTTTTAAAAAATGATGACGACTTAAATGTTATGTTACTTGTAATTTGTTTGAATTAATTTAATTGGTGAAATAACATCGTAGCTCAAGTATCAAGCCTGTGAGCCGCAGATCAGAACAGGTAAGATGTATAGATTTGCTCTTTACTACCGTAACATTATAGTTTATAGCTTAACAATTCATATCCTAAAATTTTAGGAAGATCTGTGGTTAATTTGTTGACCATCCAGCCTCCTTATATGTTTGAAAATCATAATTTTAATAATCCAAAATTGCATTATGTTCCCACCTATTTGTTTTATATACATTCAGGCATTATGCTTTCATATCAAGTACTGTTCTGTGGATTTAAGAAACTATTTCAAGATGTAGTAAGCCACCTGATGGAATTTTTAGTTACAGTTTTATAAAAGGCTAGGAACAATTAATACCTTCCAATAGAGGGTAAGGCAGTTGTTTAGTCCACATCTATAAAGGACATAGGAACCAGGTCCGCTAAATGGCACGCCCTGGGGCTCTATGAAAAGAAAACAACATCTTATATGAAAAGGCAGATTATAAATCCCCAAGCGTATTAACAAAAACCAACAAAGAGGTATATCTAATTCGTTTTATATGTAAAGATCTTTTTTTGCAGTATTCATTTCGTCTGTATTTCTACTTACTTGTTATATTTGTCCAGAAATAGCAAGTAGTTAGATCACTCCAGAACAGGGATCCTAGAGGACGACATCTAACGGCTGCTTCGTACCTTGTCGAGGGCTGGAGAGACGTAAATGTTACAGACAAATCCGGCAGATTAAAACAACCCGATTCTGATCTACTAATTGTTATCCACTTTTCTTGACGTGTCTGTGGAATGACAAGGAAATTGTACATTTATTTTATGTCATAATTTCAACAGTTATTAGATATTTTTCTAATAAAGCACGTGTATAAAAGCATCAGTACCTAGAATATGCATAATGGCAGATGTTCTTAAAAGTACAGCACCTATACATGTATGGATGTACAATATAACTCCGACATGCTATTAAAAGTTGTTTAACTATTCGATATCTTTGAAAGATCTTCAACAAGTATCTAAAGATCCGAAAGAGAATTGGAACTTTGAGTATTGAACAAAATGTTCTGTTTATGCAAAAAGTCAGAGCTCAAAATTTTCATTTAGAACCGTTTTAACAAGAGCTTGGAACTTTCGGTGGGATTTTACTATCTTGTACCATAGCTTGGCGTGTTTTCTATTGTTTAAAGTGTGGGTTATCTGTACATACCCCACACTTTTTAGACGGTGGCTATAAATAGCCACGGTCTATTGCTACGGTCCTGACCGGAAGAGTATTTCTCACGGGGACCCTAGCGGATAACGAATGATAACTCTGTTAGGCATGCAGTGTTACACGCAATGTTTATCTATGTGTCGATTTCAGTAATTTTAATCTTTTCAGATATTTTAAGCATTATAGCTGCTAATCATTTTGTACATATATTTAAATAATTTATGAAATTGTGTTTTATTTTAAATGAGCCGTTACCATGTCTGCTTACGCGGTATCGGTAATTTATGCACCAACTGCCAGTTGTGACGTTAAACTGTGTATCAGGACTGCATAAACTATATCACTGCGATAATTGGCTAAGACATCTCACAATAATCGCTTCTTGTTTTTTTTATGATGTAAACAATTGTCAGAAACACACACAATTTAAAAAAGTTTGCCATTTCATATTTCAGCAAGTATGCTTCATCGATAAATTAATTCATTTTCAACGCATTAATTTTAGTTGAGGAAAAATATTTATTTTTTTGTAACTTATTCTAAAGAATTCACAACAGATACTGATAATGAATATTAGATTAATTACATTTTATTGAACTTCAACCGATCAATGGCACACTTTCTTCTACAAGTGTTCATGTGTTCTTTTAACACACAAAAAACTTGAAATTTACGATACAAATGTGTTTAATTTTGGACTATCCTGTGATTTACTTAATTTTGTAACCCATTCAGTCTGTAGGAACATTAATATTATTACAGGCACCTCAATATTCATCAGACAATATTTACTACTGATGTTGACGCTTTACTTGCTGCTGACTTTCTCTCAAACAC
The DNA here is from genome assembly GCA_033439105.1 of Magallana nippona. Classification (NCBI taxonomy): domain Eukaryota; kingdom Metazoa; phylum Mollusca; class Bivalvia; order Ostreida; family Ostreidae; genus Magallana; species Magallana nippona. Next base: position 8,621,362 of record CM065925.1, read on the forward strand.
GCTAATCGATAGACCTCGGATTGTAAAATTCACGTGCAAATCAAGTCGCCATTTTACATGTACATGTATAAACAAACAACATTTTACGATGTTTTAAAGATTTTCAGTTCAGATTTTTTGTAAGCAAATAAGGGATTAAAGACATGCTGTAAAAAGTCTTATGGATTGCACGGCGTATCAGCTCGTGTATCTCTAATTTGCAGTAAACGCTAGCTTTTTTTGAGAAAAAACAATCGGTTCAACTCATGCAATAGTCCATATACATTTATGGTACATTTTGAACGGTAATGTAAGATATAATAATTTTGTTCACTTAACAGTTTCTGACGAATTTTTCACATTTAACTGAAATAACGCAATTTGATGAGCGAAGTACAATCTGTGACTTTAATCCATATGCACCCGTCTCTGCTACTAGAGAACCTTTTCTTTGGTTTGGGGGGATTTTTTCGCAAACAGATAACATTATTTACACATGTACGTAAATATCACCCCTTTTGTTCTCAAATAATTTTTAACTCGCGAGTATGAGCTTTCTCCGACATTTGTTTCCATTTACAAATAGGCGGGCCTATATAAATGCGCCAGTTTGTTGCGACTCGCAATTGAAATAAGTGTCATCACTCAACGAAATGCTACATCGACCGTAGCGTATACATCCATGCTATATTTGCGATAAATAATGAAACATGAAGGTAAAAAATGTGCTTCATAGATAACTAGTATTCTGCTGAGCTACAGAACTTTAGCTTTCCGGAAATATTGCCGGGATTTGCGGACCGTAGATCTAATGTATAGACTATAGTACATGCAAAGAATAAAATGAAATTTATATACACAGCTGTACGGTCAGAAAACACATGCGTTTAACTTGGATTTTTTTTGTTTGGTGTTTTTAAAAACTAATTTTGAATAATTAATCTATATTTCTTGTAAGTTTACTAGAAAAGTTTAATGTTGCAAGTAAATTATGCGTGTTAAAGTGTACTGAGAAGCGATAAAATATACATGTGACTTTCCCAAATTCATTCAAATGATTTGAATAAATCTATAGCTAAATACAATTAGACAAATGTACTTTAAAACGTTGATTAATGAAACTGCCGCAACTGAATATTGTATGATATTTTTTTTCTCAAATTTTTATTCACTTTCGCTGTGAGCAAATGGAAATAATCCACTACAGTCGAAGATAAAATATTGATTGACTCTTCTGTTTCATGATGACGTGCATTCCAAAAGCAATATCAGTTTTATCAAACAGGTTCTTGCAAACCATTCCGTTTTCTGTACACCTAAATGTATAACTGACTATGAGGACAAAAGCAAGTGTGATGGTCCACAAGCAAGTGTGATGATGCAACTTTTTCCCCGTGAAGAAATTGAGGGAAAATGCTGTCGAGAGGGACAATAAACATACTACATGTATGCCCAAATAGTTAGTAAAAACCTGATAAGTAATTTATCATACTAAAGCTTTATTTGTTCTTGTTACTTTGAGAAATCTACAATATCTTTAAAGCACAAAAGTCCAATCCACACTTTTCAAAAGTTGTTCCCCATTTGCAGGGTCACCCCAAAGGTAAAAAGGGAAAAAACCAAAATTCCCCTTCTTTATACAATCAAATACATGTAGTTTGGCGTACTGTAATGAAATCGCTTTGATTTTGATTTATTCATTCAATATGTGGTGACAACCTACATATTTAATGAGTCATTCTGGGGCAATCAAAATACATTTGTGTAGTACATGTATTACCAAAAACGGAGTTTTAATATCAACTGATATAAATACAAAACATATATATACAAACTTCTATACTACAAAGGCTACTGTGATAAATCTATGGATTTTCCCAAAAAGATGACGATAAAGAGACACAACATTTGTAAAGTGTGGATTGTGAACACAACTACGATTTCCACAGAATTATCCATGTAAGTAACTCACGACCAGTTGTGCGAGTAAGCGTTAGGTATTAGTACATGTATGAGACGCTGGCTGTGGATTTTCGACAACAATAATTTACATACATGTAATATGCCACTTTCAAATGGCGCCACCGTCTAACAGTACTTTCAGTACTTTGATTTTTTTAACTCCGCCCACTATCTCAGGTTTGTACCATAACTTGGCGTGTTTTCTATTGTTAAAAGTGTGGGTTATCTGTACATACCCCACACTTTATTTAAAACTCCGCCCACTATCTCAGGTAAAAACAACGTCAACAAAGTTGTGTTTTAACACGTCCATGATAATGTCCACAGTAAAAGATTCCTCCAGATCAAAATTGCTTATAACTCAACACGGATAACTGATTCAAACTAAGTTCGTCGAATAAATCTCATTTGTAGCTTGAGACAAAACCATATCGGCAATGGCTCTGTCAGAATGACTCTATTTTAATATTCTCCTCCATGTGTGCGAACAAGTAACGCATGTTAAATGAAATAAGGGTATACTGTAGAAAGGTTTTATAGAAAGTCAATCACGTGATAGGAATGTGTTTGAATAGTAAACTTGTTTTGTGGAGTGAATAGCGGCGGCCAATCGGATTTGACATTTATCATTCACGGTTTTGCGACATACATTTCTCAATTTTTTTGTTTTTTGCTTATTGGTTGATTTTTTAAAGTATATATATATGTGTATGTTTATTCAGCAATTTTTAAAATCATATGTATATTATTGATACAGAGTATCAAATAGGATTTCAAAAGGAGTAATTATATCATCATCAATTTAATCTAATTTCAACAGGAGCATTGCACAACTTAGGCTTCGTAAACTCAAAATTGTTTTAATAAGTTTAATTACTTGAAGCAGGTATCGATACTAGAAGTCGGAAAATGAATAAATATGAAATAAAAATATGACATTGAACAGTCGATTTATTCCTAAGCTATGAATTTTTAAACAATTACAGATAATTAATGTTCGTCGCCGATAGAAATTCATTTTAGAAATTCACGGAGTACAATATACATACAGTATATAAGACCAACACATTGGCGCCGTATTGATTAGAGGCAAGTGCACGCTCCCTCGTGTCATTATGACCACGCCCATCGGGTATCTGCACATAACCAACAATATTATATGGGGTAACTACTACAAAAACAACATCAACAAAGTTGTTTTTAACACGTCCATAATACTGTCCACAGTAAGAGATTCCTCCAGATAAAAATTGCCAAAACTCAACACGGATAACTAAGTTTCGTCGAATAAATCTCATTTGTAGCTCGAGACAAAACAATATCGGCAATGTTTTTGTCAGAAAGACTCTATTTTTATTCTCCCCATGTGTGCGAACAAGTAGAGAAACGCGTGTAAGATGAAATAGGGGTATCCTGTATAAAGGTTTTATAGAAAGGCAATCACGTGATAGGAACGCGTTTGAATAGTAAACTTGTTTTGTGGACAGAGTGAATAGCGGTAGCCAATCGTATTTGACATTTACCATTCACGGTTTCGCGACATGCATTTCTCAAATAATATTTGTTTTTTTTGCTTATTGATTGATTTTTTAAAGTATATATATGTACATATTTTCCCCTGCTTTTTAAAAAAGATACATGTATATTATTGATACAGAGTATCAAATAGGATTTTCAAAAGAGTAACTATCCTCATCAATTTAAATCTAATTTCAATCTAGCTTGACCAAAAACTGAGTCAAAACGATACCAATGCAGAACTCAGAATTAGTTGTTATATTAAAAAGGCCCTTGCCTTGTTTTTGTTATCAAAAAAGTAGTGTAAAAAAATTTCCATATTTTTAAACAAAACGAATTAAAATACGATTAATATACAAAATACGAATATATCTAAAAAAAATATATATATACTAGTAGTCTCTTAATATTGTTAATTAAGAAAATAGCAAAAATGCTTTCTAAAATGTTAACAAAAACACGTATACACTTAATTTGGTAATAGATATACTCGTATTTAAATTGTGACTCTGTTTTCAGGAAGTTCCTGTTTTATACCTGTGGCAGATGCCATCCTGAACTTGCCCATACATCGCTGGTGTGAGTAGACACAGTAGTCGTGCAGTTGATTCCGCCATTGTAGTCATTTGTCATACAGGGAAACACCGGAAGTTGCCATGTTAGATTAACTTCCGTCTCCGAAGTCCAGACAGAATGAATGTCCTTCACTGGATTCAGTTGTACTGCGAAATCATTGATTAAAACAAGATATTTCAGGTTTTATTTTCTTGGTATTCAAATTCACTAATTAATTAAAAGATAAAAATGAAAACTGATTACCGTTTTTGTCCGTCATTGTAGAAAAGACTCGCGTAAAAGAAGCATTTTCGCATCTATTTTTCAGTAAAAAGCTATTTTCGCTTAAAGAGTCGTAGGAATGTTGTGAAATATTGCAAACTATATTGTTTCCATTTTTATGTATGTCACAAACACGAAAACTGGAATTTGACGCTCTGAAAAATAAAAAAATGGATTTATAGTGTATATGAAAATTGTGAGCATTTGTATCAACACAAACCAATGACGTCGGATTTTAATGAAATTTGTATCAGTGTCCTTTTCAAAAATTCAGGAAATATTCTTTAAACCCCAAATTTGTACATGACAGTTTATTAATTGTCGTGAACAAATTTTGATTTTAAAAAATCTAAATTTTTGAAAATGACACCGGTTTGGTATGAAGAGGGCTGGATGGTCGTGGCCATTTTTAGACTTTATAAATCTTCTTAAAAAGAAGAGCTCTATATAAAAATATAAGAAAACATTCAAATTTTAAAGTTAAAATAAATGAATTTTTTCTTTACTAAATAACAGTTTATAGCTAAACGAATCATTTTTGAAAATATGAGGTTGATGGTTGATTTGTTGACCACCAAGTGTTATAACGGTAACAGACGGTTTCAGTAAAGATATAGGTACCTAAATAGACTTTCGTAGACAAATCAACATATTAAATAAAAGTAGAATACTGAATTACTGAAATGGCCCTTTAAACCTATCATTGTAGGTAATACTTTATATAAAGTATCTACTTTTGTACAGATATATAAATTTGCATGCAGTTTTTAATGATTTTAATATAAATTCACGTGCCCGTTATCTAAAAATATGACATCACTAAGGTAACCTTTTATCGCCTCGCTATCATAAAATTATTTTTTAAATTCTGGATGAATAAAAAAAAAGCTTCATATCGGAGACGTCAGACCTCCCCCCTCTGTGGGTGCTTATAAATGCGAAAATTAATGCAAAAATATCTTATGCCTTGTCAACTTATTAAGATATTAAGGTTAAAAACTTAACAGACCTGAAATTATCAGTCAGACAGCTTCTGATATTTTTGTGGGCTCAAACGGTCTACTTTTATTTCATACTGAATAGTATCTAGTATATATCCCTGTTTCATGGTAAAAAGGTTCGAAAGTATATTTATACTTTTAAAGCTGAACACCGCTCGTAAATAGGCCCCCTGAAACTCGTGGCCGACGTGTAGTATTCCTTTCGTGGTCTTTGGATTTTATGCATTTAATTCTTATTTTATTGCATATTCTGTTTGTAAATAATGCACTGACCAGTTTATTTGATGTTAGTATTTTCCTGGCTTTGAAAAAGTGCGTAAAACTTGATAATTTCATTGCGACCGAGTAAAAAGGCGAGGCAATACGTACGTCCACACAGGCGAGACCTCTACAGCGAAAATACTTTAAACTGTGAAGAGGGCTGTGCCTTATATAGGGGTTGTAGGGATAGCGGTGATGAAAGAGAAATATGGCGGTCAATGCCTATTTACGAGCGATGTTCAGCTTTAATAAACAACAAACACTTATGAATGTAATCGATATACCCACATGGATTTTGTTAGGGACCAACAAGAGACATCACTGGAGGCTTGCCACTGACAGCTCAGGTATTGGTAATTCTGCTCAATGCATCTAAAGTTGACATCTCCAGATCCATAAACTGCAAAAATATAGCGTTCATAAATTAACCCCTAGTTACCCTTTTATAAACACGCGATATCAGCACACCGCCTCGTCTCTGGTTATACCGGATATGATCGAGATTTACCCGAATAATATCATACGGCATTTCCTACTCCTACTCACCAGGAAAAACAAAGCTCAGAAGACAGGCGAACAAGAGAAAGAAGCGGAACATATTCCGGATGTCATGATGAGAAGAGACCCATGAAAGAGATTCACACAGACGGTCATTGGTCACAGGATTGTAAACAAGTTATTATCATCGTTTTTTGTTTATCTTATCTTCTGTAAATACTGATAAACTGTAAAGTTATTCCCAAATAAAGCACAGTGGGTCCCAGTGTACAATCCGTCCTTGTGGGTTTAAAGGCTTGTAGAATAAAATTCTTGACGAAAAGATGGGAAAAAATATTTTTCTTAGATATGTTTTGGGGTATAGTTGTACATCTAACTAAACGCAATATTGAAGCATACTGATCTTCTCTGATTTTATTCTCGGTACTAGTATTATCATTTTGTACATGAACATGAATTAAAGTATCTTAAATAGATATTAAACTCTTTGATAAAAGGATATGTGTAAATAGCATTCTATATCAAGGTGTAAAATTTAACCGATTTTGCATAACAAATAAAGTTAAGAAATATACGTATACATGTTTATCAATACTGATTCGTGAATTATTTTACTTTTAGAAATAAACTGTATGTAGAAAAACATTCCACATCTAACATTTTGAAATCAGTTTACCGGGTTAACGATTCGCTTTAGCCTTTTACTTATTCTTTTTTATTTTAAAAATAAATAATACTGTATGGTGTTTGTTATTTAGTTATTTATTGTTATTTAGTTACTTACCATTTAGTCCGTATTATTCGACACATATCTTGTATGGCGTGCTTGTCATGACCTTTTATTAGATTTTTAGTGCAATATGCACTTGACAAATTTATGCGCCGATTATAATTAGATATACAGAATAAAAAATATGATTAGACAACATTAAAAATACCATCTTGATCCAAGAAGCCTGGAAACAACAGTATCCCCTCGGAGACGGCATTCTATGCAAAATTATGCCATGTCCGATATCACTAAACACAGTCACATGAACACCGATCGGCGCTGCTTTTCAAATCACTTGGTAATGGTGCTACTGAAATCCCTTAAGAATAACTTCGGTCATAACGCTGACATTTTAAATCGGGAAAGTTTTTTTTTACCTCCTTTAATTAAACGGAAAGTTCTGTATAAAGATAAAGGAAACTGTTCAAAGTTTAAATCTAAACATTTTTTTCTTTACTTATTAATAGTTTATAGCCAAAAATTTTAGATTTAAAAGATTAAGTCAAATTTGGTGATTAATTTATTGACCATCCAGCCTCCACAATGATATACCACGTATACAAACAAGCCTGTCATTCTCATTATAATTTTACCAAACCAAGGTGTAGTGATGATTCACACAGAATAATTATTAATTCAGTGAGTAGGAAGGAACTGTTTTCGCAAGCCAGAAAAGGAAGAATGTCAGCACCTTCGTCACATTCAACACTTTTTCGTTTTGTAACTTTTTTGTTTATGTTTTCTATATATACTTTGCACACAGAACACACAGGAGTTTGTTTTGTCTCGTGCTTTGCTATTACTTCACCGAATAAGAGGTAGTAAGCAGGAAGGGACAGCCATTAATGCTTATTGATTAAGAACAACACTTGTAAACAGTTTACAACTAGTTGAGTAAAAGGCCCAGCAAAATTGTTCGTTGGGGTTGAACCGATGCAAAAATATTTAATAAAAAAGAATTTGTGAAAAAAGTATAGTACTTCTTTGTTTCACTTATTTCCTTTTTTTAATTAAAAGATTTCTTTCTTTCATTCTTAAATTAAAGAGATCAATTTTGTTGCAATGATGTAATCAGTAAATTTTTGTTACAATTCTGTCACCTTAAAAAAAAAGAAAATTCATTTTTGTTGTACCTTATTTCTGTTACCTAAAGAAAGGAAAGTTAAGGCGCATTATACTCTGTCCCAGAATATCATCGATTCAAACGTTAACTGTGAACTAAATCTTACCGGTACCAACCTGTGCGTCATGGCGTCATGACTATGACGGGTTTTGGTGATCTGCCGAATTTTGAAACTTGAGCAACATCTTGAAAAAAAAGCAGCTGTAACGAACAAAGGACAACTACATAAAGACACTAAGTCTTGTTTAGTTAATCTTAAAGAAAAATTTCAATATCAGTGAATAATTAATATAGGATTATTTGAATACCTACAATTAAATAATATTTTAAATGAGCTAAAGAGATGGTGGCAGGGATTTAATTGTCTTATCCAGGCAGTGTCAGCACCAAAAGTGATGTAAATTACGCGGGATATTTGTGCATGTTATAAGAGAAATCTCCTTATAAAGACTGTAGGGGTTTACACGATATATAACAAGGGCACTAACAACAGGAGTTATCTTTCCCGGGTTTACTCTGTTCGTCTCCATAACGTCCTGACATGTAGTGAGTTAAGTCTAATTAACCATCAGATCTACCTTAATTTTTTTTAAAGATGGTTTATATATATTTAGTTATAAACTATTGTTTAGTAAAGAAAAATTCCATATAATTTTGTTCACTTTAAAATTTGAATGTTTTTCACAGGCGCTTGACGTAAAAAAAAGATCTTTTAATGATAAAATAATCCCCTGTACTGTAATAATAACTATAATACAGGGGATTTTAATAATAACAGAAATATTTGTAACGTCTGGCGCCTGTAATGTTTTTCTATATCTTTCTTCATTTAGTCTTAAAATGTTCACAACCATCCAGCCACTCTCTATTAAAAGTCGTACGTTTGGAGGCTTATAAGGCAAGTCTAAAGTATTGTATGTTTTCAGGTCCTTTTTTTACATTGATTTTTATTGTTCAATAAGCTGGATTAATACAAAATAAACAAGTTCTCTTTCTCTATGTTACAAAATAATTTATTTTTATGATCATCTATGGTATATTGATAAAAATAAATTATTCTTATTAGACAACTTTTAGCTGCTTGGTCCGATATTTTTTGGGGGCTAAAACAGTATCTAAAAATTTTCAATACAATCCAAATATCTCAGAAAGTTATAGACTTTCACCTATTAACACCAGCAGAATCGGTTACTTTTTAAAGATATAAATATTGGAAGTTAATAAAAAAAAAAATTATTATACGCATACGGAACTAAATTCTCGTTTAACAGGCGTACATTTAAGTTATAAAATCGGACCAAAACGATGCATTATGCCGTGCACTTGACAGTTTCGTCCATGGTATTATAACTTTATAGTTTATCATTCAAGAAGTGCACGTCTGGTTTGCTGACACATTGTCATCCTATTAAAAAAAATAGTGGCAAAGCTTTTATATAACAAGCAATGGGATTTATGATTCTTGTTTAAATAGAAAAATCATACAACAAACAAAATTTGATTTTTTATACAGATATACCCCGTATTGACAAAAGCTAACATGCGATAAGCATTGCAATTTATGACACGTGCATAAATAGAAAATTTTCATAACAAACAAATATTCTATACAGAAAAATCGATAAAAGCTATTATATAATAAGCATTGCGCATGAATAGAAAAATTTCATAACAAATACCCCTAGTAAGCTTATTGAAGTTAGATATAAAAATTATTGATATGTGTAGCTATTTACATGTAAACAAAATGTCACTGAAAATTCTGTCGGCCAATGAGGACTTGGAATTTCAAAGATTTCCATTGGCTTCTTAATTTTCACCTTTTAGCTAACAGGAGTATTTAAAACCATACTTCAGCCATGCCATTTCTTTCAATCCAGGATGAATCAAAGTGAATCCATTACAACTTATGTTAAGGTGAACATCTTATCCTTGTCTTGCTTGTAGTCTCGGACAAAATCTTGAACTGAATTCTTGATTAAAAAGGTATATCATCTGTGCTAAATTTGTTTATTTTCTTCCGATTATCTAGGGCGATTCGGGAGAATGGCGATACTTCTTTGGAGGGTTTATGCTCATGAGTTTTGTTTTCTCTGAAATGGGAAATCTATTCCTCATCATCGGTATATGCTCCAAAAAGCTCAACAGTGCAACGGGTAATTTTTATTTTTATTCGATCATTCCCATCTTAAATACATGTTGTGGTTGTCAATATTCATTAATAATTTGTTGTTAATTATTTTACTAGCATACATTTTTTTAAATTAAAAAAAATCGAATGAAAAAATCAAGTTAGTATTACTCACGTTAAATTGAATTAAGAATTTCGTTGCTTTTTTTTTAGCGAAAGTGATAAAGGCTCTGACTCTGACAGATGCTGCACTGGGCGTGTTACTTGTCCTCCCCTCGTGTATCGTTATGCTGAGCAATGAGTGGATATTCGGGGACGGGGGCTGTATTCTTCAGGGACTACTTTCCAACACCTTACTCTCCTCACACTGTTTCCTCATGCTCTGTTTGGCCATAGAAAGGTAAGAATTCAATTGGTATGTTTCCCTTCATTATAAATGACATTAAATGTAAAAGAAGAACTGATAATAGTATTTTTCAACGCTGTTTTCTTTTCTTTGTAGATTTTATATGTTAGTTACGAAACATCCGTCCAAAGCGTTGACAAGTTTTTGTAACGGGGGAATTGTCGGCATATTCCTTCTTTCTGGTAAGATGTCAAATGTTTGATCTCTCTTAATTTATAGCAAATTTATTTTTTGCAAGAAAATATATTTTAAATATGCAATAAAATGCATGGTGTTTTTTAAAAACTAGTTCTTGATTCGTAATTGGTAATTAAAAACGTTTCAAAATTCCTCAAAATTCAACATCTTCTCTTTCAAGGTCTTCTTTCCGGATTTCCTCTGTTGCAAAGCCAGAGCTACCAGTACATGCCGGGGATTTACCACTGCGTCCTATCCGCCGAAACTTTCCCACTCTTTTCAAATCTATTGACATACGTCATCCCACTGATGGCCGTAACGTTCTTCTCTATTCTGACTCTGATGAAGACAACGTCATGTCGTGGGGGTAACCGGATCTCTGTCAACCCGACGCTTGAGGAATCCGAAACGGTCAACCGGCTCCGGATGGATAGGATCGGGATGGCGAGGGCTTCGTTATTTCCAACAACCACGGTCTTCCGTGAAATCGACGAGGCCATTATGCTTCCGAGAGTAGAAATACGAGCAACCATTGCTTTGTCTTACTTAAATTCGCCATTGTCTGTCTTGTATATAATTGCTTTTTGTTTGAAGACTCTGGCTTTCTTCTGGGTGGATAATCAGAGTCGAATTGCCGGAATAAGTCTTTTGTTTTACACTATAGCAGGTTTTATTCAACCTTTTATTCTTTTTGGAGTAAGTGGTGCTTTGAGAAAGTCGTTCATTAATTTCATCAGAAGAAGAAATGCCGAAACAACACCAACGCATGTTTTCCGACTTATACGAAGATCGCCGCGACCTAGGGAAGAGAACGAGCTTTGTCGGGATATCCCGACTTTCCTGCGACAGTCATCCGCACTAACAATTCACGGACAAATATCCTCTCAGGTTAATCTCAGTAGTGATAATTGTGTAGAGGAAACTCGGATGTCGAGTTCGTCCTCTCTTGGAAGTGAAAGGTCGAGATCCTCCAAGAAAGAAAACACTATTCTAAAACACAATGTAAGCAAACGGCCTGGAATCGACATGGACCGCCGGTATTCCCTACAAAGTACCAATGCAGACAGTGTAGATTCTATGCTTGTCAATGTGGGTGCTTCCGTGGAATCGAACAGTAGGTGGTCAGTTTCTACAGCAAGCGTCATGACTCTAAACATTCCGGAATTACAAATGCCATGCTCTCGACCGAGATCTAGAATCGCACGTGTCATGTCTGAAACAACCCACGAATCATCCAGAGGGAACGTTTCTCCTACGAATAGTATATCCAGCGAACGTCTGCTAAAACCTTCTTTGTCAGCCGGTGTAACGCTCTCACCCAAAAAGTTGTCTCTTGGGAGGGACAGGACCCAGTATCGTAGTTTTCTGTACGACGACGCCCGGTTGCCCCTACCGCCAGTGGAAGACGTCAGTTCTCGCGAGTGTTCTCCGCGAGACAGCAAGGAGATCCGTCAGTCTACCGTCCTAAAAGAAGTGAAACCATTCCTGCCCCTCTCTCCTCGGATCTCCAAGCAGCGATCGAGAAGTTTTGTGATACGCATGGACAGCCAAACAGACTCGGTTTTTGGTGAAATTGACTAGTGTGTCTTGTACTTGTATATCGACAATTACTTGCATCTAAATCTACCGGTATTTCATTGGTAGTTAATAAATGTTAATTAAAGTTCCGTTTTTCTGTCGTGTTACTTTCTGTTTAATAAAGGTAAAAAGACAAGGGAAATCCAAATGAAAATTTTTGATTTGAATATGTCGCATGAAATATAATAAAACATTTTTAAATACCTATGTTATATATAAACTAAATTTCATAAGTCATTGTAACATGAGCTTGTTTGCAGCAATCCAATGGTATAATGATTTTAATAATCACCTTTGCCATAAATACACTTAAAAATGCGGCCTACATGGTAAACAGCACTGTGATAAATATATACTACATGTTCAAACACTCGTCCAAGTCATACCGACAAACTGTGGGTGTTAATTTTCAGTCTAATAAAGGATGGAAATAGCCTGCCACGTGGTCTATGATGATGTGATAATGAGGATGGACTCGATTTAAAGATCGACAACCCCTACAGCAACCTCAAAGCTGATAAATAAAATGGGTTACATGTATGTGTTATCCGTATATCATTAACATACATGTACGATTGCGTTACAAACATGTATTTTTGAGTAACTTATTAATATTAAATTCTTTAACATTTATGGTACATTGTAACAAAACTTCCTGTACAATAGACTCGGGTCCTAACCGTTGTTTTATTTGAATTACATTTTTAAAAGAGAGTTGGATGGTTGTTGCCATTCTTGACTATTCCCTGAGACGAAGAAAAATATTCAACTCTAAGCTTAAACATTTGGATTTTTTTCTTTGCTAAATAAAAGTTAATAGCCTAAAATATACCATTTAAAATTTTAAAGTAGAACTAATGGGGTAATTAGTAGACCATCAAGTCCTTCATTCATTCGGTTGCATAAATATCAAGGAAGTACTAGTAAGATGACTCCTAGAAAATAACCAATCTTCGAGCAGTCGAACAGAGACTAAGAAGCTTATTCAACAGCACAACTACAAAATACTGAACGTCTAATTTTTGTTTGGATTTTGACGGAAGATGCATTATACCCGAGATTTTTGTATAGAAACACAACAAAAGCATTCTGTTTTCATAAAATTGCGTCGTCAGAATGAACACCTTGAGAGCTAGCGCGATTTGCAGTTTTATAAACTTCACAGTTATGTGTTTTTCTTTATATTTGTAATTTAAATCTTCGACAAAATCCATTTTAAATCAATTTTTGGAAGTAATTATAGCTATATGGAAAATACTAGCAACTAGTGTTGTATACCGATGATTATTCACTCATCGTAAATGAAAATATCACGCAATTTACATGTGAATAATGGGGAAATACTAGTTCAATGACAAAGATGGCTGCTTACGATTCAGACAACGAATATGTTTTCAACATTTGTTTATGGAAATGTTTAGAATAAGAATTTCCTGGATTTATTAGAAGTGAGATTGAATGAAAAAAAGTCAGGAGTCGAATCAATGCAAAGTAATGTGGGAAAAATCTGAGTGGTTACAGAAAACAGAACACACGGTTTGCATTACCTGCAACTCGAAACATACTTTATTTGAAAGAAGAACCAAAAACCCGCAAATTGAAGCGAAAATTTTACGACCCGACCCGACCCGAAAAATTTTGGAATCGTGACAGCCCTAATCTCAATAATTTACCAAATAAATCATTAGCAACAACATTACAATTATCAAGGATAATTATCTTTAAAGTCATGTGAGAATCATAAAAACCAAAAGTACAGTTATCTATAATATATACATATTTATCTCATACGTGTGGTGTATACTACCCGTGTGATTAACTTTTGCTTTATCAAACGGGTGATGCTTTATCAAATACTTCCGGTCCGAACTATTTTTGACATAGCCCCCGCGCTTCAACGCTTCAGTGACCTATTTTCGAAGACTTGCTAGTATTTTCCATACAGCTATATCTACTTCCAAAAATTGATTTAAAATGGATTTTGTCGAAGATTTAAATTAAAAATATAAAGAAAAACACATAACTGTGAAGTTTATAAAACTGCAAATCGCGCTAGCTCTCAAGGAGTTCATTCTGACGACGCAATTTTATGAAAACAGAATGATTTTGTTGTGTTTCTATACAAGAACTTACCGAAATAATATCTCCCAAGACTTTTATTTCACCAGCAGTAAGCATCCTCATTCAATATTTTCAACTTCGAATCATTAGGCTAGTGTTCGTTTTATAAAACATCAACAACTGTTCCTCGTTCGAGTCAATTCAAACTAACGAGCATTCACAACTTTGTGTAGGTCAACAAACTTGATTATTCAAGTCCTCTGATCAGCATTTCCATTTAATTAAGTGATTAAGCTCTAAGAAAAATTATTTAGAGATAAAAAATTATTTCAAGGTTTATTTCAGTGAAACTTTACATTAAAACAGTTATATTTATCTCCGAAATGACGTACTAAATTGTATTGCGCAAGGTCACAATAACCGCATAACACAACGTTGCATTATCGTTTAATCTTTGAAAAAAATCAATTCGGGTCATATAAGGGGCTGTCTCAAAAGCTTCATAATATAAATCAAATTGTATGAGATAAATAGAACATCTATAATTGTGTGATTTATATTTGCTTTATCCAACTCGTTGAAATGGTTATATTCGCTGGCAAGCCTAGCGAATATATACACCATTTCAACTCGTTGGATAAAGCAAATATAAAATCACACAATATAGATATCCTCTATATATACACATGTGATAAAATCATTTGTTCCCAACAGGAAAACTGTAATGATCATCAACGTATATATTCAAATATATGCATGTATCTATATGTTTTCATAAACACAGGCAATCCTTAAATATTTTTAGATACAAAATTTCTTAAAATAAAATACATTGTATATAAAAAAAAATCAAAACGATTAGCTAGTATTGATTACATATTAACAAATCGTTATGTACAGATATGACATCTAGGTATATATCATATTATATATATCCCTTTAAGACAACAACCCTAGATTTTAGTTCAAGCACACATTGTCTTATTTTATTTTATTATCCATATGCTTTATTGCATACAATGGTGCTTGTTTCAAATTATAGACGCCAAGTGTAATCTGCCTGGGAAATCATTTAGGATGTGAGATGAGCCATCTATCTCTGAATAAATGCTTCTCTTTTCAACAATACCTCATTTTTACAATGGCTTTAACAAGGTTTCCCTGTCTACTCTTCTGCAACATAATAATACTTTTTTACATAATGCAAAACTTTACCCCCGTGCTATGATGATATTCTACCAAAAACGATTAATACAATTTAACAAAACATTTAAATCCCCATTTTGTGTCATTAAAAGGTATATGTGGTGGTGTAATGAGGTACATGTACCTTAAACATTTATTCATAGGTTGGAAAAAAATAAACAAAAGATTTTTGATTTTTTTTTCATAAATAGTTTCATTAAGAAAATAAGATTTCTTATTAATATTACTGGAGATAATTTATTAGATATTAATTTCATGCATTTATTCACACCAAATATTTTTTCTCTACAAATATATTTTCCACTCAGAAATACCAAAACAATCATATAAAATAATTTAAGAGCATTTGAAAAACATATTAATCATATTTCAGATATGATACTCTTACGAGTAACGGCCCATAAAATAATTTTTTCTGTAGCATTTCACCTTAATGCAAATATTCCAAACAAAGTTGCTCACCGCTTCCAGTCCTTTCATTACTTTGATTATGCAATGTCAACAAATTGGGGTTTCCCGTGTTCTAAAAATAGATTTCGACGGGTTGGATGATGAATTTGGGTTTTCATCAGTACAATCGTAATTTAGCATTGAAAAATGTTTTAAAGATTAAAAAAAAACAACTAGTACTTACAAAATTTAGAGCTACTACATGTGTAAGTAATACATGGCTTTTGTGCACAATTTCACTGTACTTCTATACCGACGTGCTCAGGCAAAAATCGTCTGTAAAATGAATGCGTTTTGGTGTACACTGAATTTTCTCATGATCCAATAATGAAACACAATCTAGTTTTAATACTTATGGATATTTTAAATAATATTTCTTCTAAATTAATGAATTTTAACTGTTTAAATAAGAATATCATCGGTAGTAATTTTAAGCAGACTGTATAGGAACGTTACGTCTCTGTCAAAGTTATAAAATAGTGTGTTGTTTACATTAAAATTCATACTTTAAACACTGTTAAAAGGGAAAATCTAAATAGAATCATATTACAAAGTAGCATTGTTGATAATTTTGTGAAAACACACATATGTAACTACATAAATAACTTACACTTACCAAACTTGTGCAAATCCAGCTTCACCGTCACAAAGTTTCTGGTTCCGGAAAAAGTTACGCCGATCGATTCAGACTGATTATTATATTTTTTCAAACGATTTTTTTCCCCTATTTTTGGTTATTTGAACATGAGCGACAAAGAATACCACGAAAAATTTTTAAACAAAGAAAGTACATATATATTGCTTATTACAGACGAAATATTGTTGTGGTATTTTTAGTCGCTCATATTTTTTAGAACGTAAGGAAGTTGAAAATACTGATTTTCTGGACGTTTTCCAGGAATAGGCATGCATTTCGTCCATCTAATTTCATACTAGCAACACATGTGAAAAAAAATCAAACAGGTTTTATAGTTAGTACTTGTTATCAACTTTATAAAGAATATGAAATTTGTGTTTATGTGCGTGCACTTTATTTTGTAGAAAAATTGGGGGCATTACGTCAATATATGTCCTATCTAGTTCTTTACAAAACTTGTTTATAGTTGAAAATTGCTATGTGTATATAAAAGATAAAGTGCCTTTTTGAATTGTATTTGCAATAGCTACATACACATGTAGTTCCGAACGCTAAAGATTTTATGATGAAACTGACAGGTTACCGTACTTGAATTTGAAACACATCTTAAATCAGAACAAATATGTCATATAACTAAAGCTTTGTAATTAAACTACTGAATTTTAAATTTTCGTGACAACTGTAACATAATTATACTTTTTTCTATGCAATTCGGGCTCTGAAGAATATTCTCCATAATCGTAAAAAATTTAGTTTCCTCGTTTATTCAGTAAACTGTGTTGTTATAAACTTAATAGTTGTAACAATTACATCTTTAATTTTTTCTAAGCAAAGAAATACTATCCTCACAACGTCAGGGGTCCTGAGTCCACGCGTGACCGTGGTCATGAGTGGACTCAAGATCCCTGACATTGTAAGGATGTGAAATACAGATTCTGCTCAAACTTAGTATCCAAATTTTCATAATTATTAGAATGTCAATGTATATTTGGAACAGGATTTTATAGAAGGGAATTGTTTCTATTTATATCTCACAAATCAAAAGGTTGTTATTATAGCATATGTATATATACACACACAAAATTTCAATGAATGTTAAATTATATGGAACTTCTACTTTATTCATCTAGCTGGGACGAGTTACTACTTCCCACTGTGCTCATTCTTTTTCCTGTTTTAGTGGATTGAAGTACCATTAAAATACACACAGTATAAAGGTTAATATATGACGAATTTTCAAGTGAGTAAAAAACGTATAAGTAATGACTTATATAAGGAGAGAGAGAGAGAGAGAGAGAGAGAGAGAGAGAGAGAGAGAGAGGGGGGGGGGGATCCCGAAGATTCACAGAACGCATATGTCTGACGAATCGATAATCCGATTACACAATCGATCGATGTCAGACAGGAAGCGAACCAGTCAAAGGTTACAGAAATCTTACGGTGCTTTTGTTTAATACCTAGACGAGTTGATTCAAGGACAAGGTGCAGTAATTTTCCCGGTGTATAGACTTGACAATTTTATGAATGAATTTCGGAAGTGCGTGGTTGAGTTCGGGGCCTGCAGGTGTGTGTGGGTTGTAGTGTGTGTAGATAGAAAACAACGTGTGTTTATATTGGCTGGAGTGTTCAAAATCGATGACACACAGTTTTATAAAACATGTGCTTGTAAATAAGGAACATCGCTGGCCTCGTACCAACTCGCTGGATCAAACGGATACGATATGTAATGTCGAACAGGAAAAGAATACTTTTCCAAAATTATTTATCTGTACGATACCATTACTAGAAGTGGGTGATTCATAAATGGCTGGATTCTGGGAAGCAAAAGTCGTTAGTGTTGTGACCACGATCAATGGCTATAGACACACACGTGGTGGCCCTTCTCGTTTTGTTGACAGTTGTCAGATGCTCCGGTATGTACAATAACACGTTATCTGATCTAATCGATAATGGTTCTCTTTTTTTGCTCATTGTCATTATTGCCATTGTTTGTTTTAGCCCGACTGTTTATCAGTCGAAGTTTTTTCTAAACAAAGGCTTCGAAGATCGATTTTTTTGGGGGGTGGGGGGAGTGCCCGTTGGGGTATCCCACATAGACTGCTTTCATTACGCTTGCTGATACATATAACAATACACACCGCAGACCTATCACATGCCCTGCAGATGGTAACTCATAATAACGCACAGATAAACGTGCAGACAAACAATGACAACAGCTATGGAAAACCAAGCCCATTTAGACCTATGTGGCTGTCACCTAAGAACAAAAGCTTCGTTTAAAGAATTAAACGACCCATGTACGTTAAAGTTACGGGAAGAATTTAAAATAGACTAGACATAATGACAGCAACACATTACACATCATTATCTGAAATGCTCGATGTTTATTTTATTTACCTTAGACTGTCCCTTTGAAAATAAAACTTGTCTTTCAGGTACAATTGAATGACAGCTAGGCTCATTATGCGATAGACAATTTAAAGAAGAGCTGCGTGATTTTAATTTGGTGTGGGTTCAGAAAAAAATGGGAATTCTTTCAACGAATTTCGAAATTTAGTTTTAAAAAATGAAATGATAAGATTGACATCGGTGGTCTGTTGGTCTGCATTGCAAATCAGCTTGGTAGATAAAAAATATGTATATTACTAGGTGCGCCGACAAGAAATATAAAACGTATACGCCTTAGGAGTTATTATCGTCGTAAACACTGAATCATGAAGGGTCCAAGACAGTGTACATTATATATCTACCCTTAAATATACGGGACCTATTATACACATGTCTAGTGACAGTTATATGGCCAAAGAAAATATAGACCTGCAAAGGTCATTATTATAACACAGAAGATTGACAAAGAATTTACCTCTGTTGTATTTCATGAAACAGTTTCTTCTATGTATTTTTTTAGAAAGCAATTTCATCTATGTAAACTTTTCAACAGAGACTATTTATCAACAGAAAGTTAATATATACATGTAGAACAGGTGCACAGCGCTTAAGTTGATCAAACTTGAAACGACCCATTGTGGCTCATTTTTTCTGTATGTGACTTGAACAGCATCATATTTCAAGCATTTTTCTTGTTTCAATTACATCACCTCTTGTGACATTATATTTCAAAACACAACACCAACGATTTTTTTAATATAAAGAATGAGTCATTTTTAATGAATTTTTGGATATTAAAAAACATTTGACATTCTGGCGCCTCATTGATAGGATATAATACACATTAGAGGACCCGCCCCTTCCAATTCAATTCAATTCAATTCATTTATCCTCTCAAAACCATGTAAATGGTACAAGAGGTACATTATAAATATATAACATATATACAAAGTCTGAGTGAGCAGAGCTTGCTCATTTTGCATATGGAGAACAGATCTCATAAATTTTTGTAATGAAAATACATAGTTTTTGTAAAAATAAAGAATTGGTATTTGTCAATAAATTACTGAACTTGATAATATTTGGTTGGGCATAGTATTTTCTTGCTAAAAAATCTTT
Organism: Magallana nippona; assembly: GCA_033439105.1. Taxonomy (NCBI): domain Eukaryota; kingdom Metazoa; phylum Mollusca; class Bivalvia; order Ostreida; family Ostreidae; genus Magallana; species Magallana nippona. Next base: position 8,641,466 of record CM065925.1, read on the forward strand.
TCTAATTGAAGCTAATGCATTGCATTCTAACAGATAATGAAATTCGTCCCCAATTTGGTTATTATAACATAGATTGCAGATTCTTTCGTGGCGTTGTAAATTATTCCAGCGACCAACCTCTATCGGAAGACGGTGATTACTTGTTCTAAATTTTATAAGAATATTTCTAAATTTTCTAGATAGTGTGTTTAAATATTTTTCACAAACAAACGTTGTATTAAAAATTCTGTAACTGATTCCTTTACTAGAGTTGTTGATATCACTGTACATTCCGTAATAAAGAGTTTAGTCTCAGATCATTACACGGAAGATTAAAAAAATGATGTGTTCAAAGAGATTTATATATTATCATTGTCTCATAACTTTATATATGTAGAAAGTTGTGTAAACCCAGTAAGGCAAAATTGGTTATAATACGCCCTAATTACAAACAAAATACTTTTTTGAAATTTTATAAAAATATTTAAGCCACCAACCAACCATATCTCTAAATCAGAGATAAATCAACCCCCACAAACTCCCAAACCAGGAAGGGATGTGGTAGATACAGCGTCCTGTTTACTTCCTAAGGATGTTTTCACGGAACAATTTAAAAAAAAAAGCAAAATTTTCTTTTGATAACGCATCGAAAAGGCTAAATTTGACCAACAGCATAAGAAATGATTAAAAATGCAGATAAAGATAGAAAGAAAGAACGATAGATAGATATATAGATAGATAGATAGATAGATAGATAGATAGATAGATAGATAGATAGATGAACAAGCTGATGGACAGACTGGCAACTAAGCAAAGAGAAAAGACAAAGTCCCCTCTCGTTTCACCGATGGGGTAATTAAAAATAAAACTATAGCTACATATAATCACATAGTAATAGATGTAGTCCAGGCTTGTTGCACATCAATGACTGGATTCCTATCAATGATGTGTAGCAAGTAAGTACTCGATTTTATCTCATTTGATATAAAAGAAATACTTTTAAAAAAGAAATACTTTCAAAGTATTGCTTACAAATATGTAATCTGAGAACAACTTAGCAATGGGGGTGCAATAGAACTCTATACTAAATATTGTGGGGTCCGGAATAGTATATGTTCCGTTTTTCAAAAACGTTCTCTGTATGAATTGATCGATATAAAGAGAGAAATATAGAACTTCAATCAATGCTTCATTTATATTTTCAAAAATGATGGAATGTGACTAAATTTCAATTTAATTTTCAGAATCAGCATGTTCGACCCTCTGCAAGAACTGTGACACCTCCACTGATGTGTGTATCTCGTGTCACGGTGGCTGGTACGGGGATCAGTGCACCGTCTCCTGTAGTAACGACTGTCTCTTCTACAGTCTGAACGGAGACTCCGCCAAGCACTGCGATAGACAAACCGGAAGATGCACCGAATGCGAACCGGGAAAATACGGAGAGGCGTGCAACTTGGATTGTGGGCGTGGCTGTATATACGGTGCAAAGGATGGCAGGAATGGTAAACATTGTGACAGAGTAACAGGCGTCTGTACGTTAGGGTGTGACGCCACTAAAGGATATTACAGCGATACGTGTGATAAGAAATGTAGCATCGGGTGTGAAGAAGATTTTTTAAAAAGCGTGAGGCCCTGTGATCCAGATAACGGGACCTGCTCACTTGGATGCGAACCGGGATGGATTGGAAGAAATTGCGACGAGGAATGCGGAATACACTGTGTGGAGCGTTATGATTATTTTTATCGCAAAAATATTACACACTGCAATAATGTAACAGGGGCGTGTACGAACGGGTGTAAGTCGGGATGGTATGGAAGTAATTGCTATTGTGATAACGACGATTATCATTGCGATGAAACCGGGTGTAGCGATAAAACAAACACATGTAAGAATTGTTCGAAAGGTTTCTATGGTGAGAAGTGTCTCGCACGATGCCCAGCTAGCTGTAAGGACGCAGCCTGTAACAGACTCACGGGGAAGTGCGAGCAGTGTGACGACGGTTGGTATGGAAATAATTGCTCATGTAAAGGTCACTGTCTGACCTCTGGGAGCGACGACGGATGTGACGTCAATGGCGTATGTACTACCTGTCAACAGCGCTTCTTTGGTTCACTTTGCAACCAGAACTGTTCAACAAACTGTGTTGGGGGACAGTGTAATAGAGGCAGTGGCGCTTGCAGTAGTTGCAAACCTGGTTATTTTGGACCGCAATGTGAAAAGAAATGTGGAGCAGGATGCAGTGATGCGGGCTGTGATGTAGATGATGGATCTTGCCATAGCTGTGTACCTGGTTATTTTGGTCCCACCTGCAGTGAACGATGTTCTATAAATTGTCGTGTTCAGAACTGCTCGAAAGATACGGGATATTGTTTTTCGTGTAAGGACGGTTGGACGGGAGATCGTTGTCAATGCAGAGGCCATTGCTCGGTAGACAATAGCTGTCAGGCTAATGGAATTTGTGATGCCTGTGTCATGGGTAAATACGACTTAGATTGCAACCAAGACTGTCCAAGTAACTGTCTAAATGGCTGTAACAGAACTACCGGGGTCTGTCTTGGATGTCAAGCGGGGTGGTATGGAGAACATTGTTATTGTACTGGTTTCTGTCAAACGAATGGCTGCGAGACATCCACAGGCCGGTGTATCGAATGTGAAAATGGCTACTGGAAAGAGAAGTGCACCGAGAAATGTCCCAAGAACTGTGATGATTCAGGATGCGATCGATACGACAGTACTTGTAAAAAATGCAAAGCTGATTGGTTCGTAGAGAGTAGTCAATGTTTATGCAGTGGCCACTGTAATGATCAAGGATGTGATTTGAAATCTGGAGTGTGTACCCATTGCGATCGAGGATGGCATGGATCGAATTGTACGGAAGCTTGCCCAAGCAACTGTTTGGATAGCGAATGTAACCGACAAACAGGAGCCTGCGTCAGTTGTAAGGATGGATTTTATGGTACCTCATGTGGGAATTCTTGTCCACAGAATTGTAAAGATAACAAATGCAACTTCAAAACAGGGGAATGTTTAGAATGCGAAGGAGAACGTTCTGGAAAGAACTGCACTTGTAATGGATTCTGCTACGAGGGTGAATGTACTGCAGACGGAAGGTTGGTATTCATATTCTTAAAGTATGTGAAATCAATTTCTTGTTAAGTTGTAGCGCAACCTACATTTAAATTTTATCACTTCTGTTTATTTGTTTCAGATGTGTTAATTGTAAAATTGGATATTATGGAGAGGGTTGTTCAATCCAATGCCCAATAAGCTGCCCTAGTTCGTGCACCAGAACACAGGGAACGTGTGAATCCTGCCCGACGGGTCTTTATGGATTGTTTTGCTCTGAACGATGTTCAAAATATTGCAGCGGTAACACATGTGATAAAATTACTGGAAGATGCTCGAGTTGTACTAAAGGAAGGTACGGAGAAAAATGCTTATGTATAGGCCAATGTGGAAAAACAGAATGTGATTATAATACTGGTATTTGTCACGAATGTGCTGAGGGTTATCATGGGGATATTTGCATTGATGCATGCTCAGTTAATTGTAATTACTTGGGATGCGACCGTGACTCACGTGAATGTTACCAGTGCAAAGATGGGTGGTTTGGGTCGCAATGCACATGTACAGGTGAATGTGACAGTTCAGGGTGTGGTAATGACGGAAGATGTGACAAATGCGAAGCTGGTTTATACGATGAAAAGTGTGATAAAAAGTGCCCCCAAAACTGTGCAAACATTTCATGTAGTCGGCAAACTGGTTTTTGTACGAAATGTAAGCCAGGTTGGTCTGGAACGATTTGTGACTGCATTGGTCATTGTGGTAATGACACTTGCAACTCTGAAAAAATATGTTCAACTTGCAAAAACGGATGGTACGGAAGAGATTGCAGGTCTTCTTGTCCAGATAATTGTAATTTCAAAGGATGTCAGAGGGACACGGGCTTGTGTTTAGATTGTAAGGCTGGTTTCTATGGTAGTAGATGCTCGTGCACTGGGTTATGTGGTTCTGGTGGTTGCAATGAAAACGGTCGATGTTTTGAATGTGTGGATGGTTTGTATGGAGATAACTGTCAACAGTCATGTCCTGAACACTGTGGAGAATCTGTATGTACTCGTGATGGTCTTTGTCTTTCCTGTAAATCTGGTTGGCATGGACAGAAATGTGAATGCTATGGACACTGCAATAACAATATTTGTAATGCAACGGGTGTGTGCGTTAGTTGTGTGGACGATTGGTATGGGTCTTCTTGCAATAAGACATGTCCAGAACATTGTGAAAACGGCTGCGAGCGAAACACTGGAAAGTGCCGTCGATGTGAAATAAACTGGTTTGGTGAGACTTGTTCTTGCACTGGATATTGCGGCCAATCTGGATGCAGCTCTAACGGGATGTGTCTAGAGTGTGCGCCTGGATATCATGGAAGTAACTGCTTGCAGACATGTCCCATAAATTGTGGTGACACTGGATGTATTCGAGCAACTGGATTCTGTAAAAGCTGTCCTAATGGAAAATATGGTAATAAATGTAACTGCACTGGAAAGTGTGATTCGGGAGGCTGCAACCTAAATGGAACTTGTTATGCTTGTGATGTTGGTTACACTGGTTCAAATTGCTTGGAAAGTTGTCCTAATAAATGTAAAGAAAGTTTTTGTTTTAGAAACAAATCTTGCCTCTCTTGCACCGAAAACTGGTTTGGAAGCCAGTGTCACTGCTTGGGTCATTGTCAAGATGATAAATGCAATAAAGACGGTTTATGTGAAAATTGTAAGATTGGTTGGCATGGATATATATGCAAAACCGTGTGTCCTAAACATTGTTCAAATGGATGTTTTCGCAACAATGGTATTTGTCGTGATTGTGTATTATCATGGTATGGAGATGAATGTGAATTGGCGTGTCCGAAAAATTGTGAAAATGGGTGTGATAGAAAAAATGGAAAATGTTTATCTTGTAAGCCCAACTGGTTTGGTGAAAAATGTCGCTGTCTTGGCCATTGCACCGATCAACTTTGTTTAGATAATGGAATTTGTCATAATTGTTCAATTGGATATTATGGCAAAAAGTGTTTAAATACGTGTCCGAAAAATTGCGATGGGAACACTTGCAGAAGAGAAAGTGGAAACTGTTTGGTTTGCAAGAAGGACTGGTTTGGTGACTCCTGTGCTTGTAAAGGACCATGTGGAGAGAATGGATGCGATGATGCTGGTAGATGTAGGACGTGTGCTCGTGGTAGATATGGAGAACTATGTAACCATACTTGTACGCCAACATGTGCTCAGTGTCATAGGAACAGTGGCGAATGCCAAATTTGTGTTCCTGGAAAATTTGGCGCTCTCTGTAACAAGACTTGTCCGCCAAACTGCAAAGATTCTACATGTAATAGAACAACAGGTCTTTGTGTGGAGTGTGCCCCTGGAAAGTTTGACAAGATGTGTGATAAAAACTGTAGCTTGAACTGCCACGATGCCTTCTCCTGTAGCAGGGACGGGCACTGCCATAACGGGTGTAAGCTGGGATACCAACCCCCGGTCTGTGCAGAGCCTCTTCGTCAGATCGGAATGCAGAAGATGGTCATTGTTACTGCTTCAGTCATCGGATTCGTCTTTTTTATGGTCATCTTTGTTATTTGCATTTGCTATCTTCGGTAAGCCATTTCTATCGCTGTCTTTATTGTTATGGATACCGGTTTATTCGATGTTTGTTGCTACATTTCTATTTTCTATTTTACGTCATACTCATATCTGTGCTAGACTCAATTAAAATGGTCAGGAAATTTTTTATTTTAAACTGCGAGTAAAGTTAAAATATATTTTATCAGGGAACTGAGACAAAATAATATTAGTCACTTATATTAATTGTGATATGCAATTTTCCGCATTCAGGGATACAGAAAGTTCTGTGGGAAATAATTGTGATAAAATTCTTCCCATAAGTGATTGGAACTAAAAGGAAAACATTTGCACACTTTAAGAAATATTGTTACATTTTAATTTTCTATGTTTTAACATAATCATATCGGCAAATCTCTATCCAAATACTTAATCAAATTTGGAAAATAACCCTTATCGCATTATTTTTCAAGAATGCTGAAGGGTGTTACGAATGTACAAAACTCAACATATTTTAATGAGACAGGTATAAACGTTACTTATATTATTGCAGACGGAAAAAGAATACAAACAAGGAATTGATTGTAAAGATATCAAAAACCAATGCGCCGCTATCGGCCAATCCTCTACTTGGGAACAAAGCATCGGTGATTCGGAAGCCGGATAACGCCATGTTCTCTAATGGTGTATTCAATGCGACGCAACCACTAAACATTACAGGTCTGTATATTATACATGATTTGTATGGAACAGATTTTTTTTAATTAATACACAAATGTAATTTATAACATATCATTACAAAATTCATATAGGACGGTTGGGTTAACTTTGTTGTTTGATAGAACCCCCCCCCCCCACCCAAGAATAAACAATTAACAGATAAATTTAATTATAGGCTATTTCTGATGAGATTTATTCAAGACTCGTTGTCTATATTGTGTATTTTTAACAATAAGAATTCGGAGTGATCACCTATTGCGTTTATTGAATTTTTACTTTTAGATCGTTATGTATTAGAAGACTGACATACCTCCCCATGAGAAATCCTCTAGCTGACCCATGGCTTCAGCGAATGACAATACTCCAAGTGTTCACCAAGCGTATTTGAATCAACTTATTTATTATACAGTTTCTTAATTATATAGCTGATGTACTTAATGTAAAATCCTTTGTTACATTATAATGATGTCCATGTGTTCATACTGAGTGCCATGAGTTTTTTTTTTTTACGTGAATTTTTATTTTACGTGTATTTCTATTTTTTTTTATTCCATTATTATAGAATGTGGCTTTAATGAAACAAAATGTATTAACATGAAATTAAGATACATTTTTGAATATAGGGAACATTGTTAATTGCATGATAGTTCCTAGAACATATATAAAGGATTGGTTGCCTTCTTTATAAGTATTATAATGTCGTATTCACTTCTGAATTTTAAGTTGGTTACGAAATTTCAGATAGTTTTCTGATTTTGTGTATAAATGTAACTTATTGAGAGAGAGAGAGAGAGAGAGAGAGAGAGAGAGAGAGAGAGATCTCCATTCCTTGCCATTGTTGTTATGATATTAAATTTCATTTTCTGAGTGTAAATATAAAGTTTTATGATATACATGTAACTTGTATCTGATAAGATCAATGCAGAATGTAATAGGCACGCCAACATTTAATGAAATCTTACTTTTATTTAACATTGAAAATTGTTTAGTCAAATCAAGTATTTGCAAGCGCAACTAATTGAGATACTGTGAACCAACTTTCGCGAGGTTTGCGGGTGCCTCATTGTCGCGAATATTTCTCGCCGCAGACCATTATTTGCCATATAGTTGTGATAAAATAACCAAGTGTGGATAAGGCTTGGCCGCGAAAATTAGTCGCCGCGAAACAGTTCATCTCAAGAAAATTGCGAAATAAAGTCGTCGCGAATAATAGTTGGTTTACAGTATAATGCATGTACATATTTTATGTAGATAAGACGTACTATTTTTCAGATAGTGGTAATATATTGGCCATTCATACTATATGTCTTTTAACATTCTGTAAATAGTAATTTAAACCCGCGATTAACCTTGTCCTTAAATTATATTTCGATAACGGCAGGCAATTTTTAAGCTGTTAATATGCTTTGAGAATCTTACACACACTACGAGATTGTAGGAATTTGCGGTGGCTCCATACTAATCCCCGACAGCAATTTCATATTTCAATTCGTTGGGACCAATTTTCGTTGTTTATTAAATAGGTTTGGCATATTGAAACATAATACATAGTACATCAAATATCGTTCGTAATTCAAAAGTGCATTAAGGGGTTTACTCTCACTATCCACAATTTCCAATCAGTAATTCGTGGTCATTATTTAGGCAAATTTAAAGTTATCATTAGTGATGTTTATTCTTATACATGTACAAAGGAGACATCAATATATTTTCATTTACAAACCTAAACTTCTAATTGAATTTCAATTCTTACAAGTGATATTTTGCTTTTTGTTACTTTTTGTACATAAAAATGAACAATTATATCTTTTTTTATAATGCTGTAATATAAGAATACTCTTTTTTAAAATTATGATGTTAATTGTTTGATTTGTGATAAATTTCCACTGCTTAATATGAGAAAATTCTTATCATTCACATCATAGTGTTGTTTCTATTTCCTAAAAAATGAAGGTCAGAAAGTGCTTGAGTTTAAACTTTTAAATAAAAGTCCTTGTAAAGTACTGAGAAATGTGGTCCGTGTGCCTCTTTTAATCATTATTTTATTACATTTACTTACTAGTAAACAAAAGTATTATCTGTAAATAATAATGAGAACTTTAAATTAATTTGTTTTATAAGAAAATCTAATAAGATTAGGAGTCTACCCCCAAACAAGATGGACAGATTGATAGGGTAAAATGTCAATTGTAGAACAGATACATGTAAGAAACTGAAAATAAAAAATTCCATCCTATCTGCTAATTCTTTTAAAAATCCATTCCTAGAGCTACCATAATAGCGCTTGCTTGTCTTTGAATCTAAAGGGAAACTTAATATTTATGTGTTGGTCTGTTGGTCGAACAAATACTCAGTATTTTTCTCTTTTTATTTGGATTAATTTACTTTTAAACACCGTCATATACTTGTGTCTTGAACAGGTACAAAGTTGTTGTTTTTTTTTTAATTTCATTCTGGAGTTTCAGAGGAGTGGAACAATTTATAATATCTAAGTATTGTGTTCTATACTATTCTTAGTTCTAAGCTTAAAAGGGCCAAAATTCGAAGAAAGGTAAAGGAATCGGAATTTCCTGGTAATACTAGTACTTGGTATGTACATTTACATTTTGTATCCTTCCTACAGCGTATCCTGATATTATGTGCACCGGTTTAAGGAAGTTGCGCTGACGAACTATTGATAAATGGCCAAATTCTAAGTTTAAAGGGATACATTCCCAAAGTAATGGAATCAGAATTTCCTCCTATTAAACACATCTACTCATTGTGTCCTAAATACCCACAAAGTTTTTCAGTTGCGCTGAAAAAATTGTTTAAAGATACAGCATTTCCAAAAATAATACAGGAATCGGGATTTCCTGGTAACATGCATATCTACACATTGTACCCTAAGTACTTGCAACGAAATCGGAATTCTGCATGTATATCGGTTTAAGAAGAGTTGTGATGACCACACCAAAGCAAACAAACAATACCCCCCCCCCCCCAAAAAAAAAAAAATACTGACCGACGGAAGGATCAGTACATTATCCCTCCATGCAACCCACGCCTGCATCTTGTTGCTCTCTTTGTAGTACAATTTGGACATTCCAGAAAAAAATATCTTTGTCCGCACATTTCATTTCTGGATCCTGTAGCATTTAACGAGATGAATTATTTGTACCCCAGATAATTTGATGAAATTTCTATTATGAATGTTAAATATTTTGTCAATTATTTCAAGATTAAAAATTCATTCATTTACAAATCTTATTTCTTGGGGAGTCGTTTTGAAAGTTGTTAATTTTTGCTATTAGACCCTATGAAAAATCACATCCCTGGGTTAAAGTTTTGTATGGTGAAGGGTGCTTACTGGTAATTGGTTAGATTGTTGAAATGATGTAATTCTTCAAAAATTGAAGGCAAACCGAATGCATGCATGGTTAAGATGATTAATGATGCCTCTACCAAAATTGTAAAATTCACAACCTTTAAGTCGGGGAATTTGGTTATAGAGTTTGGTTTAAGGTTCATTTGATTACGTCAAGAGAAGTGATACAAACGCTACGGGGGTACGGTAAAGAGCACGTGCCTTTATTCACATAAGGTATGCTAAATCTCTGAATTTCACATCAAATATAAATTGAATATATCAATTAATATATTTACAATATTTTTGTTTTTCAGAGGATCAGTAGCGGACAAATGTTGATTACTATATTATTCTACGATACATTATCTACAAAACTATATATAAAATCACTGATTTTGTTATCTTGTATCTTCGAAAACATCATCCAAACACTGCTTGCTATCTGAAAAAGTGGTTTGTCACAACGAATTACAGTGCATTGATCTTCAGGACACTTAATGCGCGTTTGTCTTGAGAGAGCTTGACGGTTGTGGTCAATTTTAGATTATATTTAATTTAGTCTTTAAAAGGAGGGCTTTGTATAAAGATATGGGAAAATATCGAAAGTTTGAATCTAAAATATTAGGATTGTTTCTGTACAGAATGATAGTTTATAAAATAATATCTAATGTTTAAAAAAAATCTTTTGACCATCCTGCCTTCTTATAATTACATGTACCGTGACGTATTACGTATGGGGTTTTAGTAATTATAAGCTTAATAAATTTTTGCAGGCTAAAGGTTGAAACAAAGTTTTCAACTGTTAAAGATTGATCTCAAAATTCTTCCTTTCTTCATTCTGACCAAGACTTGTACATAACGTTTCGTTGTGAAACACAGCTTTTGCAGACATTGAGCGATGTTACATAATAATCATGATGATGTCAGAAGCAAACTCCTATACAAGACGATTTAGGTGTTTCTTTTATCTAACGTACTGATGTATATTACTAATAATTAAGTTACTTTTACTTACTTTTTACGATCAATTCATTAATTTGTTAAAATAAGATGTAACTATAAACAATAATATGCTTTCTTTGATGATTCATGCAGGTTATGAGGGTGGCGATCATTGCAGAAAAAAAATCATTACCCGCTAAAGCGGGCTATGTATTTTTTCTGAAATGTCGCTACCTTCATTATCCGCATGAAATACCAAAGAAAGCATTTTATTGTTTGAACATTTTTTCAGCGTTTTTGTCAGTTGTCAAGGTGTGCACTCCTTGGAGCTGAATATGCGTTGTGTTATTTCCATACTATTAGGGTGAGCTATTAAGGCAGAAACAAGTGTCTGTAATCATGCAATATAAACATCGTACTATATTTATTATATAGATATTTTTTTACGACACAAGTAAATGAATTCTTTTATTTGTAAAATCTATATGAATATTGGTCTTATTTTGTAACACGTACTCATAACCTAGCAAGAATATTGGAAAAAAAAAAACCACACTCCAAAATAGTACGCTCTATTGCTTCTTACTCATAATGACAAAAGGTATTACTTGTGGAATCAAATGTTTTTATTTTAAAAATTAGAGGGAGTTATGAGGTATGAGGAAGGTATGAAGTTGTTTGAAATACATTTAATTGAAATCACTGTAGCTTACTGACCATCTTATCTACCTTGATTTTGTAGTTTTCAATATAAAGTCCAGTTGTATCTAATTTAAAAGAAAAATATTTTTTATGTGTGTATGAGAGTTTTTGCTGTCAAGAATAGTTGTCATAAGAAAACTGCAAGATTTTTTTTAATGTTGTTTGCATAAAGCTTTTAATAATCATTCTTTTTCACATCAATCTTATTCGAAGGGCTTATACATGGTTGCTAATTCCAAAACATGTAGAATTCATCTCAACTATTATCTGATCCCCGATCTATCAGCTTTATGACCGTTCATTTTGTATAAAGAGTGTTTAAGTTCTTATCAATTGTTATTTCACCCTCAGACAAACCACATTCTGTGAGAGTTTTTGGTTCCCTTAAGATTGCAAATTCTTCATAAATAACCTTCTCTTCATTATCCTCTAACTTGGGGATTGTTTTACTGGCAAAGTTTTTGGATTCGTTAACAGAAATACAGCGACGTTTTTCTCTTGTTTCAACCCAATTTGCTATGCTTTTTCATAATGACATTGACTCTTTTGTTTTATAAAATTTCGCTTTTCTCTTTCGGTAATCAATATCATGACAGATAACATTTTCTTCCAATTTTTTGTTATTTTCTATTAATTTGAACCATTTCTCTATTCAATTTTACAGGTATATCTTTGACCAATTTTAAAGGTACATGTTCTACCATTTCTCTCAAATTCTGAAATGAAATGCCAGAGTTGAAATCTTTGATATATTTACTGAAGAATTTTATTTTATCCAAAAAGGGCGGACAAAAGATGGAGAATGCATTTGTACAATATTTTATAATGTAGCTGACAACTTGAGAGAATGCGGGAAAACCGGATTGATATTTAGAAAGTATACAAAATCAGATTTATCTGAAAGGATGTTATGAAGGTAAATATATCAAATATATAGGAAAGAAGATTACTGATCCCACATGCATGATATAGTCAAAAATTGGACAAGACTGCAGTGTTTCCATAGTTCTAAACGATAATACATGAGAATCTCACTCTCGAATGAGCCTTAAGCTTCTTGCCTTTCGTACGCGAGTATAACTTGTTGTATTATTTCAGAATCCGTTCCTGGTGATATTCAATATTCTAGTATAAAAATTTGATACCAGGTCCTAAAAATAACATCAATGTTCTGTAATAGCTGTCATTTACTCAAAATTGAATTTAATTCTTCTTCTCTAAGATTCGTTTTTTATCAACCTTGAAGTCAAAACTTGTTATCTGTGGAGAAATGATGCTTCAAATATATTAGCAATAAATGGAGAAGTATTGTTGTAAACCCGTTAAATAGATCGAGGAAAACATATATTTAGATATAAAAAAAACAAATTGACAGAAGAGTCAAATTTTATGGAAAATTACTTTGATTTCATATCATAGTGTTCTTTGAGAAAACCAATTACCATAGAGGGTGAAACTGCTGTTTCTTTTTCCGAATTCTTATTTTCAAGACACGAGTTCTAGTCTAGACATAGTAGTCCTTGCGGCGAAGGAATCTTAATTTCCAACTCAAGTGTTTCTTAGTTTCTTATATCCTTGATAAATTAAACACTTGGTCAAGAATATTCTAAGTAATATTAATACAAGGCTTATTCTCAAATACAGTACATTATTGTTAGTTTTTGGAGTTGATTTTTAAATATTTACATTTTCCAGTGTCTCTGTCTGTGATAACACTACGAATCGATTTTGTACTATATAGCTCAATAATTTCAAAAGACGTTTTGTTGGGGGCGGAAGCGGGTTTGCATAATTAATATTACAATATTTAATCGTACAACTGCTGAAAATTATATAAATATAAGTAATAAGGAATCATTCTTTGAATATTATGAAGTGATAATTTCGGTCGGGGCGTGATCAAATCTATCATAGAGCCCTTCAGGCTTTATTGGATTTGATCACACCTCGACCGAAATTATCTCCTCATAATACTCAAAGAATGATTCCTTATTCCTTAAATCAATCATTCGCACCGGTGTTGTATAGCAGCTTTTCCCCCATAGTAGCCCCCCCCCCCCCCCCGGAAAACCTACTATATAGTAGCGTTTCCCCCGAGGGGGAAAAGCTACAATATAGTAGCTTTTTCCCCATAGTAGGGTTTCTCCCTCACGTTTTTGGTTCATATTTTATAAAAAAATATTTATGGAAACCCAGTAAGGATTAAAATCAATGTTTCTACACATCCAGGTTGCATATATCTGCATTCATCTGTAAAGGTTAATTTTCGTTTTGCCGATTTATTATTTTTTATAGACAATGCTGAAAATTAAACGTGTGTAATGGAATTATACAGTGAACTTAATTTAGGTAATTATAACTGAAAAAAGTACTTGGTTTTATAAGATATACACTTATATGCATAATTCTGTGCTGTGTTCTAAATTTGTAAGTGAAATATGTTTTGAGAATATCTAAATAAATCTATCCGTCCGTCTGTCTGTTTGTGCAAATTTTGTCCAGGCTAAACCTCTGTTTTAGAGAAATTTTGTTTCCGATGTTTCAGAGCCGATGTTTAAAATCCTATTATAATGAATATAGTGCATATTCTTTAGGGTCCCATATCTCATAAACTAGAGATGACCACATCACCATATTTTCACAGTGGCAGTGGTTTACTACTTGTAGGTGACTCTGAAAATTTCAGCCCTCAGGGTAGGGGCCCTCGATGTTTCAGCGCTCGATGTTTAAAACCCCATTATAATGATTGAATAGTGTTCTATAAGTGGGGGCCCGAATCTCAAATTCTAGAGATGACCACTTAACCATATTTTTATATTGGTAGCGGCACTAGTAGATGACCCTGAAAAATTTAGCCCCCAGGGTAGGGGCCCTTGATGTTTCCGAGCCCGATGTTTGAAATCCAATTATAATGAATAGTGTATTTTTTAGGTCCCCATATCTCAAAAACTAGAGATGACCACATCACCATATTTTTACGGATATTTAAAAGTAAAAGCATCATTTAAAAATACACACTCCTCATATATTTCTTTATCAAAATGGTTGAAAATTACGTTTAATTCTGCTTTTCTTTTTAATTTTACGAACAATAATTTTAAAAAAGGTACGCGGGTAAATTCATTATTCTTCAAAACATTTAATCAATTCATAAGATGACTAATGATATACTAAATAACTTGATAAATAAATCAATAAATTTTTATTCATAAAAGTAGCAACCGAAAAACAAAAATAAATAACCAACAATAGCGCATTTGATATACGAATTTATTTTACTTGCCAATTGATAAGAAGATCAAGCTTATATTTAAAAAAAAAATAAGTCAGCTCATCACAAAAAATGTGTTAGTTTTTTTTATTTCTAATTACCCTTGTTTCATTGTTCGAAGAAATAATATGGTACACAAGTAAATCTTTATTGCAAAAATATGAAATAAATAGTATGGTGAGATTTTTAGGTAAGTGAATCGTATATCTTGTTTTATATGGCATATATATATATATATATATATATATATATATATATATATATATATATATATATATATATAAGGTTAGTTCAAGCTCCATTTCACATTATCCAAAGTAACCAGCAAAGATACTGACTTTGTTCTGGTTGTGAAGCCATTTCATTAAAAAAAAAAAATGTTTACATCATAAAACCTGGCGTTTCGTAAAAAATGTGCTTAATTAAAAAACATGAATATGAATATGCGTGACTTTAAAACAAAATTGTAAATACTAACTTTACACATGCCTTTAATACATAATAAATTATAACACCCCTTACACATGGTTTAGAACCCCATCAATCGAAGTAAAACATTTCAGTTTCTCATCATATCATTGCACCCTGTCTCTCGTTTGATATCTAGATGTAGAAATATATGATTATATTTGATTAAGTCCGTGAAAAAAGGGTGCTTATGATATTTTTTGCACATTTTGAGATTTCTGACAGAATTGAATAAAACACATCTCAGAATTTTCAAATCTGAAATTTTATGGCTTTAAACCAGTTCTAAGTTGAGGTTTTCTCCGTTTTTAATAAAGCTATTTCAACAGGATAAAAATATGACGTCGTGTTATGCACATGCAACATCAAAACAATTTCAATGTAAACGTGACCGTGACTTTGAAACGTAGTAAATGTAAACTACAGCACTCTGTAATTTGTTTTAATTATGGACTTCTTTGTAGTTCGATATGTGGTTATAAGGACCCATGTCAAGTGATGTTGACCGAGACGATGTAGACTGAGCTGGCGAGGCCGATATCACTTTTCTGTGTCTTCGGGCGAAACCACTTGACATTGGTCCTTATAGCCTCATATAATTGTATAATGATGTCCATAATAGATAAATTATATAATCATCCGATTAAACAGTCATATTTAAAATAACTAGTAAATGTAATACATAAGAGAGGTTAAGCATTTAAACATGTACGTGTACGAATACGTGTAACATGGGGAATCCGCTAATTTAATGCATAATTCTACAAGTTGTACAAAACGTGTAGAATCAAAAAGTACACGGAAGTAAAAACTCGTAGCATTTTTAAATAAAAATATAGACTTAGTGTATATCAGATGTTGTATTAAGTGAAGCAGAGAATAAATTAAGAATTACTGCGTTTTTGGTGTCATCGAAGTCATAGAATTATTTCATAAACAGTGAGAGTATGGTGAACATGTTGAAAATGTTGAATCTTATTGTTTTACACGTACGCGTACACGTACACGTACAGTTCATTAACAGATCAAGGTCAGTTGACGGTAAGGACCCAATGTCCAGGGACAGCATATTGATTTAATGTTTGCAATATTTTCATTTAATAGTTTATAGGTGAAAAATGGCCCTCGAGTATTTTTATATGGCACTAGAAAAAGTACAAAGTCCTCTATGATTGATATAATATTATAACTTGATAGAAAGAGGTGATATAAGGAAGCAAACATTTAAACTATTTCTAATTTGGTATACATAATAGACATACTGGTACAGTACCAGTATCGGTAAGGTCTTAATTACTGGTGTATTATTCGTTGTTATCATGATACATTTTGGCAGGTTTTGAGTGATCATAAGTAATGATCACATTTTGTGTTATAATATTTTTGTTGAGATCAACGCAAAATGTTATATTGCAAAATGTTATAAATATGTATCGGGGGATGTATTCTTATTTCTTGGAGCACATACATTTACAATAAGAAATTGTTAGATCTATGATTGTCGTCATTCTTTTCCGGTTCCGGTTCATTCTTTTCCGGTTCGTCTTGGTTGATGTAGTTATGTTAAATGTTATTAAAAATCAAGTCATGATGACACGATGAACCTGTATTATCCATCTAACTGAATGATAACTGGAATGTCAGACAATGTTAGGAATAACTGAATAGCACAGCTACGTTTGATTGCACGCACAAATTGCCTGTAAACATCTATATAAAATATCAATCTAAAAATGTACCAGTCCTTGAAAAAAAAAATTCAAATAAACCACAATTGATGAAGGATGATGATTTCAACGAAAGAAGTCGTTTAAAATATTAATTTCATACACACTGCCAAAATAGAGGGATTGTTGTACTTAACTTCAGAATGAAAGCAAATTTTAAACATTTCATTGTATTCCTAAACATACGGCATTTGAATCAACACTTAGATTGTCTTCAAAATTCTCTTTTATTTTCATACAGAGAGAAATATGAGTGAAGAATGTATGCTTTTAAGCTTGTTCAACCAGATATTTTTCAATTCCCTTGTATTGTTCAGTTATCCATCAAATAATGATTTAAAAATAAGTGACTGTATTGAGTGTGCAACATACCTCTAAGTTTATACTTGGTACATTGTTGAAAACAATAACATCAAAAGTCATTGCTAAAGATTGATAAAATTTGTTAGGTCCAGAATTTCACTTTTTGAAATCAAGCAATATCAGATAATCTGAATAATTTAGCCTTGTATACACGTACACCAAAATTAATAACAAAGTATTTCCACAACAATTCTTTAAACTATAGCCAATATTTGAGCATATTTCGATAAATCTAACATAAAATGAGAGAAAAAACAAAATGAAGTTGTCAATACATGTATGTCTTAAAGAGTTAACCTAAAATAAAGAGTTTACCCAAAACAACGTGCTGAATTAATAAAAATCAGATAAATAATACTACACGTTATGAAAATAACACGCTTTAAGCATTCCACTTTTCGGACGACGTTATGAAATAACGTCAAATGTTTGTGACGTGATTTCTCTGTTTTGTCAAAAATGCCATAAGACCCTTTTTCTCATGGGCACAATCATTTAAGATCGTCAATTCTAACGGTATTAAATTAAAATTAATAGCTTTTGGACGAAGGAAGTAATGCATTTCCACTTCTTATTCACTTCCTCTAAAAAATAAGTCAAGATTAGTCAGTTAGTTTCCTGGGAGGAGCTTGTACATAGATGATAATACATGGGAAAATTAAAGTTCCAAACCGGCGTATTTTCACTCAAATGTATTCTGACTTGTTCTGTGAAGTCAAAACTGTAGATAGGCATCGAATAAATGAAAAAAATTCGAGATATTCCGAAATCCGCGTAAAAAGTGTTCCAAAAAGGTATAACAAAAGGTGAAATAAATGGCGATGACACAGGAATGTTATGAAGGCCGTGCCTTTGTTCATATCAGGGGTGAAAAAACGATGTATTTTATTCTATGTATTAATAAATGCCATAATTATCCTTTATTATGAAAAATTAATATAATATCATTTATTGCCAATTATTGCCACGAATGGTCGTGACCGGAATGTAAAAAAGGGGGAAAATCTAATGTACAGTAGGTTTTCCGTGGGGGTAATCTGGCTATAAAAAGGGGGTAAACCCACTATATAGTCAGCTTTCCGTGGGGGAAAAACTGCTATACAGCCATTTTTCCGGGGGGGAAAACTGCTTTATAGCCATTTTTCCGGGGGTAAAGATGGCTAGGGGGAAAAGGCACTATATAACACCGGAAGTGATGTAGACCTGTGCATTTTTTACATTGATCAATCCGCAGCATAAAATAGTTCTTTAGAAAAAAATATATAGATTGTTTTTGTTATTCATTGAACGCATAATATGGATTGAAAGAATAATTACAAGGGAGAGGGGTGAAGAGGTTTACCTAATAAGACCAATATTTCCGTGTGGATGACAATTAATCTTACATTAATCTTACAGATTAATTACTATATGTAGAAATTAATCTTTAAAAGCCAGTGGGCAGTTACATTCCTGAATACAATATATTTGCTTTGTAGTTTTGTTTTGGTTTTCTTTTTTAATTTTCTTAGAGTTTTCGATATTTTATTCGATGGATTAATAAAGAATCTTATTCAAATATGATTTCACAAAACAGAGACCGATATCGGCTTCCAATCATTTTATATGAATTTTTTGTATTTTTTCAGTGAAATGGGAAACATTGTTTTGACTGCAAACATGGGTTTTTTTACAGCCTCCAACTTTGTATGATTTTGTTCGGGATCAGTTTAATTATAATCGGGATCTATTCGAATTCAAAATTTTTCACTTTTCTTAAATTTCACTTTGAATTTCTTGTTGAAATTTGATTGTATAGCTAATGCTTAATGCAAGTGACACTTGATTTGTAGATTTTATCTATAAATTTACAAAATACCTACAATTCTCAGTGGGGGGCCAGGATTTGTTGTAAACCCGGAGATACATGTATTCTAGATATACTTGACATATTATAAGATCAATGAATAACAACAAAAACTGATTCACTGTAGTACTACTGTAATTTTTTTAAATTATGATTACAAAGCCCCCCCCCCCCCCTCACAATCCGTCATTGATTCTTGATTTTTATTTTCATAATTATTATTTTAATCAAAAATATGATAAAATTTATTTGGCTGCCTTTGACATGAATTTATAAGTAATGTAATTGTATTGTGCATCAATTGGTAGCATATCTTAGCTCTAAAATATCCTGTTCGCAGCCAAACAATGTTTCTTGTGTCTATCAGTAATAAAAAAAATCATACAAAATAATTGAAAGCCGATATTGATCTTATTTTGGTAAAATTGTATTTCAAATAATGCTCTGGTGTGTCGAGCCACCTTAAAGAACACAGGTTGAATTAGAGGGTAATATTATGAGACTTTCCCAGAGTCCTCTCCTTCAGTGAAACAGTGTAACAATTAACACTGGTCAGCAATG
The DNA here is from genome assembly GCA_033439105.1 of Magallana nippona. Lineage (NCBI taxonomy): Eukaryota > Metazoa > Mollusca > Bivalvia > Ostreida > Ostreidae > Magallana > Magallana nippona. Next base: position 8,661,013 of record CM065925.1, read on the forward strand.
TTCAGATAATCCTACAAAAATCAACTCCCTTATGTAGTTTTACTATTTCGATTTTTTTTTTCAATTTTGTATTTTTATATCAAATGTATAACCTATCCGTGATAATGATTTGGGCCCAACTGACTATTGCTTAAAGAAACAGGACTATTTCAATCATAAGAAAACTTACAGAAACGTCCTCAAATGCCTTTTTGTATCCAGTTTGAATAAATCGAGATTTGTTTTTAAAGGCGAAATTTTATAAATGTAACAATTATCGTTTTTAAACTGATATGAATATCTTAATAGCTTTTTTATTACATCTTTGTATCTATTTATATCACAGTGCTAAATTCACTGTTTGTTAATAACTTTATTTTAGACTTTTTAAATCAACATCTGTTTTGTAATATTTCCTCACAATTTAATTCTAACAAAGTTACTTATTCAATTAGTGATTGACACTTTTCGGACTTTATGCTTGATATTCCAAAGAGACAGAGTGTTATGTCTCTAGAACTGATAAGCTGTAAAAACAACATTGTTTAATGAGTAGTTTTTCATGTGCCGGACATCAAAGACTCATTGTGTTTATTTAATTATTCGAGACCTGTGAATCTTTCACTCTGCATATTTAATGTCACCACCTGTCAATTTTTAGTCATTGTTTAGATTCTTATATATAGTCATGTACAATTGTAAATCTTCAGTCCGGAATACGGCGGTCAGCCTCGGCCGCCAGTCGTCCGACTCACCCAGAGTCTGAGTTCGGAGGCCAATACCGACCATATCCGTCTCGTTAGAAACATGTCTGTTAAATTTTTGATTCACGAAACTGTTGCCATCGTTGAGTCCCGTCCAATAAATCGGAATCCTGCATCAATTGGCTTTTATTTCTCTTGAACTGTATTTTAGTGAACCTTCGGGAATACGGCACACCTACCCTTTGTTTTTACCTTACGGCCCACAGCGCGCCTCAACCTTATACCTTGTACCCTCTACGCCAACACTCCCTCGCCCCATTCGTATATACTGCACACGACGGATGCAGTTCCAGAAGAAACACCGTAGCACCGTACAAAACTACGCGGTCACATATTCCTGTGCATGGACAAACTATTTACACTCGAAACAACATACTATTTTGTTTCATTCACATACAGTAATTATAAACTATCACAAATTGTAAGTATGTTAGTATATGTTTTAATAAGCTGGATTAGATAATTATGCTCTGTCCCAAGATATCCTCGATTCACAGTTTGCTTAATTACTCGATATTTATATATACCTCAATGTTCAAACGATGTTCATTCAAAAGTATGAACAATTTCCAAGATTTCTCCGTTGAAACGCCCCCTCTAGCTGATCATGTTTCAATACACGGCTAAAAATTGTAATGTCTACGAGGATTTTGAATTGAAGCAGACCCGGATGATAACGTTGAAAAATTGTGCGAGGTATTCCGAGTGACTTCCGAATGGAGAAAGATGTAAACATTCCCCATTATAAAGTATCCGTAAGAAATCTTGTTTTTAAAATGTTTTCGTTCCTGTGAACTTATATGAGTGAAAAGTGACAATGTGTCAATGAAGAAATCTTGGAAATTTCCCTTTCATCGATTTCAATTGCACTTCTTTCACTGGTATGTGTATTTTTATTCAAAATCGGCCAAATGTGCTGCATAAATATCTTGGGACAGACTATACACATTTGTAAGCTTTGTAGCAAGTCAGACTCTTTCTGTTTCCAGAGTATTAAAATTACATTTGAGTCAAACACAATTTGTTTCCTGAGTTATCGGTGTTATCATATATTATCGAGTTCATGTATATAAAAAAAAATAAGTTCCTCGAATCAACACTCATTCGAAAACCATTTTGTGTCATACGTGGATGTTGTGCTTGGCGGCGCTGTTTGGTATGTAATATCATGAAATGTCATAGAGTTTATGCAAATTTTGAATGCATCTCATTAAAGTAATGTATTGTTAAGTGTGCAAAAAAAAAAAAAAAAAAAAAAAAAGTTTTCTGTATGAAATTTGACAGTGGACGAATTTTATTTTTTGTGCACCGATTAACTGTTTGTGTCGGTTATTTGATGTGTACATACAACTAGACAGATATGTATGGCAATAAATATATAATCAGGGCAATAACTCTACAGTGCATTAAAATCTATATAAAGAGAGCAATATAGGATCTGAAATTGTGTTTTTGTCTTTTGATACATTTTGATACATTACCAATAATATAAAATATATTTTTATATACATCAAGGAGACAAGACTTAGTGGGTGTAAATTGTTTTATCACATGTTTATCTCAATATGCGGTGGATATCACTCATGGGATAAATTTTTGATATTACACTGTGTGTTCTTACGCCACGTGACGTCATAATTAAACATTACGTAGGTTAAGCCGGTTGATTGACGTATAATGAAAAACTAAAAAATAATACAGTTGAATAGTGTTGAGTTGTAAAAGTGAAGCATTTAATGTTGTTTTATTTATTTTTCATGAATTCATAAAGAAATTGTTCGAAAATGAAATGTTTGTTTGTTAAACTTTAAGGAACTTTTTTCCATGCGTAAAGTTGTTGACGTCTCGTAGTTAATGTGTTGTGCGGCTCACAATTATAATTTGTATAGAAAAAATTGAGATTAACAAAAAACGTGGTAAAACATGTGATAAAAAGAATCTCTCATGATTTGCGATGGTATATGATTTTTATCCAACTCGTTGTGTGTTTTCTATCCCCTCGCCAAGGCTCGGGGATAGAAAACACACAACTCGTTGGATAAAAATCATATACCATCGCAAATCATGAGAGATCCTATATTAATACGATACTGATTTAATTGTATCAACAAATTAAAAAAATATCTCAATGAAATTCCAATTTATAGAGAAATCTCCACAGTTTTTCATGATCCCTTAATGCGTTGAAAAATATGCTTATGAATTATTGTCATCAATTTTAATGCATTTTTAAAAGTATTGTTGAAATGAATTATTAACTGACATCAGTACACATAATCAAATTGTCTGCACTCTCTTCCGTATAGCGTGGTATTGATTTCTGTATTTTTGAGGGATAATCAAATAAATATGATAAGAATGATGTAGACATGTTACAAATTCCATTAACAGCTTAAAAGGGGGCCATTGGGAGTCAAAAACTAAAGCTGTTTTGGATTAAGAAGTATTGTGTGTGTTTGTAAAACAGAAAATCCATATAATTGGTAAAACTGCAATGACAGTAAAAATCTACCTTATAATAAACAATACATTTCTCGTGGTCCGTTATTCGCACTATACCGATAGCCATGCAGGTATGCATTGCTAAATACATTTCTTAACTCTTGAGTCTGTTCGTTCTTTCTTAAATTATTTGTTTCCCCTTCTCTTGTACCACAAGGTCACTTCGCCCAAACTTTGTTCAATTTTCTTTAAAAATAAAAAATGGCCCGGGAAGAGTATGGAAAAAAATTGCTGCCGTAATGGGGGTTTGAATTTATCAATTAAAATTTACAGAAAATTTTGTATGTTCGACGAATGTCTGGAAAATATAACCTCTTTTGTATTTCGTAAAGCTATAGCTAGTTTGCTACTTGGGTCAAAGTTAGCTCGGAGTTTGATATTGTTGTCCAAGTGAGCGATATGGATACTGTGCCGATTGTTTTGGTGCTGACTAAATGGATTCTCTATGAGATGATTTATTTTACACGGCCTTCTTAAGGGTATGCAGATGAAGTGCCGATTTGTGCTTTTTCAAATGTCATTTACAAAAGATGAAATACTGCAAACACAAATTATATAAGTACGAAACTATCGACAAGAGTTCTGAAGGTGTCCAACATAACAGCTTGCTTTGCAACGAGTCAGCATGCTTTGACAAATAGCGCTATGCAATGACGCCATGGACTTTTCTGACAACCAGTAATATCATCATTTAATTAACTGATAGAGTATCGGCTATCTGAGGAGGACATTTAAGAATGTCTTAACTCTATCAGCGGTGAGGATAAATCAGGCAGATTGTTACATTTAGCGACATAACGCCGGACCAGCACGCAGTGAAGAACCTAAGCTTACATAGTTATCATTTCCAGTTTATGTTGGGTATTGACTTTTTCAATGGTTAGTTTGTGTTCTTACTTCATTAAGAACAATTGCTCGTAAAAATAAAAGAGCAGTTTGCGAGTTCATTAAAATTCGCCTCGTCATTTTTGTCTCTGTCACAGAGAGGAATTCAGAACACACTCGTTCAGGATGAGGAGCAACCATAGCAATGAAACGGAACGTACTGAACAGAAAACAGACGAGGAGTGGTACCAAGAAATCCTGGAATTCGTCGCTCCCGGACTGGAACACTGGGTTTTGATTGGGCTGTTTGTGATCGTTTTTCTGCTGGGGATTAGTGGCAACCTGTTGGTCTGTCTAGCCGTCTGGAGGAACCGGAACCTTAGAACGTTAACGAATGTCCATCTCGTTAACCTGGCTGTGGCGGACTTTATGGTCATCGCTGTGTGTCTGCCTCCCACCCTGCTTCACGATGCGCTGGAATCTTGGTTTTTAGGAACTGTTGGTTGTAAAATTGTGATATACTTACAGGTAGGTTTCTTTCTGAACGTAAATCAAATCTTGTTTACAGTTTATTTTATCACATTTCATCTTCGCGTTTTACAATATTTGTAGTCACTAATAATCAAGTTTTAAGTATGTTTTAAAGTTAAGAATTGCAAGCAAACAGAAAAACGATATCTAAAAATCATCCTGACAAGAAAAGTATGTAAAATATCATTCTTTAATGTAATTCTCTATTTGTTTACCGTGTTTAGATTCTAGTTAGATAGTATAAGAATTGATTGGGAAATCACATATTTACAACATATTGAAAATCTGGTATATCTTTATGGCGCCTCATCGATATCACAAAAAAAGTTTAATGTCTTTTTTATTGGAACTGTTTGAATTGATCGTTTGTTTATACATAATATTGACAACAGTCATTCCGCTCTCCTCCTACTCAATATTCGAGAGGCAGACATAAAATTTACAGAACACAACCCTTGTTTTCTGGTTTTATCCTGAGCTTAAGAGTACTTCATTCAAACTATCCAGGACAACGGTGCTGTCCTTTCCGATATATTTCATTTTATCAAATAAAATATACAACATGACTACTTTATGTTGTATATTTTATTTGATAAAATGAAATAAATCGGAAAGGACAGTGCGGTAAACTAATTTCAAGTTTCGATTTTACTCCGCAATCAAACTCTCCCTTCCCAAATCGACCCAAAATTAAAATGTTTCGTATAGGATGACAAGCAATTTTTCCCCGGTGGAGTGGATTAATTCTTGAAAAAACAGCAAAGAGAAACCCTCGATATTTGATCACGGTCCGGCAATTTATATGGCTCCGTGCATTCCTGGCAAAGACTTAAATTGTAGCTAGTCAGTAATGAGCATGTCTTCTTCCTCTTTCTAAGAGTTAAGTCATCTGTTTCAGCTTGAGCTCACATTGAGCAGCAATCCATTTCAGAAATAAATCCGGTAGTGCCTGATTTTGTTGAAGTGTTATGGTTGTAGTTTTGAATTTTCTAAGAGGAACTAAATACAAGCCCAGTAAATTTAGAACCAAGAACTGAAGAGGAGAATCGTCGTTTTATGTCTGGCCCTTGATTCTCCACAAAACCACGGATCTAAGACAGTGTGAATATTATTGCCTCTTAATCGAATACTAAAAGCATCTTGTTTGTCATTCTTAATGAGCTGCGAATCGCTGCATGGTAAACAATATTTGAGAGGAAATGCACATAGTTCTATTCTATTTGATATTTTTTGGGGGTAAAATACGCAGTTATGCGCCTGAGAAGCAATAACATCTTATTATTGGAGCATTAATATGATATACGATGTTAATTTATGTAAAATTTTAATAGCAAATAGAAGATTCACTTAATCTAGAACTACAAAGTCTGATCTAGAATAAAAAAAGAACATAGACAAATTGTCACTTTTAAAAAATGAAAAAGGAATCATTCTTTCAGTATTATGAGGTGATAATTTCGGTCGGGGCGTGATCAAATCTATCATAAAGCCCGAAAGAATGATTCCTTATTACTTATATTTATATAATGTTTAGCAGTCGTACGATTAAATATTTGAATATATATAAGCAAATCCCGCTTGCGCCCCAATCATACGTCATTTGAATTTATTGGACTGTATAGTACAAAATCGATACGTAGTGTTATCACAGGCAAAGACACTGAAAAATGTAAATATATGCTTTAGAGGAAAATAGGATTTTTAAGATTCTTGGTGTTCCCTGAGAAAAGTAATTAATGAGGCTGAGGGTTTTAGTATAAATTTGTCTCCAAACAACAAAACATTTGTTAAACCTGACTAAATAAGGGTGTTGAATGAAATCAATATTCTGGAAAAACAAAAATTAAAAGAATTTTACAGTGCCTAAAGGACAAAAGCGTACAATGCCTGACAAATCCCCCGCACCCAGAATGTTGAAATGGTATATACATATAAAAAGAAATTTACATTTGAAAGTGTACATCAGTACATGTATAATGTAAAACATGATTCTCTGAAAAATAAACAAATATACATTTATACTTTGACTTTGTACTTATCTCGTTAGTTTTATTAGTTTATTTTCTAAACATTAACTTCATGATCTCATATCTGTGCTAGCGCTATTTTTATGCGACACCGTGAACAGAACATGACGTATTTTTGATCGTTATCTAGAGCGTATTAAATATTTTTTCATAAAAATCTAATATTTATTTTTTAAATGATGATGAAAACCACAGAAATTAAAAATAAAATGTCGGCTAAGATTCGAACACCCTCTCATCCGATAAGGATAATCTACAAGCCTCCGCCTATCTCACTGAGCTACGGTGATACACTACAGGAATGGTGAATAGCTTTGATTGTTTGACAATTATTAATAATTTAATAAAAGGGAAATGTTTTTGGTGAAAACCACGAATTTTGACCCATTATGGGTCTAGACTCCATTTTAATAAATCATTAGGAAAAATGAATAAAAACTTATCCTTTAAATAAAAGTACTTTTAGGATGGAGTCAAGACCCATTCATACCTAAAATTTGCAGTTTAGAACAGTAAATGATCAAGATTTTTGCATAAAACGCTGTGCAGCTTAATTTGGAAACCCATATCTGTCGTGTTTACAGAATGAAAGCATATGTTTGACTCACACCATGACATTTATACTATAAACAATGCTTACAAGCCAAAAATTGATATTTCAACTGAAATTGAAAATCGTTCGTGTTTATTGCTCCAAGTGGGGGATATACAACGCCTTGTACGCCCCTGTCCTTTTGAATTTAAGAGAGATTTGAAATAAAAGTAAGCTTAAAGATGGACCAATTGTTGAACAACAAGCTTTCTTAATATAAGTACAAAACAGCACGACTATGTTGGTAGATATGACGAAGAGTAACTGTCTTATCTTCGAACGTTCTTAATTGTAGAGGAGATAAATTCGAGTATTTTGTTAAGTATTCAGTGACCTTGAATAATGTAGAGAGTCAGTTCCTGCATACTTGTGAGCACTTATATTCAACACTGTATGCTATAGTTAAACACATGGAGAATGACAGGACTTGTATATCGTTAAAAGAAAATGTCTTTATGTTAAGAATCATTCCATAGCGCGGGTTTTGAATTAAGGAATAAGGAATCATTCTTTGAGTATTATGAAGTGATAATTTTGGTCGGGGCGTGATCAAATCCAATAAAGCCCAAAGGGCTCTATGATAGATCACGCCCCGACCGATATTATCACCTCATAATATTCAAAGAACGATTCTTTATTACTTATATTTATATAATTTTCAGCAATTGTACGATTAATATTAGAGTATTAATTATGCAAACCCCGCTTGCGCGCCAACAATATGGCATTTGAATCTATTGGACTGTAAATACAAAATCGATTTGTAGTGTTATCACAAACAGGGACACTGAAAAATGTAAATATTAACTGTTACTTCAATTCATTGCAATTGTTGAGAGTTGATAACGCTTTAATTATAATCAATTTGTACGTATAGGGTTCGCACAAGTAACACTTTGTTCAGTTTATTCCATTATTTAACATACACCAGACTCATGTGAGACTAAGTATAGAATGAATTTCATTTTAACCTTTTTGTGTTGGTACAGGAACGTGTCTTTGTCTACCTGCTTCAATGAACAGGTTATACGAGGAAAAGTAATGAAAGGGTCTCAGATTTGCATTTTCCAATCTATTGATTTGACCATTTGACCATCTACTACGCGTGGTGCAGCGGGTAATCTTGTCCGGGCAAATTATAATTGACTATTGATACATGTACTTGTACAGCTGAGCTCTCTTCTTCTTATTTTCTTCATCGAATTTATCATGCTACCTTCCTAGTTAAGACAGTAAGATGGCAGCACTGATATGTAACATAATTCTAACCCTATTAGTACTTCATAGAAGTCACCAGTTCAGTTTCCCGTACAGTCGTACTTATCTATATTGATTCATGATACAATTCCAGCTGGTTTTCATCCCCTTGTGTTATAAAAACTATTGATAAGAATTATTTATTCAGACAGAAAATCAAACTTTTGCCATCGTTTTCAATACACATATTTTAAAAGATTCAGTATAGTTATGGAGTCTATGTAAATTATACAACCAACGTGTTCAGAATGTTGATAGCTTGATTTTCTTGTAGAAAGTATCTGTTCTAGTATCAGTACTGACTCTCACCACTATTGGCATTGAGCGATACCTTGGAATATGTCACCCAATGTCGGATTTCCTCCCGCGTATAAAGACAAGGGTCGCTCTAATGGGTATATGGGTCGTCGCCATGGTTATATCTATTCCGGATGTGTACTACATGACGGTGATTCCTGATAACGTCATACCTCCTACGATCAATTTACTGAAGAGCTGCCGCCCTTCAGACAGCGAGGTGGAAGTTACACAGCAACTGGTCATCTTTTTTGTGTTCTTCATTATCCCCCTCGCCATAATGGGATTCGCCTACACTAACATTTTCCTTTGTCTATGGAGGAGTACTCAGAACTTACCAAACATCAGTAAGAATTATCCTTAAGGTGGTATGGGACACTTCCATATTGTGACGTACTTCCTATCGAAATAATAAAGTGTATTTTTTTTCTTTCCCAGAGTTGTTACCTAACACCGTGGCGCAATGGGTTAAAGCGTTAGCTAAGAATCTGTAAGACAAGAGTTCGAATCCTGCTGGGACTTTTATAATTTTTACCTTTTCGAAAAATTTTAAAACATATTTTTTGGTCAAGTATTGTAAATTTGAAAATGAAGTATTTTCAATAAAATGTACATTTATCCACATTAATATCGACAGGTGTCCCATACCACCTTAAAATGAAACGTTTTTATCATACTGCGTCTAATGCAGATTTCCTTTTACGACACATTTTATCTTTTAAAATAAATCACATTTAAATCTGCAAAATGGTTTTTTTTTTTTATATAAAGCAATGAAGATAAAAACTTTTTTTTTTTTACATTTATTACTTATATTTCTTATATATCGGCCGAGTTAAAGACACATTGTGATCTTATTTCGGATACATTTAGTATTATATTACTTACAATGTACAATGTTTATGCAAATTCATTACTTGCTTGTATGTACAATGAGAGCGCAAAGAAGATATAGGAGATAATTCTATAAGAAGTTGAATTTTTTTTAAAATGTGACGTTGCGTTTGTGCGTCGTTTGACGTTAAAGGCGTAACGTTAAGTAACACCAGTATTGTGTGCGACGTCTTAATATATCAGTATTCATTTATACACCATTTTAAAAAAAAGTCAAGTTTTGATACGCCTCTTCTATCACTTCTGGTTGAAAGACAAATCTAAAACTTAAAAAAAAAAAAATTAGCATAAAGCACCTGGATGATGAAGTTGAAATATTGTGAAATTGTTAAAAATTACGGACTCATTTTTTTTTTTAAAGTCCCGTTAACTAATTCATTTATTTTAATTCTTGTAAATGGGGGGACATGCCGAAGAAGTTCTGATATCGATTGCAGCTGGCTTCACTGATAGGTATATGTAGGAATAAAAAGAACCGATAAAAAGTGAACGAAAAATTATTATAGGATAGATTAATAATTCTAAAAGAAACATAAATCAAAATTTAAACATAAAGAGTGTTATTTAAATGAAATAAAGTTAAAAATGAAATTACCAAGAACAAATAAGGTAGTTCGTTGCCAAACTATTTGGAACCTCTCAGGACAATTTTCTCTCCTGCATTTGAAAGTACCATATAATTTAGATTACGTGGTGGACGTTGTAAGAATACAATAAGTTCGCATTTCATACATATTTTTGGAAAGTATTTAGATTAATGTTCCCTTTATTGGTTTGATTTACCTATAAGGAATTACCCCACGTCAATTTTAAAAAAAAAAAATTAAAAATAATATTTAAGGAATTTAAAAAAGCCAAAAAAAAATGTATTTACTTTCTTTATTGACCAAAGGAGCAATGTGGTTCATAGGTACATTATCCATCTTTAATTAATTATTCTTGAAGAGTCTTTCAATTTATCAAAATCTTTGGTAGAAATAGAGACACGTTTAAACTACGCCAGAGTTCCAGTTTATCAATAACATATTTGAAAATTAAGACGTTCCCCTTTCTATAGCGCATGTTTGACAGGAATCCTATCTTTTTCAGACAACGAACACTCTGCTAATACCGTCATTCAGAACCGCAAGATCACCGCCAAGATGCTAATTGTGGTGGTGGTGGCGTTCTTTGCCTGTAACCTACCCGTGCATTTACTTAATATTCTAAGGTAGTAATTCTGTCACTTAAATCCTGTTCATCGTTCTTAATGAAAGACAAATTAATATCTCTGATCACAGACACCTAGCATTAAAAATATTTCTGTTTACAGTAATATAATATCCTTTACTATGTATCATAATACAGGTAATCATCTTACTATGATAATGATAAGAAATGTTTTTAGCCTCGGGTGTTTGTGCCTTTGATGACTTATTAAGCAGCTTGCTAGATTAGTTCTTGAATAAGCATTCTTTTATTGGGAAGGAAAAAATACTTAAGCATTATCTTGCTCATTATTCTGCAATATCAAAATATTTTCTTCTTAACTTATATTTTTGCACAATTTTAATTCCCTTTTATGGTCTTAATTTGAATACATCTGTGTTGATTGCGTAATATTTTTACGCAGGTATGTAGGAGTGTTGGTAACCGTGGAACATGCGAAAATTAAGTCGTTTGCATTGTCGTCACACCTCCTCCTATATACGAGTTCAGCCATTAACCCAGTCATCTACACCATCATGAGCGGTCAGTTTCTTGTAATGATGGTGAAATAAAAATCATAAAAATCAGCCATGTTAATCCTATTCAGTGACATCATTCACTAAAACAATAACCTTTTGATTTTCTTTCAGGAAAATTCAGAACGGCATTCCGTCAGATGATCTGTAAAGATGTCACCATCTGCAAGTGTAAGAGAATGGTCAAAAACCGAAGTAAGTCGACGTCGCTTATTGGTCGGGTATGCTGACCACACTTAGATCATAATGTATGCAAAACTTAAAATAAAAACCCACCTAGATATAATATTCTATTCATAGATCTTGTACTTGCATTAAAAAACAAGCCCGGTCTTACTTTAATTGGTGTTTGATTTTTGGGTTCGTTTTATATATGAAAAAATGTTTGTTAGAATAAGATCACAGCGTGTTTTGTTTCGAATAGACTCATGCAAAACAAACTTTCTATTGATTTCATCTATAAACGTGTACTGTAATTAAGCCAAAACGGCAACATGACATTTATAAACGCCATGTTTGACGTCTTTTGAGGTAATATAACACACGGAAATCTACAATGTACATTTAGATAATTTCATTTATTTCAGGCCATTCACAGACCACAGACAGGTATATCACGTTTCTGTTGTGATACACTACTAATTTTTGTTAATCTCCCACACGGCCCAATTTTGTTTGACGATCTATTTGAAGACAATTTTTATTTTTCAGAATGGTATTTCCAAGCGGACTGTTGTTTATTTCAGATGGTCTTTGGTTTTATTACGCCGTATTGTAGTTTGCCGTGTAAACATCTGTTTATGATGTATTGATTATGAAAATTATGTATCATGTTATCGATAACTCTTGAATCTTTTTAGCTTGCTCATTCCAATCGTTTTTATTGTGTATCTTATTGGTTTGGAAACCTTGGTAGACAATGTAAATAATAAATAAAATGGACAGTACAATTGAACATATAACTGTATGTTGCGCGGTATAAGACTGAGGAAGAAAAACCTTCAAAAACCTTCTTAAATTGACTCTAAACACTAGTAGATTATCAATCCATTTTATCTGGTGTATCATCTCCATCTCATTAATTGGAACAAAGACTCAATTCAATATTTTCGTCAAAAAAGGGTCCGATGCATAATATCTAAAGTAGGTGCATACAAAAAAGCAATCTGTTTCAGTTTTTTTTTTTTTGGCTTTTTTTTAATTTTGTGAACAGAATTGCATGTTGTTACTCGCAAGGCAATTTGGGGATTACATCGTTATGAAGTTTTGAATTCAGCAAAAAAATATGTTTCATGGCTAGGGAATACAATAACATTAAAACATAATTCTGTTATACGGGATTTTGTGTTCAATGATTTATCACTGGTGCAGTTATCGAGGAAAAGTCTATTCAGAAATCTATTATGAGACCTATAAAAAAACATGCATGTACTCATAAAATCAAGTGAAAAAAATTGAAGTTGAAAAAAGTCATTAGCGATGATCAATAATTCAAAATAATTATACCAATGTGGTTTCAATTTTTAAAAAAAGCACAACGACAGGGGCCACGAAAAATCCACCGGAAGAAATCTGTCTGATGACGACGTACGTCGCGAAAGGTCTGCATGACGCTTGACAGTGCAGCCTAAATACGTGGAACCTTCAAAACCCGGAGTGAAGCGCCGTGAAAAATGGATGAATCCACTCCAAGAAATTCTACCGACAGAGACAAACCATTGACATTGTGAATAACATTATATATACTTTGTCCCTTATCGTAATGTCAAATCATTTTTCTGGGTTATGAATTTTAATAAGATTCGTATTCCTTTAATAGATTTATGTACAAACAAACATCCATTTTAGCTAAAATGTGTGTTTATGAATAGGCATGCTTTTGAATTAAACCACTAAAATTGCAATATTTCTAGAACATGTTTTTGTGTTATTTACACCATTTGTTTTGAGGGTCCATGTTTGACAAATTCAATATTAACTACATGTATACGAATTAATTGTCAGGTTGTATAATTATTATAAATCTACCAGGTGACAGTATATACAAAATTTACGTCTTCATGTTGTAAATTTTGTATTTACTGTCACCCGGTATATTTAACACACGACAGAATTGTGTCCAAAAGATTTTGTTACTTGGCAAAATATTGATCGGATTTATCACAAGATAAACCAAGTGCGCATGCACCTGACTAGTTTCATCCTTTCATTAATACCGACATTTAATTTAAGCGATGCACTCCTTGACAGTTGGCCTGAATGCCTCTTTAGGTCTTCGAGCGTCTCTCATCGCCCAGGTAATGGATGCATTTTCCGTCCAGAGAGTGTCAAATATAGTGTACCCGCTAATGTGGTCGCTAATGTTTATTTTTAAGCATCTTCTTAATCACCCGGGAAATTTATTTTTGTATGAACACGGATATAGCATATTCACAGATATAGAACAGTTTTTGGTATTTTATTGCTGGGGCAACAATGAAATTAGTCCAATTAACGGTAAAAGTGTCCACCTTCTATAGAAGCATTTGACTTAGTGATGTGAATTTTCTTCTCCAAAAATATCATGTAAATAACATAACTTATTTGATACTTTCAATGATGAAATCATTTTACATATAATGACGATCCAAAACATACAATTTTGGTGTGAAATTCTACCTAAAATATTAAAAAATAAAAATAATAATCCGGATAAAGTAACGTTAACGTTAAATATTTATTAATGATCTAATAATAGATAATACACAAATAAATAATAATTACAATTAAATAAATATTGATGAAAATTGGAGATTCAAATGAAAGACATGAGTTTTAGCAGTCACGTGTTCCACATAAATTTCAGCTCTTCTGTCCAGTTGTTACCGGGGGAATTGGCTCCATAGGGCTGTTTATTGTAAAATCGGGAGAAAGCGTCCCGTAGTTTTTTCTTCGTGTCCTTGTCCGGATGGGCGGTAAAACGTACCCTGAAATTGGTTTGAATTTTTATAAATTTTAATAAATTTTATTTTGAAACATGTTTTTTTTTTTAGAATTTCGAAACTACGTTTTTCTTATTTCCTGTTTTTTTTTCCGACACAATATGTGTCAAAATAATATAAATTATCAACATTATATAAAATCTAATGATTTGTGTAAAATCGCTCAAAAATTCTTACTTTTTAGATATAAAAACGCAAAAATATGTCAAGCCATTTTTTGCTAAGAAATGTCGATATTGGGATAGTTTTAAAACTGAAACGTTGCACATTACGAAGAGATAATAAGAAAAAGTCTTGTTAAATATAGTTTAGAGTAGATCGCATGCCATGCATTTTACTCTACAGGAACGACAAATACTCTTGCATACACATTTTTTACTATGACGCAAAACAACACAAAAATCGCAATCCAAAAACATATACACACTAGTCAAACAAAATGTGCTCATTAGAGTGTTAATTAGTAGGCAGATGGTGAGTAAAATGGTTCAGCCGTGTGAAGTATAAACGTTTACTGGGGAATTTTGTAATCAATTTAGTCAAACATTCTCTTTGTTCTATCATTGCCTTTAAGTTCCATTGAGCGGCGATAATCCTTATGCCAAAAACCAATTCTACGGCGACCTGGCGATATTTGGCTGCAAGAAAAACGATTACGTCTATTACCTATAGATTTATTCGAGAGGACAGGTTTATTTTAGTCCGGGCACTGACCGGAAACCAAATAATACATTCCAAGGTTGTATTCCTGGCATCAAACATCCAGACGTCTTAACTTGAAATTAAAGAGCGATACTTTATCTTCTTTTAGATTTGTTTGCGATAAAATCGGTACTGAAGGAAAAGCATTCATACACCATTGTGAATGTATAAGGGACGTGGGTAAATGAAACTTGAATAAAGTAAAACCGTAGATGCTTGTTCAAGCAGGTCTCGACACAGTATTTTGCCCAAGTGCTTGGTGTTCCATCTACAGTACCGATGACATCATAATGCCACTGATATACTCTCAAGATATTTTTCAATGAATTCTTTTCTGCCAGTGCTATTGCATATCTACTTTTTAACAAAATTCATAGTGACTGTTCCATACTTTGGGTCAGTGTAATCTGTGATTCCTATGACCTGCGCTTAGTTTTAAAATCTATAAATGGACCTCCCATTTTTATCAATAATATAAATCAATGTATATATTTTCGAAGTAATTAAAAAATATATTTAAAAATATTTCATCGTAAAATAATAATTCACCTTGTGAATGAAATGTTCCCAGTGTCATATACGGAGGTTAAAGAGAAGAAGCAACTTCATGTTCTTGCTTATTACGTCTTAGGTGCTTGCCATACGAAGTAGTAAGATATCTTCATAAACTGAAGTGTGTTATCACTTTTGGAATACATACATTATATATATTTCTTGAAAATCATCATATGTTTTTTGCAAAAAATGTCATAAATTCAAATTATAGTCCTCTTTTATTAACATATTCTACTTTTTACCAATGTAAAAAAATAAATAAATAATTAGAGGGGAAAAAAGATTTGAGGAAGCATGCAAACTAAGATTTGAGTTTTATAAAACCCAGCTACTCAAGCAGGTACATTACATTAAAAGCACCACAGTCTACCACCATAGCGGACAGTACCAGCAGATGCATTGCAATCTTACTTCCCGATGGCCTTCAAGTTTTTATCAATTATTCCGTGTTTTATTTCGATATCAATTCCCGACATGCTAAGCGCTAGAGACGGGACCCTAATTTAGTCAAAAAAATAAAACAATCTGTTTGTGCAGGCAAAACGTGAGTATCTATACCATGTAGTTAATGGTTAAAGTCATCTACAAAAGCATTTTCATGAAATAAACAACCATATTAACAAAATAAACGTGAAGTGTTTTGTTGGAGCAAACAAAGCACCCAAACATTGAGTTGTGTTCGATTTCTTTTACTTCAATAAAATGTATTCTTTACCATCAACGCTTGTCATTGAAGCAGATTCATAAGACTGAGATTGGACTTACTGACTGTCCCAACAGACACAAACGTTTATAAGACTACCTACCCCTCCCGCTGCTTGGTGGGGGTGTTCGATGTGGCTGGGGTTGGTTTCGCTTTGTTTTCTTCTCTTGACGTCGATAGCGAGGACACGGATGCAAAATCATCCTACAAGAACCAAACACAAAAACATCATGAATTTGTCGACATCGGACAACGAGAACTATATTTGTACTACCATGTTCATATAGTATATTATACTTCATTTACATGTATTTTTATAAATACAACTATTTTTAAACATGAACATAATCGTTCGAGTCACGACTCTAGCAGGGACTTACAAGGCTGATTCTGGATGGCGTTGTGTTCTGCGCTTTCACTGGCTTTTCTAACGTTGATTTAACGTTGGTGGTTGATTCTGTGTTTGTTGTGGAAATCGAATTTTTAAAAGGGGGTGAAACAATTCCCTAAATAAAAATGAAGAAACATATTTATATTATTTTCATAATTAAATCTTATGGGGATTGTACAAACTTGATGCAGACTGTTATCTTCCCCGTACCTTGCCGTGGTTGTTCATGATATACTCAAGACCTGCTTGCTGTACTTCGTCGTAAGATTTCCGGACGGATAATATGGAACTAAGTGAATCTGGCATGGACTGCGATACCTGAGATGGCTGGTGTTGTTTGGACTTTGAGGCGCTCACTTTCTTCAGGCTGCGATCAACGGCTGGTAGCAGATCTCCTAACGGCATACAGACACTGGTGTGGGCCCTAAACAACTCAAAATTAGGGGTCCTCCGTTTCTTGGCGGATTCTGTCAAACCTTTCCTTGCACTGCTGGAAGGGTTTGCATCTCTCTGCTGTTTTTTCGATGTTGGCCTTTGGGGTAAGTGTGCAAATTTGAACTCAGGACTCGTGCAATTCACCGGGTATTGCGGCCTATCACTTTGACTTTGAGCAAATGCATTTTGTTTCACTATAGTTTTGTGCGGTTCGTAAAACGTTTTCTTATCTATTGGGGTGGCGGGTTGTTCGCCTTTTGGTGTGGTCTCATCCTCCTGCGCATTTTGAATGGTGATTTTTCTGGGAACAATTGCAGGTTTCATGTCTTCAATATTGTGGAATGAAGAACTCTCATATTGCCCTACACTCGTGTGTGATCTAGTTAACATTCTTCTCACAAACAAACTATCTTTTTCCTCTACATATCCTGTCTTGTAATACTTCAGACTCTGTCTACCAAATCTGTTGCCTCTTTCGTCCTCTGACTCTTCAAACAATGACGTTGCTCTAGGAATTTGATGCGTATATAAAAACTTTGCAAATTTCTTACCCTTCTCCGTATTTCCATTATTGTCTAAAGAAGCTTCTCGAAAACCTTGTGCCGAGAAACCATCAAAAAGACTAGTGACATCTTTATCCTCCGCGCTTGGGGTTTTGGACCCGTAACCTTCGTCTTCCTCTTCCACGGGATCGTCTTTTGATCCGTATTTTCGCGCGTAATACAATAATCGCCTAAAGGACGGGCCTTGCTCCGATCGGTCCGGTATAAAAGGCACCGGAACGCTCCGACTCCGCTTTGGAACAGCTTCATTTTTGCTCTCCAACTCTTTTTCTACAACTCTAGTTAGTACATCAATATCGTCTCTAGATTTTGTTGTTTCCTGGTAGCTCTCCTCCGACACATCGACGACTTTCTGCAGTACAGTACTTTGATTGGTTCGCACTGTGGTCAGTGATAGGGTTGTTTTGGACCGCTTTATCGGTCTAACTTGTGACTGTTCTGTTGCGGTTGCCTCTTTTACAAAGAGCCTTCGGTGCAGGCTGTTCCGCTCGAACTCTGTTGGTTCTTCTAATGCCGAACAACGGTAGTTTGGAACATGTTTATGGGTTAAATCCTCTGCTGGTGATTTCGATTTCTTTCGATCTGAAAAAAAAAACTAATTGGGATTATTTAAGACATTTCTGTAAGTTCTATTACATGATGCAAACAATCTCTCCTCCAACCCCCCCCCCCCCAAAAAAAAACCCACAATAATTTGTGTAATTAATATAAAAAACGATTTTCCAAAATTTCCCACCTTTCTTTGAGTGTAGAGCAGTTTGAAGACTCGTCCATGCAACTATGTCTGAAACAAGACGTATAATTAGTTCCAGGGTTGTTTGACATTCTATAAAGCGTAATCGTAGTTAAAATTCACGGTAGTCTTTATATTTTGATTTATTGTAGATTGATACACAATTTTAAATTTTCACTAATTACCGAGAGGGTCATTTCCAACAGGAAGATCCCAGCCATTTAGTCGCTGAAATTTGGGAGTTTTCCTATTAAAAAAAGAGAAGCTTAAAATGTAAGAAATCAACAAATATGATATACATCCTTTGTCTTTGTTACATGTATTAGTCGATGCTTCTACTTACATTTTTTGCTATAAAAGCCTTAAGTTATAAATAGGGCGAGAACCTAGTAAGTTGCCAGAACTTGTGTTCAAAGCACTGCATATAATATATACAATAAAATATGTTCAACCAATTGTAAACATATACAATTATAACATATTACGCATAGAATAATATATGCTCAAACCAACTATAACTACGTAAAACTTGAAAAGAAAACTGACTTTTCTTTATGATATTCTATAAAACCATTAAGGCTTTTTCATTATCATCTTTTATCAGTTGCTGTATTTACTCAACACTTTTTATTCATTTCAAACAGAAATATTATCACTTTTAACATAAACATGACGTAAATTGAGGGAAAAATTAATTTGAGGCAAATTTATCGCGCTGATTTTTATTAAGACATGTGTATAGTGTTTAGCAGTAAATCGTAAAAAATGTCTATACATTTATTTTTTAAAAATTAGGCACACGGAAACAGAGAGACCCTGCACAAAATTTACAGCAACTGAATCAAGAATAAAACTAAAATCAGTTTATTTTGTATAACATATATTCACTACCTCCGGAGACAAGGTGTAGTTATCAAAAGAGGACACGGCATGTTAGTTCGAACACTCCAAAGACAGAAGACGTGATACAAGTCATAACACACAATTTTAAATGGTTAACACAAATCAAGATATTACCAAACTACCAAAGTCAAAACTTGTACGTATTGCACAGTATTAATTTTACAGAAAAAAAACCCAACACCCTGCATATAAACTCACAAAATGCCAGTATCAACTAATTTTAACTAAAACCATTCACTGCATCATACAATCAACCCAAAATTCTTCACGTGATCTGACCACGTGACTCTCACAGAAACACAATACTCACATCGACTCCCTCTGTTTTGCCGAGTACATTCTTTTGAATGGAATAACTATTTACGGAAAAGTTTACTAAATTCAGTTAAATGTTATTTAAAAACTTGTTTTTGCGCAACTTTTTTAAGCAATGTGAATAACCTAATGAACAAAATTATCAACTTAAGGTTTTTTTTACACTCCGCAAAGGAGCTTAATTAAGGAGACATATTACGAGGATTAAAGATCAAATCATTTGTCACTCAAAATAGATTTATTGGCATGTTAATGGAATTCAAAATCCAACTCCTTGATTGTTTAGAACTTAACTAATTATCGTCGTTAAAATTTATTGATCAAAGTAGTAAATACCTTTTGTTACTACATATATGTGTATGTGTGTGAAAATAATGGCATACAGATGTACATAAGAAATTTAACACTTAAATTAAATCGAAAAAGGCTGTTTATAGATCTTTGCTCTATAAAACTCCATTAAATTGGCTTCTTTTGGGACCATTTTGGGTCGACTTACGTATTTCAGTTGCTGAGATACACCCAAAATGTACTTCTAGTGGAAAGCTAATCCTGAGAATTCACCGATCTCTACATTGAGAGATCACAGGGATTTTTAATGAAAGTTTCGATCTGACTGATATACCATTGAGTTGAAAAGGTAATTCTCGCAGCAGGAAAAGAACAACACTTTAATTTATTATGTTGAATGTTAAATAAAAGAGATCTATACTTTACAATAGTTCAGTGTTTGTATAATTGCTAATGTGATTGGCAAAATATCTAAATAGCTACATATATCTTCAGATGAAAGAAGGGTCTTAAAATTTTAAGGGTAACTAATGAATCAATTAAAAGCACCGTGTTCAAAATTTTATGTTTAGATGGTAGAATAAGAAAATGTCAGAGTAAAACATTTTCATTTAAGAACATCAGATGATATAGTGAAAGGTGAAGTTGAATGGCCCTACTTTTTTTTTATTTCCTTTTTTTAGTAGAGCAGTTATCTACAATCTCACTTCAAACAATACACAACATTATCGATTTTCTCCTCGAAAAGTCAATTAATCAGAGTTTGTCAAATCTGGTTTTATTATTGCGGAGATTTGTCTAAATGAGTGAACAAACACGACCAACTTTAAGAGTCATCTCAAGTACGCTGCTCGAGAGCCCTAACGGAGCTGAAGAGTTCTCCAGACAGTAGCGATCCAACGGGCACCGAAGTCGGCACGCTAATCTTGTGTTTGTACTGAAGTCTGGGGTCCTTATTATTTCCGCCAACAATGTGTGTTGATTTATAAATCAAGACACTAAATCACGCCAAAAATTCGGTTAACAACAATTCAGCATGTTCGTAAACATGTATCAATGGACCTATATCATTTTCTTCACATTTTTGGTTTTTTTTTAATTTTTTGTTTAATATTTAACGGTTCGATAAATCTCGGATCAAATTCGTGCCAAATTTTGAACAATGTTGGACCATTCATAGCAGACATAACAAATGTCTCTAACGTCTTTCCTGCGCTCAGTTGCCACATTTGTGTTAAAATATTCAATGCTAAAAGAACATTTCACGAACACTTATTAAGAGTACACATAATGCCTCCGGATAGATAGAACACAGTTAAATTTTATCAATTAAAAAATCGTTGTAATGTATATCCTTTCCCGACTATGAAAATGTAAGGGAGAGGCATTTAATGAAACACATGAACGAGTTTAGCATAGATTCATATCCAATATTTTTGAATAATGAAATTTTAAAAAAAGGGAAAACAGAAGAGGAATTGCCACCTACCGTTTTCTTCGCATCTCATTGTAGAAATACACGGAAACCCAAGCAACAATATGATTTAATCACTTCCGATAAGACAGAGCTTAATGAAATATTTAAAGGTATGACAATGCATCAAATCTAGCCGTACACACTGGAGAGTAAACATCGTAATTCATCGCTCCCTTCTCACGTACCCAGATAAAGAAATCACTTACCGAGCTATTGCCAATGGTCTCTCTCTTCGCCCTAACACCCGTTTTTCAAGGGTCTGTCTGGCCATAATTTAAAGAGCATCCTGCTCGTTGCTGAGATAAAGATCTCCTCTCATATTGAGACAAAACAAAAGGTTTAAACTGCCAAGTGATAGAAACACAATTATGTCGTGTTAATCGCCCTTGCCTATTGTTTTAAGTTCAATGCACTGATCAAAAAAATCAAATCCATCGACAGATATTTAATATCAATTCACACGGTTTCATCTTTCCATGGGAAATACTGAGCCCTCATATTCCATTTTCCTCTTGGAGTAACTTTTAAGTGGCATATTGCAGATCTGGAACAAGACGTAGGGTCAAGTATTGAAGTCTTCCAGCGGGATTAACCAAATCACACCTCACACAATCCAGTCGGGTTTAACACTAATGACCGCTGCATTCAGAATAAGTGTTTAATGCGCCCTTTGCTCTGAACACCGATTTGGTTTTAGGTCCTTTGTATTGTTGTAAGCTAAAAACTTTATTTTAATTCTACTCGTATCCATTATCTTTGATTCATATGCAGCCGAATTTTAAAACCCAAAACCCGTGTCAAGAATTTAAGTATCACGTACGAGTGTTGTTTTCGGATGTATGTTTTATGTTACCTTAAATCTCTGTGCGATTCGGTGCGACTTGGATGTAAATAAAATCTACAGAGGATCACCCCACAAAATATGGGCCCAATATACCCCGTTAAATATTGAATATTTGCAATTATATCTCAGGCATTTAACTTCAGTAATTACTTCTTTCAGAGGAAAATCTGACAGACCCATTGAAATAAAGACCAATACATCTAGAAAGGAAAATCAATTAAATACATGTATAGCTCCAATACGAATCGAAGCGACATTGCATTCTCAAAGCAGCAAGAAATGTGTATTTATAAAAGGCTTTTTGTGACCTTATTTCAAAGATAAAAATTTATAGGCTGGCATAATTGTATAATCAATCGGAGGATTAAAATATTAATGATGTAGAGCTATTTCAGTAATAGGTCAGTCTGACCGTCCATCAGGAGTTGATATTATTCACCGTGGTTGATTAGTGTTGGTACATACACAGGATCAATAGGAACGGAAGTTACCTCATCGTTGGTAACAAAAGACCAGTCTCGCAAACGCTGACTGACCGTCAGAATGCGTATTGAAGCAAGACTGGCCATCGGTGGGGCAACAGATCATATGCTTAGTCCCGAGTTATATGTTTGTCTTCATACGTTTAGCCCGAGACTGGGAGGGTTACTTTGGACATGATACTGAGAGAATTGTTAGATTAATTTACGGAGACTAATTTCATCGAGCCGTACAGGGACAATATTACACTGAAATGTATATGCAGCAAATTACATTGAATCTTATTCAGGGATCTAAACAATTACATTAAACCTAATACTGGGACAATTACAATTAACATGTCGTTTGATTAATTGATTTAGTGCTACCGTTCCCCTACAGGATATTTCTTACACGGAGTGAATCCCCTGTACGTCTCTGAAGATTGAATCGGTAATATCTATGACAATGGACCTCCCTTAAGAGCCCGAGTGTTGGACAAGAGAAACGCTTTATATATTTTTTTGTTTTGGTTGGGGATCGAGCCCACAACTAAGAACAATTTTACTAAAAGACTATCACATCAGATTGTCCTTCAGTGTATAAGGTTTTAGTAGCTCAGTGGTTAGAACGCTGACACGATACGCCACGGGTCAGAGTTCCGGTTGAAATGTATCAGACCCCGTTACATGTACCAGTACAATGGGAATCCTATAGAACTGTGGCTGGAACATCATGCTGTTCTAGAGAGAGAGAGAGAGCGGGGTTAGGGGGTCCGGACCCTTTCCTCGGACCCCCCCCCCCCCCCGGAAAAAAAAGTTTCTGGATCAGCGCATAAATATTACCATAAAAGAGTAAATAAATAATTAGAGTAAGCCTTGCTGCAAGAACGTTCTAAGTAAAAAGGTTTGTAGCTTGTGTAAAAACAAAATTGCTTATTTTTTTTTTCAAAAATAGTGTTAAGTCACATGGCGATACATGAACAATTTTTGATTTTATATTTGATAAACAATGTTACCAAATAAAATAATTAGAGTAAGCCTTGCTGCAAGAACGTTCTAAGTAAAAAGGTTTGTAGCTTGTGTAAAAACAAAAATTGCTTATTTTTTTTTCAAAAATAGTGCTAAGTCACATGGCGATACATGAACAATTTTTGCCCCCGAAATACCTTGGTGCGATAAAATGTTTCATAAAACCTTGCATCTAGTTATTCAACAGTTGCAATAAGTGTTTAACGATGTAAAAACCCATGGTTCAAAGCTCTTTCATATACTGCCATCAGTGGCTGCTATTTCTGTACTGTAACAGTCAATGACATTCCAGATCCACTGTTATCCTCAACGCAATCAGCTGCTCATCTTTGTAACAACTCGCATCTAATGCTGGGAACGAAGAAATCTGAGCTGATGAATACTTCTGATGTAAAAAAACTAAAAACATTGTCAAAACTTATTAAGAAAGTTTTCAAAGTCTGCTCTTCCTAAAACAAACTTATACAACCTACTGTATGTATTGTACTATTCATTTTTTTTTTATCTTTATTTCTACTACTGACTTGTGATCCTTGCCTGTTTTTGTGTTCATTTGTATATATCTATGTTGAACCTCATATACCAGTGAACTGGTCTTCACTGAATAAAGAATTGAATTGAAATTGAATTGAACGAACTGATAATGGCATTAATTAGATGCACACACAAAGAGTGATTTCACAGACTGTAACAGGTTGTTTTGATTAAAATTGTTGGTTACTTCTTCATGGTGTCATTGGCAGCAACGTCGGCAGTGCGTCTCCGCATGTTTATGTCGGAAAGTATTAATTGTAATGACAGACATGTAATAAAAGACGGATTCGATTCATCGCAAAGACAAATGATGTTTCATCCCTCTACAGAATTAAAAATCCCCGTGTAGACTTTGTAAATAGTTAATCAATGTTATCTTCATTCAGAGGAATTACTTAGGACTTGAAGCTGACACTCCTTAAATACACCTTCCGATTGCACGGACACGGCTTCAGTGATCACAATTACCGCAGGAAACCTTCCTCTTTAATGTCAGATCAAACTCGATACGTCTTATTTTGGGGACTAGTTTTATGACTAATTAGCATAAATCCCATTGCTTTACAAGTACAAGGTTCTATAGATAACAGAAATGATCCTATAAATATACCAACTCTGTTAAAGAAGATGGGGGAAATAAGATGATGCAAATGCCCATTGGTTTGATTGTAAAATACAATTTCAAATCTAGGTTTTTTAAAATAAATCTATTATTTGATATAAATAAATACAATCTTGCAAAAGCATCTGTTGATATTTTTTATTTTTCATCTAATATAGGCATGTAACCTGCCTTATTCCCCCATATTCTTTACTGCAACAAAGCTTTCCAAGCAGCACCAATCCAATGACTGAAATGATTACAAGAGTGAGAGCAAGTTCCGTTGATTACTATTTTCCCAAAGCTCGCTGTCTGGCTGTGACTTGGATTGTAAGGAGTCCCTATTCATCTTCTTAGTAACCCCACTAGTCACATCAGGATATTGTTAGAGAATACAAGATTTCTCAAAGATACAGTATGCTCATTAGTTTTGGAAATTATTTTTTTCATTTTGCTTATCATTTTTTGTAATGATGAACCTGATAACTAATAGATTCTGATTGAAAATAATGAAGTTTCCTTGTACACACTTCTTTCCATCAGATTGGGAACACATTCCTGTGATTGTTGTTCCAGGCACATGTCATCTTAAGTTGTCAGCCTGTTAGCTTGCAATACAGACAAGATTGCCAGACCTACATGTAAGTGGTCTTGGCCTCAAAATGAGTCACTCATAACCACATCTACAGGAACAAGTTTGTATCTAGAGTAAGATTTATAAATTTTCAAAGTACGAGCTCTAAAAAATAGCATTCAGAAATTCATGGAAACATGGAGACAACAAAGATTGAAGTGGCGTTTTCTCTTTTCAAGGTCAGTGTGTAATAATGATTGCAAAACACATAGTGCTGGTTTAATAAAACTTTATCTATGACCATTACAGCTGAACTGCTTATATTATACATAACAATATTAACAGTGACTCCAGGCAACTTAGGATCAGTATATATCACACTTTTCCAGTATAATGGTGATATTTCATGTAGTCAGCATACAGCATTTTGAACACCTCTTTCACACCCTGGTTCAGAACCACATGTAATTGAGAGATGGCATGAGTGTCGCATATGTCTAGGATAGCACAGACAGCAGGAATCAAGGCACGCTGAAAAACATGATATTCACTTATCATAGCAGCAACCAACTAATGATACTGCAGTTACAATATGTCTTTAGTTGACAGTATGACCATGTAGCTACAACTGTCTAACAATAATGAAAATTCAAAAGTTCTCTGTGCCAATAATGCTTATTCATCAGATTTAATGTATAATTCATTTTGAAAATCATTGCGGCTATTGAAAATATAAGTCTAAACAGATGTTTAACATTTCAATATATTAAAAAACCTCAGCAAAATTCATGTTTTATTCATTTGACTTTTGGATGAAATATTAGTACAACTATTAAAATCTAAAAGGAATAGAAAGAAAAGCAGATTCTGAAGAATGCCTTAATAAGATCTGATTTCTGAGATTTTTTCTCCAATGCATTAACTAATTCCCTGTTACCTTGACGACTGGATGTAAGGTGACTTTCTGAACCTCTGTCACATAATTGGCCACCATGTACACGGCTACCTTGGAGAACTCTGGTTTGTGAGAAGCCATCAGTACATACAACCTAGACAATGATTACAACCTACATGTTATTTTTAGGTGTTTGTTTAACAGATTCTTGGAGCTAATGATTAAGGCTGGGAATACATGTATGTCCCTTTAATTGGTTACATGTTGTTTTGAACACATAAGTTAGTTACCTAGTTTGGGCTTCCCCTGATTGACAATCAACATCATATGTATACATATAACTTCTTTAAAGGAATATTTTACAATGTCGATTATCAGTAATCTAATGACCGGTAATCTAATGAGTGCATACCAAAGGTCCACACCACTCAATATACATTTACAATGAAAGATTTACGATGATAGAAAAATGCAATTAAAAATCAAAATCCCCAAAAAATTGCCAATTATGGTACACTAATATGATTTATGTGTTGTAGATGTATGATAATGCTATATTCAGTAGAAATTTTATTATTTCTACAGTTGTATCTATATATATAACTACATTGTAATTAATCATTTAATATATTAGACTGCAAGCATGTTTTATGTACAGACATTAATGATTAAGTTCATTTACCTTCAAATGACATAAAATATATACATATTTATATATATGTATTATTATTATAAATGTATACATGTAATAGGTCTCTTTCATACATAACAGATAGACTGTTAAAATCCAACAACTACACAGTACATTATATTCTCCACTTACTTGTTCAAGAGGTGAGCACATTGCTTGGCATCATTGATGCTGTCTTTATCAATCAAGGTGTCCTGGTTGCCAAAGGTAATCAAACATTTCATCAAATGTACTTGTGTTAAGAAAATAATCCATCCCTAATATCAATTAATGGCTACATTTGCAGGGGCGGATCCAGGATTCGAAGTTAGAGGGGCGCAAGTTTTAGGCAAGGGGTCTGGGGGCCACCTGAAGGCCCCAGTGGGTCCAGGGTAAAGCCCTGGTTGGGGTCCAGGGGGCTTTGCCCCCGGAAGCTCCTGGATTCTAGAGATTTTGTAGGGTAAAAATGAAGTCTTCAAATTTAGACTTTTGTGATATTTCTTCTCGTGAGTATACTTAAAAGTAAAACAATTGTTTACAATTTTTAAAGGTTTGGAGATTTAAGACCTGCAGTAATCCCATCTAAAACCTCTGCCTTGGAGAAATGTAAAGAACATTTCCTTTTAATGTTTCAGGGGTACAGGGGGTAAAGCCCCTGGAAGCTCCTGGATTCTAGAGATTTTGTAGGATAATATTGAAGCAGATGCGCCCCCCTTGAATCTGCCACTGATTTGTAATATATCTATATTTCCTTTTACAAAATCTTTTTTACAACAGACTTTTTATTATGCTTTCATCACTATTGATTGCAGCATCAAAAGAATCAAGTCTTTCAATAATACATGTTGATAACTTTTAATTAAACAGTCTATGTAAGTGAAAGAGCACGTTGCCAACAAGAAATACCATACCTAAGCTAGTACTTGTAGTTGACTGCATTGGATTATCAATCATAGTAATAAATGTTTAACAAATTGGATAAAATAGACTCTCAAATTACGGTACATATTTTCTTATACAATGCCCATGCACTGACTATTATTAAAGATTCTATCAAATACATTTGTGGTGAAAGGATATGATTTGCACAGCTAATGAAGGTCGGAATGACCTTGAAGACTGTCTCTGTGTGATGAACTATCAAAGATGTCAGCACACCACACACAGCAAGGAATGCTGGGAAGTGAGTCAAGATGCATGATGGGATATAACCACAACTCTGTAGAGCCATTGTTGCACACTGAGAAGACATTAATGCCTGAAAAAAATATATATATATGTACATATAAATATTTACTTAAAAGTAACCCCACTATAAAAATATAATAATTCTGTTAAAATTATTGAATCTGCCTTCTATCAAAGAGTTCTGCTTGAAGATGTCTTATTTTGCAAATCTTGTCTATCAAATTTGAAAAATCCAGACTCTTGGTTTAGCAGGCAACTTGTTCCTGGCAAAAACTGGTCCAGAACTAGTATATTAGTATAAATTAACAAGACTATTCCTTTAATGGAGTCTGGTTAAAAATAAAATGTTATCTTAAACCCACACTTTAACAATCAACTTTATTAATAATTACTAATTTTGTATTAGTAATTGCTGACTTCACTGCTAATTAAACAATTAAGTGTTCAGAGAAGAGTTTACTTGAATTAAATCATCACCTTAACCACTAAAGACATTCTAAAGCACCAATGAGCAGTATTATCTTAATATCAAGTTTTACTAAAAATGACAAATGTCGAATGAAAGTCTCCGAGTATTAATCAAGAAGTTTTTTGTTTAAGAGACTGTCTGTCACTTTCTGGGATGGCAGATTGAAATAACTAATCTAATGTAACTCTGTACCCATATACAGGAACTTGACATTCATCTCATTTATTCTTGATTGGTTGATTGGTGTTTTTGTTAACACTATGAAAAACCATGAATTTTTCATGCACCTACACAAGATTTAAATAATAATCTAATTAAAATATACTGTTTGGTGATTCATGTTGGTATGAAGCATGTGCCTGTGGGATTTCCTAGCTATGGGGAACATTTCAGAATTCTTTTTTTCTGCAATGATCTCTACCTCAATCCACTGATGAAAGCTTTAAACTGTTTAATGAATATTCTTTTTCTGAATCTATTGTGTCTTCAGTTATCCATGTAAATTAATCAAAATTATCTTCAATAACAGAATAATTATATTTTACAAAGAAGGAAAAACCAATTCTTCTTTGTATGGCAGGTTTACTCAGCACACCTCAGTTTATTTGTACCTAATGCTGTAGGTGACAAAATCAGTTGAGGTTTGTAAAATTTTAGAAGATCAAAAAACACAGCATTTTTGAGGTGTACTATGAAAATACAAATAGTCGACTGGTTGGGGACTACTAAGAGCTGAATAATTCTTACAGGACCAAAGTTCAGCATGTCGGACTGACAGGTCAGTATAGGGACTATAAGATGGCGAAAGATGCCCTCCTCTTTGATGTCCTTCAGTTGTATAATGGTTGACTGAAAGTTTATCATCATCTGAAAGATAAAACAACACAAAACATAGCAATTTTATTAAAGAATTGAAAACAGAAATTAAACAAGGAATCACATCTCTTAATACCCTCTTTTTTAAACCCATTTAAAACAGTTAACTAATTGTTACCATGCACTCTTAAACTAGCGCAACACTTCAATTTATAGAGTTTCTATGGTTAACTAATAACCCATTAGACCCACATTAAAATTTTGAATAAAGAAAATTCTCTCTGTATAAACTTATATAAACTTAATCTTTTAGAATATTCTATATAACATCCAGGGGAAAAACACATCTTAGTCTGTATAATAAATTAAAAAAATAATAATGCTGAAACAGTGAGAGTTATGTTTTACTACATGTGTATAGATTAAATAGTTTATGGCTGAAAAAATCATATAAAAGATGACTATCTCCAAAATTTCCAAAGACATTTGGGTTGTGTTCATGCAAGCATGTATCATTCATAATTCCATTTTTACAACTTCTTATATTTACACCAATTTAGAACAACATATTTTACAATTCTCTTTGAGACTATGGGTAGCATGAAGTTAATTCCTAGAGTTGATCCACAAAATTAAATACCCATTGAAGTGCAATATCTATACTAATATTATATTTTATTGATAACATCATTGGCCACAAATTTATGTATAATCCTTGAAACTGTGATTTTCACTAAAACCACAAAAATTGTTGCCCTTGAATATTAATGAAACCATAGTAACTGAATTCTCTTAGAGGAACAGAAAATTAATAAAATAACTGATGAGCAGTAATTTTTTTTGCATGTTCCCCATCTTAGCCAGCCAAGTGTTCGATTCATTATTCTTGATCTTCCCTATGGCCAATTTGGCAAAGACTTGTAAGACCTGGCATAACATGCTTAAACTTTTCAAAGCATCCAATCAAATTGCTCCTTTTATATATCAGCTTGTTCACAGAAAAGCTTAATTCTAATTACCTTGTCACATGTCATGTAAGTTATACTGAAGAAGCAATAAAAAGCTGTTCAAGGGTTACATTAAAATTTTTGGTGTTCTTAATCATATAGCATAGATCATTATTTACTTTCCAAAGCAATGATAAGCTGGAAAAATACAATGTATATTTTCAGTATTTGTTTTACCTTATGTTTAAGCCATGATGTTGCCATTGTTAACATGACTATGTTTTTTCACAAATGTTAACTCTGAAGAACTGCTAGATGTCATTAATGAATTACCTAGGCAAGATCCACCTACATGTAGGTCAAGATTAAAATAAACAAATAGGACCCTTAGCTAGCTAAGTTGCAGGCTCCCTTTCATACACAGTTGCGGCTCTCATTAAACAGACATCAGAATGATATTTACCTCATCTATCGCACGTACGACCACTGATCCTTTTTTTTCTGTTAATTCATTCTGTATCACTTGATTCCACAAGTGGAGAGAGGCTAGCACACGGCAAAAGTCTTCTTCTACCAGTTCTCTCAAACTCTGCAAAGGTAAAATAATAACAAAACTGTTAGGCAAATTGAAACCTAATTTTTCAAAGCAAACAGTCTCCAAAACTTTTTTAACTTCTAAGGAGATTGTACACTAACAATAGGTAGAATAGATATCGAAGGACAAGTCAACAAACCAATGGATACATACGCAATCAGAGAGCAGTGTTTCAACAAGTATCTGAAACTGATCAGCATCCAGGGAGAAAACTAAGGCTCCAATAGTACTCTGGATCTGCTTAAAAACCAGTTTCCTGCCATCAACTGACAAACATCCATCATAAATCATTTTCTTCTTCATCCAATGCCAACTTTGTTCTTTCTCTCTATCATGCAATGGTGACACAATGTGGTCATCTGTAAAGTACAGCGGCTTTTCCACTGGTTCTCTTCCAAGATGGCTGGTCTCTACAGTTCCCTTCTGTCTGTTGCCATGGATAAAGAAATTATAGAATAGCTTCTTCAAAGTCCTCCACAAAATAAGTTTTTGTTCCGAGCTAAGAAGATCTTTTTTTGTGTCTTTGCACAAACACAAACTTTCCAAAAAGCCCAAGGACGCACTTGTAACCAGAACATCCTCCTGTTAAACATTAATTCACTCATTATTTTTATGCTTTTACTCATTATTTTTATGCTTTTAGAATAACTTTTAAAATATGATACTTAAACTTTTTTTTGAAAATTCATTCCAAAGTACCGGTAATCCATTTTAGTAGTGCTAAAATAAGTTATAAATTGTATCAATAATTCAGTATCTACTAGTATTTTCAGATGAGATGTGAATTACACTTGGATAGCTTAATTCTCTCATGGTTGAATATTATGGGGGCTTAAATTGAATGAAAGTCAGATTCTTCTTAAATTAATTTCACTTAAAACAAAATTGATCTTTTGTCAAGTATAACTTATTTCAAATTATGAATTTTTATAAGTAATATATATCAGTTCTAAATGTATTTGATTCCAAAACAATCTTTAGCTAATTATTCTATCAATGGGTAAATACCCTCTGTCAAATACTGTATAACATTTGGCAGTCTATTTAGGTTTTTTATTCCTGGAAAGCAACTTTCTCTAAATCAAGTGTACTGCAAGTGTTATACCTTGCATTGATGTAAAAGATGGGTACTTTCAGAGTTATGTTTGTTCAAATCCACACCAACTTGTTGAAAAATCAATTTCCACCAAATAAAGTTCACAATATAATACAGTTACAGTACCCTGGCTTCTCCTTTATTCTCAAAAGTCAATTGCATGTAATAGATTGTCATACACAGTACTATATTCCCTTCTGCCATAAATAATTGACCATTGACTGATAAATAGTCAAAAAAACTATTATCGATAAACAAATTTTCTTTAGAAATTTTGTACAACCGATATTATCATGATTGGAGTTATTATTTACATAACAAAAATGAAATAAGTCATAGATCTCTCTCCCCAGTTACATTCATGCACATGGAAGCATTTAATTGTTTTTGTTGAAAACAAAAATTTGATATGCAAAATCAGAAGATATAGCATGGACATAACAGAACACGTTTTTATTTGTAGCTCGACATCACAAAACAAG
The DNA here is from genome assembly GCA_033439105.1 of Magallana nippona. NCBI lineage: Eukaryota > Metazoa > Mollusca > Bivalvia > Ostreida > Ostreidae > Magallana > Magallana nippona. The sequence continues at coordinate 8,693,655 of CM065925.1, forward strand.
GGGTCTTTTCATAAAGAAGATTTTTCGAAGTTAACAAATTTTTATATTGTAATTGATGCATTGAGAAATATCTAAGGAGTTTCTTAGTTTTATTAACTTTGTAAACAGTAGCCAAAAAAGAAAATGCACGTCAACAATCTGCACGACTTTGAGATTGTTCAGTACTTGAACACTCCTAATTATTTCCAGTTCTTACTTCTGGATTTTCCAAGACCTTCAGACAGAATTGGTGGACACCACTGACATTCCCCTGGATTATCTGGTCTTTAGGTAGGATTCCCACAACAGCAGACATCACCTGTACGTGATTGGTTGTTAATGTCTCCGTTGATTTCCTGTCTTTGGCATAGTGAGACTGCAGGTTTTGGTACACTTGTGAGACAGCTGTCTGACACAGGCTCATTACCTCCTCTTTTAGATATGACCTATTCAAAAGCTGAAATATACAAACAACAAATATAACAGGAGGCTCATGGGCAAATTGCTTACCTGAGCAACAATGTCAAATTTTGACCAAATACTTTTTATGACCCTACTAGCTTGACTAGATTGAATACAGTGAATAGCAAAAATGTCTTAATCCTCATTAATTTCATGTTATTTAGCATTTATTTATTTAAATACTATAAAAGTAACTATTTTTACTGTGACATATTTTTGCAATTTTGGTTTAATTTGCGAGCTTGAAATTCCATGTGATTGCCTAACATGCAAATGCTGAACCTTAATTATTATAGGCATCAAATTTTTTTCTGCTTGATGTATCAATTAATTGATATAATCTCACAGCTTTTTTTAAAATGCAGACTGCACATACTTAATTAAATTTTATATAACATTAATAAAAACAAACCTTAAAATTCTAGGCTTCTATTTAAAACCAGAAAAAGGTATTTTTAGTTTTATGAAATTTATTGTGGCGCAAACAAACTATCGCCAATTTCTCATTATGACACAGTGCCACACCTGGGCCCTTTTCACAGTCACAGTCACATATTTCAATATTTTTTGTAATAACAAAGTTTATAACATATTTATGAAAAGAATTTAAAGATCATACTAGCATCCAAGTATTTTAATGAATTAAACCTACATTTTTCTTTAAATTAGATTTTCTATCCTTTTTATTTCTAGACTTGTTAAAATAGGAATTGACACTAACGTTGACGCCAAGGGTATAGCATAAGCTCACCAGACTAGTCTTGGTGAGCTAAAAATGTGGAAAGTTAATGCAAACCTCAATGAAACAGACATATAGACAAATAAGCAGTAAAGCTCACTTGAGCTTTCAGAAAACAGATAGATGATATTGGAAATTAGAGGTCAAAATGCAGAATGTAAATAGCAAGTTATTGATTTAGAGATATTTATAGAATTAATTTTAACTGTTAATGTCAAGAATAATATTAAAAGATATGAATCATATCGGCCATTATCTGTCCGTAGGCTGTCCAGTTAGCAGACAAACAATATTGTTAATGCCAAATTGTCTGTTTTCCTGACTGTCCCATCATCTTTAGATGCTTGTACATTTATGAATGTATTCCAGTTTTATGCTTAAAAGTCATTAGTATCAATATCGACAGATTTTTTTGTCTAAATTCATAAAGCATCAGGTTCCAGACCCTAAGATTTTAAGTTTAACTATGGTAGAGACTTTTGTTCATGTATAAATATGATTTGTAATAAATCTCAGAAAATTTTTAAAATCAAAAACCTGCATTTTACTGTCATTTCAATATTAAGCAGTTTTTGAAATATTCTTCTGCAAAAATTAATTGGTTCCTTCATATTAAGTATGAAACTTCAATCAAAGCATTTTACCTTTTTATTAACATCTATTTACATCTTACTATGAATCTGTCTTTTCAATTATTCATAATTTATATAAACATGCTGTACATGAAACTGACAGTCAATCTAACTGCGTTGTAAAATAACAGTAGTATGCAACGAACAGAAACAGATTCAATAGATTATACTTTACCTGTGAAATTTCCTTAAGAATTGGTACCAAAAAACATGGAACTTCCTGTGAATTCTGCAATTTCTGCAAAATACAGATATGCCCTTAAAGACGACGGACCTAATTCGATTTGCGCAGATATATCGCGCATCTAAAAGGTGTGATTATTATGAAAATCAAATTCTCAATATTTCGTAACAATCACTAAAACACAATGAACAAGAGATGTTTGTGAAACACTTATGCCCCACCCCCTCCCTTGGACCTCTGTGAAAAAATGAATGGAAACTGCAAAAAATTGAAATTTTTCTAAGTTCAAGGGGCATAAATCTGTCAAAAATTGTTCGATCGTACCCCAAATCGAACTTGACCTAGATATTCCTATGATAAATCTGTACATCAAATTTCATTTCAGTATGTACAACCTCTGCAAAAAAATGCATGGAAACTGCAAATAATTGGAATTCCAAGTATAAGGGGCATGAATGTGTCAAAAATTGTTCGATCGTACCCCAAATCGAACTTGACCTAGATATTTTTATGAGAAATCTATGTATCAAATTTCATTTCAGTATATGCAACCTCTGCATAGGAAATGAACTGAAACTGCAAATAATTGGAATTTTTCTAAGTCCACGGGGGATAAATCTGTCAAAAATTGTTCGATCGTACCCAAAATTGAACTTGACCTAGATATTCTTATGAGAAATCTGTATGCCGAATTTCATTTCAGTATGTGCACTCTCTGCTTAGAAAATGAATGGAAACCATTGGTGGACCGACTGACTGACATACTGCAGCAAAGCAATATGCCCTCCCTTCTTTGAAGAGATATATCTGTTCTACATCATCAATACACACTTCATATAGTGCAAGTAGTGGTTGAACTTCGTATAATTAAAACATACTAAAATGCGCTTTTTTAACATTATTTAACATGCACAAATTTCTTTAGGGGATGTCTCAGTTCAGAGTTTTACATAAGCTCAATTTATTCATAACCATCTACAAAGATTAGTTCACACCCTTATAGCTCTTTTGTTTCATAAATCAACCTCAAAATGATGTACATGACCTTTACTGAGTTTGCGCAGTATTTTTATGTAAAATTGAAAAAAAATAACAACACACCGCACTTTGACATATGCCACCAAGAAACGAAGTCAATGACGTGGTAATTTTTTATATGATATTAACTGATAATCATCATTTAAATATCATATTTCAATTTGGATAGAAAATCTATTGCAGAATTTTTTAATAATTATTTTTTCTCTCACATGAATGCTTTTTTACGAAAGCCCATTGAGCTCATTTTGGTAGGTAAAATTTTTTTTTTTTTTCACGAATAAACGTGTTACTTTCGCGAATAAACGCATTATTTTTGCAAATAAACGTGCAACCTCCACGTTTATTCGTGAAACTTTCGCGAATAAACGCGAAACTTACGTGATATAACATGAAACTTTCGTGAATAAACGCATTACTTTCGCAAATTAACATGTTACTTTCACGAATAAACGCATTAATTTAACGAATAAACGTGTTACCTTCGAGAATTACCGCAAATAAACCTGTAAAATTTGCGTTAAATCGCGAACTTTTGCATACATGTACGGATTACATTAAGCGTATTTCCAATCAATATCAGTTCAATTTTTGTTTTATATTTGGACAGGATGAAAATAGTTTTACGGTTCAATTATCTTGATGTTCAGTATACTTCCTATAACAGTTTATAATAAATTGACATTTAAACTGTTAATTTTGTCAGCATATAAATATTCCACAGTGATTATATCTAAATATTTACACGTGCATCAAAGATATAAAAAGGTCCGATAATACAATGTAAATGAAATATGTAGTTGTAAAGCATTTATAAATAGAAAGAATTTTTTATATTGATTCACAAAAATATCAAACTACAAAGGTGATCTAAAATCAATGTCACATAATTATGCATCACACTTTTCATGAGCACTGTATTATAAAAATTATCAACTTTGTATAATCACAAGTTTTATAGATTACCATTAGTAAATTGAAAGGATAAAATTGTTCAAAACCTTATACATAAGTCATATCGTCGCGACATGAATAAGGTCTAGTGTGACGTATTTATTTCAGAGAAATATGACTTATTAAGAATTTGGAAAAAGTTTCATTCCACATATTTTTTCTAGGTATTGTTCATATTTAGAGAACGTAGTTTTGCCTCTTAATGTATCAAATATAAATGGAATTTATCTTTTATCTTTTTAAGATTTCCTATGCTTGAATTATATTACAAGTAAGCTACAAAAGGAAAGGCTACATCTAATTCATTATGTTTTTTAAGGCTATTGTTTAAAATAACAATATATTAATGTTTCGCGTTTATTCGCGATAGTAACACATTAATTTGCAAAAGTCACACGTTTATTCACGATATAACGCGTTATATCATGAAAGTTTCGCATTTATTCACAAAAGTTACATGTTTATTTGCGAAAGTAACTCGTTAATTTGCGAAAGTTACACATTTATTCGCGAAAGTAACATGTTATATCGCGAAAGTTATGCATTAATCGTAAATTTTTTTTTTTGTTACCTACGAAAATGAGCTTAATGGGCTTTCGTACTTTTTTCCATTATGTTCAATTGAAAAAGAGAAGTGATACAAACATTTTTTGAAATGGTCCCTACTAAAAATCTACCGATAATTCAATTTTTTTGTTTTTTTTCCATTGATTTTGATATATCTTTAGTAACTCTAACTCATATAAAATTTTCAAGAAAATCACTATTGTAGAAGTGAATTGGATCCATCGTCCTTAAAACCTTGGGCTACCATTCCCCAACATTTGACATTTACTGCAATTCATTAAAGAAACTTCAACACGATTTCTGAGAAGTTTTAAACCTCGGCTGAAATATTGAGATGATCTGTAATGAATATCAATTTTGTGGATTTTAGCTTGATGTGAAAAATGTGTGTCAAAATGGTGACAAACTTTTAAATCTCCAGACACCTTTCCCCAAAAATGCATTAATTGGCAGCAAAGTTTGATGGCCTCACTACTGCACACAAAAAAGGTTACAGAAGTATGGACATAGTCATATGGATGGATGACAAGCCAAAAAATTGGTTTTGAAAAATAATTTTGAACAGCATAAATTGAGTGCACATTCTAAGTTTAACTGAAAGTGTAACATGTTGAATGTTTAACATATATTGTACTATCATAGTAGATCAGATACACATTCCAGTTTTGGCAGTGTAAACATATGTCATCAAAATGAATACCGTATATCATGAGAAAAGCTATGTCAAAGATCCTTAAAATGCTATGATCAAAATATTTCTAAAAAACCTTGGTGATGATATTCAACAGATTTGGGAGTGTCTGAAAATCAGTCACCATCACTCTACAGGACATCTCCAGGAGGAGCTCAAACTTCCGGCAAAGACACCAGGAGAACTGAAAAGGAAATAGAAAAATGAAAGAGTAAGTTCCAGTTTGGTTATATCTTCTGTAACTAAAGAACTTTAAAATCCTAGAAATAGAATATGTATAGGGCATTATATGGCTTTAATACGTATTAAAGACTGGGATTGTCTTTATCTAATTTACAGGTAAATGTCCAATAAAAAACACTAGTTCAATATCGTAATATGTCTGATTTCTCTTAAGGTAGACATTTACAGAGCACTCATGTCTTGTGGGAGGGGGTTTGTGTGTGAATAAACACAATAACTCTATTTTTTCCAGATTTATTTACTTTTGAACACCAAAATTTCTAATAAATAAGATAAATTTTCTAAAGTTTATCTTTTCATATGATATATAAAATATGACAAAATTGTATAAAAATTTGACATTTGGTAAATCGTGGGTTTGTGAGCCTCTTTATCTCCCACGAGTACAAACTGTAACTTGGTCAGAGTCTATCCTCATTGGTTGAATTTACAAGCATTAAAACTATGTGTCTGGCTTCCTCATATACATATTACAATGAAAAAACTCAGTAAATCAACCCACCAATTTCCTCTTCCTGGTTATTACGGAGTTTAACCAAGAGAAATAGCTGTCGATGTTGAGCAGGTGAAAAAGAGGCACCTGTCCCACTTTCTCCACAATCTGTATGAGTAATGTAATGATCTTATCTAACATCTCAGCCTCTGTCTTTTGTTCAGTGGATATTCCCTGTGACAACAGAGCCAATCCTCCCAAGAACCCACGAAGCTTCTCTTCTGGTGAGTGGTCACTTTGCTGGATGACCTCAATAATCTAAAGTACAATGAAGTGTGAACAAGTACATGTAAAACCATAAAAAAAGTTCTTAATACATATCATGTTATCAATAATCAATGTTAACTTACATTATCAATTAAAACATTTTTATATTCAATTTCAGTCAAATATTGGAAAAACCAGTAGTAGTATTGCCTCATTTCCACTTGCATGCTAAATTTAGTTTTTTTTAAAAAATCTCTAGAATCTTCTTTTAAGTCAATATTGAATTATGACTCATAATTATGTAATTATATGATGATGTTTCATGTTCCAGGGCTCCACAAACCTGTATACAATTCACCAACAAAGATGTCTCCACTTCCAGAAGACATTTCCCCTCACTACTGAGCATTCCTTCATTGACCAGACTAGATATGTGCTGCAGTTTCTTCATTTGCTCACTGCAACAGATAAACAATTGGATTCATTGCAAGACCATGAAATAAAATTCTGAAACATATAGTTATCTTGTATACATGTATCTGCTTTTAACAACAAGGCCTGGTTTGAAAGCTGGCATAACAGTTCTGTGGGCCATAATGTTCAAGTGATCAACATGCAGTGATAAAATGTGACCTTTGTAATGAATCATTCCTGATATACAATATCTAAATACATAAAACTCAATTCTGTTAACCAAAAGGATGATAAAAAAACAGGGATTGACCTGTCAGAGGGTCTCATTTTTGCATTTTAATCTTCACTTTGGAGTCTAAAACCTAATCTGAATTTGATGTTTGAAAAACATTTATAAAAAAAAAAGGGGGGGGGGTCCAAAATTAAAATATGGCAGCAACATGTTACCCGAGTGACTAAAGTGACCTAAAAAAAAAAATTTACTGTTCACTATACGGCCACATTTGTCATCCCACCCCCCCCAACAAATAAAAAGCCTCAACCCCTGCCCCATGGGCAGTAAATTTCACAATTTAAAAACAGTCCAACAATACACTATGTACATAATAATCATGCATTTACATTATCTCCTACGGAAGCCTGTTGGTGCCACGTAGGAAAAATATTTTATCTGGCGGCCGCCAGATAATTTTCTGGCGGCCGCCACTTATTATTTGGCGGCCGCCACTTATTTATCTGGCGGCCGCCACTTAATATCTGGCGGCCGCCACATAATTTATCTGGCGGCCGCCACTTAATATCTGGCGGCCGCCACAAAATTTATCTGGCGGCCGCCACTTAATATCTGGCGGCCGCCACATAATTATCTGGCGGCCGCCACATAAATTATTTTGCAAAAGGAGAGTGTAAGAAGATGGACGTTGACACAGCCGTTGCTTTTTATTTTCATATGGGGTTTACCTACAAAGAAATTTTGTGTTCTCTGGCAGTTAATCATCGAATTATTATTAGTTTAAGAACTCTTAAACGAGTGTTATGTCGACAAAATCTTTTTCGTCGCAAAAATTACACTGATATCATTGATGTCGCCATTTTTATTTACACACAACTTCGTGGATCTGGTTGCATGCATGGATACAGATGGATGCATCAAAAGTGTCTCAAAGAAGGTATGACAGTTCCGAGGAATGTGGTTTATAGTTTAATGCAAATTCTGGATCCCATGGGCATTGAAGTTAGAAGGAAGGGCCGTTTGAGAAGAAGACAGTATTTTGCCAAAGGTCCAAATTATTTGTGGCACGTGGATTCTTACGACAAATTAAAACCATACGGATTATGTATCAGTGGTTGTATTGATGGATTTTCGAGGCAAATTATGTGGTTAAATGTGTACCATACAAGCAGCAATCCACGTGTAATCGCGGGATACTATATGGAAACGGTTACAGAATTACTTGGGTGTCCTCAAATGGTAAGGGGAGACATGGGAACTGAGAATGGGCATATAGCGCGAATGCAGTCGTTGTTGTCAGGAGAAGAGAGCTTTCTATATGGCGCAAGCATGCATAATCAAAGAATAGAAAGTTTCTGGTGTACACTTAGAAAGGAGTGCTCTCAGTTTTGGATGGATACCCTGGGATCATTAAAGAATCGTGCTGACTTCACTGGTAGTGCTGTCGATATAAGTCTGATACAGTTTTGTTTCACAGCTTTAGTACAGGTTAGTGAGAAAACAAATACTGGAGTTGAGCTTTAATTGAATGCTCTCTCTCTCTCTCTCTCTCTCTCTCTCTGGGAAGTTCATTATTCCACCCGGCCGAGAATAGTGTTCAAAGAAGGATACATGCCCTTATTTTTTTTTTTATATGATTTGTTTTTTCGGTTTATTAGATGTTTGTGTTATGCATTTATTTACATCAAATATTAAACTCTACAGTGCGTTGCTTGCAACAAAAACAGATTTTCCACCTTTTCGTTAAAAAAAACAACAAAAATGGTATAAAAAATTAGGGGCATATATCTTTCTTCGAACAATGCAATCTTCCTTCAAAAATGATACTCTAACGATACATTAAAAAAAATTTCGGTGTAGAATTCCACCTTAACTGTATTCCATCTGTATTTCAAACGACCGTGTAGTTAGCGACGAGCGCACTGCAGAGTGGTTAGCGCGGTGGCCGCTCACTGCTAGGAGAGTAGGTTCCATTAAGGATGTAACTTCAAGCTCCGACCGGGGCGGATGTGAGGTTCAAATATAGTGAATTTCCAGATATATATAAGGAATACTGTAAATTCCTAATTAAACGCGACGAATTAATTTCCGCGTAAAATCGCGAGAAGCAGTCCTCGCTGATTTTAAAATCTCGCTCTTATTTTTCAGACAGTTTTGAGCTCTATGAAACCATGACAAAAAATTGGTGCTCGCGTTTTTATATTCTCGCGATTTGATGCAAAACAGCTGTATGGCGGAATTAAGTACTCGCGTAAAATAAGGAATTTACAGTAAGGAATCATTCTTTGAGTATTATGAGGTGATAATTTTGGTCGGGGCGTGATCAAATTCAATAAAGCCCGAAGGACGATTAAATATTTAAATATAAATAAACAAACCCCGCTGGCGCCTCGATTTGGCGTCATTTGTATTATGAGTTATATAGTACAAAATCGATACGTAGTATTATCACAGACAAAGACACTGGATAATATATATATATATATATATATATATATATATATATATATATATATATATATATATATCACTAAAATGGCTATCGACACGAATAATTTCAATTGAATAGTAGTTTGTCTGATAGAGCAGATAAAATCATACCAAATTAATTCTTCATCAAAATTATTTGTTTTTTCATAACGAATTTTATCATGACGAGATCTTAATCTTTTATATTAAACGATTATGACTCCTAAAAGAAGAAGAAAGTTAGTTTATAGACAAGTAGGTCAGCAGGTCGCCGGATTGGTGACACGTTGACAATGGACATTTCCAGTCAAAAGATGCTAGTAGTCGAGTTGACAGATCGACAGTAGTTGTAAAATTGTCAAACATGTATCCTCTCTTCCTGGAAATCAGCTACCCTATATACATGTACTTGTTATTTATTAAAAAATCCAACCATCAATGCGTCGAACTGTAATCACTTCAACTCGATAACCCTCCTATTTGATATGTGAACTTGAATTGATAGATAAATAATAATAATAATAATCATAATTTGTAGTGATAATTGATAATCATAGAAATAATATTTAATATTTAAGGTTGCTTTAATGCATATTTATATCAAATTTAAGGATAAACTAATTTTCCGTTTATCATTTTAAGAGAAAGATTTGTGTTTGATGGTGAAATTCACAAGAATTAGCAACTATATTATCAACCTTCTTATTTCCCAAAAAATTCATTTCAGAGAGAATTGGATGCAGTTAGAGCAATTTGGAATTCCCATAGAATTCGTCCAAGCAAAAACGAAAATGTACCACATGGACGACCCACTGTTATGTTCTCAATGCCAGAAGTATTTCACACAAAGAATTTCTTGAAGACTGTTGACCAGAGAGATGTTAATATTTGCATGTCAGAGTGTGTTTTTAGAGGAAGATCTACACGTGATCCAGAAATGTTTGAGCTGCTGCTAATATATATGACGGAGAACAATTTATCACCACCAACAACAGCGCGTGAAGGACTTAAATTGTATGAAAAACTAAGGACCTCAGTCCTAAATGATTTACATCCCAACATGTAAGGAGAGAAGTTAGAACTTTTGTCTTAACATGTCTACTTTTGAAGACTATATGTTTATGCATGTTTCGGATTCTTCTGATTAAAAACAATATGTAAATGAGAACTATTTATTACTTAATCAACAAATTTTTATAAAGAATGCATCAACAATTAGTTGGTATGCGAGAAAACAAGTACACAACTTCCAAAAGAAGGTCACTCTCCAAAGTTGTCAATACAGCGTATGCAATATGGACGGTCCTGTGTCATTTCCTTTGACAAAAAAAAACAATTAAAACAACCTGACATCTAAACCAATTATGCATCGAAGTGTAGATATGTGAAACAAACACAGCGAAACAACATATTTATATTTAAAAAGACACTATCAGACTCAAATAAAAAAGATAAAATCATTGTTTTAAGCTTGTTGTCAATCAACTCGATATCTTTAGATCAAATACTAATTATTTGCTTAAGAAACATCAAATACTAAAACTAGTAACAAATATTTTGTATCAAACATCAAATTCATTAAACAAAGACATATCTATAAAAACGATAGGTATAAAAACATGTATGCTTAAAACGAAATTCTTATAACAATAACGTTGCTGACTTCTTTAAATTTTGCTTAAAACACCTTGAACATTTTGTTTGAATTATTTTGATTATTCTTATCATGTTATGGAAAGACTTTCTGATTAGACAAAGTCCATTTGCCAGTATCTGTTCCTTAGAAGTGACAAAAAATCAGATTTGAATAAGACGTATGGATCCTGGGAATAGCTTCGAGGAATTTCTAGAACGCATCCGCATGTGTGAGACGATGGACAACGCACATTACTGGATACATTGCTGGATGTGAAACGTATCTGGATATCGCTTTTTGTCATTATGTCTGACCCTGTACAGAACCTTAAGAAGAGCTGCAAGTTTTGGGGATCATCCATTTCGCGTACAAGTTTCTTCAAGTATTGACTGAGAGTTTTCTCTTCTGAGGACATTTGCTCTGGGAACTTTATGGAATTGAGTACTTTCTTTGGTGTTGGTTCCAGCGTTGAGTACAAAACTGACACGTCTTCTTGTACAAGTATGGTTGCATTCAGAACCTTGTAAAAACAGTCTGCTATAAACATTGGTTTTTGTACCAATTCTTTATGTGCAACTTCTCTTACGATACGCTCTGTATTTTCCGCATTGATGGCTTTCTTCACATTGTATTGTTCCAATGCATCATATATTTCATCCTTGTCAACAGTTTCAAAATCTTTAAGGGCACTCTCGATCACACTTCTGTCCATCGCTGAAACATATTTGAGAAAGGAATCAATTAGATCCGACTCAGTGCAAGCACCGAAAATTGCTTGCTGCATGAAAGACGGGGCGAGTTTTATTGGAAATACTTTCTCCTGATAGAAACCCATTCTGATTACGGATGCAACTGACTTCCACTGTACATCTGTCATATCGTGCCTTAGTACGGGTACTTTGTACGTATTTCCCTCTGTGTATTGCAAATAAAAAGTATCCCAAAATTCAGTAAGAGAATCCCGCATCACCCCTCCGTTATCTTCAGCGGCCTCTGGTGTACCATCTTCTTTCAGCATGTTTATTTCGAAGACTGTCGAACTATGCGATGGAATATTTTCCTGCGAGAAGAAATCTATTAAATCTCGAGCCACTCGCCCTCTGTGAACCGTAATTTTACACACCAGTGGTAGGGTTTCGTCTAGTTCGATACTATCTGCTGAAATTTGACCAAACTGAATCACACCCGAACTGTCTGATTCGTAATCAATCGACGCTCCTCTCAAGAAAGCAGTCCCACTTGCATCGACCGAACTAGAGCCAGGCAAAGAAGACAGATCAGGAAGGTATTCCACAATAACATTGTCGTTGTTTCTTTCGTTATTTTCTTTCTCCATAAATCCACTGAAACTAGCACTTTGTGTCATGGCAGTCTTCTTTACTAAATCGATTTTTGAACAAAGAGTACCTTCCTTACTTTCATTACATGGCATTTTTTCCAGACCCTCAGGAAATTTTGGTGTAATTTGATTTTCGCTGACGTTTTCCAGACTTTCGCTTAAACTAAAACCGTTGCCATGGATCAGATCCGGAAGGCTTTTTTCAGTATCGGAACTTTCTTCTGTCTGTCTCTTTGAAATTTGTGCATCTTTAATATCATTTCTTTTGACAATCTCGTTTCGTTTTTTTGTTACTGTTTTTGTAAAGGAACCAATTTGAAAGCCCTTGTCAGAACTGGAACATGTTACTTCTGTTTGATTATTCTCGTCGTCTGGAAAATCCTCTGCCTGGCATTTTGCCATTAAGTAACATCTGAAATGTTTTAATCCAAGACGTCTTGTAATCTCTTCGATAGATTCGTTCTGCATTAACTGTGTGCCATGGACATCCGTCGATATGTCAAACGAGTAATCGTTGATATTGCCATGGCAATTTTTTCCATCCGGAAAAAATAGGGGACAGATAATTTTTATCAACTCATTTTTTCGTGTGTTTTTATTCATGCGTGCATAACGAGTGCCTCCACCTAATGGTGCCCGAATTTGACGGTATGCCTTGGCACTTGAGTCAAAAATGGCAAACCCAACCACTATCGCCCTGTCCGGTTTGGATGCGATTTCTGCTTGCTTCCTTTTCTTGAATTTTCTTGAAAATGAGTATGGACGTTTTTTCCCGATTGTCGTTTCTTCATCATCTGTGTCTGACATGTTTGGTACTCCCATACGCTTACGTAAGCTGTCAATTAGTGCCAATTTCCTTTCATTATCAGTATCTTTATTTTTTTGTTCACTTGCAAACGCCTTCACAGCAATACGGTCTCCTTTGCATTGAAGATATTTTTCGAGATCGTTATCACTAATTTCTTGGATTACATCAATATCAATCTGTAATTTAAATGAAAGTTGTACGTACATGGTGTAATCGATCGTTTTTGGTTTACTATTGGCAGATTGTACCTTAGAAATTATGTCTTTTATATTCATTAAATGCCTTTCGGTCATCATGATAATTGATCATTTCGAAAAGTTAAACTTTTATTTAATTTGTAGATGCATTTATTTTGATATTTTCAATACAAACAGATTGTACCTTTTCTTCTTCCATTTTCCTCACGATATCTTCGTCAATACCTCTCTCCAATAAAAACCTCCGAAGGGACATTGGTGATCCTGTAAATACACGTTACAATGTAATAAACAAGTAATTTACAAAGACAAAGCGGATCAGCGATATTCTCTAAAACTGCTTTTCAGTTTAAAAAAAATGTTACTTAGTGGCAGTCTCCATAAAGGAAACCCTGGTCCATTGAAATACTTTTAATCACTGTCTAGTATATGTATGTCAACACTAATTCTTTATTCTAAATTTTGACATAAGAGGTTACAATTATAACTAATTACTAGTTATGTGAACAGCGGAATGAGCATTAGTGGAAAGTTAATTTACTTATATACTGTTCATTAAAAAATTGACAATCTGATAACCATAGGCACATAACTTAGATCTCGTCACGAACGATAAATTGGCTTATTGAAATAAAATACTCGATTACTAAGTAATCAAAATTTTATTTTTTGTCTAGGTTTCCTGACCCTGAAATGGTGCAAAAGATCATGACTGAGGTCTCCGATCCATATTAGCCCCAAATTCTATGAATCTGAATGCATAACAGATATATCTTATGCATTTAGTGCATATAATTAGTTTTCCACATAGATCTTGTTGCAGTCTTCATTAATTGATTACTGCTTAGATAAAACATTTTTCAAAAGTTCTCTTGGTAATTTCTTTTCTACTCTAAAATGCTGCTTCGAATCAATGTAAGAGTATTTAATTCATAATAAATATTCAAGGTTAGAAAATTAGGTCATAAAATGGATCGGATCCTTTAAATCAAACTAACTTATGGATCACCTTGAATGTATTGCAAGCTATATATAACTCTGTAAAACTGGCTGTCCGAAAAGACTACAATATTACTAAAATGATCGAAACTTGATTATTGCAAATATTTTGCAGGTTTTTAACATGAGAGAGAGAGAGAGAGAGAGAGAGAGAGAGAGAGAGAGAGAGAGAGAGTACGCATGTTAGCCCTAAACATTAATAATGATTAACAGAAGAAGAAAAAATTGCCATTAACAAAATTACTGCAGATTTGTGCATGTGATCAAAGGAATATTGTCTGTTTTCATTATCCAAACATAACTGTTTAGCGCTAATGGTATACAGAAACTGATGGCAGTAAATTAACAGGGAAAGAGAAAATTATTAATCACTACTGCAAGGAGGGATTTATCATGCAATTTGTATCTGAAATCGGCATATCTAATCACGTGTGAAATCAAAAAAAAATCTCGTGAGTGGGGGGGGGGGGGGGGGGGGGTGGAAGGATCCGAGGGTAGTTGCCGAAGGGGAGTCGAGGCCAATTAAGTGACCTTAATAAGTTTTTTCCCTATCATTAAGATCCGCGATTGCATGCATCATTCCATTTTGATATTTCTAACAATAAGTTCTTTCTTGTTGCAACAGGTTTAAAAAGAATATTTTTCAAACAAATAAAAAATAATGTTTTAAAATCATAAAAACATCACTAATCCCAAAACTTTGAATTAAGAATTGAACACAAGAAACAGAACACTTCATGATTCTGCATGCATATGTTGTATATGTAAATGTCCAAGGCATTCATACTCATTTTTAACAATTTCTTTTAAAAGTTAGAAACAACAGCTGTTGTTTTTTTTATTATAATTAAAAAAAAAATAATCTATTGAGATATGTTTGTTTATAAGTAAAATATGTGGTCATCATCGACGTGTTGCATACTACACAGAAAGTGAGGAGGGGGTCCGTTATAGTTACAGATATAATTAATTAAAGTTCATCCGAGACATAATACATCGATCTGTCTGGTGAACTACGCAGTCACTGTATGACCCTTTCCTTTTATATTCAATCTGTTATCGGCGACTCACCCACAAGAGCAATTTAGCTTCAAATTTTGAATTAAAAAGGTGTTGTTTGTTTTTGTTGAATTGTATTACAAGAGCTGGCCACTTTGTTTATGGTTGAAACAACGGAGTCGATTTCTAAACCTCTCCTTACCTCACACTGGTAAATTTGAGTATAATCATCAAAAGCCTTTATAAAGCTATGTAAGCGTTCACCCCCCCCCCCCCCCCCCCCCCCCCCCCCCAAAAAAAACACCAAAAAACCAGCAGTAAAATCCGATGTTTATGTCAAATAAGCACGATTCTTTGACGTTGCAGATCATTTACCTCCGCTATATCTCTCAACGAAAAAGTATCCCGAATCTTTCCCCAAAAAAAAAACTTTAAACGTTGCATCGGTAGAAAATGTACCAACTTTGCACAAATCTACATAGGTCATCACTTAATTTTGTCAATGTTATCATTTACTATAATAGCAGGCTTGACTGTAATATGTGTTATTTAAACTTTTATACCAAAACTAAAACATACAGAAGACAGTATGTTGCTTATACTTATACAGGTTAGAAAACAGTCCTTTTAAGTTAATGTTTTATATTGTTAAAATATATTTTTCAGTTTAAAAACCCTGAAGTACAATGTTTAACAATTAGATACAAAGCAAAAAGCAACATCTAATTCATTCTAGATTTTAAAAAAAGTCTAATCTACATTCCACGCCACCAGTATTTCAAAACTTTAGCTCTGTTATTGATATTTGGTATCATATTTTCAAAAATTATAATATAACTAAATAATTAAAAAGGAAGTCATCACACTACAATAAAATTACTTACTTTTTGAAGGTGGTTGGTTTTGCAATGAAACTACAGCGTACTCCAAGCTAGCTTCGGTGTATACACCCCTTCCTAAAATCTCACGTTAAAACATGCGCGCGCATCAGGAAGCAAGGTGTTATCTGGCGGCCGCCAGAAAATTATATGGCGGCCGCCAGATAATTATATGGCGGCCGCCATATAATATCTGGCGGCCGCCATATAATTTTCTGGCAGCCGCCAGATAAATATTTGGCGGTCGCCAGAAAATTATCTGGCAGCCGCCAGATAAAATATTTTTCTACGTGGCACCAACAGGCTTCCGTAATCTCCCGCGACTGTGAAAGTACAGAAGAAAATATAAAAATTCAATACATTTTGCCTTAATATTGGCCATATTGGCACTACCCAAGGGTCCTGAACCCTTGACTTACAGGTCATAAATTTTACAATTTTGGTGAAGGGTTTCATGAGCATCAGATTCATGCATTCAGTTTATCTCCTCCTGCCCTGGATAGAGAGAAGATACTATATGGTCATATTGGCCCCACCCTAGGGCCTATACCCCTGACACAGGGACCATGAATTTCACAATTTAGGTAAAAGGTTTCATGAATATCATAACCATGCATATTGTTTATCTCAAATATATATTTGAGAGTAGAGAAAATGATTTTATAAGATTAAATACATTTTCACTATATGTTCATATTGGTCCTGCCCTAGGGCTTGAACCCCTGACCCAGTGGCCATGAATTTCACAATTTTGGTAGAAGGATTCATCTTCAAAAGAAGATTTTTGAAAACTTGACCAATTTTGCTTATTTGGTCCAGCCAATGATACCCCTGGGGTGGTATGGTCATAATTTTCACACTTTAATGGTATATTTCTCTTGTCCTAAAGATGCTTCAAACCAAAAATGGTGAAAATTGCCTTGTAGTTTTCAAGAAGTTAAAAATGTAAAATTGTAAACGAACGATGCACAATGGATGATGGATGAAGCATGACAAAAGATGAAGACTAATTGCAATAGGTTACCTGAGTGACTCAAGTAACTTAAAAATTGACACATGCGTTAAAAGAATGGCTGCAAACAATTTTATTTCTGACCAAAAAAATATTTTCAAAAAATAAAATCAAATGATTGGGTTTTTGCATTACATGAAAAATCCACTCACAGACATATGGACATAATTGTGTATCACCTTAATATGTATTCATTACAAAGGTCACATGTTATAAAAAATTCCCTAGCTTTGTTTAGTGCATAAAAAAAATTCTGGAATATTTCGAGGGTAAAAAGGTCTCAAAATTCAGTTTTCAGATGAAGCCATTTAACAGAGGGTCAAATAATGCAGGGGCAAAATACACCTAGCAGTGTTGATAAATAAGCTCTTGCTCCTTAGGAAGTAGAATACTGTTACCAGAGGGGTAACAAAAAGACCACAGCAGACTGTTTTAATACCAAGTGCCCTTTGTAAGTAATCCTGCTGAGAAAATAATGCCAGACATACAGATATTACTTTAATTAAAACAAAATACAAATGTATGCAATGAATCTTTGACTCTGGTAATTTTAAGTTAAAATGTTGTTATATAAACAATCTTTGAAAATGTGGAATTCCTAAATTCCATGTTCAGTATGTGTGTATAAATGTTAATTAATGATGCTTTTAGAAATTCATACAAGCAGTCCACTGGCCACATCACTCACCCAAACATTAGTTCTTGTATCTCTTTCAAAAATTATGAAAATGATACTCTTTTAAAATATTGTAAAACTCACAAAATTTTCATATGTTCCGAGGTTTGCACTACATAAAAACTACATATATATATAAAAAGAAGCCTTCTTTTTTGGACATCATATCCTAAGATCTCTGATGCATCAACTGACCAATCTTATTATCCTTGGCCTAAACATATCAAATATTACAAAATTGGAAAATGAACTATTTATAAATAATTATAAAAAGTGAAAGAGGGTCAACTTGATATGAGGATATGAAGATATGAGGATGCATAGAAATATCACAAATTGTAGCATCATAGTTCTTGAAAAGAAAATATGTTAACATTTTCAATAGTGAACTATGAACCCTGGCCCTCTTTGGGCTCTATTACTGGGCTGGGGTCATGGATTGAACAATCTAGAATCTACCAGTACACTATCTGAGGATGATTGTATAGTAATCTCACAAATTGTAGCATTGTAGTTCTTAAGAAGATTTTTAAACACTTTCCCAATATGTTTCCATGTTAAACTTTGAACCTTTCTTGGGCCCCAGTATTGGTCCAGTGGTCACGGTTTGAACAATTTAGAATCTTCACGATATATACATCTACTAGCTTTGGTATAAATATTGGCATTTCTGGTGTGATGCTTCTTGAGAACATTTTTTAAGACATACAACCTATTTTCCCTATTTCATGATTAGGTATCTCCCTTTTTAAAAGGGTTTCACCCTTTGTTTTTACAATCTAAAATCCCCTTTTCATAAGGAAGCTTTTTACTAAGTTTTGTTGAAGGACTATACATGTACATGTATATGATATTAGTCAAATTTGGCCCCCATAATTCAAAATTTTTTAAAGTGTTTCAGGTACATTAAATTGTTGTGTTATTTTTCAGAAGAGTTTATATAAATTATATTTTTGGCCTATTTATTTGATTTATTTGCACTCACTGGCAGTATATGACGTCAGAAGTGACGCTATTTTTATAATTCAATCAAAATCAATCAAAATTTGACATTTTTCTAATCTTTTTTCGAATGGGAAATATAGAGCTACGCTTTGAACAAGAACGAACTTTTTGTCACTTAAAAGTCCTGGATAGATACATCTTTGGTGAAAATATTTTGGTTGTTCAAGCAATCACTCAATTTTTTCTGAAAGAAAAACTGCTTCAAAACAAACCGTTTTATGTTAAAAATGCGAAAATGGCGGGAAAAGGTAAATTTATAATGTCATATTTTTAAACTGTGGGCAGTTAAATCAAAATGAAAGTTATGAAAAAACTTGAAATGTATACATGTACCAAGAAAACAAAGAATAACAGTAAAATAACTATGTTCATTTAAGGGGGCGATTTTAGGCTCAAACCATATATAGTCCTTTGGCCAAGAAGTCAAAATGTGTGAAAAGTTTACAGACGGAAAGACAGATGGTCAGATGACAGACAACAGGTGATCAGAAAAACTCACTTAAACCTTTGCTTCAGGTGAGCAATAACTGAAAACTGACTAAATGATCAATGGTAAAATGTCAACTAACACATTACCCCCTCAAAGACAGCAATTGAAAGAGACAATTTTAATTGCATAGTTTCAAGCATGAACTTTCATATGATAATGAAAATGCATGATGTGTTGTTACAAAATGACATGATATAAGTGTGGAGGACAGACAAATCAAATGTATTCTAAAATTCAACTTAATAAAAGACGGTTGTAGAGGGGCCTTCCCTCCATGTTAGAGTCTCTGATGACGATTGATATGAGCCAGTTTATTATGCATAAATTACATGGATCAAGGGCAACATGCCATTTGCTTTAAGGTTTATTATGGCTTCAAGGGTGACACACCAGAATATTTGACCCAAGGTGACAGGAAAACCCTGGAGTGTTATGATGCTCGATGGCCAAGGAAGAGACGGACATAACACTCCAGGGGCTTTCCCATTACCAAGGGAAATGTTCTGGTATTAATTATCGTCTGAGAAAACATGTAATATACTAAATAAATTTTGTCATCGATTAAATTAATTCATAGACAAATATGGAAAAAACCAAGACAGGAAGTAAGTCAATGTAAAAGATGTTTTACTTCAAAACAGGGTTAAATGAGAAACCCCTAACCTTTTATCAGCTGTTGTGAACACAGAATCGCACAGACCATTCAACACAGTCTCTAAACTGCTGGGGTTAGGTCTTCTCTTCTTACGAGGGGTGCTGTCAAGAGATAAACATAGGTAATCACAGATTACAAAGCTCACCGAGACGAGGCATCACCTTTATGAGGCATCACCTTTATGAGACCACCTTTATCATATTATATGAAAATCATAGTTAATGATCTTGGATATTCATGGATACTGTAGTGTGGTTTGACACAATATCGTACATCATATGTTAAAAAATTGTTTGATAATCATATGTTCATTTCATACGGTAATGTAAGATACATTGTTTTCCCTCAGACTGAAATGTCACACTTTCATTGGTTTAAACATGGCACGTAACTGCCTCATATATCTCTATAAAGGTTCGTTGAAAATTAATATTAGCAATATAGCCGTCATTGACCACCGCTTCGCCTACTCATCTCGATATTTCATATTATTTAACACAGAAACTGTATTCCATAAGTTCTTAAAATATTTAGAGTAGTTGCCCTTTATAATTATTTTAAAAATAGAGTAGTTGCCCTTTGAATTGACGTCACATTGTTGTGTCTGGAGCAGAACAAAATAACAGCGTCGATATTTACTCAAATCTCTGCAGAGGGAAGGGGAAAAACATTTATAATTGAAGAGCAACAAAATATTGTAAGAAAACATGGGTGAAACGAAGAATTTCAGAGAGTTTTTAAAAGGTGAGATTGATAATTTTGAAGAGTTTAAATGAGTTAAATTGGACGAAATGTTAGGCAACTTGTACAGGGTTTGCGTAGATCATCGCTTTTTGTGAATAAATGTGTCACTTGATAGTCCTCGTGAAAACAAAACACTTATTAGGTTTGTTACCATTCTCCTCGCCATCTATGAGATTGATCAACCCCATATATTTCTGTAGTCAGTCAGTAACAAACCTAATAAGTAATAATGTTTGTCAATAGACTAGTATAAAATACGATATTGCATCCTATGATATTATAAAATATTGTGCATTTTGATACAATATAATACTGTAATATATAATGATACAATCTGATATTGTAACATATGATATGACATCATATCAAAATAAGATATTGTATCATATAATATGATACAGTATTGTATTGTGTTTTAATTTATTGTATTTGATCATGTAATACAATATCATAAAATAATATATGATACAATATAGATTCATATGATACAATATCATATCAGATAATTCATCACAATATTATAACATATGATATCATATTGTATAATATAGTATGATATTGTTTAAAAAATTATGATATTGTATAATATGATTGTATATTATAATATTATATGGTAAAATATCATGTGATACAATAATTTATAATATTATACAATATCATATAATACAATATCGTATCATATGATACAATATTATATATTACAATATCATATGATACAATATCATGTGATACAATAATATATCATATAATACAATATCATATTACACAATATTGTATCATAATATACAATACTATATATAACAATATCATATGATACAATATCATATCATAATATACAAAAACATTTGATACAATATCATATAGCATTATATTTTTACATTATAATATTACACAAATGTTGACTGGGGTTGAGAGCAACATTGATTATATTAGCCCCCGAGGGACAAAATATTGCCCGACGCGAAGCGGAGGGCAATATATTCGTCCCAAGGGGGCTCATATAATCAATGTTGCCCGAAAACACAGTCAACATTTGTTTTGTTATATGAATTTAAGAAACAATCCAAAATTCAAGAAAGAATTTGAAAACAGATCGCCGTAATTTTCTCAGCTCAACATAGAATTCACAAATTAAATTTTGCGCAAGGTTCATTTCCAAACTATCCTCGGCATCAAACGGTCACTGGTGATATTCCGGCGCCCGTGGGAATTAAGTTACAGATGTTCTACCTGATTTTACTTCACAGTAATTCATAAATCCTCCGTTGTTTACTTGCCTTGACTGATTGCCTATTATGATGTTACCTTGTTTTGGAGTCGCGAAGACTTATTTACGTCACCGTTTACGAATCCACGAAACAGAAGCAATTAATTGAAATAGAGGGAATATTCTCTAGATATTATTCCTAGCCAGTCAATATTAAAAAAATATTGACCGGTCAATATTTTTCGGACGAGCTAATATTGCAATTATTGATTATTCATCTATATAGAGTTATATAGTGAGAATATAACAATATATGATATAATATTGCATCATATAATAAAATAGTGTATCATACAATACTATATCATAGGAATCATGTTATATCATTTAACATCAAACACATCTATCAAACAAGGTTGATTGAGCTAGGAACTTTTTTTAGCATCCTTGATAATGGAGATCAGGCTCTGTATCTGAAGCTACCTCTACGATTCATTTATATAGTTAAATCAACCATACAAGTTTGAAGTAGTACAATTATCTATTAAACATGTGACCTGCTCCAAAAAACTAACTAAAACCTTCTCCAGCATCTAAAACCTATGGCTCTGATTCAGCATCCATGCCTGTGTAGTGCATCAGAATCACATTTAAATTTGATAAAGATTGAACAAATAATAACTAAGATTTGTCTATTAAAGGGCACCTGCTCTAAAAACTTTAACCAGCTCTTAATCCTTAACCTCATCCAACATCCAAAACCTACGACTCAGATTCAGCATTCAAGCCTGTGCATCAGTATCATAAGATGCACCATCCATACAAGTTTGGTGAAGTTAGGACTAGTAATAACTAAGATATAATCATCAGAGCACCTGCTCCAAAAACTTTAACCAGCTCCAAAAACCTTAACCTCATCCAGCATCCGAAACCTATGGCTCAGATTCAGCATTTAAGCCTGTCAGGTGCATTTGTATCATAAGATGCACGATCCATGCAAGTTTGGTGAAGTTAGGACCAGTAGTAACTTAGAAAAGACTATCAAAGTGCACCTGCTCAAAAAACTTTAACCAGCTCCAAAAACCTTAACCTCCTCCAACATCCGAAATTCATGGCCCAGATTCAGCATCCAAGTCTTTCAAGTTCATAAGTAGATCCAGATGCATCATCCATGCAAGTTTGGTGAAGATAGGACTAGTAACAACTTAGATACAGGACCTGCACCAAAAAACTTTAACCAGGTCCGGACGCCGACACCAACGCCAGAGGTATAGCATAAGCTCCCCCCGACTCTGTCTTGGTGAGCTAAAAATCCTTATGCTTAAAGCGTGTATAAAACATCACAAAAATCCTCAACTAAAAAACATGGTGTTCTTAAGATTTGAAATTACATTGAATGATATTAAAAATACTGTAAATGTACATGTGCTATATATATTGTTGTACATCTTCTATATTTATATTTACATAATAACTTGTTTTAGAACATCTTTCTCTTTGATATATTTATCTTGGCATCAGTTCTTTTAAAAGTGTGAAATAAACAAGAGATTTTCTAAATGATTCATTCAGTTTTAGCTTACTCACTTTTGTTTTTCTCGGATTAAGTGAGGAAGGACTTGGAGAGCTGAGGTCATCATACATGAGGGCCATGACTGACTCTCCTGAACATCGGGGCGTTGACATTTATCCAGTAACTGACTGCGAACATCACATCTAAAACAGCATTAAACCACTATCACACTATGTCATTTAATTTATACCAGATCATAATGTATCCTATTCAATTGGTGATAAGAGATTGAGGTCATGACTACGGTACTTTGGGCATTAAATCTTTGATGAAGACATATGAAGATCAAAGGATGGTGAACAACTAGAGCAAAATATCCTACGGGAGATATGCACCACATGACACCAACCCGCTCTTTGATATCTGTAGAAAGAATGACAAATTTTGAATAAACTGCTCATTTATTGTATTTTTGGTTTCCATCAAGCTTGTTTTACAGCACGAACTTTGCTGTATTCACAATTTCCTGTCAAGCCTGTGCTCTTTAATTAAATCTCATAAATATACATGTATCATACATGCAATCCAAACTCATGATTATTGCAGCTACTGGGTATCTAAAACTTGCAAACTACATTTTTTGTTACAAAATGTAGGAGTGTTTTACATTTTAAATTTCCATTTCCTTTGTGTAAAAAATAAACAAGTCATATGACTCCCTATCTAAATAATCCTTTCTGCCCTCAACAGCTCTCTGATCAAATAAATCTTGGACTAATACACTAGTACATGTATATACCTAACCAATCCTATTCTACTTTTGCTTATATACTCACCTACTTTTGGTCTTCTCATGTATCAGAATGTGTACAACTAAATCTGTTATCTGTTGGGTGGTTTTAAGGGCTAACAGAGTACCACACAGGGGCACCATACTAAGACCAACATCCAAACTTGCCATATTGTAGTTCCGAGCTGAAATTTCCCATAGCTGAAAATAAAATAAAAATGAAAATGGATTACAACAAATTTTCAAAAAAAAAAAACAATCTTTAAAGTAAGCTGTTTACCATTCCATACGACACACAGTCGTCTTCTCCAAAACTTTTGTCTACGTCTGAGAACAGTCCTAAAAGAATCTCACTGACATATTCACCGCTCTGTTCTGTTCCCTTGTTAACAATAACAGCCTTCAAAACTAGTGTAGTCAATAGTTTCTGAAATTATATTATGGAGAAGGAAGGTACATGAATGCTGCAATTTTTCTGTCAAAAGTTTAAATTTTTTTTAGCAAAGTTTCAATAAAAGTGAAACTTAAGTAAACTTAATCTTATATTCATCAATTCAAACACAAATACTGATGCCAAAATTCAGCTTGTTATCAAGAGGTGTAGCCTAAAAATGATAAAAACAGGATGAAAAATGGGGTAATGATGAATTAGCTGTTGGAAAGGAATAACACTATATGCCTTGGGTATTTGGTGTTGCATAATATCTAATTCTCAATGCAAACCAACATCTTGGTTCTTTTTTAACCAAACCTTACTTATTATATAGCCTCCAAAAAAGTACTTACCCATAAGTATAAATCTCGTTTCTGGTTTGTATTTGTTACTATACTATGCAGCTCCTTCCAAGTGTTGCTGCTAATGGAGAAGATGGCCTCTAGGTCATTGTAAACATTGTAAACATTCTGATGATGACATCTTGACCTCTTACTTTCAGGGATAAATTCCTCAAAAAGTAGGCAGAGCTCTCCCCAGGAGTAGGACAGAAGCAGGGCGGAGAACACAATTGGCTCAGAGCTAACAGCCTGAAACAATTCAATACTATATAACAAAGTGCAAACAGCCTATAACTGTTCGATAACATAACCTGGCCTGAGGAAAAAACCTAAAACAATTCATACCGTACAACCCGAAGGAAGCAGCCTTAAAATATTCAAGACCTTAAGGCCTTATGGGATGGATCATGTGACCAATCTGTGTTCATATTCCCTTATACATAGAAATATGATACCTTACTTCTTCATTAGATTTACATGAGCTCATAAATTATACCTTTTCAGTTGTCACTATCTCAGCGAGTGGAGTTAAAACACTTGATTGAGTGTCTGCCATTACTTCTTTGACCTTTGACCTTGTGAGGTGGGTAATTGTGTAATCCGCTATCTTAACATTTGACAAAAATACAGCAAAGATCTCTGCTACAAACAGAAATTTTTTACCTGAAATAGAAATGATGAAAAAAACTAAAACATTGATTTCATTAAAGAAATTGCTACATGTGAATGCAATGCAAAATGAATCATTAGCAATGAAAAATACCAGTCATATCCCAGAGATTCTGATAAAAAAAAATCACATTCTGTATATCTGCCTTATGAGACAGCTGAAATGTGCATATAACTGAATAAACAAATCAAGATGCAGAATTGCCAACCCTTAATGAATATATCGAATATATCAAGACACTGTGCAATCACTATAATTTGTGAGGGCCAAATTTTGTGGATTGTTAATTTTTCAAACTTTTAAGGTTTTAAGGGACCTAAGATTTCAAGGAATGAATAATATGATTAATGAATCAATACTGTACGTCTTTCATAATTCATTAAAGATGCAAATTCATGGGTAGGGGGCTATGAAATAAAAAAATTGAGCAGGATATAAATGCCCATGAATAAATGAAAAATATACATTGGTACCCACCTTCACGCCCAAGTTTGGGAAGGTACTTCTTTATAGCCTTAAGCAAGAGTCTCCAGACCTCAACTGCCAAGGCTTGGGGAAGACCTTCCACTATTTCTCTTAATCTGTTTTACAAAAATATCAAAACCTCTTTACATAAGGCCTAAGAAAAAAGATTGTGTGTTTAGGGTAACACTGATGAAAAAATTAGGTTAGGTAGGTAGGGATTTTTTTTTATTTTATCATATTTTTTTCTGCATGAAAGCACAATACAAATATAAAATCCTAAGAATGTTTGTTTGTGTCATATTTAAAAACTGGTTTTTAATGGAAATAATATGAAAATCACAGTTGGATAAAAACAGACATCTAAAAATAGTAGGATCGGGGCATTTTTGTAGGTTAGGTTGGGTTACCCTAAACACAATTTATATATTTTTTTAGGCCTAATCACATACTGTTTTGATTGTGTATTGTTTTAGTGCATACTGTGGATTCCTCATTTTATGTGAGTAGTTAATTGGGGCATTCCTCTGTTTTGTATCAATTTGCTAAACAATGAAATCACAAGTACTCAACTTTTACTAAAAACTTACACATATTTCATGACTGTCAGAAAAATAAAAGTGAGATTTTAAAATCTGCGAGGGATGTTTCTCAAAATTTTACCCTGATATTAATTCCTCACCTCTAACTAGGAATATACAGTATATAAATCATTGTTTTGAAAATCATTTTTTATCACGTCATCTTTTTTAACTCAAACAAAATTTGACTTTTTTTTCAAGTCTGTTTATGATTTATACAATTTAAGATTCAATCTTGAAAAAAACCCATATAAAATTATTTTTTGTAATAGCATTTTTAATCATAACTAAGCTTTACCTGAATCGAGGAAGAGACAGACACACGCTTACCCTATAGATATCCTCTCTGATAGTAGTGGGCTGAGACTGTGAGAGACTTCCCCACCCTGAGGAATGTCCCCTAGGGAAGTCAACAGAAGATTAAGGAGCTTTGGAATTTGGCGTAGTTTTGAGTATGTATCAAACAGTTTGGTAACAAAACTCTCTAAAAACAATAGTCTTTTCCCTGTTAATTCCTGCAAAGAAAACGAAACAAAAATCCATTATGACAATTAGAAATTCTAAATAAAATCCCAGAAGTGATCATACAAAAGGCTGCACTTTTCATGGTGAGCCACTAGCCCTAACACTGTATATCGATTATTACTTACTTCGGCAGATACTTCAAGCCAGGCTATCTGGAACACCTCTGTCATTTTTGCTTCCAGAATAACGTGATTGAGTTCAAGCAAACTTTCCAAGCAGGAATAGAAGGATGAAGATCTATCAAGTCAAATTGGTTTTAAATTTAATTCTATCAATATGAAGTTTAAACAAAATACAAATCAAAAGATATAATCTTTTGTAAAACTTTTTTAAAAAAAGTTATATTCATCTTAAAAAATGACAATTTTATACTCAGACTACAGAAGCTATAGATTTAAAATAAAATATGATTTATGCATAGTTCATCAAGTTTTATTGGTATCTTGAAATTTAATAAATCATACTTTGAGAAAAAGATACTGGCAAATAACAGTTGTTATTCATACATGCATTGGAATCAGTTCCTCAGAAGGTCATAATTTTTTTTCTGATAGCTGACTAAATAAACAGATACACCTGAAGTTGATTGTATCAGTAAGTACCAACTCAACACACAGAGGTTTGCTGATTTCAAAACAAGAACTTACAGTCTGTACTGTAAAACGACAACCAGAACATGGCTGTAAAACTTGAGCTGGATGTTGTCGTCGCCTGCATCCTGCGGCTGACTGTAAATGTCATGCTTCAGTAAACTTCTCAGCAGACTAGACACCACTGCCACCACATCCTGCTCTGACAGCGGCAGTTTACACAGCTCTGGAATGTCGTCCTTGACCCCTAGCAGGCCACATATGTGGACAAACAGGTGGAAACCTGTCAAAGGCTTATCACCATGGCTGAAAAAAATTTCAATCAGAATTTGTCATGATTGCAGTACTAATGCATCTTAAATTCATATTCTGTGGCTTAATATATTGGTAAAACTTGGAATAAGAGGGGGAAAATAGACAGCTAAATGATTTACAAGGAATCTCTCATGATTTGTGATAAAATTTTTATCTTTACATATAAGATTTTTTGGTATAGTATAGGGTCTTTACATGTAAAAGATCCAGAATGTGATCATGTGTTTTATCTACTGCATATTTTGTTAACATAATAAATTGAGTTACGGTATGCCTTTTTTCAATATCATATGAAATGCTAGACCGATAATTTCAAATGGTCAAATTAATCACAAGTTTAATTAAAAACAATGAACAATTATTACCGGTTATTTGTTGCTTGCATGTTTTGATGCATGTGTGAGCATCATACAGCCCTAACTATGTGGTCCTAAAATTCTAAATGCTTGACCATCATTATAGTACATGTATACTATTAATTTGGTTCTATATAGCTAGTCGTACATAACATCTACAGCTTACCATTTGTAGGACAAGAAGTTCTCAAAGAAGACGGTCAGATACCGACTGGCCATCTTATCTGTGTTCGTGTTACAATCCTGACCTTTCTGAAATAGAGAATATAACATTCCATATAACTGTACTGTCTAGAATGAGTCAGTACTTTAATAAACAAAACATCTTGATCAGTTTTATCGTGGTCAATGCTACAATACATTGTTAAATGAATTGTTCTTCCTAATAAGTATCTTTGTACTATGAAGTTTGATAAGAAATACTTTGAAAAGCTTCTTTGAAACCAAGTTTAAGACAAAGTGTGGTGAAATGACAGAAAGAAGAAGGCTAGGACATTGATGATGAAAATAACATCATGGTGGGAACAAAACAAATCTAATAGGTCTAGCAGAAGATTTTTCAAACAACCATGCAGGAAAGGGGCATTGCATTTTACTTGAACAAACTTGGAAGTCCTTCATTGATGCATTATGGTTTTAGATTTTTTTAAATGTAAACAAAAAGAGTTCATGCTTGACAGTCCCAATGACTACAACAAGCAGACAAATTCTGAACAACTTCGCCTGAGCCAAAAGCTCAGTGAGTTATGTTCAAACATCTATATCTATTAATCATACAACATTGATTGAAAATACATCAATTAACATAATTCATCACATTTCCTAGAATTGTCTGTAGGTAAAATTGACAGCACATTAAAAATGTAATCTAAATGTGAAGCTGAACATGTTAATGGCGTGTGTGGGGTTTCCATTAAATACTCTTTTAATCAAACTGTATAGCAGAAACCTTATAAGCATGAAATATCAAAAATCATCTACATTTCCAAATGGTAAATGTTCCTAATCTAGGTTGTCACTAGGAGGCTTACAAGTAAATTACTAGATGGCTAGACAGAAAGGAGAGACATCTGCTGTTTAGCAAGAAGCCATCAAGGGGCCTCACCCCTCACTTCAGCAAAAATGGTCTGAAGAAAAGCACAATGCAAGTACATGTATCAAACAACTACATGTGTCCGTTACCCTGTAAAAATGACAGTTCATATTTCATTGATAATGAAGCTCGACCTATGTTACATAAAATGCAAAAGTCTGATCTTTAATCTATCTACATGTACGAGGGCTGTCCAAAACATTTGTGGACAATCGAGTTCTTGTCATTTTAGATGGTTTTAAACATATATATTGTGTACCGAATGTTTGTACTAAAATTTCAAATCAAACTAGAGTGGTTTTAAATGTTCAAAATAATATCCCAAAGATAAAACTTTAAATTTTACTGTATTAAAGGGTCATGGAAAGTACACATGGTCCAGTGTAAAAATCATCCAAACTACGTTATTGAGGTTTAAGATATGAATATCCACAATTTTTATAAAACATGTCAAAACATCATAATCTTCTATTGTTAAGTAGGTAGTATTATGTAAGTGACAGTATGTCATTTTCATATGTCATTTGAAACTGTTTTTAAAAGAGCAGAGGGTTTTTAAAAGATATTAAGGCAAGAACATGTTTTAATAAAATGCCGCAAAAAGCGATGTCGGCTGACCGCACAGAACAGCACACCATCATAAAATTCTGTGTCAACTTGGGTAAAACAATAAATGATGGAGGAAACATCTAAATATTTCTAGTATTTCAAGATCGCTTATCTAAAAGTGGCACAAGTGATTTTCTAATGGAGTGTGCGATAATACCCTCTGGCCAGATGGTGAACGCTGCATATTACTCTCAGGTAAACCATGGACTATGATGGGATAAAACATTGTTATAACTCAATGTCAGACTGGGCTGTGCGAACTGTATAGGCAATGTATATACATGTATAATGATAACTCCAATATAAGAATATACATTGCTCTGATTTTTATAAATATACAATCTATATTAAAATATTATAATAATACTTTCCTGAAAATTGCGTCATTATTTAGATTGAAATTACATGTGTCCACAAACTTTTTGAACAGTCCTTGTATGTTGATAAACAAGACAGCATTGAGATGGTGACCATCTCAAAAGGCCCTGCTCTAATGAGGATATAAGGCTGAAAAGCATTTTAGTGGGCTTTGCTTATACCTTACCCTTTGACTAAAAAAATTTAGTTCATGATCATTTCACAGTTTTTATCTAACACATCGGTAGAGTATAAGGCAGATAAGGGGGGGATATGGCCTGATGTGACCTTGACATGTGACACAGGAACTTGATTTCTTGATTCAACTTCACTGCACATCCCTTACCTATGGCCTATTAGTAAAGTATGAGCAAGATTGGGTGCAGTAAAGAGAAATCATGGCCAAAAACTGGATAAATGAAATTTGCAATGACCTTCACCTTTAACCTAGAAACTTGGTTCAATGTCACTGCACATCCTTTACCTATAAATACTCTGTTGGTGAAAAATGTGCCAGATTGGGACAACCGGGGATACCGGGTATATGGTCTGGACAAGGATTTTACACATAGGTCTGGTATGACCTTAACTTTAAAACTTCGTTCAAGCTCATGCACATCCTTTGTCACCCTGTGTATAAAGTAAGAGTCAGGCTGGGGCAATGAAAATAGGCTCTGGATAAACAATGTCAGATGGACAGACAGATTGATGGACTAACAGACTGATCCCTACAGGGCACTCCCCACCCTCTTTTGAAGATAATTTTCTTTGCTTGTCAGAAATCTTCACTTGGGTTTACTTATGGGCCAGTCCACCTCTCTTTATATTTTCTTTCAGTGGTGATTGGGGTTTTTTCATCTTTTGTTCTTAAAGGACAAACAGAGGAAGGTTCAATTGCTTGAGTTATTGACTAATTCTGATATACATGTACATATAAAAAAAAACCCACAATCACCTGTTTGCTGAGAAGGTTAGACAAAGAATGGAAGAAACTCTCAATTGTCTTGGAAACTTTATGTTTAGCTTCATCTTTTCCGACCACTGATGACAAGAAACTCTCATAAAAAGGGTGGTGTTCTCTAAATTACAGAAAGTAAATTTTTAAAATAAATTGTGTCAACCTTTTTAATGTACTGATAATCAAATTTTTTTTTTTTAAATTTCCAAACAGAAAAATACCAATTAGTTGCATATTACAAGACTGTGTAAAATCTTACTTGTGGAACAGTGCCTGGTCAAGAACACTGGTCAATATTTCAGCACAATCTTTCAGTTCAGGATATTTTTCTGTCGCATTTTCCAACAATAAAATTGGCGAAAGTAAACAGTCGACCACCGATTGAAAAACCTGAAAATTAGATCAATAATTTAATCTGATTTTCTAAAACAGAAACGCATGGCATCATTACCTGTATTTATTACTTGTATTTAAAACAGTTCATTGTTAATTTGTTAAACACAATTTCTTTCCTACATGAATGTTTTATGGAACATCAACACTTCTAAAAAGGAGCCATGACCAAAGTTGCAGTTTTGCTAAATGTGTGGGGTTTACTTGACTAAGCTTACATAATTTTTTTAATATTTCATCATTATTTTATTGAATTTTTTAAAATATGATAGATAAATGTTTTCTTTAGTAATGTTCCATAACTCTTAAATATCCAGAAAATCTTTGTTCATGTCATATGATTGATTTTATGGTAGAAAATGTGTAGCAAGGTTAAGGTGTTAATTTTACCAATTAGAAATCATAAATGAAATAATAGGCATTAGCAGAAATTGCTGTAAGGGTTGCATATTGAGCGAAATCAAAAAATCTCCCTCAATGCTATAAGACAACAGAGAATATATAAAAGGACATGGCACATTTTAAATAATAATCAAATAATGGCCACTATCAGGAATTTCTGTAACAGTAAAATTTTCAGCAAAAACAAAACAGATTTCCTCATCTTTAAAAATGCCTGATCAGAAGCTCTGACCTAATTCAGTTAGAGATTTGGCCTACTTTTTCCTGCTGTGGGTAAGCTCTTTGGGACACTGAGTAAGCTGAAGTACATTTCTGTAACAGCTGGATGTAATCAGGAGGGACAACTCTGTCATCTTTGATTGTTTGTACAACCAAATGTAACACATTACTCAGGAGTCTGACCTGTGGAGGCAAAATATATAGAGATGTAGAGCTGGTAATTCTAGAACTCTGTCCTTAAAAAGAGTGCAAAAATATTAATTGTATGCTTTAGATTATCATTAAAACATTAATACAAACAGATCTACTCATCATGTACTGTCTTCTGAGCTCAAACAATGAATGCATGGAAATATTGTGTTTTCTAATGAAAACAAATTATCAAAAAGCTTAAGCAAACATATTGGTAAGTAGTTGTCAAATATAAGAAGGAAAATTCTTTGCAAATAGCAAACTTTCAAGACCCATATCTATGAATATCCTTTCCACAACCAAAGCACAAAAAGTGTTATGGGCCAAATTTGAGAATCTGTTTCCCTTGCAGGTCCCCAGGGGAAGCAATACATGCCATATTTGTAATTGATCTTAAGAGAAGGTTTAATTCTTTGATCTGGTAAAATCACATATGTTCTGCTTCAATGAAATGCAGGAACACAATTAACCTAGAGAAAGTTGAGTCTGTCGGATACTTTGAGGCATAAGTATCTTATTTTCTTGATAAAGAACAAGAATGATTTCAGAGTTCTCAAATTCTTAGAGCCATTTTAAGAAAGAGCTTGAACTTTTGGTGGGATGTTACTATCCAGTTCGCTCATCAAAACAAGCTGTCAAATACTGACCTTCTTCCTTCTAATTTGCTGAGAGAAGCTTATTAATATTCATAGACTGTCAAAATCAGAGAGTTTTTTCCCCCAAGAACTGCTCTGCTGTGTGAAAATGACACTGTTTCAACTGAAATATACATCCCTCGATGAAGTTGGGCAGGTGTCATTGCTTTCAATGTATTCATATCTACTAGCCAATGACTGGACATTTAACCATGATTAGACTCCGCCTTCATCAAATTCAAGTTTGTCACATACTGCCCAAAGTCCAAGCTCTTGTTAAAACTGCTCTAAATCATTCTTTTCCCTATCAAGCCCCCTTCCTTGGATAATCACTTTGAAAAACTTCCAGCTGTAGAAAGGACCTCATTTTATCAAAAATGATGAAACCCCATATAACATAATAGAAACCTTTAAAACACCTAGGCATACAGACCAAAAAGTCATATTTTGATGTGAAGACATAGGACAGTGCTGGAGATCGTATGATAGCTAATGCACATCCTACAATGTCTGCTGTGCAGTCTGAATTTTTCTTGCACTCCAGCAAAATGCTATTGCACAAAACCTGTTAAAAATGATTAGCCACAATAATTCACACAATTCATAGATGTAGAAAAATGAATATAATGAATATCAATGATATAAACTACACTGCTGACACTGTCACCTACATGTAGGTCATGATTTAGGCTGAAGATCGATTTTTAAATCTTATTTCCCTATTTCAATGATTACAATACTGAAAGATTCATTCAAATTTTACTTTTTTTTTTATATACTAAATTTCAATTGTCATAAATAGTGCATACTTTTCAATAGAAAAACATAGAACATAATGTAGTGTAATATATTATGCCACATGTTTCATAAAATAATTAAGATGAATTATTTATATTCCCTTATTATGTTATAAGATTTAGAATATTTGCAAAATTCTATTTTACTTAATTTTCTCTAAATGACTGCGTCAATTTGTTTCTTATGATGATTTAATCAATTAAACAATATGGCTGAGGTCTTGCGGAGCCCTTTACCTGACAGATGGAGGGTTTGATGATCAAGGTCTGTCTGGATTTGCCCGGACTATGACATTTCTTGGATTGTAGGACTTCATACAAACATCTCCAAACCAGACAAGTCTCATTCTCAGAAACGTTACTCCTGTTTGTAAGTACATGTACTTCATATCACTCACAAAGTATACAAAACTAGTCTTAGTAATATCATCTTAGTCCAACGAATTAGCTGACATTAAAAATTTTATTTTTTATTCGTCGGTTCAAAAAGCATATAGTCTGTAAAGACTTTAACTCCCTTACCATAGCTACTCTTCTTCCTAATGTGCTTACATCAGACTTTAAAAAACTTACCTTTTCTTATTCAAAAGAAGTCCACTTAGGAAGTCAATGAGAACCTGTTCTTTGTTGGGCAAAATAACTTTATCTGAGAACCAGGCAAACTTTGCAAGCTTCAATCGGTCCTTTATTTCACAATTTCTATCCTTAAGCTTGGTATAAATCCCTAGAAAATAAGACAAGAGTTGTAATTGTACTTTGCTCCTAATAGCCACTCATGCAATATATATATATATATATATCTGACATTTGCAGGTGCCTCTCAGTCATAAACATTTGTAGTTGTAACCTTTTAAGTGTAAACATATATGATATAAATAAAGTCTCATCACTAATTTTTTCATCATCAACCACTTTGATATGATAAACTTGAAAAACAGATACTGATAGTGAGTATTCCTCTGCTTAGATGGAAGTCTTGATTCTTCAAATAGTACAATGAAAATACGTACACCAGCATTCTTAGAAAACATGTATTGGCACAATATGATACCCTTGATGCTTGAAATGGCTGACAGCTTTGTAGGGCCTGAATATCTGGTGTAATGAGATGGTAGAATAATGACAGATGAAATTGGGTTTTGAATCCCTGAATCTCTAGTCAGGTGCTCTACCAACTAAACTATCTAATGCTGGTGATTGAACACGTCTGACCATCACCCCCCCCCCCCCCCCCCCCCCCCCAAACCCTTAAATGATCTTAGATCTCGAAAATACTTCCCCAGGTTCTTTAGTGCGGCAGGAGTTGTAACAGGATGGGAGAAATAATGATGGACCAAACAGGGATTTGATTTGAACCTGAGCCCCCCCCCCCCCCCCCCCCCTGAATATCTAGTCAGATGCTCTACCAACTAAGCTTTCTGATGCCAGTGATCAAACTGAACTGAATCTCACACCAGAGATATATATACTAGTATATAAACGTCCCTGCTCACATTGGGAAGCTGAAAAAATTGAACTAGTGCGAGAAAGTTTCCCATGTTGTATATACGTCTATTCATTTTGTATATACCACATAAACCATAATTATTTCAATTATTCTTTTTTGTTCTTGATTTTTAAAAATTCGGTCCCCTGAAGCTGTGTTCAGACTGGTTTGACGTTGACAAGCACAATCAGCTTGATAATGGTCAAAATAAATATACATAAATGTAAAGTATTTCCAAACATATTTCATAAATTTATTAATAACTTTTTGCAGAATTCAAAATAATCATTTTCATAGCAACCTTAGTGTTGATCATACAGATTTACTAAATATACACGGGAGAGGAAATTCGGTTCTGCCTCTTTTTTTTACTTAGTTAATTCCTGGAAATAGTAACCTCAAAACGTTAAAGACAATTACTTCAACCGGTTAATTATTTATCTGCTTATTCTTTTATTAATCTTATGTATTCTTATGCACAAAATTAGTATTGTAAACAAAACCATGTGGACAAACCCGAGTATATGTTAGCCATAATCCAAAGTTACCTTCTCGAACTAAAGAGCTCCGATGAATGAACTGCATGTACCAGAGTGATCTCCCGTTGGTTCTCAGT
This sequence comes from Magallana nippona, assembly GCA_033439105.1. NCBI lineage: Eukaryota > Metazoa > Mollusca > Bivalvia > Ostreida > Ostreidae > Magallana > Magallana nippona. Next base: position 8,729,937 of record CM065925.1, read on the forward strand.
TACGTTGCATCTTGTTTTGCCTGAAACACGGTACTTGCTAATAGCCGACTTGTCCATCAGTGTTTAATTAAATTATATGAAATAATTATTTTGTACCATCTTCATGTATATACTACGAATGCCCCGTGTAACGACCGACGTGATTTGAGGTGGGTTTTCTTTTCATTGTATGGATAATTATACATATATATTTAAATGGTGTTTGTGGTATGTTTTGTATTCAGCATATATACAAAATATAGTATGCAACTCAAAAAAGTTGGGGGTGTAAATATGACTTTGTAGATTATGGTCCGTGTTACCAGAGACATAAATATGTCTTTGGTGTTACAAACTGGTATACATATAATTATGTAAATGCATGTAATTTAGAATTTAAAAAGACTTTAGTTATAAATTTATAATTGCTGATTTCAAACGTTTAGCCCTAACATATGTCCTTGTCTGAAATTTCCTCTGAAAGAAACGAAATGATAAGTGAATTTTGCAACTCAGGAAACTGTGTCAGTGGTCAACAATAAAACTACTCAGGCAACAAAACCCTCTAAAATTACCAGTTAGTGATTACAAATCAACAAGTTCTAGCATTAAAATTTGAATATATATATACAAATCTTTTCTTTTCGGACGTCTACAAAATGGCAAGTGTGGGGTTTTATTTTTGACTGATTATTCATTTAATCAAATAAGAAAAATAAATTTTTTAAATGAAGAAAAAAAACATGTAATAATTTTTTTTAAAACCGCCCGACCAGGTAATGTATTTTTCTTATTCAATGAAACAACAAAGATAGTATTTTATCGTTTACATCTGTTTGAATTTTTCTCATGAAGTGGTTGAAGGTATATAAAATATTGTATTATATTTACATGTGCGAGATTAATACAACCAATACATATCACTTTTGAAGGAAATGGACATGTTAAAGGGACTTAGACACGATTTGAGCTCAAAATTTTCAAAATTTATTTTTCCATTTTTAATATCTAGAATGGTTAATAGCTTCCTCAAAATTTGAAAGTCAAATATCGAGTTACAAGCAAGTAACAGAGTTGAAATTCTATGTTTTATAAACAAAGCTCGAGTCTTGTTATTGTTTAAATATGTGTTGTATTGGTGTAAGTTTCAATGAAAAGGTGCTTTCTTTTGTTGGTAATATTACTTATGAACACATTGAATCAGTTTATCTTGTTTGCCACGAGTCATTTTGTCAAATAAATGGTAATTTCTTTACCTTACATTATTTGTAAACAAATATAAGACTCGAGCAATGAATTCTTATGTCTGTATCTCGCTTGACACTTGACATCTAACGATCAAATTTTGGTCAATCATTCAAAACGCACAAATAAACCATTTCATACATAAAAATAAAAAATAAAATTTTTATCTCAAATCGTGTCCAGGTCCCTTTAAAGCAAGAAAAATCGAATCACGTCCGCGATTCAACAATCATACGACTTTTAACGGTGGGAGAATCTTTGGTGTTTCGATATTCTAGGATAACTAAATTAATGGGGAAAAAACTTATAAAAACAGCAATCTTTTCATTCATAGAAAAAGAAAAAAATATCGATTATGTTCTCCTGGATATAAAAGAATTAAACTTTTAAAAATATTATAAATAAATCAGAAAACAACCGAAACGCAGAGATATGGAGTGCTGATCGTAAGAAAGTTTAACTACATGTATATATAACATCCATGCATTATACAAACATTACACTAATACCCGAAAACACACAGTTACCTTCATATTGTAATGATTATAAATACTTTTAATTATCAATATACTGGTTTCCACATTAAACCGTTCATGAATACGTTCCAACGAGTACAGGGTGTTAGCATTACCTTGGAAGCCTGATTGGTTATTTATATGACCGTATGAATACCCATATCGAATATAATATAAAGCATGTACATGCACTTGTGTTAAACGTCTGGATATCCCAAAATTAACACGTGATGTACAATCGACTTATAATTTCCTAATGAAACTCCGAAACCAAAATACAATGCCATGCACGTGGTTGAAAAGACTTACTGGCACCATTTATCGACAAAAAAAAAAAAAAAAAAATAGACAGATATTGCCAAGGTATTCAAGTATAACGGTCATTTTTATTTGTATTAATAATCTGTTTGATCATAAATTGTTACAACTTTTTTGATGCCAAATGATTCAGTTGTGATTGATTAATTGCACGGTGAATTTTACATTAAAGTTTATCGGGAAAGCATATATTCTACATATATCTTCAGTTATCAGATTTCTTTATCTGTCTCTAAAGTCTTGGTAAAATGATACAAGGACTTTCTCTTTATCATACAATATAATCTTCTGTTAAGAGATTCTGAGTTTTTCCTCATTCTTACAAAGGGTAGATAACTCATTATAAAAAACGTCAAGTGCTATGACTTCAAACAGTCTGGTGAATTTGGGTTATTTAACAGTCATGATAAACTTTCAAGCCCATAAATAGTACCTATGTTGAATAATCCTTCATTATACATTGAATAAACTAACAAATATAATAAAGCCAGGGAAGAACCAGAACAGATCTTTGACGGTTATTTCATGCTGTTGGATTTTTTATTTCATTTATTAAGTTTTTTATCATAGAAAAAATACGCGTATTTGATTTAATAGCTGAATGAGGCATCTTTTTTCATGAAAAATATCGGAGTAAAGTTTCAATGGATGTAAATATAACGATACAAATAACGGCAGTACACCTATTTGTCATGTATAATCCCAAACTTAGAAAAAATGTATAATTGCTTGAAATATTCTATATTTTATATTCTATAGATTTGAAAAAGGTCCAGTAAGCACAAGTGCCATTTCTCACGCACGCGTTAGCTGTACATCTGGAGTGCTGCTGTAACTGAAAGCAATAGAAGCTTTAGGGCGGTCCCCCAATAACTTCAATAAAAGAACATGCACATTTACGACGAAGTAAACAAAATAACAGATGTCCGCGTGTTATTGTAGATAACCCATTGGGTTGACTAGCTTTGTTTTCAATTCATTTTTAGTTCAACCACAGTGCAGAAAAAAATGTATTAAACTGGTACAAAGCAACACTTACATATGTTTTGTTTTGGTCACAACTACCCGGTCTTTTGTTTGAGTTATACATGTATCTATATAAAAATATATATAACTCCAATAATGGCTTTCTCTGCTCCATGTCTCTTCAATTTAACCGCTACAAAGAATATTTTGGATATTTTCTTCCCAGACTTTCCTCTTTTCCGTTTGAAGAGAATATTTACTGGCGCTGAAGAGAAGGTATGCTATGAATGTCGTTAGTTCTGAATACCATGCAGTCAAGGACACCAAACATGTCTTCTGCAGATGCGGATAACTGATCTTTGTCCAGCGAGTTGTATTACTTATTTCTGAAACGAAACTTTTTTCAGTGCAAAATTATGAAAGTTTTATTGAATGCTCTCAATTCGATTCATTATAACCACATGCAGATGGGTTGTCTTTAATGATACATAGCGATCTACTGAAGAACAATGGCGAACATTTTGTCCGCAGATGTTGCGCCTTTCAGTAAAATAGGGATATAATATGAATTATTCTGTTTGATGTACTGCACGGGTCATTAGTTCCTTGAAATGTTTTTCAGCGTCTGTAATCGATATATACATCCTAGGACTATGAAATGGAAAATAACAGCACGGGTTACTGCTTTCTATTATTTTCGCTCCTGTTAAATTTTAGCTATTTGTATGAGTGTAACATGTACAAATATTTTATCTAAATAAACATTTTATAAAATTATATATGAATTATTAGTTTTACACATTATCAGCAAATGAAAAATTACAAATGACGATGAAATAGAAAACTTATGGGACGTATTCTTGCATCGCAGCAAGGCACACAATTTCGCTATCGTTTATCTTGGAACTATTTTTTTTCTAGCACGTATCAATACCAGATTAGAAAGAATCAATACACTTGCGTCCATACTTTATCTTAATAACACGGAACTTTGCTTCTTTCCATATCTTTCCACTTCTCCAGCTGGCACACTGGTCACGCAAATCGATCTCCTTCAGAATGGGGATGGTCACCGGCAAGGCAACCTCTCACCTCGACATTCGGATTACCTCGTCCTTTCCGTCGCTTATTAAAAAAAGGCCGAGAGTGGTTCGAATGCTCACCTTGACTCTCTCACTCGGAACAGGAACGACAATCAATATTATGACGTAACATTCTGTGGTTTATACTCACACTTGTCTTTGGACGACTTGATTTGCACGGTAATTGATTGGAAATTCCGAGGGGGGTTCTGATAATGTAGGAAAGTTACACTAGTTGGTTGGAAGCGGCGGGACAGAACGTTTTAAGCTAGGAAATATCACTAGGAATGCTTAGATCAATGGTATGGGGAATTTCGGAAAACAATGTTGTCAAGATCTTTCAGCGACATCAGAAATTGCCAGTTTCAAGAGCATGTCTGAATCCCGAAGAGAATTAGTCGTTAAATGGCATTTAATGGGATAAGAATCAAATATTTAAAAAGCCATGGAAATTTTAGATATGGCATGTGTTGACTTAAATGACCGATTACAAGTAATAATCGAATATCAAAACATATTTGAAAAATGGAAATATTACAATTGGAAGTAAAGTTGGGTCATTGTAATGTGTTACTGTGCTCCAGTGCAAACTATTCAAACCAACACCAAGCTTTAGTTTTCAATAAGATTAAAATATTTCATGAAAATATCAAATTCTTTGCGTATATCAATTTCTATGCAATTGGAATGAATGAATTATCAATTATATTAAGTAAGTTGAGAGGTAAATTGAGGTATGCAATATTGATTTGTGTAAAAGGTATAAATATATCCGCCCATTGAACGGTTAAGCATAAGAGTGGCAAGTTCAAATCCCCCAAAACAACGTTCCTATTTTTATTTTTCATTCTGTTTTTAATGTTTCGTTCTTAATGATCATTTTTTCTCAAAAATTATCCTCTGAAATTGTTTTCTCTATTAAATTGTAGGTCAGTTTCCTTTAACTCTAACCATATTCTGCTAGACACTCCATACTTGCACATATAGTCATAAATATCTTGATATAATCGTAGACGAAGAACACACCTAATTACAAGCGTGTGTAAGTAGTTACACATTCACAATTTATATGTGATGCGAGATTCTTCTGCTGAAGGTGATAAAGATAGAAGGCACGAAATTTCTAGTAGAAACCATAACAATGCCTCTCCAATAATTTGTTCCATATGCAGAATCTCAGAATATCGCAGCTCTTTCAGATAATTTTTTTATTATTTCTGTAGCAGCTATGTCATATTACCGATGTATCTCGCATACCGAAAGCGTCACTAAAATGTTCTCGATTTCCTATGAGCATAACTATTTTTAAACAACCAAAGCGTCATCATATCAGTCCACATTCGTGCTTATCTCAAGAGATCTCCGGAACACAAGAGCGGCAATTTTCATCACAAAATATCGACATTTCTTCTCCATAAATAGTGTATACCCTAGTTTAATATGTATGGATAACAAAGTTTTTGAGAATAGAGTCTGTTCACGAAATCGAACATTAATTAACATAGGTAAATCATAAAGGTAAGAGAGAGAGAGAGAGAGAGAGAGAGAGAGAGAGAGAGAGAGAGAGAGAGAGCGGTGTTTGGCATACTCAATCCACCATCAGAAAAGACAGAGAAGGCGCGAGAAATCTCGCGAGATCTGGCCATGATAGAGTATAGACAATATAACATATAAGCCTCGTTGACACTTGACATGTATCATCTGATGTCGTTTGTGTTGGGATACATACCACCTTTCAATGATGTTGAAGCTTTACGACAAGGCTTTCGACTTACAGAACCTTCGTAAGGATAGAACACAAAGCGTGATTAAACAGAAAGCAATGTATTCCATAACTTGCACAAATATATTACATCAAAATAACAAATGACAAAAATATATCTTTAATGAAATAATAATTTATACTCCAAACCGACTTTGATTTTCTTGCATTAGTTACCATCCTTTCACAGAACACACTATTATATTCATTCTTTGTAAGGGAATTCAAACAAATTGATATTCGTTAAGTGGATTTCACATCGAAGAACATTGGATTACTATCCTATCCAAGAAATAAGTTAACTGACACCCAGATGTTTATTACACTGGTGTCGTCTGCGCTGAACCCTATTAACACAGAAAGCAATGCTTGAATGCTGAAAATGGCAACAACCAATGACATATTTCGTTACATGGGCAACATCCAATGATAGGTACTGTTACATGGCATGTACAGCTAAGTTTTGGACGAATCCTGAATACACCCCGGAGTGGCTGTTAGCCCACATTGCACTATATTCCCGCTATTTTAAAAACACTAAGACACTCATTGCGCTACATAACACTGCAACACTTCTTCTGTTTCTTTTTGTCTTTAAAACTGACATCATTAACGGCATGTGAATCCACAACATCCACTTTAACAGAATCAGGCGAAACTTTTTTGTCCTCCACTCCGTTTTGCTTTGGCTGAATACTGACCGGCGAAGACTTGGATTGGTTCACAGTAGTCTGAGATATACTTTCCTCTTGTACCGCCTGTAGAGACGAGTCCCCATTAGCAGTGTCTTTCAGGCTAGTCTTTGAAGCACCCTTTTCTCGATTTTCGTTCAGTATGAACTTATCACGAATTATTGTAGCTCGTTTTAAAATGTCTTCTGCCTCTTTACACAGTTCACCGTCCGGTTTGAAAGGGTTATCCCTGCTCTCCAAGCTAAAACGAAAAGATTAAAGTTTTACATGTATATTTTGTAATAAACTGTTTGCTAAAAAGATTATTATTCTATCTGAAGTCGTTGTGTTATTGAAAAAAGACACACAAAATTCATAATCAAGCAGTTACCGTAAATTAGTGTTACAATGTTTATCCATCACACATGCCCACCCTAATCAGGGTAAGAAATGGATTAGCTTAAGTAGCCTCCCCGCAGTAGCCTAACTACATGTACGTACAGCAATCAGCTTGCTGATGAAAACTGTTCCATAAAACGGATCAAATTGTCGACCCCAATCAATGCAGACGGTCTCTCGTATGTCTTCAGGCGGCTCTAACTAATCTATTTTTGATGCAAAATTCGCACAAAAAGAGTATATGGTATCTTTGGAGTTTGTATTTGTCATGTGTATGTGATACTTAGCAATTTACGGAGAATTCTGGTTACATCTACGAATCAATATCAAAACCCCGAGATTCCAGAGAAACGACGGGGGATCAATACCTAGCATCCATCGAGATGGAAATCGCGGGGTTACTCATCTAGTAAAACTCGCACCATGGACCGTCGAGGAAGAGGTGCTATGCTTTCAAGAAAAATGCTCAAACAAACCCCCTGTTACGAAGCTATGTAGCCGAGAGGTGACTGGTCCGCCATTGTAACATTTCGCACACCCTTTTGCTGTTACTTGCTGTGTAGCGGTATTAATTTTCGTAATCAGATAAGTCGCGGCAAGAAAGCCATGGTTTGTTTAGCAGTTCTAACCTTGGGGCTGTTTATATATAATCACTTGCCTACTAACATTTTTACAAACACTAATGTCGATTAGTAGCGCGTTAATCATCACTTGTCATTTTATTGTGTACACAAATGTCGCTTCCTGTTGATATCAATTTAAATTCGATACTTTAATTTGTATTGTACGACACCTTTTTTCTGCCAAACCAATCCCAACCATCATGAAAAATATAATTCAGGTTTTTCAGAATTTCTTTCATTTTTGTTTCTTTTTACATGTACGATTGTGACTGACTGTAAAGTTTCAGTCAAGATGCACACGTGTTAGAGAATTCTAGCAGCGGTTCAGTATGACATGCATTACAATTCGACACGTGTTTTCTAATTACGAAAAGATAAACCACGATCTAGTACATGTACATTATCTGGGATTCGTTATATAACACTAGGTTGGCGTGTTCTTAGAGTGTAACCGAAGTATGGTTCTTACATGGCCCAAACAGGGCACACTGCGGCATCAGTCGTAACTCCTCACACGACAGGAAGTTTCCGCCCGGTTCTGATAACAGAGCTATTTTGTGATAAGCCAAGATTCAGAGGGTTATCCTCAGATGCCGTTTTTACAAAGAAAAATATGATTTCGATTAAAATTAGGTTCCAACACTGAGTTCCCAAATAGCCCGTGATTTTGGTCGTAGTTTCACCCAAACATATGTAAATAGTAAAGATACTTTACAAAACATGAAATGGACATGGGTTACATTCATTCAAAGATATCACATCATCTACAATTTGCACATTCCATGCAATGAGGTGATCGATATGTTATATCTCTATAAACAAACCAAGAGCAATACTAAGTATAAAACAAGCGTTAATCAATGACTATAGAAATGGTAACGTCTGCTGAATTATGTCCGCCATCAGACGAGATGACCTACCTCTCTTCTCGCGGTTCCTCCATTTTGCCACTCAAAGACAAACCTAGAGATGCATCCGTTAGTTTCTATAGTTACTGCAGAATTTATGATAATCTAATAACAGACTACAACAATTGTCATTGAGCCGCTGCATAAAATGTAATTATCCCCCGACACCAGCGATAGCACACGTTGTTTACAATGCGAGATTTTGCCGCCGCCTCCTCCTCCTCTCGGCTACCAAATCTCACAACGCCTTGAGCCACCGGCAGACACGGTTCATCTGCTGCTATATCAGCGTTAATCACTCACTGTACGCTAGAGCTGATTGGTTTTTTTTCTGTTGGGAGAATTGCACGCTACTCTTCTCACCTATACGACCCGCGCTCGAGGAAAACAATAGAGAAGTTATACCCCGTGCTGCGGCTGCTGATCAATTTCGTGTTGTGTTATTCGGAGTGCTTTGGTATTGTTCGTATCAACATGTGCTGTACATGTATTTTCATGTAATTAAGAGCAGACACACATGCTACCTTCTACTAAGCGTTAACAAACGATTATACTGGGCGCGAATACTCCACCACATGGTATTGCTCAACAAAAAATTCCTTGGCATGTGACATCGGAGCAACAACTCTTCAGGTCATTTGATATACAAAAACAAGTAATCTACCGTTACCTTTCTACACAGCGGGGTTTCTTTATTATTTCATTATCTAGAGTCCTTGGAATCACTAAATTTTATCAAGGCTTTTTATATACAAGTACTTTCTTGACAATGAAATGATGAAAGATTCGTTTAATTTAATTCCTTTGCGTGTGTCACTGTATTTTTACACAGAAAAAGTCGTTAATCTACTTGTTATGTAACATACAGGTAAACCTAGTGAAGAGTTCCCCCAGAGAAAACAGCCCATTGTCTGTAGTATTAAACGCATTGTTGTTTAGATAAAATTCTGATGTAATTAATGAATACTACATGTAATTTGCACCAAAATGAAGTGAAGACATTTATTCATCTAACTTAGTCAAAGAAAGTTATTTGTAACAATAATATCATATTATTATAGGCATAAAATCCTAGCATCAACCTACAACGTCACTGATTTCTAGATAATCATAGCACATATTGGAATAACAAACGCATCGAAATTACTCCAGAGATAATTATGAGAGAAAAAAAATAAATTTAACCATACATCTAACGTAGTTATATACTCAGGTGTTATGAGAATCAACAAGCGTTCTGATTTTAAAAAAATATAAGTTTGTTGTCCTAAAAGAAATGTAAAGCAACATTTTCTCGAACCGTATAAAAGACGAAACAGCTAAAACGAAGGATTTAACTGCATTATTTACAAAATTACAAATAAGCGTCTATGAATGTTATGTCAAGGAGACCGACAAGCTTGACTTTAAAAGCATATCCTTGTCATCATTACGAGACCAAATAACTTGTCTGGAATCTTAACAATTAAATAAGCATAAAAAGGAACCCAGATCGGCGTACTATATGCCGGGACGCGAGTGAACGGTCAGACCGGAGAATTATAATAACCTCGCACTAACGATGAAACAGAAAGATAAAATGGGAGTAAAGGATCCAAGCCAAATAAAATGTAGAAAGTGAAATAGACTGCAGCTTATAAGATTTTAATCGCAACGTAACATATTAAATTGTTAGAACGCAAAAATAGAGCAAAATAGAGAAATATAAACTTCTGAAGTAGCAAGATGAAATATATGACCATGCATTCAAACCAACACAAAACCGACACGTTATATAACAGCTACAACAAGCCAGACACCCAGCTTAGTATATTTACCGACATAGACATGCATTGTTTCGTCACTGTTACAGTATTTGATAATCATGCATCATGACGCTTTGATGCTTTTGACCTTTGACTTCCCAAATGTACCAAAACTCCGATTATGGGCACAAAGATGCCATATGTTTAATTGATGAATCAAGTTGAACCTAACAAAGGATATTAAAATGGTTTTTTGTAATACATCGTACTTTATATTCTAGTATTGTGCAATAAATTTTACAGATCAATGATATCTGCTTTGAATTTTGTTTCATTTTGTTCTTTTGCTTTATCCTGTCATGTTATTTCTAGTTCTGTCTGATAAAGTGTACTTTACTTGGGCACCAGACAAAGCAATCTTTGTCATGTACTTCAGTTGCATGCGAGCCCTGTGAATTGTTCAGATTCAGTTCAGTTAGAAATATTCTTCATCAAGATAAAAGGGTATAGTTTTACCAGAACATATTAGCCTTATGGAATAGAGCTATACATCATTAGAAATTCCGAGGAAAATACAACACTGCAATCTATCATTCCACAGTCACTCTATATTAACACAACAAGGGAAATTCGTGCTTTTTGTTATTATACCACGCACTCATACAAGAAAAGGGGCATGCTGAGGGATGCTATTCCTCCAGTTGGTCTTTGAAGGCTTCACACATTCCTAAACCAACAAGCAGTGGGGGCTACATCCAAAGAAAACCAAACGCCTTACGTACCTGGCCGAGCGTTTGACAGGCCAGATTCCGAGGGGGGTGTCAGAGAGGACAACTATTTCCGTAGTTCCTGTGGAGGCTGGCTCGCTAGGCGGCGCTGGTGGTGCGGAAGAAATTTCATTGGGAGTATCACAGAAAGTCACTTTATTGTTCCGAGCCTTTTCGTGGCTAATCAAAGCATAAAAAATACAACATTACACGTTTGAAGTCAGATGTCCATCTCTATACAAAAGACCTATCTCAATTCATAGATATTTTCGAGCTATATCTAGTTCATCACTTACATCTTATCATCATTTTGAATAACGAGACAGAGAAAAAACTCGTTAATTAACAATGCATCAGATATGGCAACATCTAGTTTTATTATTTCCAGTAGGAGAGAAAGAGAAAAAAACCCAATCGAATAATTACGCTTCAAATCTTGCAAAATCTCGGTCTACGGTTTAAAAATTTGTCCAATTAGTCAATTGTCTAATATAATTTGGTTGAAAAAAATAGGAAAAGAAGAAAGGAGATAAAAAAAAAAATGTCTTTTTCGCATGGCGTACAATGTACGCGAACTTTTTGGCTATTATCTCACGTAGAGTAAAACACATGTATCAACACATTACAAAAACTAAGTTACTGCAATCACCGCACGAGAGCAATAAATTAAAACCACTTAATAACTGATCAGAGGCCGTCGATGCGAGTATTTCCTATCAAGATTCTTACACAGAAGGAACATCGGAGATCTGACACATTCTTAAAACCCACTGACGTAAGACAGAATAAAAAAACAGTTCAATGTATGTACCACCAACAAATTGCTGCCAGCAAAATAAAGTGTGCAAACAACAGCGACTACTGTTGCTTTCCTCACAGAATAGAGCGCAGGTTGTAAAATATATTGACTGTTTGATTCTACAAAAAAAACGTGTTTCTGAAGTCAAATAATAAATATCTGCCTTATCATGTGGCGTGGAGTTATCAGGTCGGTGTGAAGATAAGCTGTATTTCACACTAAAGTTTAATATTCAGATAATCAAAGGTGTTACCCATCACGTGTTTAAGTATTTCTAACTGGCAACAATATTTTCGCCTTCAAACAACAGCTTTGATCGTAGGGAGCTAAATTTATTACTACAAAAATTCCAAAACTTTAAAAGCATTTCTGTATTTAAAGCTGCTATGGTCCACCTTCCTAAGATACATAAATGTCAAGATAATGTAATTTACAGATGGGCATCTGACTTTCATTCTGCCAAGATCTATTTCTTTTGTTTTATGAATGCTTTATTTACACCCTCAAAATATAAGCATCATTGATAAGAATATTAATCCTCATTTGTCGAGGCAAAACACAAAGAAAAATTATCAAAATCAATAATTAAATCATATAATCTTTCTTTTCACTTATAAACTTTCCTGAGTTGTAAAAAATATATATATTGTTTTATCTGAGTAAGCTGTTGAAGATACAATGATAATTTAATTGCGATCTTATAAATTTTAAATTTCAAATTTTCTGCATATCTTACAAAAGATTTTCTAGAAAGAGTATACAGAGAAATGAGAAGAAAATTGTTGGTTTCTACATACCATTTACAAGTACAGTTCAAACAACACCCGTCTCTTTTCGGGTTTAACTCCCATGCTTCAACCGTGTTGTTATTTTCTGGATTATTTTCTTTTTCCATCAGTTTTAAGAAAATCGAAACCTTTGGTCAATTGAAATATGTAGAAAAATCAATCCGCCATTTTGTGCTTTGATATATGAATATATATGTCACACACAGAAGAAAATGGAAAAAGTCAATAGATTTCAATTGTAGATGATACACGACAACCACAAGCAACACTGTACAGCAGTAGGATCCAAGAGAACATCTAGAAGCACTAAATTAAAATTTCCAGAAAACAATCATTTCTCGCAGAAACACGGAAGCTAATTCTATTCTGATTGCGATGGAATCCCAAGATCTCAAAACAACACGGCGTATCTATAGAAGCACAAACTATTGGCAGACGATTCAGTGTAAAACGAAAACTTCTCTGAACCCCAAATCCCAAAGAGAAAAAATAATGTCCTCGGAAGAAACTCCCTTTTTCTCGACAGCAAAACGAGCGGAGTTTAGTGTAATGAGTTAGAGACAATTATAAACGGAACGCCCTCAACCTTAAAATACCTGCTTCCTAGATGCATTTTTGTAAACCTTCCAAAAATATTACAGAATATTGCTATGGAAATACACTAGACTCATAATAGATTAGAAGCAATCAATGGCAAGGTCGAAAACACTGTAGTATACTAAACGCAAATCAATGAATTCATAAATTCATCAGCTTCTAACACATTTCTTCGGATTAAGAACTTTATCTTACTACAACCAAAAGAAAATGTTTCAACCTTGGCGGATTAGTCAAGTCTTTGATAACTATCTATTGAAATAAGGGAAGTCCCTGTTTAGCAGCAAAATTCGGAAATCAATTTCAATACAAAATAAAGGACATATAAATGACATTACAAGTGCTCTTTGTGCCTTTTTACTTCTCTGACAAATGAGTTAATAACTGGCTGCTCTTGAATAAGAAAAGGCTTAATTCATTTCCTGAAAATTTTCGACAATTTATTAACGCTTTGCTGAGCTGCACAGAGAGAATATGCATGAGGTGAATACACATCGGAGAGCCTTCATTTAAATAAGACTCGACGTATTGACACGTCTCTAACGAAGAAACGTTTACTCTCTTTCTCTTTTGTAAACAAAACCATCTGTATGCAGCTTCCTCCGAGGCTTACATCATCTACTTTCAGTTAATTAAAAGAACTTGTGTAAAATGGCAGTCGTTTCTGGGAATATTATACAATCAAACCTCTGTATGTCGAATTTACCGGTGTACGCTGCATATTGATGTTGAGCATGTCATTTTTTTTATTAAACAGAAATGTCAATATTTTACACTAGCTTTAAAATCGTTAAAAAAAACTTCCTGTCTTAAAAATCGTACACATATAATGCGTAGCGGAACGTTTAAGATTTAGCTAATAAAGAAATAGGAATGTCAAAAAAAACCAAAAAACTAAAAGCAAAGTTTGATTGGAGAATATGAGATATGGAATCTTGATGATCAAGAAACAGCTGCAAATTCCACGTGCATCGACTATTTTAATAAGATACAACTCTCTCTCTCTCTCTCTCTCTCTCTCTCTCTCTCTCTCTCTCTCTCTTCTTACATAGAATTACTCTCTCAAAATAAGACAAAAACACCTGAATGAATAGCAAATACTCTAATATGATAAAGATGAATACAAACTGTCTAATACTAGTATATGAGAAGACTCTGCTAGCGATTACCCACTACTGTATATAAGTACCGCAGATTTCTCCGAATTTTTTTAACAGTTAGCAGTTGCTAAGATGAAAGAAGAAAACAGAAGTATGTGTTTATATTCCCCCCGAGTGCTTCCGGTTGCTACATTCAAATTTTTCTGTGGCTACGCAAAAAAAGCAACAAGTTTCTGGCAAGTGAATCGAGAGACTACAGAATCTGCCTTATCTTTCTCAGTCTAGTAATTTGTATCTTTTAATTGGATTAGAACATCTTTGAAGAAGTTGGTCGAGAAAATTCTTCCACGAATTATTACGATCAAATTAAAAGAGTGTACCTGCAGATAAGCTAAAGACAGCGAACTTAACCTTTTTGTATACAGTGAAAAATACACACGCTTTGTGAACGTTTTGTGAAAATCAATGTATAAGTAATAGGGCCTTAGGAAGACTTAATATCAATAATTGATTTCATTAATACCTGAGCAATGCTAATTTTGGAGGGCTTGATACGTATGTTTAACAGTTGACTGCAAGAAATTAAAAGGCACGGTTAAAGCCATTCATAACACAGGTAATAATGACTATTTGTTTCGTTACATCAAACCTTAAATCGCCACCGACATGTGGGAGAAGCCACACATCAGATCAGTTTAGTCGCGTTTTGATACAATTATATAAATATGTACATAGATCTTGATAAGTACTATATAACTAACGGGGGCCAGAGATTGACTTTGCTGTAATTGGTTTTTCTTACTTTTGCCACAACCTTACAGCAGTGGGTAGCGCTTTTGTGGCCGTGGATATCAAAACCTATTTAAAGATTACAATATTGATCCTAACAATAAAACGTAAACAGAAAGCACAAATGTCAACACGGCGACTCCGCAGGTGATGTATGAAGTTATTAAGGTGAATTCATGCATACATTTTTACCTTGGTTGGGATGTTTTCTTGATAGGTATATCATCCACTAGATCGTCAAGGTCACATATACGTACAGACTCCTGGATTTTTGACGAAGTTTCCCTGAAATGGAAATCGCCAATGTCAGCATTGTCAGTATAATAGCCTTCCTCGTTTCGCGTACTTTCTAGCGGGGCAAACTTCACCGATTTTACAGAAGTATTCACGTGGTTAGGGACCGGACTAGGACAGTCCTCCTCATTGGGTTCAACAGACATGACTTTTCCAATAGATTACATCAACTTTACAATCAGTACAATACAACATGCACCAGAGTCCTGAAATAATGCACAATATTTCATTTGCCTTCCGTCAACGTTCGCTATGACTCATGGATTTTACCTGGGCCACGCACACATATAAATTCGACTTGCAAATCTAACTTAAATTTCTGACAATTTAAGCTAATTGATAGGTAAGAAGATTCGAGACATGATCAGTCGCATAATCACACACCATCAACACTTAGAGCCACCCTTAGTCGGATTGACTGTTGGCTTTAACGATAGGTCTGCCTAAATACCGTCTCTCCCTTATTGTATGAGCATGACTGCGGAAACCGTGACCATACTCTATTGAACCGTTTGCGACAGGTCTACTCTCGAGACAACAATATCTATCTCAACAGCTAAAAGTCCGAGCCAGTGAAGTTTATTCTCCTGTGACTTACAGTGGTGGTCAGTGACTGCAGCTCGCGATCCGTTAAGTATTGATGTGTGTGGGGTATTTTCTCCTGATTATGTAATAATCGATTTGGACCAGGAGAAAGAGAAGCAGTACTTTTATTTAAAATGTCAGTTTTATTTGTTCTTGTTAATGAGAATCAGGAAAATTATTATAAATGCCTGTCATTGAGCAATTTAAATCTGCATTGATATTCCCATAGATCGATGCACGAAGTGCGTCGACTCGCTCGCATTATTACAAAGAGACCCTGCAATTCTAGTTTCAATACAACAATGCATTATTTCTTGCTAATGCTGCAAGGCTCTGCACCGAGAAGATCTACATAAAATCTATTCTGTAACCAATAATTTAATTAGGTACACCGCATCTGAACCTAAAACATATACCAGTGTTCATAATTTCATAAAATCGTTTATTCATAAAATCATTTACAGGGGGATCTCAGAACAGGCGCTGCAATTAAGGTTTCATTCAGTATACAAGAGAAGTTTATACATGTATTAACATGATTATCTTCTTTTTCTTCGAACTCTTTCTAGAAATATAAATGAAATAAGTCAGAAATAGATTTGTGTACGATGTCATGAACCATCATTTAACAGTAAGTTATTGAGAGGACCAGGTTTGTTTGATGAACTCTTTAAAGTTAACGATGAAACACTTCATCTAGCTGCCAAAACCCGTCTTAAAATATTAGTGAAAGATGGTGCTGAGCTGTTGCCAGAATTCTGCTTATCATTGACAAATAGAAAGTGACGTTTTAGCAATATTGTTTCAGGAAAATTACTTGGGATTCCATATTTCCCTTTGCCCGCCATGCTTGCTTAGCTGATCGATCGTTCCTTGACTCCAACGCCTTGTAGGTGTATACACATGTAAGATTTATTGTCCATGGAGAACATATACGTATTTTCGTCTTTTGTAATATATTATTTTCAAGTTTTCAAGTTTTTCCACATGAATAATTTCGTCCTTGATCAAATCAATTTTAAATCGTCACTGTCAATACGCATGGTGCATGTCAGATGATCCCCCCCCCCTCCTCCTTGAGTGTTATGTTGGAATGTGCATGGTGGAATCGGGCCAAATAAGTGGTTCAACGATCGGTCATAATTAGCAAGTTAATGATGAGGATGAAGTATACGTGTACTGATAGAATTTCTGACAATCACCCTCCATAACCTTCTAACCCGTCCGTCGGATCGAGCTACACATACCAGTATGTGGATGTATTGTACGCAAAGAAAATCCCATAATTAAACATATGACATGCGCGGATCCAGACAATTTTCCAGGGGGGGGGGGGGGGGGGGGGGGGGAGTCCGACAGTTATTTGAGTTTGCCGGGGGGGGGGGGGGGGGGTCCGAGGCATATTTTTGGTAAATTTTATAATGTAATTAAAAGAAATTTGAAGTCTGGACCCCCCTGACCCCCCCTTTCCAGATCTGCGCACGTATGACTACTCATTTTTAAGAAATTAAAAATACCAATCGTAGCATTGTAGAAAAATCAAACGTTATAGGTCACGTGCGGTCACAAGATGTTTCGTAAATATAACGTTACATTTTTTCAAGAATGTTGGATATCAGCCAATCAGAGAGCTACAGGTAAGAATCATTCATTCATATAATAAATAATATTATTACGGTTTTATATTGTGCAATTGGAAAACAGGTCTGTCAGTTTACGTTGGGTAGTTCATGACTCATAGGTTTCTTGTTTGTATACTGTTTCAGTAGTCCTGTAGTTAAAATTCATTCAGAAATACCATAAGATGATGATATTTGTAGTACAAGAGGGAAGTTATGTTATACGTTATTCTATCACTTTTCTTTGGTTTGGAAGACAACTTACTTCAGGTCTGCACTGTTGACCAAATTCTTAAAGAAGTTGTCTTCAGACTCTGTGTGATGTTCCGGAAAGTCTTCAATGATCCAGGTTTCCACCATTGACCCTTTACTTCCAAAAGAAACCCTGCAGAACAAATGTTTCTTGTGTTACGTAAATTTGAACCTAACACACACGATATTCTAATCTTGCATCAAATGCAATGATGCAGCCAAGAACCCCAAATGATATAAGCATTACTTATGGTTCTATTTCTAAACTCTTTAACTAAAATTATTTAAAATGACCTAAGTTAACACAGTGGAAGAGGTACACATTGCTGATCTGGATAACACGTTGACCTACATATTTTCAATTTTAAAAGTTTTTTTCAATAACTACTAACCACATTGACCTCATATCTGAATTGAATTTGCATCATTACTCACGGAACGTAATTGCAATCTTAGGATTTAATGTGAAGTTTTTCGCACAGTTTGAGTTGGTTTTAATCAACTTCTACAAAGCTATGGGTTAAGAAACCTTCACAAGGGCTCATCCTCTGAAATTAGAAGACTGATTTAATAGCATCAAATCAATTGAAGGGAAGAAGATTTCTACAATTAGCCGCCCGTCATGCGCGAGATAAAGCCCGTCCTTGTCACTCATTGGAATCTCTCCAGCATCTTTAAACGATTTTAGTTACCCTATACTACCAGACCCCGCGTCTCTTCCTATCTCGTCAGTGCTCAAGGTTTTGGATGACTTCAACACAGTATGCCAATAAACATTCAAGTTTTTGTAAGTTAGAACAGTTTTCAAAAAAACTAACTTAAATATAAGTTTCTAGTTCGTTAGGATTTTGCGGTGCGAAACCGCCTTTTTACGCTGTTCGTTTAGATTTTTGTGTTTGATGCATTCAGACACAAGTCTAGGTCTTTTCAAAAGAAGGGAAAGAATTTCAGTTTTAAAAAAGTCTGATAATTATGCTGACAAGTAAATGATTCGTAATCTGCTGTTGGTAGTTTCAATATCAGGGAGGGGGGGGGGGGGGGTATCGGGGAGGGGATAAGGGTCGGGGAGGGGGCACTGATACTAGTCTCAGGGGTTTTAATTGACGAGATAGAACTCACTATAGTCGTATCAGTGTAAAAGGAATTCCTTGAACAGACACTTCTTTTAAGTCAATTAGAATTTGTTCTTGGAACAAGTGTACTAGAAATCATCATTCATTTTGCTGCTGCGAGTGACCAAATTACAGCCAACTTTACGAGAATTTCACACAGCTGTTAATAAAAAGTGGAATTACAGGACAAAACTAAGCTAATTTGGCGATATTTTCTTTTTTTTCTATATTGCGAGATTCGTGTCATGTTTGATCCGAGTCGAGTAAAAAATAAATCCAGTCATTAGTAAATGTCTAAATGTGCAGCACGGAACCATTCATTGGGTGGTCCATACACGAAGTAGTGATTGCTGGAGCCATATTTATGGATAACGTATTTCGTATGTAAACAAAATATTGAAAGCGGTTTGAACCTCTTAACTAACGTCTTCAGTGCCTTCTTCTTTTCTTGTGATCAAAATATCTGGTGTTCGAAGGAAAATATCGAGTAAGGAGGAAAATTGATTAAATCCGAAGATAACGGCATCTCTGCAGTTCTCGATCAATTCTTATTATATACAGCCATGTTTACAAACACATTGGACTAGGGGCGATCCTGTATTTTTTTCTGTGATATGGTTTAAAACACACAATGAAAAGACACTCATTTTCACCAAACATGACAACTGAGAAAAATCGATTTGCTAAGTACTGGAGGCGAGACTGGGATGTTCAAGGTTAACAGAACACTATGTTCTATGTACTCTCTAGGTAGGGTTAGTCTGAGTTAGTAAAATCTACTCACCTTTTCTGTGTGTTCATATTTATCATCCTTAGTCCTCTACGTTATTCCATTGCTCCAGCTAGCACTCTTGTAACCCCCCGTTTCACAGCATATTCATCACGATATTGAATTCACATGAACATGTGAAAAATAGAAATAAATCTTAATGGACAAACTGTCTTGATTGAATGAATCCGGCTTGCTTGGTCTGGTCAGTTTACAAATTGCAAGGCGCCATTAAACCCTGCCCCGAAAAAAAAGCTCTTCAGACTACAGTGGATGTGATCCGCAGAAAATCGGATTCTTCATTTTCCAATCGCCTCGTTTTGGCTCAGTGTCAGGAAAAGATGATTAGCGATATATTTGGAACATGGAAAATTGTTCTGGGGAGGTAATTACTGGCCAGAATCTGCCACCATTCCACAACAAACTCCTCTACAGAATGAACCTGTTAAACGCCATGTAATGAAGAAAGAAGGGGTCCGCCCTAACAAAAAACAGATGAAATGTGAAGAGCGCATCGTTAAAGATGAATAACTTATTTACTATCGCCACCAAACGGCAGAAATAGCTCATCATTCAAAATAATGGATAGCTCACCGAATCATTTTATTGCTTAATTTTTTAAAACATTTAAGATAATGTTCTTTCTGGTTAACATATCTAGATAACGATTTTCTGTACATTTTGACCTTTCTACACATATATAAGAAAGTTGTTTATATTGATTTAACAGATGATGATATTTTACTGTCGATCTTTTCTTGCTTTGAAAAACAAAAATTTCGACCAATACATAATTATGTAGTTAGGTAAGATCAGCATTGGTTAGTACTTGTTATTGCTCATAATATAGCATGCACATATAAGGATTGAGATGGAGGGATCAGTAAGATTATACCTGAAGTTTCCTCACGGAATCAAATCGATCCAGTCACATTCCTGGATAAAACTTATAGAGCATTCAGCGCTTTATCCATACATCTCCCATCTGAATACAAACAGCTGAATCCTGACCGGGTTAACCTTCATTATACTCTTACTCATAATGTACATGTAAATGGAATGCATTGATGTCGTCAAATGCAGCATATAAAGGAAGTCTTTTAGAAATCGTCCAAATATTATGGTACGTGTACATTGCATCGTTATGTATATACTGATAACAATTATTATAAACTAAAATATACAAAATTTATCATATTAAAAAAATAGTCAGGTCACGATGTGTACAATATTCTAAAATTGGCTTAATTTACACTTTTGCTACATATATGGTCACTGTCCCCCTTTATATATATGATATTTCTTTGATAAAATTGATTACAATCTGCAATATAACCTATATACCTTCTATTTTTCCAAAATATGACTAAAAGCATTTAAAATTACAATGTTTTGGTTTTTCTTTACCCTTTCACATCAAAATCCCATTGAATTTGAAAAGAGGGATAACTTTTAAGATCTTCTCAAAATGTTAATATTGTAACTTTTTCTTAATTTCATAGAAAGGAATCCAGAAGATAGTTGTAATAACAAGTGTAGTAAGACTACGTGTGAGATGCAGACACAATCATACACTGAAAAAATATACTTCGGCCGCCAATTATACATTTCATTCTTTAATCTAATCGAGATAAGACCTTTAAATCTGTTCCTTTTAGATACGCTTTTAGATCGTCCAACAAATACTTTACCAAACTGCCTAGCTTCCTTAGGCGCATGTATCAACTAAAACTACCAGAACGTGTACTTGTACCCTGAGGAAGTCGATTTTTGGTCAACCTCGGCAATACTTTCAGCTTTACCCTCATAAATCAGTATGCTATAGGATGCTTTGGCAAATCCAGACAAAAAAAGTAACACTTCTATTTTCAAATTTTTAGGACACAGAAGAAAAATAAATTGAAAAATATTTTGCTTAAAAAGCAACGAAAACGCAGGTCTAAGATGAATGGAATATAAAAAAAAATATGACCTAAATCTTTTGTTGTTTATACTCGCCTACGCTAGCCTTTTTTTTTACAAACAGATAAAAAAAAAGAGAAAAAGTATGTCTGTAACTATGCTAAATTTTATCGCTATTGCTATCTTGTTTATTAATAAAAACCAGTGAATGAAAGTCGTGTGTAAATTTACTAGTATTTACAGCCACCCGGTAAATTCAAAATTAATAGCACGCCAGATTAATGAAAACCACGATGATGCGTAGAATGAGATGTGCATTGGTGGCTAAGTTACCTCTCTTAGTATACCTAAAGCTCTACATCATTTACCGCCATTGATGATGGGACTGCTCGGCTCCCAGTCTTCTTCTTTCTTGAAATAACGTTTGTGTTGTTGATTTAAACATGATATGAATCAGTTACCAGGTAGCTACAGATCTGCAATCAAGTTACATGCATGTGCTGCCTGGATGCTCGTAACCATTTTTAGACTCTATTGATATCTTTAAAAAGAAGAGCTCGGTATAAATATAGGAAAATGCTCAGTTATAAAATCTGAAATTTCTGGATTTTTTCTTTACTTAATGAAAGTTTAAAGCTATACAAATCTTATCTAAAAATTTAATGTGATTTGTTGACCACCAGCCTCCTTAAATTCCAAGTAAAGAAACTCAAGGAGTGTATGATTGGGTTTTCTTTTGAAGGAATGTTTGGGATTTAAGTATGTACGTTTAGTAAAGTGGTCCTCTGCAATAATTACGTTAAAGAATCCGAAAAATAAAATAATTCGGGGGGGGGGGGGGGGGGGATGAGAAGATCGCTACAGTTATTCATTGAACAGTATATGTTATAAACAAAATGTTGACTTATATAAATGAAAATGAATTATTTACACCATTAATTCACAACAATGAAAATGAATTATTTACACCATTAATTCACAACAAGGTCCATTAATACTTGGATGATAATAAAAAATCATCATTTTAAAATCATAGAATTGTTTGCATGGAGGCTTAAATAACAAATGTTAAATATGAGTTGTGTATACATGTATTCCCCTGGGGAGGGCTACGTAAATATGGCCAATATTTCCGTGTGGGCGGCAATAATTCATTCTACCTGATTTTTTAATTCAATAATTGAATTTGTCTTCATGATCTATTACTTTGTTTTTCTTGAATTTTATTTTAAATAAAGAGCAACACAGAAGCTAAAATACAGGCAGCAGGGAAAATTGTATGATGCTATTCCATACTTCCGCTAAGCTGTGACAACTGACAGTATATTAGCATTGTCCAGAAGTTATCTCATGTAAATCTTTGATCATTATATCAAGAAAAAAATTATAATGTGCGGCTGTTCCACAGTATTATGGTTGCAGATAAGATCTAGACATTTTGAACTTTTGAATTTACTATTAATGAATGACTTATATATAACAAATAATTGTCCAGAGGTCAAGAATTAAGACGTTCTATTTTAATATATATAGGAAAATTTACTATTAAAATTATTTTAAAAAACATCTTTTGTTACTAATTTGTATGACTTACTTTGACTTACTCTACTGCGTCCATGGGGGGCATAGGGCGGCAAGAGAGGATTTCCATCTTCTTCGGTCTTTTGCAAATAGTTTCGCTTCTCCCAAAGTTTTGCCAAATTTCTTCAAGTCTGATGTCAGTACTCTACGCCAGGTGTTCTTTGGTCTTCCTCGCTTTCGCTGTCCTTGTGGATTCCACTCCAAGGCTTGCCTTTTGATGTTAGTATTTGGTTTCCTTAGAGTGTGTCCTAACCAGTTCCACCTTCGTGTTCTGATGGTTATTTCAACTGGTTGCTGTTTGGTCTTTCTCCACAAGTCTGCGTTGCTGATGGTATCCGGCCTACTCATCCCAAATTTTTCTAATTTGTATATATGGATAAAATCTTTAAAAAATATATTTATTTGATAAATGAAAAATTACAGTCATATTTCAAAAAGATATGACAAAATAAGATATTCTGCTGATTTACAACAAAAATGAGTCATACCCGATCGAAATTAATATGAAATTGCATCAAAATAACGCAGTTCTATGTTTGTTTGTTTTTATGGGTTTTTTTGTGGATTTTTCATCATCATTAAATACATCTGTTTATTGCAAAATACTTCTATCAACTTTTCATCGAGCCATTTATTTTTGTGCATACGTATATAAAGGAAAGTATTTCTGGTTCTAAACTACTCCTGATGCAATCATTAAAATGTAATCATATTGATTCACATTTTTTTGGCTGTTGAATTCAATGTAATGCTAGTACGTGTACTAAGATATAAGGTCTCTTGAGCGACCAATTTTTATACAACCAGAAATCACCCGTTGAATTAAACATATTTTTATAGAACCAAAATTAATGTAAAAGGACGAGATACAAGTTCTAGGAAACTTAATTGCCTTTAATACTATAATAATAATAATAATAATAATAATAATAACTGTACTATTATTAATAATCTTAGCTGTCTTCAATTTTTTATTATTTATTACACTTACTGTCATACAAATATAAATTTATATCAATCATAGTTTAAATGACAAAAAATATAGAAAATTTATCAATGATTATTTTAAAATGTCTGTATGATAATTGTTTGCGTCAAAGGTGTAATTTAAATTTAAAGTAGTGAAACTACTTAATGGTTTTGATTTTTGTAGGATTATTGTTTGACCACAATGTCGATGTAAATGAAAAAGTCACATTTATCTTTTAAAAAATATTGCTTTTAAGGGATTACTTCCAGCCTCAATCCTGCAAGCAACAATCAACCATTATGTTTATCAAATAATAAACGCCAAATTAGACATGAAAATCAAAGAAGTTACAAATACAGACAGCAGAATCCGAGGCCTTGTGTCCCGCGGTAGTAAATGACACGATATGGATCCTTACTGGTCAAAAATATCATAGGTCTTGTGCAGCGTAACATTGGCAATGAGTGAAATAGTCAAAAGGGAAGTGAATCAGTATAAAATCAATCAAGCTGCTCTATATATCAAACTCTGTAATCCTAAGATGTAGACTTTGTCATGAATGTCATTTCGCCGTAAGACATGCAATGTATACTTAAAATAAAACATATAAATGTATATCATGACTTCTACTGCATGCAGAAAGATATGTGGCCATGCGCTTATAGGTCATTCTGATATACCGCATAATGCACAGATCGTTTTCAGCTATTAATAGTTAATAGTTACATCTATTTATTTTATTTTTTTGTAAGTTTTAATTGCTGTAACAAGACAAATATACAACTCATTCCTCTCTGTTAGAAATCGAGTCATTTGCATTTATCGATATCTAGGCTAATAATAAAACCCATCTGCACCCAAAAACCTGTGCATGAAATGAAATATCAGTACAATTTTTAGCGGAGACAATGCATAAAACTCTTCCCACGAGAAATATCCATACCATGGTCCGCTAACATGCGTCGGCGAGTTGCATTGTTAATGTTAATTCCTATTACGTCGAACCTCTTAGCAGTTCATTTTTAAGTTTATGAATTAATTTGTACTTTATAATCATGAGACACGTCCTTGCTTTAATTTTTTTCTGGAAATACCTAGGCCTCAGATGAACATGCTGTAGTTTTATCAAAACAATGGGTGGAACCTGTCAAATATAATCACATTTTTTTTCAGAGATCAAAAATATCACTGAATGAAACGCAAAGTTATATGAAAAATAACCAGTTCGACAAGTTCACATTTCATGCCATTTAAATATGATTCATATACATTATAGCAAAAACAATTTAAAAAAAGATCTTATTTGCTTTAGCAGAAACTGAACTGAACATGACATTTAATATTCTTTTTTACAAATTAGTTACTTTGATATATTGATATGGCCCTTCCAAGGCTTACGTTTTACGTATTGTAGACAACCTTACCCCTAAGAAGCAAACTGCTTTAAATACTAAAAACACGAGTTTTGAAATGTCAGTACTAACCAAGAGGCGAAACCTGGAGTTTATGGAAATGTATTCCTTGAACAGAAGTGTGATTTAGTCTCATTTCTTAAGTTTCCGCGGTAATGTGCCGTGAACAACTGTAACATTGACCTTTGGGTTGTGGTAACAGCATAGTAACAAAGAAACAGATTGTTTGTACAGAAGAATTTTCTATATGTGCATATTGGTCGTCAACTTATTCAGAAACATTTTTTTAAATTTAAAAATCAATTTATTTTAGAATTTTTTCCCCTGAATTAGTCAGTTATCGTTGGTGTAAATAATGAAATAAAATGGAACCTGTTTATTGACTTTTAAAATACTCCTTCGTGTGCCGCCCTACCTTCTTGTTTATAAAAATAAACAACAAGCATTTTAGACGATATTTAAAAATATTGGGGACAAATAGAGGGAATGATTCTAGCTAGTATTTCTCAGATTCGAGGCCGCTTTCTTTAATATGATATGAAATTATATTAAACTATTATTTTTACTATTGAATTAACTACTATTATTAAATATGATTATTTATAAAAAAAAAAAAAAAAAAAAAAAAAAAAAAAAGCTTATCTTCAGTGTTACAAATTTTCTTATACATGAAGGTGTTTTAGTAAAGATACAAATTCCCCTGCACATTCTTATGTTTTTCATTGAGCCCCTTTGTAACAGGATGGTTTTAAAGTCATACCACATATTGAGCATTGCAGTTCTGGAGAAGATCTTAAACAACTATTTATATATAGATTATAAACCTACATCAAACTTTGAACTTGTGATACCCAAGAATTGTCCAGGGGCCAGAGTCTAAACAATTTTAAAGAATCAACAATATGTCAAAATGCTTGCATATAACTTAAACAATATATAATAACATTTGAGTTTTTGTGAATAATTTCAATGTTTTCCTTTGTAAAACTGGAACCCCCCCCCCCCCCCCCCCCCCCATGTTGCCCAACCCTACCTCCTTCTACTGAAGATTATGATTTTGACAAATTGTAATGTACACTATCTGAACTGACTAAAGTTACAGCTTTCCTAGGCAAATTGCGTTTTAGAAGATGATTTTTAAAGATTTTTCCTTATATATTCTTATGTAAAAATTTGACCCCACTCCAATTGTGGCCCCACCTTACCCCTGCGGATCATGATTTGAATAAACTTGAATCTTCCCTACCTGAGAAATGCCAAGTACTAAAAAGATTTTTAAAGTTTTTCTCTTAATATTCCTATGTGACCCCCTCCCCACTGTGGCCCCAACCTACCCCCTGGGGATCAGAATTTTATCAAACTTGAATCTACCCTAACAGGGGATGCTTTCACACAAGTTTCAGCTTTCCTGGTCGATCGGTTCCTGAGAAGAATATTTTCAAAGATTTTCTCTATGTATTCCTATAAAAAAATTTGACCCCCTCATTGTGGCTCCACCCTACCCCAGGGATCATGATTTGAACAAACTTGAATTTATTCTACCTGGGGATGCTTCCACTTGGGTAAGAGCTCTTCTGGCCGATCGGTTTCCGAAAATATAATTTTTAAAGATTTTCTCTAAATATTCCTATGTAAAAATTTGACTGCCCCAATCTGGCCCCACCCTACCCCTGGGGATCATGATTGAACAAACTTATATCTACTGTACCTGAGAATGCTTCCACACAAGTAACAGCTTTTCTAGCTGATCGGTTTCAGAGATAAAGCTCTTTAAATCTTCTCTATATATTCCTATGTAAAAATGTGACCCCTCATAGTGGCCCCATACTCCCAGAGATCATGATTTGAACAAACTTGAATCTAAACTATCCGAGGATGCTTCCACATAAGTTACAGCTTTCCTGGCCAAATGAATTTTGAGAAGATCGTTGAAAAATACCAACAAATTTTCAATGATTTTTAATTATCTCCCCTTGAAAGAGGGCATGACCCTTCATTTTAACAAACTTGAATCCCCTTTACCTAAGAATGCTTTGAACAAAGTTTGGTTGAAATCCGCCCAGTGGTTCTGGAGAAGAAGTCGAAAATGTAAAAAGTTTACGGACAGACTGACGGACAGACAGACGCCAGACAAAAATTAAAGTGATCAGAAAAGCTCACTTGAGCTTTCAGCTCAGGTGAGCTAAAAAAAAAACCAGTTGTAGTTCAAGGTAGGGAATATAAGAGGATGTCTGGATAGTACGGACGTGTATTAGTGTAATGACACTTTTTATTTTTATATATCAAACACTAATTAACAGGTAAAAGTGTGGATTTTTCAGAACAAAATGTGAATGAATTTTTCAGATTATAAAGTAAATCTTACAGACTAAATTGGAAAATTTACATATCAAAGTATGAATTATCCACATTGAATTGTAAATTTGACAGATAATTATATATAAATGTTTGGTAAATTAAAAAAATGTATCAATGTGGCACCAGTACGCTTCCGTAGTAAAGAAGAAGTCCATAGGTTGCAAACAATCACTTTCATGTAGGCCTTAACAAAAAAATAAGATGCTTCATAATTCTCAGAATTTGATGTAATTGTGACCGTATCGCATGTTTAACGAATATTTTGTATTATATCGATTCACTTACCCTAACCACCCTTGGAGTAAATACACAAAAAAAAAAAAAAAAAAAAAAAAAAAGAACCTCAAAAAAAAAAGAAAAAAGATTTAGAATACTAAATGTTTCATGGTTTCCATATTTTTTTTCTCGTGCAACTTTTGTTTCATTGATGTCACAATCTTGTTTAACAAATACTATGTCTTCATGTTCTGTTGAAGTTCCGACTGCAGGAGTTATGTATAATTCATGTCGAAACATGTGGGGCATTTAATGATGCAATAAAGTATTGTAAATTGGGTTATGAAACCATAAGTATCAATGTTCACTGTAGCCTGAAGATCAGCCTGTATTTATTGGAATCTTGTAATGAAATATATGACAGTAGAAGAACTAATCAGTTGCTATAGTGTATGTGAACTTGTGATATTGGTATTCCATTATCTGTTGAATTGTGTAATAAACTAATCGTTAAACTACATAACTTATAGAACTTGTGCCCAATCCCATTGTAATTATATTACAATAAAATAAGTTCAAACCAACCAACTAATGGTTGAACAAATAATTTAGTTACATTATGTTTATGTTCCTTTATTTGTGTTGTTGATGATCGATCACAATTATCTTGAGCTATGGTAGGCTTTTAAAGATGAAAAACACCGCTCGCCAAATAAACATTATAGAAGAATTTTTAGGAAGACACATCACCATATACAGTTGAAGGCCAAACTACATGTATAGTCGCTTTTCTATATTGATACACTGCACTGACATTAATATATCTCTTGAACGATTCTACACAAATTCACACTTAAACTTTCATTGTTTGGTTTCATTTCGTTCTTACTTCACATGTACATGTACAAAGTTGCCATTTATAGGTCTGCAGGGCGTTAAGCCAATTTATACATGCAAAAGCCATACATTTAGCGTAATTAGCGTAATTACATACTCTACGGACAAGGTCTATCTGGAGAATACCCCTAAAAACAAAAATTACCCCCATGTTTTATTATGTATTTCTTCCTATTGCAGCACAAGCAATTTTTTCGGAAGAAACCCCTTATTATCCTTCAATCAGTCGGTATTAAAATTATATTTCATATTCCGTGTACATTTTACATGCTCTGGCTCTCTTCCAAAAACATACCATTTTGCATATCATTTTGAACTGTTATGTTCAGCTTGGGTCTATTCCCGTGTATCGAAAGGTACTCGAATCTCATTGTTCATAACGTTGCTATTGTTATATTGCTATTTTTAACACAATGATTACAATTCATGAAAAGATTTCAAAATCAAAATAATAATCAAAATCACAACGATAATGATGGGTTCCATCAAAACCCCACGGTAGTTAGTTTATTTTATTGAAAAATTACTTAAAACCTATTACAATGTAACTAACAAGAATACTTAGATGTGAACATAAATTATTTGGCTGAATTGAAAAAAAACCCAGTTAAAACTAACTATGAATGGGAAGATAAAAAATCAAATATTTTTTTGGTTTCTATCTTGTGGGTTTATCCTTCTCAATCCTAAATAATCTGTTCGACTGCAGACTATTGCCCTATGGCTCCCTATCTCTCCACCAGATGGCGCGTCAGGTGTTCCTTCTCAGAGGTGTCGACAAACATCTCACAAATGCTCACATCTCACCCACTAGATCGTCTTTCATTGCCTTCTGGATTCATGCATTCTCGGACACAATTTTCTTCCATCGGAAAAAATCTAAATAAACCCTTTAAACACGACGACAAACTTGTG
Source organism: Magallana nippona (assembly GCA_033439105.1). Taxonomy (NCBI): domain Eukaryota; kingdom Metazoa; phylum Mollusca; class Bivalvia; order Ostreida; family Ostreidae; genus Magallana; species Magallana nippona. Next base: position 8,759,872 of record CM065925.1, read on the forward strand.
TAAGAGTGAAGTACAGGCAACAGATTTATTACACTGTTGAACCTTTTTAATTTACGACACTCCCAATATTCTATTAAGTGGTCCATGGTAAGTGTTTATAATAAGTGTTTTCTTTATTCTCCTCCGTTATAATTACATATCAAAAGTTAAATCTATAATGAAATGTGTTCATAAATATTGTTGAATCTTGATGGCTACACAGGTGGGGGTGTTCATTTTTTTTTCATACCTTTTACTGAAAATTTTTGAGTAAAAAAATCATCCCACAAATTAGAAAAAAATGAAAAGGATATAACAGATTTTTGGTTTGAATGCTCATTTACAGCTACATATAATAAAGAATCAAATTATTTTATAAAATCTCTACATAATGTAATGTATTACAGAATTGTTTTTATTTTTTAAAAATAGCCCCATTTGCTTGAACAACCACCCTTTAAAATCATTGGCTACCTTTCGGTCTTTGCTCAGACATTGTTTGTATCATTCCATTATAACCACAAACATGATAGACGTCGTGTTTCACATTCTTAATTTATTAAAAAGACGACAAGGAAATGTCCATGACAAAATAGTAGAAAATATGTCTATTATGAGAAGGCACATTGATTCAATTAATATAAATGCACATCATAAACATTTTTCACGAAAGAGAAAAAAAAAACCAATACAAAACATCGACTAAAATAATGACAAATATTTGAGTAAAATTATAAAAGTTCGAATGAAATACACGAACAAATATAATCAATTGATCCGCTGTTGGGTCAGCTTATTTATTGGTAAACTAAGTTGTTGAATGAATTGTTTTTATCAAATTTAAAATAGGCGTTAAGCTAATTCAATTTAATGAAAAAAAAATCTCTGTAAACAATTATGGAGTGAAATTTGATTCGAAACGGATTTGGCAAGTTATAAAATGATTATAAATAAACTCTAAAGACCAAAAACCGAAAATTTGAACTAATATAGCTACTACAGACCTATATTGGTTATTTTATTTTTAAATGGTTGGATTTAAACTTATTCTATTGTAACATAATTACAATGGGATTGGGCACAAGTTCTAAAACTTATGTAGCCCTCTCCCTAAATTATTTTTAAATATGGAGGAGTAAATCAACAATAATCGTTAATTTATTGTTAATTGCTGCGCATAAGCAATGTGTTGTGTGAATGAGATAACGATTTGAAGCGTAAAACTATAATTATAGGCTGTGAAGAATACCAGGAATTTGATAAACAAGATTAAACACATTCAAATCCATATAATAACTGTAACCACAATAAGTTATATATTCATTACACCAAAACGAGGAATAGTTTGATAATTTTCAAAAATCGTAAAAGAGTGTTTGTGAGAACACGATAACTTATATACGCATCTGATGTTTTAATATAAATAGTCGACCATTAATTCTAAGAGATATTTTTTTTTCATTTCTATTACATATTGCTTTTTTCCAGGTGATTGTAAGTAAGAAACATGCATGTTATAAAGTAGTTAATAATAAAGCTCTGAGGAGGGCCCATTTTTAAGACAATGTGGATTTTGTAGTATGACTATGTTACAAAATACATTTTATAAGAAGACAGATTTCCAGGCAAACAATTCGTATTTAACCACTTAGATAAGATAACATTAGAGAAGAGCTTCACATGCGCCGTCCTTTAGAAAATCAAATTGACCATACGAAGAAAACCGTCAAAGTCATAAAGGGTTTGATGTTCAATGCAGGCGTACATCGACTTAAATTAAACACATAATTCTTAAAACTTTTGCAAAACAATCGCCTAGAATAACGATCAGTAAATTATTATTAAGAGCAATAATTTTTATATTCCAATTTTTTCCTTTTATTTCCAGGACAAGCATTAGAAAGAGTATATGCTGAGTTATACTCGTAGTTGTAAATGTATTTTTTTCTTTTATATTATTTTTTTAAACTACATGAACATTGTATTCGGATTTTATTTTTAATAAAAAACCAACAACTACATGTATTATTATGCCAAATACATATAGCTTAAGTAAAAGTTAAAGTGTTCAAGTAAAATGCACCATTTGAAGTGTAAAATACGACTACCAAATATTACAAATTAGTCACCGGAATATTCAACAAGCAATAGTTTATGCCAATACAAAACGAAATTAACCAATATAATGGAACACAAGAAACAACATATATGGATTTCTTCTGGGTACACAGTTTTTAAAAATTGTGAGGTCATACGTCGCCATTGGCCGACATTAAATGTTCATGGTCAACGTCTAACTTCATTGGTTCTGGGGACTTGCTTTCCGAGCCCGACCCACTTCCTTTGTTGCTAAATGTAAAGGGCCAAGTCTGAAAATAGAGGAAACGGAATTTATCTTATTTGCAAAATTTAATGTAAATTTCTTTGCAATTCATATATAGGCATTGAGTTATAGCCTAACTTAAGATGTCCTTGCATTTCACATTCAAATCCCATAAATGAAGCTTTTCAAGAACGTTGTTCCTTGAATTATATTGCCAATGGGTTTTTGGTATTTAGATTTCTTTAGCAGCAACCAGATAGTTCTGCAGAAAAAAAATTGAGATTAGGGATGGTTCAAACACTAAGAGAACCTGGTTTACGACATATTGTTTAGCTTTTCAGCTGATTGATCTTTAAGCGTTTAGTTTGTAAAAATCAGTAAAGCAAAATATAATACATATATAAAGCAAATACATGTATATCAATATGGAAAACTGTTGGTGTACAATTCAACTAGAACCCCAATATTTTTTAATTACACAAATGTCTTCCACTTTTCGAAGTTTTTTTTTATTGAAAGAATATTTGCTTTGATAGAAAGTAGTTTTTTCCGCTTCAATGTAACAAAAACTTCCCTACATTCACAAATCTTTTGGATTATTATGCTAAAATTCCCCCCAAAATTAAAAATGATATCATTCGTCAATAGCAAACTGAAAAAAAAAATATTACATAAAGCGTTCATTATTAAATGCTTACAGTACGATAGTAAATGCCGCTCCTTGAATACGCTTTGATCAAAACATAAACAGAAATGTGCACATGCGATTCGTGAACACTGTACATTAATTTGCTGTATTGCAAAACCAAAATATTCTAAAACTCGCTCACAAGAATAATTAACATACAAATAAAGGACAAGGATCCATTTTACGATATGTTTTATTACCTGTAAAAAGGAATAAAAATCTTGCACCGGAATGCAAAGATGGTAACAACATTCTAAGTGCAATACTTTGCATTACAAGCAAAATGATCCATGACAAAATACAAACAGAAAAAAAAAAACTTTATTCGTTTACAATTGATAGTGAAGTCGTGCAGGTTTTTGTACCACCCATAAGGCCTCACACTGTTATATATTAATTTACGCTACAACATTCGTAAAATCATATTCATCGTTTAGTCACAACTGTCATAAGTATATTTCTCAAAGTGTCAAATTTATTTACGAGCGCCGGGAACCGTCATGAGGCACGCCAGTGTGACTACACACTGTTCTCATGAACACAGAGAGAGCGCTTGGGGTGATCCTTTTTGTAGTTGAATAGATAGGCTTGTTCGGCGATCATTGGCCTCTAAACGCTTGCTAGTTTACTTTCAACAGACACTTGCTGTAACTGTGAGAACTATTGTGTATGATATCAATTTTCAGTGGGTTTTTGTTTTAGGATAAACGGGCTTAATTTCAAATTTATATAATTTTATTCTTATCACGAAATTGATTGGGTTACCAGCTGTTTGAAATTATTCTTAGTTGAATGAAGTTTATGTTAATTATTTTGAAAATTAACATAATGCAAATTAGCAAAGCTAAATATATAAATTAAACTTTTATTTTTAAACATTTTACTAAGGTAGCTAAGATTAACTAAGATTAGTTGTAGTATAAAATTTGACTACTAGTATTAATTCTGTATTGATCAATGATTTTTTTATCTATAAAAAATTGAATAACTAAAATAAAATATACATATTTTGCCAGATAAAATGACCAGTTTTATATTCAATGTTGAATTTACATTTTTTTAAAAATTCAATTTAATCAACAATCCAAAAAACATCGGTCACTGCTAGCTAGGATTACTTCATTGCAGACAAAAAAGCAGTTGTACATTTCATGTAATCATACTCTGAATAATAAAGGTTGTTTAGGAAGATGAACGTTTGTGTGCTTTTGTGATTCTGATCAATACATTACCATAAATCAATGGCTACAATAATACCTTATTTTTTCTTTAATAATTTACAAAACATCTTTTTGCATCTCATTTTGTTTAATAACTCGATATTCGTTAATACATTTGTGTCCTAACAACATGCATTCACTAGAATAAAAAAAATCCAAGATTTCTGTTATAAACGCCCACTCTATTACATTTTAGGTTGAAGGATAAGGTTCAAAATATAATTATTTTGAACAGAATAACATTAAAAGTATATACTCTTTACTTTTTATCAAATTGACTTTTTAAAAAAAAAAAGTACATATGATGATTATACAAAGAAGAGAGATATATTTAGATTTTTATTACATATTTAAAAATAGAACAGAGTTTATCCATATAAAGAAATGAATTTGCCATGTCAGTATATATAAAACTAGATGCCATAAATTAAATTGATATACATGTACATGTGCATACAAAGTGATTAATTTACAATTTGTTCATGTTAAAATGAATGTAGAAATTAAAGAAAAGAAAGTTCGAAATTAATAAAATGTGTTAAAGAATTTAAAAAGTATATCAAGTGTCACAAAATATAAAGATATAGCCAAAATGATTCTCTTACATAGCATTTTGAGGATATGGCAAATCTAACCATAAGATATTAGATATAATCTAACCATAACTATATAAAGTTACTAGAATGAATATTTTACTGTTCTGAAAAAAAATATAACTCGCTTATATTGCCTTATAATGCTACCTTGAATTTAAAAATTGCTCTGGCCTTTTCACACCAAACACTTTTTACAAGCAAATTATACTAAAAGCAACCAACAAATGCTATTGATGAGTGCAATAAGAATTATTTATACTTATAAAGAAGTTGTAACCAAGTAATTTTTTACTCAGAATTTTGTACTTTTGAATCAAATTTGATAGGGTTTCTTAAAGCATTCTATAGCTTTCTTATTAAGGCTTCAAAAGCCTTTAATAAATACTTCAGTCATTAATAGGCTAACGTTTGTCCTGGTAGAACTACTATTGTCGAATGTAAAAACTCACAATATACATGCTTTTCTTATTAATAAATTGCGATCACAATTTGATAATATTCATCAAAATAGTTTGGAATGTAATTACGTTGTCAAAGTTTAAACCCTTCTTGTATGGTTTTTTTTTTGTTTCTGTGTTTTGTGTTTTGTTTTTGCTTTTGCTCCAAAAAGTTGATGTAAAAAGCTCTGTTTTACAAGATATTTTTTTCCAAATCTATCATTGAGAAATATACGTTTTATAGATTAAACACATTTGATGATTTAAGGCCAAGCTTGTAGCAAAGTTATGTATATAGTATAAATGATTCTAAGAAGTTGACATAAAGTAGAATTATACATTTGTCTAAAAGTTGCTTCGGGGAAATCAGCTTTGTTTTTCAATAGTAAATTAATAGTATTACAGAACATGTTCAAGTTATATGAGCCATTACATTTCATTTCCTGTCTTCAAGCGATCCAAAAATTATGTCACAGAACTTTACCAAAAAAGTACAACTCTAAATCCAGAAATATCTATTACCTAAACAATGGGTGCATTTTTTATAGATATACGATTGTACGTTATCATAACAATTCAATTATATAAGTCGATTCGCTTTGTAATGCTATAATTAAAGTGATAGCCTGTCACAACTAGCAAAGTCCTCAGTTTTTGCAAATATTACTTCAAAGATCCATTTTTAGACCTTCTAATCACTGAAAGCAAACCTTATATAAAGTGTTTATAAGTAGAGATAAAGTTTGAAGTAAACTCATTTATTGAAACATTTTGAAGTATTATAATTGTTTCACATATTTAACAAATTAACATAAACTTATTTGAAGTAAACTATATGTGATTTGCTTTTATGCTATTGAAATGGTATGGAAAGTTAACTCAAGATAGGAAGTCATGTTGAATCCTGCGGGGTTTTTTTCACCGTTAATATTTCCACATGTTCCTCCATGTAAGTCGAAACATTTAAAAGGTATTTTTTATACTTATAAAAATACGTACGTATATTTTCCTATGTGTGCATTTAACTTGAAAAGTTATTAGGCAGCTTTAAAATTATCTTTCATTTTACAAGATGTTTTAGTAAAGTTTAATTGTTAATTCGCCTCGCCATCTATGAGATTGATCAACCCGATATATTTCTGTAGTCAGTCAGTAACAAACCAGTAATAATGGTATTGAAATGGTAGAATACCTACATATTTCCACCTGGATTAAAACTAACAGCTTGAGAATGTTCGCAGTCGTCAAAACAGGAGTATAAACAATTGTTTTAATATGCATAGCCTTTTAAGCTGTTCAACATTTGTTGAAGACAGAGAGAACATGCTTGAAAACATTTTAGAAATATTAGATGTATATGAATATGTTTTATTTAATAATCAAGATCCTGAGCTGCAATTTTTATCACTCATGGGGTGTATCAATGGAACAAGTTTTGAAATATCGTTTACAAAATGGAAAATTGTCATGTTAACTGTTGCATATACACTTTACACAAACAAAGGGTATTTTGCTGTTGACTGTCGTAATATATAACTGGCCAATTTACATGTTACATGACTGTCCATTCTTATATGAATATATAAATATGTTCTGTTCTTAGTTTGTTATCAACTGTACATAAGTTTGTAATTTGATTTCATAATACTCTCCATTAATTTGGAGGAATAAAAGAATATCTTATCTTATCTTATCTAATATATACATGTATCATGTTTACTTTTTTTTACAGTGATCCTTTCTTCCATAGAAAAACTTTTCTATATAGCGTTTTTCTTCCGGAAACCTAAGAATACCTGCATCAGTAAACTTTTCATCGGGTAAAGTAGATACCTAAGTATAAATGGACACTCACAGAAACTGCTGATCTGCTGCAGTTCTAGTGACAGCTACTTCTGGGGGGACAGGTTAGAGCTCATTATAAGGCCTTAGTGACGCTGTAGGTGGGATTTGCTGGCGATGTGATGTATCTTGTCATGTTTACGAGACCGATACAAATTTACGACCCCTGTGTCAGCGTGCAGATTTACCATTGTCTGGCTTCACCTCATTTGAGAAGGCTGAGATTTCGGTCTACATAACAGCACTGACGTCTCCAACTCTTCCACTCTCTTAATTTTGAAATCTAATGTTTTTCAGGTTTTGTGAAGGATTTCTGTCCCCGGCTCTTTGTATTTGAAAGGGTGATACTTGAAACTATTTTAAATGGTGTGCTTGGAAAGAAAAACGTTGAAATGAAATAAGCGAAATAGGGTGACTTTATTTTTCTGTCCCCGACCTTTTTATTTTGCAAGAACCATTTTTAAATGGTTTTCAAAAGGAAACACATTGGAATGTAATACGTCAAAGAATTCGAAGATAACTCTTTGTTTATTCTTGCCCATTGCGAATGCAACACTACTAAAGCCAGCAAAATGCATATATATATATATATATATATATATATATATATATATATATATATATATATATATATATATATATAATTTTCTTTTCAAGATTCAACTAATAGTAGATGAAACTGTAAGCATTGGAGCTCTTTAAAAATGACTGCAACGTTATAAAGTTTGTACAAACAATATAATGCGGGTTATTAAAATTTGCACTAATAAATATATCTTAAAAATGGTAGATTAATATATAGATGCTGTATTTTTATGTGTTACAATATTATTAATTATGAGGAAAAATTTACTCTTCCAAACCAAGTTTTGAACAACTTTTCTATGAATATTTCTTTTGTGTGTAACATCTTCCGATTATTAATATTTTAATAATCACAAGTTATATCAGAAAGTTACTGTAGTTTGTGTCCAAAAAAATTCCATTGACGATCATTCGAAATTGTCAGTCAAAAGATTAAGAAAATAACTTTTCATGAAGATGAAATACATAAAGTTTTATCCAGTAAATAAAGTTTATTTCCCATAGTGATAAAAAATCAAATGATTTGTAAATTCATTTGTACATGCATATAATTAATAAGAAGCTTCTATTATAATAATACAAATTTTTAAAATGTGTAGCTCACGTTGCTTGAAAGGGAGTAAGACAAAATTTGAGCTAAAAATGTTCGCATTTCATTTTTCCACTTATAATATCTAGAACTGTTTACTTGAGTATCTGCAATGTTTGACCCACATTTGAATGGTAGAAATTAAGTAATTACAAGTGAGATACAGATCATTGAACTCTCTGTTATGTATAAGGCTCAAGTCATGATTTTGTTCACAAAAACGTTTTTGTTTACATTTCTACTGTAAAAAAAAATTACATCTTTAAACAAATTGACACGTGACAAACAAGATAACCTGTTTTATTGTTTTCAAAAAATAGCTTAAAAACCAGAAAAATAAGATTTGAATATATTTTTTTCCATGTGTATACGCCCCTGCTTTTACCAATTTTACATTGATATAAAGAAAATCTAGGCTCGAGCTTTTTTTACGAAACTAAAATTCTGATCTCAGTATTTCGCTTGTAACTCGACTAATGACATTTAAGATTTAGTCAAGCATTAAAAATGCCTAAGATAGCAATCATGTATTCTAGACATTAAAATGGTAAAACTAAATTATAAAATGTTGAACTCAAACTTATCTTAGGCTCTTAATATGATAACTAATTTCCCGAAGTTTTTACTAACTATAGACAGCTTCAAATTATTGATAATAAAAGATAGAAAAGATATACCGTATACTTAAGGACGTGTAACTGCTATTTAGAAAGTACAAGGTAGAATAATGTACAAACACTAATGTCATGTTTATTTAAAGCAATTATATTCAGCAATCTGTACGACATTATTGTTTGTTTTCATTTTTAAAATATGCATACTTGTATCTTTAAATTTAATAAACATATGTTTTATTCAATAACTATAATTATTTCCAAAAATTATAGATGAAGAATATTTAGATAACACTATAATAAGTATTAAATTACCCAGAGTTTTTATTCATATTTGTTTATTTTATTATTCCGGATACTCTAGCAAAGCAAAGCGCAGGTGTGTTCAGAAAATTCAAAAAACAAATAGCACTAGATAACACTTAAAGGAAATAATCAATGAACGAATCTTGGATGCGACGATTTTACCTTTGTCAGCTATATTAAACAGTTGTCTATAGAAAGAGTGGCGTTAGTTATTCTAACCCATAAAGTCAGTGCTTTAAATTTTCTAGTCATTCACAAAACAAAAGTAACTGTTCAAATTTTTTAACCTAACCCGACTTCCTTTTAATCAAGAAATAAAAATTAATTTAAAACAATAAAAATCCCCATTCTTTTTTTGTATTAAACAGTTTCCCCATCAAAATTAATCGAAGCCCCATTTTAGCATATTTCGCAATCCCTAAGACATCTACTGTTGCAAGTAACACAGTTAATGGAAAGGTTGTCGAATATAAATTTGTCATTTTATCTAATTAATTGATTATATGTCTTATAAAACATAACATTGGCATGCTAGTTTAGCTTAAAGATGTATTTCATCTGATTATGTAATATTGATGAAGCAGCAGAACCATCTTCAATGGTCGCAGAAAAGAGCCGGAAATTCACCCACACATCTTCTGAATTTAGCGCAATTATCATTAATGAAGACCCAGTATGGTTAGGTCATGAGGGTATCCATCTGTAAATGGTTGGTGAATTTCATTCATTTTTCCAATTAGTTGATAATTGTATCAAGTAATTTTCCTTCAAGACGAAAATAAACATGGGAGTTCATGAATGTCAAATATTAAGATACTTTTAGATAGCTGGACAACAATGCATCAATGCAAATTTATGCATCGTCTGTAGTTATTATATCGTAATCATCTTGTAAATTATCGTTAATAATTCATAAAAAATAGCTAATTTACAAAAACAGCTAGTAGATATTACCCTAATGGTAAAACATTATATCAGAGTTTTTTGGGTTTTTTTGCAAAACTAACTATTAACTCAGTTTCATGATTTTCTTTATAAATGAAATAAATTCTCGGGAAAAAAATCGTCAATTTTGAAACTTAAATACACATGAATTGGATGAACACTCGGAATCGCGTTTAGGAATAACGATATCATTTGGGTGTTATGTATGGAGGGTTAGAATGCGAGTTGATGACAGCTAGGCAGGGAGGGGGTGATCAAACACCTTATCACACTCAGTGTTTACGTCCACATTATAAACATCCTCATAGTAAATCACGTGCGAGATTTAATCTGTTTTAAGTTTTCTTTCAAAACGCTGTCTTCAGCATTTGAGAAATTAATACAAGAGATTTTCTTAAAAAATGCTTTTACAGATTTAAAAGATTAAATTGAAAAAAGAGGTTTTATTTTTTGCTTTGTTTTATTTGATTTGATTGTTTGTTTTGTATTTTTTTGTATTGTTTCTTTCTTTCTTTTTTTTTTTTTTAGAAAATTAAAAACTATCAACTTCAGTTTATTAATAGACTTTTGTTATGCTTACAATATATCATGATGGCTTTTTTGGTATTTTCTCCTCTTTGATCTTTTTGCTTATGATTTTGATTATTCTTAATGCTTTGTTCACGTTAATAGAGACTGGGGTGGAAGGGGAAATGGAACTTAAAGCTTAGTTATTTTCATCGTTTAAGAAACAGAACTAATATATTGGAGATAATATTCATAAGTGCCGAGATCAATAAAAAGTTTTATTTTTATTTTTTTTTTTCGAAAGTCGCTTACTCAAAGACAGCCATTTCATACATGCAAGACACAATTTGCAAATTATATTTTATATATACTCAGATTGCACTAATTTTCTCATATCTAACTTTCCTAGACAAACTGCCAAATTCTTATATTCAGCTTTTATGTGCAGACAAGCTGTTCTATTTAAAAATAGCAATGCGTAAACCTATTATTTGTATATTCATGTTTATAAAATGACATATAGGTCCGATGGGCCGGGTGTTTATGTTATTATATAATATACATGTATCTATATTTGTTTATAAAACATATATCACTATAATAAATGCCGGGTGTTTAAATTATTATATAATATACATGTCTCCATATTTGTTTATAAAACACATATCACTATAATAAATTATTTACTCACTTACTTACTTATTTTTGCAATTATCAATATTTTCCCGACGCATGTTTATATAAATACATATACGTAATGATAATTATAATAATCTTTACACTGGATAACTTTATTTGTATTTGTTTCACCTTATCATTATTCATGAACTAAAACATGCTACATTCAATCAAAAATATTTTTATCAGAATAGAAATATCTCTAAGATTGTAATGTATATCTACTCTAGAATATATTCTGAAAATAATTTATCATTTTTTATGTTTAAATGATAAATAAATAACAGCCATGCAAGAATTTGGATACAAACAAATTCTTGAAATGAAACTTGCAATCATACATGTATAGCTGCCTATATATAAATATCTAGCAATTAAATAAGATAAATACAGTGCATATTTCCATAAAAAACGTCATTTAAATTCCATACATGTTTACTAGACAAACATTCATCTTACCAAATTCATGGGGTGCATGAATGGTGGTTGTTGTGTTTCTTCCTCATCATTTGTGAGCACATGTCGTAAGTGAGCTATGTAGCTAGACGCCAAACGAAGAGTGTCTAGTTTGGATAATTTTGTGTCTGCTGGTACCCAGGGAAGGGTTGTTTTTAGTTTCACAAAAGCTTTGCTTAAAACTCGCATTCTCGCGCGTTCTCGTGCATTTGCTGCATTCCTTTGAATTGGTTTATGAAATTTTCTGTTGTTTTCACCTGAAAAGTCTTCTTCATCATCACTGATAATTTCTTCCTTTTTCCGTCGTGGCATTCTAAGGACAGTCCCGTTTTACGAGAAGAATTTTCTCTCGGGTCACAATCGCTTTCTCCTCTCTGTACCACTTTCTCTCGTTGTCTTCGTTTTCGTTTCGTGCTGTGTTTGCTGTGTATTTGATAAGCGGTGAGCTAAAGTAAGCAAAATGCCAACGCTCGGAGTATTCCGTGTAAACTTAGCAAATATGAATGATCCATAGTTTATTTTATAAGAAACTAGACGGAATATTTGTATCCATCAACGCGAAAAAAGTGTGTCAAAATTGACGACTGATCCATGAACCCACGGTCACGTGATATGACGCGCGACGAAGACCGTCAAAAATTATTGGTTGCTTCCTTGACATATAAACCAGTATATTTTCCAACTTAATTAGCTGAGAACTGATAATTTTCTTTTCAGATTTGATAAAGAACTCATTTTAACATAACCCGAGAGCAACATAGTTCGTCAGTGGACAAACCGCCCGAAAGTTTGTCTCGTCATATTAATATGCTTATCGTAACTGTCGCTGTATACGAACTTTATTGTCGATTGTTCCCTACAGGGATATTCTGTTACAGTCTTGCAATTAATATGAACCCTAGTGTTCAGATACTCCAAATCGTCAAGTACTTTCATTTTCACATTCATTCAAACGCCCTGTAAAAGTTTATTTATCGCATTGATAATATTCCCATTGATTTACCAAGTTATCGAATGATAAACATGCGAAGAATTTGGTTATTATTCTTTGATCAGACTTAATGCTGATTTAGATATGAGTAATTGGAAAGGAAACAGTGCAGTCTTGTCTCGTTAACATAACTGCAATATTTGACACACAAATCGGCTCGGCTATATTTAACGGTCATTTGATGCTCTCATTTCATCCGGCAATGGAAACACTTTCATCTTCGAGCACCTGTATTCTTCAAATTCTCTGTGTAGTGTCAAACAGAAGTTGCGGCAGTTTCCCAGTGACAAAACCGACGCTACAGATCATCAAAAAACGATTAAACAAATTACTCGCGAACAAAAACCTACAAGTGTTCAGTTCATTTATATGTGTTAATACACTGATGAATGCACAGTTTCTACATATCAATTCAGCACATCGCCATTGTCTATTCTATTATATATCCACACACGAAAACATGAATTGATAAAAAAAAAAATAGCATCTAGACAGTTCTTATAAATATTGTAGAAAATGAGTCAGGTAGCCCCAAGATACCCTTCATGCACTTGTCAGTTCTGATCGCATATCCCTCCGTCTGACTCGATGATGAAAATATTATTTCCACTTAACAGGTTTGGATGGAAGCTAAGTACTTTTTAATTATAGAACATTTTCTGTAATTTGCATTACATTTGGCTTTGCCGCATCTTGTGTACAGTATTAGAGTCTTGGTTTGAATAATTTGTGATGCTGGGTATGTAGTGCTCAGGGCTGAGTGTGGGTGACCTACTAACATGAAATCTACTTCCTCTATCGCTGTTTATATTTAGTTCCAAGAGTTTAAGAAGTCAATGGAATAATAATTCAATGGCGGATGTCTTTGTATATGATTTATATTTGATCATTACAAATATATTTGTAATGATAGAAATCAATTTTTGCTGTACTGTAGTTTAATTTATCATTTTTTCTTGATTACTTATTTTCTGTTCATTTCGTTTTTAAGTGGATTCACAATTTTTAACCAAATGGTCAACACGGGAAATAAAATGTCCACAATGTCCATTGGAAGAGGGACTGCCAAAGAATTTGCATATCCTCGAAACTGGGTCTTTCACATGATCACAAATATTGATATCCTCGAGCTTGAATGTTATTGAAACCACAGTATGTATTTTCTCTTTTAAAATAGGTTAACACTAAATTGATAATGCATGCAGTTTGTTTACTTTTACACAATATCATGATGATCTAAAACAGAAAAAAAAATCAAGCGATTCATGAAAATAAAGAATTTGAAGAGTAAGGCAAAATGCTTCCTGGGTCTATATCCTCTTCGCCAATATCATGCTATGAACCAGAGCGATTAGTTTGACATTCTTTGAGAAAACAACGGTCGGGAAAACGGAAGAAGTTTTTGAGTCAAAGGATGGTGGGACATGAAAGGAAACGGTTCGGAATTCAGATGTTATTTAGATATACTGAATTACAATATAAATATATTTCAAAATATGGACATCATATTAAAGTTCTTAATTTAATCATCATTTTGACTGCTTATACTTGTTAAAAGGTTGTGCATGTGCTCCACCCCGTCCCTTTGTTTGGGAATCCTTGTCTTGTAAATAGATACATGTATATAGATATGATTCAAAATAAGAGCCGGTCACTCAAATATAAATAATACTTCGTCAAATTATGTATGATTGAGATTTTTGTAATATATGAGCGACAGGTTTTTTATAATTACTTTATTTTAATTTTTAAAAACAGCACCTGGAAATTCTAATTCATAGAAAGAATAGTTTGAAAGAATAAAAAAAAAACGAGATGGTTTTAAAGATTTCCTCCATAAATTAAAACAATTGGAACAGCTAATGTAGAGTATTTCAGTGTACCATAGTTTGTGGGCAAAACTGCTATTTCTGTAGCAATTTCGGACAAAATGTTTCAACTTAATCTTTAAGGTTCTCCTGTTTTCAATACACAGATGTATTTTGTCAATCAGGATGAAAATATTTCTTGTTCCCTCCGCCGCTGCTACTGATATCTGATCAGACCGATAGTGAATCGCGTTTCCGTCGCTTAGTTTACACGCACGTGCACTAATTATGTACACCGTCGCCATTGATAAATAATCCAATGTAAATCTTCATTTATTTAATATAAGCAAGTATCTAGACAAATTCTGATACGTGGTTCGGTGCAGGTTATCCGCAAACAAAAGTTTTATACACAGGGATCATGTTTCCATATTACACCGCCGATAATTTTTGACGTAAGAATAAAGAATGATAACTATGTTGACTTTTAGTCGAATATTGCGTAAAATGCGAGTGTTTCTTTCACTATATAAAAAAATCTACTTTTTGTATTAATTGGGCGACGCTGTATTACAAAAATGCATCTCGACTCTTTAACAAAATCACAGTGGAAACTAGATTAAGGTACCACACTTCACCTAGACAAGTAATTTTTAAGACACTACGTCACAAGTACCGATATAGATGTTTTGTTAAACTGTTAGTATCAATCTGTTTGGTTGTATATCGTCATAGCTCAAGTGTCAGGCATTTTCTTTTTTTCCGCAACAAATTAATTGAAAAAAAAATACTCATCAAATGTTAACACTTATAAATTTGGAAATCTTATGAATACCATAGATACTGATTCAATAAAAAAAATTGTCCATGTTTATTAAAAAAATATTAGCTCAATTTATTTAATTTCTGTACTCTTCCTAACTTGACCCTGCATTTGTATATTTGTAGATATTTTTGTTTTTTGTACCTCATGTACCATTGATATGGTTTGAGAGAAATAAACATTCAAACAACTAAACCGCAGACCATGAGTTCGAATCCGCCTGGGGCTTTTGTTCATGTTTACTGAATTAAATTTATGAAAATATAATTTTCTATCTAAAATTGCACATTTTTTCGCCTATTTGATATACTTCTTATCCATCATGCTATTGATAGGAGAGAACATATATAGGCATTGTGCCTGCTGTTCGATCCGATTCATGCATTTTTATATATTTGAATAAAATATTTATTAAATTAAAATTAATGCTATCTATCATAATCAAGTAATTTAATTTTCTGTCGATTTGAGAAATTACATCAAGGTGTAGTGAGCCACCTTAAAAAATATACTTGTCTGTCATGTAATCAGAATACTCTGTCAAAGAAAAAAATATATGATATTTTATCATCGATCATTACAACTAGTTAATTTTGCAAAATTGAACTGTATTTTTTTTTTGTTATATTATTTTCGAAGACATTACATAAAATTAATTTCTAGCTTGTTTTTCTTGTTTTTGTTTTTTGGGGTATTTTTTTTGTGTCCAACATGGTGATTGTTTTTTTCAGAAGGTCGCAATGTTGGAAGGGATTTATAGCCTCTAAATGCACATTAAGTGTATCGTGCAATTAGAATAAAACTTAATTTTATATGTATGGTATAATTTTGAAGGGCTAAACAAATCCCAAAAGAACTTGCTTTTCCTATTATCAATATTTTTAGAATATTTTTCTGTTAACACTTACTTTGATATCGTTATCAAAACATTTTTGAACTATTGATTTTTTTCTCCCTAATGCCTGATAACCCCAATTGTGTTTTTAAAAGCAGCCATTACTATCAAAACGGTTTTAAGCAATTTGTCCACGCATGAGAACTTGAATGTGCATACCTTAAAAACTCTAAAACGCATCAGTGTTCAGATTATTAAGTAACAAAGTTTATTCAAATTCCTCCTTTAAACAATGTGTACATACATGTGATTAAACATTGTCTTACTTGATACTTTTGCGTGGATTATTTCACGATCGATCGAAACTACACAGACTTCCAAACAGTTATAATATGTAATCCTTATAGGGAAAAACTCGCTGTTCCTTCAATTAATGTTACAGTAATGTACTGAATAACAACCACGATAACCTAAGTAAAGTATAAAGTTTGCAAAAATAAAGTTATTTTTGCAAACTTTATACTTTACATATAAAATTGAATACTAGTACATATTCTGAGAGACACTAAGAGATGACCTGTAAAGATAAACAAAATATTGCTTTCTCTCATATCCGAGACATGAAGTGCTCAGTGCAGAAACCGCAAGGGTCAAGCATTTTATAGTGGAACATTGTGGTCGTTGTAAGTTAATTTATCAGACAACATTCTATTACACAACTGTTACGTAGAATTCTGTAAACCGAATTTTTAAATTCATTTTTCTATGATATTGATCCTGTTTCTTACATTGGACGTGCTTTTAAACAGATTCATTATTTTGTGGTATTGGAAACAAATTCAAGTTTTCCCTATTGCAGAATAACATTTTTCTAGTCTGCATCACTTGCGCAGAAGTAACTCAAACAATATTGATTTTCAACCGAATGTATTTTTATTTATTTATATCAATGTTCAAATAATTATAAACACTAATTTTACCTCAACGTGATTCATCCAGAACATTCGATATAAATGTGTGATGGTATTTTGACGAGTTCATGTAATTAAAACGTTTGACTTCTTAAAATCAAAATCATTCGATTTAAATAAAATTTTCAAACATTAGTTGATAGAAAGCAAATTAAAAGTTTTCAAAATACTATAAAAAAAAAATGACACTATTTTAAGTTCATCTTCAATCTCCTCATATGTATTAATTTTTTTTTTTTTAAATTACGTTTCCTCAGTGAAATTAACGTTTCTGGCAGCCTTGGATTTTTCATCGTTTGCAAAAATATACACTGAAGGTTCATATATTGAATAGTTTCAATCTTGTGTCATTTGTCATTTTGTAAAATTTGAATTTACTGAATGAGTGTCAATACAAAATTTACAAAATGAAATCCGTATCTAAATTTTGATTACATTCACCCACTGAGTTAAGAATTTACGATATGGCACTTACGCTAGCTCTTTGCGGCCCTTTAACAGTTTAAATGTAAGATTGTGTTTACTGTTTACAAATATTTAGCAAATCAATATATGTACAATAATGACTGTGTAAATCCATGGACTGATTTTATACGACATATTTTAGATTTTTGTGGATTTTCTAATATCTGGACAGAACAATGTACTGCAACATATACTGCTAAGCGGATTTCTGCTGCCATCAAATACAGGACCAGTTTATTCAGAAATGGGCAAATGATATAGATAACTCATCCAAGGGTCAAATATATAAAATTTATAAACAAAATTTTGGATTTGAAAAATGCTTTAGCATTCTTACAAAAAAATTTTGGAAACCACTTATTAAATTCAGAACATCAAACCACCGTTTACCAATTGAAACCGGTAGATGGTATGGAATTCTTTTAAATGACAGGAGCTGCACACTCTGTAATATTGGTAAATTAGCGGACGAATTTCATTTTATTCTCGAGTGCAAATCCCTCTCAACTTTACGTAAACAATTTCTACCAACCAGGTACTGTCACAAACCAAATACATTAAAATTTAGGGAACTGTTTACAACATCAAACATAAAAACATTGAAAAAATTAAGCACTTTTATTTTGAACATCCAGGAGCAAGTCTGCTGTCCAGCCTAAACTATTTTAGTATCTATTATTACTCTTTGCGTATTGAATACCAATTAAACTGTATTCTACATGATCATCCACTTTTTCTACCACTTTTTGTGTTATTACTATTTTTTCTCTTATTTATACTTATTGACACATGTATTACTATGTTGTATTATAAGTATATATATAATTTATTAGACCCTTGACATTACTATTTAACGTAAATATGTTATATGTACCTCATGTACCATTGAATGTTAATGGTTTGAGAGAATAAACTGATTTCTCACCTCGCTACAAGTTCTTCCCATCTGCATGTGACCATGTTCGATGTTTTGCAAATATCATACAAAAAAAAAAATATCTACGGCTCAGATTGCCCACTTTTACTGACAATTAGGCAAATTAATACTAATTTGGTCCAAGCAAAAATTATTCTCTTAATCATTGTGATAACAATACGAATTGATTTTGTAACATATAGTCAAATACAGTTCATCAATGATGCGATTGGACTGTATAACAGGATTTGCATAAAAAAAATATGAAAATAACGTAAAAATGTCAATGATTTAATTGAACAATAGCTGAATGTTAAATAAATATAAGGAATAAGGAATTGTTCTTTAAATAATACAAGGTGATCAAATTCGGTCGAGGGTGATCAAATCTATCCCTTAACCCTTTGGGCTTTATTGGATTTGATTACCCCCCGGCCCGACCATATTAAATCGCCTCATAATGCTCAAAGAATGATTCCCTATTCCTTAATTACGAGGGTTGTCCAAAACGTGGACAATCGCGTTTTTGTCATTTTTAATGGGTTTATATTATATATACATATTGTATATCTAAATCTTTGTCATAAGATTTCAAATCAAACTGAAGTGGTTATGAATGTTTTCCATAGAAGTAAACTAAAATTTCAATGTATCAACGGGTCGCGGAAAGTACGCAAGCCCAGCGTAAAAATTGTCCAAACTTTGTAATTGAGTTTTTCGATATGAATATTTACAGTTTTTATAAAACATTTCAAAACTTCATAATCTTCTACTGTGATGTAGTCTGTATTGTGTACGTCATTTTCATACGTTATTTGAAGCTATTTTCAAACTAGCAGAGGACTTTTAAAAGATATTACGGCAAGAACATGTCTTTAAAAACGCCTGAAAAAGCGACGTCAGCTGACCGCAACAGGAACAGCGCGCCATCATAAAATTGTGTCGACTGAGGTAAAACACCTATAGAAACGAAACAAACGATGGAGGAAACAGGAAAAACTTCGAAATAATTCGAGTTTACTTATCTACAAGTGGCACAAGCCATATTTTGATGGGGTTTGCGATTGTACCCCCTGACCAAACGGTGAATGCGGCATATTACTCTAAGGTAAACCAAGGTCTACGACGTTATAGAAACGTCGTTATATTAAAGTCAACGTCAGACTGGACCGTGCGGCCTGTATAGGCAATGTATATATAATGATAACTCCAATACAAAAATGTACATTGCTCTGGTTTTTACATGTACATTATTATACTCTATATTAAAATATAATAATACTTTCCTGATAATAGCGCAGTTATTTTGAATAAAATTACATGTGTCCACGAACCTTTTGGACAACCCTCGTATTATCAATGACCTTGACATAAAAAAAAAACCGGGAAACGGTATATTCTTCTGATTTTAAGCGAATTGAACCACTGAGAGTTCGTTGCTAAGGGTTTATGCATTGACTTTGAAATAGAGAAACATCACATCATATTAAAGCATGGGTTCTGTGCTCTCCAAAATCCACTGTATTTTTATTTAGTTCATTTAAAATAAACCAAACTTTAAGTTGACCGTATCTTTATTGTGAAACAAGACAGTTTTTCACTGCTACTCAGTATATTAGTGAAATCAGAATGGCATATAGAAGAATGATCTAAAACAATATGTAAATATCTAGACGTAGACAAAAAGGGTTTTTTTTCGATCATTTAAAAAAATTTATTAATTTCGACAAATAAACGGTAAAAGTGTGTCATTATCTAAAACATTTCATTTTACCATTGGTAATTATTGATACACAGTTTAACAGGGAAGACAATTCTTATTGGCAGTCAAAACAACTGGTGGCTGTGTAAAGAAAGACTACCACGCTGCTTGTTCAACAAAGATGGTCAGTGAATCTATATTTATATGCAGTTATATTGCTTTTTATATTTTGTAATTAATTCTTATTAGAGATGTATTGAAATTTTCTAATTTCAGATCGTTGTATCAATCATTTGATAAAATAAAAAGCAAATCAATATGATGCAATTACAGAACCATATGTTTTTATGTGTTTCTGATAATCCAAGAACGATAATCCATGCATGTACACGTATTGAAATGTCTTAGCGGATATTAACAAACTGAATTTGTTTTCCAAAAATGTGTAAATGTATGTACAAGCATGATGTAGGCGAGTAAATTGTCTATAGAAACAGAAAGAATAATACTAACTGATATGATACATGTATCTATATCAAAAACCCATTCCAAGTAATCATGGTAATTCCACATGCACGTATGGCATGGACATCCCCTACAACTTTCAATATTATTTTGAAAATAAAAATATAACAGAGCTAGCCGACAAACGCTTTTTTTTTTACAATGCCTTTTACTGCAAAAAAAAATTATCGATTATGTCACTTATTTGTCTTTAAAGCTAGTTTAAAGTTTTGCAGGTTTTTTTTAAACTGACACATAAAAAGACAAAACCATCTTTTTATAAATAAGTTGATATATTCGATGTTTAAAGGTAGGTTATAAACTCGAATGTGTTATATTATTTACACAATATTTTGCAATTTATAGTAATTTTTATTTTTAAAAAGTGAAATGCAAGGGGAGGGGGTGGTGCATGTCCATGCCTTAAGTGCCTGTGGGTGGTACCCCTGAGGGCCTTTGATTGGCGAATAAACATACTATATAAATCAGTAATGTACGTTTCTGTATATGTATATTCAGCATAACATAGATTTGTATAATTGTACAACGCTTAAAACAAGTTCAATACTTGAAACATATTAATACATTCTGATGTTTGCGTACCAAAATCTTCAAGTAGTGTCACTTTTAGAACTGCAATGCTTATTATTTTAAAGACTGTATGATTGAGCTCAATATTTGTGTCATGGGCAATGGTCTTATATAAGTATAATTAAAAAAATAATTTAAATTTTGGAGTGAGAATCCGATATAAGTTATACTCTGTCCCGAGTTTTTGCTTCCACCACTTTTCGCTTGATATTTCGATAATCATAAATACCTTTGTGCCCAAAGTACGTTCGTCCACTAATATGAAAAATGTCCAGATTAACTGTATTGAAACGCCCCCCTGTACCGCTTCAGGTTTCAATACACAACCCCAAATAGAAAGTCTACGGGGATTTTGCATTGCATCAGCCATGAAATAGCCCGGATGATAACGTTGAAAAATTATTTTCCCTTTTATCGATTTCAACAGTATTTCTTTCACAGGTATGTGTATTTTTATTAAAAATCATCAAAAAGTGATGGAACCAATAACTTTGGACAGACTATAGGTACACTCGTATTATAACAAATTGGTACAATTTTGGAAATCCTCCGAATAAATAGATTTACAGATACAAGTAAGAAACAGACATGTTTTTCAATCATAAAGTACTATTCTCTGTCCCGAGTTTCTGCTTCCACCACTTTTTGATGATTTTTTAATAAAAATACACATACCTGTGAAAGAAATACAGTTGAAATCGATAAAAGAGGAAAATTCCAAGATATCTTCATTGACACATTTTCATTTTTCACTCATAAAAGTTCACAGGAACGAAAACAGATTTCTTACGAAGATTTATAATGGGAAATGTTTACATCTTTTCTCCATTCGGAACTACTCGAAATACCTCGCACAATTTTTCAACATTATCATCCGGGCTATTTCATGGCTGATGTAATGCAAAATCCCCGTAGACTTTATATTTTGACCTGAAGCGATAGAGGGGGCGTCTCAAAACAGATAATCTGGACATTTTTCATATTAGTAGATGAACCTAGTTTGAGCACAAAGGTATTTATGATTATCGAAATATCAAGCGAAAAGTGGTGGAAGCAAAAACTCGGGACAGAGTATAGTTGGCTGATCTTTAGTGATAAGATGTTTTTTGCAGGAATATTTTTTCGATGTTCCGTTGTAGTTTGAATTTTGATTACGTCACCAAAAGCATGAGTAACCGGCCATTCATCATTTCATTAGTTCCTTAAAAATCATCATAAACATTACTTGTGGCATTTAATGATAATCTCTATGTTGTCTCCCTATTCGTCGAGTAAAGATTGCCTCTATTGTAGACCAACGTGTTTACGTGTGCTATTTTACCTTAAAATAAATAAATATTTCAGAGAAATAAGTTGACAGACTTTCTGACATTTAGAAAATGCATTGCTTTTTTTCTATCAAGAATTCGTGGGAGTTTTCTTCATTAATAAATTATATATATCTTACTATTTTGCTGTTGGGGTTATTTCTAAAGATTTTTTTTACAGTACGAGACATAAGAATACAATAGACAATTCAATAAAATTTTCTATACAATTACATGTTTTCAAGTTTCTGGAGAATAAAATTGTGAATGATTTATTGCCTGCACCAAATATCCAGGTTAAAAGAGAAAACATTGTGTGTAATCTTTAAGATTCGTGGTTTCTCAGTTTTCGTTGATTGCGTGGGCACATCTCTACACATAACTGAATTAATTAATTTCATCCCTTCGAATGATAAAAAATTGACAATCCACAAAAATTGTCCCCCTCAAACTTTGATAATTCCGCAGAAACGTAAACCATAATGGTCTCATCGCGGTGTACACGTGTTTGAGATATCCGTGATACCCAAGTCAGATCACAATTAATGTACAATTATACATCTACATAGACCGATTATTATACCCAAATTTAATTTTTGCAATGTTTATTTATATGTTATATACCCTGTGCATAGCCAGAGTTTTTTGCTATACCGGAACCCCCTTTTTTTTTGGCTTTTTAAACTTAATTCCATGATCATTTTAAAGCAAGTTCATGTCTATTTAAATCAGTTATGTGACTGCAATTTCTCTGAGTATCCCGTTTCTGTCACTAGAGAAAAGTCTAAACATGTGCTGTGTCCCATATATACTGTAAATGCGTTTAACAATTTGCTCTAGCTTTATCAATCATCAAAACAGGGTGTAATGCTGATAATTTAATTGAATATGAACCACAATATTTATTTTTATTGATATGTTAATATTGAAAAATACACCTAAACCATTATTGTAGCAAAATGGTTCAAGTTTTAATGAGGCTCTCAAAAATGTTTAAGAATATAGGAAATTATTGTAATTAATTCTTAAAACCAAATGATCGTGGGTTTTTTTCCTCAAGAAGAGTTTAAATGCTTTAACATCCAACCCCTTTTTAAAATTGGACTGGCAAAATGTGGGGGTCATCTCAAAAGTTTATGACTTATCCATGTTGCTTCCTTGTTTCCTTTTAAATCTACAACAAATAAACAATTTAAAAATTGAGTTTTTTTTTTAAATTTCCGTAGGATTGATATAAATCCCTTGGTTTTTAAAAACATTTTTAGACAGAGACATCTGACATGTTTATTAAATAGGGGCGGGGAGGAAATTCATATTAGATGTTTGGATAATAATTATATCTTTAAAAAAAAACCTATTTGCCTGAGAAATAACTGGGTTTTTTAAACCATAGAATCCAGGTGATAGGTAAATATATAGATTAACATAAAAAATGAAGGTTTAAATAAACACACAAAAATAAGCTACAGTATTTTTCTATTTTTGGATAGCTGTGTGCATACAGATACTTGGCATTAGATCTAATGTTACAATTGTAAATCTAATACAAACAATTATGTAGAAAGTCAATTATAACTATGATTTGTGTGCAATGAATGAATTATTTAAATTTAATAAGGAACTCATGAAATGATATTAATAAAAAAAATGCACCGTGCAATAGATGGAGATCAGAGTTGCTGTGTGTATATAGATGAATGTGGGATATTTAATGAGTACATAAGAAATAAAAATTAATTAAAATAACTCGAGAAAAATGATATTGTTAACATACTGATATTATTACATGTAACAAAGCAATATTTATTTTTTAAATCACGAAAAGTTCTGATCTGCAAATAAGTGAACTAAAAAAATCAAAATATGAATATTATTTGATAAAAAAGGAAGTAGCATACAATAAAAATGAGATATGACAAATTTATCATTGGAAGGGCAATGCTTGAGAATCTTATTACAAGCAGACATGTTTAATCTTTTTTAAACTTCCTTTATTGCATGAAAGTCACCAGTCATACATCTATTTTTACATGTATTCATGTATTGGAGATTTTAATGTATTTACAATGTATAATCCCTATAGTATATTTACATTTAAAATGAGTGAGTGACAGTTTGTGTTTATTTCTTAGTAAATTTGATATAAAGAATAAAAGTTATTTCAATCTGAAACTAAGCGAAAATATTGTTGATATCGTTACCCTGTAATTGTTATATTCAAATGTATTTTGCGCAATATAAGTAAAATTAAAAATTTGTATGTACTTATAATAAAATCTCAATGCTTTAAGTAATAAAACTTTGTGCACCATGGTTGCTTACTCTCTTTTTAGAACCTATAGCTTGTTTAAGCTTATTTTAGACAATGTTTGTTATTTTGTGCTTCTAATGCTGTAGCTGTGAAAACTTGACGTACACTTTAAGCGATTTTAATCAACATACATATGTTAAAAACACAATTTTCAAATGAAAACATTCTTTATCTACTATGCTGAAGTATTGAAATACACGACTGTAAGAATAAAAGGGGATAAAATTAGTCACATGAAGTATAAGTTTTTTCAAGCTTGCGCAAGCGTCTCATCTATTAGAAAATGTGTTTAGGGTTGTTTGTTTACAAATACTGGTGATGATTATTTTCCCACGGGAAGATCAGTGATCAGCTGTCATTAACTGGCCGACCCGTCTCCGTGTCGACAGGAGGGGCCGGCCCGGACAGTTCATTGGGAGCTTTAATCGTTTATGGCTGTAGTGGGCTAATATTAATTATGACTTGGTAGTTTTTTTGTCCACCAACACTGCACTTTTTTATGAATCATGAATAAGTCATCAAATGAGGCAAATCGTGGGTGGAGGCCGCCAGATTGAAGAGAATCTGAGATGCTCGTCTGTTTGTTTTATGGTATTCTATTTATTACGCACAATTCTCAATGTATAACGACCATTCTTACATGTATAATAAATGAGAAGTTTAACCTAATCTTAAAAAGATTTCTTTTAACAGAAAGTTTCTAACATTTTCGCTCTTCAACGGCCCCCACCCTTCCGGGGAAAAAACCCCAAACAAAACAAATTATTACTCACCGCACATATTTTGCTCATGGTTAAGAAGGGTAGATAACTCTGAACAAAAATTTAGTGATTACGAACATTCTACTGAAATTTGTTTATTTCAATCTCATTATTATTTTACAAAGTGTATTAGTCTATCCTAAATCATTCAAAATTGTTTCAATCACTTTGATTATGTATTGCATGTAAATACATCACAACTTGATCTCTGTTGTATTTGTATACAATACTGTATATCAACACTATTTACCATATATTCGCAAATACTTCGTAAATGCATATTTATGAATATTACTATTGTAAAGTCAATAAGTATAAGTAACATGTAATATCACTATGACAATTGTATGTATTATCATCAGGAGAGGAACATGTAAGCTGTAAGAACTTGTTTCCAATCCTTTTGTGCAATGTACACAATAAAATATGTTCAAATCACTTGATCTCAATAAATTTTGAGTAGAAATGCATGCATGCAACGTAAAACTCGCTGTATATTTGTTTGTCATCTAATTCCATTAGATCATGTTTAATCACGTTTATCTTTTACAGACATTTTACAAACACCATAGGACTGGTTGTATTTCCCTTTCCCCCGATTTCCTCCTATATGTTTAAGCTATATGAACCGTTCGTTAATTTCTTATTTCGCGCATATAAAAACCTTATTAATTATTTTAAAAAATCTTGTTATACAGTTTTATCTGAAATCGTTGACAATCGCTTTTGGTTGTGATTAGTTAACATAAGAAAGCACGATTTAACATTTATCTTGAACAATCTTGCTGGTTATTAGATATAGCCATGTGGTCAAACTGTTAAACAGATTTGGGTTAATTAGAAATAAAATACAGCTGATTAATAGAATACGACAAAAATTACTAATTAATTTCATTTCTGGGATGAATTAATGAACGAGTTTGACCAATTTTATCACAACAGGAATTTTTGACTGAATTATAGACGCATCTCATTACGTTTGTTTCTAAAATTTTTAGCGCTTTGTTGCTTAGCCGTTTCTACAAGATAAGAATTCCACGACCAGTGAAAACATTCCAGAATACTGGCCTCCAGAGGATGAGAGGGTTTGCAGAAAGTGTCCCCTGTTGATACAAAAATAAAACGTTATCAAAATAAACATATCTATGTTACTTCATCTTTCAGGTTTATTGGTTATTTTCTTCAGACTTCAGTTAAAATGAAATGTTCGGTGCCTTGCATATTCTAGATTTACTCATCAAACGATTTGCAGACAAAGTGTCTAATTTGCTTTGTTTGGAATGAAAATATTTGTAGCTTAATTTAGAGGACTTAATTGATTTCACAAGGAAACTGAAAACCGCAGAACTGCCAATCACCCCCGACTCGTATTGACATTGTCTGATTTATACTTATGATGGTCATTATTTGATCGTAAACTAGATTCGCATTGCACTGTCTTGTTTTTACCATGATTGAAATGTAACCATCTTGTCTAGTAAACCACTTGATCGATTAATGTCGCGTGCTGTAAGTGTCACTTTAGACCAATCAGAACAGAGTATTTCGCCCGAACTCTCTGCTTAAAACTGGCCTTTCACACGACCTGCCAAAGAAAAACCCGTGAATATATAAATGAAAGAAATTATAAATTGACAGACCAGATGGTAAGAGTATGCAATTATTATAATGAAACATTGAGAAGGTTTTGAAAGTGAAATAGTTAGGAAATTCAAATGACATTGTCAAAATGTGTGATTCCCAGAATGCAATGATGCATCAGTTCAGTGCAGATAACTATTATGCCTTTGCAACAGAAAACAGTCAATTTGGACCAGACCGTGGATTCCGAAAAATTCGACCCATTATTGCCGGAAATGCGGCTCGTGAGAGATCGCGGGTAAAGACGCTGCGCAGTGCTTTTCTGGACCTTCAGCGGACACTTCCGGCGGTTCCGCCAGATACAAAATTGTCAAAGTTAGACGTCCTTGTTTTGGCAACCACATACATCGCTCACCTGATGAGGACTCTGAATGAGGGGGTGGACGACAATCAGTTATTCGCGGCCAATGGTATAATGCACCCGGTAAAGGTACGTGGAGCAAGTTGTCATTTTTATAAAGATTCTGCGCATTCGTTTTGTTAGGCGTTGAGGACTCTTTTTTTTTTTGGGGGGGGGGGGGGCATCCTAGTATTCAGACTCTGATTCTATTGAGGAAACATACTGTTTTCGAGTGAAAAAAATTACATATACGTTTGTTACTTAAACTTGATGTTGTGGTTGTACCATTAATATTTCTAAGTCACAAATAACCATTAAATCTCAATAATATCAATGAATATGTAATATTCATTTGTGCTGAGATTTTTCTGTTTTGTAAAAAATGTCCCTTTAATGTTAAACATTATTAGCTTCTTAAACATTAATATTGATGAGGGTCTGAAATATAATTCATATTTCAAATGTATTTGATTTATAATTAATCAAGGTTAAACATTCATCTTTTAAGTTTATCATTGCAACGTAAAGTGCGTTTAAAAATAAAAAGATATACCCTGTATTATGATATTAATTTTTAATCTTAGAAGCTAGGTTTACCAAATCAATTCCCTCGAAATATCTATATATTATCATTCACAGTACTAGATTTAGCCATTTAAATATAAAAAACCAATTGCTGATATGGAAGCTGTAAATCATGATTTCTTTTTAGTACTCAAATAAAGGAATTCAGGAACTTCGGAAATTAAATTAGTTTTCAAATTATTTTTATTGCAAAATTGCAATATTACAAGCACATGGATACAGCAGTGCAGTATACCAAATAGCATATTTAGGTTCTTAATTGTGCATGTAACAAGTATTTAAATTAATTTATTTCCTTAAAATTAATTTACACAACTATGATCAAAGTAACCTGCCATCCTTGCAGAAATAAAAACAATTCTTTTTAAACTTGAATATATACATGCGTGTATTACATGTGCTTTTAAGAGAATTTTTATCTATTATGATTCCTCCACATCCGATGACTGAAACTTCATTTAACAGTTAATGTAGATCGTAACATGTATATTTAATTGCAAGTGGAAAATGTTTATATCGACACAATTATTTTTCTTGTGCAATGCGCAGTGAGGAGGCATCAGACTAGCTACTGATCCGCACATCCCAAGTTCGAATACGGCAGATGCTCTAGTTAACTTGTATATTACAAATGATTTAAAAATTCTTGGTTTTACTCTTTGAATATATGCACTGTTATTTTGACAATTATTTGCAAACCGTAGACATACTATGATATACACGTATTACATGTATCTTCTAAAACAGTTTCTGCTTATTTGAGAAATTTTTCCTCAATGTGTAACGGATCCTTTAATAAAGATTATGTACCTAATTATTTTCACAGAACATCGTAAAACTGTAAGTGAATATATATTAAAAATTTTCTTTTTCTCCAGAAGTGGCCAATGAGATCCCGCCTGTATGCCGGAATTCTAACCAGTGCCTACCCAGTTCTACCTGCGCCAAATCCTCGTACAGTCTCCTCGCGGCCCGTCCCTCCAAATCCTGTTTCCCTGGAAACCAGTCCCTGGGAAGTAGCACAAGAGTCCAAATCATCGTACACAGATTATCAGTCACCTCATTAGAATACTATGAATTTACCTGTCTCATAATTGTACACGCTGTTTATATTTTGTTAATGTATCATGAGTGTTCCTTTTTATTATTGTTTTATTTAAGTTTTCAATAAGTTATTAGAGCCGTATATATTTAATGTGATGTAATTATTTTGTAGAATGTGTTGAATGAACTTCGAACTCATTAAATAAATATTGTTTTAATTGATACAGTTTTGGTTTAGTGGTCTCGTATATCATTCTGCGATACCATCATGGCGACCTTTGACAAGAGAAAACATGTTCGTATGTCAATGCTCCTTATTCAATCTACTCGCTGAATGCAATTATCTCGTAAACAATCAATAGGAGCACAGTAATTATGTAGCCTGTCGTTCTTGCACTGATAGGTGCACGGTGATTGATTTACAAGACGGACTGGACATTTATTTACAGACTTAATTTCTCTGGCAGTTTTATTTATAATGGATGTAAATAACATCATTGCTAATTCAATTCATTAATTAAAACCAATATAAATTCATGGTACATGAGGTACTATATACCATACGTATAAAAAGCAATGCAATTAACAAGGTGCACATGATGACCAGGGAAACACTATATCATAATAAGTTAACAATGAAAGACAGAGTCCTTTATTTTTGATAAATAAAACTATATAAGCTGATAAATATAGTAGAGTAAGTAGTTTCTTTAACTCTGAAAATGGTTGGTTACAATATTTTGGTTTGAATTTTTTCGATATTCTGGAAAAAGTCAACTAGAATAAAATGGAATCCGCTCGCTACTTCTTCCTTGTTACAGAAATGTAAATTCTTTCTATTCATAGACAAAGATTTGTTGTTCTAAAACTGATTAATATTGTTGAATGTTATTTATT
This sequence comes from Magallana nippona, assembly GCA_033439105.1. Lineage (NCBI taxonomy): Eukaryota > Metazoa > Mollusca > Bivalvia > Ostreida > Ostreidae > Magallana > Magallana nippona. The sequence goes on from CM065925.1 coordinate 8,790,129, forward strand.
TTGTTTATAAGATGTAACAAGTGACTGTAAGCCTGTCATACCTGTATGATTTTACTGAATCTACATTATTAAAAACAATTCTAACTAATTCATAATTACAAATGGTTGTTCATTCTATACGTTTAGGTAACTACATCAGATCGAGTATACTTGTCATATGTCAAATGTTTGTACAAAAATGTTCATATAAATATTTGTACAAAATACAATCATATTTCCAGTAATTTTTCCGAGTGTGACATCATTTTTAAATACGACCCGTTTCTCCATTAACATTTTATGATCAGGCAACATTCTATGTTGCTTTGAACAAAGAAATAAACAATAATGAATTTTTACACATATCATAGAATAATATTCACACTTTCAAATGTTTTCCCTTATATAACACTATTTGAGCAATTCGCTCTTATTTAAGGAATAAGGAATCATTCTTTGAGTATTATGAGGTGATGATTTTGGTTGGGGCGTGGTCACATCCAATATAGCCCGAAGGGCTGAACAGAAAAAATAAAAATATCAACAATTCTGATGATTCCTTCAAAATTCATTCCAAACAATGTGTTTTTAACATATCATTTGTAACCTTTAAATGGGTTCAATACTTGGAATATATTGATTGAACTGGTGTATGCATACCAAAATCTTAAAATAGTGTCCGTTTTTAAACCTTCAATGCCCTCTATTTTATACAGTAGGTTTGTGATCCATATTTTTGTTATAGTATAATTATGATCTTATAAAAACGAACCATTTTCAATTAACAAAAACTTGGAAAGATGACCTACTGTACATTAGAAATATCATTTCGTTACGTTTTAGGGAAAAATAGAAGTCCGTAAATTCGTGGCCTTATTCGCATATAGCATTTAAATTGCGGATTTTGTTGTGGCTCAGACCTTGGATAACCTTTTTGTACCAAACATTTTAGGTTGAGGTATCGATACCACCAAAATACGATATTAATTTTTTTATTGTGTGTTAATTGAAATAGTTTAACTGACTATTATATAGTTAGAAATTGTGCCTTTGCAAAATTGTATCAAATAGACTTTAATGAAATAATTACTGTATTTTACGATTAAACCAATGGGCATTGCGCTCTCTTATTATCCCATATTCTTTACCGATCGAAGATGTTTGAACCGCATTTGAATTCATTCTTTTTTCTCCCTTTCGATGATTTTTTATTCTTTACATGGAGGAATTAAATTGGGAAAAATACAAAAGCCAACAGATATCGAAATTTTAATCTATTGAGTGTTTACACCATGATATGAAAATAGTAACAGTACCAAAATCTAATTAAAACCCTTGAAAATTTTAGTAAAGTATGTCAAAATTTATCGTTTAAATACATCAATTGTTCCTTTAACCCATGTCATATCGGGGCTGCGTCCTCAAGGCGATCCTGCTGTGTCCTTAAAAATAATGGTAAAACGCCAAGGTGCACGCAGTAGAGTCTTCTATAGCGCCACAACAATGCCGCGGTATCTTCATTTGTCGCGGTGGGGTCGCCTAGAACGCCTTGCGACGGCGGGCGCTTTGAGCATGCACATTATCGCACTCTTAGCGTTTCTTCTGTGTTCATTAGCGTCTATAACGCGCCTCCACGGTTTTTCTAGTGCACTGTCAGCCAGACCACAAAAACTTGAAAATTGGCTGTTATACAACAGTAACCGATAAAGTATTCTAAAACTTGATGTGGATGACCATGTAAAATATAGTATTTGCGATTATTTCAGGACCTATTTCAGGACGTACACGTAATTCATGCCATTTTGCTCTGATGTTACTAGCCTTTCTTTGATTTATAACAGCGTATAAGGGTTATTTTTCGTAGAGCCTTACCCGTCTACTAAGATCTTCGTCTCGTTACAAATTATTTCGAAAGTTATGTTTCAATTACCTTTTTCATACAAACAAAAACAATGTTTTTATCATTTATCTACTAGTAATAAAGTTCAACATTCTTGTTTGTTTCGCGCACATTTGTACATATCAAAATTTATTTACCCATAAATAAAGAATGTATTGTGCACCCAGTCAGCACACTGATCACGCCGTGAACGCGAGGTAAAAACCTCTTAGCACGACATGAGTGGTTGGCGGATACTCAGCGGGAGTTCCCTAGAAACGCCTCGGTCGCCGTCAGGACGCATTGACATCTACACTTGTAAAAATTTCAAATAAAATTGTACAATTTTTTCTGATTTTTTCCTGCGATCCTACGGCGATTCCAGGAATTTTACATCGTCATGATCACTCTGGGGGAACGCAACTAGGTGTGACAGGGCCTTTACATTTTGCTTCTGGGGAATTGAACTGGGATTTAGACTACTGATTTACTTGCTTTGGCCACTGTGAAAATGATAAACAGGTGTTGGCCTCTTATTCAGGTAGATAATCATAAATAAAATTTGAAAACGAAGTTTAAACAAATGCCAAATTAAAATGGATCTAAGGTGTTTTCTATCAGATATTTTTTTTTTTTTGTTATTTAAGTAAATAAAATTCCGATTACATTTAACATGTAAGTATTTTTTTATGAGATAAAACAAAATGTGATAAAAGATGTAATTTTAAAAAACCCGTGTATTTTTGATCGATTTGTTGTCTTGACACATAAACATAGTAATCCGCAGAGCGTGGTTGCAAAAGCGTGATCACGTTAAAACGTGACTTCAAAAATATTAGTTGCTATCCATCGAATGACTGTAAATTTTGTATTGTAATCGCAATACTATTGTACTTTATTACATTTTTTTTTTTATTGGAAAATAAATCCTTTTTTCAGACCGATTCTATTTTTTTTTAAATTAATCGAGTAAAGATCTCGAAGTTATACGAAGTTACGAGAAAAGTATGACCACTGTTCCAGATAATTATGCCAGTGCCAAGGTAGCACTTTTGCATACCGTCTAAGGTGCATGTATTGAAAAATTCAAATATGTCATATGATAGACCATTGCTGAAAGAGTTTATAACCACTTTTGTTATTGGTGTATCTCACCTACCAGGTGAGATAATACCTTTAAAATTCTCCATAGGAAAACTATCTGTCTGAATTAAATTCCTGTGGGAAATACCTCTCTCCTATAGGAAATTTGATTCCTGGAAGATTTTCAAATAAATAATCCTATCAGATTTGCAATTTTCCTGTAGAAAAATTATTTCACCCTATGATGAATATTATTTTCCTATGGGATATTAATTTTTTGAAGGTAAATATCTCATCTGTCAGGTGAGACACACTAAAAATATACGGGGTTATATACTCTCTGGGCAGTGGTCTATCATTTGGTATATATGGAATTTTACGAAACTGCATCTTAAGCGGATGCAAAAATCTCACTTTGGCACTGGCATAATTATCCAGCACAGTGTTTATATCTAGTTGTAACTACGACATAATCATGTCGATATTACCAGATCATTTCTCGTAATTACGAGATCTCATCTTGCAAGCCCGTTTACACAAAAGAATTCGCTCCTCTCGCAGTAAATGAATGAAATAAAAGCTAGTGGTAATTAAATGTTTAATATAAAAAGAGGTCGTGTAAATCATACACAATCACGGGAATCCACCTCCATTTGAACTCATAAACTATTGAGGTAATTGTACAAATATAGAAGTGGGTAGAATCTATAGAACTTGTGATTACACATTTTGGTTAGAAATTAGGAATTTCACAATGAAATATGGTATGCATCATTGGGTATGCATATTTTCATTAAAAAAATCACTGAAATTTTCATTGCAAACCTAAATTTTATGCTTACAGAACCAGGGAATGTTTTCCTTTAGTAACGCAAAACCATGATGCTACTTATTGTCGGAAATGCTTTTTCTTTCAATCTACTGTTGAATTAATTTATTGTCATAATAAACGGTCGATTCATTACAAAATTGACTTCACCCTTGTCCTCACTCCATAAAAAAGGAAGTAAAATTTGAGTGGTCTGAGCTTTGTCAAAACTCTGTTGATTCCATCAAGCAAGCTTTAACTCCATGACTTGATATAAAATGAATAGCAAAGATTGTATGTGAGTAGCTTTGAAAGTTTTGAATTTACTAGGTGGATGTAAATACAAAATTTACAACATGACAATAGTGTTAAACATAGAAGGTGCACACCTCTCCCTCTCTGTGCAAACATTGGGATTCCCACAGATTTATACATAGTTTGTGACGTACTCACACGGCAGCAGCACGATATTTGACTGGGTACGTGAGCACCGTACTGCTAAAGTAATGAAATATATAGTTACTCAAAAAGAATCCGTAGTCTTATATTTTAACTAAAGTAAAGAAATTATATATAGTTACTCAAAAGGAATCCGTAGTCTTATATTTTAACTAAAGTAATGAAATATGGTGTATTAAGACGGAATCCGTAATCTTCTATTGTAACTAAAGTAATGAAATATGGTGTACTCAGAAGGAATCCGTAGTCTTTTTTTTGTAATTTAAGTAATGAAATATGGTGTATTCAGACGGAATCCGTAGTCTTATATTGTAACTTAAGTAATGAAATGAGTGTACTCAAAGAAATCCGTAGTCTTATATAATATGCAAGGTCGGTAGACATTTTACAAAGCTGCATACCTTTGGAACTTGAAGTCATTGAAATGGGGATCATCTCAAAGGGTCAAATGAAGAAATCATTAAAACCTGAATAAAATACCTAAAATAAAATACAATCCAAAACATAGAATACATATGAAAGATTTTACAATAAAATTATACAATGCAAATTAAAAGTTAAACAATACAAACGAAAGTTACAAATACAAAATTATTCAATACCAATGATAATTCACACAATACAAATGTAAAAAAAAACCCACCTAACTATTGCAACGTTTGAGATGATATGTAAGAAACACATTTACTATATCTAAACAAGATGCAGAGAATACTCTTCATTTATGAACATGCAAGTAAATTTGTTGCATAGTTTAATGATACAGAAATGTAATTTTCCAACTGCGCATTATGTGTGTAGAAAAATGTTATAAACTTGTTAAGTGAGGTGACCTTTCTGTTAAATCGGTATGTGTTATTATATTACCTGTAAATGTTTCTCTCACCTCAGAAAGAAATTATCACCATCATTGTTGACGTTGGCAAAATAAAGTCGATTCTGATCATAAACACTGAACACGTGGCGAAAAGTCTCGTGTCTGCTTGTTTCACTTCCCCGCCTCCACGTATTTCAAACTTGTGTAAGGTAAGCAGATTAAGAGAGTTTAATTGATTTTTTTAATTTTCATGTGTTGTTAGTTCCACTAGGATAAGCGCTGAGGTTGGTCTGAGTTTGTTGGCTTTTGTTATTGTTGTTGGGGGGGGGGGGGGGTTGTTTGTGGGGTTTGGTCGAAGGGGGGGGGTAATTTTCTTGATATTCTTATTTATTTTATTACTTTTTCGGTATGAAATGTTACAAAACTTTTGAAGAAATAAGCTAATACTTAACATATCTGTCAGGGCTAACCTCAATCATTAAAGTACATCTTTACCCTGTCTCAGTTAAATTTGAAAAAAAGATATACGTGTGAAAACTTTACAAATATTTTTATTGCTGTAATTCTGTGAAAGTATAGAACTTAAAGAAGGATAGTGACGGATGGTCTAATTGATTGCAACTTTATGATTTTTTCAATCATGTAAATGTTGCTAATTTTTATTTTATTTAAAAAAAACCCCACCCCACTTTGCTTTGGGTTGACTGTTACAAAATTGTGTGAGATGGAGGTGAGAAACACCCATTGCTTAGCCTTATTTCAGGATATACTAGTATCTACGTCTTGTTAATTTTTTGGTATTTATTTTAAAATCAGACTGGATCAAATATATCGGTTGCAACTTTATCATATTATGACGTCAATCAAGGTCCAAGAATGTTTAAATATTTTTATCTATATTCTATAATGCGGTGTCAGATTAACGGACATCTGAGAATGTTGTAAAAATTCACACACGTGAGAATTAGTCTCGTGAGGAGAAATCGTATTTATCAACTATACCATCTTCAAAATATTAGAAAGGTAGCAAACAACAGACGAGAAGGATTAGATAATTTACACGGTAAGGTTGTACCTAATCATTATTATAAAAGAACATAGAAATTTTAGTTAGTCATATAATATAAAGACATTGTTAATATATTACAGACGGACGTGTTAATTTAATTATTATACAATATGTTAAAAGTTTCAATTTTTCAAATACCGATAAAATCACTTAATGTCAGAGTTGAAAAATTAGTAGCGTTCATTAGCTCGTTTATGTAATTTCATTTTCCGACTTTGAAAATTAGATGAGATATCGAATGAAATAGGAAGAGGATATAAAATGTAAGAATATGTTTTAAAAAAAAAAAGAAACCGCTTTCAGATTATTTTTAATTATTTGATACGAAATATACCAGTTTCCCAATTATTTGCTTTGTATTTCAATAATTACACATAACCCTGTATTCAAACTATATTTATTACAAGAATGAAAAATAAAGAATCTTTTTTTTAATTTCACCTTCTATGTCTTACGATCGACATGGAAGTGAAGAAATTTAAAGTGTCCAAAAGGTTGAGATGTTTGATTTCTTTATTTTAAAATTTAAGCATGGAATTCGCTCTTTATCGTTAGTTTACTTTTTTCACTGTAGGGATGTCTGTACTGTGAACAATTCATATTTTAAAAATTCATTTATCAAAACTATACAGGCACAGTCCTATATAAATATCATCGGCATTGGGTGTTGATATTAAATCGATGTGTGCACACCAATATGATGAAAGTATCACAACATATTTTATTTCCTATAGGATAAAAGTATTTCCTACTGGAATTTCATTTGCAAGGTAATTTCACATAAAATGCGTCAAAATAAAAAAAAAGCAATCTAAAGAAATCGTTAGATAAATGTAAACTATTGACGGTTTATTTATTTCCCTAAAGAAAACAAGATGCCTGTGGGCCACATCGCTTACCTAAGCAATGTCCTCTGACTTGAGTACAATATTTTCATGCATAAAGCTTAGTGGCTCTATCATATCAAAAACATATTAATATACAACGGCGTGTCTAAATGCTCACAATTTGCACGCAAAAATTAACTTTATTTGTCTAACCAACAAAGTAAATTCTTTTCGTCCTTCATCATAATTGCATGCTTCCTATTCAAATTTACATACAAAAAAAGAAAATAAAAACCCAACCGCCATACTGTAGAAAGTATTCCCGTCATTGATCATTTGATAAGTAAAATAAGACATCATTGAATCAGATAATTTGGTGATTAAATAAAACGTTAAGACGATCACGAATCACGTGACAGGAGAAAGCGAACTGAACTGTCTTCGGTTGCGTGGCAGATATCTCCGAAGAAGTGAGGAGCCCTACGGGTAAAAAGTATAAGTCTCATCTGCGGTGTCTCAAATTAATGCAGGTGTATATATTCTTGGGTACTGTACATGTAATACAAAGCCAAGAGGGTGTTTTTAACCTATAGGTTTCAGACTCCAGTCTGGGTGGCTTTAGTCCAGCACAATTACTGGACCGTAGATTTCCAGACACATTAGGTCTTACACACACAGGATAAGATGGAAAATTATTATTTCATTCAATCATATTTGTTATCAAAGTGAGTCGATTTTGGTTGATTATAATAGTGGGCAGAGCTCGCTGGCGCTTCGAGCTCAAATGACAAAGCCTGGGCAAAGATAAATTCGAACTACAGCCCCCTCTGACATACTGAAAATTCTGTCGTCAGATTCGTACCCACAATTCAGTGTAAATTGCATATGGCTAACAATGTCATGTTCTGGCGAGAACAGGTAAAAATGTATTTTAAGAATGTCATGCATTAAAAAGATAAATAAATTTAAGCATTGTTACTGTGACGAAAATTGTCGAGTGATGCAGATGTCTGCTCTACTAACGTGACGTCACATGTCTATACTAAGCACGCGACCTTTAGCGTAATGAATAAATAGATAGGCAGATCCAACTGTGCATGGTTCTAATAAATCTGATAGTGATATTTTGATCGTGTTTTTGGCTTCGCCTCCACACGGCCACACCGTAAAACTTTAATGTTTATACATGTACATGTATACTGGAGCATAAATTTTTTAAATTCATTATTTAGCACAGTGAATGCATCCGCTTGGTGAAACATGCTTTAATTTATTATCTAGGGCCTATATGAAACGTACATGTATGTACCCTGTACCCATGTGTATTTAATTCAATTTATTCTGGGCTTGCCTGAACGGTCGCACCGTAAAACATTTTAATCAAGTCAAACGTAAACGTTAAGAATAATAATATTATCCGTGGTTAGAACCCACAAAACATATAACAATACTGTATTCTTCCCATTCATATTTTTATGTGCTTTTTTATAACGTTAAACGTCATTGTGTTCCTTTTACATATCAAAAACGCTAAAAATGCTAATTACATGACAAAAATGGTTCCATACACTCTGTGTATGGTATAGGTAATTTACAACTTTTCTGAACAAGTTAATGTATCCGATCCATATTAGGACTAAATTCTATAACCTTAAATATACATCATGTATCAATACTCTGATATCGATTCGAAGCATTTTAGAAGAGAAAAGGATTTTCCAAGAGAAATTTTCAAAAATGTTATTACCTAACCAGTAATTAATGAATGAAGACTGTATTGAGGTCTATGGGGACAAGCAAATACATATTATGAAAATGAAAAAGTAGATATCAATAAATGCTTTGGTGGAAAGATGTATTGAAACATTAGGAATAGAAAAACTGGTGAAAACAGATTTTATACCGGATTAATTTTTTTAGAATTGATTTTTATAGATTGAAAGCAAAGGGGTGCAACTCTTCAAGAACATGAAAAGGTCATTTATTAGGACACATTCTGCTGTTACATACTGATACTTAAACATGAAAATTATGTCCAAGTATACTAGTCTTAATACTAAGCCCATTTATATTTGTTATGCATCCAGATCCATTGAATCTGGGGCTATTATGGATCGGATACCTTAAAAATCAATCAACATGGCCTCCATTTGTTATCGTTACTTTTTTTATGGGATTGGAATCTTTTGGAACTGTGGCAACCGTGGGAATTACGGTATTGGTTACTATAAAAAAAAATCTTAATAATAGTTTGCTTCTATGCAAATTTCTCAAACTACAGTGTATAGCTTTTATTGAAAGAAAAACTCTCTCAAATTTGATCCCCCTCTATTTTTTTTCTTATAGGGTATTAAAAAACCTTAATTTTTGTTTTACACTACCTTCAGTAGACTGAGTCTGTATATTGGATTCACAAATTATGCCATCCGTCTTTTTCCCTAAAATAAACTATTTTTATTATGTGCCCCTTATTTCTTTTTATTTGGACGACTTTAAAGTAGTTGAATAGGAATATCAAGACTAGTGGTACAATTTTACAATAAGTAGAAATACCAGTAAGAAAAAGTGCTAGGAAAAAAAAAGAGATTCGAATAGTAAATTTACAATCAAATGTTATTTTATCGTAATATCATTCGAACATTCTTTGACATCTTCTATATGAAAGCCTAATTTTTGATAGCTTAAAGTATATCTTATTTATATCCTTTTTAAATTTTTCTTTGCACAGCAAAACAAGATATCATGGTATAGCGGAGATTATCTTCCGAAGAATTTGCAAGTGATTTGGCCTTTCCATTTATACAGGTAAGCAATGTTTTAAGGGAAAAGATCAAATAATCGTTCACTAACTCTTTTTTTAATTTTAAAATTAAAAATATAAAATTTCTGCAGTTGAAATATTAAGAAGACATGAACTAATAATCAAAGCATCACTCGGGTTATCTTTGAACTGAATATTGTTGAAAAAAAACCCCGAATCGTTATGTGTTAAAGAATTCTTTTGTTGCAGTTGCTGCTTGACTTTATAGAAATATAAGGCACACAAAATGGCGGATTCTTGCCAACAGGTTGTAAATATACCAGCATATTATGGCCTTCTTCAGATGAATAGAAACCTGTTTATGTGTAACAGCGACCAAGAAAGACAACTTAAACCATATTCCTTCGAAAATGTTGGTCTATATCCATACGGAGATTTAGCAAACATGCAAGCTAGTATATTTCAAGAATCCAATGCTATTGCATCCCACCAAGATTCAGCTAGCGGGGCTGCTCCAAATGTCAAACTGTCATCACGAGCAAAGCGAACCTTTGTTCCCAATGAACAAAAAGACTTATATTACTGGATGAAAAGATTGAAAAACAATGTCTCAGCTCGCAGGTCAAGGGTCAAAAGAAAGGTTCTTGAACAGTATATGGAGAGAAAATTAGCGGAACTTCAAGCAGAAAACGATGACTTAAAACGAGAGATTGGTTTCATTCGGGCACAATGTGACTGCCAAAAGAAGAATGGTAAAGATATTCAACAAAACATTCCCAGAACGGAATTCTTTTCAACGTCGTTATCGAGGTCAGAATCGTCAGCATCAAGCTGTCATGATATATCAGAGAACGAATCTTCGTCCAAGGATAGGGATTTCTTTACAGAACGCGAAACGTTAAGCAGTTCAGATGAAACGGACCCAGAATTAAATTGTCCCAAACAATTTTCGGCAGACGAACCAGCAGAAAGACAAAAAGTTCCACACAAAATACGACTTAAATTACGCTTACACTCTGCATTTTCCAAACACCAAGTGTTAAATTGATGAAGAAAACTTCATTAAAAGTCTGATCGAAGTAAATGATGTACTTATAATTTTTTTTATGAAATTACACAAATACTTAACCACAGAACGATCAAAATCTAAGTAATGACGATCCGAATCTAAGTATGTTTAGAGCAAAATATAAATTGTAAATACACTAAAATTTTTAACTTTGTGTACCTATCATAAAAAGTTGTCTTATAATCATCATCAGCCAGTGTCTTGTTTTACCATGTTTTGGGATACTTTTTATTCTGACAATATGAAAGTTTATAAATACTTAGTCTTTGCATGCAACGCTCTTATATATCATACTACATGACAATTGATACATGCATTCTTTTTCTCAGAATGATAAACATGTAAAATTTTAACACATCTAAAGCATGAAGTCATCTAAATACTTAAATGGTTACAACAAGAGCAAGCTCTACATGTTAAGTTTGATAGCATTGCATTAAATGCATTGCAAAGTATTGTGACTTTTTTTCATAAATAATCCTTTTATAATTGTCGTCAAGTTTTATCATGTCGTTATTCGTGATTGTTGTTAATTTTAAAAAAAATAAAATTATTATTAAACATTGCATTATCGTTCATTAGCTTGTGTTCATAATGATCAAGTTTAAAATGTCTTTCAAATTAATGTTTTTATAGAGAGAGAGAGAGAGAGAGAGAGAGAGAGAGAGAGAGAGAGAGAGAGAGAGATTGTTATTGCAGGCAGAAATAAGATTAGACAAGACACTTTTCACTTTTGATCTTTATGCCTTGTGTAGGGGGGGGGGGGGATAAACATTCAAAGGTATTTTTAAGACTTCCATTTAAAACCGATAGTTTTTAAATACTTAAAAAAATATTAATGATTCATATCTACAAACCTTTATAATGTAATTTTATGTATCATGACAACTCAAAATGCAATACATAGTCTATATATTTCTTGTGAACATGAATATACTTTTTCTATCAAACTCATAGAAATTCACTTACAAATAGGCTAATCACTAACTTAAATGTCTCAATGCAAGCTAGAAATGAAAGTCTTAAAGTAATCTGAGTTTGCAACAACTGTGTAATTGACTGATTATTTTGGACACCTGTGCTGGTTAACTTTAAGAGGAAAATTTGGGTACTGAATCCTTATGGTTGGCATATCTAAAAGAATATCAAATACCAAGCTGCCATGTTAAAGTTACTTGACAAAATAGTCACATTCCAAGTCTCTTGTCTCTAGAATGTTACAATTCCTTTTGATAACGGACCCAAAACCAAAAGCAAAACCATAGTTACCATACAAAGGAAAAACTGAAAGAACTATTTTTAAACGATCGGCTAAGACTGACTTGAGGTCAAAAAGTGGAAGACAAGATGGGCCGAAAACCAGTAAAAATCAATAACTCTTGGTAATAGTTTGACACAAGTTGGTAAATTAATCTAAGGTCAAGGACGACGGGAAAGAATGTCATCTTCGACCTGCATTTACATTTATGAGATGCAAAAGATATTTCAGGATACTTTGAAGGATTTAATTTGAATAAGATTGTGATACACATCTTATTAATTCATTAGCTATATAATTCGAAATCTTAACTTGACAAATATTATACATTTAGCGTAAACATTTATAACAAGGTTCCCAACTATTGTCCTATACCGATGTACTATCTACTATACATTTAATAGCACTTAATAATAACAATATTCTTTAAAATAAGAGCTAAGGAAAAAGCACTCACTGAACAAAAATCATATTCTAACACTCTGAATCAACATTCTGATTCTGATTCAACAACATTTAAAATTCAAAGCAACAATCTGCAAATGCAGATGAAACCGATATTAAATTGCAAACTGTTTTTTTCTGTAAGATTTTACGTTCGAAAATCGGAATTAAGCTGTCAGGTGTGAAGAATTCCACAGCTTCCGAAGAATCCGAACCAGATCTATTGAGGGCCTCAAGATGGTAAAAAAACCCAACCTTTAATTGTACTCACTGTTATGCCTCTTTTGGCGTTGCGTAATCAGCTCAATGTCAATAAAAATATGCTAGATTGGCAAAGTGACGATTGCTTCTGTCAAATGCAAATGAACTTTAAAGAACATGATATCACTCGGATAAAAATTCACAGGTTTCTCAAAGAGTCGGGTGTAGTTGGAATACCTCGGAATTTATTATATTTAGGTCGTCGACCGATTCGTGTTAAATGAATTTATACTATCTCTCTACACAGAGTAAATTCAATTGTACATATTATCTGGAACATAAGTTGCAAAGTCAAAAGTTTAATGGGTTTCAAGTCAATGAAAAGAAATAACATCAATAAAATAAACTCTGATTTATAGTTGAGTTATACGATCTTGGTAGTTACTTTCTGCTCAGGGGTTCGACGTTAATCTGAAATGTGACAGATTAGAATAAATATTAGAATAAACAGATTAACTCTGTGATCATAAACAGTGTTAACAAAGATCGAAGAGAGGTACAGATAGCATTTACCACTGGCCCAGTATTACTCTGACCTTTATATCCGAGCATACTAGTATATCCAAAGTTACAGATTTTTACGTGTTCAAAGTTATCCGATTTTTTTTTTTAGAACAGTCAAATGTATTTTAATTACATGCACTTGAGGCTAAAAAAAAAAATATATATATATATATATATATATATATATATATATATATATATATATATATATATATATATATATATATATTTTAAATGTGGACAGTTTCCCATACTTTGTAAAGATAACGAGAATATATGTCAATTATTGAAATTTAAAAACAATATTTAATTTTCTTTATAACCGGCTCATTTGCAACATATTCCTGTTCGTTATTCGTGTGAAATAAAAATCTAAAAATATCTCTTCGCCACATATTACTAATATATGATAATTGATTGATCTACATTATTTTTGAAAAGATAAATTAAAGATTATTATTTACTACTAAATTTATTCGTTAATCTTTGATTTAAAAAGTTTTTTAACAGTAAATTATGTTTGGAAATGTCATCATAGATGAAGGTTAGAGTAATACTGGACTGAATGTGAATACTTATGATGTGAAAACCAATTCGCTGCATCGATTTCTTTTTTGATAACATATTATGTTGACAATATTAATATGTTAGCTATAATCTGTCATATTTCAGATAAACCTCATACCCCAAAGCAAAAGGAACTACCTAAATCGCATAACCTCATTTGTTATCAGCCAAAATACCATTGATAATATTTTGTCAAACAGTGAAACGAACTGGGTGGCATTAAATTCAGCTAAAAAATCAATATTAGAAAATATGCAGTCACTTACGAAAAAACCCAAGTCTTAGTTAATTAATATTTTTTACAAATATAATTTGTTATAACTTCCTGAGTTTTCCCCGGTATTTCACAAATAGTCATTATTTATTTGAATTTTGACTTGTCGATGGTGAATACGGAAAAGCTGCTATATTGAAATACATTTGATTGTTGTTTGTTTCCTTGAGATTCTTTCATTGGTATGTAATCATCAGAAGGCAAAAATGGCTATAAACTATAAACGTCGACATTAACATTTTTGGTACCAATGATCATGGATTAGAGCGTTTATAACCTCTACCATTGTAACTTTCAAAACATTGTCATAAGAAATTCTATAAATGTGTTGAGATGGATGGATCCATCGATGGACAACCAGATGATGTGATAGAAGGGTGGGACATTACTGACACCGTCTGGAAAGTGACCGTGGACTGAGCTGTTTCCGACTGTTCCTGGGACTTCGACCCTCCGTGTGCATTTATTGCTTTGTTGTTATACCCAAAACAGTTACTGACCGTCCGTCGGAACTGTGGGGTACTAATGAAATAGATATACGGATTGACGGAATGGTTAACCAAGAGAAGAGTACGGCCAATATGTCCAAGTACAATGTACCACGTGTCAATCATGGAACAGAGTGACATTTCTAAAACGTCTACGACGTTTATTGGAGTCGTTGTAAGAATGTAAACGCCTACAACAATAGAAATGATCTGCGATACTCTTTTAGTTGTCTTGTCACTGTTGTTAACCAACGATCTCTTTAAAGCTTTGATCTTCAAAATGTGTAAAATTCCCAACACAATAATAGGTCCAGCAAAGAGCAAGCCGGTGTAGATCCCGTTTACAATAGATGTTAAGTTGAAATTCTTTTGGATGAAAACAATATAAAAGTATGGTATGTTAATTGTGAATGCACATATCCAAATAATAGCTGACACAATCATAATCCGCTTGTTTCTGATCAAAATAAGACACTTCAGTGGATAAGCTATCATCAGATACTGTTGGACAGACAGGAGGATAACATGAAATATGGACGAGTAAAATGAAGCCAGATAAACGTACGCTATAAACCGCCTACTCTCGATCGGCAATCCATGCCATTCGAAAGTAATAAACTTACACAGTAAAAATAAGGCGTCAGGAATGGTCAGCATTCTGATCCCGGTGTACATCGGTTTGTGAAGTCGTCTTACAGCACAGATTAAAATAAAAACAGCTACGTTGGATACAAATCCAAACACTGATAATGCCTGTAATAAACTGTTCATTGGTTTGCAGTCCTGTAACTCCCAACATGACGATTTTCCTTGTGTGTAATCTGGATAATAACAGGTGTACCATGAGGACTCAACTTTGGTTGTATTAGTGGTATTGTTTGCCATTTCAAAGTTTTTAAAAGTCTGATTTGTATTGTTACTTCAACCTGTCTTATTAAAAACAAGCTCCAGTTCTACGTCAATGATTGATATGCTTTATAACAGCCTACAAATATAATGACCCTCATCAATAAAATAGATGATGGAAAGTGTATTATGTCGTCATCATTTTTGCAATCTGTTCTTAAATAATAAAAAAAAATACCCAATACGTTTACCCCGATCATTATACCCACGCAACAAGTTGCAGGAGTATATTGCCCTGAACCGTCCGTCAGTTCGGATTTGTTATTCAGCGCAACTCCTCTTAAACCGCTGTACAGAATTTCATAAAACTTAAGGACACAATGTGTAAATGTGCATAATCACAGATAATTCCGATTCCATTTTTGTTGTTGTCGTGATTTTCTATTGACATTTTGAGCTGTTTGGCCACTAAAGATACAGTTCTGAACCATATTGGTCACTAAAGATACAGTTCTGAACCCTATTGGCCACTAAAGATACAGTTCTGAACCATATTGGCCACTAAAGATACAGTTCTGAACCATATTCTCGTCGTAACTCTTCTGTTTCTGTTGAATAAAGTTCTAAGAAACTTTGTAAGAAACTTTGTATTTATGATCACATGATATACATATTTACAAAAAATTCAATTTCATTACTTTCCAGGAACTTTTGCTATTTATTGAATATAGTAATCAGTGTGTCAGTGCCACTCCTCTGAAACCACTGAATAGAATTTTTAAAAACCATGTTATTTAGTAAAACAGAAACTGAATATGCTTATTTAAACGACTCATTTTGCTATAAAGTTTAAACTTATAAATAATATTGACAAATATTGAAGTTGCAACTCCTTTTCAACTATTGAATATAATTTCAAGAAACTTTATAAAGACAAACGTTTAAGTTTTGCAGAAAATGTTTTTCTTGGAGTTATGCCCTTTAACTTTGCTTTTGGATATTCAAAGCTTATCCTGCCATTCAATATGTGTAGGATCGTCAAGTAATTCAGAAGCGTGGGCTATATGGGGTTTCTCACTTTTTCTTGATTTATTTTTCTTTTTTTATGACCTTACGTAAATCTAATTCAGCCTCTTCATTCAATGAAATTATTTCAGTAATCAGTCAACGTATTGTGAGAATTTCAAGTTGTAAAACACCAGTACCAGTATACTCATCTTGAAAAAAAAAACCAATCAATTGATTTATGTTTCAACACTATAGCTCCGGAATACATGTTAATAACATTATTTTATCAATGGAATGAAGATTTTGATATTAATATTCTTTTCTTATTATAATATTTTTTTTTAGAAATAAGTAGTAATATTTGACAAATTTCTAGGATGTTGTGACACATTCAAATAATAAGCTTAGCAGTTTCACAGTTGATAAACTATGATTATCGGCCCTTAACTATGACTTACTGACCGTAAACTACAATTAACAACGTTAATCTCTATCGTACATCTATAAACATTAGTTTGCTCGATAAACACTGTCTCATAAGTGTAATTGTTAATTAACACTAAAAACAACCAGTTGCAATTACAAAACATAATTCATCTAATAAATACGATTTGCTCTAGAATTTAACTAGCTAATGTAAATTATAGTGCACATTTCATAGTTTATTAAGTTTTTATAGCTATGAATATATATGACAGTAAGCTATAATTAACGAATGTAAAACATAGTTTATCTGATAAATATGTTTTACAATCTGTGAAACTATGATTAACAACCCTTAGCTACTATTAACGAATGTGAATAATAGCGTACATATGTAAACTTATATTTTTTCAGCAAAATCTATTGTTTACATTTTATTTCAGACATATAAACTTAGATTAGAATTGATAAACTATAGTTTACAACCATTAAATATGATTTTGCAGATAAAAAATGTAGTTCACGAATCGTTAACTATAGTTTAAATTGGAATTTCTAATTTTCATTTAATTTACAGTTGGAAATTCAATTATTTTAAATGCTAGCTCACTTTTCAGGAAGTTGACATTTTGTTTATCCCATCAAAAACAATAGGCCTTAACGGTCACAGCTTCATTCTTTCTCTTTTATAAATATGTGAATTTACTCATTTCTTTCATTGAAATTCCTGAGCAGAATAAAACACTAAAACAAATGAATGTCCCCTTCCCTCCCAGCCATTATTACCCTTGCCTTACATGTAGATGACACGAAATATTATTTAAAATGACAGCTTAATGTTTTTTTTTCTAAATTTGCAGTCAGTTTTTATTCTGTGTCAGTAGACGTTTTTTAAACATTATATACATTAACACTAAATGACCATCTTGGCCAAATCCTGCATTAAGAACACCTACCCTATACACTATATGAGTGTTTTGGCCCCGCCATAGATTCAAATCCCTAAATTAGGAGATATGAAATTTAAAATATTTAAAGATTTATTTTCCTTTTTTTTTTATATGCAGTCAGTTTTAATTCAGTATCAGCAGAAGTAAAGAAAACGATTCTTTTAAACATTATATGCATTAACACTATATTACTACTTTGGCCCCGCCCTAGAGTCAGAACCCCTATTTCGGGGGACATGAAATTTATAATTTTGGGAGAGGGCTTCCTGATTATTATGAATTAATTAAGTTTTCCTTACAGATGTGTGGGAGTAGAGAAGATAATTTTTAAACATTATATGCATTAACACTATACATCCATTTTGGCCTAGAGTCAAAACCCATACTCCAGGGGACATAAAATTTACAATTTTAGTAGAAGACCTACTGGTTAACATAATTATGAAGAGTCAGTTTTTCTTACAGATGTGTGAGAGTAGAGAAGAAGATTTTGAAATATATGCACTAACACTATATGGCCATATTGCCCCCCCTCCCCCTTACGGCCTGAACCCAGGGGCCATGAATTTCACAATTTAGGTTGAGGAGTTCGTGGACATCATAACCATGCATTCTGTCCCCCCCCCCCCCCCCCCCCACATGCTTGGGAGTAAAGAAGAAGATTTTCTAAGATTTAATACATTTTAACTATTTGGCTATATTTTTCCCGCCCTAGGGCCTAAATGCTTAACCCAGGGGTCACGAAGTTCACAATTTAGGTAGAAGACTTCATGGGCATTATAACCATGCATTTGGTTTTTAACAAATATAATGAGCGTAGAGAAGAAGATTTTCTCAGATTTAATACATTTTTACTATATGACCATATTGGGCTCACCCTACAGCCTGAGCCCCTGACCCAGCTGCAATGAATTTTATAATTTGAGTAGAGGGCTTCATGGACATCATAACCATGCATACAGTTTTTTCCTCACATGTTTGGGAGTAGAGAAGATTTTTGAAAATTTGGTTTTTTGGGTGATTTAAGCATTGAATGCTTATTTTTGAATGTCGTCGGTCCTGTAACACACCAAGCGGTGCAGACAAATTGAATACCGCGCTATTCATACTGATGTCTATTTTTATGAAATATATGTGTATTGTCGTTGTAAAGTCATTATATACGCTCTCAGTCAGGGATATGAAACATACATGGAACAGCCATATTAACATCTTATTTAGTTCGCTTCCGCGATTAAAAATATAGTACCAGAAACGTTGTAGAGAAAAATCTTTTTTATGAAGGAGTAGATATAATCTAATGATTATTTTTCAAAAGAACATATCAAATTGGTTATGTAAGATTGAACGTTTCATTTAATCTTACAAAAATAAATATACTCAAAACACGTGAAGACGTTTATATTTGTGCACATGGCGCATGAATTATCAAAGTGTATTCATAGAAAATTGAACCTCGCAGATTTCCAATGCAAACATAAAGGGAAATATACACTGAATGTAAATATAGAGCAATGAATTTCATAATTTAGATTCCTCTTACCATAGAAATGCTTCACACCAAATATGGTAACAATTGGCCTTGAGTGACTCAGGTGACCTATTGCAATTGGTCTTTGTCGGTTGTGCCTTAACAATTTTACATTTTTAACATTTTTCAAATACCAGTTGTTACCATTTTTGTGTGAAGCAGAGGAATCTAAATTGTGAAATTTATGACTTAACCACCCCCGGGGCTTCATGGGCGGGCGAAATATCAATTAAAAGCCATTTTCCCCTATAATCTTCTCTTCTCCCACCTATGTAGGAAAAAAAACTTAATGCATACAGCCCTTTACCAAAATTGTGAAATTAATGGCCTCTGGGTCAAAGGTTCTGGCCCTAAAAAAATGGCTATATAGTGAAAATATTAACTCTTAGAAAATCTTCTTTTCCAGTTGACATGCGATTGAGAAAAAGATTAAATGCATGGTTATGATGTAAATAAAGCCCTCTACCTAATTAGTGAAATTCATGGCCTCTGTTTCAGGGGTTCAGGTCCTAGTGAAATTGTATTACCTTAGGAAATCTTCTGTACTACCAAATACATTTCAGAAAAACTAAATGCATGGTAAAGATGTCCATGAAGCCCTCTACCAAAATAGGAACATTTATGGTCCCTGGATCAAAGTTACGGTCCTAGGGCGACCCAATATGACCATGTAGTGAAAATTTATTATTTCCTAGAAAATTTTCTTTACTACCATATAATTATATTTGAGAAAAAAATGCATGGTTGTGATGTCCATGAAGCTCTCTACCTAAATTGCGAAATTCATGATTCTGGGTCAGACACTTTGGTAAGGTCAATATTGCCACATAGGGAAAATGTATAACGTTGTACAATATTTTTTTCTGTACTTTCACACTCGTGGGAGATGCACTAAATGCATTGTTATTATGTCAATATTTTTTTCTGTACTTTCACACTCGTGGGAGATGCACTAAATACATTGTTATTATGCCATTAATGTCCTCTTATCAAATTGTGAAATTCGGTGCTCATTTGGCAGAGGTTGACGCTTTTAATTTGGAAAGGGGGGGGTGTATGGTCACTTGAGTCTATTGGGTAACCTTGCCGTTGGCCGTGTGTCGTCTGTTAACAATTTTACATTTTTAAATTCATCTTGAAAACGTTTAATTTCCTGTGCATTGAACGCTAGTAGCACTAAACTGTATGCACGTTGTGTGCATTATTAATGAAACTGGATATTATAAAAAATGTACCATTAAAGGCCTACTCCCCCCCCCCCCCCCCCCTCGAAGAAGGGAAGGCACATTGCTTTGCTGCTGTCTGTCTGTCGGTCGGTCGGTCAACCAACAGTTTCCGTTCATGATCTTCGCAAAGGCTGCACATACTGAAATGAAATTTAGTACATGTATATAGATTTAACATATTAAAAATATCTAGGTCAAGTTCTGTTTTGGGTACGATCGAGTTATGCCCCTTGGATTTCGAAAAGTTACAATTATTTGCAGTTTCCGTTCATTTTCTTTGCAGATGTTCCACATACTGAAATGAAATTTAGTATACAGTTTTATCATAATATTATCTAGGTCAAGTTGGGTTTTGGGTACGATCGAGCAATTTTTGACGGAGGTATGCCCCTTCCAACTTCTTCCTTACCACTTCAGAAGTTTTTTTTTTGGTTTTTTTTCTTTCTCATGAAAGTGGCACTCCTACAATGGATGTGAAAGATGGAGTGGTAGAAATGGCAGGTTGAGCAATGGCTTATGTTGAACGGAGCGACATATGTATGTATATAGTAGGTAACGTGATAAATAAGATTGACTATAGGCCGCAGGAAATGATGTATTCGTGGTTGTGTTAAAAGGTGAACATGGGGAAATTTCCGATAGAATATTCTTTTTTAATTATAATATTTGAAAAGTCGGTAATTTAATACCTTGAAATTATTCAATCAAATTTATACGGTTTACAAGAATATAATTTATTTATTTTTCTTAATTTCAATAAAATATTAATTATCAAAATTAGTATTTCATTAAAAAAAAATACAAGTGAGGAGTGTATAAGATATAAAAACAAATTACTTATTATGGATATGAGGTTCCGGATACCTGATAATACAAGAGCATATTTTGTTAAGCTGAGACACCGTTTATGGATTGTACCAACCGACAGAACAGTGAATCAAAATTATTCTTCGACTATCGCGGTTAACATCCCTTTGCTTATTACGTCACTTGTTATACATGTACTTAGTGATATTCACTTCTACAAAGACGAAACGCTTTGATTATGAATAAATGCTGTTTGAAAATACCTTTGGGATTCCGGTTGTTCTTTTAAGCAAATCATATCATGTGACATCAAAAGATCATGTGACTTGTCGTATGCATTACTTTTTGAAATATACAAGTTAAAGAAGTAGAACGGAGGCTATTTGAACTAGGAAGCTATATTCGGAATGTCGCAGAACAAGCAGGGATTCATTTTACCACGATTTCTAGTGTAAAAAAGCGAGACTCTGTTGAAAACACCAAACGAAGTAGTGGTAGCTCGCGACTACCGGAGACTTGAAAGGTGGTTAAGACGAACAGAAGAAAGGGTTTGCTTTATATTACGAACAAATTTAATGAAAATGTTGACCATCCTGTTGCTAAACGCACAGTACAGCTACATCTTCATAAGCATGGAAATTCGATGCGTGTTTCTAACAAGAAAGTTGCTGTGAAGGAGGTAATTGGAAAAAAAAGAGTTGTCATGGTGCCGAGAAAAAAGACGATTACTGGAATATTTTTTTTTCGGATGAATCAAAATCATAAAAGGACACGATTCCCGTTCGCATTTGTGGCGTAAAAACGACGGAGGATGGAGGCCTGATCTTGTGACACCTAAACAAAGTAAGCCATGTTACATCTTCGCTAGCCAAGGGTTTCTGATCCGCACCGCTTCTCACGAACCCTTGGCATATCGTGCTATCAAAATTTGGGATTTTTTTCCTGGATTTTGATTGGGGTTTACTGAAACCGTTCGACCAATCAAGAAATGCAAAACATATCTGATTTAATCGACGATGTTTTCGTACTGTTTATTCACAAGTGTCTCTAACACCCTTTCTAGTATTTTTCTAGTCTTTCGGTTTGAGCCTTCTTGATGCCTGTATCATTCAATATTTATCAATTGTTGTTGTCTTTTTGTCTGTTACTTGTCTCTGCTGCAATTTGATGAAAATCTGTTTTTATTGAAAGCAATTCTTTTAGGAAAGTCAATGTTATCATTGGTTGCATTGATGACATAGTAAACTGAAGGGAAAAAATACATATACAGTTATAATGAAATTAAATTTGCTCCATTATAATTAACTCATCATATTACCTGTACAAGTTAAGCTTTTTTGACTTCCTAATTATCGTTTGTTTTATTTAATCGACTTTATTACATAACACATTGTTGTGTGCTCTTGAAGAATAGCAATTGCGAAATTTCATTGACATTAGTCATATTCCAACGTATTAAATTGGACAATATACTATTGAACATTTACCGATTTTATCAATAAATTATATTTTGTATTTTATAATTTATAGTACTGAAAAGTGTGTTAAAATATATTACCATTAAGAATTACCGGTATATGACACACATATGCCATCGAAATACTGTGCATTCCAACAACTATGGAAACAAATCAGCTTTGAAGACATATTTCAGGGTGACAAGTATCTATTTGTTAGTTTAGATATACATACATGACTCTCTGTACGCAGATACTTGCGGATTTTTTTTTTTACTGAGATCAACAGCACAAGACAGTTTAAAGATTAACTTTATTTCAAATATAATATTTTGCATCATCCATTATTCAAAAAAATCTTTTGCTAATTCTAGTATGTACATTTTTAGATATTAACACACAAATATTTACATCTACCGAGTATGATTCCCTCTGTTTCTTACGGAATGTTATAGTTAATTCATAGCTCTATAGAAACAGCCAGACTGAAATCTACACGCCCTATTTATCGATTGGTCTAAACTTACAGCAACTGAAACTGACAGGAAATTGACAGCACTGAAATCTACACGCCCAGTTTATCGATTGGTCGAAACCTAAATCACGCACTGCACGAAATAACCATGATGATGTCAGACTCAAATTCCCATAGGAAACGATTTGGCTGATTCTGTCAGCTAACGCACTGGTGTACATTAACAGTAATTTAGAGAATTTTATTGACTTTTTACAATCAATTTATTGATGTAAAGATGTAAATGTAAATGTAAACAATAAAATGCTTTCTTTGATGCTTCATACGGGTTGTGAAGGTAGCGATCATTGCAGAATAAAAATTACACAACCCGCGTTAGGGGGTTTTTGTATTTTTTCTGCAATGTCGCCACCTTCACATCCCGCATGAATCACTAAAGAAAGCATTTTGTACATATGATTCTCTCTCGGGTACGAACCCATGGGGAAACACAGGGATTTACCCTCTTGCACGTTACAAAAATGTGTGTTAAATTGAATTTTAATTAGATTTTTTTTTGATATGATATGTAATGCAACATCAATGTTGCAAGCACAGGCACATGACGTTATAAATTTTTCTCATAATAAAAATAAATACCATTTACCTAATAATAGACAAGGTACCCATCGCCGCCATCTTGAATTTATTTCAAACCGTCACATCAGGTGGGAGTTTCGCTTGAAAATCATCGGTAAAATTATTTTGCGATCCTCTCCGTCTCCCTATCGGCCATTCAACATCTAAGCTTACAACCGATTCAGCTAAGCAAGCGGTAGTTAATTAAATCTATTCTTTATTAAGTATGAAGTCACCGGAACTTGTCCTTTAAAAATCAACAAAGATACATATGTATCAATTATTGTTTTTAATTTATTTTCATTTAGTCCTTCAGCATCATTCTAAAGATAAATTCAGACAACAGACATGTATTATACGTTTATACAAGTTATTAGTCATAACGGTATATGCATTATTAAATTATATTACATAAACATACAGATTTCCATTTCAGAATAAACGAAATGTCAATATCAATAAACATTTTATATCAACGGAAAAGGCTACATAACTTACAAATGAGATGATATAGAGTAATTTAGTCCACAATGGCTAGATAAGGAGGATGTTTCCGTATCGGAGTTAACTGATGAAATATTCCTGTATGGTTCATTTGGACATTTTCTGGAAATAACCTGCGCTTGTTCAATTTGAGAAGATGCCTTTGATACTCCATTCTTATGTTTAGCACAATTAAAGCAGTTAAAGACAATCCGCCGGAACTGTGGAGTACTTATGAAATAGATATACGGATTGATGGAATGGTTAACCAAGAGAAGAGTACGGCCAATATGTCCAAGTACAATGTACCACGTGTCAATCATTGGACAGAGTGACATTTCTAGAACGTCTTTGACGTTAATTGGCGTCGTTGTAAGGACGTAAACGCCTACAACAATAGAAATAATCTGCGATACTCTTTTAGTGGTCTTGTCACTGTTGTTAACCAACGATCTCTTCAAGGCTTTAATCTTCATTACGTGTAAAACACCCAGCACAAATATGGGTCCAATAGTAAACAATGCAGTGTATATAATATTCAGCAAAGCAGCTTCTTGGTATTTCTCAACGATGAATGTTAGATAGATGAAGGGAAACGCTACCAGGGCGGACGTTATCCAAATGACGCCTGACACAACAAGAAGACGTCTGTTACTTATCCAGTTGAGACACTTTAGTGGATAGGCAATCATGAGATATTGCTGGATGGACAGAAGTAACACGTGATTGATGGATGATATAAATGAAGAAAAATGTATGTAAATTAAAGTCACTCTTAGTCCATCCGGCATATGTTCAAAAGTGTACAACAGAAATCTACTGGATAAGAACAACGCATCGGGAATGGTCAGCATTCGGATTCCAGTGTAGATTGGTTTTTGAAGATGACTGACAGCACATATAAGAATAAAAACAGTTACATTGGATACAAATCCAAACATTGACAACACCTGTAAGAAATTGTTCATTGGGAAGCATCCTTCTATTTCTAAGCAGGACGTTTTGCCATATGTGTACCCCTCGTACAAGCAGGTATACCATCCAAAGTCTGTCGTGGTTGTATCAAATTTTGGATAAGACAAATTCATCTCTCGTTCTTCAAGCTTGAGTACGCGTGTGCTTCTGTCGGTCGTGTCTCTATCAAGAGTACTCGTGTGCTTCTGTCGGTCGTGTCTCTATCAAGAGTACGCGTATGCGTCTCTCGGTCGTGTCGACTCTATCAAGAGTACGCGTATGCTTCTGTCGGTCGTGTCGACTCTAGCAAGAGTACGCGCGTGCTTCTGTCTGTCGTGTCTCTATCAAGAGCAATGAGCGTATCTTTCTTATTTGGTTGTTTTTGGAAAATGTACGTGGACGCCTACGGATATCATATAATTTGCATAAAGCCATTAATTACAGTTTGAAGTCGTGAGTAAACTTTGTAGCTATTTATTTTGAAAATAAGGGCTTGAGGGTTTTTACGAAAATTGACAATACTGGTTTGAATTCGCCATGTAACGTTCTAAAGTATAAAATCAGCATAAAAAATATTTAGTGAACAAAGCTAAACATTAAGAAGTTCAATAGTGGATCGTTTTTATGTTTGATTATATTCGATTAAGAGTTAGTAATCGATCATATTATTTGCATTCTTTCTTCTTTCGTTAATCAACTAAACTTGAATTATTCCAGATTCCAGATTCCTGATAAATAACATGAAAACCAAGTTATCTGAAAATAGTTTATTTGAGGTTAGGGTGGGGTGGGTGGGGGGGCGCATATAGTACATGATATAAACAACCTTGAATGACAAGTAAATGCACAAAAATTTTACAATACTTAACATGTGCATATCCATCATTATGGATTTGAATTAGGATCAACTGTCCAATATGACGTGTCATGAGCGTAAAATATGTGTCGACTCTTCCATTTGTGTTGATGTGCGGTCAAAATACGCCACTTGCCAGGGCCATAAATGCCTGTTGTTTGATGCAAGTGTATTACAGGCATTTATGGAACTGCAACCACCACAATGGGAGGACCAAAGACCATTAGTGACGGTGGCAGTACCTCAACACAGATGATCACCGGCGGCCAGAGCTCGCTCATTATTTTTTCTTCCCCCCCCCCAACCTTGAGTAATGATGTGATAACCTTCTCGAAGTTATCTAGCAATGAATCGTTTCCCTTTTGTGACAAGTGAACACCGTCATCATGAAATAACTTTGGGTCCTTGCCGTCAAATTAAGTGTGTTTAATAAAGCTCCCAACCGTGGCTGTAACCAACAATATTGCTTCTCTATTGACTCCTCCATGGCCCTATTTCTTCTGAATACCTCCAATTGAATCTATGGAGCAGGTTTGACCATACCAATATAGAACGTGGGAAAAGCTTGGCTATTTGTTCCAATGTGGCTTGGAGCTTTTCCAACAATGACTTTAAATCAATGAGCCCCAAAGTGTTTGCTCCGCAGTGTATGATTAATATATTGGCGTCATTTTCAATTCTTCGGAGCACTCGAAGCTTAGGAATTAACTGACTAAGCACCATACCTCCATAGCCTTGCTACCATATTTTGGTAAAAAGTATTCCAAGGTTTAAGGAAAGAGTCTTTTCTGGTTTTCGACTTGTCAAAAGTAAATTTGATTAAATGTTCATTAAATGAAAATGAAAGGAAATTAAAATATCATATTTTTCTATCTTTATTACTATTATACAACTTGGCATAGAAATAATAATCAAAATTTAGAATCCAACAAAGACTATATTTTTGGTGGAACATTGGCGTAGGAAAATATCACATGTTTTTTGCAATTCAGAATTGCTATAGATTCATTAGTTTATTTAGCATTTTTCAATCAATAACATTAATGATGGATATTTTTCAACTAATTTGAATTAATAATAAGATACTAGGGTTTAGAATATGTTTCTAAAACATGATTTGCCTATCTAATTACATTTTTATAAGCTTTTGTAAGTGCTCATTCTATAAATAGATTTGTGTGAAAAAGTCACTAAAATCGGATTTTCTCTCTTATTAAATGGTCAACATATAAGATTTTTTTGTCAGTTTATATCTTTATGTATAGTCTTCATAATATGTAAAAATCAGAAATATTTTTTTATTGGAAGCATAGAAAAATGATCAAAATATCTTCAAAATTTAAGAAAATTAGATAAATGCGGACTAAGCAATATCAATTTTAGTTTAAATATTTATTTCAATTTAGTAGTATAAGCTGGTAGAGATTCTGATAAATTATCATTTCATTTAAGAATACAAACTTCATATCTTAAACAGATGTCTACAAAACTGCAGATGACTACCTTTATTTTTATCATCCTTCAGTTTGAGAAAAAAAAAGGTAGTGACCTTGACCTCACCTTCATGCGAAAACAAGGAGGTCAAATTTGATTAAACTGATACAATCATTTGGTGATTTGATCTGTTTGACCATGTAAAAATTTCACGAATTTCTTGTTATAAGAAGTATGTCTAATAACGAGAAGACTCCTTCCTTAAGGACCCCTTTCCTTCCGTGTTCTCTATGCTTGCTCTCTTGACTATGGATGATTTTATGACTTTATTAACACTTTATTGACACCTTTGTGCACAAAACCTGGTAGATGTTAAGCTTAGCCACTAGTTACTACAAATAATGAATGTACGATATAAGACTTAGCCCAATAAATCTTATCATTAACGAATATATGTGCGATAGGCATTAGATTGCCATCTACCTGCCGATTGAATGACTTGTTATTTCACCCTGAAGAGCTAAAGTAGTAGCTGCTCCTATCCGAAAGGAGTGCGACTTAAAATTCTTACTATCAATGGATGACTTTGCCAAGACCTTAGCTAGGATTGCACTAAACTGATACCGCGTTAAGGGTTTCCCCAAGAAATGACAAAATAATGGCCCCGTTATGACTGGCCGCACTTGCAAGAACTCCTGCATGTCACTCCCCTACCCCACTGATTGGTTATAGAGCGTTTAATGTTTACCAAAGTTTGTTAGTAAACAGCGAAACGCCTTGGCATTGGGTTATGGTTTCGTGTGAATTACCCTTAGATAGAGCAATTTCACATATCCTAAGTCATGCCTGGAATGCAAGGGAGAAGGCCGCCTTATATAATGGGGTTTCGTAATTGCTATAGCAAACAGATTAAAGGTTTGGAATAATGGTGTGTAAAATGTCCAATGTAATTGGTAACCGTGTCTGCTATATTGGTGAATATTTTCATACCCTGGAGTAACTTTTGGGTCACAAAGTTTTTTGTGGGATATATTGTGGGCATACTCTAAAACCTTGCCTGGCCTGGCCTGGCCCCATTGGCCTGGTCTGGCCTCAAAGTTGGCCTGGCCTCACTTTTGGCCTCAAATTTGGCCTGGCCCCAAATTTTGGTCTGGCCTCAAATTTTGGCCTGGCCCCAAATTTGGCCTCTTCAAAACTTTTTGGCCTCATATTAAAAAAACATTTTCTCCCAATTTCAAAGAGTTTTCATTGAATTTTTATTGATTTTTAAATGTTTAAAAGAAAATTTTTTTTATAATAGGTGACCTGGCTGATTGAGTTTTAATTGATTTTATTCAAGTTTGCACACACAAATACATAGGATATGCATGTGCAACACTGCTCTTTTATTGCCAAGGAATGGATTATGCCCAATACTGAAGCTATCGGCATTAAAATTCAGAGACGCAACCCCCTTCCCCACTTCAAAAAGTAGAATAGAGATATCAGAATAATAAAGTAAAACATCATTTTAAAAGAGACTGACCTGTTTGAAGGATAAATAAATATCTCAAACATTTGTAAACTGATTCATAACATCAAATCTCTATCCACATGCAATGTACTTTAAAATTGCCAGTTCGCTTACATTACCTCTCAACACCAATCAAACCCAAATTTCCCTCCCCAGTAGAAATTCGATATCAGCCTCCTCTGTCGCTTTATTGGAGTCAGATTAATTGCCTGCACTGCCGTTCAACATTTCACACGGTCTAATTTAATTAATGTCATTTGTGAATGACTGCAACATTGTATCCTCCGATAACTTGATTCAGTGATGGTCATTAATCATCACCCCTATATTAGAGTAGTTTCATACATGTGCTGTTTGTATATTTAGGAAACAATTTTTCCCCTATAGGGTAACTTCGATATCAGAATTTGAACACAGCATAACATGTTGTGACCTTTAATGTTGGTTAGAATAAACAAATTGGTCTCTGTCATTATTTTTTTTTCTCACACAAGTATTTGATATAGGTATTGTCCGATCCTGATAGCAGTTTAAGTTAATTAAGTACATTGAAAAAAAAATGCCATGATGGAATACAATGGCAGTATTACATCCTTAAAGTACTTTGGAATTTAAAAACAGACTGTTTCAAAATCTGAAAAAAAAAATCAGAATCAATCACTCATACCTGTAGTCATATATACATGTATGTCTCAAAAAAAACTATCACTATAAGACACTAAAAGCCATTTAGTGTGATGTTTTAAGTGTATTAAACATAAATCAATGAAAAATCAATACAATCAACATATGTGTAAAGAAAATAAAAAAATAAAATTGAGGCCAAAAATTTTAGTAAAGGCCAAATTTGAGGCCAGGCCAATTTTTGAGGCCAGGCCAAAATTTGGGGCCAAGCCAAATTTGAGGCCAAAAGTGAGGCCAGGCCAACTTTGAGGCCAGGCCAGGCCAATGGGGCCAGGCCAGGCCAGGCCAGGTTTTAGAGTATGCCCATATAATGTATGACGTTTACATTTGAAGCTTATCGCTGCGGTGTATGATTTTGCAGTCGAGTGTTTGTAGCGTATTATTGATAGATGTGCGATAAACATGTTTAATTGTGTGATGCCGGCCAAACCAGTGACAACCCAGTGACAACCCTTGGTCAACACGAAATTGCTCAAAAGCTTGGACCCCTACCCTGTATGCCTCGCTTGTGTTTACAGACATAGATGCACTGAATAAACGCTATTTCACTTGAGAGAGCAAGGTCTGGAATTGCTCCGGAATGGGCTGAGGTTGTGTATCTGCTGCAGGTGCCAGGCTCCTGAAAGTGTCCCACTTTTTGCGGGAAATAGAGTCATCTATTTGATTAAGTTTGCCTGGTATGTGATTGGCTTTAAACTGAATATTGTACTTCAAAGCAACTAGCATTAAGGGCCTAACTAATGACATGACACGCTGTGACTTATGGCATGACACGCTTTGACCTAGATGACTGTTTGTTCAAAATATGAACCAAAGCTATATTGTCTATGAAAAGTGCCAGATTTTTATTATGAAGGAGGCTTTCCCAGACCATCAATGATAATACAATTGGGACTAACTCTAGAAAAGTAATATCACGCAAAATTTCATTGTTAGCTCATTGTTCTAGCCATTGAAGGAACATCCATTGGTCCTGAAAATAACACCCACAGCCAAAATCTGCTGACCCTGCACTATCTGTGAAGAGTTTCTGTGTATCTGAGGTACTCCACTCACTGTCTGGAAAATATACCACCCCATTAAAACTATCAAAGATTTCGATCCAGGTTTTCATATTTTGACGCATGGAACCAGATATCCTAATATGATTATTTGGTTTACTAGTACCTATCATAGCATCGTAAAACCTGCGATTAAATTATCTAATACCTGGTATAGCCTTGCTGAAAAAATTTAACGTGCCAACTAAAGATTGGAGCTCTGACAACTTAATTTTTCTTCTTACCTACCTAAAATTTTAACGGTGTAAAAAGTAGATATACTTTCTCCTATGGAATAGAGATTTGCATTTTGACCGTGTCTATTTCCAGACCAAGAAACACTAAATTAGTAGTGGGTGCACATGTTTTCTCTGCGTTCAAGGGTACACCAGTTTCCGCACACAATTCCTTGAAATTTTGCATAATTACTTTACAGTGAATTGTGTTAGCATTCCTTAAGAAGATGAAATCATCTAAGTAATGATGAATGGTCTTGATCCCTGATCTTTCCTTAGCTAACCACTCTAAGAATGTGGAAAAGATTTCGAATAGTTTACATGAAATGGAGCACCCAAATGGCAAGCACTTATCAAAATAGAATTTACCTTGAAACTGTAAACCTAACAGTTCAAAATCCTCTTGGAATATCCTAAGTAAGCGAAAGGCGCTTTTTATGTCGGATTTTGCAATAATTGTTCCTCTCCCCAATTGACTTATTGTTTGAATTACTGTGTCGAATGATGTGTATTTTACTGTCGTGTGAATATGGTCAATGCTGTGATAAATGCTTGCAGAAGGTGGGTATGAAAGGTGCATGACCATTCTCCAACCGCCATCAGCTTTTGGAACAACACCTATGGGGGACACATGAAAATTAAACATAGGGGGAGACTGAAAGGGACCTGCCATACGCACTTCTGCAATTTCCTTATCTATTTTCTCTTGTAAAACATCTGGATACTGATCTGCAGACACTAAATTGCTACTAAAAATTGGAGTCTGGGGGTCGTATTGCAACTTAAACCCGTTACCTAGACACTCCCTTAAAGTATGTGCTGCCTCTCTATCCAGGTAATGAATTACATGTTCCAGTATTTAGCGTGTCTTTAGTGGGTAAACGCCAGGGCCCATATGTCTTGACTGGTGTGTAACATGTCTTGACTGTGGTGTAACATGTCTTGGCTGTGGTGTAAATTGTCTTGACTGTGTAAGACTTGCCTTGGTTGATAGGTGGACTGAAACTGAGACAGTCGAAATGCAATTCCTTGTCCCCGAAATAACTGACCATTCGGGTGTGTATGAGTATGTGTGTCTATGCAACGAATTAATGGATGTTTATTGTTGCAATCCCCCCCCCCCCGATATTTGATGGGTTAATTGCCATACAAAGCCTGTATTGTTCGTCGTACGTGACTGTGATTTTTCGGCCCCGAACCTAACGTCATGCATGTATTTGAATAGTTGGTGTGTTTTGCTAGGATGGGCTGTACGATATATGCATGCGAAAATGATGAAGGCATCTGTCCATTTCTCAATGGTTGTTATTCTATGATTGTGTTTGGGCTGGGCAATAATTTGGCCCTGGGAGTCCATTGACAATGTTGATAGTTGGAGCCTATTGGCGTCACACACAAGCAAGGTGGCTAAATTAATGTATTCTCCATTCACGATATTTTGTTTGGTTGCATTATCTACATGGTAACCTAAATCTACTTGGGTTGAATTGTTAATGACAGGTTGACTGAAATTATTGCCAAACATTAAAGACTGAGATTGAGCACCAATGTTTGTACCTTGCGCCATTTCTGCTGATTCCTGTTGGGATAAGCCAGGAGTGTCTGTTGATACTAGCACTGTGATGGATGGCGCCACCATAATGGATGGTGTGGGAGGTTGAGGGGAATAGGAAGCCACCATCTGACTTTCCAACGGAGGTTGCGCTTCGCTCTGCTGCTGTATTGCTGCGTTTACGCCCTGCCCTCTGTTGCCTTCGGCTTCCAGGCTGGCTTCTCGTCGCCGATAAATTCGCTTTTCTCGTTTTAGGCATTTTACTCTGAATAATAAGAAATAATGAATTAAATAATTGTATTATTAAATAATAGCGTAAATACTTAACGGATAAAAATCAACGATTATTTGAGCTACTACTGCATTCCGTTCTGACTATCTATACCCTCACGTGGTTTTCAGCCGAACATTATTGAATACCATGCAAATAAATTCAATCGATCAAAAATCTATATTAATTTTAACCATTCAAATATATTACTTCTGGCGGCTTACATTATTCGACAATACGAGTTCACTACTTTGCTGTAACAGCCATAAAAAATATATATAAAAAACCAAGAATATATATATATATATATATATATATATATATATATATATATATATATATATATATATATATATTAGCAAATTTACTACGTCTTACCTAATCCACGATTGTTTTAGAAAAGGGATTATTCTAGAAGGGAAGTTAATAGTATGAAATCACCCGTTAAAACCCAACCCGATCGTACTCAAAATGTCCGGCTAATTTTTACTGAGATAAATGCGCATATCCAATACAAGCTCCAATATGCGATATTATGTGCATCGTTTTTTCCATTTATTCGAATAGTTCTCCTGCATGGTGTTAAAAATGTTATAAGAAATTTGTTATGTGCACTCTTTTGCAATGAGTCCAAAACCATTTTTTAAAGAAATTAGCAAGTCAAGTCTTCACTCAGAATTAGTGATGACATGTTAAGAAGATAGATAGGAGCATTATTCGCAGACAGAATCTTTTCTTGGTTAATTGCATATTTAGAGCTCACCGGATAAGATGGCATCTTTGAAAAATTCAATATGAATAGTATTACACATTTTCAAACGGTTTAAAGTTTTAAGTTTGCCAGAGGGATTTGCTTGTTATAAGTAGAAGTAATTTTTAACCAGTATATTATTTGTAATGAAGAATTAATGATAGCGTTAGAGTATTTTTTTTTAAATAAGACCACCCTCCTTCCTTGTACAATATCAAATCATTAATTACGATGGATTAAAAAAATGTTTGATGTATTTTATTGCCTTGAGGAATTCTGTCTTCTCTGCATCATGACAGATAAAAACAAACAACCTGACAATGTCATAGAAACGTATTAAAACGAGGATCGATCAGAACAATAGTTTACTCTGAAGACTAATCACATGATGTCTCTGTCTAAAAATGATAAGCAACCTGTTACAATCTCATCAATTTAAATGGATTGAAAAATAAATTGTTCTTTAACTTAATAAGGTCCCCGCTCTGCGAGCGCCCTATAATACTCAGTCTGTCCGTCCGTCTGACCGTCCAATATCACTTGTCCGGGCCACATCTTCTCTCCCCTTGGCCCAATCTGGCTCATACTTAACCTACAGAGTGCCTTTGGGTAAAGGGTGTGTAGTGACCTTGAACCAACTCTCTAGGTCTAAGGTTAAGGTCATAGCAGAATTATCTGAAAAATCCTTATAGTCCTTATAGTTGTTTGGTGTTGTGTATAGATTCATTCTGGTTGAATTGGTTAAACATTTTAAACTTGTGTAAGTTTTATAGTGTAAGTAGTTTGTTGGTCATCCTTAGTTTATTTATCGTACTACATCTGTAGTTTATTTACTTCAGTAAATTTGTAGTTAATTCATCTAGCAGTCATATACGCAGGCCCCAACGTCACCAACTTTCCACAAGTCAATACTCAGCCTCAAGTCTGCGTTTTTACCTCGCTGATGTACTTTTCTTTTAAGGATTTGAGTTGACGACTGAGTTGAGTGATTTGGAAATATTAGTGACGATGAGGCCAGTTTATTTACCTTATCATATCTCCATAACTTCTATTTGCAGTTAGATATTGTTCTACTTTCAATTGCATAATACTTCGATGTTTACCGATTAATTTAGACTCTTAGTTAAGTTATTGTTGCAAATGGATTTTGTAAATTCAGCCATGTTGGATCTTATCCTAGTGAAGTAAGTAAGGGATTATGCGATTGACTAGATTTCCTTCACAAAAAAATTTCACGAACCAATCAGAGAAAAGCGTGAATGATTAATGAGCGCAAGAAAAGTTACATTGGAGGGTCCAAGGTCAGTAAGCATGCGAGAATGACCTGGGTTTCCGAAGATGGTCATCAATAAGTCAACTGTAAAGGTTTTGCGTAATGGTGTGGGGTTTTTTTTGGATTGCGAGATTTAAGTGAGCACAAAGAGCTCAAAGCGCGACAGTTTACTGTTACAGGAGATAGAATATTCTTTAATGAGTTTATGTCCAAAACTGTTAAAGATAGAAAATTTACACCAATAAACAATGATCACTCAGTTTGGCAGTTTCCGGAATCCACGGTGTATTGTAGATTTCTTCATTTGGTGTCTTTCTTGTATTCCAAAGAATGATTCGAAAAAGACAACCCCTCAAAAGTTCTGCTTTAAGAACATACTAAAGAGCATCTAAGGAACACTTTAAGAAATTTCCAATGCTCTGCATTAAATATATTTGGATATGAAAAGATTGCGAATGTTTATATTTTCCATTGGGATTTAAAGGTGCGCTTTAGATATAAAAAAAAAATGCTTTCATTTG
The DNA here is from genome assembly GCA_033439105.1 of Magallana nippona. Classification (NCBI taxonomy): domain Eukaryota; kingdom Metazoa; phylum Mollusca; class Bivalvia; order Ostreida; family Ostreidae; genus Magallana; species Magallana nippona. Next base: position 8,825,585 of record CM065925.1, read on the forward strand.
GAAAGACTGGGATATTTATATCAATTTCTCAGATTAGCAATGATTGTGATAAGGTTTCACATCTCTACCCCGATATGTATGCATTAAATAGAATTGTAAAACATCTTTCGATATATATCATTTGGTGGAGTACAAAAAATTAAAGAAAATTATTATTTTGTGTTATAAATTGACACAGTCCAAGCAAAATTAAATTAATACGCATTAGTATAATTTATTATGATAATTTTCTATAACATATGATTTGATTGGTTTAGGTAGTCACGTGACAGCGAACAAAACATCGTGTATCCTGGGGAATAAATACCGGTATCATATTCCACCCTTCATAAGCCTCGGGGTTTTTCATTCCAATGGTATAAAAAACCCGAGATGACCATATGACGTACACAGACTCGATCAGTTCTTAAATATTTAAACATATAGTTATTCTAATATCAGAAAACCAGTTTAACTATTTATGATTCGGATTTCTGAAATAAAAGGGAGAAATTAACAAAGAAAGCCAAACAAACACGACGATTAGGCTTTATAGGAGTTGAAAAACTATTAGAGCTCGTTTCAAAATACCGTCGATTTTCCCACTTGGTGACAGTCTTGTTTTCGTCAGCAGCTCGCTAAAGCCAGACGCCCGTCGCTCCGCCGGCATCAAAGACAGGCCGCCGAAACACCGACGCAGTACGACCTCATTAGAGCTGGCCGGGTCGCTTTGCCAGCATCAAAGAAGTGCCGCCATCTGTGCAATTATTCTGCACGTTAAATTGTTTAGTGTTTATACACATACATACATGCATGCATAAATACATGCGTTTACTGACAAATTCTGTATATATATATATTGTTTTCCTGAAGACTGTATTTACATATTTGAATCGTATCGATACATTTACTTCCTCAGCTCTCTCTCTCTCTCTCTCTCTCTCTCTCTCTCTCTCTCCTCTCTCTCTCTCTCTCTCTCGTCACGAGCGATGAATGTCTTTATTTCGCCTACTACAATCACAGGGGCATCCTATCCGCTCTGCTCTCTATGATATACATATAAATAATACATTATGTGTATTATTTATATATATTTGCATTTTCCAGTGTCTGTCTGTGATAACACTACGAATCGGTTTTGTACAATACAGCCCAATAACTTCAAATGACGTATTGTTGGGGGCGCAAGCGGGTTTGCATATTTAATATATTAATATTTAATCATACAACTGCTGAAAATTATATAAATATAAGTAATAAGGAATCATTCTTTGAATATTATGAGGTGATAATTTCGGTCGGGGCGTGATCAAATCTATCAATTTATTGGATTTGATCACGCCCCGACCGAAATTATCACCTCATAATACTCAAGGAATGATTCCTTATTCCTTAAGTATTTATATGGAACGCCATAGCTGCCTTATGTGGTTATTTTACGAGAAGATGGTGCTTTATTATATTATGCTGTGGTTATTTCATGTGAAGATGGTGCTTTATTATATGAAGGTGGTGCTTTATTATATTATGCTGTGGTTATTTCATGTGAAGATGGTGCTTTATTATATGAAGGTGGTGCTTTATTATATTATGCTGTGGTTATTTCATGTGAAGATGGTGCTTTATTATATGAAGGTGGTGCTTTATTATATGGAGATGGTGCTTTATCATATGAAGATGGTGCTTTATTATATTATGCTGTGGTTATTTCATGTGAAGATGGTGCTTTATTATATGAAGGTGGTGCTTTATTATATGAAGATGTTGCTTTTTTATATGATGATGATCACTCGGAACTCCTCCTATTTTTGACGACTGGGTTTAAACGCTATTATATCAAAATTTTGAAATTAAAACAAAAGAATCAATCATATCACTATTTACAGTTCTTTCAGACACAGAAAGTAGTTTAGAAATATCTGAAATATGCATGTCATTTTCTAGTGCATTCTGAAGGAATGATTTAAGTATTTCAAATTTTGTAGCACCACAATTTGTAAACACTTTTGGGAGCATAATTGCTCCATATTTAATACATTCAGTCCTTAATTTCATCATGTCTGCCCTGTTTAAAATGCCCAGACTTTCCAATTGATAGGCTGATAATCTGCAAACAACGTCTGTACTAATTTTCTCCCTCTCAAAATTTGGGATTGCGTGGTCCAAGTTTAATCTTTGTAAAATCTGTTGCAAAACTGCTGATAAAGAAGCCATTGTAGCTCTTCAAAGAAGAAAGATTAGGGTCAAAGGGGTTCCGAATGATATTATTCACCTAAATACAATCATATAACAACCGAACCACCTTCACATGAAATAACCACAGCATAATATAAAAAAGCACCTTCATATCAAAAAGCACCTTCACATAAAAAAGCACCATCTCCATATAATAAAGCACCATCTTCATATAATAAAGCACCACCTTCATATAATAAAGCACCATCTTCACATGAAATAACCACAGCATAATATAATAAAGCACCATCTTCATATAATAAAGCACCATCTTCATATAATAAAGCACCATCTTCATATAATAAAGCACCATCTTCACATGAAATAACCACAGCATAATATAATAAAGCACCATCTTCACATGAAATAACCACAGCATAATATAATAAAGCACCATCTTCATATAATAAAGCACCACCTTCATATAATAAAGCACCATCTTCACATGAAATAACCACAGCATAATATAATAAAGCACAGGCGCGGATCCAGAATTTTTTTCCAGGGGGGGTCGAACCTTTTCAGAAAACCAAACCCAATATATAAAATGTTCACCCTTTTATTTTTCAACTCAAGAACGAAACGCCCTAGATGACCACTCCATCACGTACGGAACTTTTTTTTTGGTTGTAAGCGTCATTTAGCTAAAAAGACTTGACTGAAATAATCTTCGTTTCCCTTGCCTGATAAATGATTGTACTATTTCCTTTTGGTCAATCTCTAATGAATGATGAAGATGCATTAGTGCTAGCCCAGTTAATCTGTCCTCTTGCATAGTACTGCGCATATAACTTTTGATGCGTCTTAATCCAGAAAAGGATCTTTCAGCCTCACATGTTGTGATAGGTAACACACATCCAATGTGCAGAAGAATTTTTACGTTCGGAAAAACGTCCCCATCGACAAAGTTGAAAAGAAAGATCAAATTACAGAGCTTTTCTGAGGTTTCTTTCCTCATGTTAACACAATATCTTTTCCAATCTGCAAGTTCCTTCTCCAAGTCCTTTACAGAAAGACAAGGTAGGTCGCTCTCCCAAAATGTAAGTTCTGAGGCAAGTTTGGACAATTCCTCTTGTGAGAGATTTGTCATATTGATAGGCAACAAAGTGCATATTGAATATGCCACCAGATCTTCTTTCTGAAACCTTGAATTTAATTCACTGAGAAGAAAGTCCAGAAATGGAATGGCCACGACAGATCTATAATAATCTTTGGGATTAGTTGTGGAGACATTTTCCCTGTGTTGTTGCTTTGAGCAAACCCTTGGAATTTTAATCACTATATCAAGGTCATCTGCAACTTGTTTGGCGTCTTCAAAGCAAGACTCAAATTCCGTATCTACCGCTGTACGAATTTCTTTGATTCTATCAACGTGTTCCTCGATTAGCTTACTTGCAGTGAAAATGTCAATATCTCTCTTCTGAAGTTTGAGAGTTAAAGGTTTTATTGTGTCTAGGACGTACCTTACAAACACAAATGTTATCAACACAGAGAAGGACGTCAACGATGCCAAAAGTCCCTGTGCTGTCACTTTAGTTTGTCTATCCCAAGACCAGTCTTCACTGGTACTTTCATCAAGGTTTTGATTGATAATGTGCTGAAGACATTTGATGACGAACTTGTACATAGTGTAAAACACATCAAAGCAGATATGACGTTCAACCCACCTAGTCTTACAGAGTCCTACTAGTTTCTTTTTGGAAAAATCTACTGACCCGTCATTTTCTATAATATTCTCAAAAAACCCTTGTCTTTTGGGGGAACTGTCATAGAAAATAAACACTGAATTAAGGACATCTATCATATTCCTTACAAGAGGTAATTTGCAGGCTGAAGCAACGCTCAGATTCAACACATGACTCCGACAATGTGTAAACAAAGCTAATTGGTTTAGAGACTTCATTCGTCCCTGACACCCCCGTTTTTCCGATGCCATTGCTGCTGCACCATCGTATGCTTGCCCTCGCATGTTCTCAATTGGAATTGCAAGCGAGCGGAGGATTTCAATGAGTTTATCAGCAATTGCTTCCCCTGTAGTTCTGCCTATATTTGAAAAGTCAAGGAATTCCTCCTTAATGGTGGCAGGGTTTTCTCTAGTATCTAGAAATCTGAGACACAAGACTAAAACTTCTTTGTTAGCATATTTGTCTGTTACCTCATCGGCTATGATGGAATAAAAAACCCCTCCCTTGTAGACCCTTCAAAATTTTACCTGTGATGTGATTTCCTATGAGTTGGATAACCTCATTTTGAATGGTTTTGCTGGTGTATAAGGCATTCTTTTTTGCTGTTTGTAGATGAGACATGAGCTGCTCATCATGCTTTGCCAACAGCTGTAATATTGCCAGGAAATCACCTTTATTTGAAGAATCACTTGTACTATCATCTCTGTGTCCTCGCAGAGGAATATTTTGTTTCCCACACAGAATGACCGCATCTACTATTTTCTCAAGCAACCTAATGTTGTGCTGATACTGTGTCTGATTTTGCTGATTTAGTTTATACGGAGGAGACGAAGATGGCACTTCGGATGTCATCTTGGTTGTGTGATAAACAGATTTGGCATTCTTGTGGTGTTCTGAATTTTGATGCTTTAAAAGGGCAGATGTTTTTCCAAGGGCTTTTTTATACGCAGTAAAAGGTTGCGTAACAAACGCATTTTGATGTTGGACATCTGATTGAGGGAACATGACACAAAACTTGCATAGACCGCCATTTAACAGTTTGCTAAAGGTCAACCATGGAAACTGATTCATCCAAGAAGATTGAAATGATAAAGTCTTCTTTAGTTCACCTGTATTCGTTGTTTGAGCACGACCTGTTTTTAACTTGGCGATATCGTCTGGCAAGGGCTGATTCTGAATATAACTTATCTTTTCAGCTGAGGACATTGTGTTCAACTTTATTGCACCTGTGACAATTTTACCAAGATCAGAAAAACCTGAATCGTCAATAGATGTTTTATCTTTATCAATTTCATCTTCTGTTGTCTGAATAAATTCATTGTCATCAGATTTTTTATTTGCTTTATCATTTTGTGAGCCCAAGGTGATCTCCGGGGTATCATCTAAGTCAATACAAAGTTTTGACTTTTTAGGAGCAGGCTCCTTCATTTCATTGGTTTGGACATCTGTAGGTAAAACTGAGAAACAAACAACAAAATGATTTGGTGACCAATTGATTGGATTGCTATTTTCAGTGTGTGACCACATGATGTAGATGGGGGAACCTTGACGTACCTTTTCATCTGATAATGGCCTTATTTCTTGATGAAAATAATGTCTGTTTACAGCAACATTTTGTACTGTTGGGTAGATGCTATATATTGGATGATTCAGAGCATTTGCCACTGCGAAGAAATGAATTAAAGAACAATATTCCCCTGATTTGATTGAACTTAGAGTTTCATTCTGAATAGACTTGAGAAAATTCCCCGGAACAAGTGATCTGTCCGATACTGACGTCTCCACAACATATTGCACACTTAGAACACATCTTGTCGTAAGTTGCCTGTGACGCATATTTTCTCGTATTTTTTACCAGTTCTAATACAGTCATGACTCGAAGTTCAGTATGTCTCCCTTCATAACCAAAAATGGCTTTAGAGAGGGCCCTATAGAAGCAATTGCCATCCCCATACACTTTCAAAGGACAAATATTTTCTGGGCCATCTGCTGGATAAATCGCTTCGGCAATGTTGTCCACATTACCGTCTCTGGGCAATACATCGGACCTCATTTTACTCAGATCATAGGTGTAGTCTTTCTTCAAACTTGTGTATCTCAAAGATACATCGAACTGCAAGGCTTGTCAGCCTTTTGCTGCTGCTTTCAGCAAGGTGGCTTGCAAAAGATCAAAATCCCTTTCACCCATGATATATTTTCATCTATAACTAAACTACAAGCAAGCGTTAAACATGGAAGGAAATGATAATCAAGATTATTTTGAGAGAACTATTATTCAAATAATTGGAATCAGTTACCGAATAACAGAATTCGAGAGACAGCCTGTCACACTGAGTCTGAAGCAGAGCTATAATACAGCCGATGACTTAGTTAATGACGATGCATTAGCATTATGACAAGATTGTGACGTCAATGACTCGTAATAGGACATTAAACAAATCGTACCTTTTTAAATTCGTTTCGAAACCCGAATAACATTTGTGATTTTGATTCTAATCACGCAATAATAAGATTTGATTACAATACAAAAAAAAGTTAATTCAGAAATATCTATAACATAACAGTCGAGTCATTTTTCTTATAAATTGTTTTATTGTATTTTTTTCTTTGAAAATTCCAGGGGGGGTCCGGACCCCCCCGACCCCCCCTCTAGATCCGCGCATGAAGCACCATCTTCTCGTAAAATAACCACATAAGGCAGCTATGGCGTTCCATATATTTACATAGAGAGCATAGCGGATAAGTTGCTCCTGTGCTACATACAATCTGATTGGACAAGAGTCAGTTAAAATTTTTCATCAGCGTAGATGTTACAGCTTGTACACTGACATGGGTCAACCCAGAAACAGTCGATACTAAATAAGTGCACTTTAATTAGCATAATCGGCGCAACTATAACGACATCAATTATTCAGTGTGCTAAAAATAAAAAAATAAAAACCCGAGGAACCTCTTTTTAAATCTGATGAAACCCTGTTTCGCTCATCTTCATGTTTAGTCCGAAATATCTTACGTTTTCCTGGCTTTTGTAACGATTTTGTTATTTTACACGCCAGTCCGAAATATTAACGATTTTGATATCTACATGCCATGCAGGAAAACATCAGGACCGGCGCCATTACGAAAACTGGAAATTCGCCCCCTTCCAACTGGAGTGGGCATTCTCGGCTCGATTTTAAATATTTATGAGTTGAATCAAATGTTTCACTCACAACCATTAATAAAACAATGATTTTACTGCTCACTAATATCGCTTTTACGGGTCCTTACATCCCATTATAAACAGGCTGTTGAAAACATTCTATCGAACTGCTGAGATTTGTTTTGATTTTGTGCGTTTTTTAAATCTCGCGAGAAAATAGGTCAATAACACTATTATTTATCAGTGTGATTATCAAAATGTGCAGTAAAATTATATTCTAAGCTGTATTATTGAGTTTAAATATATATATGTAAAATATCAAAATCGTTAAAAAAGCCAGGAAAATGTCATACATTTCGGACTTCTTCGTGTCAATTTTTTGTGAGTATGGAATTCCACACAAACTGCGTGGAGTTCCGTAATCACAAAACATTGACATTGTGAAGATGTAATTCGCTTTAGGCAGCTGCTCTCTCTCTCTCTCTCTCTCTCTCTCTCTCTCTCTCTCTCTCTCTCTCTCTCTCCATATATTTGAATAAAGTATTTCCGAACATAAGAATACTTTCAAATTTTATTATACATAAGTAAAATATTTGTTTTTCGACCTGCAGTACTCTATTTTTAATCCAGTTGCACTGTGTTGTTGTGGCGGCGGCATGTCTTTGATGCTGGCGAAGCGACCGGCCGACTGAGTCTAGCGAGCTGCTGACGTAAACATTGACTTTCACCAACTGGGAAAATCAACGGTATTTTGAAACGAGCTCTAGAATTCGACGTATTTTGTATAATCGTATGTCGTTCGGTATAATAAACAATTGCATGAAATGTACAAGATATATGAGGTTTTATTCCTCCAAAAAATTCAAATTTCCCTCGGAAAATGTTTTTTCTTGGAAAATAAATCATATCTCACTCACCATCATGCAATAAATGTATAATAAATGTGACTAAAATATTTCCCTCTTGTATGTAATATAGTAATAAAGATGTGTACATTTTTCATTGTCATCTGTACACTGAACAGTACACTTCTGACTAAGTGACCGACTTCAAAATGAATCAAATTTAGTTAATCAGGGTACAACTAGTGCTCATTTGATTTAACAAGGTTTTGTATGTATTATATTATTAGTTTTTTTGACATCATAGATAACTGCTTTTTTTTAAGAAAAATGGATCACGTAAATTTTCTTTCCCTGTCTTCAGTCATTTGCAAAACTATTTTGTTAAAAGCCATTCGGATTATGCACACAAGTACTCTGAAGTTGACATTAAAAAGATACTTGAGTTTCTGATAGACAACATAAAGCCATTCGGATTATGCACACTAGTACTCTGAAGTTGACATTAAAAAGATACTTGAGTTTCTGATAGACAACATCTATGTCGTTTTTGGAAATCGGGTCTTCCAACAATCTGTTGGAATTCCCATGTGTACCAATTGTGCCCCATTGTTAGTAGACCTATTTTTGTATTCATATGAAGCAGAATTTATTCAAAAACTTGTACGTGAAAAAAATAAATCACCCGCTGTGGCCTTCAACTCAACATTCAGGTATATCGACGACGTATTATCAATTTACAATTGTTACTTCCATACTTACGTCGATTCGATATATCCCATTGAACTTGAAATAAAAGATACCACAGAGTCTGCGTCATCCGTTTCATATTTGGATATTTTACTGGAACTGGACATTGATGGTAACCTAACAAAAAACTATATCAAATGATAAACGTGATGACTTCAATTTTTTTATAGTCAACTTTCCTTACTTATGTAGCAATATACCTTCATCATCTGCATATGGTGTATTTGTCTCTCAGTTAATTCGATACGCAAGGGCATGCTCTTCGTATGAACAGTTTCTAAGGCGAGGCAAGCTACTGACAAACAAGTTGATAAAACAGGACTATCAACAGTCTGGTTTGAAGTCATCTTTTCGTAAGTTCTATGGTCGATACAATGACCTTCAACATATACAATCTTCCACTGGGTCGCATGCAGACTGACGTTTTTCATACTAATTGTTAGACCATAATTAATCACCTAATTGTGTACGGACTTTTCCGGGTTTTTTTCCGATTTCGACAAAGAGCACACGGCGGGTGTGACCGATCAGCAGAGAATGCTTACTCCTCCATGGCACCTGATCCTACCTCTATTTTTTTTAAGAGGTCCGTGTTTGCTCTGCTCCTGTTTTGTAATTTTCCTTTGGACTTCTGAATTTGAACACTGTTCGTTATCACCACGTCATTCTTCTGACTTTATGATTGAATTGAATTGAGTGCATTTATTTCCTCTGAATGGAAGGAATACTTGAAAGTTTTTAATTGTTATCTAAAATTTAACATTTTATTTTAGTGATTTTTTTTTAATTTAAATAATATTTCTAATCGTAAACAAAATGAAATTATGATAATGGTAGGTTAAAAAATACACAAATCAATGATTTACTTAAAATAAATTCAGTGATGACGTCAATTTTCTAAATTTTTGTGAAAGCTCCGTATTATGAAGGATTCAAAAACTAAACTTGAATTTTATGTAAATTATATTCTGTGAAAAGCTATGATAATCATGTTGTGTTTCATTGTCACCGTTGAAGCGTTCTGAAATGTTGAAAGTTTTTCATCGATGTTTGTTTTGCGACTTAGCGGATCACAAAATGTACCACATGTGTCATTGTTACGTAAGTTTTGCATCGATCATCTTTGCAAAGAGTTGTCGACTAGTATACAAGTATTCAATCAGTTGATTCAGATTTGTCATCTTTCATAATAATGATGCGTCAGGCTATAAAGGAACTTCCAAGATTACCACACCCATCTACAAATACTATGTACTTAATATCGTTATAAAAATCAATTAATTGTACTAATAAAAAATTCCACCAAAACATTCTCCTGTTAAATCAAAAAGTCTTTTTTCTGAATTTAACAAAAGATGATTGATAATGTTTTTGTGCTCGATGTCGATTTCATAAAAAGCTTAGCGGTTACTTGTTTGCGATGTGTCTGGAACAGCTGTATTGGTTGCTGATTGATATCCCGTCGACACTATTTCCCTCACACAGAGATGTGACCATATGCAATGACGGACTACAAATTAAAACATGAAGGCTTGGTGCTCAGTAGCTTCATTCTATTATGTACAAGCGTCTGTTAATGTTAATTTACAGTCTAATTTTTTGTAGTACTAGCAGTACAAATTTATTATATTTGCATGTTCATTGCATGTATATACAACATTGAGAACATCAACATGACTTCTTGAAATTCAAACGCTATGACTATTGATTCAAATTTTATTAAGAAAGGTTCTTTTCAATACATATACAGGTCATGTTAAATATTCTGTCAGTGGAAAAATGATTGCGTCCCTACATTTTATGTGGGACCATCTTGTTTCTATTTAATACAGAAAGTAAGTTCGTAGAATATTAGTGACTTGAACATTGCATTTCTGCATACTGTTCTTCTTTCGACATCTCAATCTTTTTTTGCGAAACTTCATAATATCACTTGCTAAACATTAATTTTAATTGCTCATCTCAGTACTATACAAAATTGTATTTTCATGAAGAAGAGACAGTATAATATGATCTCTAAGTGTGGTGTGATTCCTAATTATTACTACATTGATTAATAAAGAAACAACTCTTATTGAACAAAGATGGATACTTTTATTTACAGGTACATGTAATAAGATACATTATACTTTAAAATTAATAAAAAGAAAAGTATTATGCTAACATGCATCAATTTATGCATCAAAGGAGACGATAGTACATTCATTTGCAAATAAACCGTAAAAAATTATAATCGTATTATATGTATTATCGAAACCCCGTGCACATCTGAGTGTCTGGAATATATCTGATGTTTGAAAATGACTTCCAGTGTAGTCTTGTTATATACGTATATATACACGCAGAGTCCACAGAAACAATAGAAACAACCATAACAGGTGGCCAATTGTATTGGACTAGAACATCTGTTCTAATGCAACGTGCTTGGCGAAATTTGGGGGTTTGGAATGTAATCTTACAAAGTAACAACCCGTAGATTAAAAAAACAAAGTCCAGTTGTCTTTGGCATCGGATATACTGGTAGGTCTAAACTCTTCACGAGCAAGTGATTCAATATTAGAAAAAGAATCTCGACGGGATGTTAAACAGAAAACAATATATACAGTCCAGTCGCAGTCTTCAAGGCCCAGACGTAATTTGTACGCTAGGTAAGATATTACAAATTTTAAAAAATTCCAACAGATTTTTTTTCCGTGGTTCCAGCAAAATTTATGTACTATACTTTTAATTACAACATAGTTTCAATATAAGCGTACATTCTATTCGTAGAAAAGCATATTCATATTGCGCAAATATTGTATAGCTGTTATCATGAATAAACAACAGGCGGAAATATCCACGTTTACAGTAGTTTAAGCAAATCTGAAAAAAAATACCCTCAAACCTATACAGGTAGTCACAAAATAATAACGTTTAGGAAACATCTATAAATGGGTCGAGATTGGTGGATCTGACGAAGAGGACCGACATACTACAGAAGTGGGTTCAGAGTTCGCAGACAATCTCCAGGAAGTGGTCAGTGTCCGGTTTGTGTCCGACTGTCCTTGAGACCTGGATCCCCCGCGCCTTTTTCCTTTATACCCCAAGCAGTTACTGACCGTCCGTCGGAACTGTGGGGTACTAATGAAATAAATATACGGATTGATGGAATGGTTAACCAAGAGAAGAGTACGGCCAATATGTCCAAGTACAATGTACCACGTGTCAATCATGGGACAAAAAAATGCTTCTACAACGTCTCTGGCGTTAATTGGCGTCGTTGTAAGGACGTAAACGCCTACAACAATAGAAATGATCTGTGATACTCTTTTTATGGCCTTGTCACTGTTGTTAACCAACGATCTCTTTAAAGCTTTGATCTTCAAAATATGTAAAATTCCCAACACAAGTATAGGTCCACCTAAGAGCGAGACGGTGTAGATGGCGTTTACAGTTGGTTTTAAGTCAGAATTACTTTGGATAAAAACAATATAGAAGTACGGTATGTTAATTGTGATTGCACATATCCAAATGATAGCTGACGCAGTAAAGACTCGCTTATTGCTAATCCAAGAAATACATTTCAGGGGGTAGGCTATCATCAAGTACTGTTGAACAGACAGGAGGATCACGTGAAAAATAGAGGAGTAAAATGAAGCAGAGAAGCCGTAAATTATAACCATCTTCAGTTTGGCCGGCATTTTACGAAATGAATGTAAAAGAAATCTATTCAGTAAAAACAATGCGTCAGGAATGGTCAGCATTCGGATCCCGGTGTACATCGGTTTTTGGAGACGTCTTACAGCACAGATCAAAATAAAAACAGCTATGTTGGATACAAACCCAAACACTGATAATACCTGTAATAAACTGGTCATTGGTTTACACGTCTCTAGCTCCCAACAGGTCGATCTGCCTTTGTTATATCCTGAATAGCTACACGTGTACCATGAAGAATCGAACTTGGTACCATTAGCTGTCTTGTTTGCCGAGTCCATTTCACAGTCAAAGAAATATCTTTCGTATCGTTGTTTCAACGTTAACGCGCTCTGTCACCAACTAACTCCTGGCCCAGTCCTAAGCTTTTCTATAATTGACTTGCTTGATACAGTGCTGGCAACATCATTGCCTACAGGTTAAATATTCCTCAGCTAATGAATCTTTCCTGTTTTTGTGTTGAATTTTATTATCTAAAAACCGCATCGTTAAAAGACTCAGTCAAGAGAATACCATTTCATGTACGTCGTCAACTGTGTACCGTTTAATTTTACTTTTTATTTTCTGCTCTCTCTCTCTCTCTCTCTCTCTCTCTCTCTCTCTCTGATCTAATCCATCCAGATCTGAAAATAATTTTTCCAATTTTTCATATCAACTTTTAAGCTAAACAAACCTCTAACTCATTACCTTATGTAAATAATCTACTTAGACGCCTGATCCCACAAAGCGTAATATCCTAATTAGTCAATGAATAAAATTTTAAACTGATTAGCGGCGAAAATCTGATGACATTGAAAGATTCGCTACTATGCAGTGAATATGTAGCATACTCAACTTTTGTATGACTTTTCTAATTCACAGTTGTACACACATGCAGATTAAGTATTACGTAATTTAATATGTGACAACCATATCATTTATAATAGAAATTCATGTAGTATTTTGATAACCATTCAAATGAAGATGCATGAACTATTGAAATACACAAACAATCATTTCCTCATCATAGTTGATGGAAATACGAGATATGCACATTAACATTGTTGAAATCTCGGCTAATATGTAAGCCCTCTAAATACTAAATAAACTTAAAATTAAGATACATAATCCCAATTAATGCATGACAGAAATATTAGCATGAACTCTGTATATAAGTTGTCAAATAAATAGGATTTTTCTGTTCTTCTGCTGTTGTTGCTGTTGTTGTTGTTGTTTCAAATGAGCGTCCCATACATTTCTGTTTCATAGCCAGACACCCGTGGTATATTATTCGAAACCTTATAACGTTCAAGATATAAATGAGTGGGTGGATGGCATGATTGACCAGAGCCAAGGAGGTCCCCACGTGATGCAACACGAAAAACCAAGGGTCGGTGATGAAGCAGATGAAATATTGAAGAATCTCTTTGAGGTGTAACGGTGTCGTTGTCAAAACATAGGCCACTACCAGAATACAGATAATGCGAGAGGCTGTTTGATTTGAGTCAGTGTTTTGTTCGTCGTTATCAGTGAGAGGTCCACTCTTTAGTTTCTTTATACTCGGGATCAGAATATGCAATATCCCAAGCAGTGTGATCGGGAAGGTAAAAACAGTGACACTATATACTTTTATAAACAGTCTCTTTTCCTCAAAATTTCCTTTTCCCATCTTAAACGTAAACAATGCTCCCATTCCCAACGAGACGACCCATGCAAGTAGAGATGCCAAAAGCAACGTTTTCTTTGTTATCCACTGTTGGCATCTTGGCGGACACACTGTCATAATCACCTTCTGGATGGACAACAAGATGATATGAAGAAAGGAGCAGATGTTCGCGCCAACCAACAGAATGTTAAAAATAAATTGCGCAATTTCAGAAGTCTCCTTTAAATGGCTACGAATTTGAATGCTCAAATATTTCATGAAAAGAGAGAGGAAATCCGTAGAAGCCAACAACAAGAACCCACAGAAGCGAGATTTCCGAAGCCGAGGCTCAAAGCAAAGTATGAGAAATGGAACGGTATTAAACAAAGCTCCCACAAGTGATATAGTTTTCCAGGTCTTCAGCATGATTTCGCATCTGTGGTTATTTAGACATGAATCTGGGTTGAACTCCGTTAGAACGCAGGAATACCACGTTCCTGATGCTTCCGCCATTCCCTTTGTCATGCAATAAATGCAGTACTACACCGGTAACTATAAAATCGCTTCATTTAAATCCATGTTGTTACATCTGTCACTAAATATATGATGTAAGATTACACTAATTTCGATCGTTAATTTTGACTAAATCATTTTTCGCTTTTAATTGCTACTAAAAACAAAAAATTGACACGGGAACGTGTAGTTTCTAGTGCTAGAAACTACAATAGTTTCTGTGTTGGAAATGCATGCTCAGAACTATGGGAATTAAACATTCTGGGGTGGGGTGGGGTAATTAGATGAATGATCATGTCAACAAAATTGGCATGTATAAAATTGTACGGCTTTGTTCGCTAATTGGCATTTGATTATTAAACCACGTAACAAAATTTGGCATCGCAGTCAAGAAAGTTAGAAACATCAGGGACGAATATACGTCCATGAAAACAAAACATTTTTAAATAAAAATTAATTTCAGATTTCAGAAAAAAAAAAACAGCGGCAGCTTTGGTATAAAACTTTTTCAGTGTCTGTAGGCCTTACGCATCGTGTTTTTTTTATTAATAAAATTGCAAAAATGAAAATAAAATCTTTTTTAACTTGTTTCTTGTCTTTTGGGTGTGAAATGTCGCTCTCAGGCATCGAGATCGGCATACAGGAAAAGGTTAACCCTTGCTATTTACAGATGGCGCTGTGATGAAAAAATGTCCAGCTCGGGTGGACCACTTGTAAACAATTTTGAAGTCCCATCATGGTAGGTACCCTTGCTTATCTGCTCGTTTTTACAAATATTTCAACTTGACTTTATTTTTTGTAGGTAATGCATCTAATCAGTCAAAGCTTGTTCAAAGCATATATTTGAACAACATTATTATTTTACATGTGCGTTGACATGCCCGACAAAGGCCTATATTCATGTCTAAAATGTTTGAGACTTTGAGTGTTGCAAAGAATTCATTCATTTCAACAAAATTATTTTAAATTGCATCCCTTTGGGATAGTGATTTATATTACAGGGCATTTACTGGTGAATTATTTGTTATTTAATGTTGAAAATGAGATATTGTAAATATATGGCTAACTCGCCCCATCTAAAGACCTCTTGCTGCAACATGAACCCACACAATCACAACTGGGACTGGAATTGTTATGCTAAAACATTAATAATCATCTCTAACTCTGTTAATGGGTAGTCAATGTATGCTGCTTATTGTACTTAGAGTAAAATAAATTCCTACGTGAAATACTGATTCTTATTTTTATCCGCTCGTCGTTATAATTTGAGGTCCAACAGTAGTATATGATTATTATGCAAAAGCTCCTCAGTGTAAGTCTTAGGGAAATTGAAATAATTTGTTGTCGTTAATTAGGATACTTATAGTGCATGCTTTGATCAAGTTGTAAATCAACTCAATTTATGAATAAAATCTTGAAAAATTAAACAAAATTTGTACTCAGGTGAATTGGTTATCAAATTATCGCAGTTGGTAATTTTCAATCTAAATAGGGAATTTGTATTTGGATATGGACAATCTTCTATTAGGATCAAGGCAAGTTGGCAAAAAGTGGGGGCACATTTTAGTTGACACTAGTTTACTTTGGGGCAGTTTGTCAGTAGTTTTTTATAACATGAAATGTATATTTATTGTTTTATCCTATTATTTCACAGGGCAGGAAAACCTCCACCGGGACTTCATTTAGATTGTATGAAGGATGGCAAAATGATTCAGGTAATAAAATATTTGCAGTTATTACATGTACATGCACTTGGACAGTGGTGTTGTAATGTGGCATACACATGCAGTACTTTTTCACGAGTGCTACATTAATACGATGGAGTATCAGCATAACTTGTATTTTAAGATCTTGCAGTGTGCTATTAAAACATCTGACAATTCTAGAAACCTGGAATCTGCATGAAATGTATGTTTCTGGGAGTTTTCCAATTTAGTCATCATTAAAATATCTCTGTTTCATCAGATACAGATACTGTACTAATATATGTCTGTGTTCCCTTTAACTTTACCATGAATTTTGAAGTTGGGTAGGTAGGTTATACATAATTATAATTTGAAAAGATATCAAAACATAACATATTTAGTCTGTCATTTTATTTCTCTGAATCTTTTAGAAATTATTGTAGAACTTAACACCAAGAAAACAATCAGATTAAAAAAGTGGGATTTCAGACAAATTTAGCTATTAAAATTGAAAGGGATACAATGTACTGTATACACTTGGTAAAGAATTTATTTTTGGCATGATTAAATTGAATTGGTCATATTGGGGGAAAACAAGCTGAAGGGTATGTTTTAATTTGGTCTTGCTTTAAATAGATTTTGGAGGATTGTAATATAAATTTACCACTTTATCTAAATGGAGAATATAAGTACATTCAAGGAATATAATGGTAATCTGTTAACCATTCTTGTTCACCTATGGCCAGACTAACATTATTCTTACTGACTATCTGCCACCTTCATGAATACTGCATGCCTTATTCTAGTTCACTCCTTCATGCTATTGTGAAGGAAATGATATAAATGTGAATATGTGCTCATAATCAGTAACATGTTTTGGTAACATGATCATTGTTTTTCAACCTCTTATGATTAAAATGCTACCAAAGAAAAAAGTTCTGTACGTTGTTCCACAGCCAGTAAGCATGTGGTAGGCTGATGGAATGTTTTCATGTTCTGTAACATGTTTTTATAACATCCTTTTAGAAACTGATGATTGATGAAAAGAAGTGTTACTTCTTTGGACGGAACAAGCAGCTATGTGATTTTTGCATTGACCACCAGTCGTGTTCACGAGTTCATGCAGCCCTGGTGTGGCACAAACACTTGTCCAGGCCTTTTATTGTAGATCTTGGCAGCAGTAAGTTTTAGTTAGTCACAAAAGCTTATTATTCAAAGACTTATTTTATGGGTTATAAAATCCCAATTTTTAAAGTATTAGGTGACAAGGATTAAGATATAACTTGACTGTAAGAAGTAACGATAGGAACTAATGAATTAGCCAGATTATGAACGATAATAAACTTCATTTTTTAATGAGTATAGAATGGTTTTATTAAAAAAAAATCTGAAAATTGAAAAACATGCGATATGTCCTTTAAGATACAGTGTACTTAAATCTGTTAACAAAAGTCATAGGCATGTTCCATTTTGCATTTCATTTTTTCCCCTATTTTCAGTTAAATGAATGATATCATATTATAATATTATCATATTTGAAATTCAAGCTCATGGTACGCATATTGGACACATCCGATTAGAATCCAGAAAACCACAGCAAGTTCCAATTGATAGTGAAATCCATTTTGGAGCTTCTACCAGAATTTATATAATACGAGAAAGACCTCAAGCCATTACTGGGCAGATCTCTGATGACAACGAGAAACGGAGAGAGGACCTAGAAGGAGGCCTCCTGGGATTGCCAGAAACGGAGACAGAGTTAGATGTAAATATTGCATTTAATAATGATAAATAGTCTTGTTTCTTTTTAAAAAAAAAAAGCTTTATGATACAAAAGAGAAAGTCCCCTTTTTCTTGAAGAAGGGAGGGCATGTTGCTTTGCTGCTGTCCGTCTGTCAGTCGGTCGGTCCACCAATAGTTTCCTTTCATTTTCTTTGCAGAGGTTGCACATATTGAGATGAAATTTGGTATACAGATTTATTATAATAAAATCTAGGTCAAGTTTGATTTTGGGTACAATCGAGCAATTTTCAACAGAGTTATGCCCCTTGGACTTGGTAAAATTCCACTTATTTGCAGTTTCCATTCATTTTCTCTGCAGAGATTGCACGTATTGAAATGAAATTTGGTATACAGATTTATCATGATAATATCTAGGTCAAGTTCGATTTTGGGTACATGTACGATCGTGCAATTTTTGACAGAATTATGCCCCTCAGACTTAAAAAAAATTCCAATTATTTGCAGTTTCAGTTCATTTTCTTCGCAGAGGTTGCATATATTGAAATAACATTTAGTGTACTTATTCATCATAATAATGTCTAGGTCAAGTTTTATTTTGGTTACAATCAAGCAATTTTCGACAGAGTTATGTCCCTTTGACTTAGAAAAATTCCAATTATTTGCAGTTTCCGTTCATTTTCTTTGTGGATGTTTCCAAGGGAGGGGGGGGGGGGGGGGGGGGGCATAAGTGTTTCACAAACATCTCGTTTTAAATAGTATTGTTGAGTATGAAGAAATGAAATGGTTTATTTTCTGAATTTTATAGAACTTGACTGAATTCAATACTGCCCACAATAGAAGAATTTCTTCAATGGTTGATATTGGGAAAGACTCTGGCTCAAATCCATTGAAGAGAAAGCACAAAAGTTTCCATGTCAACTTTATGGAAGAGGATGAAGTCATCAACCCAGGTTTGTGAACAAAGAACAAATTGTAATTTTGTAGTGCTACAGTGAAGAAGAAAATCATAAATCACTTTTCATTCACAAGAACTTAATGTCACTTGATGAGACAAAACTAACCCAAATTATGTTCTTTTGAGAAGAATTAAAAAAATTTTGATTGAGAAAATTATCATTGATTTGAACATTATTGCATCAATAATAAGCATACTCAATTAAAATTTGATCTTCTGAAATCAAAAGGATCTAAAAAAAATAAGTAATGGACCATAGTTTTGTGCAGTCATAATGTTTACTTTTCTCTGGTTTGCTTTGGTTAGATTCTTTTTCTTTAATTTTGTTTTTCATTTGCACAGAGGACATTGATCCATCAGTCGGACGATTCAGAAACATGATTCAAACTACTGTTATTCCAAATAAGGTAAAAAAATAACACTCTCTCTGAGTGACTTTGAATACAATTTGAAAACCTACAAGATAAAGAATGTTAATTGTATATATACAAAAACACTTCTTAATGACTTGTACTATTTAGAATTTTCTCCCATTTTTTTTCAGCGTCAGAAATTAGACACCGGACTAGTTCAGAATACATCAATGACTGACAACATTACGAAAAGATTACAAAGTTTTTCTTATCAAACACCCAGTTTATATGGTGACTTGTCCTCCGCTGCAAATACGTATAGTATTGCTGCTAAGATGGGACTTCACGTTCCCAATCTTGCCCCTGACATTGTACCTGATGAACCAGTGGCACCCCCTGTCACTGCTCACCCCCCTGTTGTGTTTAATGTGGAAGACGTCTCCAAGGAACCCAAGAAAAAGAAATACGCCAAGGAAATGTGGCCTGGCAAAAAACCGGTGCATTCTCTCCTTGTCTAACCATACACTGCTTTTAGATTGCATATTATCATTTTGATGTTATCCTCATGTAAGAATTTCAAAAGGATTTTATCTGCAACATTTGTCAACAAATACTGCATGTTCTCCCCCCCCCCCCCCTTTTTTGGAGGGGAAGGGAGGGAGGGGTACCTTACATATGATATGTTAGAGTGCAATTGAAATAAGTTTCTTTATTGAATAATATTTTCGTCCTCAATAACATTTTTTTGATCACATCATGAGGTAGTGTGACTATTATGTTGAAATTTAGAAAATATAACTTTTGTCAGGTTTATACCTAGTACACAATTAATTACGTAGAATTATCATAAATTGTTCGGGTTTTTAAAGTTGATCTCGATAACATTTCATAATGAAATCATAAAATGTAAGCAATATTGGATGATAAATACTTGAGTTTTGTCAATTTTATGATTATTCTTAACAAAGTGTTGTGTAGGGATCTTTTAAACAACTTTTAATGCATGTACAGAGGGTTCCACTTAATCTGATAGCGGTTAATCTGATAATTCGGTTAATCTGATATAATATCAAAACACCAAACCATTTCTTATATATCCCTTTATATTTTTTCCTGATAATCTGATAGGAAAAAATGTCATTTTCGGTTAATCTGATAGGATTGTGACAGTGTAATATTGATTCCCCACCCTTTTACACCTGTATACACCTATGTTTTTTTGGTTGACACCCCTCTTGTGTACACAGTAACTCTTTCCATGGCATTAGTTACACTTCAACGCACACAAGGGGCTCCTTTCTTCGCAAGATGAAAGCTACCGACATCGGTAATTGTTTCGGATGACTGCACACAGGACTGTCCTTACCTGTGTACAATTTTAATTGTTTGTTTACTTACCAATCGCATGTGTTAATTTCATGCTGGGCTTGCACCATTAAGAAGTATTTAAACGAAATTTCTGAATCAAAAATGACAGGCTTTGGAACATGTGACACCGAGGAAATTCTGACTACTTTCAATTTTACATCGTGGTAGAAAACTTATAAATAAAATCAAATATTTTTTTATCATGCATAGTTAATTACATAAGAGCATTTTATAACAGAAAAAGAATTAAAATAAATAGTTCAATTGAAAAGAGGTACTGTTCAGACAGCCATTTCCTCTTATTACTTCCTGTCAAAATGGCGGCCACTTTAAAACCATCGTAATGTAGAGAAACATTTTCTTTTGGGCATTTACAAACAAAATAAAGACTTTCATGCTATTTCATTGCTATTGCAAGGTAAATTATTTCATTTCAAACTGTTGACATACAAATTATATCCTTTCATTGATAAATTATGTCTTGAAACAATTTATATTTAATTCTATACCAAAATCAAAGACCACAAAACCGCTAAAATCGGTTATTCTGATTTTCGGTTAATCTGATAATTTTTCCCTGACAAATTGTCTATCAGATTAAGCGGAACCCTCTGTATTAGGATCACAAATTATATACATTTAGAGAAAGCTTTAAAACAATTAAATTCATTAGGTCTATATAAAGTTTATATGTAAAACATGTTTCTTGTAAAATAAATCATATATCTTTAAAAAAAAAATAAAATCTTTTCTACACTTAACTACTGTACATAGATATGTTTGACCCCACTTGTGTTGGTATGTCATTTCTAGATCTGCATGTGAAGTCTGACTCGTTTGAATTTGTGTAAATGGTAGAGTTTGTGAATCTAAGAGCAGCTACATTTGCCTATCTCATTTTAGAAAGAGTTCAGTCATGTTCAATCATGTATGTGTGCAAAAGCTATTCTTATTGAAAATAAAATAGCAGAACTATATTCAAGTGTGTTCATAGTTTTAGAACCATTTTAACTTAAAATTATAACAGTGTTATTGAAGTGAAATAATGGTATCTTATTAAGAGTTATTAAAAATGTTTTTAAGTTTTACTATCACAAGATGAGTTGTGATTTGTTATTCTCCATCACAGTAATAGTCTTTTTCTTTTTTTCAAACTGTATCACGGAAAAGTTTGCTGCTGTAGAAGTTAACAAGGAAAGGTTTTCTCGTAAAAAGACAGCTATTAGCCGCATTCTTTTATCTTTTCTTTGTGCATCATTCCCTGACTATTTTGAGTTAATATTTGGACCAGTATTTGTCAATTATATCTAAACCTCTGTTTTATATAACGGTACAATTGATATTCTTGGTTTTTTATCCTAATCTATAAAAGTACGGTAAAGATGTTCTTATAGAGAATTGCAACAAGATAATATTTATGTTAAGTACCATATCCCATGTGATGATACTAATGTACTATCCCCGTAAACAAGCATATCCATGTTGACCATGGAAAACTACGCTTATAGGGTACTGTGAGACAGTAAATACAATATCACGTGTTGCCTGTCACTTTTCAAATATTCTATTTAGAATTCTTTTTAATATTCTTTTAAGAAAATTGTACAGTACACTGTTAACTTTATATTTTCTTAGATTGTTTGGAATGTTTGATGTTCAGGATGTAGAAGTATTTAATTCCCAGGAATAACACATGGGATGTTGTACACGTATTTACCATCGTGTACAAAAGTACATGTATCTTTTCCAGTCGGTGATCAAACGATAAAATGCGCTATAAAGCAATACCTGACAACTCCAAGTGTCCTCATTAGAAACTGACGACAGGAAAGTTACTGAATCATCATACGGACATGCATCAAAGTACAAATTTTCTTAGTCAATATGGAGAAAAGTCGAATACTAGGTCACGACATAATAGAGTCTGCACTTTTAAAGTTATTTACTAGTATGTACTTTTTCTAACTGATTAAAGATCTAAATACAGTGTATTGCAAGTATTTTATAGTGTGAATGAACGCAAGAAAAAATGTTTTCAACTTTTATCGGGCAATGGTTGATGTCTACATTTAAACGATATGTAATTTTATCAAGAGGTGCAAAGAAAGTGATCGAGTAAAATACAAAAAGTCAGTATTAAAGTAATGAAAATCAACCGACAGATGTATCATATAATGATGTATCTTTTAGCAAAAATATCGTGACAATATTGTTTGTTCCCTGTTACACTTGCAACACCAGATGGCGCGGCTGCAGGGCCTCGTTTTGAGTGATGATGTACGTAGATGATGACGATCACTTTTTGCCACCAGAGTTCTTCCACCTGTGCGCTCCCTCTGGAGGCAAATGCAGCAGTGCTGTCATAATAAGTCGTGTTCTTTGCTATTTAACATCAATCATACAAGTGCCACCAGCTGCAGCAACAAAATGATTGCAAATCAATCGATTTAGGATTATGGATTAACGCGGGGTTTTGGAGTACAGCTATAAACAAAATTACTACAGAAGAAATGCATAAGTTTCTGGTACAAAGAAGGCTATTTCCATTTAAAATCTTTATTTGTCTCAATGCCTCTCTTTGCGAATTGGCATATAAAATAGGCTTTTTGTTGGGAGGGGCGTGTGTTCACTTTAATACAGCAAATTTAATTTACTTATTACTGTCATGTTGTAAAAATTTACCAGGTTGCAGTAAATGCAAAAATTACAACATGACAACTATTGTCATGTTGTAAATTTTGTATTTACTGCCACTCGGTAAATTCAAAATTTACAACATGACATTACAATCATTTAGGCTTGATTCGGTTATTGAAACATCTGTATGGAAATTCAATACCGAAAATGATGGCTCGCCTTTTATTCCATATTATGAAAAAATATATTAAGAAATAAACACCAATTTAAAAAGTTCACCGGGATATGAAGTTGGTTGGTCACGTGATCAATTCCTGTGAAGCCCGAAGGGCTTCTCAGTAGATTTGATAGCGTACCAACCAACTTCATATCCCGGTGAACTTTTAACATTGCCGTTAATTAGAACCATTTTAACAAGACCTTGGACTTTCGGTAGGATGTAACTATCTTTTTCTTCCGTCAAAACAAGTTAAAAATGATGCTGGTTTTAGTTGAAATATACACAGATTGCGTAGTCTTAGCTCAAAAGCCAGACAAATCTTGTTGATTTCAAAGAGCAATGGCTGAGTGGCCAACAATGAAATAGACAGGCCTACGTCACAATGCTGTTTGACACAACTACCCGAAGTCCAAGCTCCTGTTAAAATGGCTCTACTTATAGCGAGCGCAGAGCGCAGAGCGAAGCGAGCTCTAAGAACCAGTGCGCGCGGGAAAAAGAACGAGCTAAACCTACAGATTCATCAAGAAATTTTGTTTGTCTACGTCCCATAATGCTCTCTAATGTTTTATCCCGTTGTGCTATGCCAAAAATGGCTAACATTTAACTCGTAATTAACGGTGCCTTGAGGATTGAAGACACGTTTTGAGTAGCGCACAAGCTTTGGTGAGACCCAAGCGATTTTTTTTTACATGCATCAATTCCTTCGTATTGAGTCGAGATACGTAAACAAATGAATAAAAAAATTAAAATGTAGAAATAATAGGTCTGTTACGAAAATTCAGGGAAACTGGAGTGGAAACATGGGTCGAAGCGTAGACCGTCTTCGGTTCCGACATTTACACGTTTTCCAGAATCAAAATATGAGGGAGTGGATGTAGGCTATGCCTGTCCACTTCTCAAAAGAAAATATAAAACATGTATCTGCTTTATATATCCAACAGTCACGGGATGATATTATCGCAGTAAATATATCTCTTCCTCACTATGCTTTTAAAATGAATGTACGTTTTTCTGTAAACCTACTATATCATGTTAAACGAGTTTTTTGAAGACAAGCTAGGTAACTGTGACGGAAGTCAACATCTTTCAGTGACGTAATGCACACTCATGATGGATAAAATCCGAGGAGTTTTTTGCGCGCCAATAGGATTAAATCGATGTTATCCTTCCAAAGTGACCGATAGTTGTTTACTTCCGTCACAGTTACCTAGCGGAGTGGCATACCTTTCCTCTTTTTATATGCAGGTTGGGGTTGTTTTAAATAAATCGTATATTTTCAATTGATTTTCAGATATTTGATGTGGAACATGCTGTGTACCTGACTTTAAAGGAATTTCTATCAAAAAAGAAGCGTCAACTACTCCGGGGGTCTAATTCCGGGGGGGGGGGGGGTCCTGTCCTCAAGCACATGTGAGATGATTTGTGGTTTTGTTTGTTTGGTTTTGTTTTTTTTTTTAGATAGAGAGATATTATATATATATATATATATATATATATATATATATATATATATATATATACACACACACACACACACACACCCACCCACCCACAACATGCGCGGATCTAGAGGGGGGGGGGGGTCGGGGGGGTCCGGACCCCCCCCCCCCCCCCTGGAATTTTCAAAGAAAAAAATACAATAAAACAATTTATAAGAAAAATGACTCGACTGTTATGTTATAGATATTTCTGAATTAACTTTTTTTTGTATTGTAATCAAATCTTATTATTGCGTGATTAGAATCAAAATCACAAATGTTATTCGGGTTTCGAAACGAATTTAAAAAGGTACGATTTGTTTAATGTCCTATTACGAGTCATTGACGTCACAATCTTGTCATAATGCTAATGCATCGTCATTAACTAAGTCATCGGCTGTATTATAGCTCTGCTTCAGACTCAGTGTGACAGGCTGTCTCTCGAATTCTGTTATTCGGTAACTGATTCCAATTATTTGAATAATAGTTCTCTCAAAATAATCTTGATTATCATTTCCTTCCATGTTTAACGCTTGCTTGTAGTTTAGTTATAGATGAAAATATATCATGGGTGAAAGGGATTTTGATCTTTTGCAAGCCACCTTGCTGAAAGCAGCAGCAAAAGGCTGGCAAGCCTTGCAGTTCGATGTATCTTTGAGATACACAAGTTTGAAGAAAGACTACACCTATGATCTGAGTAAAATGAGGTCCGATGTATTGCCCAGAGACGGTAATGTGGACAACATTGCCGAAGCGATTTATCCAGCAGATGGCCCAGAAAATATTTGTCCTTTGAAAGTGTATGGGGATGGCAATTGCTTCTATAGGGCCCTCTCTAAAGCCATTTTTGGTTATGAAGGGAGACATACTGAACTTCGAGTCATGACTGTATTAGAACTGGTAAAAAATACGAGAAAATATGCGTCACAGGCAACTTACGACAAGATGTGTTCTAATCCTCCAAGTGTGCAATATGTTGTGGAGACGTCAATATCGGACAGATCACTTGTTCCGGGGAATTTTCTCAAGTCTATTCAGAATGAAACTCTAAGTTCAATCAAATCAGGGGAATATTGTTCTTTAATTCATTTCTTCGCAGTGGCAAATGCTCTGAATCATCCAATATATAGCATCTACCCAACAATACAAAATGTTGCTGTAAACAGACATTATTTTCATCAAGAAATAAGGCCATTATCAGATGAAAAGGTACGTCAAGGTTCCCCCATCTACATCATGTGGTCACACACTGAAAATAGCAATCCAATCAATTGGTCACCAAATCATTTTGTTGTTTGTTTCTCAGTTTTACCTACAGATGTCCAAACCAATGAAATGAAGGAGCCTGCTCCTAAAAAGTCAGAACTTTGTATTGACTTAGATGATACCCCGGAGATCACCTTGGGCTCACAAAATGATAAAGCAAATAAAAAATCTGATGACAATGAATTTATTCAGACAACAGAAGATGAAATTGATAAAGATAAAACATCTATTGACGATTCAGGTTTTTCTGATCTTGGTAAAATTGTCACAGGTGCAATAAAGTTGAACACAATGTCCTCAGCTGAAAAGATAAGTTATATTCAGAATCAGCCCTTGCCAGACGATATCGCCAAGTTAAAAACAGGTCGTGCTCAAACAACGAATACAGGTGAACTAAAGAAGACTTTATCATTTCAATCTTCTTGGATGAATCAGTTTCCATGGTTGACCTTTAGCAAACTGTTAAATGGCGGTCTATGCAAGTTTTGTGTCATGTTCCCTCAATCAGATGTCCAACATCAAAATGCGTTTGTTACGCAACCTTTTACTGCGTATAAAAAAGCCTTGGAAAAACATCTGCCCTTTTAAAGCATCAAAATTCAGAACACCACAAGAATGCCAAATCTGTTTATCACACAACCAAGATGACATCCGAAGTGCCATCTTCGTCTCTTCCGTATAAACTAAATCAGCAAAATCAGACACAGTATCAGCACAACATTAGGTTGCTTGAGAAAATAGTAGATGCGGTCATTCTGTGTGGGAAACAAAATATTCCTCTGCGAGGACACAGAGATGATAGTACAAGTGATTCTTCAAATAAAGGTAATTTCCTGGCAATATTACAGCTGTTGGCAAAGCATGATGAGCAGCTCATGTCTCATCTACAAACAGCAAAAAAGAATGCCTTATACACCAGCAAAACCATTCAAAATGAAGTTATCCAACTCATAGGAAATCACATCACAGGTAAAATTTTGAAGGGTCTACAAGGGAGGGGTTTTTATTCCATCATAGCCGATGAGGTAACAGACAAATATGCTAACAAAGAAGTTTTAGTCTTGTGTCTCAGATTTCTAGATACTAGAGAAAACCCTGCCACCATTAAGGAGGAATTCCTTGACTTTTCAAATATAGGCAGAACTACAGGGGAAGCAATTACTGATAAACTCATTGAAATCCTCCGCTCGCTTGCAATTCCAATTGAGAACATGCGAGGGCAAGCATACGATGGTGCAGCAGCAATGGCATCGGAAAAACGGGGGTGTCAGGGACGAATGAAGTCTCTAAACCAATTAGCTTTGTTTACACATTGTCGGAGTCATGTGTTGAATCTGAGCGTTGCTTCAGCCTGCAAATTACCTCTTGTAAGGAATATGATAGATGTCCTTAATTCAGTGTTTATTTTCTATGACAGTTCCCCCAAAAGACAAGGGTTTTTTGAGAATATTATAGAAAATGACGGGTCAGTAGATTTTTCCAAAAAGAAACTAGTAGGACTCTGTAAGACTAGGTGGGTTGAACGTCATATCTGCTTTGATGTGTTTTACACTATGTACAAGTTCGTCATCAAATGTCTTCAGCACATTATCAATCAAAACCTTGATGAAAGTACCAGTGAAGACTGGTCTTGGGATAGACAAACTAAAGTGACAGCACAGGGACTTTTGGCTTCGTTGACGTCCTTCTCTGTGTTGATAACATTTGTGTTTGTAAGGTACGTCCTAGACACAATAAAACCTTTAACTCTCAAACTTCAGAAGAGAGATATTGACATTTTCACTGCAAGTAAGCTAATCGAGGAACACGTTGATAGAATCAAAGAAATTCGTACAGCGGTAGATACGGAATTTGAGTCTTGCTTTGAAGACGCCAAACAAATTGCAGATGACCTTGATATAGTGATTAAAATTCCAAGGGTTTGCTCAAAGCAACAACACAGGGAAAATGTCTCCACAACTAATCCCAAAGATTATTATAGATCTGTCGTGGCCATTCCATTTCTGGACTTTCTTCTCAGTGAATTAAATTCAAGGTTTCAGAAAGAAGATCTGGTGGCATATTCAATATGCACTTTGTTGCCTATCAATATGACAAATCTCTCACAAGAGGAATTGTCCAAACTTGCCTCAGAACTTACATTTTGGGAGAGCGACCTACCTTGTCTTTCTGTAAAGGACTTGGAGAAGGAACTTGCAGATTGGAAAAGATATTGTGTTAACATGAGGAAAGAAACCTCAGAAAAGCTCTGTAATTTGATCTTTCTTTTCAACTTTGTCGATGGGGACGTTTTTCCGAATGTAAAAATTCTTCTGCACATTGGATGTGTGTTACCTATCACAACATGTGAGGCTGAAAGATCCTTTTCTGGATTAAGACGCATCAAAAGTTATATGCGCAGTACTATGCAAGAGGACAGATTAACTGGGCTAGCACTAATGCATCTTCATCATTCATTAGAGATTGACCAAAAGGAAATAGTACAATCATTTATCAGGCAAGGGAAACGAAGATTATTTCAGTCAAGTCTTTTTAGCTAAATGACGCTTACAACCAAAAAAAAAAGTTCCGTACGTGATGGAGTGGTCATCTAGGGCGTTTCGTTCTTGAGTTGAAAAATAAAAGGGTGAACATTTTATATATTGGGTTTGGTTTTCTGAAAAGGTTCGACCCCCCCTGGAAAAAAATTCTGGATCCGCGCCTGCACAAGCAAGAGCCATACTTTACTGTCATATCGATCCAATTTTAAGCTAATTTTGCGTGCATGAACAGTAAGTATAAATGAGAGAAATTTTTTTTAAAAAAGGGGTCATTTTGAACTAAATAATAAATGATAAAGAGAAAAAATAAACAGCTAAAAAATCTATGCAGATTGTGCATATTGTCAAACCATTAAATTGGAAAATGGGAAATTACACACCTACATTTACAAACAGGGACCGGGGGCACGGATACAACGTATTCAAAAATAAACAAATTAAAAAAAAAATTATGAACCCGGAAAAAAAATAAAAGTCAGATAACAACAAGGTACAAAAGAAAAATAATACTGTTTTACACTTTACACTTTTGACCGAATTAAACACAAATTACATTTTCAGACTGATCAATTTTTCTCCAAAAGTAAAGAACGGTTTTGGGGGGAAGCAAGTCTATGTATTTTGTAAAAATTTTATTAAACTTAGAAATATTATAAAATTCTCTCTCTCTCTCTCTCTCTCTCTCTCTCTCTCTCTCTCTCTCTCTCTCAAATTCTTTGATGTTACTTGATAAATGTCAAAATATCACTAAGTTGACAATGATGCAAGGTATATGTGTAATTCTTGCTGCGCTCGCCACAACGGTAGCACTGTAAAACATATTATTTACGTTTGAAAAATACAAATCGTTCAGAACTGTTAAAATTACCGAGATTTTATGTTTACAATAATCCAAGCGACAAGTGATAAGCGCGTGCTATGATCATTGTGACGTCATGAAAAAGTTCATACAGAATTGAACGTTTTCGCTATTTTATAGGTTCATATAAGGAAACATATTTGCAAATGTAAATATATGTATAAACTCTAAGATGTACGACATAAGCCTGCTGCAATGTTCATGACATGTAGCAATGAGAGTTATTTCTCTTTGGAATTGCTGTTTTATTCATATTTAAATGTAGGACATGCATTCCTTGGAACAAAACATTTAACCTCTTTATTGTTTATAGCAAGTACCGAAACCAATTAAGCTTGTATCTCTATTAGAACTTTGATGTACTTAAGGATAATGCATATCGTCGATATAATTTCAAATCAAGCACAATTTAACAGACGGTGCCGTCTGATTGTGACTAATTAATACATCAATATAGGTTTGTAAATAGAGTACTTCGACATAACATTTTGGGATTTGTCAGGAGTAAAGCTATTTTAAAACTGAATTGAACTGTTAACTTGAAGGAGAGTATATATTTATCTTTGTACAGCGGGGTTCTATAGCACGTGCCAGGGTGCAGCAATTAATCACTGCTTGGATACATGTAACCAGAGAATTCAGGCCGGCGGTTCATTGTTACATAATTCCAATTAATGAAGTTCTCAGCTGTAATTCCTTCGGGTAGGTTAGAGGGAGATGAATTTATGTTATCTTTCACACACTTTTTAATATCGATTTTCAAATCACCTTCTCTATCTTAAGAAATAAATGGGAATAATATTCCAGATCTGTCTCATTTATCTTGGACCGTAATCAACTCCTCCGCTACGATTTGTTCGTGCGTTCTTTTAAGAGCAAGAGTTTGTCAATATTTAAAATTTCTTTCTTTGGGAATTTTTCCTCACTTAAGTTTCCAGATACCCACTTTTCCCGAGTGGTTTCTATACCTGTCTAACTGTGTAGATGATTCAATTAAAACATTTTCTCATTTATTCACATTATCAAGGTAAATAAAGATGAAGAGTTCTTGGGCTGGATTTTCGTTTAATTTGAGTTGAATCCACTTTGTAATTTTGTTTGTGAGCAATTATAGATTGAAATTAATTTGATTTAAGTTTGTTGCAATCTAAATAACCCGATGTTTGAAAGTAAATGCCTTCAAGGACCCCCTCATTCAGCGCTCTAGAGAAGGTTCATTCAGCCTGTCTCTGCCATCCCGTGTGCTTTGATTCTTTGTTGAATGTACCCAGAACGTGGTAAGAACCAAAGCTCGTCCCTCCCCCAAAACGTGTACTTATTTTGTCAAGTACATGCAATACAAACCACTATTTTCAACTTTGGCTTGCAACAAAAATAATTATAATGGACTAGACACAGAGACATGACTTACATGCAATTACTCTTTTCTTTATTTTTTAATTTGGAATTGGAATGTCGCATATCCGACCTCGATTTTTCAAGCTGCGATAAGACTTGAAATTTAAAGACGCCAAACAACAGACAGTTGTTTCACGCCACTTTCTTATTATACGTTGTTTCTGTAATTAATATTCTTTGTTTATCTATGTTTAATAATTGAGAAGTTTTAGGGATTTCATTTACTTTATATAGATTTACCATATCTACATGTATGTAACAACATTTGCATGAGAAACCAATTAAACTAATAGACATCTGTGTGCTGTACTGTAGAAAATCGTTTGTCAAGAGATTCGCAGTAATTAATCAATGATTCTATCACATCAAAATTCCACGGTGGCAGACAGTGGGATCAAATCTGATTCTCAGGGCTAGGGGTATACCGGAATGTATTTGATGGATCCCAGTCATAAAATAATGTACACAAGAACATGCCCAGGTTTTGACTGGGGGCCCCAGTTCTGATTTATCCGTCAATAATTCGCCAAAACAACAAAACTAACCGATTTCTCCTTACAACAGCTACATTCTATTTCAGCTGTTCTCCGACCGAGTAGTTTAAAGGATTTCGTTTGATCCTATAGGTCAATATTAATCTTTTAAAGCAGGGTCTTTAGGTTCTCGAAGAATACAGACCGTGCAACTTCTTTTATGAGTCAGATTTGTTCAAAAATAAACTATAAGTTAACGTTCAATAGCTCGTGTTTGCAAAATTTAACGCGATATATATGTATGTAATACAGACCCCATTATTAAAATCAATAGTTTCATCTTGTTGATATTTGTAATCGGCGTGTCAATATGGAAGACCCATACAAATCTTTGATGCATTGTTAATAGCCTCACTTTTCATACAAACGACAAAGTTTTGTGATTTCTGCTACGTCAGAAGTCCTTCCTCTCTTCTGTCACATTTTCGGCAGACGACCCGAGGTGAAACCAGACGAACCTGTAAAGGTAAGACTGACTTTCTGTTTAAACCTATGTTAGCACAGATGTGCATTAGCTAAAACCCAATTAATCCATATTGTGTAAGGTTTCAAAGAACTACGACATTGTATATAGTGTGTGGAATGTGGCGGAATGTAGATTATTACAGACTTGAATTAGTTTCAAGCTTAATTCGGCCATCTTCTGCTTGCAGTTAAAATCAAATTAAATGGCTACACATAAAAAGAATATAAAAGTGAAAAGGAACGGATGCAAAACCATCATGAAGTTCCCTCAGGCAAATTTTTATTGAAAATAACTTTTTTATTTTATATCTTCAAATCATTGAGTGGTAGCACGGCTAAAGGGTTCGGAATGTTTATAGGTTGGGTGAAAAACCGACAGAGTTTGATGTCTTATGCAAATTCCTTCTTTGTGATACGACGTGATCTTCCAAATAATTCAATATTTAAACACTCCGATTAAAGAAAAAGACACTCGGTAGGGTTACAACACTGTGTCAACTGTATTCAAAGCTTTATATAGCCTTTTTAAAAAAAAACTAATTAGACTTTGTAACACTATTAAGTTGTGAATGAAAGTCAGTCTCAGTGAAAGTCTCGAATGCATTAACATCGCGGCATTGTCGTGAGTTGTAACACAAAAAGGACAAATTTTAACAAGAATTTTTATTTATTCTCCTAGATTGTATTTGATTTGATAGGTCTGACATCGCTTTGTTTGGCTGAACACAACCACTATGAAAACTTACACCGAGGCACAAAAGGCTTGAAACACAATAACTTCCCTTCACAGCCCCATGTCCAATAGACCAGTAAGGTTCAGTCTTCTTCATTTTTCATCCCGTCTTTCGTTCATTTATAAGATTATGCCCGGTTACCAGAGGATTATGAAGTGCCCAGGAGTGTCCAAACAGATAAACAAAAATAATTGAAATGCTCAAGAAACTTCCAACTATTCCAAGAGGTCATCGAGTAGTTCCATCGGTTCTTTGGGGGCCCGCTATAGACTGTAGCCCGCAGAGAGGAAAGATAGAGCTGGGTAGATAAGTCCTCATTGTCTCGCTGTTATCGCACTATATTATCGACAAAAACAGTCACCCGTCTCTTTTTAAGGATCTTATTTTTACAGTGGAAATATATAACTTGGAGATTGATAACCTATTGATTTGATTGTTTAGATCTAACGTGGAATTTAAACTAACTCTATCTCTGACTTACGAAGTGGAATTAAAAATCTGATTTCAGATGAGACAGACGAGCGTGTTATTTGTTTTATATTTTACAAGTCTAATGTGACAAGGAATCAGGGGACTCCATGAAATGGTTCGTAATTGACCGCCAATGGCGCCTCATGGCGATTTGTTTGTTCAGAATTAGTCTGTGTTGAGCGCGTCCTCTCAGGTTTGGGTTTAAAAAATCTATTACAGAATATTATCGCTGTTTGTTATCTTTTCCTTTATAAAAAAGATGAAAGAAATTATTGGCGGGACCTCTATGTGTTAGATCACGTGATTCTGAGTCTGAAAGTGTCCCAAAATGAAAATTGCAACCTATGTGGAACATAAGGAATTTTCTGTATTGTCGGTGTGGGAAAATAGATAAAAAGAAACACATTTTGACTATTGTTCCATTAATTCAAACATCTTATTTAAAAAATATCGAACAAAGAGGCTTAAATCTCAAGTGTCATCGATTTTGGCTACAGATATGCTTGCTTCACCAGCTTATTCTTGTGGATGAAAAAGTAACACTGTTTGAATAGCACATTTAAACAACACCCTATTTGTGATTCTTCCGTATTCAAAGGACAAAATATTGTGAAGTGTGTGAAAAAATATATTCTGTAACAATCTTTGATTGTTTTTTCAGATATTTTTCGCAACGAAGCAACAATACAGTAGCTCTGGCGTCTGTGGGTAGTTCATCGAGATTTTCAAATGGCAGAAATCCAGCAATGACATCGCCAAGTTCATGTAAGTTATCACATATTTCTAATTGCGAAAAGATTCTAATTTTGGTTTAAATAAATCGATTACTTTTTAAGCAATGTGATTTATCAAAAAAATAAAATACTACATATCCGAATGGGAATGTTGGACAAATTAATTAAGTCCGTAATCCTCTAACTGAATATGCTTTCAAAGGAGTACACAGATAATCCGGAATTAGGAAATTGAATAATTCACAGGTGACGGAATAAGACGGAATGCTCCTTATTAGGAGACAGAGGCCCGGATATAGCCATGATTTGACAGGTATTGTCAAAGTGTGGAATGATTACGTTTTGACAGTCAATCACTGACTGTGTTGGTAAATAATCGTCTTATACCCCCACCTCATCAAACCAAACCGTCGCCTGTGCTCTTTCTATAAGAATCCACAGATTAGCACGATCGGACCAGGGTTATTATTATTTCGAGCTCTCGTCGACATTTTTTCACTTATTAAACTCTACAAGAGCACCCAGTGTGAAAACTAAATCCTCGGTCAACAAGTGGGGAAGTAAGAAAGCAATTACGGGCATTAATATCGAGGTTCATAAATCTTAATTCACATAGGTAATGTTGTTTGGGTCTCGTGGTTCAAAGACATTAGCCATTTCATTGCACCCGCTTACGATCGACAAGATGATTGATATGGAAATTTAATGATGACATTTGCCGCATAATGGTAAAATATAATTTTTTTTTAAAAATATGATAACGTAAATTTTAAGCTCGTGATTTTAATTTTAAAGGTCAATATTTCCTCATTTGTTATAAACCTTATAATTATACCCAGCCACACATAGGAACACATTGTTTTTAAGCCATTAATTTGATTTACGAGTTTTGAGATATTAGTTAATGAAAGGATGCAAGAATCTATGCAACAAAGAGACTTCACACATTGACGGTGTTAAAGTACTCCGAGTTCCGGCGTGGGAGAGGTTCAAACTGCCCGGCCCTTGTATCAACGCCCTGTATTATAAAATGAAAGGAAAACCTCAATATCGAGACCCTTGAACAAGAATCAGCTTACTCAAATTCCATCCAGTTATCAAATTCGGTGTTAAGATCGTATCGCTCTGTCTGCATACGTTATTCAAATTTGATGCTCAGAAAGAGTCACGTGACAGTTTTTTTAATTTGAACTATTTATTACCCATTTTTATGTACCTTTCACTCTCTGGCACTGTGTACATTTAAAACCTATTATCAAAGGGTGTTGATTCTTGCTTTTTTACTTATTGATCAAACACATTAAAATAGTTTAATTGAGAGATCGTCATATTAATTCGTCCACAGAATAATTTGTAATCCCCTCAATGTACAAGCTGATATCGGTTACTTTTGTAGTGAAAGACGATAATAATTAGGTTTTATGGCGACTTCCAAAAACTATATCTTTTTTATAAAAGCATATGGGGTCGCATTATATACACTTTACACTATTAAGTCACATCAGGCAATCTTTGAATGGAATATATTTTCATAATTAACTGTCTCCTCTTGATCCCATTCACATTCTGAATGTAAATGTTGCAATTACCCATACAGTTCCATAGACTCACAAAGGCGACACGGAGAGAGAGAGAAAGGCAACCTCTGGTAATGTAACGTGTGCGGAATATATTAGTCGGGTACCAAGTGATTATGCGATAATTGGCTTTCAGCATAGGCATAAATCTCGGCTTACGGCTTACAAAAACTCGCCAAAAGATATCCGATTTTTCCTGAATTGCCATGTATAATTATAGAGTTTGTGGATCCGATGGAAGAATTTAAATATGTATATCTTGTCCATACATCACTCAGTTTAAAAAGAAATGGCAAAACGTGTACGATTATGTTTCCGTTGACGGATATCTTGCATGCGGGGATTTCTGTGTTCAAAAAGATATTATACTTAGGACTAAATACCCCGGCATAAATATAAACTCCGTTGTGTGGACATCTCGGAAGTGTATTTAAAGCGCTGGAGATAGATCCCGAATTTCGGTCCTCGTTTTGATTTAACGCTTCAACAGAACGGAAAAGATGTTTTATCTGATTCAATTCAATACCCCTCTGCACACTGTGGACGAATTGGAAGCCTACTCTTGCATTAAATTTCATGGTGTTATACTTTAAATTTACATTGTTCAGATACGTTAGATGGTATTAAGAGTACATTTTATGACTTCTCTTCATTCACAGGATACCGAGGTAGGTCTCCCACAGGAACGGAAGAAATGATTAATTCTTACAGCAACTGGCCGCTGACCCAGCAATGCACCCCCGGATCAAAGTTCTAAATGGCTCCGCTATGTAGACAAAGGATTTAAAGACACTACACCTGTTTGTACCAGTAATCTGCGTATTTATCATGTATGACTGCAAAGAAAGTGCCGACCTCCATTGCTAATTGATAATGGCGATGTTATCTGATTTCATTTTTACTGGATATGTGTTTTAAATGAAAGTCGAAGACAACAATAGAAGAAGAGATAATTGAGAAATACTATACTGTTCACCCGAAGAAGTATCAGGCTACCCCGAGAGGATTTACGGGAGTCAATGAATTTTTAATATTTTTGAGGAATTGTCGCGTTTCAGTCATGGCGCTGTAACATGCTGTCTTCAGTGAGAAACAATGGGAATCGTAATTTCTCTTCTAAGTATGGCGACATACATCGTGGAAACATCGCTCCAAATGAACGATGCTGCGACGAGCGAAGATCTGTGGAGGACCGCGGTCGTAGCCTGTCTAATTGTTTTGGGATTCGTCGTTACGAATATCATTTCAGCTGTGTTGGTGTTTCGAACCATGGACTTCTCCGGGAAATCGTGTGGAAGGTTCATCTGTGGCCTTCTTCACTGTGGTCAGATAGGACTTCTTTGGAGGTACCTCAAACTGTTCATGCTGTACGATGAACACGATTGGGGAGAATTCGTTCTGTTGAGAACTATACAGGTTATGATTCAGACGTTACCTTATATTTTGTTAAAAGGATACATTGTTCTAACCACGAACGATTTCTCAGCCGTATCAATAGCCACTATCTATGTTTCTGTAATCTCCTCCGGTTTTGTGTTCACAATGTTCAACCTCGGAAACTTACTGTTTGAATCGGACGAGTTCCTGGATGGAGACCGTCGCGTAAAGAAACCCTGTGGAATCTTTTCTTTCGTGATGGGAACGATTCTAATGTTAAGTTCACGCTGTGGTGCTATTATAGTAATGTCGTCTGTTTTAACGTTTTGGATCAGTATTCCTATAGGTCTTCATTTTATTACACTCATTCTGATACTCTCAATCAAAGCCAAGTGCAATAACCAATGCTCTGCATTAGAAACAACGAGAATTCTGGGCCTGTCTATCCTGTCCATTTTCGATGCAATCGTCAACAAATTCAAAGTGATACGTTGTACAGAGGTTATGTACTACAGCGTCATTCTTGTGGAAAATATTGTCATGGTTGCGACATGGGTTTTACTATCCAGCCAAACCTATGTCTTCAAATTATTGGGCATTGTGTTTTTGTTGTGTACCTACGTCTTCGGAGTCATCCTAAAATCGTGCAGCTGCGGTTATATAGAGGAAAATGAAGATGACAATTTCTCAACGGACGACGCGTTTGATTTCGATCAAACTAATCTTAAAATCAACGAAACTAATAAAAAGCCTAAGAAAAATAAAACGGGTGAAATAAACCATCTATCAAGTAATACAGCTTCTGAAATTAAGATAGAGTCCATTTTCACACCGATTTCAGAATCCATGCGAAAGCAGAAACCACTATCAAAAAAGAGTCAGTCGAGTAAGGGTTCAGGGAATGGAAGCCTTGTAGTTGGAGAGAGTAACGGTGATCTGAACTCAAGCAACAGCAGAAACACGAATACCCTCAATGTGAGTAGTCGAAGCACCAAACCGATCAGGAGTGTAGACAGTGCCCTAGAACAATACAGCGAACGCGCCCGATTATCGTTTATACCAGCTGAAACACCACAGACAAAACACAAACAAACCCCGCTTAAACCCAGTGATACAAAAAATACAAACATTGTTTCAAAATCACCTGAAGTAAAGAAATACTCGATGGGAAAGAAACTCGGTATACCTTTATTTCCACAAGAATGCAACGATTTGATAGGCAGCAAAGTGTTTGGTTCTCCCAAACCTAAACACGTTTTGAGCAACTCTGTTGCAGAATACACCATAGACGATTCAACCGAATCATCTTACTCGGAATACCTCAGTTACAGCAGTTATTACGTAGACACAACCGATTGGTCCTCTATGTCATGTGACTCTGATGGCACCATGACATGGCCACCATCAAACCCTATGACTTTTGTGAATCTTCATAGCTTGCCTAAGGAGCGTTTGGAAACTACTGACAGTGTTCGCGTGTGGTTAAGTCGCTTAGATGAATGGGAGCCATGCTACGATACGACACTTCCTGGTTTCGTGGAGGGAGGAGGAAGTCCCGATACTACGTTCAGTGTTCACAGTATGGAAACAGAACATCATAGAACTGAAGTATTCAGAAGAAGCAGTTCGGTGCACGAACGAAGACAATATACTAGTAACCATAAAAAGAAAAGCCGAAACCCGCATGTATTCGATATAGAACATTCCCTCTCACGCAATCATTTATATGTTAACCAAAGAGATGTTGCTTCTGAACTAAGTGGTTTACAGTTGTCTCGAACTCTTGACTCTAATGACGTCATACAAGACAAAAATGACACAATTCTGGTCTGGCATGATGACTCCATTGGTGCTTCGGATGTAGTCCAGGAGTCCGTGGTTTAATTGTCAGATAGATTTTGTGAACATGGAATTTTTTGAAACAGTGTTCCTTTTGTGCCAAATTTCATATACACATATACGAAAGAAGTATTTTTCTTCATGAACATGAATCGAGTGAATAAATGAAAAATGAATCAATATGATTAAAAAATCAGTCTTGGTCAGAATCAATCTTATTATTTAAAATAATTGATAAAATTCCTTCTTAAAAAACTTTGTTAGGTTATGTCAATATTTAATGATGTGAAAACGTGTCGAGGCTAAAATACTAGTAATTAACGAGAAAAGGCATACGAGTAACTAGTATATTTAAAGTGTTCATGTAGTTGTGTTTATAGGTTTGATAAAATTGAGTAAATAAAAGGAGTCGGTTTCTGCTAGCAAACTATTGTCACAGGAGATGTAAGAAAACAAAATATTGTTAAAGGAAATGTAAGAAAATGTCATAAGATATATGTATACTGGTAATCTTATATGAAAATATAGGCTTTGCTATGAATACTTCGTATATATCATGGATCATAAAAACTAGGCGGTGTACTTCTTTGATCCTCGTGGAATCTTTGTGAATGGTCAATCTTTTTTGACTTTGGAGATGCCCTAGCGTTGACACAATGGTAAGTTTTCGTCCCTTTAGTACTTGAAGCGTTTATAATCTAGCTGGCAGGGGACGGAGTCAATATTAGCATTCAGTGTGAGCCGGAGATCACACTTTGTATGATGGGGCTTCCAATCACTAAGTCAACACACATTATGCTTGCATTGTCACGTCCGAAACACGTTAGGTAATGGGTAATTGGCATCTATTCTCAACACTAATATACTGACAACAGAGAACAGACTGATAAATAATGTGTGTGCAGAGGTGGCAGGTACCCCTGACGTCAAGATAACCGAACGCTGTATCGGAATGTGAACGTTCTTTGTAATCTTTTTTGCGACGATATCTACAAGGCGACAGATACCAGTAGCACAAAAGAGAGAAAGAAGGAACGATCATATTGCATCATTGATCTGCCCTCAATAGTATCATCAGGGAAATCCTTTGTACCCGGGTCCAGGGATCGAAACAACAGGCAGTGCGACACTGCACTGTTATAAAGGTTGCAACAAAATACACCGTTATCCGACACTATGTAACAAGGGCTACAACAGCATATACTAGCACTATCCAACATCTTGTAACTAAGGTTGCAACAAAAAGCACTTACTAGCCCCGCCGTCACCAACTTTCCTCAAGTCAATACTCAGCCTCAAGTAACTAAGGTTGCAAAAAAAAGCACTTACTAGCCCCGCTGTCATCAACTTTCCTTAAGTCTGAGTAGTAACCTCATATTTATGCACTTTCCTTTAAAAGATTTGATTTGAGGAATGAGTTGAGGGATTTTGAAATGTTGGTGACGGTAGAGCCTAAGCAACAAAATAAGCACAACTGCTTAACATTATCAGTTCTATCAGCTGTTTGAACTCAAACATGGACCATTTAGATAATATAAAGATTAAGTTTTAGTTAACACGAACAATTCACATATTTTTTAACGCCGATTGACATGTTATATAAACTGATATCCTATCACTGAATGAATCCAACAAAACTTTTATTTTCTTTCAATGTCAAGTTATAGCCCTTTTGTTGAAGATTGTTTTGCACGCCCAGATTACACACGAAATTGCATAAAATTTGGATGGTTTTACAATTGTGTGTGGAGGTTGTAAGATTTCCAGATATTACAGATAAAGAGTACATGTATACACAATCACCGGGGTCTTGTTTTATAACACAAGTTTTGGGTGCTGTAATCCGCAGTCGTCTCAGTTTTGACATTTAAATTGTGTTCCCTGTCAAAGATATCGGATCTCTGTTTTGTTGGAGTTTTATTGTATCATGAATGTAGTAAAATCTTTCTCAATCGGTCTCCCAACGTTTGGATTGCAGATTTAGAAAGATTCTAAGAACAATATAATCTTAACGATGGGCGTGCACTGGATTAAATCAAATAGAGAATCTTATCGACACTTTGTTAGTTTTTGGTAACAATGTTGAATTCAGAAACATAAAATAGAGTTTGCTCTTTCTTTGATAACAATGATTCGAAATACAGCCCCCTTGTGATAAAATGCTAAACATTCTGTTTGTGTATTGTTATGCTGCTGGTATTTTTTCATTTTTATTTTTTCGGGGGTAAATATTAACCTTATAAAACTTAAATAAAGTTAACAACTGTAGAAAATAAATATTAGTAGTTCAAATATGAAAACTGTTTCACAATAGCCGGAATTTTCTCTCTATCATTGAACGATACATTATTGGCTATTCGGTCTACTTCCTCTAAGACATTTTTCATTTTTTTTCAACAATCAACAAATTGATTGAGCTGCAAAGCTCAAATTTAAACACACAACTAGTTATAGTTTGCTGAATATTGTAAAGCCTTAAGACAGTGAAGAGGAATGATTTGATAATGACAACCAATACACGGTTGCCGTCAATCAACCTTAGCTTGAAAACGAGATTAAGTAAACCGATTTTTATTATGAGTAAAGATTTAACTTACTAGTAATAATAGTGATATTGTTTTCATCGTAAGCTACGAGGAGAAATAGGTCATTTTTATCCTTACTGGCAGTGCATACAGTTCTTAATGTCTTAGGGAGTCCTGAAAAAATGAGGCAAAATGTGAGGAAATCTACTTTGAGTATTCCGGTAAATGAATTCAAAAATATTAATTCTTAATCAGAAAAAAATTGTGGTGTGTATATACCATAGGTTCAAAGTACTACGGTATAAGATTTTATGAACATTACCTTAGCTGTTGTAACAAACTGTTTACGCCTTGC
This sequence comes from Magallana nippona, assembly GCA_033439105.1. NCBI lineage: Eukaryota > Metazoa > Mollusca > Bivalvia > Ostreida > Ostreidae > Magallana > Magallana nippona. Next base: position 8,867,163 of record CM065925.1, read on the forward strand.
ATTATAACAAATAATGGAGATCAGATGCACGAATATCCAAAAAGAAGGACCAGGTTTCTCGTCGGAAAGTGCGATTCTTGCACCCGAGCAGGGTTGGAAAAGGACAGGCTAGATAACTCCAAAGTGATTTAATAAATATCAACATCTTTCTGTTTGAATCTCCAAAAATGGCAAAAATTCATGTACATCAATTTTGATAGAAATGTATTGAATTCCTTTTAAGATAAAAAGAGCAAAAAAAAAATGGTAAAAATGTCAAATAATACACGTGTTTTATTCATGTTTAAATCAAATGCCAAATTCAAAATATATGTCATTTTGTAATTTGTAACAAACTGTGTTCGAAAATTGATCTATGAGGGAACAAAAATGCTCATTATGATATACTAGTAATTATCTCGTTGAAACTGAAATTTTGTTACATTATCAATACATTTTAATCTGTAATCCAGGAACATTTTTGGAATCACCGTAAAATATCATGATTTTTATTGAGGAAGAGCAATATCAGTACGATATAACGACTTTGCTTAAGTCGTTGTAACGAGATATTTATCTCATAAGTAGGTCATTATCTCGTTAAGGTGTGCAAGTAACGTTTTTATCACTTACAAAATGATTCTACTCGGGTTTTTTTGTGTACTTACAGTAAATTAATCTCAAATCCAACTCTTAATCAGAATCCATTGAACAGAATATAAATTCAGAACACATCTATACAATATTGGTGACTTATAGGGGCTAATGGGCTAGGAAATTATCCTACAACAAGAGAAGGCGCTTGATACTGTTTTGATGTTTGATTTTACATTACTTTTCAAGTTTCTGTAACGTTTTGCATCTGATCAGTTTAGTACTTCAGAATAGACAATTGCAACACAAAAGAAAATAGTTCAGAGATTGTTTTGCTGTAACAGCGATGACAATGACTAATTTACCTCCATCCATAGATTATTGTTGAGCTTTCTTTGCGCATGAAAATGATGCACCAACATTTAATTTCATATTATCCTATACTGTAAATAAACGAATTTAAGTTTTTCCAATCATTTAAAAATCCTTTCTTATCACATGAAACAAATTAGTGTTCTGTTCCTCACTAAGTACAAATGGAGATTATAAAGCAGATATTATCCTGTATTTATGCATTGGGAACATATTTCAAAAGAAATTTTCAAAGGTCGGTATAGCGATGACAAAGATGAACATTCCGTCCCAGGTTCCCATTACGTCACTTTCTCTTTTAATGTTTCGATATTTATAATTAGATTTGAGCCCATATAATATTCATTCACTAGAATGGAAAAAAAACAGGAGTTCTGGTCATAACACCTCCTATCTTTTAAGATTGAAGGACACATCTTAAAACAAAAAATCTTCACAAATTTTGCATTGCAAACGACATAAAAATTCCGGATGGCTATGGTGAAAAATTGCTCAACGTGATTCGAAAAGTTCCGAACGGATATAAAGATGTAAGATTTTTTTCATCCCATTTCAATACTCGTTAGAAATTTGTTTCGTGTCTGTCGTTTTCACCAGGAAAATAGACAAGAGGCCAATAGGCCTTAACGGTCACCTGAGTACCATAGCCCGTACACAAACTTGTCGAGGAGTCTTATATATGCATCTAATTAAGTTTCATTCTGGAGTAGAAAAATTATAATATTGTAATGATGACTACCTCCCTGCCTGAAATCTTTCAAAAAGGACTATGAAACCTATAATTTTAGCAAAAAACTTAAAGATCACAATAGAGTGCATGACCTAATATTGAAAAGGTGCAAGAGTCTGATAGAAAATTATTTTCCCATATTTGTTAACTTTTAAGATAGGTTTTATGTGTATGTTTTCATAGATAAACTAAAACAAGGTGGCTAGTATACATGTTTTATTTAAACAACCTCCCATCCTTCATACCGAAGTGCAGACACTCTCCCTGTGGGCATTTAAACAAAAAAAGCCATTCCTATGCCAGATGCTCAACAATCAAATTTCAACATCTGGGATTTATACAAAAATCATTTTACATGTACTGCTTGTCAGTGATTTTGGTTAGCCAATTATTACTTTACTATTAACGAGTCTTTTTGTTCATTTAAAAAGTTCAAAAACTGTTTTTGTTTCAAATAATAAAAAACTTGCATAACTCTTTTGACCATACAACTTCTTAATTACATTTTATTCAATGATTAATTACTAAATTTATGAACAAGCAAAGGAAGATAACTCCATCATGAAGAAGCAAGAGAAGATAACTCAATTAACTCCCCATGAACTCTGTCCAAATGGTTTCACAATATCTTATCTTTGATAGACAGCTTCATTCTGTCTCTTTTTTTAGATATGTGAATTTACTCATTTCTTTCATTTGGTTCAAATTTTATAAAATATATTTATGGAAACCCAGTAAGGATTTAAAATCAATGTTTTAACCCTCAGTTTGCAAAACCTTCACTCATCTATACAGGTTAAGTTTCGTTTTGCCGATTTATTATTTTTTATAGACAAAGCTTAAAATTGAACATATGTATCATGGCATACATAGAACTTCTTTAGGTAATTATCTGATAAATTACATGATTTGACAAGATATACACGCATATGCTTCCCAGCGACGGTCCCGATGACTTGATTAATTGTTTCTCATTAGGCGACCCGCGGGTTCAATTTTCGAAATAACTGAAGTCTCTTTCTCTTTACATTTATCTTAAAATTGACGAATTGCAATTTTTTACGGTATAATTTAAAGAAACTCTATACTCTATGTAAAACAATATTTAAATTTTATCTCTTTTTCTTGTATGTATTATTGTCTTTTTATACATTGTAATACACGTACATATAGTTTCAAGTGATAGTATATATATGAGAATTTTATTTGTTGAAAAAGATTAGAACAAAATACCTTTCTGAGTATATGAAATGTAATGAGTTGTCTAGTTTGAAATACATTTCACAATCTGAAATTTCATTTGATTTAGAACCCCATCGAGCGAAGTAAAAAAAGTAAAAAAAAAATCAGTTTCTCATTACATCATTGCACACAGTCAATTATTTAGAAGTAAAGATGTTAGTATATGTTACATTTAAGATTGTCCATTCTTAAGGTATTAACTAAAATCAATAGCCTTTTGAGACAAAGAGGGTAATAAATTTCCACTCCTTAATCCCTCTGCAAAATTTAGTCAAGATTTATCAGTTATTTTCTTTGAAAGGAGCTTATTACATAGAAAATAATACATGGCAAAATCTGTGTCACACCCTATATCAACCCGAGATTATAACCTCAGCCGGAGGAACGAAGGACATGGGGCTGATATTGGTTGAGAGTTGGTTCGAGTGTGATCCAGATTTTGCCAAGTATTGTTGTTTTTATCATATTTTTGATAAACGACTCGTTAATATTTTCATATGAAAAACCTTATCCAGCTTTATCTTAGTTTTCCCATCTCAAAACCCGCGCATTTCTGATTCTCAAACGCATTGTGGTGTCCTCTAAAAAAATATCCATGTTATAACGTCATAGTCCACACCGTAAATATGCATCGATTAAAACAAAAATATCCGCGGTATTTCGAAATCTGAAGTAGCAGAAGTGTTCCAAAAAATCGTAATAAAGGGTGAAATAAAGGGTGATGATACAGGAATGTAATAAACGCGTGCCTTCGTTCATATCAGGGATGAAAAAAACCCTGTATTTTATACTATGTATAAATAAATGCATTTATTACCCTAAATTATGAGTAATCAATATCATCTCAGATATTGCAACCTATTGCCACGAATGGTCCGCCGTAAACATGACCGAAATGTAAAACAAGGGGAAAATCTACTATATAGTAGGTTTTCCGTGGGGAGTAATCTGGCTGTAAAAAGGGGGAAAACCAATATATAGACGGCTTTCCGTGGGAGAAGATCTACTATATAGTCATTTTTCCGGGGTGGGGGGGGGGGGCGGAATTGTAGAGGGTTATTTTAACCCTTGTGGTGTTGACTTTTAAACCGAAGCAACTCATCATACAAGGAACTGAATAAGACTCTTGTCGTTCTAAAGCTAGGATGTATAAATTGTGTATATGCATAAATTTAACTTGTTTAATTTATAGCAAGCAATTTTTAAAAAAAAAAATTTACCTTTCGGAGTGTTTGACTCTTTCATACCTTACATATATGTATAATGATATTTTTAAAGACAGGCGAATCTATTAAAAATCGTTTAAGGTACATTTTAGCAACATCCAGATATGTTTTAATTAAAAAAAAAATATGAAAAAACAAATAGGCCTAATTGTCTTCTGTTTGAAGTGGATAACCGCTAAGCCTTATTGGGTTTGTGTTTTATCTTTACACAAAATATTTAAGGCAATTCAAATTTAGAGTACTAATATATAAATTCCAACTATATTTGATACTGTCAGTACATAATTGGTGTTTTTTTCCATCCTGCAAATACTGTACATGACTTTATTAATTAGACCAAACTACATTAATGAGTAACCAACTAACCCTTAAAATCTCAAAACTACGTAAGCATACTAGCATGAGAGAGTGTTGAGCGATTTTGGTTTTTTTTTCAAAGAAGTCATTATTCGTTATATATAGTTTTTCGTAAAAATAAAAGCGAGATAACCCATGTTTAAAATCTTGATATTTAAACATTAACAATCGATCCATGGAATGACACATAATTATAAGTTTAAACTGGTTTTGAATAGAAATGGCATAGATTAAAAAAAATTCTTTCACAAAAAAACAATGTTATTTGCAAGTGGTAACAACTGCATTTGCAGGTTGACTTGTTTGGTTTAGATTAAAACTGTGCAAGAGAGATTTGAACGACAATTCAAAATAAAACCATTAATATGATTAAAATAATAATAAGATACTAGTATACTTTTTCCTAAGATATGATTTTTAAATTCTCAAAATGTATATAGACTGAGTATCAAAATACGATGTACAAAGTCGAATGAAGACTGTATAGGGCTGTATAGGAAAGTAAAATAAAGTACTCTGTGAAATATAACTATGTAAGTGTAACATTACTTTGTCAGTGTAATTATATGTAAAGTGTAACAATGTTACTTTGGAAGTGCAATCATATGTAAAGTGTAACAATGTTACTTTGGAAGTGTACGGTCACATTGTTATTGTAAGTACATGTATAACCATTTTACTTTTTACTGTGAAACAATGATACTTTTTTAAAGTAAAGCATTATTACTTTGGAAGAGAAACTGTTACATATTACAAGTAACATTGTTATTGTAAGTGTAGCATTATCATTGTTACTGTGTAACAATAATACTTTCATAAAGTAAAACATTGTATTTTGTACAGTACAACTATGTTACTTTGAGCAAAGCAACCATAATATTTTTGTAAAGTGAACGCATGATACTTCGTACATTATTACCATGATAATGAGTACAGTATATTTGATACTTTTACAATGTAATGCACCAAATTTTTCACAATGTACTTATTATGTTTTTTTACAATATAACAATGTTACTTTGTTTCAAACAATGACGATGTCTTGCCCATTATAATCATTATAAAATATTACTTAACATGTATAATATTACAATTTTCATATAACAATGATTGGTAAAAGTTCACCGATGAAACTTTTAGTTTAGTTTATTAGCTCAAAACCACATGATTTATAGGCATTGTATAAATACATGTAAACGGATAATCAGTGTAAACAAATTTAGCAGAACACAGATGAAACTTTAAATATGTAACCTTGATATAAATGATAGATTGTGGAGCTAACTTTGATTCATTGAATATGATATGGACTATTCTTAAAATCATGTAATTAAATTCTTTAAACATAATACATGTACTTCGTTATTCCATGGACATTGTAATTGCGATGGTCTTTAATGTGTAAATGTACCATTATGTAAAGCAAAAGTTAACACTTTTAAAATAGAGCAATAGATCATGATACTATAATTAATATCACTGCAATCATTCACACATCTACATTATTAAAATATCATTGAATGTTTTTCTTAAAAACTAAACATGACCTACATATCATTTACATATCATGTACATACCTGTTGTGTTTACTTTTGGGGGATTGATTACTTGAACATGTTTATATACAAATTTGTATTGGTAAATCAATATCGCTGATAGAAACCATTCTTGTGTTATGGCTAAAATATTAATGGCCCACCTTGAAAACTACTGAAGATATCTCAGCTTAGAGAATACATAGGACATGCAAACTTTTGTATTCATCGCATTTTCTTAACTTTAAAAAATTAGAAATAAAGGGAAATGCCAATACAAATCAATTAAATTTTTCCGGAAACGTTTATCTTAATCAATTTAAATATGATATGTTTTTTTTTATATGTTTCTCTCCTTAAATAAAAGACTGACGCTATATTGATATATATAGCATTCATCAAGTTAAAAAATACAACAGTTAATACTAGCTATTACATAAACTGAAGAAAAAAAATTGTATTGATTTAATATATATTTATTTTTTATTGAATCATAAAATGAACAATGACAAAAGAATTTCAAAGCATAGTATTTTATATTCAGTCTAATTAACAATGGTAAATTATCGGTGTACTGTATTTTTTATTTGCTTACTCCACAAAAATTAAAAGCTTGGAAATAAAAAGGGGGGAAAAAGAGGTAACTACATGTATGAGCATGTATCCCATTTCATGTAAATACTAGTGTGAGCACTGCAAGAAATTTATGCATTTTTATGGAAATTTCAATTATTCCCCCATTGCTGATTACCATGCTATATTTTAATTTGGTACAAAACACACTGTGTTAAATGTAATGTCGTTATATACACTTTCACGTGTATATATATTGCAAGAATAAGGTCTCTGCTTATGTAAAATAAAAATAATTGCATAAAATGACATCGTCTTGTGTTGATGTTGATGTAAACGTTATCAAAAACAATTATTTTTTTAAACTGCTAAACGACTTCATGATAAATTTGCTTCTGTTTGAATTAATAATTCATATGTTCAAATCTGCATTCAATTTCTTTCCAATGCCTTTATAAAATTTTAATAGTATTTGAATGATCTACTCTCTCCTTTTTTTTCATTATGGAGTATAAGCCATGCTCCTTTCATTTCAATGAAAGCTATGAGAATCTAGGATTAAATATCATTTTAGAGTATTCAATGAATAGGAAACCGACCAAAAGAAATATCTAACATTCAACTTCACGCCTACAATTTAAATCAAAATGCAGGCGGAAAACCGGTCTATTTTAAAAGATGCAATACCAACATATTAAACGATCAATTCAATTGGTAAACGACTTCGAAACGTTAGAAAAAGGGACATTGCTTATGTGTGAAAGATATGAAAACCCGTGTTGCACTCGAATTTAATTGGTAAACCTAACTCCGATTATTCAAAGCAAGTGAAGCTTGAAAGAACCTACGTTGGCTGCTTCTAACAGAAAGTTACCTACAACGAGTCCTCTCACAGAACTGAAGAATAAACATTTGAGAATTGACCACTTATGTTTGTACAGAGTATTAAGCTTTGTTGAAACAAGTTCACGCGGCGTGGGATTCAAACGCAATTATAATGGTCGCTCAGCAGAGGTTGCATGCGTTCGAAATCCCTGATGCCGATCTTCAAAATGGTGGATTTACACCGATGAAACACAGCTGATGAAAAATACACAAGGTTAGATTTCTCTTGAAACCAATTAATTTTACTTTATATAAATGATTTTTTTTTTCGTTCAGTCTCTAAATCATATCTAAAAACGGTTACCAGTGTGTTCAAATAACGGAAATATACGTGTTGTATTTCATTCAATCCCTCTATCCTAATATTTTATGTTATAATTAACTTTTTCGAAGTTTAAGCCCAAAAAATGTAATACTTACATTTAGTAATATATGTAAAATATTTTCATTTTGTGCCAGGAGGCATCAAAAAGTTGACAGAATGTCATCGCGTAAGTTAAATAGGAAAGTTAAAATCTCTTATAGCTTGATATACAGATCAAAAACGTGCATTGACGCGAAAATCTGGCTGTATACCCGACAGTCAGTAGAAAACATCCTTTATGAAAACAGTCATTGTACAGTGAAAAGCATGGAATGCTTTAAATTTGAGGTGTCGTATTAAAAATCTTTCGAGCAATAATTTAAAAACGTGGGTAAGAAAATCGACGGAGCAATATTGACATAGTTCAGTGAAGCAAAAATAAAATTCCCATTTACTTAGCATTCATCATTTATTTAATTGACTTTGTTGTTCAGGGTACAATTTCTTTCATTTAACATTTGTAATCATTCCAGAAAATGAACAAAAAAAGAATTAACCGAATTTTTCGTCCTATATTTTCTTCAGTCTACCGCAAACTTCAGATAAATTTTGTATACTTCAATTATATTTGGTAATCTGCTCATCGGCGAAACATGGGATCAAATTTTATAGCCTTGAAAAATCCAACGTTGATATCTTGTTTCTGATTGATTTTTAAAAAGTTGAAATTTTAGAAATTGTTTGCAATCAGAGGTCTTGAATTTCTACCAAGAGAAATCTTACAGGTTGTTACTCTATCATTTGGAGATGTTATCTGGCGCGTATCGGAACACACCCCAAAGGAAAGAAACACAGTCCTTTATGAAATTGTGCAATACTTCAGTGTCATCCTTCAGACTTATTCATTGGTGCGTTAAATTTTTCATACCGATTTCGAAATGAATATAATTTTTTCTGATATTTTCATTTCTTCTGTGACTTATTCTTGACATATATGCAATAACTTCTTAAATTTAAATCTTTTTTTTTTTTCAATAAATGCCCTATTTCAATTAGCAGTGTAACAAATGAACATCTCATGTCTTTAAAAATGTTTAACAATGTGATAAACGATGAAATACCATAGAATTATTTTTACTATAAATGCATGTGCATATTTTTAGACAAGATTTAAACAACATTATACAGGAGGGAAGGCACTAAACTGGATTCAAATCGCTTTTATTCAATCACAATTTTTTTCTCGAAATTTGATAGGATCTTTAATCCATAGAACGTGATTCTAGATTGCGCAACTCTCGTAATGACAGATTCCGTATTTTGATTGGGTTGGAGGGGTGCTAGACCTAACAAAATGTAATACCCCGGTGTATGTATAAGTTGTGTCCTTTTTGCCATAGATTCTGAGATCTCTTTAAGAAGTCCTGTCAACATTGGGGGTTTCCACAGCGGTCCCACGTTAATCCATTGGCTATATTTGGACGACTAATGGAGCCCTACATAAAAACCGGTTATATGTTAGAACAAGCATTTCATACTTTAACAAATATTGACTTTTTTATTCAGGGGATTCATTTACACAAGTTAGAGGCAGCCATTTATGGAGTAAAACTTCACTGTGTTGGAGTTTGGGGCCTTTTGTTCGTGTAAGTCCCATGGTTTTGGTGATTCCTGATGACGGGCGCGGGTGATGACCAGAAAGAAAGGCGGCTTGGCTTAATTGCTGTAAGTATATATAACATTCAGCAGATGTCACGTTAGAAGTCGTTCACCGTTTACCACGTGGCGTTAACCGCCTCATCAATTTCACCTCTTTTATTCTCGAGATTCTTTTCAGTATTGTTCAGGCGTCATATTTCGGGATTTTTTTTTACAACTGGAGTGAAATCTCGCATTCATGAGTTGTTTAAAATGGCCCGCTCTTCTATGTTTAATAGAAAATCTATCAGAGAACAATCTGTTTTGTATATCAGTGGGTTTTTTCTCTTTTGTCTTTTTTTTTCAATATTTTTAAAAAAAATTATCTCAACAAAAAATGATTGGACAGAATGCAATGCCTCTTGTTTCCCCTCCATTTTTTAATGTATCTGGTGACATCATATTCAAAATTAAAACCATTATGATAAGTCAAATTACAGATTAATTTAATAAGAAACTTTATTTCTCATCGGCTATAGAGGCATTGCTCAACATCGTTTATCGAGCATTTGAATCGATGTTGAATAATTTACATTTTGTATTGTGATTGTTTAGCAAGGGTCGGACAACGAGCTTTCCATACGTTCCATTTAAATACTTTTATTGATGTATATTGAATTATGACAAGTGACGTCACCAAATGTTGTAAGGACATTTTTTGAAACTCGATATCTCCAATTTTTCCTATTCAAAAGGGAAGCCATCAATAGTTTGAATAAAGCGAGGAGTTTAACACATGTGTAAAAGATCGATTATGCCACAACATCGAGCAAATAAGAGATGTTTAAAGAATTTTCTTTATGTAGAATAATTAGCTAGAAATGTTGTAATTATGTTTGGGGTTTTCGGGACGGTCTTCCATTCGAGTACTTTCAAAATTCATTCAAGCCTTAACAATTGAGCGGGTCTTTAGAACTTGCAGCGTTGCACCGGAGCCGTGGAAATCTCAATACCAGGCTATTATGAGTTGAGTTGTATGGATCAATTTTGACAAAATCTACCTACTTTTCCTCTGTTTTGCAGGTAATGGCGGATGTGAGATATAAGGCATTTTGATTCAGACTAGGCAAGATGTTGGCATAGCTGATGACAAGCCTCAGCTCTGTCACATGCTGCCATTTCTGGGTCATCCCTAGCAACGAAAACCTCAGAAACCAGTTGGATTATCACGGTAAGTGGCAGGGATACAGCAAAATGGCCAATTCACTGCAGAAATCCGTTTCTTCAAGTGCTTGGTACGTGTAGTGAGATATTAAAGAAAATGTTCTTCTTATATTTATATTTACATTTATATTTATGTAAAATTTAGTCTGCTTTCGCTTTCATTTTGTGTATGAGACCTCTTTTATTACTTCAATCTTAGCAATTCAAAAGATTTATAAGGTTTATGGTAGCATTTTATTTCTCGTAGAAAAATGCAAATGAAAAATATAGAATTTTTTATATTTATATCAAAAATATTTTCATGGTTGCAGCTGTGAATGTTTAAATTGATGATCTATGTTTTTATATAGATGAATTTGATATCTTGATTTTATGCAACCAAAGTCTTTAAAAGAAGAAAATTGTATGTACAAACGATTTTGTCGATGTGGTCAAAATGTTCACTTCCGGTAGCTGTAGTCAACCTCTATAGCTACGGAGGGCAAAAACTGGAATATTGCACGCATACCGGTATATCCGTATATTTGTTTAGTAAATTTAGAATTATTTAAAATTCAATCCTTCTTGGTCTTGGTTGAGATTTGTTTTGCAGATGTGAGGAAGTTGTCAAGGTGAATCTGGAAGTTGATATGATTCTACCGCGCCGCCTTGTGGCGCTTTCTTTACATGTTTGTTTAATTGTAGGCGGGGAGTGAAAAGTTTCGAAATCTGTTTTAAAAAATCTTTTTCATGGAGATTACAAGTCTTTATGTCGGTGTCCCAATTACAGACGGGACAGATCATTATCATCCGGGCCATTGATCCTGTGCAGAACCTCTTATTCAGCATTAATCTTTGTCGTATGAAGACATGATTTTCAATTCATTTTTCTTGAATAAAATATATAAAGCTTCATAGATCTTGCTTTTCTGTCAAATTTCGATCGCTTTAAATAGCTGTACCGGTACAACTACTCGTTCTGAACAAACAAGACCCTGCCAGAACCCTTTCTATGGCGTTTTGTGTGAAAAGTTCACATTCTGCTATGTCAACACTGCTTAGTTAACAGCGGGCTTTACTCTCTAGTACAAACAGTTTGTGCTTTATGTCTCCAAACGATTATAACGGGTTTAAGTGAATCTATTGACTCTCTGCCACAGAACTCGGTCATTTAAAACAGAGAGTACATGTACATACTCATACAAAAATGGAAAGTCTGTAAGTGAACATGTTTCTGCAGATTATTATTCCCTTTTTTTAAAATAAAAAAACAGATAATGCAAAAAATGGAAAGAAAAGGACTTTGCTGTAAGAGAACAGGTTTCTGTAGATTATTTTTTATTCAGTTAAGAAAAGGGAAAGAATTAAAAAAAAAGAGAATGATGCAGCTGGTTAACATTCAAATCCTCAAGTTATTTTTCTTGGATATAGTAAGATAGCGGTCACCTATGTCGCTTTATATCAACAGCAGTATAGTAGTAGCTCTTTTCCACGCTTAATACTGTAACAGTAAATCTATGTGGTTGTTGACGTGGCTGTAAACACTAATTACGGTACGTAATACAATCAACACATGTGCAATACCAATGATTTCTTTGGTAATAACTGTATGTTAAATATATAAATCTTTCTTTAACAGTACATATTGTATAAAAACCTTTATTTCTATGTACATTTCAACAACAGAAATTATTTTTAATGACAACTCTCTACAGCAGCAACATCAACATCTGTCAACTCTGAAAGATTTTTTCATAAATAACATTTCAAAATGTGAATGTATATCAGAGAATGTTGTACATTATTTTGTCCGACCCCATTATAAACTATTTAAAATATGCTCCAATGTATGCAAAAAATAAAAAAAATAAATGTCATTTACGCTCAAAATGATACATTCATGAACTATGGAACTTTCTCATAAGGTATAGTTGTATTTTTATTTATTTATAAAACAATTATGCAACATTTTAGGAGGAGGAATTGGTGATTAAGACGTTAATGCAAAACGAACAACCACTTTAAATAAAATGCTCCGTTATAAAACGATTACAGCTGGTTTTTCACTGACTATAACATGTAATTCATTATTGTTATATACATGTATATTGGGCCTTATTTTGGAATCATTCTAACTCCTCCGTGTTGACACAAGATTTATATTCACTTAATCTAACATTGGGTGGTTTAGGTTAAATTTTTTTAAAAAAAAGGATGTTGAACGAGAAAAATACATGTAAATTTTAAAATAAAAATGGTTAAGAATTCTTCTTTCAGTGTTTTATTTGGTTTCATCACAAGGAAAATATTGTAAGGTGTTTAGATGTTCTGTTGTGTTACAGATCTGTAGCTAGTATTTAACTCGTACATTGTATAATGTATATCAAATATATATCAAATTAAATATATAATATTTAATAAATATATATATTTAATTCATATTGTGTGGTACATTTCTGTTGCTCGTAAATAAATCTTTATTCACCTGAAAAAAAAAAACCTTCAGCAATATTGGAAACCTTTAATTTGTTTTGCCAAAAATACCTCTATGGCATTGCATGATGTCGATGCTCGTTCTTCCCGGATCGGTCCTGAGAGATAAATAATTTTAATCTTTTTGGTTATTCGTTTTAAATTCATAGAAAGCATTTATCTGGCACATTGCTGCCTGTTCATCAGGGTTTAATCTGGTGCCAGAATAGTGTATATACAGCTATACATTTGTATCCTTCCAATATCAAACAATATCGGTTTTCGTCATTAATTTGAATTGAAATGATACCTATCTAGTATTCACACATAAAATCTACCATCTTCTTTGCAACCAAATGAAAACATTTTTTAAATTAAAAAAAAAACAACAACAAAAAACGAAAAACAAAGAAAGAAAACCTTAATATAACTGTCTTTCCATTGAGAAATCATGCTAGGTCCATAGAATAAATGATGGGTGTGCTGAGCCCACTCAAAGTGATGACATCCTCGTGTCACCAAACTCTTGTATTTGCACTCTCTTTGCCCTCTTCTTCTACATGTTAATGAATTATAACAACCATTTTCTCTTTGTCGAGCGTTTTGGGACTGATGCGATGCATCTCTTACAACAGAAATCTATAACTTTCAATATTTTAATTTTATGTCATTGAATTTGCAGATCATTGGAATTACTTAAATCAAATGTAGGCCTATAGCTCTGCTCCAACAAAAGAATTGTTGTAGGCGGGGCCTCGGGGCTATGTTTCACGAAAATAATTTAAGTTTTTACTCAATTTCAATCTCAAATGCGGAGAAAATATACTCAGCTTTGATTTTTCTCAGATTGCTTTCTCGAAACAAACTTTAAAAATAGTCACTTCTCAACTGAGTTTATTTCCTTTGACCAAAGGGGACTTGGAACGTAAGGAGCATGATCAGGGGTTATATGATTTATGATTAATTGAATAGTAAATGCTTTAATGAAATAAATGTATTTTGATTCATGATATGTAAACGTTATCAATTAACTCGAAATAGTTGGTGAACGACTTACCCTAATACAAATACAGATTTCTTTTCCGAATTTGTTCAACAGTAACTTCACCATTACGAAATGTAGATGTAGGTCATCATTGGAACATATTTATTGCTAACTAAATTAAAATGGGGAGTTGGAGATTTGAGGTCTTCAAAGTAAGTTTGATATTACATATGATTGAATATTATCGGCCAACAATTTTATCGTAGATTCGACTAAACACATTCCATTTCAAATGCGTAATATGCATAATATGTCCTTAATGAAAACTCTAATTTAGTTTTGAAAAAAATATTTTGTGTTCTTATTTTTTTTCTTCTAGTTTGTCAAATTGTTTATTATCTATAAACACAAAGCATTGATATATTCATATTAATACATGTGATATGTATATAGTGTATTACAAGCACTGTAATTTGCATTGTATACAATATACAATATTTTAACTTTTGTATAAATGTGTGATAATAAACTAGTTAATAAATGTATTAACATGATTACCAAGATAATTATCAGTGAGTTTATGAGTTAAACATACAAGTATCTTCTTAATAAATGTGCAGTAGGAAAGGAGGAATGAGCATATAAATACAATGAAAATATGTGGCTGGACCGGGAATCGAACCTTGGACCCCTGCAACTCTATAGTCTGTCCCAAGTTATTGCCTCCATCACTTTTTGATGATTTTTAATAAAAATACACATACCTGTGAAAGAAATACAGTTGAAATCAATAAAAGGGAAAATATTCAAGATATCCTCATTGACACATTTCATTTTTCACTCATAAAAATTCACAGGAACGAAAACAAATTTCTTACGGAGATTTATAATGGGAAATGTTTACATCTTTTTCTCCATTCGGAATTACTCGGAATAACTCGCACAATTTTTCAACATTATCATCTGGGCTATTTCATGGCTTATGCAATGCAAAATCCCCGTAGACTCTCTATTTTGGGTTGTGTATTGAAACCTGAAGCGGTAGAGGGGACGTTTCAAAACAGATAATCTGGACATTTTTCATATTAGTGGATGAACGTACTTTGAGCACAAAGGTATTTATGATTATCGAAATATCAAGCGAAAAGTGGTGGAAGCAAAAACTCAGGACAGAGTATAGTTAGGAGTTCTAAATCTACCACTGAGCTACCCAGGCCGATAGCCCCAACTACTACAGTATACATGTATTTACCCTCACACTATAGCTGTCATTCAGTTTATGTCATGAATTGTTTCTTTTCTGTAGACAGCCTGCTATGTTGGGTTCCCAATTTTCGTTGTGGTGATGCAGAATTTACAATTGACAGAGAAATTCATCATTCAAGACCTCATTGTAAGTTAATGCTGTTATAATGTAAACAAATTCCTCTGTATTCAGAGTTCTTTCTAGTATATGTTGCGAATTTCAATTCTCACAAATTTTCTATGCAGTTTTGTGTGTAGATTTCTTATAAATTTTCATGTAAATTGAGAAACTTTTTATTTGTGTCTTTTTTTCTTCTATTGTGTTTCTTTGTGCTTGCCTCAATTATCTGCAGCTGTCCAGTTTGTCACCTGTAGCTGTCTAAAAAGTATAAAATTTAATTATTAGACAGCTACAAGTTATTGGATGCAGTGCAAGACAGTAAAAGATTTATTGGACTGATTTTAACAATATGTGATATGTGTTGATGATAAATGTTTTATATAAGTTAATTTTTACAATTTTTTATATACCAGGAAATTATGTTGGGGGTTGTCCCTATTTTTATCACTTCAGGTACCTGTGGGGTTGTTATTGATTTTTTTTCGGTAAAGTATTCACTCATAATTTTGTAAACACAATCATAGAAATCTTTATACATCTACTAGCAAGAGTATGTAAAAGTTATATAGAAATATATGGGAAGGGAATTTTTCTACATGTACCTGTCTGAGTAAATGTTAAATTACTACATGTAATTATGTTACAATTGATACTATACAATGACTATACATGTATGTTTTTCTTCATTCTTTCAGACTGAAATTCAGAAAAAAGATTTAAAGGGTGTAAGTATCATTATAAATGACATTTTTAAACTGCTTAAATCACACTACTGCAGAGCTAAGCTGTCTACGAAGTTCTGCAAATAAATTCAAAGTTATCATATTCTGTGTGCGTCTGCACGAGTATCAAACATCTAGTTACTGAAGTGAACTGTTCATTGACCTAGAAGCTGTATTGGAAAATAGAACAGTTAAGATGGCTTGAGTGGGTGGTGAGGCCTTTTTTAGAATTTATTAATCTCCTTGAGAAGACGACCTCTATATAAAAATACATGTATATAGGAATATATCAGAAGATATATAGATTTTTTATTTACTTAATAGTTTTTGGCCAGAAGTATCATATTTAAAATTTTAAGGTAGATATGATGGGTAATTTGTTGCCCATCCACCTTGTTGAAAATTCTACTACAAACTACCGGTAACTGAATGGACCAGTGTATAGGTATTACGTGTATCTCCAGTTTTTGATCAAGCAGGTGCAAGGACAGTTAAATATGGTAAACATATGTATACATGTACCACATAGTCTTAAAGAAGTTAAAACCAACAAAAGAAAACTTGACTGAGATTTCCAGAATTTTTATTTTTAGGAAAGAATAATTTTGGAGAAAAAGAAGGAGGCTATATTGAGGGATCAGAAATACTGGGAATCTCTTTCCAAGGAGTAGATGACATCCTGCGAAGAGACTTGTGTGGAATAGATGGTGTCAGTGAAGATGTGTCTGTGTGATTGTGCAAGTGATGTGATAATCATGTATTTAAAAATTATCCATAGAAATATTAATTAAATATTTTGCAAAATGTTCAGTGACTGTTCTTTTTATGTCAAGAACAGCTGTTCCCAGAATCAATGCAGGAACAGGAAAACAGTAGTCTTGAAATACAGCAGGATGTTGGTTAGCTGCCATAAATTGCAAATTTAACTGTAGCCCAACACTCTGTCAACTCTAATTTTCCTGTAGAGCTGCAGGTAGGTGTTGGTCAATAAAAGTGGTAAAATTTACCAGTACATGTACATTGAATTGGTTTAATCAGTCAGTTGCTTCCCAAACTGTCTTTATAAATAATACAAGGTATCCTTAGTAAATGTTATATCATAAGGTCACATGTATTTATATACAGGTAGTTATGACCCAGCTTTAAGGTCGCCCTATAGTGATCCTTCTGTTCCTCAGACTTCACTGTTCTGGAGCATAATTTCTCTCCCCATGGTCCTATCTGCTCTGTACTTCACCAACAGAGTGCCATAGGGTAATAGGCGTGCAGTGACCTTGAAACAAGTTTCTTGGTAAGGTTAAGGTAGTAGCAGAACCACCTCTAAAATCATTGTGTGGACTACATATTCTTTACCTTTGACCAATCTGGCTTATACTTCATATAGAGTGTTTGTGTGTAAAAGGTGTGCATAGACCTTGAACTTATTTTATAGGTCAATGGTGAAGGTCCTAGTTGATTTTTATGAAATCCAATTTTGGGCAATTATTTATTTTCCTTGACCTAAAATTTTGCCCCAAAATTACTGCAAAACTGCCTGTAGGTAAGGGGTGTACATTGACCTTGAATATGTTTCTATTGTAGCAGACCTCTATGTAAAATTCCTGGGGGTTTTTTCTTTTTGGTCTCTTGGCCCTATCTTTCTTTTTTATACATTGTACTACAAAAACAGAATGTCTGTTGGTTACAAGATAAAATCAAATACCTCTAAATTCATTTCATCCATTATTAAAGCTGCATGGCCCTTTAAGATGATCACCATCTCAATGATATCTAGTTACAACTTAATCTTTGTCAAGAAAAAAAAAAGCTAAAATGTTAACTATTTCAACAATTTTTATTTTAAAAAGTCAATGTTCTTGTAGAATATCACTATAGTCTGGAGAGTTATCAGGCAGCTAGAAAAGAAAAGCATGCACTATTTATTTAATAAAAATTCCCCCTCCTCCTCAATCACATATAAATTTTAATCATTGTGTCTGCAAAATATTCCATATAGATAAACCAATATACATATTAAAGGTTATTCTGTGAAAAATTACAGATTATAGAAAGGAATGCATTCACTGACCAAACAGACATTAGGAAAAGGCATGTACTAGGAAAAGGCATGTACATATATATCAAACCAAAAAATATACTAGTATAAGATGAAAGAATAAATAAAAAACCAAACTAATAGATATGTAGAGATATCCTAATATTAAAAATGGCTATATACATGTTATTGTTTTAAATAGAGCAAAAAAAAAAAAGTTAAATGCATATAAACACAAACTACGAAAAAAAAAACCAAAAGCCCTAAAAACTGTAGTAGTGTGAAAATTTCGAAATCTCTTAAATTGGACCGTTGGTGAAAATTTCATTTGTTTACATACACATGTACTGAAAATCAAATGTAGTACATGACATTTTATAGTGGAATGAAATTTTCTGTAACGCTATATACAATTAGGGTGTACCTGTATCTTTAGTATACGTACAGTAATAATATAGTGGAGAGTCAAAAAATTTATGTACTGGTATGTCAAATTTTTTAATTTGATCATGATGATATCTAATTAACTTACAATGAATGCATGCTTTAATTTGAGCTGTTCTTCATGATGCAATTTTTTTTTTAAACGGCTGAAAGAAGATCATAAGTCAAAATATACAGAATATACCAGCTAATAGCCAAAATTATGTCGAAAATGTAAAGATCAAGTGAAAATCTACATTAAATCATAAATTACTTATTTCATTATTCTGGGATTTAATCTTGTGTACTTCTTATTATATATATACATCAACTAATTATCCAACAAGTAGTTGCATGCAACAACCTGGTATTATTAGGACAGTTAATTATTTAATTTTTTTTGTCATCTTTACATGTTATAAGCTCAAAATTTAAGGTCTGGCTGCATTTATAAATATGTAAATCATACAAAACCTTCTTCTGTTTGTAGAATATAACTATTGATACTTAACCAAGTCATTCAAGTGAATTTCAATCAGATCGATGGCTGTGACTGTGCTTTAAAATCAATTTTGGTTAAAATCATAAACTAAAAAATCTGAATTTTGCTTTAAAATCAATTTTGGTTAAAATCATAAACCAAAAAATCTTAATTTGGCTTGCACAATAAAATTGCTATTTTCTGCTAATGTCACTTCTATTTAGGTATTAAAATAGTTTATCTAAATAAACTTTAAAGAAATCTAAGGAAACTCAAGAAATATAAGGAACCTCCAACAACTTTTGAGGAATTTTAGGACCCCCCAACAACTTTTAAGAAATTTTGAGGAACCCTCAACAACTTTCAAGAAATTTTAGGACACGTACCCCAGAATCAAAACAGGTTTATGTTAAGTTCAGACAAATAAAATGTGCTGGAAAAACAAGCATTAATTGAAAGATATAAAATTATTGAAATCCAATTGTTAGTTTCATGTTATAGATAAATATGAAAAAAGTCTTTATAAAAACAATAGAATTAATACATGTGTATATACAAAGGAAAATATTGATGAATTGATAAATACATGAATACATATATCAATCAGAAGAAAAGTGAAAAAAAGCAAATGTATTAACAAAGCACTTTGTAATTAACAGCCACATGTGCAACAAACACCAAAAGGTGAATATATATGGTCAAGGTTGGGAGGAAGCAGCATGGCTTGCACCTCCAGGAGAGATGTGTGAATCATTTGAATGCTTTACATTTATGCGGTCCTCTTCAGAGTGTGTTGTGTACAAGGGAATGCTGGGATTATTACCCTGACAGCAGGTAACATCTGACATCACGTCAGACACAAAAAAGACCTGAAATCAAATAAAAAAGACTTGATATTAAATCTCCAATGTTAAAATGAACACATTTTCAAAGTTTTAAGATAATATATCAAGGAATTTGGATAAGTCCCAATGTTTGGAACAAATAAGCAAGCTTGTGAGAGAGTTTGTACCAAACATGACTCCATAGATTAGTATCCCAATTACAGGCCCTATAGTTTGACTTATTTACAGACAAGTTTTGGTGAGGATCAGCAATGACCATGATTAGAGTCAATAGTGCCATATAGTAAATTGGTTATCAGACATCATGCATTATAATCAAAAATCGTTTCTTTGGTCACATTGTGATACATTTATGACCTCTAAGGTGTATGTTTTCCAGACCTTACACCAAGGATGCAAGTTGTTAATTACATTGCAATAGAGTCAAAAAGTATGTTTTATTGCAATTCACTTTGCAGAAAGTTTCCAAGTATAAAAAATATCTAACTACATATATTGCATGTACTGAAATACAGTTCAAAAATTCAACCGTATTTATATTGAAGGATTGAAGATATGGAGTACGAGATTCAGGCTCACACAAAGGTCAGTGATGTATGTATGTATGTATGTATCTGACAATAAATTACAAAGATTTTTGTCCTGATAACCCACAGTACTTCCCCATCATGTATTAAGAGAAAGAATGCAATGTATCATAAAAATAGAGCACTATTCAATCTTATTAAAATTACACTTGTTTATCCCCTCAATCCTCCCTGAATGTTAGATAGTGTATCATATAGAAATCTATAATTTTAATTAGATTGGAGCAACAGTGTACACAACACTACATTTTGAAAAACATATGTATTCGCTCAGATTTCTAAAAACTGTGAATGCATGAAGAACAAGATATCTGTGAGCCAATGCTCACTAGCAATACCCCCGCTCTGATGTGGATATACAAAATAAGCAAAGTCGACAGTTACAAAAATAGATCCCACCAAATAGCATGCCTAAACAAAGAGTGTGTTTAAATTTCAAGCACCTGCAATAAATAGTTGCTGAGAAAATTTTGACGAAAATTTGATTGAAAATTTAGGTTAAAAATAAACGAAGTCATCATTTAACAGGAAGTTGACATACGATTGGTACAAAAATGGATCCCACCATATGGCATGCCTAAACAAAGAGTGTGTTAAAATTTCAAGCACCTGGGATTAATGGTTGCTGAGAAAAATGTGACAGAAATTTTTGTTACAGATAGACAGACAGACACACAAGGGTAAAACAGTATACCCACTTCTCCTTAGGAGCGGGGGTATATCTAGAATGACACTCATATACATAACAGAATTATGTACAAACACAGAACCAGTCTAATTAAAATTAAAACCTCCATGCATCCACTCCCCAGTTTTCAATATGGCATGTGGAAGATTTGCTTTCTGATTAGCTGCATGAAAGGTGAACACATATTTTGATTGGCTTGTTACAAACAAGATAATGTATTCAGTTTGAACCTTGACATGACCCATTCATGAAATTGCTGTTAAATCTTCTCGGTGGCAAATTAAAAACCGGAGAGCAGATAGAAGTTGTAATTTTAATAGGAATTGAAACTGACCACTAGAATGGCTACAGAGATTCCAAGGACAGATCCACCCAGGACGTCACTCCAGTGGTGCATGTAGTCAGAGATCCTGGAGATGGAGGTGTAGTAGGCTATGATAAACACCAGAATCTGTATCACTGGCCTCAACAGCCAGCATTTCCTCCATCGCATTCTGTTCTGTAGATACATCTAAAGAACAAATAGTCACCAATCATGATTCTTATGATGACCAGGTATCATAAGGGGTTGTAGTACCGTTGTACTTTCAAATATGTGGCCCAAGGGTCACATAAGTATATAGTCCTGACATGATATTTGGTATAATACAGCCCTGTCAGGATACAGAGTATAATACAGTCCTGTCAGGATACTTAGTATCATACAGCCCTGTAAGGATACTAAGCATAATACAGCCCTCTCAGGCTACTTAGTATCATACAGCCCTGTAAGGATACTAAGCATAATATAACCCTGTCAGGATACTTAGTATCATACAGCCCTGTAAGGATACTAAGCATAATACAGCCCTGTCTGGATACTGAGTGTACTAGAGTAATATACTGAGTATAATACAGCCCTGTAAGGAAACTGAGTATGATACAGCCATGTAAGGATACTGAGTATAATATTCTGAGTACAATACAGCCCTGTAAGGATACTGAGCATAATACAGCCCTGTCAATATACTGAGTATAAATACAGTCCTGCCAGGATACTAAGCATAATACAGCCCTGTCAGAATACAGAGAATAATATACTGAGCATGATACAGCCCTGTCAGGATACTAAGCATAATACAGCTCTGTCAGGATACTAAGCATAATACAACCCTGTCTGGATACTAAGCATAATACAGCTCTGTCAATATATTGAGTATAAAAACAGCCTTGTCAGGATACTAAGCATAATACAGCCTTGTCAGGATACTAAGCATAATACAGCCCTATCAGGATACATAGTATCATACAGCCCTGTCAGGATACATAGTATCATACAGCCCTGTCAGGATACTACCATAACACAGCCCTGTCAATATACTAAGTATAAATACAGCCCTTTAAAGATCCCTAAAATGGCAGTTCTGTCAAGTGCATTACCTAATTAGTGTTCATGCAGGTAAAGAAAAATGCTTGGTTAGGAAAACGGATTTGAAAAGTACATGTACTGATGATAACTTACAAATTATGTAACAGTTTTGGGAGGTATTAACCTAGTAGGTATGTCTGGTTCATAATATAACTTCAGTTCTAAAGGTAATACTATATAAATTAATTTCTTCAAAATACTTTCTGTTTCTCTTCCCCTAGAGATACTATACACTATATATGATCAAGATTGGCCATACAGGTAGCATACTTTATGAGAAGCTGAAAATGTTCATAAGTTTACAACACGTTGCACAATGTACCGTTTATGACTGACAAAAACATATAGCAATTGGTCACTGATTGACTTAAGTGACATCATTACCAAATCAATTACAATATCTTTTTTAATACATGTACATGTACATCAAAACAAATTACAAGTACTAATTGTGGCAATCTAAATGGCCGTGGGTCTAAATGATATGCTAGCTACTCCATGTACCAGTACATTGTATGAGACTACATCAAATTTCATAATTTTTAATATATATATGGATGATTTAATTGGCATGCAGGTTTGGTTTTAGTATACTTACAACAACAAAGAACATGCAATACATTGTAATGGAACTGTGGCCTGACGGAAAAGACAATCTACAGAAGAAATTGTAACTTACATATAATACATATTGTGTAAGTTATGACCAAATAAGCAACACTATATAAGCTTGATTTATCAAAAATAACATTACTGATACACAGACAGACAAACAAACTTAAGATGCACTAAAATTGAATTTTCATTCTGTCATTATATTGACATATGAATGATTGATGTATTTCAGACAATTACCTTGCTTCATTGATAGCTTCCAAATCTGTCCCTGTGCACGTAAAGTCTTCTATATAGCCAGTGTTCCAAGTACAGTTCTGGATATTAGGTTTACACACAGTGTAGAAATGAGGTCTCAGTCGCCCTATACTGTACTTAGCTATGTCGGTTAATAGTTGGGTTATAGCTGCACCATAAAAAAAGGAACTCAACGTTCTGTACACGGAGATCACAAACTTTCTTTTAGTCACATCAAGGAAATTTCTTTTGGAGACTGAGAATCTGGAAGCTTCTATTACAAACACCTGTTAATGAATTGAGTTTAAATAATATTATATATACAATCACAACTTTTAGCATTTTAGGACTTGAGAAAAATATTTTAAATATTATATTTTCAATCTTGAACAGTATAAGTCAATGGGTATTGGCTTGCACATTCTAGAATCTACACAATACATACTATAACTTCACTCACAGCTTTTTTATAAATATCAATATTGGTATTTTTGATGCAATGGGTTTTGCATTGGACAGTTAGTATAGGATTTTTTATGACACTCACCCTAATTTCTCAGTTTTTACTATGTTGATTTTTGTATATCCTTCTTGTCTCATTGTTGATTTGGGAGTCGATAAAATTAAAACAATGTTGAGTTTACACTTAATTGGAATACATGCTAAGTAATATATCACAACTTGTAGCATTGTATAAATTTTGAAAAATAATGCTTCTTTTTTTTAAAGCTTTTTTAATCTACATTATACATGTGTATATAGGTTGGTTTCATAGTGTAGTGCAAAATGTACTGTAGCTCTTAAGAGGAAAATTTTAAAACATTTTCCCCTGGCCAATATATTCCAATGTAGAGCTTTGCACCCCTCCTGGGACTTGTGCCACCTTTATAGGAAATTGTTTGCTTTCCCTCTCTTTATTAACAAATGAAAAAGTATATATCTGACTAATGCATTTTTTTTTTAATTATGAGCATTATTGTTTCTTTTTTTTTAAATACAGTTGTTTTTCTAGTCCATTTTTCATTTCATTAAAATTGTTTCAATGAAGATTATTTTTCATAAGTTTGTAAGGGAAAAAAATTAATAATGTCATATACCTACCAACCTAAAGTTTAAATTCTGAGTCATGCGCTGGCAAAACAGTTTTGGATTGAGAGAGAGAGAAAGAGAGAGAGAATAATGTATGTACAGGGAAATATTAACCTCCACTTTATTTTCACCTCTTTTGCCTTCCTTGTCAGTGAGTGAATTTTAGACTGGGCAAAATTTTAATTAGAAGGAATATTTATTTCTAACTGTGTCTAGGCAAATTCAAGACAGGGAGAAACTGTTTGCAAAAAAAAAAATAACCCTGTATATACTATACAGTAATACATGTACTATATTGCCTCGGACAGACATTCTCCTCTTTTTGGGGGAAGGAGGAAGGAAATCAACAACAAAGAACATATTCCAAGATAATTTAAAGGAAACATAAACTTACAAACAACACAGGAAGCAATAAGCCAACAAACGAGGCTGCCCATGTAGGGATAGTGTTGGTCTTGTAGGGGTGTTTAATACTCTCATCATCACAGTAGAACCCTCTGTGGAATGATTTCCCCAAAACAAACAAAATCAAGCTTGGAAGGGCAACTGTAATTTAAGCAATGAACTTCTGAAAGTTCAAGCACACAAATATACAATGTACATGTAAACCGAATTGCTGTGATTTTTATAGTTAAGTAACTAAATAAATTACCGGTTTATTAGAGTTTTTGCATTTAATAATTTTAATAACTCAAATGTCATGATATTATATATACACCATTACATTGTTTTATGGCATTGATAAACACATTGAAGTTACATGTACATGTATATGCAATAAGTATTTATATACACAGCATATGTAATTAGTACTTTGCTCATGTAATGTACAAATATGAAATTGACTACAAGACAATGAGATAAGCTGCATTAGATATGAATTAAGGTCATATGCTTGTTATAATGTTTACTAATTTAGATAAAAATTATTGAGATATGTGTATCAAGAATCTGCTGTCCCAGTAATGTTCAGTGATCATGTCTGTTGCCTCAGGGATTGACAATAAATCAAATGTTACGAGGTCAAACGTAAATAGGAAATACTCATGCAGCCCTACCCGCACAAACAGTTAATCCCCTGTTCTGTCAATGGGGAAGTGTTTCTTGTGTTGTTTCAAATCCTGTTATTTGATCAGTTTATCATATAATTATCAAAAGATTTTAAACATTTCTTTCAATTTAAGTTTTAGAAACAATGTAAACAAAATCACATTAATTTCAATTTTTCAAGAGCTTGTTCATTTTAACGAGTAACAGACATAATTTACGGGGTTGAATTTAATCATAACCCCAAGTCAATAAGCTTTAAACAGTTTCCTCATTCGTGTATATTGAGTTTATTTTAGCATGACAATTGTTTTGCTGTTTTAAAGTTCGTTGTCAATTTATTGCATCTTGCAAAATACACTGATAATAAATTCTTTAAAAAACTTAACAAACCTATTAGAATGCAGACTGCATCGCTAACAGCCCTGAACACTATTTTCCGTTCCATGGCGATCTCTAAAGAGATTCAGTCCAGCTTCCAAGCAAACTGGGCACCATCAACAATATATTCAACACCGACCTTGTGTACTCTTGACCATCCCGGAGAAGTGCAAGTTACAGTCACATGATCTTACTTCCGGTGAAAGTGAAAGTTGAGAAATGTCAACAAACGACAGCAAATTGCGCGACAGGTGTATATTTTGTAAGATTGCAAATTTACAGGACTCTGAAACAAGAATACTGTATCAGGTACTGATAAATTACATGTTGAATTAGCTACACACTCAGAACTCAGTCTTCGGAAACCTGTGGTTTACTTTTATACCATTGATATAGCTTTAGACCTGTAGACTATAGGGTGTGATTACTGTAAGTGTATCTTATCTGTGACCCTTTTAACGCAATGCACGTCCTTTTTTTATTTTAATGTACGTATCCTCATCTGGAGCATAGTCATTCGCTGACATAAAGTTGAAAATCCCATGGGGAAAGGTATTGTGATTAAAAATTGGATGAAAATAATGTCCTTTTGAAAGTCACAAGTGAGTATTGTAACCAATGGTGCACTGTAGGATGGAATTCCAAGGTGAATAATAAATTAGCCCTCTAAACTTTGGCTTAAAAGTTGTAGAAATTGTGGTGGTATCATCGTGCTGTTCCAGTGGGCTGTAAGGGGATGAATGGTATGTATATGATGTCATTGACAATGTGAAATAACACAGTATATAATGAGCCCTACAGGTGCATTTGCTCCATCGTGTTGGGGACACTGCTTTCACATCTATGTTTATAGTTATGATGAAATGAGTTACCCTTTGGTTAGACTCTTTTTACAGATAGGTAGTAGTAGTAGTAGTAGTCTGTGGCAGCATGTTCCACTTGGGGACAAACTAGCTGCAGGTCTGTATCTCCCAGTCTGAAAAAAAAAAATTTGGATGGAAAGACCTTGGAGCTACAGTGCTCCCCATAGTAAAAACCTGCAGCTAGGGACAAACAAGCTGACTTTTAGCTGAGCTCTTTTATTTTCCTATGGCAACTCATGGCAATGTACTACTAGTATTTCACATTCATTGGCCATTAGCACAATACTGCCACAAAGTTATTGGCACAGTGCATAGAATGTCTTTAAGCATTAGTAGCTGGCATCAATAAAGTAAATCTCGATCATGAGAATCACAGCCAAAATCAAAGATAGTAGTGATACACTATTAAATACTCTGTAAATTGTCAGCACATGACAGGTAGACATATTTACTTTTTTTTAAACATTGATCATGCATATTGATATAAAGTTGTTATATGTGTTCCTTCATACAATCAACACTTGTTGCCATTTCAAATTTTGTGTACTCTCTCTCTCTCTCTCTCTCTCTCAATTCATTTTTGCAGAATC
This sequence comes from Magallana nippona, assembly GCA_033439105.1. NCBI lineage: Eukaryota > Metazoa > Mollusca > Bivalvia > Ostreida > Ostreidae > Magallana > Magallana nippona. The sequence goes on from CM065925.1 coordinate 8,894,635, forward strand.
ATTGGGTAGGCAGGGTGTAAAATTAGCACTTAAAATAGGGAATGATTTGAAGTAACTTTTTAACATGTGAAAAAAATTCAATAATGTGCTGCTCATGCTTAAGGTTTTAGTAGCAATGTGGTTAAGCAACAAACTACTTATGCAAACCAGCTTTTACTCTAATGTTTACAAGTACTTAGCAATATATAGTGTACTAGAGCACAACCTAATATCATAATACCAGTAAAAGGTGAAAAATTGCAATTTATCTCAGACTCATATTGAATGTTTGTTGAGATTTTTAAATAATTACAGTAATACTGTACAAGTTCACACAATATCTGACACTTTTCAGAATGAGGAGTTTGTGGCATTTCGAGACATCAGACCAGCAGCTGATCACCATTACCTAGTCGTAACAAAACAGCACATCAAAGACCCCACACTTCTAAAGGGAGACGACTTGGAACTTTGTAAGATTAATCTATACAGCCATCAAATTTTGTGTGATACTGTAGTAGAATTTGGGATGTGACTACTGTGAACTTAGTATTTTACACTTGTAATGAAGCTTTTCTTGTGGATATTGATGGCATCAAGCCTGCTGTTCAGTGTATGAAAACATGATTACTTTAGTATTCCATTTATTGCAGTGTTGAAATTATTACATTGGACACAAACACTTGTGACATTCAATATTTCATGATATATTTGAATTATAGCATCTCAGAATTCTCAAATGCCAATATCCCAAATGCCATGATTTATCAAAGTGAGTTTAACGTCCCAATCACTCTTTATTTATTCTTCAGCCTCTGTATCTTGAATCCCTTGATATCTTGAAATTTTTGATTGTGCCCATATTGATTGAAATTTTAAAAAGTTTGACAGTAATAAAATCAAAGAGGGTCTATAAGGGATTTTATCTGTATTTACAAAACTAAATTTATATTTTGTATTTGAGTATATGACTTAGTGTCCTATGTTTATTTTTGTTTACCAGGTAGTTTATTCTATAGTGCTATAATACTTCGTCATACTTTTGTTGTCGTGGTATAAATAGAAAAGATCTAACCTGGCTCTTGATTTTGATGTTTTACAGTGGAGCGACTTGTTGCTACAGGAGAGACTGTATTGAAGAATGCTGGAGGGAAGAGTGAAGGAGCCAGGTAAGCTTACTGATTGACCTATTTGGACAGGTAATAACCTTACCTGTGGTCATCCTTTACCAGAACAGGTGCCGTAATCTCCATAAGTTGCCAGTTATAGCTCCTTGTTTTGTAATACATGTACATATAGGTCAAACACAGCTCCCCTCCAAAAAAGGTCTCTTTCCTTTTATTATAGAGTTAAAATGGATGGTGCTTACTTAAATGATGAAATAAATTGATAAACAATCAGTGTTAGTTATGCGCTTAGATATTTATTTGACAATGTGATAGTTTTATGTAGATTATCATTAATGTTTGTAGTCCAAATTATCTGACGTTTTCCTGGCTTTCAGGAAAACGTTTTCCAGGAAAGTAAAGTATCAAAATCATTAAAAAATCAAAGGAAAACGCCAGATATTTCGGACTCTAATGTTAGGGTCAGCTAACAGGGTGATATTGCAGAAGTTAGAAAAAAAACCTGATTTTTTTTTTTGTTTTACAAAATACTAACATACAGACTGAAAAAAAATCAGTTTCTCTAGCTAATTTGATGATAGATATATTACAAAGAAATACTGGATCATGAATAATCAGGAAACAATTGCATGCTTCTCAATTCTCCAAGTAAGAGAATACATGTAGATCTAACATGTAGGGAGTCACCACTGGGATCCTACCTGAAATAAAATTGAATAACTTTGACTAGTGTCAATACATAAAAGCACAGACTTTAATCAACATTGACAGGGGCAATGCTTTGCCAATGCATAACATCCAAATACCTTGGCAAAAGCCAATATACATGTAACACTATAAGCAAGTGCAAACCCTCTTGACGTTTTTAAGGATTTTAATATCTGGTTTTGCGCCCTTTGTTGTCTTTGGCACCTTCCATGTCCCTCTCCAGGAAACTAACAAGTGAACTGTAATAATCTTTAACTCTAGATCAGCTCTCGGCTCAAGCATTGTTATTTCGCGGGATTGTTTCTTTCTGAATGCATTCCAGTAGTCATGGCTTGCTTGTTTAGATTTCTGAGTTATCTTTCTTTTCTTACGCGTTAGGGAAAGCACAGAAATGTTATCGATGAGGTGGTATGGACTACCTTGAGAAATCAATATGGATGAATTTCAAAGTAAATCATATTCAAAATATATTCACCGTTTTAAAATGTTCAAATTGTACAGTATATGACCATAAATGCATTTGAAAATATCCTTTAAAGGTTCAAATTTGTACAAGCGCCAGCGGGTTTCAAACTTATGACTTGCAGATCACTGATTGACACGTAAACTTATTGCGCTATGACGGGGGACATCAATATTGTAAAAAAAAAAAACTATAAAAAAATTATTGTTCATTTCGAAAAGAGTACTACACAATATAGAGGTGCCCTATACTTTCTCAGGCATTTAAAAAAGAAATGAATATATGTTAACGAGATTTATAAAAAGTCGCTTTAACAAAATTAAACTTTAAAGGTCGAAATAACAACATTAAAAGTCGTTATTACGACATAAAAAGTAGTTGCTACAACCTTCAGAAGTCGATGAACGAGATGGAAAGACTCTATTCTTTTAACAACGACTTTTATCTCGTAATTCTTCTTTCTTAAGTGATGAATGAACTTTTATCTCGTGATAACGACTTACTATCCGCCGTAACGACTTTAAATAGTATAATAAATATAACGACTATTTATCTTATTATACCTCAATATGATTATTCTATATAACGCGACATTTGATTGGTTCTAGACAATCACGTTTCAGGGCAATAAAACTTCATATTTCCCTGTCATCGTCATACATGTATTTTTCATCATATCTCACCCCCAAAATCATATTTACTGAGGGCAACGCCCGATGTAAGTATGATTTTCACCGGGGGAATAAATCCTCATATTTCCCTCACATCATGCAATAAATGTATATTGTTAAAATGTGCTAGTATCTCATTCAAAAGTCATAAAACGACTTTTTTTTTTAATTTCGTAATAACGACGATAATTTACATGTATTACAACCTCTTATCTCAAATTTACTATTTGACTTCACTAGGCTTTTGTGCATATCTGGCCTCTATTAATCAAATTGTGATTTTTTGAGGGGTTTTGCAAGAAAACCTTGTGCCTGTCGTCACAAGAAGCAAAGGGTTTAATACCATCAAATCTTGCATCATTCAGGAAAAGTTTTATGTAAATGTTTATACATACATACATTTTTATGCCGATAAATTAAATAATTGGTGTTACACATGTCTTTTTAGTTGATGTTTCAACAAAAGCTCTTTCACGGAAAAAAAAACTCTCTGTCAAAAAAAGCCATGGACATCAGGTTGTTCCTTTTCGTAAAACTTACAGTTAGCTGCTATTGGCTGTCTATTGTCTTTTGCATAAAAATCAAAGCTGTAATAATTTTGAGGATTCTTATTTTTTTAAATAATGACATTTCGGACGTCAGTATTTTGCAATAACATCAACATTTTACGGAATCTGCTACTGTCGTCTAGTCGTTAATTAGTCACACACACGATTTGGTATCAATTGGTGCGTCAGGTCTTCCCAAACGTTCCTGTAAGTACAGAAAAGGAGTAAGATTTGACGTAGGACCCTACATATACAGACAAAGGTAACAAATCAAAGCCTACCTGATACTTCCTCGAGATATTAATAATGTAGGTGATAAGGAAACCGAACTGAAAATCACCTTTTTGTAATCTAATCTATAAATGTGACTTCATTTCATTGTGTAATTGGATGGGCTTATGACAAATTTATGTTAAAGTGTTGTCACTTGTATTGATTTTTTGTCCTCGGTCGCCGATGGGAGAGAGAGAGAGAGAGAGAGAGAGAGAGAGAGAGAGAGAGCGAGAGAGAGAGAGAGAGAGAGAGAGAGAGAGAGAGAGGGGGGCGGGAACAACATGCTTTAAGGTGACACCCAACCAGCCTCTTGTGCGAGTTCACGGACTTGCTCTATTTCTGTCTGTGTTTAAAATTTTGTACATTTAATACAAATTAAAGTTTACGACAAATTGAGAGAGAGAGAGAGAGAGAGAGAGAGAGAGAGAGAGAGCGTATCCAGTAAATGCAACATCAAAGCAAAAACAGTAGTTGTCGATGGTCTTAGATATTGTCTTTATCAGTTAGTTTCCTTTCCCTATATACAGCTGATATACAAAAAGACCCTGACAACTTGAAACTTGGTGGCATACGCTGCATAAAGATTGATAAGGAAAACTCAAAAAGTTAGATAGCGTTATTCTAGAGCACACAATAAACATAAGGCTTTCCACCAACGTCTCTTAGCTTATGACAGCTTGTACACAACGTTTCTTAAGCGCGGTCGACCTCTGTAGAACATGATCATAACGGCGTTTAAACTTACGCAGAGCTCGCAAGGGTTAAGCTTCTTTTGATTCCAAGCTCTTGTGAAGAAGCAAGCTTAGCCCTTATGGTAGAACCCATGAAAGACGTGTTTGAGCGCATTTTGATGTTGGACTTTTCAACTTGAAGTCGTTATTGCATGATCCCATCTTCTTATCTGTACCAAGTATTAAAAAAAAATTAAAAATTTTTATAATTGAACCACAGAAAATCTAAAATCTATGTAAATTACTACATTGTAATATGTTTAGTGCTTTCAGTAAAAGATTAAAGTTATCTTGTGTTGAAAATTTTGTTTACGAAAAGTTTGGTTCGCAATGAAACCATTTTGGTTCGCAATGAAATTATTTATTAAAATGAAATAAACTTATTCAAAAGAAATAAAAGATATCTCTTTTGAATTTAAATTGTAAACTGAATTAAAACTGTAAATGCTGATTATTTGGAAATGTAATGTCGGCGTAATGATTCTTTTCTTTTCTTTTTTTGTAGCGATGTAACGTAGCTTGCGATTATATTTTAACACACTAGTAATTGATCCGACCAATCAAACTGCGCGTTACAATTCAGTTTTTTTGACAAATAGCTGAGCTTAGTATTAAAACGATTTAGAAAGAAAAAATAATTAATTGGTTGTTGTGATATCGAGTTTTTGAAGGCTGGATATTATTGTTCTAAGATTGTGGCCCATTAATGATTCAAATAACGATGTTTCTATTTTATTTTTGGTGTTCACTGGCAAAACACAGCATTTTTCTGTGAAGGAATTATCAATTCCAAGATTCCCCTTGCTTACTACGTTAAGTCTCTGAACTCTAAACTCTGAACTCAAGATTGAAAAAAGGGAATGAAATATCAAAGAACAATTTGAAATACGCGGAAGAGATGGCATAAATTACTGGAGAGGAGACTTGCAGCTTGTGTAAAGGTGTCGTTTGTGGTAGGTCTGTGGCGAAACCGACAATCAAAGCAACAAAAATCACACCCAACAGTCACAGCATGGCTTCGTCAGACTGATTGACAAAATGACAAAACGTTTGTGACGTGAACTCGAGGGTTCACTGGTGCTGGTTGTTGTTGATTGACTGAATGTTTGCTGCTTACACCTGAGTAGAAGTCGATTGTTTAAACTACTTGATGCGGTCTTTTGTTGATTAAATTTTCATACAAATTGAAACAGTTAAAAATTTCACCAAATTGCACTCTCAGAACTGGTATAAATTTTGTTTAAAAAAGAAATACCTTTTTTTTGGGGGGGGGGGGAGGGTACAAAGCACGTATTTTGTAGAAGTGAAAACATTATAATATTGATGAATAGACAGACGAGTAGACACTCCGACACTTTTTTTTTCAAATGGTGATCAATTATATACTTAAAGTTCAGATTGATTGAATTGAATTTTATGTCACATCTGGATTACATAAGTAACAGGCAGACACTTCCACCAAGAAACGTATGAATGTGCATTTATATTATCCAACAATATCTAGTCTACGCCAATTACCAGAATATATTAAACTCCGTACTTAATGAACGGAAAGCAACATCCATTAAAATTTTATATTTGTAGAATTGTTAATTTAATTTTTTTCTGTATTTGGTTTCAGACTGCAAGTTATAAATTCACTTAATTCAAGTACATACATATATATTCAATAATTTAAATGAATTTTACGTATATTTCATTTACATAAAATTCATTAATTTTAATATAATTTATTATATAGGACAATGTTTCTTGTGAAGTTTGCACTAACGAACAAAAAGCTTTAAAAAAATCTATTCCAAAATTCAAAGATCGACCCTAAATCTTTTTTGTTATTGAAAATAAAACAAATTAAACACGAGTGGATATGAAATTCAGACAACTAATAACTCATAGATATACAGTTCCTAATCTTAACGTCAGATCTGTCTTCAGCTGATCTATTCTAAATTTATTTGCTACACCGTTACAAGGTCGACACTACATTGTGTAGCCCTAAAATGGTTCTCATGCACTGATCTGATCCGTTCCTCTGTGTTTACTATAAAGACTAGTTCTTGACATGCGAACGTGAGGCTGAAACTCAAAACAAGTTATAACAAGAAGATATAGATGTTTTCTTTCAAGTTGCCATATTGTAATTTTTGTATTGACACCCGGTTATCTTATTGCAAATTTTGTATTTACACCAAATAAATTGAAAATTTACAATGAAACACCCGAGAAACATATTCGATAAAATCTTTTCAACTGTGTCAATGTTTATATCAATATTGATATAACTGCACAAAAGCAAAAATAAAAAAAATGAAATAAAAAAACAAAACCAACAAGCAAAACAAAAACATTAGTAGGTCACGATGACCTACTTATTGCAATTTTACATAATTTATAATCACAGGTCTTCTTTCTTGAAATCAAACCTTCCAATAGCTCCTTCAAACTGATGGTGATGTTTTGATGTTGTGATGTTTTAGTGACTTTGTCAGTTTTACAAAAAAATCAGAATAGCGTTTCTAGTCCCGTGTGCCTCTGTTTTCTATGTACAGATATAGTAAAAAGGCCTATTGCCAAAACAACTGGGAAAACTCTCCTGACTTCCCGCCTGTTTAAATGTTCCTGCCTTTCATTCTTTTCATTCCATTTTGATTGCACATTTTTAAAGTTTACCTTTGAATGTGAATGTATATCTTAATTGTTATTTTAAATAGTTTTGCGACTTTTGATTGGTTGTAAATTGGCTTCTATATCCGTACACATGTCGCCAGTCGTTCATAAAAATATTCGTATGTATCTTTTTAACTGCTTCCTTCCTACTCCTCACTCTTCTTTGTGTCTATACAGAGGGGACAATGGGAACATAGCAGCAAGGTTAAACACGTACTGTGTGTGACAATAAGATAGATGATAATGCGGAAGTCTTGGGGGAAAAAATCAGGAATGCCGGAAGTATGAGATGAAATCAAACAATCTCTTCAAACATCATTGCATTGCTCAATGAAATAGATATAAATATTGTCACCAGCTATGGTAATTTTGAAGAAACTGACGTTTAAACGTAAATTTGTGTTGATTTATGTTTAGATCCCAAAATATCATCCTCATTATGAAGGAGGCCATTGACTGTTCGTTATATACATCAAACAACAAGTTAGAAGAAATTATCGGTCAGTAATCATATATTGTACATTTACCTTGACGGGAAACCCATTGAACTTTTTATTTCTTTAGTCACTTCATTAAAATTTGACATTTTGGTGTTTATGCACAAGTAACTTTTGATGAAAACTCATCATAGGCTTTTCCAGTTTACTACACGTATACGGCGAAGTACTAGAACTTGTGCATACAAGCCCCACTAAATATTAAGAATTTGTAATCTCGAGCTCATGAATATATAAATCACTTTGATTTACGTTTTGTCATTTAAATTAAAATTCTATAGGGATCTGACATTGACTTTTAAATTTAACAAAGTAACTTTTAAAGTATTTTGCTATTAGCGTACTGTTTTGCAGAATCACGGGCTTATGTTTACCCTTTGTACAGGAGATATAAACAAATTCTAGCTAGTCGCATGTATCAATAGTTATTGCTCTTTACCCTGATACACATGAACGTTGAATATTCTACAAATGTACAAAATCTAATCAAGGAAACTACAGTATTGGTGGTTGGGAAGGGACGTCAAGGCCAAACTGTATGTAAACAGTATTTAGTGAGTTGTTCGAAGATAAAACGTAAAAGGTGAACAATTTCTGTAAATCTGTTGATTTTCATACGATTTGATATTCCGAATTGTCACCATTATGTAATAAACGATAAGACCACTGTTAGTTTTGCTAAAGAATGGTTTATAAGATTGAATTGAAAAAAAAAACACATTTCACGAATTTTTGAAATGTTAATTAGAATTCGCTGTCGATTTGATTGTTTCAAACACGCGGAAGACGAAATAGAAATAAATTTTAGTCAAGTATATACAAGCATAATTATATGTGTGTGTTATAGATGCTTTGATTTTAGGGGGTTTTTTTTGCATTTTTTATTTCAAACCTTCATGTTGAGTGACAATGTATGAAAACATAAGGATGAATGTGTCTCAGCTCAATGTTTCTTCTGGGCGGTACTATTTAAAACATTAAAATGATGTTGAAGTTGTAAAACTTCTCTGTCGATAGAAATATATGTCTTGTCTTTTCGTAGGCTCGTTCGTCGAATTGAAACAAAATTAATGACTTCTTGTTCAGATCCACTGGGTCAATTTCAAGAAAACTTTGCACTAAACATTCTTGGTTTAAGGGTTTTATGTTTGATTGACTGAAAGGTCAGAACTTTTTCAGTGGGGGATAATTAGGGAATAATAAAATAAGGAACTTTTACATAATAAGTATTCTTAAATACATGTATAATAATTCAAGTTTGTAAAATCCATGCCTCTTGGGCTAGGAAGAGGTCCGACCATGAGTTTTAAATTCATCTTAGAAATGAAGTGAAAAAGTTAAATTATAAAAATCCTATATCTTGTTTTATTATTCTAAAAGCAAACCAACACAAATAAAAACAGAATTTGCAAAACAATGAACAATGAACAATGAAGTCAGAAAAGGGACTAAAGAGTGTTGGTTTTTTACATATAAAATTCATAGCATACCCCAGAGAGTCATAGGCACCCAGGTGTATTCTGCATAGCAACAAACGTAAAATATGAAGCTATAATATGTTTTTAGATATGAAACAATATTAGGCAAAAAGGAGAGCATTTACAATTTATCCTTACCAAACACCTTTTTGGTCAGAGAGGTTCTCTATTGGGGTAGGGGAAATTTTACATGGAAATAAATGGACAACAATTGACAATATAGACCGTTATTTCTCAAATTAAAAAGGAAGCAATCTAGACGTTTGGAATTCTTAAAGTTTGTCAATATCCTAACTCCTGGGATCAGAAAGGGGTCACAATGTGGGGAATGGAAATTATAACATTGAAATCTTTGGAAAAAAAATAAGGCTAAAAATTGTGAAAATGATATGCTTGAAAGTTAGTGAGACGTTTTAAGTAAATGCTAACCGTGAAATGTTTGGGTCAGAAGGGACCATATTGGAATTCATCATGGAAATATGTAATCGTTTATCTAGAAATCGTCTTCTGAATCTTAAACATCTAAAGGTAACGTTGTAACACAGCGGAACAGTGTTTCTAATTATTGAACATATAACTATAGTCTTAGATCCATTTTAACAAGAACTTGGACTTTCGGTAGGATGTAACTATCTATTTCTTGCACCAAAACAAGTTAAAAATGACGCTGGTTTCGAGTGAAATATGCATAGATTGCGTAGACTTAGCTCAAAAGCCAGAAAAATCTTGTTGATTTCAAAGAGCCATGGCTGAGTGGCCAGCAATGAAATAGACAGGCCTACGTCACATTGCTGTTTGACACAACTACTCAAAGTCCAAGCTCTTATTAAAATGGTTCTACATCTGACATGACATTGTTAAATATTGTAGATTGTTGCACCACAGCTTACCGGTATAACTAAAGTTGATTACAGTGTAACAAATAAAATAAGTTTGAAATTTCGACAAAACTGATCATTATTTGAAATTGCAACACAACTTAACAAGGTGTAACATTGGAATACAAATGAACGAACTCATTTTAACAATGCAACGAAAATAAGCTGAATGTACCATTAATGACCACAGCTGAACAGTGCAATTCCAATATTTATTTAACAGCGCAGTGCAAAACAACTACAGTGTAAAGTAACGAGTATTATTTCATTTCATCGTAGAACAATCTTTTTTTTTTTATTATTTAGATTGTCACATTTCAACCGACCATTTTGTAAAATTGTCAATAATTGGTCCTTTCCTCATTTAGATTTGATAAATAACAATATGACTTGCATCATATTTTTAATGAGCAGACATTGTCTTTTATACTCACAATTAAATGCATATCGCATGCTATTCGTCTTACATAATGCACATTTCGAAACCAAATAAGGAAATCAACAAACTTATGGTCGTTCAAAATTTCTGAAAAAAATTTCATGAGCGGTCGTCTTAGTACTTCGACGTGCAATACGATTAACTGTGGTCAACCAATGGAAGTGATTGTGTCATGACGAACAACGACACACAGCGGCCGACATTATTATAACCATGGCGACGGGATTACCTGGCAACTGGTTTTATATCCATTAGGAATGATTAGTTCTGTAATGTTCACGGAAGTGGACCAAGTACACGGTGTAGTACCGCTACCTAATGGTTGCTCTCAGGGGAAATCTGCGGTTGTTGTTCTATTAGAATTTCTCAAAACAGCTAGCTAAAACAAATATGTATGCAGAGACACATCTGCATAGTAGCTGAATTTTCAAAAAAAAAAAAAACGCCCCCAAAAGTGAGTAATTGTTTAATGATCCTTTAGTTCTAAACCGGTAGGAGACCATATAATTTTGCAAAATGATATTATAAAAAATCGCATACAGTAAAAGAAGTTAAGGGAACAAGATAATTGGTTTAATCGTAAAATTGATGTCTTTCATCAAATCTTATCTCTTAAGTCAGTTTGAATATTTTACCAAATACGAAGAAAAAAAAAGTATTGCCTCAGGTTTTGGTGGTATCGAACCCTCAACCTGAAATGTTGCGATTTCATAAAGTTAAATATTGCTCATGTTTGGAATGGAAACCGGTTTCCCTGTCTAATAGTAGCCTTAACATATACGATTTAGTACTTTGAAAATCTTTGAATATGGGTATTTCTGTCATTTTTAGACATTTACAGACATCTATCGCATCAATTTTTAATGAATATCAGGATTTTGATGCAAAAGTATTTAAAAAAACACGTCTTCTTTGCATGTACAAAAACCTGGAACTTCGACAACTCTTTAGCTTGATAAAAAAAAATATTTTTATCTTGTTAAGAAAATGGTGTGGTATATCCGGATAAAGATGTAAAAGTCATCGATTATTCAGCTGAACCAGGAAGAACTTTTTGCCGAGGCAGCGAAAAAAAAAATTTTGTCCAATTTTTTTTTCGGCTACCAGCCGTAAACCAAGTTACCGTCTTTGAAAAAAAAATATACTGTTAATTCCTTCTTTTACGCGCGTACTTGATTCTGCGATTCAGCCGTTTTGCATCAAATCGCGAGAATATTAAATCGCGAAAACCGAATTTTTATCATGGTTCCGTTTAGTTTACATGTGTCTGCAAGATGTACTTTTCGGGATTTTACACGGATATTAATTCCTCGCGTCTAATTAGCAATCTACAGTAAAGAGATTTTGGAATTTTATGATGCATTTTGTATATTTTAGAAAATACTGCAGATCCATATGTTACCCATATCCAGGGTCCAAACGGGTTGATGGTTGATTGTACATGTCGAAATATGTGTCCATTCTCATAATGCGAGACTATAATGTGATCTACATTCCCTCTATTCAATCTGTTTATTGCGTTTTCATATGCAATACGGTGTATATATGTTCTATACACAATTCTTCTAAACAACCTTTACAATGAACTGTTCTATACAATCTGAAAACTGAATTGTTTCTTTTTAAACTTAATGCCGATTTTTTTTCTGTACAATTCGTGTACTAAAGTGTTCTCTGTGCAATCTTTGAACTAAACCTGTTGCACCATCTCCGCACGGGAATGTTCCATCCGCGCCGTGCGCCCTATAATTTTGAATTTTGAATTAAATTAAATGATACCGGTATGACTAATGATCATCAACACATTTGTTATTAAATATTGGCAAGGATGAAAAAAGTTACATCATTTAATATATCTATTGATACCTTTCTTTCGGAAATGTCAATATTTATTTGAGTGTGTAATATATTCAAGTTTTATTAAACTCTGACATTTCTCTTGCTTTTTTATCCCTTCCAGTTAATAAGTTCTTGAATCTTGAAAAGTTCAAGGTTTTTGCGCAGAGAGTTGCCGATATAAGAGTACAAATATCTGTTCTACAGAATGTCTCCCCTATTTTTATATGTTTGGCAAGACATGATAATCTCTGTGTTTTGGTTTTGTTTTTTAAAGAAAAAACCTTGTGTATCTGAAAAGAAAATATCTATGATTTTTTAAGGGTGATAATGAAAATACAACTCACTCTGTGAAAGCTATTATCTCGTGAATATGACAATCGGAAACCAAGAAGAAAGCGTAAAACATGTCGACACCGATACAGAGTAGATGACAGATTATAATTAAAGCATGAAGGACAAAACAGCCAGCAAGATTAGCGTCAATTAACCTCCTTATTTTTTTTTTATACTTTTGTTCTTTAATATGCAAAAATGCAACAGTCGCTACGTAATGCATTAATCAGTTCGTCTGTCGGAAACAAAATTTTTAGTGAAAATATGAAACTGAAAAAAAATCAACGTCAAGTGAAATTTGTATTTCAGTGGAATAATCATTGTGAAATGCGTTTTTATCATTGTTACTTTAAATATCGCCTTTTCTGTGTTACTATATTGTCATTATTGTTTAGCAACGTGTTTAACCAGAATTAAGAGTGAAATTAAGCAAAAAAACAAAAGTTTTGACCTTTAAGTTAAAGAAGTATAGTTGTAAGGTAGAAGATCGTAATTACTATTGAAAATTATTACTTCAACGTTTTCTGGGAGAAACAATAAGATGTAAAAAAAAAAAAAAAAAAAAAAAAAAAAAAAGTTCTCATGAAGATCGTTTATGTCGAGACAGTGTCAAGGTCTATACAATTATATATATCACATGCTAGTAGTGTATGAGTCCTGATTCACGTGTTTTGGACCAGGTGAGACAGCAACCGGAAGCTAGGGCTGTATTGCCCATAGTGCTATATTTCTCTATCTTAGCCTGTCGTCAAGGGGGTGTATTGCCCTCAAATTTAAAATCGCAAATTCCCAATTACCGTCGTATTTTTTTTTATTTTTTTTTTTTTGCTGAAAATTAGATAAGATAATAATTCAAAAATAGCACCCAAAAGTGATATTGATATTGTATTTGAACTATATGCTTTGTTCAAAAGTATAAGTGTTTGCCTTCCAATTTTTTTCTCATTTTGAAGTAAAAATCGGTTGCATCGTAGAATTAGATATGACTTCCTGCGCGACTGCTGTTATTTTTTCTGCTGGTGTGCTGTTCTCGTTTTACTGTTAAATGTTACAAACGTAAACATTTGCCATTTTTTGTTTGGGCAAAACTGAAGTAATATTTTCAATATCCCTATGATTTTCATGATTTATTGATAAACATCAATTTTCATTACACACCTATTTTCTTATACATGTATGTATTCACGCCAAGATTATTATTAGTATCCTATTCGTATTTTCTATTTCCTGTTGATCAATGTCTAAAGACCAAAATCTGAGAACAGGCTTGAGTTGCAAGTTTGTACAATATGTAAATAATCATCGTCTGAACCCACAGGTTTTCTCTCCTGCTTAAAGCGAAAACCCGTGGGTACTGTGACCGTGTAGATTTTATACGGTACTAGGGAATTCTTCTAGAACTGCATCCGTCGTATGCAGTACGAACGGGGTGAGGGAATGATGGCGTAGAAGGTACAAGGTATAAGGTTGAGGCGCGCTGTGGGCCGTAAGGTAAAATGAAGGGTAGGTGTGCCGTATTCCCGAAGGTACACCAATATGCAATTCCAGAGAAATTAAAGCCAATTGATGCAGGATTCCGAATTTATTGGACGAGACTCAACGATGGCAACATTTAAGAATTCAACAGACAGACATGTTACAAACGAGACGGAAATGGCCGGAATTGGCCTCCGAACTCAGACTCTGTGTGAGTCGGACGACTGACCGAGGCTGGCCGCCGTAATCCGGACTAAGGATTGACAATTGAACCTAACTATATATAAGAATCTGAACAATGAGTATAAATTGACATGTCATGACATTAAGTAAGCGGAGTGAAAGGTTCACAGATATAAAATAATTTAAATAAACTCAATGATTCGATGTTCTAGACTGAAAAACAGATAACTGCACAATGTTGTTTTAACAAATTAGCAGTTCTTGAGACATAACACTCTGTCTCTTTGAAATCACATATAGAGTCCGAAAGGTATCAATCACGAATTGAATAAGTAACTTTGTACGAAATAAACTGTGAGAAAATATTACAAAACAGATGTTGAATTTCAAAAGTAAAATCCAAAATATAATTATTAATGAACGGTGATAGTTAGAGTGGAGGAATTGTCACATTGTAAATTTAATGGAAAATCTAAATTTCCAACATGACATTTTTTTTTTCTAATTATAATTCCTTGTTAATTGAAAACGTATTCTTCAAATTCCCTATAGCACCGTACGAATCTACGTGGTCACGGTACCAACAATGATAAACAACTAAAAATGAAAATATTATTTTAGAAGTTTTTTCTTAAGTTATAATAACTTGAAATTTTGACTTAAGAGGGCTTGATGGTTATGACCATTTTAGACTGTATTGATCTCCTTTAAAAGGAGAGCTCTATATAATAAGAAAGGAAACTGCCCAAATTTAAAATGTAAAATATATGAACTTTATCTTTACTGAATAGTAGTTTATAGCTAAAGACATCATATCTAAAAAAAATTAAGGAAGATCTGATGGGTAATTTGTTGACCACCAAGCCTCCTTAAAGTCTAATCTAGTTTATTTTTCATTACTGAAAACAGTGTTTAAGAATTATAACCTCACTGACAAATTATATGGCTTCGTGCATGCATTACACTCTATATGTCTACATAATTTATTGATCGGGATATTACTAATTGATTAGAAATGAAATATTGTGTTTTCTGGTAGATTTGGGTTTCACTGGCCACCCTTTACATCCGTGAAACACCTCCATTTACACGTCATCGCCCCCGTGACGTCAATGACATTTATGTCCAGATTGATATTTCGTGAAGGGTCTTACTGGTATCAACGTCAATTAAAATTTAAAATTCATATTCAAATTTTTTGATATTGATATTCACAAAAAAGTTTTGTAATCTTTTGATATTTTCAGGCTAATTGGATGATAAATCGGTTGAAAAGTATGAGAAACGAAAAAACCGAGATACCGCCAAATAGCAGATCGAGTCTTGAAAATACGTGAGTGCGGGGCCCATCAATCAGACAGGAACAGTTCAATGGATCGTGTGTAACCTTCAGAATGTGTCAACATTTAATACCAAGTTCAATTAGCTTCTAATACCAGTGAAATGTCAGTGTTATTGTCTAAGATTTACGTGATTAAACAAAAATTGCAATCAGAACAAATATTTGATGTCGTTGAGCACTTTTATCACTTTCTGAATGTCAGGTCTGTTCTAACTTTTATGAACGTTTATGAGTGAAAAGATTTAGAAGAGTTCTTCCGTATTTTAGAGACGTGATGGCAAAACCCATTTTTACACCAACTGTTCCTATTTGGCATATGATTCAGTGATTTTAAGATTGACTGATTTGTGTAGTGTTTTATCAAATGCTTTATCACTGATGACTGTTAGAAATAAAGATTTGCGTCTTTGATTTGAGAAATGGGTATCTTAGAGGTTGTACAGTATCTAATATTTAATAAAATTACACCAGTTCACCATATCATATGACATGTTTTTATCTAATTTTTGTGATATTTGCATTCTTGTTTGTCGGCCAAAATAAACATTTATTTTCTGAACTTCAAAAAATATTTAAGATCATATTAGCTACAATACCCCATATGGAAATTACTCGTACTATATTTAAACGACTTTCGACTTTCGTATACACCGTCTTTGTATAAATATTGTAACATCTCTATCGTAGGCTAAAGAAATAGTATAAATAATGCAGTTTTCTATAATACCAAGAATTGCAAATTATCTTGTGAAATAGTAAGCCATCGACATGAATTTTTTTCTGGAATGCAATTGCATGTGTTTGTTCACATTTTAGTTAAATGGAGACCTTTAGACAACCTCTGATAAAACTTTGGATTACAGAAAGGTTTTGATAGGAAATTAGTTCAACAATGCTACCCACCCGCATCAGCAAAGCGACTAGTCATGTACTCTAAACGACACGAAATAAAAACAAAATTTAAAGGTCACAGAAATAAAGTGAAACAAAATAGTGATCAGGGTTTGAAGATGTGATTCTTTGTTTTTTACGATCTACATTTATCATACATAATACATGACTAAGAAAATAATCTTTGTCTCAGTCTATCAACATATTTATTATGGAGGAAACCTTTGCATGTACTTTTCATCAGGGAACATCTATTGTTATATCTGCGTGAGCTTATCTCCATCTTAGGAATAGTTGATTAATAGGGCGATTTCTTAATAAGTGTTGATTCCAGGAAAATATTCCAGGATTATACTACAAACACAGTAGCCCTTTAATGTAGGCAGACATTGCCCTAGTCTCTCGGATCCAGGTCAGCATCGGCCGAGACTGGTCACGCTAAAATAACTACGCCGCCAAAAATCCAGACAAAAGTGCAGATGTAAACGTTAGTTTACAATTTTGGGGGATTTGCAGGTGCTTGCTTTAATGTTTCAAAGGCGTTTTCTTTAAATGTTAGGTAATTTAAGTTTCTTTAATTTTTGACACCAACTTGATGAAATAATACTGGAATTCCCTTGGAATAAGCACCAGAGTTCGTACCTGTCAATGGGTATTTACCAAAAATCCATCAAAGAGAGCGGAATTACACAGGTTAAACGCCCAACCTGATAACATAGTAATTAATTCGTCAATTTGAAAAATGCTTTACTAGAAAATGACCGCAAACGAAACCGTCCCACCTCTGGGGGTACTTGCCGAGGTGCTTGTGTTGTAGATACCCTGTCGCGTGACTAGGGGTCTTCTCTGGGATCAAGTGATGCAGCCTTTTTAATTATTCAAATAAAATTTTTAGTCTATTTGTAATCTACTCTGCGATACTTAAAACAAGACCCATGTTCCAGACATATATACTAGAATGTTTGAGGGTTGGAGTGTTTTTAACAAATAAACGACGCATTTAGATGGTGTATGCATTATTTTTTTTCATTCTTTCATATTTAAAAATGCATAAGACTTAATTAATTGATTAATATTAAAATCGGACCATTCTTAAACCTTTGTTATGTATGAATTCAAAAGATGATTAAACCAAAGTACTTCAACTATTTCCATGGAAACAAAATATATTGCTGTAAGTTCATATTTTTTTTTGTTTTATTCTCATTGTTTTCACAAATATTACTTTATTTTCCTTAAAAGCAAATTGCATAACCAATCTTCAGAAAAAAATATTCAACGAGAACTGTAAGTTTGTTAATTCTGCTGAATGTTTTGGATTTGGCAACTAGTTTATAAAATATAGAAGCCTGGTCAAACTTTTATTCACGTTTTTCTGAAATATTACAGCAATTCTCATTGAAACGGGCCATATTCTTATTTTATAAAAAACTAATCGGTGGAGAAATTAAAATCGATATAAGATTATAATTTAAAGATTCTTTAGAAATATTGAGAGACGCAAAAACTAAAAATGAATTTTGTATGCAAAACATGCACGTACATTGAATCATAACAGTTTTTATCACTTTAAACTGTAATAATGGATTGTCTGCGAAAAATAAAATAAATTAACCAACTAAACTTTAATAAACAAAGAAAATACAAAAGAAGGTTACTGTGAATAGTACATTGTTAGAAATGTAAATTATAAATTTTTATGATAAAAAGGTATTTTATTGTAGTGTGTATACCTTTGATATCTTTGATTGCTAAATATACATGTATATAAATAACTAAAAAGATTCAAGATGGTCACTAAATGGAACCCTTCGATTAACCTTTCTCTTGTGGTGAGATGAACAGCACATGGCAACAAAAAACAGCTTGTTAGCGCTCTGTAAGCTTGTATATTTTGTCATACAATCGTCAGACTTCGTAATTTTGTTTTTTTTTAGCCGTTTACCTTGATATTTATCTTCGTACAAAAATGTATTTTTATAAAGTAATCTATAAAATCAGATTACGTTATAGAATACATCGTCATTGACGGTGATATCATCAAATTAATTCCCTACGGTAAAACGCACGCGACCACAATGTTGATAAGTGAAAGCTTAAAACTTAGTTCAGTCCTTTTTTAGTATGTCATCGTCGTACTCAGTTTTCCTGTATTCTTGCGCGCAGGGCTGTTAACACGTCCAAAATACACAGTGTTCTGAATGTTAGTCAGTTCTGACTGGTCATATTTCTAGGGCGTTTCCCAGTCATGATGAAGGCCAGTAATGATAGAGAACCGAGGGTGTTTGATTGATGTTTCTCTCATCATCGTCATCATTACAGTCTACACTAAAGGAACTTCCGCCAAAACGTCAACCCGAACAGTCAGTGGCTGAACCTAGCGCTACCAGGGGACTGATCAGTCTGCTATCGGCGAACTTGGCCGATGTAAACGCATTTACTGCAATGTTGGTACATAAAAAACTAGACATTTTCGATGTTTTATTGCGAAAGTTATTTTCTGAAACTGCTTATGAATGTTATTTACTTCGATTATATTCTAAAAGGAAATCATATTTGTTGATATTTGTGTGTGAAGCTAAATTTCCTTCCTCTTATTAATCACGACAGTAATTAATATTGAATTATTTATCATTAATGGAAACTATGTAAAATCAAAGCTCAGACCTCCCAACAATATCACCCAAAAGCCACATTTCTTTTCTCGCGCAATTGCATGTCGAAGAACCCTTTTTTTAAATGCCAAAATTTTCTTCAGATTTGATTTTTTATTAAACTTTAAAAAATAAGGAATACAGAAGTATCTTGTATTGAAGCGATATATTCTTTCAAAACGCGTCCTATAAGTTGATTAATGTCGTCACGCTTCGACTGTTGACCACAGTCTTCCTCCCTTTGCCTGTGCCCAGATGACACCGTTATACAGACTGCATATACATTACATACAGATGATGCCATCCGCGCTGTTTGTTTTGTATATACTGTATCGAGATTTATTTTATCTGCCAAAAGGACAGGAACCGCTACTTCGTCAAGCTAAGAATTTGTAAGTGGCTGATTTAATTATGAAGAGACCTACGAAAGATGCTTAAACCAATTAAAGTTTTACACCTGGTCCAGAGACAAACCAGGTCTTACCTGTGCATATACAAAGTAGTCTTGGTTATTTTTTATATGTAGGTGAGCGTACTTAGGAATATAGGTCAGCTGCATTACCTAGTATGCTGACTGTGTAAGGTTAATTGTACTACACGTAAAACAGACATGTATTTATTAATCAATTTCTCATTTTTTTCATTTGAAAATACACGTAAAAACACATTTTTATTAAAACGCGCTTTATTGGAATCATTTATTTATATATTAACCTAAAAAAGTCGTGATCAATAAATAAGTGATTTTAAGTTTCATGTTTTAGTGAAGACATGAAAAGTTTGCCTTAATTCGAAAACCCAAACTATTAATAATGATTCAATCTTATTCCAACACGAATATCTCGTTTTGTCATAAAACATAAAAAAATGTGTGAACATGACCATAATAATACAGAAAATTTTTAAAGAATTTTTATTTTATTTACGGCACGAAGGACATATGTGATACTTTTTACAAAACGGTAACATTTTATTTATTCTCAGAAAAATTCATAGTAATGTTTAATCAACTATAATTAATTTAAGGGGAGTTTTGTTCTTTGTTAGATGTCCTTTGTGGAAAGCAAGGGTTAAAGGAAGTGTCAGGGAAAATTTCCAAAATAGCTAATACTCTAATTTATGACAAAGACACATGCTAATTACGGATAAAAATTAAATTTGATGTACATCTAATACTTGAATTAGCTAATATCGTCAAGAATTTTGATTTTATTTGTTACGAAAACCAGGTGTTTGCTTAATTTTCCTCTCATTGCCTTTCAATTTCAAGGACAAATATACACCAATAGTCTGCGACATAGAAATTTAGGTTACAAAAATTTTTTGTTAATCATAATAGCTGTTCACGTTTAAAAATATGTGTCTGGCACTTTCTATCACAAAGAACGTGCAAGTACAAAAAGATCAACATTCTTCGAAATGCATCTCACCCCAATTAACGTCGTTTCATTTATTCATTTAAAAAGCATTTAGTTATATTAGAGCAAATGTATATATTAACAAAAAACCCTGTGAAGAACATTGTTACCACGTGACTATTCCGTTATGGCATAGAGGCTGAGAGAACAGAGTAGACTCTAGTTAAAACTCCTCTAAAGTAGCTGTTCATCGGAAGTAAACTGTATTTTGGGAGGCCGCTTTTGGTGACTTATCAGTATTAACCCGATGGTTCATGTCAAAACATGCCTTTCTGACACCATCACCCCACCCCCCCCCCCCCCCCCCCTTCGACAGGAGCTGAATTTGTTTTATGAGACGAATAGCAATTTTTCAATATTATCAATATTTCGAAGACATTTGAATTTATTTTATAACAGTTTTAAAAACTGTGATTACACTGTAAAACTAAATCTATGCGAATCAGATTTCCAGTCTGCATATCATTAATCAAGTTTTTGTTATATTTGAATTAATTTTGATAAGTTGGTAAATTCTTTCTATGCCTTCATTTTGAAGTTTAGGGCCCGCATAACCTCATTTTTCCACAAAGTTCACTTTTATTATCAGAGATAGTGTCATTAGCTATTTTTCCAAAAGTCGATTTGAAAAGGTCAAGGTCATTAGGTTCAAATATGCATGCATAACTTTTTTGTGTTGAATTTGTATAGTTATGAAGTCATCGGAACCGTATTTTTTAATCACGATTTTTTAAAATGATTTTTTATTTGCGTAAGTTATTTTGGGGAATTCTAGAAGTTCTTCATAAACTAACCGACATTTTATATATTTTCCTTTGGGGTAAGGGTGAAAAAAGTAAACGAACAAAAAATCATCAGTACAAATGTGATCATTTTATGATTGTTATTTGAAAAATACACTGTAATATCGAGAAAGCTAAAAAAGATGACTCGAACAAATGGTAAAATTTCCAGCTAAAGAGTATCTTATATTATCAATCATATATATCATATATGATTCGGTTTTCTTGAAGTTTCTTTGTATAAAACATACTTACTTTGAACCGATTTTTTCCATAGAGTTTACAACGGTTACTGGTTTGAATTGTATGTGAAGATGAGAGTACATGTGATCCCGGTCAAAACTTCCAGCATTGCTTTGTAGTAGAGATCGCTGATTATTGTGGATAATCAAGTCTATATTAAACGATTAATATTGATAATACAGAAAGTATAGTAATACTTACTACAAAGGTACTATAGGTCTTTTTTAATCAATATTAAATTCTATAAGTCCATTAGGATCAAAGATTTGTGTGAATTTATTTCCGTCTAAATGATAAATAATTATCTATACATTTATAACAATGTTGTTGTTCTTGCTGATGTTGTTGGTTTTTGTGTATCAATATCATCTTTGATTTTTTTTTCTGGAATGGTAGGCCTCGGTTTATTTTGGTTGTCGGGTCAAGGTGAGAATGTCGGTGTACATACACCGAGTAATTTTACTGTACTTCACATGCAAAAGATCATGAAAGTTTTAGAATACACTACTGGAGGGAATTAATCCGTTGTCTATCATGCCAAGGCCGCGCCACATCAAATGTTCATGACTACTTGCAAGATCCTTTGATGTAAAAATCAAAAACATTACGATCTGGGTCACTGGTCGTGGGTTATCAGGTTACTGACCGTAAACAGTGAACTAGGACTACCTAACTTACTATCATACTCAGATTCTTCAACTAGTGGTCCTAATATGACATGTGGTGATAACGAACAGTGTTTAAATTCAAAAGTCCAATGGAAAATTACAAAACAGGAGCAGAGCAAACACGGACCTCTAGAAAATAGAGGTAGGATCAGGTGCCATGGAGGAGTGAGCATCCTCTGCTGACCGGTCAGACCCTCCGTATGCTCTTTATCGTAATCGGGAAAAAAAACTCGGAAAAGTCCGTAGACAATTAAGTGATTAGTTATGGTCTAACTATTAGTATGAAAAAAATATTTCACTCCTACACACAATTACAAACGATTTGATTTCATCGTTATTTTCCATCTTCAACTTTTAAACATTAATCGTTGCTGTTGTTGTTGTTGTTGATGATGTTGTGGAACCGTTGATGTTTTTTTGGTTGTTGCTGACTGGATACCCCAAAAAACAACTTTTAAATCTATTGATAAGTTAATACAGACAAAAGAAATTAAAGCTAAAGAATTTCAATAGTTCAGAATACATGAAGGGGTGTACCAGAAGTAATTTCGCTCTCTCTCGAATTAGGCAGGGCATGCCAGTTTAAGGGCATTTTTATTATATGTGGAATATATGCTTGCAAATGAGTATTCAACAACGCATACTCTAAATTATTAGATAAATTACTGATATGGATACAATTAAAATGGGTAACTTTAGATAGAGCAAGACCCAACCGGAAAACAAAAATCGTAAACAGCCTGCAAACCGAAGTGGCTGTATTTTGGCTGAGTGCTCTTAACCCCAAGTTATTGAATTTTTTTTCTTTTACAAACCTTAAAAAACAGCAAGGTTTCGCACGTGCACTGATTTACAAACCGTGTTAGACCGGCTAGATGGAGGACCACCTTGCTTGTCTGGTTCTTTGTCACGACACTACAGTTGTTTCCATACGCATTGCTTCCTGGAGATGATTTACGATGTCTAGATCTCACCTCCAAAGTTTTAACCAATTGTGTTTTAATAATGAAAGTTGCCAAGCTTTAATTAGACTAAAACATTCTTTTTATTATGGTAGTAATTGGTAGTCAAGCCAAAAAATACATAGCAGGATACCTGCTGCTTTCTGGGTTATAAAGACGACAGTTGTATAATCAAGTTTAAGTGTTCCAAAAATCCACGAGAACGTGGATAATCTGATGTGTTAATTGCCAGTTGCATTTACGCTCTCACTTTTTGCAGAGTATTGCAGCATTACACTACAGTTTTATATTGTTGTTAACTATCAGTTTTGTTAGTTTGTCTATTCACCAACACTTTTATTTATTAAGTAAAGTATTGTTTCACGGCTCATGTTGCTTTTAATGTTAAAATTCATGTTTTCAAAGCCATGCATTTGGTAATAACAATGTTAAACTATTCAACTATCATTGACCTTTCAAATGATAAAGATCCGCTATATGGTTTTTTTTGTCTGCCCGTAATTTATATATGAATAAATACCCCATCTTGGTAGCTGTGAATACCTGCATTTTGTGTCATCACCTAAATAATACGTCCATGACTCTCTTTTGGTGAATTTGGTCATTTTTTGTGGGTTTTTGTATTTAAGTTTTCAATCGGCTACACGATAGTTTAACATATAACTATGTCTGTATATTGTTGAATTTCATTCATCCTTTGTCAGTTTGTCATGCATATATTGCCAAAGAGTACGTATTGCTAATTGATATTTTTTAAGTGATATCAGATTCTATTCAGACATTTTTTTATTTTATTATTGTTGGTGTTGCACAAGCTTCAAAAGAATGATCTGGCAAGAGTTTCAATATCATTCGTTGGTTTTAAGATAAGATTGTCAATGTTCAAATAATAAAATCAAAACTATATAACTCATATAGTGGGTGTGCTCAACAGACAGTGGATTTTAACAAGTCTTTGGTCTTGGAATGGTCAACAAATCCCTGGACTTACAAAAATCTGAATTTTGTTTTACATGACCTTTTCAATGATTGCTAATTTTCCAAACTTTAAATGGTTTTCCATGGGATATCAAAATCTAAGTGAATGAAAACTTATTCCATTTATTCGTGTTTTAGATAACGTCATATGTCATGAAAATAGATTAATTTTTCATTTTCGACACGCTCGTCAGTATGAAATGTTGTTCATGAGTAGAAGCAAATTGTTTGTATAAACGATGCACATTTAGTTGCAGTAATTAGCAGGTGGTGTGAATTGGGGGGTGGTCGGGGGGGAAGGGGGGGGGGGGGTAGGTGATTTGAAGCATATGAAAGTTGTTGTATCTGTTAGTACATCTTTATGATGAATTTCACACATTTTATTAAAACATCTGCACATATTCAATAGATTTTTAGTTTCTAGGAAATTCTGAAAATGTAAAAATTAATAAACAGACACAGGAATTTTCGGAAAAGTACAAAAAAGAAGTAATTGATAAATACCCAACCACCCTCTCTCTCTCTCTCTCTCTCTCTCTCTCTCTCTCTCTCTCTCTCTCTCTCTGAAAAATACCATTAATTACCATCATATAATTAATGTCTGATAATTTGTCGATTTACGACAAAATGTTCTATTTTCGAGGGGAGGGAGTCAATATACATGTAATTTATAATGTCCTTCGAAATTAATTGAAAACACATTATAAGAAAATTTAAAGGTTTCATCATTAAATGGTGATTCATGTACATGTAATTGCATTCATCAGTGCAATATATGGAAAATCCTGGTGATATTTTCATTTAACATGTATATTGTAGAGATATTATGACCAATTTGACGTTTCGAAGAATTATGGTTTGTTCGGGTCTTAAAAACCCAAGGATTAGCTTTACCATTCTATATAATTCAATTCTTAGGACCAGTCGAAAATCGGGGCTTTTTTTTATCTGAACTGTTTTAGGGGAAAAACGATTAAATTTACAAATTGTATATATTTTGATACATATTTCATCCAAATGAGAAAAACATCAGACAGGGTCTCGTGGATCGTAACATCCTAGATTCCGTTTACAATTTTCTAGATTTTGGTCACCCTGTGAATGAATAATATTTGCTTTGAGCAATATATCTCTAGTAACATATTGTTTCTTTCAAATGCTAATACATGTTATTATTAAATTGCAAGTTTATTCACGGAGCTTGTTATCTATTGTGATCATTAAAAGTAAAGAGCTGTATTACCCTTGGGTCATTTAGGCCCTTAGTTTGTGTATGCATTTTAATCAGAACAACTTACATGTAATGGTACCAGACATTTGCTACAGGTTTTTTTTTCATGTCTTTCAGAGTTTACATAATATAAAATTGTGTTGGTACAAATTACAAAATGGCGCATTGATATCATTTTACATGTGTACCTTTAACCTTTCAATAGCTTCATATTCTAAAGAGACACAATCTAGTTCCGTGCCCCAAAAACCAGAAGTCAAGGCTTTAAGTAAAATGTGTAGGGTAATATGTCAAAGAACAGTTAATCAATCAACTGATTTATTTTTTCATAAGTATTTCATTCATTGAAAAGATTAATATGATCATGTGTGTAATAACGTTGACTGTGTAGCTACACCAAAACTTTAATCATCTCCTTCAATTTACATACGGTTATTGCAGCTGATGCATAGTGAAGTTATTTCAAACAACCAGACAGTCAAACAAAAAATGAAAACAAATTTTAATGAAAGCTATTGTAAAATGAGTTGGTTACACTCGCTCTTCAGTTGTTTTATGTTTTACATTTGATTTGAAGTTCGAGATCTATTTTCACACAGAAAACACTTTTTCTAAGAAAACCATGATATTGGTTTAGGTGAGATATCAAGAAAGGTTTAGGGTTCCTTTTTACTAGAAAATGGACATAAGCTCCAGTACGCGTTTATCGGAAAAGTTGTCGCGGAAAAGGCTAGAATTTATTTTTGGAATTGCTTAGCGTTCAATTCGATTTTTTTCTACGAAACTTTGATTCATAGAAAATCAAGAAGTCAAGCAAGAATTATGTTCGTCTATTAAATTTCTTCAATATTACTTTTGTTTCGTGGATTCAGATATCGATATTCTCTTTCAAAGAAACCTTTTTCAAAAACCAGTTTCGACATTATAGGGTTGTTTTCCCTTTCGACCAATTTGATGCTGCAGAAAACATTTTTTTACTATAAAAATAACAAAAACTTGTATAATGCGTTAAATAATAAATTTACCTTTCCAACCTTTCCTTTAGATTCCTGCTTTTATGAGATGTTTGTTCGTTGATTGGTTCTTTTGTTCACAACATGATTGTTTTGTTTTGAAAAATGATTTTAACTTGTGATTTGAAATTTAAAATCATGTTACAATTCACATTCCACGGTATATGGCATTTCAAATGGTGAAAGATTTTCCCATTAACACACAAAACATTTATTTAATTGCTTTGAAAAAATAAAAAGAAACGTACCGCCATTTCTGAGACACTTGTGCGATAATGTAAGATCATTGTCATTAAATTTCAGTCCCTTGAGCCTTGGCTCTAGAATAATCAGATTCATTTTATTAATGCAAATAAAATTCCATCAATTTTAATTTTGGAAAATCGAATTGGTAAATGATGATACACAACAGCTAAGCAAGGAAAATCATTAACATTCATTCTTAAACCAAGGTTTAAATAAATAAAAAACGATATTATATTATCTATGTAATACTAAAGGGAATTCATCAGTATTCCAAAAATGTATTACATGTTTTTCGTATGTACTACAAGCGTTCGTTTTGATTTTTGATGAATGAAAATGTATACTTTAAGTTTTAATAATTCATTTTGAATTCTATTAAAGCAAAGAACGCCTGGTGACGTGTGTTGGAGAAACGTGGCTTTGATCTTCAGTACATATGAAAGCTTGTGTTTGGTGTAACACACAATATACGAATGATAACACTTGACTTCGAATAAAAAAGACCATGTATCGACTGTGTATCGGTATATGACAGTGACAGTTCTGTTGGCATCTCGACAAAATGGAAGTAATAGTTGTATTGAAATATTCCCAAATAATGGTTTTATACTTCGTGTTTGAATTGACATTTTAATGTGCCTTGCCAAGTTTGAAGTATTACGTTCAGATTCGGAATATTTGACTTTTTCACTTGATAGAAAAGTTCTACTTTTAATGACCATTTTGATGAACTGAGAACTTCTAATAGATACAGCAAAAAGTACAAGCTAAAAAATCTTTCATTGTCTATTTATTACTAGAAAGAATTGCAACTTATATTACAGATATTAACTTGAAGATTTAGTCGCCATGCATTATCTTGAATAGTTGTAATATAAATCCCTTAGTAAACATAAACAAGTTTAAGGTTATTTTCAACTCGATCATTTGTTTTGACATTCACGATCATTTGGAGGACAGGATAACGGTTTGTGAGGCAAAAGCATGATTCAATTGACAGAGAAGGTTGTAAGAAGTTCTACGGTCTATACATTATTTAAACGAACAGTCCTACGCCTTGCTGTAAGAAACTCTCGCTCAAAATACTAGAGTCTGTATATTTTGCTGACAGAAAAAAGTAAGATTTTAGAAAAGGTCTTTGATCCACAAGCTGGTGTTGCTAAGGAAACCGTATCAATACCAGGCTTAGAACTCTGAATTAATCAACAGGAAATTCAGATTTTTTAAAAAGGTGTTTTTACTGGATTTGTTACATTTTCAAAATGTCATATTTGCTATCACGGTTATAAATGTAATATACCGAATACAAAGCAAGCAGAGCACAATACTCTTTTGGATAAAAATGATTGACTATTTTTTAATCTGATTAGTTAAAAAACCTAATTTTGAGGAATTATTGGTCGTCGTATGTTATAACTTACTGAATAAAAAATTGGACAACTGCAGCCATCTTGTTAGATTCGCTCCCTTACATTTGACTGTTTATGTTGTCTGTCTTGCTGAATTTCTCTGCTCTGACACATCGTTTCTTTTTCCAAAGTGCGAGGGAGAAGGGGGAGCTTACATCAACCCCACCCACCCCAAATAAAATTAACAGGCTAAAATATAAAATACAAAAAGCTGCTTACTGCAAATGTAAACTTTCCTAATCAGTTTTCAGATTTACTCAGAAAATGTCAAGGGACAGATGTCTTTTCTCTGTTTGTCGTATATAAGATATTAGTCTTTGCCCCCAAAAAGGGTCAGTCACCATCTATACTACAGTCCATGCCCGTTGATCATCATTGTACATATAAAAATTTAAAACACTGCTATTTTCTGTGCCGCAAACTGTTTCGAGGACAAAATCAAGACTTGTCGATAACTCGTATCTGGATTAATTTAGAATTTTTCAAAATTCTATAGGTTGTCCTAAATTATCTTAGGAAAAGACTGATCGTTTGATATCTTTAATGGCAATGTAGAGAAAAAGATTTATAAAAGGAAGGAATGAAATATGACTGATGCAAAAATTAAATTTTAATTTAAGGAGGAATTGAACAGTTCTGTTTTGCGAAATCGCCTTCTTTCGAGAGAAAAAAAAAAACAATGATTTTTTTGCTTTAAATTCACATTTTTCTTTTGATTATTCTATCTTTTTATAATACCGTAAATCTAATGATTTAAACGTAATATATCGTATTGAACTGAATGTCATTAGTTCGATACTAGCTGTGGTTTTCAAAACTTTTACCTTTAATAAATTTCATGGATAGTATAAAAATAATTTCAATTTGAAAAGTTTAGAACAGTAATTACATCATGAAAATGATTTATTTTCGTCTATATTGATATCTCAGGTCACATGCCACCTTAAATCTGATATATCTTAAATGTTTGATTTTAACCTATCAATGAATAAATCATTAAAACCGTGGTAACAACTGAAAGTAATAGCTATTGAGTTGATTGGATTATTAGGTGTACAATGTGTTTCTACCGTTTGTAGTGCTAATAAATGTAACCATGAATGGCTTGTTAAAATATCATATTGCAGCAGGTGCCCCGAGTCATTCACATGTGTTGGGTGTATGAGTACGTGGTCTTTTGTTCTGTAACGTTGTCAAAGAACTCCTCCCCAAACTTCTTAAAGAGGGCGTCACCCCCAACTTAATTCATTGTTATCAGTCAATATATAGAAGGAGTGTTAAGACCATTTCCTATCATCTATATATGTTTAAAAAGAGAAATATATTTACACTAACAGGCAATTTCAATGAACTGCGTACGTCTTAGGCGATGATTCGGCAAAAAACAGTGGAGAGTCTTTATTCATTATTATTCAATGATGTTTGAGAAATCTGGTTTGAACAAAGAAGATGGCTTCGAATGTCACCTATTTTATGGAATAAGCAAACTAATTTTATATGTGTTGCCTAAATCCTCAATAACTATCATGTAAATCTGAACAAGCATTGATGTAGCTGTTTGAATTAAAGCCACCCAATACCAATATACCGCCTTTTCTTCTTTGAAACGAATCCATAATTTTGAATCTGATTTATTCTAAATAGTTTTGAGTTGATCACATAGAATACGAGGGAAGAAACCGAATGGAAGAGCAATTCATTGACAGGTATTTTCCTCGACTGTTTCTTCTCGACAGATTTGTGTGACACGCTGTGGGCAGTTTTGTTCAAATCTACATACATGTAGTTAGCACTGCTAAGTGGTCTAAATATCAAAATCTAATATTACCAAAATGCCTAAAGAAAGAAATGTAAGACAGGACATATGGTATAATAGATTGATTTTTTGGCGAACACGCTTGGCCTTCGGGTACTGTAGGAGTTCTAAAATTCACTATGTCATGGAAATGCAAATTCCAAATTGGCTTCCAAGGTCAGTTTCTCTTTATGATCATCCGTGACCACTCGATAAATTTGAAGAGAGTTTAATGCTTTGTTTATTTGACAAGTAGATATTAACAGTTGATAATTGTAAAGTTCCAGGGGCATCTCGTAGTTCTCAAGGTCAAGAAATCAGTATTGCTGTCATTCAAGACACGCTGGTATTTAGGATAGTTTCTTCATGATCTAATCATGCAATCCTTTCTTCATAGGCCATGGTCATGTTTACCAAGTTTGTTTTTGTTTTTCATAAATTACCTTGGAAATTATTGCTCCAAACCGGGATTCTGAAACAGCAGTGAGGGAGGTTTTGAACTCTTTCAGAGGTGGACCAAATGTCTTGACGATCCGACATTGACGGTCAAGGACAACCAATTGAAATGAATTTTAGAATAATTGGTTCTTTTTCTGTGAGACAATGCCAGTCTAATTGTCATTAATATTGGTTTATTCAATTGTTATGCTTGTTTTATGAAAATCGAGAAAGGGAGATAAAAAAAAAAAATGACATACATGTACATGTATACGGATACTACATCAGCTCCGAATTTGTCAGAAGTTCATTTAGTACTTTTATAATCATATTCTCAAATTCGGACACTTTTTTAAACAAGTTATTTAGAATATCACGAGAACATCATGACATAGCATAGAAACAAAGCAAATGAGAGGCAAAAAATCTCATTTGTTCTTATATATTATGCGTAATTGTTATGCGTAATATAAGTTGATAAGTTGATGCGAATCGGGGGGGGGGGGGATGCTAAAAATTTTCCTTGGTTTCTTTTGTTCATTTTGTTTGATTGCTTGTATGTTTCTTGGGGGTTTTTTTTCGGGGGGGGGGGGGATTTTTTTTGGGGGGGGGGTGTGTTTTTTTTTTAATTTTCTATAAGAGATAGGAGAGGCGTTCCAATTTCAAATAAATCAAGCTGTTAATCGACACTTGAGATGACACCGATGTAAGTTATTTTGTTATCAATATCTAGGTTGTCACTCGGTACACTTTGATTTCTTTTTTTTATTGAATTACTAAATCAGTTTTGGTGGGACTGTTTCAAGCTTTTAAAAAATGTTAATCTACAGATTTGCGATCCAGTCAGCACCGAGTCCTTCATTGAATATCATTTACTATCAAGCAAGCTTTAACTATGAAGTGTCCTATCCTCTAAATAGAATTTGTTAAGTTGCGGTATGTTAATGTAGCTTGGTTCCGTTCATTTGGTGGGAGCATTCAGTAGAGGAACGCGAGTCGTGTGGCTAACGTCCCTTTGTCCATTCATTTGTATGTGTTATTTAAAAAAAAAGAAGACTTTCCCAGTTCGCAAAGAACAAGCAAACAAGATAAATTGAACCCCTCATTTTTCTCCTTTTAATAAAAAAATATTTTTCATCATACAGAACTCCTTTTACGAAAACTTCGGGTACTTGAAATGTCATTCATAACAAGATATGTGTATACTGTTTTTTTCATTGAGTCTCTTCGGTCTTTATTTGTTTTCCGTATTTCCTATTTCTTCCCATTCATGTCAACATGTCGCTTTGATAGGGTGCACAAAAAAATCACACAGAACTCTTGTTTCTGTCGAGGGTCTCTTAATTGTGTATGTCTCTGATATGGTAGGTCACGAATTCTCTTTATACTACGAACTTTAAATAGATTCGAGTGTTAAATATAACAGTCTCGATTCTAAAATAAAATTTGCCGATTTTTTTCACCTCTCATCCAAGCCACTAAAGATATTTAAAAACCAATTCATGTTCCATCAAACATTACACGTAGATTACATGTTTATCTGAAGTGACGGGTTAGTACGGTGGGTATAGATTTCAATTATTAACTATCGTATGATATTTGATTTAAATTTATGTCTTATAAAATAGATAAATGATTGAAAATTAAGCTTCGCGACACACCAAAGTGGGCTCTGGAATACCAAGTTCTCGTGTTTTATACAGAGTAATCCCACTGCAAACAGCCTGCTGGGATGAAATGAATGTGCAATTTGACCGTCTGTTTGTAAGATAATATATATCGCCATAAATTCCCATTATGTCAATGAACATCCTAGAACTGGGCGTGATCGTGCTTAACGGTGAGAGAAAATGCGGAACTGGGAACTGCTCCTTGGCACTCTTGAGATTTAAAATACTTCAGATCGCTGCGCTAATCCTCCGGTTGTAATTAGTACGTTATACGCTAAGACTAACAAGTCACTTTATTAATATCCCGGTTTCCATAAATCATATTATGCATGTAAGTAAAAAATGTATTCTCAAATATGAATAATGAAGTGTTCACCTAACCTTGAATTTTCTAAAGTACATGGAAATGCTAATGTCATACAATTTTATTAACACTAATTACGCATTTTCTGTCTAGCGTACCGGAGAAGAATCAATTACTCCTGCATGACCTATATCTTCACAGATTTTTTTTAATATAAAAAAATGAACATATACTCGCGATAGATTCCAAAGAATAAGTTATCAATCAGCGGTTTCTATAAGGGTGTAATGAATGAAATGACGTCAATTTTTGCATCGACCAATGATTATTCATTTCAAGAATATAAAGTAACAATCATATTAGAATATTTATTGGGCAACAAGTATAAACATTTCCACGTGGTAGGGGGCGGAGCCAAACCAACCTACAAAATATTATTCAATGAAGAGAACAACCCAGAGTTTAAAATCGGACTGTGTATGTATATATACTGTATGTTTCAACAATCTATTGACTATTGTTAAAATACCTTTCTGAAATTATAACATTTTATTATGACAAACTGTCTGTTATTTGCGCAGAAACTTCACTGCTGCTGTGGAAACAGACAAAGCCCTCTGGGATTGATCGGCTTCACGCTATGAAATTATACTATGAATGTACTTTTCCTACCGTGCTAATTACGGTCGTGCAGTTGACCATCGTGAGTGTCGCCAAGCCCGCCTCTGTGACCACGTTTGCTGGGACTGACCGTCAGCAGCGCACTGACTCACACAGAATCGAAGTCTTCAAACAAAAAATTCTCGATGGTTTGCAATATAAGAATGTGCCCCGTGTGACTTCATTTAATGAAACAATTGCAGAGAAAAGGAAGTTAATTCAAATGTATAGGAACTACATGCGGAAAAGGGATAAGAATTATCCCCAAGAATCGGAGCCGATCTCGGGCACTGCAAGAATGCATCGCTATAACCTTAGGCCAGGTAAGACATTCCGATAGACTCTTTACGACGGTGGTCGTCCGATATCAATTGGGCACTACATAACTTCTAAAGTACAGTATCCGACATTTATTTATCTAATAAAGTTTCCGGCATTTGAAAAATGATAGCAATGTCAAATATTCACTATCGAGTTTTATAACCTTGTACTTTCACTTTTAATAGGCCCATCTTCATGGTGTCATCTTGTAAATGACTGTAATAAAATCTTCACTCTAGTGTCTATTCAATAAAACAAACCGTGCATAAAACATCCACGCGTCGTGCTGCCAACTTCGCGTGGAAGAAAGAATACCTGACATCTCTCTAAGTGTTATGAATATTGAATAAAGCTGCTATAGAAATCAAACGGACGCCATCGATGCGTCGGGATGTTTATCAAAATACCTGTAGCCCTAGTGCCAATAGCCAAGGCCATAACTTAACATTTCACTTGAATTGTTCCAATGCAATTTAATCGCTGCCCCGTTCACACAGTGCATTAAATAAAGTACGAGATCTCTCAAACACGGTGTTCAGGTTTATCGAAAAATATAAGCTCCTATCAATTGATTTTTGCCAGATTTTCTATTGTTATTCAAATGCCTATTTTCTTTTTTGCATTTAAAAGTACGAAATATATAGGTTCGAATTCTGTTCACCCTAGACAGTAACCTGGGAAAATTGAATGCGAATAAGATGAATTAGGCAGGATACACCATTTTTTCGGCTAAATACACTCCATATATTTATTTTTATCCCAGATTTCTTAACAATCCAAAAATGCGTCGAATCTATAAGTAAAGTATTCTGGACCAGTGAATCGGTAGATAAAGAAAATAAGGACAGATCGAATGTTGATGACTTAAATCGTTGACTTTACTTTATAGAGAGAATTTCTTTTAATGTCTTCAATTTTCAATGTGTACATCAATAAAATGTAAATCGTGTAATTTAAATGACAAAAAATGAATGTTGTTCCACTTTAAACAGAGTGAAGAAAACAAACTTCTGCCATGAGTCTGCAAAATTTGCAAGCATCAGTCAAGATCGCACCAAGTCTAAAAAACTGTTAATATTGAAACATTTTTAAAAAATGATTATTTCGATTACACAATTCAAACGGCATCCAGCCTTGCCATTGAGTCGTTAAACAGATTTGCGGTTTTTATGTCTGGTATGCAAGTACTAGACTCAAAAATTAATCTCAAGGGATAGTTTTAGATTTCCTTTAAACGGTGAGCATTTGGGAGACCTTCACCGTGAACGTTTCTGTTTCGTCACCGTCGAACCCCTTACCAGACACCGCTATTACAATCAGATATATTGTGTTTTTATTGACTGTTCTTTGGCCCTCTAGTATCCGCACAGCTTTTAACCATTTTGTGACAGATAAAACTAACAGAAGAAGTACAATTCGTCGATAACAATTCGGGATCTTTGGTAAACGCGAGCATGGGTACGCAATCATAGCCAATTTATTCACGTCTTGTTCAGAAATTCAATCAGTCCAAAATGTATCTATCCACTCTATAATGATAGAATATTATTTGAATAGTTGTTCTAAATGGCAAACGAAGATTGAAAATGATGTTTGAATTGTATTAACAATACATTTGACATTTAATAATGGAAAGACCGACATTGGAATATTCTTTCAGAATTTTTTGTGTATGCGCTCTATACATCAATCAACATTATTTGTACGCGTTCGAATCACGCGGGCACTTTCTTTAAACTCAAATAATAAAACCGCCCTCAATATTTTGCGGGTAGTATATGTAAACAAGTACGAAAACTGTTCAGATGTTGAAAAAAGACGTAAAAAGTAAACAGATTCAGTATATTTTCAATGAAATCGGTATAAATCCTATACAAAAGCTATTGTAAGTTTTTTCAATGAATTTAAAACATCAGAAAATCGTGGTGGTATCCACAGCTGATTTCTAAAGACTTTGTTACGAAAACCGCAAAACGGTACCGGACAGAAAAAAAAAACTTGGCCTGCCCGCAAGACCCCCTACATGAGATGCTATCTAGAATGTGTGAAACTTTGTAGCACTTGCGCAGAACCACCGAGTCAAACACAGAGTCAGCGAGCATTCCTGCTAAGATTCGTGACTGGCCCCACATTTCACTCGTTGTTATCAGTCTAACAGTGCATTAGTACACACTAGTAGTACCATACAAACCCAGTTAAAGTACCTGGGAATTCCTTAATCGTGATCAAATTCACGACGTTCACAACTCTTGAATTAAAAGCAATAGTCACTGCGTTCATCTGAAAAACAGAATACATTGCAATCTAAACTGAAAAGAATCTTGCTAAACTAAGTAATTGTAATTTTTGAATCAATTCTTTTAGACTATATTTTGTCCATGGCCAAACGTCGATTTTATGAAGTCAAATTTACACGGAAGGCATCTCCTAGCGATGCTTTATTTACAAACACATTGTGATTTAGTTCAGCGCGTTCAAAAGAATTCAGCCAAATTCTTTAAATACTTGGATTAAGTTGAGAGATCTTCTGAAACAATAGCTTATCTACCCATGTACAGCACGGCATTATTTTGATCGTAAATCTTGTCAGAGATCGTCAATCAAGAATAAATATTTTACTAATTTTGTTTATAGCACATGCTATTATTAAAATTCTTTGCTGAGTTCAAGGTGGTGATATTTTTATCTCGTATTCAAGCCTGTATTTATATTAAACTTCAGAAACTAGCCATACGAAATATGAATTTACTGTTCATCTTTTTTTTTTTTTTTTTGCAGTAAATGAAAAGGCGTCCAACGATAAGAGATTGAAACTATTTGTCCTACCAGAATTGGATCACCCAGAGGACCATACAAGAGAAAGAGTTGTATCTAGTGCAAGACTAAAACTGTTCAAGCATACTTCTCTTACTACAACACGCACAACTGAAGTAGAAATCAAACTTTTTAGCAATAACCAAGTAATGGACACTTTAGTCGAATCCAGAACAATAGATCTGAGTAGAGACGGATGGGAAATATTTGATATTACCCAAGTCGTTCAAGACTGGATCGAAGATCCGGGACTTAATAATGGAATTGAAATTTATGTTGATGGACTTGATGCTGGTCAATTAGTCTTTCCATCACTAAACACTACAGAACGAATGAGCTCAAAATCTACTACTAATACAACAAACTCCGAAGACATTGTCGTACTACCTATTCTAGAAATGAAAACTCATGAACGTTCGATTCTGAAACGAGTGAAAAGACAAAGCAATATAGAAAGAAGAGATTGTATTAAAGGCGATGGAGAGAGTAGGTGCTGTCGCTTCACTACGACTATAGCATTCAATGATTTGGGCTGGAATGACTGGATTATAGCTCCACCCGATTACGAGGCGCATTATTGCGACGGAAGTTGTCCCGACCGGTTTAAAATGGCTAATACATTTGCGGGGATTCAAGCTAGACTCCATGCTCTTTATCCAAACAAATTCCCTAAACCTTGTTGCGTTCCATCCAAACTTAGTCCGCTTACTATACTGCATAAAGACAGCAGTGGCAAATATCAGTTCACGGACTACCCGGATATGATCGTGGAGGACTGCAAGTGCGCATGAGAGGAACTTATCGCTTAGGTGTGAATTATCCTTTTGTGTTCAAAAATTAAGCCAAAATCGTTTCCCAATTTCCACTTTTGTGTATCAAAATTGCTTTTTAACAGATGTGTTTAACATAAAAAGGCGTCCAAGGTTGGCAATTCATATGCTTGAACAAAGGGTACTGAATTTATCAAATTGAGATATTTTACCTCTTAAAATCGCGCAACACAACAATCTACTCAACGCTTATTTTTACTTGATTATTTCTACTCAGTTTTTATGAGTTCCAAGGTTAGTAAATTGTTTGTAGTTTTGAACGAGTGACAGCGCAAGCGCAATCGAAAGCAACGATCCTTTTAGCGGGGGATTTTTTTTTCATTTTTAAACAAGCCGCTTACCCGTGGTTCTTCGCAATGTAATTTTTTGATGTGTTCAAAATGACCACTTTGAATCGTTGAGGTCACGTGACTTGAGGCGGGGTAGAATCTCATGTTAGTGAGCATGAACTGTGATCACAAGATGTTTGTATTTATCAGTGTGAATGTTTTATGAATGTTCTTTAATTGTTCAGTTGTTAACTTATTAAATTCGTTATTGTTACAGAAATTTGAAATATCGTCTTTGCGTTCTCTTTGTACTGAGGGGTAGACTTTCTGATGATGAAGGCGAAAGTGAAATTTCGCTTTTGTCTTCAAGGCGTTCTGTAAAATAAGTCTATTCCTAAGAATACGATTCTACGAAGGTTGTATATTAATTCAAAAAATTTATAAACCGCTGATAACCAGCAATTTTTTGATATTTGAAGGTAAATCAGGAGAGAATCGTTTTAATGGAAATAATAAACGACACACCCTAGGGAGCTGATCCTAAATATAAAAACCGATTAGCATTTATAGAAAGAGAAAATTCTGTACAAGTATCGATTTATGTACAAGGTCGGGCGCTTGAAGGGGTCTTCAGACTTCGACATGATTTTCCAATCATATGTAACATTTAGAATAGAAGACATTATTTCTCGAAAAGATTTAATTTTTTTTTAACCGCAGCATGATAACACGCAGTAATTGGCCTGTTGTGTGTTGATTTAGAGCATGTAAGTAGAGGCAAACACGAATCGGAATCGACAGAGAGTCCACCGAGGAAGGAACAGGTTAACAGTTCTTAGTCGTTAGCAGTAATCAAAATCTGCACAAATTCTTACAAAAGTAACTGATAGTTATAGAAACGCTTCGTTCTGTATTAGATTTATAAGAAATAATATATATGACAAAAGTATTATGGTATTTTGAGAGGAATGCGTTCCTTTGGAGTGATCGTTTTGGACCAGAGAGTTTGCAATGAAAATCTAACGACTGAAGCACCGGAGATTAGAAGCGGGAAGAGGTGACGAGAAATAAATAATAAAGTTTATATTTATTGACCCAAATTGCTGAATTATAAGGTCACAAAGTCAATCGGATTTAACCCAACTAGAGATAAAAAAGACGTGTTATTGTCAGACAAGAATCAAAGAAATGATCTTAAGCATTCAATGATTAGATTAGTTCGATACTAAATAATAAATTATATTTGAATGAATGCTCCAATGCTTATTACTAGTTTTTATATGAACTAACAAATTTGCCAAGTCACCCTCTGTTCAGAAAATGGAACAAGTGTGTTTGAACATTGCATATTGTAGAATTCCAATAATTCATTTTCAACATAATTATCTCAGTTTTTAAAACTCTACAAAGCTTCAACTGTGCAAGTCTTATTCAATGTTTGATGCTCAATTGTTCAGTGTTCAAATTGTCAGCAAGGTAAACTTAAAATAAAATCGGGATAGTGGTAGGTTCGAACTTTGGGATGAACAAACTCTATACAAGTATTATATAAAGACCTTATCCCTGCTTATTTTGCTTATTAATTGAACATTAATGACGATTGGCGGTGTGACGAAATTATATACACCTTTATACACCTATAGACTATTCTATAAACCATCACTATAATCAATTGCTGCCTTATGGTATTGAAACTCACAGACACGTGACGTATAGAGTTTGGCTTACTATAGACTAATTATCGAGGACTCACAATACCGTACACCATAACCAACATACGCTTACCGCGGCCATTGGCACCTCAGCCGACAACTTTAAATCAAAATATTCAAAAGATGGAATAAGGTCTTTTATGAAAAGTTGAAATGAACAGTTAATGAAAAAAAACGCCCACGTAGGTATTGTTCGATTAACTTTTCACAGTAATGATGTAAGACAATTTATGAAGGGCCTTTTCACGCAATGGGGTAATCAAACCTTTGCTCTACATTTTCATAGATCGTTGCAATATTTGTTAGATCACCAAAAGGACTTTCAAAACAATAATCCAATGGATAATCAGGTCACTTAAGTTTTATTTTATAACAATATCTATTACCATAGATGTACGCTGGTAATTTGCATCAGGACACAAGAGGATTGTTGATCTCGAGAAACGCCACCTACACTGTATACGATATTTCAAAGCGATAATGAAATTAATTAAAAGTTTGAAGATAATATTCTTAAAGGACAAGGGCGTTCTGCATTAATTATGTGTTCTGTTTGTAGCATGCTTTAAATCTGATGTAGATTTTACAACCGTATGGAATGTCTACCTCTTTTTATGATTTTGTCTCTCTTCAACGAAGAGGACTTGATCCATCATCTACACTTCGAAAAAAATTTATCAAAACTCTATTAAAAAGTTAGTTTGATGTTTTGAAAATTCAGTTTTATGTGTACGTCCCTTTTCAACCACTTTTATTATAGGGGTATCTTATTTCTTGGGTATGTCATCATACTTCAGATATTGCAAGACCTCTACACTAAACGCTTCACGCCTGTGTCAAAGACTTCACAAATAGATTCCAACTTCAAATTCGTCTCCGACGTCCTACAGTGTAAAATATTTCACAATTTTCTTTGTAATTCTTCAACCCATTGGAGTTTCCTATGAAGCTGGCCTTTGAAAAATGTCAGTCTTGGGTATTTTTTGCTGCAATTAGGCCTTTATCTCGCGTCACTTAGAAGTAAAGGAGAAGAAAAGTCTTGGGCAGCTTCGTTACCTCAGACTCCCACAATTAGGTTTATAGTAGGAGATTCGTTTTATCTCTGTATATTTTCCCCGCGTGGGCGTGCCATTTCGGCACATCACCGAAATCTGTGCTTTATTGCATTACCCTATTCAGCCTTCATCATATCCATTAATGTTTTACGAGCCTTTGTAATCGCCGGACTCATAAGAACAAATCTAATCTTATATGCTTTTTGTAGAATCAATGACAGACCATCTTTAAATATCACGGGGACAGGAATAAGGTCTAGCTGTTCACCGGGGTGGTATCTCGCGAAGGGATGATTCTCCGTAATTAACCGACAACAAAGGGTCTGACCCTAGCTCTCGGACCCCAAGCTACACAGATGTCCGTTTGGTTCTGACTCAAGTGTTGGTACTATGACTGACACGGGTAATTTAATATTTCACCGTCGTGTGGGATCGAGCACCTATGGTGGAAGTCTTAATAAGTATGTATTTTTATAAATCAAGGCGTGAAAGGTTTTTCTGAAATAGAGTCAATCCCCGTGTGTTTTTCTTGTTGATATATGCGTGTGGTATCTTCCGTAAAATACTGGTAACAATATTTACGTGTATCACATGGGACAGTGTCTGTAGTGATGAATTGATGGATGTTACTTCTTATCTGATATTCGATTCACACCTCTTAAAGCTGACCCGTGTCTGTTAACTGACAATCGAGTCCGTACCCCAATAGATTACTTTGGCACTTGCCTCTATGTAAATATTCTTCTTCTAGATTCAGCCAAGTCGTTCGGTACAAACGAACATACAAACTTTTGACTTTTGCGTACTCCTAAGGAATTTGTATACCAATTAACTTTTTTTTTCTCATCAAAAGAGTATGCTATCATACTTGTACTATGTTTCATCAATTCTAAGGAAGATACACGTTCGCTTTGTAATATCAATCATTATTTTTGTAAACTACAACATAACTAGTGATTTGATGAAACAGCACAATGCTTCTCGGAGCAGTTGAGGTGTGAGATAATTATCTTTTTTATTGAAACCTCTTTGATCTTGCAATTACCATTTAATATCAGTTCACCTTAGATTTGTGTCACCCACTCTGTATAACATGCATCATCGATCGACCTGTAAACCCCCGCATGCACAGTTTAATATATCAGCATAAAATCGGTGTATTTGCATGTTAGAATAAATCATATCCCGTCATCAGGTTTGGGTACTTTAAGACTTACACACGATCCTGCCAAAGGCTTGCTGTCGGGGCCTTTCTATTTCATTCCCTGGTTAACTCGCACCACGACCAATAAGCTGGGGTTACTTCAGTGTTTTATAAGAGGATTTAATTTTAAAAGTCACCGTGTTAATTATAATGGTACTTTCAATGAGATTACGATTTGAAATATCATTTAATGCGTGCACAAGTTATTAAAATTTTGGTTTCGGTTGATTTCTCCATTATGAAATTAATCTCTTCTTTCTAATTCTATACTTTAAAGAAGATGAATAATCTAGAACATCCAAAGCATAAAGATCACTTACTTAACTTGGTCTTTTTATGAGCCCCCCCCCCCCCCCCCCCTCTTTTTTGTTCACACAGTTAGAATACATCAATTATACCGAAAATTCTCAACATAGAAAAATTTCTGCATCAGGTCGAAATAAACTGGATACGTCTATCGGTTCACTTACGCCTTTGATTTGGTGGTATCTCCAATGATATGATATCATCGATGAATAAAGGTCTGTGTTTGTGTTCTAATTGGTGAGGACCAAAGGTTTAGTTAAGGTAAGGTTCAAAATAAGTCGTGGTTATAGGTCAAATTTCTCGCATTTCTTTTTTAGGGATACCGTATCACAAACGTATCTTCCTCTTTCAAGTTATGATAAACTAAATTCAGTGCCTTTTTTCCTAACCATAAGCTTTTTTATAAAAAAAAAAAAATAAAGAAAAAAAACTATCCTATGATAAATGCACACACCAAAATTGATAGATTTTTTTCTTTTCAAAAATCTACAAATATTTAGTTTATCCTTTTTTATCTGACTAATACCAGAAACTATCCTATGATAAATGCACACACCAAAATTGATAGATTTTTTTTTCTTTTCGAAAATCTACAAATATTCAGTTTATCCTTTTTTTTATCTGATTAATACTTTAAATAAGATTTATAAAACAAAATAAATATGAATTTTACATGCTTGGTTTAGTTATAACTGAGAGAAGTAAAAATCGCAGCTAAAAGTCTTTTTCCTCTGAAGACTATTCACACGACATCAGTATTACTACGCCACGAGTCAGTTGTCACATTCGATCTCGATCTCTCTGTCCGTTTGCAGTCTTTTAGCACATTGGAATGAGATTAATTAAAGGACAGCATCTTACGCAGACTGGAGGGGGAGCAAATTGCTAACGATGCGATAGCCCACGTAAGGGTACCGAATACCTCTAATGAGGGACCTTAATAAATACACACTTTCTTATCAGAAACTAGCAGGGCTAAAGCTGCACTTGAACAACTTTTAGCAATAAAGAAAATTTGAAAAACACTACATAAGTCCTGAAGTACACGATTAAAAAACATTTCTCTACAGACTCATAATTGACCAATTTCAAAAATTATTTTTGCTCTAAAAGCATGAATTGCCGGACAATTCTAATAAGAAAGTAATTACGCAAGTATATCTCAGACAATTATTTAAGTATTTTGTGACCATCTCATGCATATTGCAAATTAAACTGGAGAATGTCCCTTCGTTAGACTATAGATAATTTTGCGTATGTTTCTAAAGACAACAGCAGTGAATAACGTACTTTGTCCATATTTGAATTTTCCCGTATTAAACATGGATAATTTTGCATGCTTCGCTATCAATTCATTAAGGATTTTATGGGTATTTCATACTTGTACAAAGATTGTCTTCTATATAAGCCCATATACATAATCAACTTCATATTTAAAGTGATATTCTTGCAAAAGTTTAAGGTTTTTGGCCGTTTGCTGTGACCATCACGTACACCGCTGGGTCTATCTCTAGTCTACATGTCGCGCAACATTCAGTGTGTGGGAGAGGAAATGACAGAGCCAGACTGAAAGAAAGTAATTAAGATTCTGGAGGATCATTAAAATGAACTCGCTAGCTTTATACACAGTATCTGTTACTTTTGCAATATATATTAATTTTCGTGAAAACAAATGCATTATTTTGTGTTGTACCTGTACAATCTCACAAGTTTTCCTTTTATTGAATATGGAATATATCCCTAAAGATAATATTTCGCGTGGTGTATATTATAATGCTGTACAAATTTATGAAACCTTTCTCTGTTGCAGATTTCTTTCGATCTTGTCTCTTTACTGTAAATGCAACCAATGTAAAGAATTGCATTGCGTCGTGTCACTACAAATCCAAGTAGGGCTAATGTAAAAACGATCAGTGATTAGTAAAGAAATATTGAGATAAATTCTTCGTCGTTTTACATGAAAATTTAATAATGGTTTTAGATGGATTTAAACAACGACGAGACAGAAGCAATGTTCATTTCATAGTGAGCTTCGAAAGTCACATTAATCTTTAGTCACTTGGAGGAGTATGTTAAATTTTATCCCTTCAACACCCAATGTACTCGCTGCTTAATCAGTGACCGTGTTTCTAGAACAACCTGTCTATAGATTTTGATAATCTCATCATCTGTCGGATGACCGCCCTATTTCCCCAAATATCTATAGCATGCTGCCTCATATATCTCCAGCTACAACATTTTCAATAAAATTTTATGAAATCATACCAAAGGAATCTGGGTTTAGACAACAATGTGCATGTCTATTGGGGTAATACTCCAAGGCTCTGCCAAATCTGATCAAAATACAAGGTGCCGATCCTCTTTTATA
The DNA here is from genome assembly GCA_033439105.1 of Magallana nippona. NCBI lineage: Eukaryota > Metazoa > Mollusca > Bivalvia > Ostreida > Ostreidae > Magallana > Magallana nippona. The sequence goes on from CM065925.1 coordinate 8,938,508, forward strand.
CACGCGCAATATATAAATGAAAGTATGAGAGGCTTTAACGATAATAGTGTCAAAGTTGTTAATAAATTACGTGTAAAGGAAGTAATCACTTGGGAATAAATATAGATATTGCTAGATAGGGCAAGTTAAATTGGGACGGAGTTTAAAGAATGTGACTCCTATTTGAGTTCAGGATATTAAATGATGAAGTTTGAATAATCTTATTAATTTGTCTATAAAGGAAACCCGTGATGTTTAAAAAAAGTTTTTTTTAAAATCATGTTCATTTATAGGGACGCCTACACGTGTTTGATTTAAAATTCATTCTTCATGTGATATTCACGCAAAGGTACAGAATGTGCATATAGTTCCAATATTGGCCTATGTACATTGTATTGTTCTGGGAAGCATAGTAGGACTTACAGCATAAGTAGAAAGCCAACTTTCCTCTTTTTGCTATTCCGCCCATGTTACTTTCTGAACGCTGATATTACAAAAATGAAAATGGTTTTCTGTGTGGTCCATGCAAGACACGAACGGTGTCGGACATTACAGAAAAATACATAACCCGATTAATCTATGACACATATTTTTATTGTTAAAATTATATAAATATTTCTTACTATTTGAGACAAAACCGCACTGTATTAACAAAATACTTGTTTAACACTGACAAGTCTATGACACACTAAAAACAGTACAACTGTATGCTTTCTGATATCGCAGCTAGGGAGATGTGATTTGTTTATGGGCTTGCATATGGAAATATTGCAGTTTGGTGAACAGAACATTAACCTTTAACCTCCTCATATTCGAATGACAAAACAACACCAAAATTTATGTTTCTTAGATGTTGATATTTTATTCAATCTATGTGTTTACTGATGGTAAAAAGTTATTAGTTAATCACATTTTGTTACTTTATTACACTGCCGGATCTAGCTGGAAAAAAAACATTTTGAATAAAAATAATCTTAGATAAAACATTCTTCGCAATGTTCTTTATTTCGTAGGAGGAACTGTTTTGATAACATTATGCGTGATTTTGACCATGAATTCAATGTATGAATTAAAAAACTTAAAATTAAATTTAGATTGATTCCGATTTCTACAGATGTCACATACCATAATTAATTAACAGATTAATTAATTGACCATTGCCATGAACATGCACCAAGAATCCCCCAGTTTTATTGTCGCTTTGAGAGTTTTAGTATTATATATAACTCATCATTGAGGTACTACGTAAGTACAATATCACTTTTGGAACTAAAACTATCGCCTTTTTTGGATAGGTAGTTAAAAATTTCATGCAAAATTATTCGTTCAAGAGTTGATCATCAAAATAGCTTTCAAAGCTTTCAAAGCTATGTGGGGGTCATTTCAGTTTGAATTCCTTCACAGATAGCCTTTACTTTTTCTTATCAAAAGTGCAACCAAGAAGATAGAAATTCTGCTCTGAGCATGTTCATGAAGAATTAACCATGTTATGTTCTAAGTTCTTCCACAAATATCAGTAATACATTATACAAATGTATTTCAAGCTAAAAATACGCTCTTTTTTGTCATAATTATGCAAGATAGCAGTACTTCATGCATACAATTCTTTACAAAGACAATTCATCGGTTGAATGCACGTAAATCAATACCACCTTCTGGGTTTCCTTGTATAACCATTTGTTTGATTTATAATCATTTTCAGCGAAATTTTAAAGACCTTATTGCATATTTGTGTTATGTGATTCTTAATCGTGTTCGAATATAGCAAAATTATAGATATTAACAAGTGCTATTTCTCGTATTTTTAATGAGATCGAACAGTATCCCCCTTTGAATTGCGTACTTTGATGACTTTGCGAATGCCTGTAAAAAGGAAAGTTCACACTGAAAATTTACGCAATTTTATAACAACACAATGACATTCAAATTCATTTCCATATTAATGTTTAATCTAAAATCTACTGTCTTTTTTGTCAAATGAAATAGAAAAAAAATGAACTTATTAGTTTTTTTTCTTTTCTTATTTTTGTTGTTGTTGCTATTGTTGTTTTTTTTAAAGTCTTTTTTGGGGGGGGGGGGGGGGGGGGGGGGTTAGACCACTTTCATTTTGTATAGCATTGTTCAGATAAATTAGACTTTTTGTATAGGCATGAGTAAACATACTTTACCAGAACAATTATGAGATACAAATTATTGTAAAATGTTTCAATTCATTATGCAGCCTGTGGTTTTTTCTTGGTCATAAAATAATAAAATACAAGGTTTTAAGCGGCCCTGGTTAAGTTCAAAACAAAAGGGACATGGTATGGTCAGAAAGAAGGCCAATAAAAAGCAAGGATATCGTTTTAATTTTGTTAAAACTAATATAACATTGTAATGAGCTTGTATTCTGCAATAAAGCAATGAAACCGCACCTGGATTTATTATGATAGTGTATTATTCCGGAAATAACTGGACATAAAAAATCCAAGCTGAAAAGTTCATTGCTATTTAATAAACATGTAGAGTTTATTTATGACGCTAAGTCTTGCAGCGGAATTCCTCGGAATCCCAAAAATTACATGTACATTCTTGGCGGTAACATCAGGAAAGGTTTCATATTACTTGTAATTGCACAAAACAGATGGAGGTAACAGCAATCAAAAGTGTGCAATTTACATGATTGAAAATCAGCATTATTTTTATATACTTAACTACCATATTACAGTGGCTTGTGGAACCCCTCAGATGCCTTATATTTATTGTATTTAATGTTAAAGTTCATTGTATTAGCATATAATGTTAAAGTATCAGCATATAATACAGAAGCATCAGCATACCATGAATATCATCCATATAAGGCAGTTAAGGCGTTCCATAGTGGCTGATCATACATGTTCTTGGAATTTTTATATCATGATAATGAACTCTGTTGTTACGATTCTTGATATAATACTAACAGTTTACAGATCAAGAGTAAGGCTCCGCTGGCATTCACGGATCTTGCAGGGGTGGATAAGACCAAGGAGTGTCCCCTGGAGAATTTAGATTTATCACAGAAATTCACATAGTTAAGTTACCGAAAACATGTCATGGACCCCCCCCCCCCCCCCCCCCCCGGAAACAAAATCCTTTCTCCGACCCCTGGTAAACACTATTTAATCTGTACCTTCTTTTACGCACATGTAATAGGCAAAACGGTGTAACGTTACGGCACCCTTCTAGATACATTCAATCTATACATTTTTTGGCCATATCAAAGTAATAAGTATGTTGTAATATTTTGACATAGAAATAAATACATGTTAGAAACGAAATCTCGAGCAAAGCACCGATTACATGTTGCAACAATTTGCAGGATCACACATGCACAACTGGTGTATTATTTGTATGATTTGCAAAAATAAGTGAGTGTGAAGTTTACGGTTATTCACATAGCTTGTGCAATTCAACAAATGTAGTCTTATGAATTAAGTGATATTACTGATATAGCCTTATATTTCATACTATTGGTCTCATTTCGGTTGTTGAATGAGCTAATTCAATTCTGGAAACAAATCCCGAGGGTTAAATACAAGCAGTACGTTCGGCCACGAGAAATTGACCACCTTACCCTAGTTCTTTTGTATTTGTGCTATATTCTAACTATCTTTGTCGCCTTTCTTAACTTACTAGTAATGTAAATACGCCTGATTTTTTCCTCTGCATTTTGAGATGCGCTGATATAAATCGCAAATATGTTAAATTTGCTTTTGGAAATGATATCATATTTCACTGTGTGGGTGAGTACATTTCGTGCATTTTTTATAATGATGACTAGGACCGAGCAAGAAATGCTTATTGTTCCACTTTGGGTTTTTTATTTCTCAATTAGCGATGATGAAGCACATGCACAAACATCCATTCAGCTATATCACAGCTCTGTCTCGGAAACAGTTACCTGAAAGGTTATCAAAATGATGACGTTGTCGCTTCAAATGGAGTGACAACAACCAACACACGGCCGAGGCAGACATCCATTCAAGCGTCACCTCATTTCAGAAAGAAAATATGTCAGTTAGCGTACATCCATAACTGTTTTATACTAGTCTCTCCGATATAAACCTAGTTTCGCTGCACATGATGAACGGAATAACGTGTCCAATATCACTTTAAGAGTATAAAAGAAATACATGAATCGTGTAAATTTTTATGAAAAAAAAATATATTTAAGGCAATTGCGTGTGCTCAGACCGCTTGTTGACGCTTGTATATCGAATGTACTGAAATATTATGAAAATATGATTTTTTGTTTTTTAGATATCATGCCTACTATTGTAGAAAAAGGATCGGACAGATAAGCTGGATTTTACAACATTACTGAGACTTGTCACTTATATATAGCAGAGTGCAAAGCAATATGCCCTCTTCGATTTGATGCAATATCTTGTTGTGTATCATCGTCGGAAACCCACGGTCGGTCTCCCTTCTTTTACCTCCCAGAGGATAGGTGTTATATGAGACTTTTGCAAGGAATACGGACTTGTGTTATTTTTCTAAAACGTTCAATTGTTGGAATACAAAAATATTTTTAAAGTATAGTGTGTCATCTCTCCACGTTTTTGTTGATTGAAATCGGTTTGATTTCCATGAGACCTTGTTTAGACTATGACCAAAATATGAAGCTCAGACCCACTTTATAAAAGAAAATGCATTGAAGTTCTAAAAAATGTCACTATTTGGAGGTTTTGATATGCATACGCCAGTTTAAATCAACATATTCCAAGTATTTAACATATTTAAGGGTTACACATTGATGTTATGTTAAATATACATTGTTTTGAATGGTTTTTAGCAAAAATACCAAAGTTGTTGATTTTTTAATTTTACAGTATATCATCTGTCCACATGTAAGCATTTTACACGCCTTATTCATCCATCTTCTTTGCAACCAATATTGCTTGCTGTAATACGGTGTTTACATCAAGAAAATCAAGTAGTTTTCTTCCTTTCGTACTACAGATAATTACAGTGATCTTGCAGCATTATTTGCTATCTGTGTCAACTGATCATTACATTCTTTTTTAGACCAATAGCAACAGTTTTGGGCCTAATAGCTTGTCATCTTGGTGCTCCCTGACATTTATCGCACGATTTCTCCATTATGTTATAGTTCAATTATTTTGTATGCGTGGTCAGGGGATGAAAAGTACAAAGTTTGACATTAGAATTAGGGCAAATATACCAAATCTAATAGTTGCGTAAAGTGTACATGATTCTGCAGACAGTTCTATAAATCGTCAAATAGTTATAAAATTTGCCAACTCGCGCATTTTTTAAATGCAATTTTAACAAAAAAAAACATATAATTCTTTCATACAAGAAAGAGAATAAATTCGTTATTATATGGAAGCATTTTAAAGTACTTTCACACAGTATAACCCTCATTACTCAATTGTTTGACGCCTATTTCTATAAACCGATAAAAGTTTTGATTTCTTAAAATAAATAATGCGCAGATTATTTGATCTAGCTTCCTTGTGACATTCTTCCCGAAGCTGATATTAAGATAGATCGACGATCTTTTTATTTTTTCGATTCGCATCTTACTGCTTAAACGGAACCTGTCTGTTTCTGATGATAAATTATATGCACGGGGGAGTAATGACAAATGACGGAATACCCCTCTCCGAGCGGAAGTCGCCCACTAGAAAACAATTAATTGATCAGTGCATTTCTCATCGCAGATTCATGAATTGCTGACTAATAATATAGTAATTTTTTGTATTAGAATTTAATTAAAATGTACATGTATTAAAGAAAAAAAACCAAAGCTCGCTGCTATATTTACTGTTCGAGATGTGTCACTGTGGCATATACAACTGAACAAACTAGAAAAACTAGAATCACCCCTTAAATAAAACGGTCATGATATTGCGTTTTAATGCAAGTTTAAGTAAATGATACACATGCCCAAGTTAATTGACCACAACCTTATTTAAACAGAGTACGTTACTGATCACCAAATAAGGCCGAGTGTGGACAATTGCTGCTGATTTCGCTTTACTGTAGGTACATAACACTGGCTCTTTGTTGTTAAATACCTGATTCTTCGACATAATGAGAAATCAAAATAATCAAACACCCACCCTGGCCCACTCGAACTGACTACAAACGACGAACTCTGGGCAGCGGCCAGATGAGTCCCAGTACATAATATACGTACCCGGACTACTGGAAAGGACCGTTCAACAACCGACAACCGAATGACCAGTAGGCCACTTAAGATTAAAACAGATCACTGATTATCGATTTATCGTTTATTGGCTTATTTCAAAAGATTGCAAACTTAACTCACAAAGCACATTTCGACACTGATTCTTTGTGAGGTAGGCCTAGGGTGTCTTGAACAGTTGAATCCTCTTAATATAGTCTACAGCAGTTCTTGCAAATGTTAAATTTACAGCATTTCCATGAATAAAGCTTGTGCTTATTGATGGATCTCGTTAAAAAGGGTTAGATCAAACAGCCAATGCAACTGAACGACATGACCAAATATGAAGGCATGTCATAAAATTTTGGTTGGCTCTTCTATCTATCTAAAACACACTGATTATTGTTACAACATGTTACGTGCATTCATACCCCCCAAAAATCCAAATCTACAATTAAACTCTGCAATTTGTTTTTTTTTTTTTTTTTTGCCATTTAAAAAATGGCATTATATTTATCATAAAATGTATTATTATTACCCAAAATATGAAATTTTATCATAACAATGAATATAATGATGGTATCTGTCACCTACATTAATCTATTATATCGTGCCCCAGACTTTATGCTAAATACAGAGGGACTTGTTGTTAACCATCTCTTATTATATACATGTACAGGGTGAACTATAAATTCTGATACCATTTTAAAACTTCATAAAACTCTTATCCGATGAGATAAACTGTGAAATAAGGTATCATTCTAATCTCCAGTGGCAAAAATCTTATATGATTTGTAATACACGGCAAAAATCTACTTCAAAAAGAAGAAAAGACGTCATTAATAGGTGTAGTGTTTTTCATAGTGCCCCATCTTTACCAAATGGCTTCCAAATTGAGCTACTGTAGTTTGAGATTCGTTCATCATAAACTGTAATACGTTCTATGATGAACTGGTTTTTGCAGACATATGAAACCTTTTTAGAATAGAAGGGTGGTAAAGAATTAAAGATCGAAGAAAAACAGAGTTCACCACACAGGCTATATAGTGAAAGAACTACAGACAACTATGGACAATGAGGAAAATCAATATCTGTTTTGTCCAGGTTCTCTGACTGATCATTTGAAAAAAAGCTGTATATTTTAGCAAAAAGTGTATTCAATGATATCCAAAATAACATAACTGTAAATAATAGTAGATCAAAGCATGAAAAATGTACCCTAAACACATCAGGAATGGTTGTATGTTAATATCTTATTTCCCAGCTCTGTTATGTAAGGCACGCAAACGGCACTTACCCTACATAGTAAAAAAATCTATTTTCCTTATATATTCATACGATATGTTTCACTGAATTTAGATTCGTTCTTTTTAACTGTAATGGGCATTCAAAACAGTATCAGATATTTTGGATCACCCTATACTACGAGGGTTGTCCCAAAATAGCATAGACAACTGGCGTTATTCAGTTAGTCGAAGACACAAGAAGATGAAACTTGTGCCAAAAAGGGTTCAAGTAATTTGCATCAAAATTATTATGTTTTGGTATCAAATATTGTATGAGGTAAAATTAGTTAAATGAAAGCATAATACACATATAGATCATAAATTTGACATGCAGCGCAATGTCAAAGACGAAAAGTTGAAATCAGTATAAAGAAATAAAAATCGCCAAGAAATGTACTTTCCGTATAAAAAATTCCAAATAAAAATGCATTTTAAATTGTTGATTAATTTATTATTTATTCCATTGACATAAAAATAAATGTGTGTATATACAACAACTACTATTTTATTTTGATAGGCCTAAATAACGTCACTGCTAATGTCCGTAATCTACATGTTCTTGTATACACAGTGCACTTTTGACGTCTAATTCTATTGTGACGTCAGCAAACCCGCGAGCTACATTAAAAGCGCGTTTGTGACAAATAATAATTGTAATAACTGATAGATAAATATGTTATCGAACCAGTAATTGCATGCAAACTGTGTAAAAGGAGAGATGGGGGAAACAAAACACAATTCTACAAAATTCTATACATGTAGTTTAAACATAAATTTCTCTTTTGGTCTCTGAGTAGCAATTTTCTAGCTTCTGTGGTCAATCTTTTTCTCTCCGCAAATCTAGGTTAGTTTGCCTATAATATCCTGTGATGTAAGGAAATATAAGGCAGGTAAGTGCACGACTACAAGCCACATGGCATGCACCGTGTTACAATGCTATAGAGTCTTGAAAGGTTCGAACACTTCGTATTTTGTTACTGGTTTATGTAATGAATTGACGTGTTCTTAAAATATTTGCGTATACCAGTAAAAAGACACGATACGTAGTCAATAATGGAGATAGGATGATCCAAGTTAGCATAGGCCGTTTGAGTTGATATAACACCCACTAATATTAGACGGGTAATCATAGCTACCCGAGAAACGCCTTTGCAATAGCATTCATGGTTGTGCGGGGGTGATGGGGCACTTATTAAGGAATGAACTAGACACGGTGAGAAATTAGGCTGGAGAATTGTAAAATTATGCCAATAATGGGTGTTTACCTATCATTTGATATAGCGTTAAGAAACTGACAAATCCTTCTCTTTTTCGCTCGTCACTGGGTACCATTTCGCTTCGATTACAAATCATCAAAAGAGACCGGGTCGTGTGGCCTATACATTGCAGGAACAACCCAGAGACAGGTTACCAAATCTTCATCATTATCAAACGACGAATCAATTTCACAATTATCTGATAACAAGGTATTTAAATTTGATATATCAACTTTTGAATGAAACACCTTTTTCAAACATTTATTTCTCCAGTGTACATGCATGTGCATTTCCATCAGAGTATATACAATACCAGATGATTCTAAGTAGTCATACACACTAGTACATATAGTAAAAAGAAAAGAAACTTCCTGATAAAGTTACTTATAGTGTACACCAATCATATAACAGTGTGATAAGTGATATCAAAAATAATAAGGAACGTTTTGTTTTACGGCTGTCGGGGGTGAGGCCAAACGGCGGGCGATTTCAATATGTGGTATTATTAGTTAATATGCTGACGTCACTAACGTCTGCAGTGTCCCTGTAAAGAATACTTCAGTTGTTTGTGTAATTTGTTGCATGTTGTGAATGGTACAATATTTGTAGAATGCAATATCTTCAATTCAGTATCACTTTTTTTTTTATCAAATTAGGCATGAATATTTAATGCGAAGTGGGCGTTTCTATTGAAGTAGTGTATCTAATTACATTGACTTTCGTGGACATGCTATAAGCACTTTTTATATGTACATTTTTTGTTAATAATAATGTATACATAATAGATGATCTGTTACAAGAACCAAATCCATGAATAGAAAGTTCCTATAATCTTTAAATAAGAATAGATCTTTTGTATATTTCATTGTGATTTAGCTCACACAAACACAATCGCCGCACATCATTCTTTGTAATGGACTTCGTTATCTGATTAATGTCTTCATTGAAACTAAATTTATTCATCGATTTGTGATGGGAGTATCTACTGACTGATTTGTGGTTGATTTTTTTTTATTACCACCTGTTCTTAAGCAAAAAAAAAAAATAATTATCTGACAAAAGGTCTCTTTTAAGTCGGCGCTTATAGTACAGCAAAAGCTGGTTGCGTATTCGCACCTAAAGGGAGCTACGTATATAACGTCTACTGAATAAGTAAGCATGTATACCTAACCAGATGCTATTTACACGTGCAGTTGTTGCCTAAGTAACCTGCTTCGTCTTTGTGCAGACACAAACAATAGTACTGACGCGCTGTTCGAGACCAAAAATTCTCCGATGCTCAGTAACGTTTCTTTTCTAAATGACCTCATAACTAGTATCACGTGACATCAGTCTGTACTTTGTCTATCCCCTTAGTTTTCTTTTAGTTTTGAATTACGAAGACTTATTATTTACCCAAAAGTACCACTTGTCGGCTAGGACAAGTTGTCATAAAAATTCAAACTATTTGATATAGATGACTTTTACATTCTGGAATTAAAACTCTCGATATGTTTTATTGCATCTTAAATTTGGTACCATGTATCTTGTTATATGTTTGTTTCCATGGATATTGTACATAATGATTTTGTTTCTATGGACATTTTTAAGATTTTGGTTGCCATGAATCTCATCTGTGGACAGATTGCGGAAGAGAGATTTAATTTTACTCTCGTATGATACGAGGAAAAAAGAGAACCCGGAAAGGAAGCGTCATTGACGTATCACATACATATATACATATATAAGAACATTCTTTAATCGGTTATTTTCGGGCTATTACGGTAAATTTAAAACTTGAGGCTGAAGGGTTGTCCCCTGTACATCAACTTTCCCTGTAAAGCACCTGCTGCCGCGGTAGTGAACGATTGACGGCGACGATTGGTGGACGAGGACTCCAGTGTTGAACTTTATCTTATTGTGGTTAAAGCCTTTTCTTGACATTAATATTTACACATCATTGATTATCTAGATTTTATTTTTGATTTATTGATATTTTGTCTAACTGTTTTTAATCGTTTTGAAAATAAACAAATTTTACAACTTGTTTGATTGTTATATCAGCCAATTTCATTCTTTTAATTGAACTGAACTGCTGGCTTGTGTTAATCTTATTGTTTTGCACTGGGATAATGTAAGGCGATTCATCGGTGAGAAGAGAGAGAGAAATTCAATAAATTTCCACTATTCTATATATATAATTCTCACATGCTACTCTTACGTTTGGGGTGGTTTTGTTGATAAACTGATACAAAGATAGGAAAGCAATAAATATATCATGCATTATAAACATCGGATGAAGATCGTTTACTCATTTAAAGCCACTGGCTCTCCGTTTATTTGTTTTGAAATACTTGTCGGAAAGATTGAAATTGCTGAGCATCTTTGCATTCCTGAGACAATAGTAAGATAGAAGTATATTACCAATAAATTCCGGACGCTTTAAGATTGGCTGTACCAAACCGTCCTGCGCCAGAAAGAATTTACAGCACTCGGATAATCCCTTATTATCGGCGATGGTTTCTGCCATGTATCTCTTTCTGCTATTCTAGACCTTCAATGACTCTCTTGGTTGAGTTTCTTTGAATAAGGCGCATTTTAAGGGTCCTCAAATGTCTCCCTGGTGTTATTCTTGTCTCCCGGATATTTCTGTCCCGTTTCATGTGTTTGCTGTGACGACCGTAGCAATCACGTAAAGATGACCATATTTAACCTCAACGTAATAAATTAGAAATAGCTAATTTTCTGACATAAACTGCGCGATTTGACATCAATATCAAGAAATGCTACAATGAATGAAAGAGTGACCAATCGTTCATATAAATGACTACAGAAATAATGATTTGACATTCTAACGAACAATGAAACCTTTGGAAATCCATTGAATTCATTTTCATAGTTAAAAATTAGTGTTTCTTTCGCGATACAACCCGAAATTTTTAATTGTGACTAAACGCGAACCTTTCGCAAATGAATGGGTAACTTATTATTGCTTTTATTATCAACTCTATCTTACGTTTTTTATGATCATTATTTTTTTTATATTCACAATTACTGCACATGGGCAGGTAGAGAAAACCCCAGGTTTTTCATATTATATTTTGTTTAGAAGCCAGTTGTTCTTTTTATGGTCTCCTGAAACTGGAACTTTAATTGATGTAAAAAGATTATTACAAATTCATGAAATATATATCATCATTGAATTGTCCAGTTTCTAAAGCTTGATCCTAAATTATAACGCGTAGAAAAAAAAGTTTTAACAAATTTGTATTTTGAATATGTGATCATATTAGGCCCAGTCTTGTGTTTGGATTTCTCACAAATGTGAAAAATGGCAAGTATCTTAACTGCCACTCTGCATATAGGTCTATGTTCAGATTTCAAATTTATACCAGACTAAGCAGATCCGACTTGGAGTCTTCATTCTTGTCAAAGAGGACCCTAGTAAAGAAAATAGTGAATGGTGTATATTTAATTTAAATAATGATGTTTACAGTAAAGCTCGGTTATAGCGAAGTCCTAGGGACCAATGGATTTACTTCGTTATATCCATAATTCGTTATATCCGTACAGCGAATTCGTAATAATAACTATTGGGAATTCACTATATGCATGTTTTCTTTCAACAAACTACAATTTTTGCTAATTGAGGCTTAGAATGAAAATACTTTCTTTTGATACCTATAATAATCGGATTGTGAATTGAAGAATTTATGTGAAAATAAATTCATTCAAATTAATATGTTAATTGATAGTGTAAACTGTTTAAACTGTATAGAAATTCGTTATAAAAGTGTTAAATTTCGTTATTATTCACCTCTTCGGGACTCAAAATCAGTTCGCTATATCCGTAAATTCGTTATATTCGAATTTGTTATAACCGTAAAATTTTGCAAAGATTTGTTAAGATTTTTACCGGGGACTCAAAAAAAACTTCGCTATAAGCAATATTTCGCTATATCCGTGTTCGTACTAAACGAGTGTAATGGGAAAAAGGGATTAAGGTTATTACTTACTTTTTTCAGTAGTCTTTAAACGGTGGTATTTGGTTGAAAAATCAATCGATAAGATTTTAGTTGCTGAAGGATTTTATATGAAAATATTAATAAATATTTTATTTTTTTTAAAAACCGAATCATTTCAACTGGCTTTTGCAGCCGCGTTTATTTGCGAAAGTTTTGTGTAGAATCGCTAAAAATACGTGTTTATTCGTGAAAAATTCGTATTTATTCCCGAAAATTTAACATATTATCATAGAAAATGCTGCGTTAAAACGCAAAAGTAAGGAGTTTATTGTCTTTATTCGTGAAAGTAAGACCTTGCAATCACGATAGCTTTGCGTAATTACGCATCTGTTTTCATTTATTTGCAAAGGTTTGCTTTATATTGCAAAGCTTAAGCTTTTTGCGAAAAAAAAATGTTTATAGCTAAATAGACTCAATAAAAATTCGGTAAATCCTCAATCAGAATCTTTTCACATCACGATTGTCAAACCGTGATGTGAAATATGGACATACATTGTTGAATATATTACATGTATATTGAATCACTTCAGTCAAGTTTAGTGACATACATGTATGACTACAGTTATCTCAAAAACAAGTACCTACGGTCAATGTCGGCAATAAATGACTACGGTTCATCCAATACCTCGCATTAGCAGGTTATGATTTTTTTTGCAATGATCGCTATCTTCATAGCCCTTCTGAACCACCAAAGAAAGCAGTTTACTGTTTATATTTACACCTCTCTCCAAGTCTCTCGCGTTACTTTATCGAACTCTGCAAATAATACGTTTGAAGGCAGGTTAAAAAGTTCAAAGAATGGGTACATAATGTATATTCGTACGCAGACAAATTTATATCGTAATTCGACTCTGTCAGTAGCTAAGTGATCGGGTTTACTTCGAAACGGGGAGGGGGGGAGGGAGTACTAGGTCTCAGTAGCTGTTAATAAATGTGTGAATATATAGTTTTACAGGCAAACAAAACCAGGAAATATTAAAAACTTATCTCTGTAGTCAGTGATTAATTACAAAAAAGAAGGCTAACAAATGACTAGAATACTTTGTCTCTCCTATAGTAAATCACTGTGGTCAATCTAAATATATAATCACATAACCTGCACATTGAATAAAGTCAAAATCAAATCAGCAGGGGACGAAGGTCAATATTCTAAGTGAACTTAAGTCATGGGTTACTATATATATATACAGATATTGGTCTCTCCCTATTATAAAGCTTGAGGGCGTGTCCAAATGAAGATTCACGATTATTCAACTGCATACTAAATAACGAAATAAATCACTTACTAGAAACAATTTTTTGAATGACTCAAAGAAAATTTAAATAAAAATTATTTAGATAACAAAATGTGTTTTTAAAAAAGTAGAATTTTATTAAGGTTTATTCTATATTTTTCTGCGTCAACTTGAGCAATAAATAGCTACAAACTCAAGGATATATATTTATCTTTCACTGAACTTTATGCCCAAGATTCACACTCAAAGTCAGATATTTTGTGTTTCTGCCGCTAATGCTTAAAACATGGAAATTTTCTTTTAATGTAAATGTGCTAAATATAACAAAGCAAAAAAAGTATGAAAAAGCATTGGAAATGTAAAATGAAACAGATCGGTACACAGCTGTAGATCAAAAAGCTAACAAGCGTGTCATTTATTCCTACAAACTCAGTAATAAGTCGGAACCAGGTTTGAATCGGGAACTTTATTTAATAACGAAATGAAGAAATACTTGGGTCACTGGATATTGGGACCTGGTTCACATACCACTCCGTTATCGCTGTTTATATGAAAATGTGCGTACGATGGTGCTAATATTTCAAGAAAGAATAATGAAAATTTATGACATACTTGGGAAAACGGAGCTGGGATTATTTTTTCTATGGTTCAATACTGTTTAAAGACTATCACTCTTGGTTTGCGAAATTTTGGTTTGGTTAAGAATGTAGTCGTAGATAATATGCCTGGTACCTTCTGGTTATTTTCCTATAGGAACCCGACTTTGAATAAGGATTTAAGGTTATATTAAGATAAATGTAAAATGTGCTAAAATTAACGATGAATACGAACAAAAATTCAGTGTCCTGTTAAAGTGTTTCATCAGAACGTCTCTATTTTTCTATTGTATCCTGCGATGCCGAATATAGATATTACTTATCAAACTATTCAAGGGTCATCGGTTGCCAATCACACCAATAATTCTATATACATATAAATCAGTCGGGAACACGACGTTGTGAATGGGAGAGATTGGTAACTATTTTCCCAGGCTTCTTAATGCGCAATCTTGTTGAAGTATGATTCCACCCTTCTATAAAAGACCCGTGCCAGAAACGTGCATGACGTCATGGGTCACTGGACACGCCTTATAAGTCGACGACAAATCACACGGTCGGTATTCGGAGTGAGGCCTTAAGCATGCTTCAGTGATGGTTATCGCACGGTTATCTGTCCAAGAGTTGATAAATTAGGGGTTACAGCCTTTGCCTCGAAAAACCAAACTACGGTCGCCATTGATGAAACTTTGAGTCGGAGATCATTCCTAAATCCGTAAATTATTAAAATAAAATCTATTTGTCTCCGATCAGATATTTACAAATATATCACACATAATTCTCTCAGATTTTCAAGTGTATTAATACAAGGAGAAAAAACATACCAGACCAAATTACAGAGATCAACAGATGCACTGACAGGGGCGAAGAAGATTAATTGCCCAGATAAAAGCCCTCAATGTGACACCAAAGTTTGAATTGAATATTGTGAATCAGTGTAAATCTTTTACTTATCACACTGTTCCATTAATCAAATAGCGGTCAAAGGAAGTTCGATTAATTGTTTTAGACTTTATTAAATAAAGCAGATCACAATTCCTCCATTGTCAGAGGAGTTAAAGAACTTGTCGATTTCTAGAGTTCCAAAAAAAGGTTTAAGAAACATCGTCTGGATACATGTATATAAGAATTTCCCATGTACTCTGGAAATTGGTAACTAGGTCAAATGTATATCGTACACCTATTTGATAGAGGTATATAATTTTCTATTTATTATTTACTTATATACTTTGACGGAAACACAGTATTTTTTTGTATGAGAAATAAAGGTATTTAGAGAGATTGGACAAGACACATTATGATTCATATTTTCACATTACGACGTTGAGAAGCCTATAATTTGACCCTAGCAATGTCTTTATACAGAATTCTGTTAACTTTTTTATAATCTTATCCTACGAATTGTCAGCGTAATGAAATTATTATAGTTCTAAATGTCATATTCAGCCACCATTATACACTCGTATTTTGCATGAAAGTATACCTACAGTATACTAGCGTCCCTAATAGTTGCAAACATAGATAAATGGCAATAGCAGACACGCTTATTGGATTATACAGAAAATGTACGATAATTTATGTATATACACTTGCAGTAGACTAGCACATGATTTTTTTTTGCATTTACGGTATACATGTATCTCTATAAACCTTTGATGCTCATTTTGTTCTAGTCCAATTAAATAGTGTGGATTGTTAATTACAGAACTCGGCCTCAGCGCTTTGATTTTTAATGCTGGAAAATTGTTTTATCATTAGGAGCAAACAAAATTCTCTGGCGCGTTATGTATGGAATTGTAATTTTTTGTACGTTTAGGTTGCCTCTGGAACCCGACTTAAGATTTTTTATTAATAATCTGGACATAATTTTTTCTACTTGTTTGCAGATCATTCATTTTCTTTTTGCGCAACTTTGAAAATAATAATGACTTCCCTCCCTACCAATCTAACACGGAGTCGGGAGGGGGCGAACATTTTTTTAAGGAGGCCTAACTCAAGGATACACCAGATAAAAGATCTGATTAAAATTATAAATATATCTTTATATTAACATCTATTGAATTTTTTTTCCCTTATAGTATTCTACTCATCAACTTGGTTATATCGATAACTTCTAGAAAAAGTATACTTAAACATTCTCCAAAAATGCAAAAAAAGGGGCATTTACAACGCATTTTCTAAATATTGCACGATTCCTTTTCGCTGAAAGTCTATCAAACTCTCTGATTTTGATTTCTCTGCTTTCAGGACCTAAAGTATACTAGTACTTTCCGAACATATCACAAGTCAAAAAGTTTACCTGCATCAAAAAGTCAAATCAAATGTAAATGGTGTAATGAATTTTTAGAATAACATGATTTTCATAATTTTCCACTAGAAGCACATCCGAACGGAATATTAAGTTCCCCTGGCATAAAAATCAATATATGTAAATTATTGATTTTAGATTAAATTTTTCATTTAATGTGGTACAAAAATCGAATTATGTGCTGATTAAACGATTACAAAATTACTGATGTTAAAAACTGTGATTGAAACGATATAGTAAAGGGTGCAAAGCTACAATATCATTTTTTTAACGAAAGGTTTCTGTAAAATGACTGGTTGTTGGTTGGGGTGGACAAAGAAAAGGTCGCCGATTTATGACAGGGCGTTCTAATCTGTTCAAATACTAATTCTATTGATAGGTTAAATATTCTCTTAGATTTATTTATCTGATGGCATACGCCCCTGTAATTTAAAAATGACAAATTTCTTCCCCTACAGATTTGATCTGACATCCAGACTTCAGATCCTAATCAGGGAGACTCTAATCATTAAGTTTATGTCTTTTGTTTAAAGAGATATCGGTTAGCTGAAAATAAACAACGGAATCTATTTTTGGTAAAGACAGAAATCCCATGTCTATCGATTAATGGAGGCTTCAGAGGATTGAGACATAAAACATTGGTTTTTGAACTGTTTACAATATTAAAATATCTCAACACGATCTGCTGATTCAATGTGTTTGAATTCTCATTGAATACAACAGTACCAAGCTCACGAGTGTCAAATTGATATGACGGGAAAAAGAATTCCAGGGGGAAAAATTAGATATTGTTTGATATTCATAATCACCTTGCCATCTACACCAGTTATTCACCTCGATGTTGTATGCATGCACTATTTCTTTTTAAAGGAAAATTTTACCGGGGGGGGGGGGGTAAATTTTTCCTTTAAAAAGAAATAGTGCATGCATACACTCATACACTCAAAAAAAATTCCAAAACAAAAAAAAACAAAAACAGAAGAACAAGACTCAATCGCAGAACAAATTAAAAAATGAAAATTGAATATTATTCACACACACGAAAAATAATTCAAATTTTTTTTTTCTAATTACGGGGCACGGAGAGGATAAATAAGTAAGTATAAATACCCCCCCCCCAAAAAAAAAAAAACAAACAAACAAACAAAAAAGCCAACAAAGAAAGAAAAAAAATCAACAAACCAAAAACCTTGTACTTTGCACGACGACAGACTTGGAGGATTGCAGTTTGAATCTCGCATTATTCGGTAAAAACTTTGGTTTATTGTGCAGCAAAATCAACTGATTACTGAATATAATTTTTAAAATTTTCAGCATCAATTAAGTGTTATCTCTTAAGCACAAAAGTGCATCGTGTTTTTAACACAAAGACATATGCACAAAAACCAAGTATGTGATAATCTAACTTCTACCAAATTTCTTTAAAGTGGAACATCGATGGCATTTACCTGTGTGTCATTATAAACATCGATCTGATTTATAACAGGTACGGAAGAATACGCCTTGATTTTATCAAAACATGTCACAAAAAGATTATTAAAGGCCGTGAACTGAAAGAACACATACAGTTGTGAGTAATGCATCATCAAGGGCATGTTTGGGCTTTACTTGATTGGACCGATGTGGATCTTAGTATATTTCTAATTAATTGTTTGAATAAAGGTATTAAAAAAAGTGATTTTACTTCTGTGAAGAAAACGATAGAGTTTGGTTTTTCTTTGGAAGGGTGTGGATAGTTTTGTGTATTTTTTTTTTATTTCATTTCTTTTACTCAGAATATTATGAGAGAGAGAGAGAGAGAGAGAGAGAGAGAGAGAGAGAGAGAGAGAGAGAGAATTTTCAAAGTAATCGAATCATCTTACGTATGAACTGGTCAAAAATGCGGAGCTCTTTCGATAAAGGAGATACTTTTGGACCCGCCGATTTTGTTTTCAAGTTTTGTCTTGTGAAAAATGTTAAAATGATGAACATTAACGATCTCTTATGTTATAAGACTGTTTTAAATGGGTTTTATCTAAACCTTTGATATATACTTTACTTTTCCTTTATATCTACGCATACAGAGAATTTAGACTGTGGACAGGCACCTTGCAGTTGCTACGAACGCTGTCTTAAATTTTTGGCATCCAAATGGCGTAAGTACCTGCATAGACATATATAACGGTTTCTCCATAACATGAATTAGAGATTGATATTGATAGTTTATGATTAGTTAACGTATTTGCTCATTTACTCTGTTGAATCGTCTCTGTTTGTGTGCAAGCAGATTGACTCATTGGTATATCTTAATCAATCCATGTTTGATATCCTGCACATATATCTAGATCCAGTAGTATATATCATGCTTTCTCCAAAACACAAAGAATAATCACTGGTCAGAATTTGATAAAGAAACATTAACAAGTCTTTTTTAATTGTTTCTAATGCAATACATTGCAAATATTCATACTAATTGAACTACAGACAATTTTTCTTCTTCATCTTAAGTCTAGGCACAATCTCTTTGTTTAGCTATACATTTCCAAATCTACATGGAGTACCTTGTCTAAACTATTATAAATATTGTAAGCATTTGCTTTATGTATGAAAAAAGTTGCATGCATGTGATTGAGTAAGTAAATTTCAAACACATTTTTTTTTGTGAAACAGGAAAATTATAGTGTATTACCATCTCTATTCTCCCAACACATACTTATTTTTATGAATAACATCTGACCCTGGTCTACTCTACTTATGCCTTGCCATACAGGAACTCTAGTTTTGATTCCTCTCTCCTTCAAGATGCATGTGTTTTCCTTCTTGATTTTCCTTGTCTATTGTTTCCAGATACAAGGTATATTATTTACGCATAGTTTTCTGGCTATAAAACACAATTTATACACATTTGTAGAAATGTTGCCTTTTAAAAGAATTGGCAGCTCAAAATGTAAGAGTTTGGGGTCTACATTTTGAAAAGTATTTGTTAAGAAACTGTTACAAATGGTCTAAACATAATGAATCTTAGGGCTGTCAAATTTCCTAAAAATTTCTCAGGTCAAATGGAAAATCTTTTACTTTTTTCCTTCTTTTGATTTCAAATATCCTTCACCTATCGATATTTATCTATTTGTTCAGAAAATTGTCAAGTAATAGAAATGGGATGTTTGCACTTGAAGTTGAGTGTAAATTTCTTTCCAAATAGCTAAATCAAGATATTTGAAAATTAGCTACAATAGCTAAATCAGGATTTTTGTCCCCGAGCTGTCTCTTATTGACTGCTAAATGACAGTGTGAAAGAGGGTAACTAAATATATTTAAATATATTTACTGGTTAATAGTAAAACCAGAAAGTTCTGTCTCAACAATGTGCCATAGAAATATAACACATATGTCCCAATTTGTTGTTTGTATCATGAACTCTAAACCAATTTACATTTTATTTGGTTATTAAATTTAAAAAAAAAATTGAATTAATGATAAAACCTAGCTATTATCCAAATATAGGGCCAAGGTGCTTGATAGATTAAAATATTTGGATACACAATAGTTTGTATTCATCCTGATTTATTCAGATTTGGAATAACTGCAGTTAAAAACCCTAAATATTCATAAGGATCTACACTATGCCAGAATTATTCTATCTAGATCACACCTGATGCATTATTTACATTATGATGGATTCATGATTTCAAATCTTATAATCCAAATGATTTGATTTAAATACAGTTATGTTCATTTCTTTGTGATTTCAGTGATTTTAAGTCAAATTTGCTATCTAGAATAGAAATATTTCTATTCTTTCTATTACTGGCATAATGAAATCTATACATTAAGGTCAAGATCTAGTTAATGATTTCAGAGTGTCTTTTTGGTGCTAGAACCATTATGAAGTCATAATTGATTTGATGAATCTTTTCCCCCTATTTTACAGCTTTAAAGGAATTCTGTAGAAAATGAAACAGTTTCTTGACATTACATATTAATCATTGGAAAAGTAACCCCGATACCTGTACTCAATTTTACATCATTTTAAAGAGGAGGTCAAGAGTTTGTTTAATGTCATTTTTGGTGAGACTCTAGGCATTCTAGATATATTTCATTCGTCAAAAACATACAAAATTCAGATATTTGTCACTTATTTCCGTCATATTCCATTGAAAAAGACAGTGAAAAACATGATTTTCCATTGTGTTTTCCACAAATTTAAGCTCCGATATGCCTTTTCAAACAAAGCTATTGTTATCGATCATCATTAAAAGAATTTATATATTGAATTTCATAAACCTGTAGGCACCTTTCATTAACTAGATCTTGACCTTAATGACCTAAGATACATGTATGTCATTTCTTGTGTGATCTTTAGAGCTGAATTTGTTATTTTCATGTTCATTGATAAACTTTTGAAGTTTTAAATGGAAAACACTTAATTATAGATTAGACATTAATCCATGCACCTATCAGTTTAAAAAGATATCATATGTTTTTAAAAAAGGACATAAGGATCTTACTGTGTTGAATCAAAAAGGGGCTGGGGATGACATTTGGAGTTCTTGTATTTCTTCATTATTAGTGCTGAGAAATTTCAAACTACAGTCAGAATAATTGCCAATTTTTTTTGTAAATCATTGAAGATTTTTTACTGGAAGGCAAGTTCATTTTATTTTGATTCAATATTCTGCTTTTGTAGTGACAAAAAGAAGAAAAAGAAGCGTTTAATTGAAAATGAGGAGGACGAAGAAGCAGGTGTCGCTAATCCAAGCATGGTGAGTATGAGCGGGTCAGGATAGGGGTTACAAATAATCAGCATATTCAATATAAAATGATCATCTATATAGCATAAGTGTTAAACAATGGTTAAATGTAATTGTATATTATATATAATGTTAAAGAAATACATGTATTTAGGATGAAGACGCAGAGGCAACACAGCAACAGAGTGGAGGGGAGTCATCAGTGGAGGTAAGGTTTTGTCCACTTAAATCTGTTATACAGACTGTTATACTGCAACTTTGACAGCTATGAGTTGTCACTACCATTATTGTTGGAAGAAGTAAATCATCTGAAAATATAGCAGCAGCTGCAATGCCATCAAATATTTAGTTTTTGTTCATGATGGATAAAAGCATGAGTTGATTCTAAATGATCTGTTGGAGAGAAACTTATTTTAATTATGAGTTTCTTTTGCATCTACGCATATATCGGTAAGAATATTTCTATGTACAGCTTTATAGAAAATATGTGAAGTACAAATAACATTTTTAGGTCACCTGAGTCACTCAGTAGACCTATTGCAATTGTTCTTCGTCTGTAGTTGTGCATATGTCTGTCGTCCATCGTCCGTCGTGTGTTACAAATTTACAGTTTTAACTTCTTCTTGAAAACTAGAAGGCCAATTATGACATATAGGAGTATAAATTGTGAAATTTATGAACTTACCGGTATAACCCCTGGGGCCTCATGGGCAGGGCCAAATATGCAAAATAAGGCAAAATTTTCAAAAATCTTCTTTTCTACTCCCACACATGTGGGGAAAAAACTAAATGGTTATAATGTCCACGAAGCCCTCTACCAAAAGTGTGAAATTCATGGCCCCTGGGTCAGGAGTTAAGACCCCTAGGTTGGGGCCAATATGGCCATATAGTGAAAATGTATTAAATCTTATTAAATCTAAATGATTCTGATGTTCATGAAGCCCTCTACCTAAATTGTGAAATTCATGATCCCTGGGACAGGGGCTCAGGCCCTAGGGCAGGGTCGATATGGCCATATAGTAAAAATGTATTAAATCTTAGTAAATCTTCTTTTCCACTTGCACAGTAGTGGGAGATAAGCTGAATGCATGGTTATGATATTCATAAAGCCCTTTCTTTTAATTGTAAAATTCAATGACCCTTGGGCAATATGGCCACATAGTGAAAATGTATTGATTTAATAATATTTTCTTCTGAATATCACAGTTGTGGGAGATAAACTAATTGCATTGTTATTATGTTCTTAGTGTCCTGTTCTTAAATTTTGAAATTCACTGCCCATTTCGGCAGAAGTGGAGGCGCTTTTTATTTTTTTTTGGGGGGGGGGGGGGGGGGGACATATATGGTCTTTTAGTGAACATGTATTTTTCTTAGGGTAATTGCTGTTTGTCATCAATTAACAATTTCAAATAATCTTGAAAACTACAAGGTAAATTGTTGCTTGGCAATATTGAACTAAATATATGTTGTATTTTAGGAAATCTATGTTAATTTCCTGTGCATTGTATGCTTGTAGAAATAAATTGTATGTTAATGCATGCTGCATTATAGATGAATTTGGCCCTTTGAGCTAGAATATAGATAATCTGAGATTCCTCCAACTCTTGACCCCAACCCACCCCCATTTTCATGAATAAGTGCTTTTCAAACATCAAATAATAAAAGCGGGGTTAACAGTGAAAGGAGTCTCTGATTAGGGCTTAGACTTCAAAATGAAGCTTAAACTCTCTGACATGTCAGTCTAAGGGCTATGGTACTCAGGTGACCATCAAGGCCAGTGGGCCTCTCGTTGCTTTTAATTTATAATATCAATAAATTATTCAACTCATTGAGATGATGATTTTGTAATTTTTTCTTCTTTTATGTAGCAGATAGATGAAACCCATGAAGCAGAGTCTCTCATCAAAGATTTAAAGACAAAGCATTTGAGCAAACAAAAAGAGGTAAATTATACATGTGTGTAAAATCTTTATAAGACCCAATAAAGCCTTGTACAGTTTAGCAGATGGAGAACAAAGTCATATATGTAAATATAATTTTCATGGTGTCAATTAAAGCAATGTGCTTGAAAGAAGGGGGGGGGGGGTCTCTTTCCATTTCAGCACCTGATTTGAGTAAACATATAATGTTGATAATAGTAACATAGGAAATAAAGTGTTGTATGATAGGCTTGTCTGTGTGAGTGACTCTGAAATTAATATGAATTTTAGATATCCTCTTTAGCTAATTAGTCTTAGGTCAGACTGTTCTAAAGACATTTGTATGATAATGGACTGTCACTCAGATAGGCATATTTGTGGGAAAATATTTTTTTTAACCTTAAATTCCTTCTGAAATACTGAGAAAAGGAAGCCATTGGACAGAGTAAAGACAATTTATTGTCCTGTTCTCTCATTAATTTTGGCACCAGTGATGGGATAAGTAGTTAGTGCTACAGTCTTGTTTACTTCTCATAATGACTGTACTTATTACGATTTACTTATGGTAAAATTTGTAAATTATGTTTCCCAACCTAGTTACGTTGTTATTGGACCCCTGTTGAAATAAGACATGATATGGAAAACAATTTTAGGTGAAGGTGGTTATATCAGTGACAGTTAACGCCAATTGTTTTATTTCAAGTCACCCATCATAAATCTTCTGAAAAGGAGGCTTTGTTATGACAATCGAGTGATTTTTCTAATGATTTTGATCGAATTCACCAGGTAGTGTCTTGATCATCACAATAGATAGTAACCTTTGCTTCTCAAGGCCCACATATAAATCGTCTGCATTGCACAATTAAAATTCAACTTAGTAAATCACAATTTGACATGTCATTGACTTAATATAGTTAGGCCATAATGTTACACTTGTGCAAGCTCTAACCCTGGGATGTCACTCCTAGAGATGATTAAGCTGCATTTTCTGGTTTGCAGGCATCTCTTAGTTCTAATTTTAATTTCTTTTATATTAGAACATTATTTATTGTTCAGTTATACTTAGTATAAGATTCACGTTTAATGACTTAGTAATGTATGGCTCAGAGGCAGTGGTGTACTGAAGATAGGCATCCTTGTGTAACTATTGTGTAGATTCCTGGCAATATATTTAATTTTGGCTTGTGTATTAAATAAGGTCAGCCTCAGAATATATTAAGAAACAGTTCATTGGATCTTTTGTGCAACAACAGCAAAATAAAAAGGAAAGTCAAGACAAATGACAGAGAGGGGAGTAAGATAGGCCAAGGATTTTAATTTCTGTATGGTCAGAGAAATATTTATTATAATTATAAAGTTGAAAAATTATCCAAATTGCTTTATCTCTATGCTGAAAATATTAATTATTTATTTATATGATTGACCCTTAGGTGACGGTAGATTTTAATTATAGAAAGTTTAAATAATTTAGTTTTCTTCTGAAATGCATTAGATTTAATTTTACTTTAAGAATTCAGATCACTATGCATGAAGACTGTCAGCCTGTCAACCAAATGTTGTACAAATGTTTACTTCAACAACAGGGAATTATCCATGCACAACTGAATGACTGCATCCTTCTTATAATTTCATTTAAATTAAAGACTGTTGAAGCTGGTTGAATGGGTTAAATTCCCTACCATTTACATATTTACTGAGAAAAATGGAAGTGTAGTTATTGATAAACTCATTGTTGGAAACCCATGGTCAGTCTCACATTCCCTTGCTGACCTTGGTCCAACTCAATGAACTTTTCTCGTTCTCATGACTAATTCATGCCTTATTCTGATTGGTTTTTTCCCACTTTTGTGAAGGAAATCTCACCAACACTGTTCATGTTTGTGCATGTGTCTGTTAAGAGGGCTTGATGGTTGTGGCCATTTTTATATTATCTATTTTTTTTTTAATATAAAAAAGTTTATGGCTGAAAATATCATTACTATAATTTCAGGTAGATCTGATGGTTAATTTATTGACCATCCTGTCTCCTTCACAACAGCATGGTTTCATTATTTGATCATCTTTTCAGACCTCAAAAATCTAAAGAGTTCTGCTCTCTTGTTGGTTAATTGACAAAAATGAATATTCATGAAAACAAGAAAAGCTGAGTGAGATGGCCCACAGTCAGTAATTGTATGGGAGACTGGCCATGGGTTTCCAATGATATCCATAAACTGTACAAAGAATAATTTTTTGGGTATAAATTTTGTTGATTTGAGATCTAAAATGGGGGTTTGAATTCATTGTTTAAACAATAAACTTTTTTAACAAACCATATTCAAATTTCATTGGTATTTAATTTCTATGATGTATGCTATGAAGGAAAAAACAAAATTTAATCCCAAAACAAATCTTTCTGCATTTACAGAATACTCGTACATTTGAGCCTTTCTTTTTCAAGCTGGATTTTTTAATGATTTTTGTGTAGCTTATTTAAAGAATTTTTCTCTGTGGAAAATTGACTGATATTCTACTTATCTACTCATGTATATGATTTATAGCTATCCAAAGTCAAATCCCCAAAAGAAGATCTTGCTAAAGAACTAAAAACCATTAAGCAGCAGAGCAGAGATAAGGTGGATGAAACTATCAGGCAGGAAGAGGCAGAATTATCTGCCACTGAAGATGGCACCATTCCCATGCCAACTGAGGAAGAAGAACTGGGGGAGAGCCAACCAACAGATTCCGTCGTAACTTTTGCCGAGACCACAACGGAGCTCGAAACAGAAGAGGCAGTTGTGAAGAAACTAAAGAGGAAAAAAGAAAAAGTTGAAGAGGAGGAAGGTATGAATCCTTTATGCAAAATGTAAACAAAAACATTACCTGAGCTTTGTTTACATAACAAATATTTGTGAGCTCTGATCTCACTTTGAACTTGACGACGGACACTCAAATTTTGGTTGACTATCGGAAATGCCTTACCAAAGCATTTAAGACATTAAAAACGGAAAAATAAATTTTGACCAAAATTATGACGCCCCTTTAATGTTATGGACACAATTCATGTGACAAAATTTTCAAATTTTCAAAACGTAGAAGCCTTATTCTATAACAAATAATTCCAGGATTTAAGATTAACTGAGGAGCAGACAATGTTCATGTGATAAATGCATCTGCACTCTATAAAGATTTCTTCAACAAACTTATAGGATTAATAACTTATGGGAGAAGATAAAAGCTACCTTAATTCTTGATTACCATGAAACCGCTTTGGTTCACAGTGTTACCACTGAAAGATGAAGATGAAGATACCACAAAGAAGGAAGAGGCACCTCCCCCTTCAGAAACAATCCCCCCACCCCAAGAGGAGTCACCCAAACCACCGCCCCAGGAAGATGTCAAAACACCCAGAGGCCTCAAGGCCAGCATGAAAGCTAGACTCAGAAAAGCCAAGGTAAAATGAAAAATTATTATACCTCTCCATGAATTAATCATTAGGTCTTGTATGCTTTATATTTCAAGTAAGACATATAAACCTCTTAGTCACTCATCAATTATTTATTATTTACAACATATCATTGTCTGTCTGTTGAAAGGTTTTGTACTGCAAGTTCACATAATATTTGGGGAATGAAATAAATTCTTTACATATAAACCAGAAAATTATTTATGAAAATTTTTATGTCTGCAAATAGACCATAGATAGCCAACATTGATTGGGGTTTCAAATTTCTTTGCACAGTGTATACGTATATCATTAAGTATAAATAAATAAAAATGAAAATAAATTCTTCTTTGAAACCAAATTTAAATGAATTGAAAAATAAATCAAATGTGTAATTTTGCATAACAATAAATTTTTAGTTCATGTGAACCAAGTGTTCCAGTGTACGTTTCTGATCCCTGTTGGTCTTCTTTCTATATGTCCATCTGTAGACTTCTTACACTCTTGGACATCTTCTCCTTAACAACTGCATTCTTGGGTTAAAAGCTTTAATTTTCTAATTTTAAATTTATGGCTGTGTTAAAAAAATAATCAAATAAGAAATGAAAAAATGTTAAGAGTAGAATTCATACATTCAAATGACACTGAATTTAGACATATTGCATCTGAAATGGTTAAGCTACTGATCTACTTTGATCAGTGTCAAACAGGTGTTCAGATGAGTAGTGTGGCCTGTAGGCCTCTTGTTCATGTAGTACATGTTAAGCAAAGGTATTTATAGAGGGATTTCTGGTGTCCTTTGTAGGAAGAGGCAGCTGCTGAAGCAGAGCAGGAACAGAAGGAAGAGGAGAAAAAAGAGCGGCAACTGAAGCGTGACAAGGACAAGAAAAAGACACGCTTCGATCAGCCTGAGGTAAAGAACAAATTGTTAATCAAGAATCCCAGAACTACATGTATTGAATTCATTTGACCTCTCTTGTATTACTTTTCTTTTATTACAGAATAATTTCCATCATTTAGCATGCAAGAATTAAAGAATAAAACTTTGGTGCTTGAAATACGTAATAGAATGATAGAACTAACATTTGGTCTTAAAGTCTGCATCAGAGTTGATTTGAACAAGATGAAAACTTTATCAAACATAATAATTTAATTTTTTTATTTTTAACATAACCTGGAAGGATTAGTTTTGAGGGCATGAAATCTTTACCAAAACAATTGATCAGTCAACATCCAAATTGATTTGAACAAATTTTAGATGGAAATTTTATCACATTTTGAAATAAATTTACATTTGATATTTTTAACATAACCTGGAGGTGCAGCTTTTCTGTTTATGTATAATTCTTGGTTCTCTCACGAATGCCAATCCCATTCCAAAGAAAAAAATGCAAATGAATGTCATAGATCCCTGCAAAGTAGGGATAACTCATTGAAATTTTGTGTACAAATTGAATTGTGCATGTATTGTACAGGAAATGATTAGTCAATACTATAAATCATTATTCAAATTTGTAATACTGACTTTTCTGGAAATTTGATGTTTGAAATTAAGGTGCCTCTGTTGTAAAAGGCTGGAAGACATTTGTATGTTGTATAATTTTATGATACTTGGGCATGACTAGCTTTCATAGGAGAATCAAATAATTGGGGAAGTTGACTGCATAATAAAGTAAAAAGTGATAATGATTAAGGTGCTGCTTCATTTTTAATTACCAAAGTTGTAGTAGATCAACATCCGTCCTCATCGTGATTGATGCCATTTTTCTCTCTCGTCCAAATTCCATTTCATTATGTAATTATCTATTTGTGTTCTGTTTTAATCTTCTGATAAAAATATGTTAAATTAGTGTGATATATTTACAAGTCTAATTACTTTTTTAAGTTGGTTTCAACATTTGAAATGATGTCAATTAAGTTCAGATCTTGATCTTCTATGTGAAACCTTTGATGTACACTTTGTTGAAGTGAATTTTCAAGAAGTTTATAAAAGGACAGAAACACACACGGTGATCATTTTTTGGAATATTTCAATAATAAATTTATAATAGATAGCAGATAATATGCTTCCACAAGTGAATCTGTCATATTTTGGACTCTAAGTTCAATTTTATGCCAGTGCAAACATTGATTCATTTTCATCTGCATATTCATTCGACATCGGCTCCAACTTTGATCCAATTATCAATGTACATATATCAAGACATTTATGAAGCTTGTGATATTTTTGTTAGCCCAGTTGTGTGACCCTAAATAACTTTGTTAACTTTATATTTGTGTTTCATGGTGACATTCCATTTTGAAAGGTTAAAATCAGTTAGATCATGGAAGCTCTGCAAGGAAAAACCCGGCCATTTTTGGTTTTCCTTTTGGGAAGATTATTTTTATTTGTCATTCGTACTTTGAAGTATTTTGATATTTAATATTAATTATCAGTGCTTTGTAGAAATGTGGTCAAATACTGAAATTTGAGGAGGTAAAATGGCTGGCTAGGGGCGTGTGCTGTTAACATTGGCACTGGTTACATTTGGGATGCAGCTTAGCAGTGGGTTATTATATGAATGTTAATTAGACAAATGAGTCGGGGTATTAAGAAAGCTCATAGTATGCACTGTGTGAGGTTTGCAGATATTTGAGCACAAATATAAACAGGAATTAGGAAATTGAATTTCCTGGGTATCCAATATCTTAAGTCATACCCAATGCCTCTCTTTAAATGAAATGTGATATCTTAAGAAGGAGGGCTACAAATATTGTGTGGATATAAATTTTATTTTACAGTATTAGTAGTGAATAGGAACCGAGATTTGCAGAGATAGGTATAAATGGAGAAATTGGAGTATTATTTCCACTACACTTAATCACCTTTCAAGTTCTATTGGAGAATCTGGATTGATGAGGATTTTTCAGTTATATGAAATATGAGGCTTTTTTATATCCACGCCCGGCCATAGATCTATTTCCTGTTGCTGACTATTTTGAGGGAGGGTTAATCATATTCTGATGCATTGAAATTTGAGTTGAGACATCCTCGGTTTTGGCCCATGCATCTTTTACTGCCCTGGTAGTTCCAATTAATGACAATATTGAAATGAGGTAAGCAAGGAGTTGTACTATTGAGAGTTGAAGCCCAGTGCAGTAGTCCAAAGATATGTGTATGATTTAATGGGAAAAAAAAGAAATCTGTCATGAATTGAACATTAAAATCGGGATTGTAATTAACCTCATAAAGATTTGACATCCATGGTCTGGCCATAATCTGAAGTAATTGGCAAGTTTGTCACATTTACTGTAAAATAATGCTTTTACACCTACAATCCTTTATCAACTACAAAGAGCAGCCAGAATTGTCCCAAGTGTGAAAATATAAATCTATAATCAGTCTGGATATTGAAAATTGAGTTGTTGTTACCTTAAAGGTTTCAGTTGATAAGTTTTGATAGCTGTCATACACAAGATTCCATTTCTAGACTTCTTGTTCCTCATTCTTAAATGCATCAGGTATATTTCTTTATTTGGCATTTTGTCATATGGTAATGAATTAATTAATTAATTATGCTGCATCGACTGTTATTGTTTTTGACATACTTTATACCATACATATCCTCTAAATTGAGTAACAAACAAGGTCAAAGGCCATGAAGGGCACAATACCTCATCTACATAGCTTTTTACGTAACACGACCACAGAATGTTTCTAGTATTACTTTATTACTATGAACTCTTCTTAACCAAGGAAGAAATGCAATCAGAAAAGAAAGAAACGTTATTAACAAAAATGATGAGGAAACTCAAATTTAATCTGTAATTAGCTTTGTTTTACTGGTTACGTAATTTTGTGATTTCCTGTTTGTGCTGGTACCGTTTAAATATCATTTAGAGATGGAGAGTTTTAGAAAATGGACTTTAAAGGAAAAAAATCTAATTAATCACAAATATCATTGTGTACTGCACAATGCAGTAAGATGCACATGACCCTGAGCACTTTTATAGTAGAAATTATTTGCTAGTCACAGCAATTATGGCTTGCTAATAAAATTCAAAACACGGAAAAGGATTGGGCCACCTCTAAAAAATTGTTCATTTGCCATGGCTCTCATGATTGACTGATGAAAAAGTACTGATCAGAAGATATTTTCATTAACAATCTTTATCTTTAAAAATGTTTTTTAGATGAAGTTGTTTGCAGGTTTTATTTAGTTAATCACAATGGTTTTAAATTTATTTGTTCATTCAACTTAGCAAAAAATTAAATCCTTATCGACTGAACCAAAATTTAAAACCTGTGTTGGGAAAGAGAGATTGTTTTGAATTTTTGACTACCGGTAGTGAAATGGTCATCATTAAGTAGAACTACTAGTATAGTACAGATATGATGGTTTTAGTTAATGATGAATGGGAAGGTTTTTGAAGATTTTTCTTTAAAGAATTCTGTTAATATGTTTATTTATATTTTTTTATTGATTAAATAAAATGATAAACTAATTCTTAAAGAATAGCAACTAGATCATGATATATGTTTGTCATTGACCGACATTGAGACCAATATTTTGACAAGTTTTGTATTTTTGTATTCTGAATGCCATTGAATTTACATGTACTATTCAAACATAATCTGTGTCAAATATAGCTTCATTTTGCTTGTCATTCTAGTGTGTGTATAAGTTTCCAAAAACTGATTTTTTAGATGTGAATAGAGTTATTGAAAACAGGATGAAGTCTTACTAAAAACGAATATTGCTGTGTTTGTAGGTTGATGAGGCTGAGCTGGAAGAAAAAACCAGGGCTTTCAAATCTCGACTGAAAAAGAAACAGCCTCTTGAAGAAAAGGTAATGTCATCTGGCTGTTGAGAATGACAGATTTATGATTCTGTGGTCAGACAGAATATTAGAATCGTGTTGTTTTCAAAAAGAAGGGGAAAAAAGGATTCAAAGAGTCGCATATTAATCCATCTGCAACATGTACATGACGCAATGAAAGAATTGTGCATAATAAAGTCCTATTGATATTGTTAAACTTAGACCTGTAAATATAGCTTGCACATTTTCAATTAAAATTGAGATTTTCAACAGAAACTGCAGATTTTACATAAAAAATGAATTGATAAAAAGATATTAATGTTTATTTTATTTCCTTTGAAATGTACTAGATAAACCCCCTCATTTTTGTTGCTCAGTTTTGCCCTAGTATATAAAGTGCACATCTGTTAAATTTTCTACAAATGATAATCTCAGAGGTGGAGATGTCAAAAGTCATGAAGAGGTGTGAACCAACTCCCTGGATCAAGTTTTCTGTTTAAGATAATCCATCATATATTACAATGTATTCAAATTACAGCTCTTTGCTTTGTGGCCTTGGGAAAAAAAACCTCAGTGCAAAAGTATTTTCTCTTGAAATTGTATGTTTTTGCCCATTAATTATCCCATTTTGATGTGATATATTGTGTCAAATTATATAATTAATTCCAACAAATCTACTACAAATATGAGTTTTTCAGAGAAAATGAATTACCGGTATCTACCAGGGAAATGAAGGCACCTTTTCACCAAATATTGATTTAATTGAAATATTCCCAGAATGATTTTGAAAATATGATTCAGGGAGGGTAAAATACATTATTTATTTGACAATTATAATGGTATGGTTCCTGTTGACAACAAGCAGTGGAGGGTGTTTTCAAACTAGGATAGAGCATTCAGGATACAAAAAAATGTGTCCAAAGATTACATTTTTAATTGCTTCTATTGATCTTTATGGAAAAGGGAGGGGCCCTCTAAACCAAGGTATTGGATAGCATGCTAGTATTTTGATTTTCACACATTAACAGCATGGAATTGAAGTCTTAAAGTTTCCCAACTGTACTTAAATGAAAATGTCTGAAACACTGGCCAAAGAAAGTGTCAGAAATGGCCCCAATTTATCTTCATCATTGGCCCAGGTTTTGATGGGTGACACGTCCCTCTCTGAGGCAAGGTATAATTACTACAGGATTTTTACTTTATTTTATTAAATATGTATTCATATGCCATTATCTTTCCATATTTATACACAGATGGAGTTACAAAAATACAAATCTGTTATGACATTGACAGTGATTTACTTTGAGAAAGTTGCATTATACAAATTCATCTACTCAGCAAGCACTTTTATACAAGTTTAGCATGATTTAAGCTGACTTGTCATACCAAATTTTAAACCATCATTTAATATATAGAGAAAAGTATTCAAGTTCAAAATTACATGGCAATGACTCCTAGTTTCATTTTCTGATAGTTTCGAATGGAACTTAAAAGCAAGGTATGGTAAAAGAGAGGCGCTGTTTTGCATGTGACTTGATCCCACTGTTATGTCGGAGAAATTTGACGTGAATTCACCGCTCAATCACTGTTTCAGCGTCTGGTGTTAGCACCTTCCCAGCACACGAGTTAAAGCTTCCAACATGGCTTCCTTTGTTACTCATTAAATCACTTCATCAAGTGAAACTTCTCTCTTTTTCTGTTTGTCCTGCAATGGCCATCTTCTTTCTTTCCCACAAAAATCATTTTGTAAGATTTTAAACGTGAATATGATAATTTTGTTAACTCAAGAATTGAAAAAGTATTTAGTATTCTTAACCATTAAAATAAAAGTATTTTGAAAAAAAAAAAAGATTAACAGAATTATGGAGAATTGCTTCAATGGTAGTGATATTCTAACATATTCCATGTATTCAATAGGGTGTTTTCATGCCAACTGCTGAGGAGGCATTTGATTTCTTCACTCATGACTTTGAGCCAGAACCAGAGGAGCCAAAGCCAGGAGTTGAGGAGAAGGAGGAAGAGGAGAAGGAAGAGGAAGAGGAGAAGAAGGAAGGGGAGGAGGAGGAAGGAGAGGAAGGGGAAGATGCGAGTGCTTATACATGTGTGATACAAGTATCTGATAACTTTGGTTACAAACATGCATTTAATTTCTATATTGACATGCAATAATGTTACTAGTTTGGTTTCTTATTCACAAATTTATTTGAATTTTGTAGGATAAGAAGAAAAAGAAGGAAAAAGAGGAAGGTATTAAGAAATCATTTGTTTCAGAGTTGAAATTAAAAAAAAAAACAAACTTACAAGCCAGATGTTGGTTTAAAAACTCCTGTTTATGATGACTACTGTACAAGTGAATTGTGAATTGTAGACGAGGTACCTTTAATGGAGGATGTTGATGAGGAAGGGTATGGTTTTTATGCTGTGAGGAAGGCTGAATATGATGATACACCCGAGACTGCCAAAAAGGAGGCCGAGAAACTCTTCTATCCCTCTGTCACATCAGGTGGGTATTGTCTAAAAGGAATGGGTTCAATAGCTACCAAATTTATAGGAATATAAACTAGGTTGTGACAGTTTAAACTTAAATCATAAACCACAAATTGGATAGCCATTCATTTCTTATACTAAATTTCCTATCAATGGGTGAGAACAAAATTGAAGACAAATTGTGCTGTTTTTAAATACCGATGAGTAAATATTGTACAGAATTGAAAAGTAATGCCATGCAGATTAATATAGTTTAGTTGTAAGTAGTTGTGATGTAGGCAAAAATGTTTATACATGTATACATGTAACAAAACTTCTAATTGTTCACAAATAAATTAATTTGAAATCATGAAATAAAAACAGATGTATCTTCTCAACAATAGCACAGATAAAATAAAACAATAGTGAAAACTGATTGATTATCCATAACGAAACCTCAAAACAAGAATTTGGTGTTTTTCAGCAAGTGCTTCAAATTAATGGCAACTTTTTTTGTGATTGACATTAGTCTTTAGTAATAGTCTCAAATGGAAATCGTTTAAAATTATTTTACCATTGAGAAAAAACCAAAGCCATTGGAATGTTTGTGTCTGAATTGTTCTTAAGGCAGGTTGTACTTACTTTAATTCTACTGTTCATTTCGTCCTTGATATTGTTTTGCCAATCCTTAAAACGAAATTTTTCAATGCTTTATATTTATCATCATTTCCATCGATCCAAAAGCTCTAGGGGAAACTCAACCAAACCAGAAGTGTTCATGATATCCAGCAAAGACTCAGGTCTCGGGTCGCAACCAGAGGTCTTAACATCTTGAGAGTTAGATAGAAATCCGCCAATAGCAAGACGAACAAATGCGTTTATTTCATATGATAAATACATTTTATTGGATGAACACTTAGAACTTCAGTTCAGTGTATAAAAATTGCCTTAGCCAATCAGATAGCACGTTACAAACAGAAATGGAATTAAATCTCAATATCACATACAATCAGATTTTGTTATTGTATTTTTCTGTACTGTGTTTAGTCTCTATATTTTAGATCAAATACATCAGTGAAATAATTAGAAGTCAAGATATCTCATTTTGTGTCTCATGTTAGGTCTGTTCATCTCAGATTTCTAGAAGGTCTCTATTAGCTCACAATATCTAGGTTGTGTTCTATGAAACCTAAAAAAATGAAAAATATCAAAATATAGTTCTATATTTGATGTTGACTTAGGTCTTTATGGATCCATGAAATACATCTATGTGTTTTAAACTATGCATATACACAGCGTACATGAATATCAAATTTCTGTTTTATTTTGTCAGTAGGCATATTTCTTTGACAAACATGTAAGGTCTGTATATGTGTGTCATGTTGATTTTGTGTATCTCTGTCTATGCGGTGGATCGGATCATACAAAATGATATGAATACAGTATCTCAGATTCTTATATAAGTTCCTGCTCAACACAAAAAGCTTGCTTTTCTTTTTGCTGATTTTTAAAATTCTTTCCTTTGTATCTCTTTCATGAATAACAAAGATATGTTTTGTTCATTGTTAGAGTACAAAGTTTAATTAATTTTAGAATCTGTTCCATTCTGCTAGATAAGGTCAGACCAAGTATTCAAACAATGGAACACCATCAGTTCTCTAATTGTCCTACAGGTGAAGTCTGTGTGTATTAACTATGCAACACAGATCTGTGGCAGTAGGATCTGGAAAATTTAAAATACCTGATAGACACAAGACAAAAGAGGCATTGACAATATTGTAATCAGAATTATCCTTAATTAGATTATTGCACGTAAATATAGATAGAACTCATTAGCATGATGAAATCGTCATAACTGAGCCCAAATCTTTTTTTTTTGGTTTTGACCCGTCTGTTGTACACTGCCAGTTAATTCAGAGGAGAAGGCCAAGATCCTTCATGATAAGCAGCCCAGATTCCTGGAAGACGAAGGGTTCTATGTCGGAACACGGCCCAAGATATCAGGCTGGAATGTCAATAAAATGGAAAACAGGCTCATCAAAGAACTTCATGTAACTAACTCTAGACTTCAATCATTGTTTAATGTTTGTACTTCTGTCATGATGACTGTACCAGCTAGATAACGGTTTTATTGTTATTATAATAGCAGAATAACAACAACAAAAACTCACAATATCAAGGAATTTTATCTTTTTCAATCATTTCCAAAATCTTGTTCATATAGTTCTTTAAAGGGATATCTTGCAAATATTTAACACATTCTCTAAGCAATGTATTCCAAAATAAGTTTTCTTAAATCAATCAGAGCTTAACTAAAAACTATCATACATTTATATGTTCTTAGAGAGAGAAGTGGTTTGGTGAGGATGGGCGGATGATAGTCCTGCCTAACCCCCTGCGTCCCACCCCATCAAGACCCTCCATACCGGAGGAACAGGAACCGGGTCTGGAAGTCCAGTACAGGAAGGCCATCATGCACGAGTTTGACAACCGCTACATCGACGGCTCCCTGGACAATGCGGGCTACTACCAGCTGGATGTGGACATCAACTCGCTGTCCTTCTCCCACCATCACCTGTTCAGCAGGGAGCATGTGTTGGCGACCAGGCTGTCTCAGCTGTATGAGGAGTACCTGGAAAGACAGAAGAAAAACATGGCCGAGTATCTTTCCGAGAAGGTCTGTAATAATAGCAAACATGTCTTTTTCAAATTTAGGCAAAAAAGCTTAATTATCAGCTTTTATGTAAAAAAAAAAAAAAAAAAAACAAGAAATACCGTTATATATTTTCCTGAAGCTTTTGTTATGATTGTGGGTTTTTCTTAAAGTTTATTTTCAGACAGATAATTTTAAGGTAATATTCTACACTTTTTTGTTGTAGCTTAAAGCTCTGAAACTGTCAGCAGTTCATTTGAAAGATCACATGGCAGCTAAAAAGGTTTGTACTCTGTAAAGATTTGTGAGGACTTATTGAATCATGATCTGGTGTAAATATACAAAGCAGAATCTCAATTGTTTGTTTTTTACTTTCTACAGGCAGAACATGACTACGCAGATCGATCCAATTTTCAAAAGAGGCTTCAAGACTACAAGGATGAAATAAGGTACAATTTGATTAAAAATAAGGATTTATTTTAGTAAGAATTTACAAAGTTTGTAGAGTTTTTAAAATAAGATATTAAAGAATACTAGTTCCCTTTCTTTGGTTTGGTTTGCACCTGTATAATTAATGAGAGTGTTTAGGAATATGGTTACCTGTATACATGTTCACTTTTTTCATATAAGTATTGCGGGTTTTTATAACTTTTTTTCTTACAATTGTATGAATCAATTGTCACTTTTTTCTTACAATTATATGAATCAATTATTACGGTAGTAAATAACTGATTTATTTCTTTGTTCTAGGAGAGCTAGAGCATTGAGAGACAAAGAGGAGAAAACAGACCGTCTGTTATTGAAGGCCATCATCAAAACCTGGAAGGACATCAAACAGCAGAGGGAGAAACAAAAGTTCATCAACACGCCCCTCAAGCTGCAGGTCATCACGTGAGTAATGGATCAGTTTTATTTTCTTTTTATTTTACTGTTTTTGAATGGCTCACTGCCACAGACTGTATACTGTAGATTCCTAATTAAACCCGAGGAACTTTAGAATCTTGCTTTTATTTTTCAGATAATTGTAAACTAAAAAAATTTATTCAAAAAAGTTTGGTGCTTGAGATTTTATGTTCCCATGGTTTGATACAAAACAGCAGGACCATGGAATTAAGTACTTGCATAAGATAAGGAATATACAGTATATGTATACTAGTTCTTAGAATGGTGAGAGATGTTGTTTAATTACATCAACTACTTAATCTAGGCTCATGTCAAAGGAGTCATTATGGGTAGCTACTGTAAAAGTGATTATCTATGCTGGTGGTTAAGTACGCATTTTCTACGGTCAGACAATACGCGTGGGTATTAAATACGCGGATGCATGATTAACCACACTAAAGTTGTGAGCTTTTTACCTTCTGCATGGGGGTATTTCACACGGATTTAAGCTTACCGTGTAACTAGTGTAAATTTCTCCCACTTGTAAATAAATGCTTTTACAGTATGTGAAGTTTATTTTTAACAAATGAATGTCCAGTACTATACAGAAATTGCTGGTCGTTGTATAAAGCATGTGACTTTGTTGTACTGATGACAGAGAGGAAACAAACAAAGAATTTGACCTGACCCATTGGAAGCTGGAGATTGAGGATGAGCTGGAAGAGATGGAAGAGGAAGCTATGGAGATTTACAGGAGGAAGACAGCAGAGTATGATGAGGCCTTAAAGAAGCATGCGGAACAGGTCAAAGCAAAGGTAAACCTGTCCTTTATCCATTAAGCCATAGGATGTGTAGAAAAGTAAACATGTAAAACACTGTATCCTGTACCATTGTTTAATATCAAGTACCCAGTATATGTATTTTGATGCAAATTAAAATTCATAAATCTTTATATCCTATTCATATTTTGTCATCGACTGAAATTTGCTCTGAGAAAAGCCTAAATTTTCCATATTGTTGTATTTTATAGGAGGATGCTCGTGTAAGGATACATAAAAGAAGCCGTAAACAGTCAACCAGAGGATCCAGAGCCTCGTTAGGATCCAAGGCTTCCAAACACAGCGCTGAAAACGAACCTAATCCTGTATGTCAGAGTACTTTGTTATGATTACATTTTTAATTAACAAAAGACTTGAAGGTTATAATTGCGCCAGATTGTTTTAATACTACCGACCATTTAAAAGTTAAGAGGTATGATTCTTGCATCTGACTGATATCCTGCATCTATTTTCAGGAGGAAGAAGCCAAAGATCAAGAGATTTTAAATGAGCCAGAAATCGAAATTCCAGACAAACCGGAGGAGTTTAACAAAGAACAGGCCAGGAAAGACATCATTGCAAAAGCCAAGGAAATCAGAAGGAGGCCGGGTGAACCGAAGCTGTACCCAGAGGTCACCAGTACTCAGCCAATCACAGAGGCCAGTAAATGTCCCAGGTCAGGGTCAAGCAAATTGTTCTACTTTCACACAGTTTATGTTACATGTTTGCGTTTTACAATCTATTATTTATCATGTGTGTAGGATAACTAGGATTAATGGAAATGAATTGATTTTGCAGAGGAGAACAGCAGAGGAGAAATGATGTCAGTAAATGTGAAATGTTCCTAAAAGTTTTATTTAACAACAAGGAGGTCTCAAGAACTTCATCCAAGTAGGATTTACTTGTATACGGCCTGTAATATCACATTCAGTCTCTCTATTTTAAATCAAGTTATGTATTGTATTCTTTTTATTCTACATTTTATATTTTAGACCTCTCACTCAGGAATTCAAGTTAAATTTTGGACAAATATTCAGTTTAAAGATTGTACAGTGGCCTGAGAGTATCACATATCAGGTACCGGCTATTAAGAAAAATGAATTTAATGATTTTTCTTTCGATTGAGGTATCAAAGGAAAAATTGACTGGAAAACTTAATAATTGCGCATAATGTCAATCAAAAGAAAATTATTTAATTCATTTTTTATCATTTGATAAAACAATTTCAAATCATAAAGTGTTAAGTGTCATTCATCAAAAAGTGTAAATAATGTAATTGGAGCAGCACGTAGGGATACACAATAATATCAGCAACATCATTCAAAGTGAATGTGTCTTCTGCTGATGCTGAGTTACAGGAGTTGAATTTAACGAATTAAACATGAAATGAAAGTTGTAACCTAAAACAGCTGATTTGGAAACAAGGGGGAAATACATGCGATGGCTTGTCATATTTTTCACTGTGCAGTGATTGTGGACGAAAATACATGTATTTGATATTACAGGAGAGTATGTGTGTTAATCTATAATTCCTCATCATTAAGAATTTGAACAGCAGTGTTACATGTATTTGATATTACAGGAGAGTATGTGTGTTAATCTATAATTCCTCATCATTAAGAATTTGAACAGCAGTGTTACCGTGACAAAGTAAACATGTATATTAATTTATGATTCCCGGAACAGCAAGCCTCACTGTAAATGTTGATCGCAGATCTGATGAGTCAAGCACAAGAGCAGATGAAATCGTTAGAAGACACTTAATGTTTCATGAATGATTTGTGAATAAAAACAGTCAGAATCATTCTCTGTTTGAAAGCAGGATGAACTATGGATAACCTGGAATCATTTAATTGATGCAGTTTTAAAGGAATCATTCATTTACTTACGTGTATCGGCTCTGTTTTGACAGGTGTACGAGACGTTGGGCTTCGGGGGAGAGATGATTTGCGAGATCAACTCCAGCATCCCCGACTCCTCGGTGACCTCTCAGAGTGTACAGCTAGAGAACTTGGACTTCAGTAGTGACCACAGAGTCCACCATGGGCATGAAGGCGTGGGTAGTGGTACGTATGTACTTAAGTGTTCAAACTCGGAAGTGTTTGAAGTGTTTGTCATGTCCATCCAACCTGGTTAGGGCAAGATCAAGGTCTTTGAGACATTTGTGTTATTCCAATCTAGGCTAAATATTTACGGTAAATGGAAAATCATTGGATGCTCTTTCTTGTCACAAAGATTGCCTGTGACCTAATTATGTGTCATGACCTTGACCCTAGGTCATTTGGAAAAGTTCAAAGGTATTGATAACTTAGATTTTCTCAGCAGGGGTATCATAATTAGAGCTCCTTCACTGAACCACAGTTTTACCAGTGTGCGCTGACATTCAACTTCAAAAATTATTTTCATCCCAGTAATTCCAGTATGTCATGATGTTGATAATTTAAAAGAATTTCCCAAAGTATTCAGGTATCAAGATTTTGAAATTTGTTGGCAATGTATGCTATTTATTTCTAGGAGTACCTTTCTCCTTTGGAGCTAAGAATGAAGGAACAGAGACTTTGTATACAACGGGGGAGCTGAGGTGTTCTGTGGCATGGGCGATCAATGAGCAGGGGCAGCTTCTGGTCCCCCCCAGCACCCAGGAGCAGGGCAACATGTTCTAGTAGGTGGCTCAGAGAAGGGAGAGGGTAGTTCTTCAGTAAATCCCATCACACAGAATAAGACAGAAACAGTTAGAAGATAAACAAGACTTAGTTATCATACCAAGTGATCAAGAGGAAATAATGTTTCGCCTTCATAATTTTTCAACACGTTCTTTCCTGAAAACAAAGAAATGAACGTTCAAGTCAGGTCTACATGTAAGGGTATACAATAGTATTTCATGTCTGTTTCTTAGTGCCATGAGAAAGATGGACCCTGTAACGGCTATTGGAGCTGCAGGGGTGGTTGATATTCAGAAACTGGCCAAGTGGTTTGAGGACTCCCGACTGGATCCAAATGATCCAGCAAATGCAGACCTGGTGTACATGTTAAAGGTACAGAGTAATACATGTACAACTTACTTTTTACAAGTTTATTACACACATAAAATATTTGCAGCTTGAAGAATTCACTATGCAATGTCTTTTAGATTTGGAGTCACTTTGTAAGATTGTTCTTTAAAATCATCAGCAAAAATAATTTTCTTTCATAAACCGTTATACTGGAAAATGAGTGTTAGATTTGCTGGTTTTAATGTCATTAAAAGATGCTGTGCGACATAAATTATCACATTTTTCAATAAAGGATTATACTCTTTAATCCTTGATAATATTGTTTTAACAGTTCGTGTATATCAAATTATCAGTTCATGTATATCAAATTATCAGTTCAGTTCATGTATATCAAATTATCAGTTCATCTGTATCAAATTATCATGGTGTTGTTATATGATTGTTTTCATCCATGTTAACACACTTTGAAAAATTATGCGCTTTGAAAAAAATCTTCAAAGACTGTTAAATTTGGGACCAAGTCAACACACTTTGAATTTTTTTTTTTTCAAAGTGCGTTGATATGGTTGATATTAATGCACTTTGAAAAAAAATTGTGCAAGGTCTAGTCGAAGTTATTAAGACCCTCAAATATGATAGTTAAATGTTTTAACCTAGTTTTGCTTGAAAAGACATGGAAAAGAGAACCCAAGAGATTTTTAGCCTTTCAAAATTGCAATTTAGTATTGAAAAGGCTTGTCAATAAGATCATTTAATGTAATACTGTAGACGTATTACATTAGGCTGTGTATTCTATTTAGCGTTTTTGGCGGAAAACGGAGTCTGCTAAATCAAGTACATTGCCAAATGTAAAATATTTAAGTAGATAAATAGGTTCATTCAGAAATCCGCTATATCAAATCCACGCCAACTTGTTGAAAAATCATATTCCACCAAATATTGTGTATGCTAAATAGAATACGTTTACAGTAATTTACACTTGAAGGAAAATAGTTAAAGAGTTAATTAAGAAATGTATATCAAAACATCACATGAACTCACCAAATGGTTGGCAGCTGTTCTTCCAAATAATTCATCTTTTTACTATGTGAATACTCTAAAGAAAAAAGAAAATGATTTTGAGGGACACAATAGATGATACAGCCTTTATAGGCTTATGAACAAAAATAATGATAAGTATATCAAATACAATACTAGTATATTTTTTGAAAATTAATGCAAAAGAGTCCAAGCTCAAATACTTATTTTTGCGTTGATATCTTTTAATGGCTGTACATGTAACTATCCTGCAGATATATGTTTATGGAATTGATATGATGTTTTGGAAGAAAAGATAATGCGGATGCATTCTTCAAGTAATTAATATAAATATTTTATTAGAAATTTTACTGTATCCTTGGTTGTCCCCTCCCTGTTTCCAAAGATGCTAGACAATATTAAACAGTATTTACAAAGAAATGTAAACACTAAATCTGAAAAAAAAACCGTAATCAGTTAAGAATGAAGCCCATATTTTGTGATTCATCCATTTTTTTTTTCAAAGTGTGTTAAGTGTCTTGATGGTAAAAAATGTTGATGTACATTCATTATGCACTTTGAAAAAATTTTGCAAAGTGGGTTGACTTGGTCCCAAATTGAAAGCACTTTGAAACAAAATTTTAAAGTGCATTGATTTTGTACCAAATTTAACACACTTTGAACATTTTTTTCAAAGTTTGTAATTTTAAAGTGCGTTGCCACACACCCATGCACATCCACAGGTTTCAGTAAACAAGGAGAAGGTTTTATAAACTTGGGGGCATTGTTATGAAAAACATGATGTGTTCTCATTTCCAGACAGTGATTCATTACATCTACATTTATATTTCTTGAAAATATGTTTGATTAATATCAGGTACACATGCCTGTTCATTTCCATGTAATTACAGCCACCTACGGAATACTGATATAATTACAGTAGTAGTGAAGCTTCAAAAGTCAGATTAATTTCAACGAGTCAACGGGTATTTAAGTAATCAACAATCACTCTGTCGATTACTCATTATAAAGTAAAAAAAAAATTGAATTTATTATTTTTTTAACACAGCAGTTATTGGGCTACAAATGAAAATACAGCTTTTCTCTGCAATTTTTGGTCCATAACTGACAGCCTGTTCCGTCGGTGCCCCCTGGTGTATTTTTTTTTAAAAAGCTAATACATTAGTGTCCAAGATTTCTTGATTTTGTATATCAAATTAATGTTTTGAATAAAAGTACTTAGACATTCATGTACTTGAGGAGACCAATTTGATGCTTCTTTTAATGTTAATTACTGTATACAGGGAAATATTCGCCCCCTTTTTATTTTCCCCGTTTCACCCTCATTGTCAGCGGGTGAATTTAAGACTGGGCGAATTCCAATGTCTCATATTATCTCTCTTTAAACACAACTATATCTGGGCGAATTCAAGACGGGGCGAAACTGTTTCGAAGTGTAGAGGGGCAAAAATTACACAGAGGGAAAATAACCCTGTGTACAGTATCAAGTTTAGTTACATGTAGTAATTGGATTAGATTATATAAATAATTATCTCAATGCATTTGTTTTTATTATCATTAATCTTTAATCATTCATTAGGCACAGGATAATGAATTAGCATATGGAACAAGAAATGTTTGTTTTACCTTAAATTATACAATGTATGTAGCTCAATTATGTGTAAGGGTCACAAGAAAAAAAGGAAAAGCCAGGACATTTGCTATCGGATATTTATATAATATAATTTTCAAAAAAATTATTTTAAATCAAATATATTTAAAACATAAATTATTAAATATTTTGAGTTAAAGATACTCTGTATGTGACAGTATCATTATTTTATATGCCTGAAAAGGACAGTTTCAAATTAACGAGTACTTGACTATCGCTTGACACAGGCCCCCATTTAATTGACTAGGCTGTCTGAGTAAAATTAACATTCCTATTTATTTCATTTTTTTATTTTTTATATATTTATCTTTTAAATGTATTCTGTTTAGAGTTTGTCATGTACATATGATCTGTCTTAATACTTGTCACTCTTATACAAGATGAATTTCCTGTGTTTTATTGACTTCAATAAATTATATGATATATTTGTTAGTCTTTTGACTACTTTTATTATTATTTAGACTTTTTCATTTTAGTCAAAGGGAGGCGAGACAGCGTTATTTGGACCAAAAGAATTTTTCCGCCTGGAACAGCTACAGGAGGAGTTTAACTTCTGTGATGATGAGGCTATTGATGAAAACAAGCGGTTTAGGCTGATATATCTCAGAGACAGTGAAGTCACAGAATTTAAAAACTATAAAATGGTTCCACTCCTGGATAGAGACATTCCTAGGGATACATTTGCGGTACCTATTTTTATTATTTAAAGATGTTG
The DNA here is from genome assembly GCA_033439105.1 of Magallana nippona. NCBI lineage: Eukaryota > Metazoa > Mollusca > Bivalvia > Ostreida > Ostreidae > Magallana > Magallana nippona. Next base: position 8,983,433 of record CM065925.1, read on the forward strand.
AAACTGTAGATGAAACCATGTTTGATTTGATTATAGGTTGCTTAGCATAATTTGGTTATACATGTACTCTACATGTATTTGGATAATGGGGAGTGCCACTGTACATCTCAATGTACAAGATGTGAAAAACAAATTTAATGCATTTAAAAGCATCATATAAATTGTTGTCAAAGTGAATTTTCAACTCTATATTAATTTGAAATTTTAATCATCATCTGAAAAAAATAATTTTAAAAAAATGAATTGATTTTTTCCAGGAGTATGAGAAAAAGAAAAGAGAGGAGGAGAAATACAAAGAAGAGAAGGACATTGAATCTCACCGGGCGGCAGTGTCAAAGTTCATGCAGAGGGTACCTACCTAATTCATCCCAACTATCATAGTATCATTAAATAAAATCGGTGCAGTTTGTAGACTGACCTTGCCCTTTGATTATTGTAGGTGAGGGAGCAGGTGATTAGGAGATTCCGGTTGCTGGCCCATCAGAGAAGACTTGAAGATGTCATCAATGAGGAAGCAGTTCCAAACATAGCGTACGTCTCTTACATATATTTACATGTAACTTAGTTCTACCATACTTCTCTAATTGCATTGTTAGGTAAGTGTTAGGTCAAAACATAGTAAATACTTGTGTTATGAAAACATATCATTCATGCTTCATGCAACAAGGCCATTACTTTTGTAGGAAGACTTTGTTGAGTTTTGTAGCTTTCTTTTACAGGTGTTTGTTAAACCACTTTGAAAAAAAGTAATTTTACGTTTTCTTTGCAAGAGTTCTATCGACCAAACTTAGTGCATATCTGATTTATTGATAGCCTGCTTGGAACAAGTGTACTGAAACTGACGGAGAGAAGGCGTCCCCTACGAGTTGAGAGGAAGGAGAGAAAGAAGGTGGTGCCACAGACCATCGAAAATGTCAAGATCCTGATCAACATAAACCGTGCGGTGTATGTCCCTCGGAGGGTCGCGACCAGGTAAGCTGACAATGTAATTAGGTCAATACGACCGTAGAGTTAAAGCCCTACCTTTTACTGATTTGTTTCCAGTTGAAATTTTCAATTGCATTTTGTTTATTAAGAATCCCACGACATGTAATAAACTATTTATGATGATGTTATTGTTGAGAATGGAACAATATACATGTACTTTGAATTGAATTTTTAAATTACTTGTATGTATACTAAGCATTTTTCTTTAACAATATTCATTTTATTTCTTCTTCAGACAATACAGGTATAACAATGGCAATTGTAATAATCAATCATTACTTTGAAGTTTGAATAGCTAGAGATTTATCAAATAATTGATATAATGCTTTGAGAACCAGCTTTCATTAAAAACATCATAATTTGTGATGGTTTAGTTTTCATAATACAAGCCCATTCATTTACATTCCAAATTCTAAATGAAGCAGCAACAGAGTTATTTGTCTTAGGAAGAGCTTTATCAACAAAGCTAGCTGTGTACCCAAAAGTTTTTAACTTTCTTCCATGAAAGTTAGTATTTTGTTTTTAAGAATATAGAAAAATTAAGAAAAGATAAATGGTTTATAAATCTACAGGTAGCTTTATCAACAAAGCTAGCTGTGTACCCAAAAGTTTTTAACTTTCTTCCATGAAAGTTAGTATTTTGTTTTTAAGAATACAGAAAAATTAAGGAAAGAGAAATGGTTTATAAATCTACAGATATTTGATATAAATGAATTTGATAATTTAAAAATATATGAATTAAAAAGAATTGATTTTCATCTCTGATCTTTTTTATTAACAGGGAATACATGAACATGTAGAAGCTAGAATAATTACCGGGTATACTGTAGATTCCCAATTAAACATGAGGAATTAATAACCTTGTTAAATTGCGAGAACAATCCTTAGGAATTTTAAAATCTCTTATTTTTCTGACAGTCATGAACTATTTTAAAATGATAACAATACTTCAGTTCCAGCAATTTTATATTCTCACAGTTTGATACAAAATGATGGAATCACATGATTAAGTACTCGCATAAAATAGGGAATCTACAGTAGCTTTTTGAAATGCTATACACAAATAGACAACATGATATAAGATAGAGAAATGAGATTTATTTTTGCTATTAATTGATTAACACTGATCAATGTAAATGTATTAATAAAAGCTGTATTTCTGTTCAAATCCTAAAATGAGCAATGCACAGATGATAATTCTTTTTATAATGCTTAATATGAATTAATTTATAAATAAAACTCAAGATATTTTTCTCTAACTGTCGTAGTCGAGGTGGTGCCATGACAGCTCGGGAACCAGACAAGGCAGTAAAGAATATCGTAGGAGAGGTAGGTTCTATATGACTTTTGACCTCCTTGGTACTCATTTACTGTTTGACATCTTGATTACATAGTTCTGTGTTACCTGTAATTTACTCAGTTCAATTTTTGACTGTGTGACTTCATGATTACATGGTTCCATGTGACCTGTAATTTACCTGGTTCTGTGTTTCCTGTAAGTTACCAGATTCTGTGTGACGTGTAATTTACCTGGTTCTTTGTTACTTGTAATATACCTGGTTCTGTGTTATCTGTAGTTTATCTGGTTCTGTGTAACATGATATTTTCATGGCTCGATCTGCTTGAACTGTAATTTACTTGGTTTTGTGTACTTTGCAGTAGTATAAAAGGACATGTAGAATTGAGTGGGTTTTTTTTTTCAGACACTAACAACAACAGTTTGCAATGGAACAGTATGAATGTTTCATCTATGTAAAGTTTTTAACATTAAGACTTGTTTTTGATCAGACTCAGGTGCAACCCTTCATTGAGGTCATGTTCCAAGATGTCTTCCTCCACACTGAGGTAGGCGACGGTCCAAACCCCAGCTATAATGAAGAACTTGAAATGCCATTCAAGTAAGATATTTCTAATAAACTTGAGGTTTTGAATGAGTTCTTTATTTTCATTTGTCAAACTCACCAATACAGAGAATTAACATTTTCTGATGTTCATGAAATTTTCTTGTCTTATGTCTTATAAATATTTAAATTTACAATGTATTTTTTTAAAAAACGCTATTACAGTGTACTTGTTTAACAAACCTATTAACAAACCCTTTGTATATTATATATACAATAAGATATGTTCAAACCAAAAACAAACATGTGAGTAAATGGAAATCATAGACATGAAATGTGTGTTGCAGAGCTCCCAATGAAGACTATACCCCTGGAAATCTACAGACTGTGACCGACAACATCTACCTCAACCTGTTTGATCAAGTGTTGATAGACATTCAAGAGGTCAGAACTACTTTAAACTAAGCGATACAGCTGAAATCAATAGGATCAGGAAATAGTGGTCAAAGTCATGCCTATATACATTACAGTTGTTTGAGTTTGATCACATAACAATTCAAACATACAACATACCTGTAAATATTACATGCTTTATGATAATTACAGTGTTTTGTATAAAAGTATACAAAGTACATGTGTACATTACACAGTGTAGGATGTCATTACAAGTTACTGAACACAATGTACATTACACACTATAGATGTGTACATTTCACAGTATATGATGTCGGTATAAGTCAAGGTATACAGTGTACTTTCCTATTTGTAGGATGATAGACAGAGAGGGACCACGGTTCATCAGAGGATAGAGAAGAAGTGGCTGGGAGGTCTCACCATTCCTTTCTCCACCGTCTACTTCAATGGAAAGGTAATCCTACCATTACAACTTGTACTTTGATAAATAACTTCCAATCTTAAAAGTTTACAGATTTACTCCTGATATATTCTTTTGAATTGAATGAATTTTTGAAAGTAAAATTTTGATGGGTCCAATATTAACGATATCTGGGTTTACCGGTATTTCTTTCACGAGACATTAAACCAGAATTTCTTTAAACTGGACATATCTGAAGGACACTTTCTGCATTAGATATATATTTCAATAAAAATAGTTGATATGTACCAGTACATTCTAATGAGAAGACTTGCTTTAAACTTTTGATAAATATGTATGATTCTGAAATAGCGCATTAAATTTAGAACCGTCCAATGCTTTTTCTAGTAAACATGTCAGGAATGCCTCAAAGTTTTATATTTGAGCATCACAGATGTTCATATCACTGTGAAAGATAATTCATTCAAGAAAATCATCTATCAGTAACATCACAACACAAACCAGCAAATTCTAATCCACCCATAAATTAAATCCAAGCAGCCCTTCATTATTCTATAATAACATATATGGAACTCTCATGGATGGTCATATGACCAATTAGAACTCCTCAGGCTTTTCACAGTAAAACTTTTTATGAAAGGCCCGAGGTGTTCTGAATGGTCATAAGACTTGTTGAAAATGAATAACTACTTATTGACAAAACATGATCTTTCATTAGTGTACATACAGTTATGAATGTTTTCCTGTAGATTGAGGGTACATTTAAGCTGAACAAACCGCCCGTTTTGCTGGGCTACACTCAAGGACCAGACGAAGAGGAAGGAACATCTGTTAGATCACATGAAGAAAATACTTACCTCAGTGTGTTTATGACCATAGAACCCCCTCTGCAGCCCCCAGAGCCTATGAGGGAGAGGGTAAATTTATTTTTCATTTGTCATGGTGTGATGATGGTATTCTCTTACTTGTGCATTTTCTTATTCCAGTCCTTCAATGCAGTTCATTATTAGAAGAGTTATGGTTCTTTACTACAATATCTATAGCTTCCATGTATATGATTAGACTCTATATTTGATAAAGAGTCGTGGTTCTTATAACAAGCCACTTTTCTTGTTTCAGTTTGCTACCACTGAGGATGAGAAACTTCTTCAGTATGCTGAAAACTGGGAGAAGACTTTGAATGCCAAATTCAGTGACAGAGAGTACAAGACTACAGTCATAGATGTTAACGGTAAAACAGTCTTTGTCACGCGATACTTCAAAGCTCTGGAACCACCGCCCGATATATTTGGAAGTTCAGATACAGAAGTCAAGAAAATGGCAAGATTCAAATATTATTAAAAATCATATTTTATATAATTCACCTATCCTAGCTACAGAATCATGTTTAACTATTTGAAATTCTGAAAAGGAATTTAAAAAATTTAAAGAACAATATTTTTTGAAGTTTCAATGAGCATTGAAATTATTGTAATCATTTTAACCAGGATTTGATTAACAATATAATCCAGGGTGGTTGTTTTTTTTCCCATTCATATGTGGATGGTGTTATTTTTACAGGAGGTGGTCGCCCGATATGTGTCCATGATTCCGTCAGTGTCAGACAGTGTAGTGTTCCCAGGTCTCTGTGACATCTGGAGCACCTGTGATGTAAGTCAAATCAAACAACCTGTGTATCACATTTATTGAAAAATACATGTACTGCATGGTAAATAAGATGCTGTATAACTTCAGATCATTACGTGGATATGAAATCCTAGAGCTTCTTTTATCTTCAAATCACTTTTTTTTTCACTGCACTTGTACATGTATATAATTGACCGTGATGCCGATTTGTAACAGCTGTGGTTCCTGTGTCTTACAGCAATTCCTACAAATGATGGCTGGGGATGAAGAGGAGCATGCGGTCTTGTTGGCCAACTACTTCCTCCACATGAAGAAGACTACTTGGCTCATCATTGGTAAGACATTCATTAGACCAGTAGACGTAGTGATAAAGTAGCCCAAGGATCTTTCCAAAACAATTTAAACTTTCAAAAAAGAAGCAATTTAAACATACGTTATAGAGCCACAAAAAGGTTTTTTTGTTTAAATTTCTGACTACATGTACATGTAATTATAGATTTATATATCGAAAATGATAATATGATTTATTTCTTCAGGAAAGGGAATCCCAGAGGGTCCCACTGCGTATGTGATGACAGAGCAAGAGAACGACTACTGGATCTGGAATGCCGGGACAGGCGAACACTTCAGTTACCGGGACAGCTACTGCCCCCTACAGTCCATCAGCTGTCTGATCAACGCAGAAAACGTAGGTTTCATTTCCAATGCAAAATATGCAGGTTTCATTTTTAATACTAAATAGGTAGGTTTCATTATCAATAGAGAAAACTTTTTTTACACTATCTGTACAAAATACGTAAGTTTCATTATCAATGCAAAATACGTTTAGTAGATTTCATTATCAAAACAAAGTACGTAGGTTTCATTATCAATACAAAATATGTAGGTTTCATTATCAATACAAAATATGTAGGTTTCATTATCAATACAAAATATGTAGGTTTCACTATCAATACAAAATATGTAGGTTTCATCATCAATGCAGGAAATGTTGGTTACATTAACTGTGTCAAAAACCTAGGTAATGATATCAATGTAGAAAACCTGAGTTTCAATATGCAATGAAGAAACTCTATGTCGCATTGATAAAACATCTTATAGGCAAGTTTTAAAGATAAAGTAAATCAGCTTCAATATCATACTTGTTTGTTTCAGATATGGGCTAATATTCAACAATATGAGAAACCAGCACAAATGAACTTTGACCTATCCCAAGGTGCCTCGTGGAGGTCATTTTTCACCCGCAGCTTTCCAAACACAGGGATCGCTAGTTATCAGGTGATTTTTTTAAATTCATTTTTTCATTCTTATTTATAATTTAAAAAAGCCAAATTGATAACTCTGGGAGGCAAAAAAATGGGGGATGAAGGGTTATTCATAGCTTTTAAAATATGTAAGTATAGGGGGGAAGGGTTCGTATCCCAGCGGCTTAATTTTTTTAATTTGTGTACTACAGCCAGAAAGACTTTACTATAAACTTTAAACGAGAATGTTCTCTTTAACTTCTGGTTATGAATACTAAAATGGCACCTTATATATATACAGTTTTTAAAAAAAAAAATTTTTATTTTGTATATTTACAGCCAGAAAGACTGTACTATAAACCCACAAACAAGAATGCTGTCCTTGAGCTTCAGGAGAAGATAGAGACACTGCTGAAGAACAAGATAATGGAGTGGAGGAGTCGGCTGATCACGCGCTGGAACAGGCACTGTACGCAGATCATGAGGAAGCTCCTCCCCATGTAAGTCAAGGATCACCCAACTCTTCATCGGGCTCAAACTTAATGTATTTCTTGTGTAAGGTTGTCTGTAAAATCAGCGTAAATTACATTTACCAGGACATGTACTTCTGAAGTTTTGTGTAAATTCAATGTAATTACATGTATTTCAGGAGTTTTATGTTAAATCATCTCTCTTTAATTTCCTGACAGTTTGGAAGAAAATCTTGGTCATAGCCCAGGAGAGCAGCACTTGGCAGAGTTGGAGAATACGTTTTCCGCATACAAAGTGTCAGGGTTTCCCATCAACATGCAGTACAACGAGATCAACTCAATTGTGGATGTGGTGTTCTCCACACGAGTACATGCCCACGAGACCAGTGATGTGGAGTTTGCTCTGGCCGTGTATATCCACCCCTACCCCAACGATGTGCTGTCCGTGTGGGTCTATGTGGCCTCCCTGATCAGGAGTCGATGAGTGGCCCCCCAAGACATTGAGAACTTGATATATCAGACTGTGATACATCCATATCAAAGATTTAGCGCTTTTATTTATTTAATTTAATCATGAGAGAATGTGTATTTTAGTGCATACTTTATTAATGCTTCTTTCATTTCCGTCCAGTGATATTTGTTTTAGATCGTGAACAAATGTGATAAATTCGTGAATAAATAGAAGAGATCCGTGGCCCTGTCTTTGTTCCTGTGTTTATCCAACAGAAAGGAAACAATCTGCTAAATCCCGGATTAATCATATATTGTTGAATGCAGTGATATTTAAGAATTTCAATGCACTTTTTCTGTCCTAAATAAGTGGGCCACATTATTTTCCCTAATTGTCGTCATTAAAGAACTTTCTATATCACTTGAAGATCAATACCTTTATATCTCTATTTGCAATTTCCGAGTAATTTATTGACAATTTTAAACAGCAGCTCTTATTTTCAATCAATGAAATAAAAGTGATACGGCGTGGTCGGGAAAAATTATTGACAATTATTCTGGGTAGATTTGTTTTTAAATGCAAAATCGTTGAATAAATGTTTATTCTTATAAGCCTTTCCTTCCGACAGAAGTACATGTAGCAAGATTTCGGCAAACATATTAAGCGCGAGACTCTTCAAGGTGAGATTTTTAACTGCTGTGTCAATTTCAATCTTTAAAATCTATATTTGCGCACCGGATAATTTGTATGTATATGTATTAACGTGTATTGCATACACGGGGTAAAATTCAAGATCTTGATGTTTTAAGGAGCTGCGACTATTTTCTGGAGGACTTTTGAAGTATAAAGAAAAGAAAACTGAAGCGGTCAGCGGATGATGCAGTCACAATAATCGCTTGCTCGTCTCCGAGTTTTTCCCCGACATTTTGAGGGATGACAAAGTCTTTCCTAGTCACATACTTCACGGACTTACATTGAAATTAATGATGTTATGAGGAATATTGTGGAATTCATTTATGAGCTGACCGATACATCAATGCTTGCACACCTCTTGGGTGAGCTCATTGCCGTGAAGCCTTTTTTGTCGTGCACATGCCTCACGACGCTTCAGTGAGATTAATTGTGATTTGATAAATACCGTGGTCCTCGAATCTGCTTTGTGACAAATAAGGAGGATTACAAAATTGATTTCTGGCCTTGGAAAAGGTTGTTAAAACAATCCACCAATATTAGCTCGCTCATTTAATCTGTTGATTGAGCGTTGCTTTGTACAAGTTTGCCATTTTAAACTTTTACCTAAACACCGGAAAGACCGGTACTTAACATTCAAATCAATATTCAATATTGAGTTTTTTTTAAGAATGCAGATTGGATCGAATTCTTTTCAAATTTATAAAGTTTCCGCCTCAGTCGCTTAAAAAAATATTCATTCATATGATAATTGATTGACTTTGGTAATAAAGCCTTCGCTCGGGAAAGCGCACCTTCGCAACCAGGCTAACACAGGGAACAATTAGTGACCAATTGTGATGTGTTTCATCCATATTTGATGAGTTGCTTGGTTTTTAAATTCCTGTTTACGTGCCGATACATGGCCGGGCAATTAACGAGTTGATTGGGAGAAAGTAAAGATCTAATGCAGTTTATCTGGCGGTGATATTCTATATGAGATAATTTCACACTCCGCCGAGGGAATGCGAGATTGATCGTAGAAGATTGGGAAAGGTGTTAATTTGTGGTAGACTCAACGAAAGAGGATTATTATTTTTAACTGATTTTTGTTCAAAATGTCAAAATTTATGTTTCACATACGATTTTCTAGTGAAGAGGATTATCTTCATCAACATGAGCTTTATGAGATGTTGCGATCCAGGAATTTATATCAGGTGCAATTCGATTTGAAGAAGAGATTGGAAAAACGCATTCGCTCTATAGAACTAGCTGAAAAAATGCATGTTGCGACTTCACAGAGTAAGAAAACCATGTTCCTGCATACAGTTCAAGAGCGGATAAAGAAAAGGAATCGGTTTGGAGAACGATATAAACGTAATTTTTCCACCGGGGATATAGAGGAGGAATTAGAAAAACAGCCCAAAAACCATCATAAACTATCTCATAGGGTTATCGGACAAACGAGCCAGGAACCTCCAGACACAAGCGAGAAAGAGGTGGCCAGAAGTCAAACGGCGCCAGAAATGGGGATTCTTGAGAAATACAAAGACACAAACCCGACAACGGAGGAAGAAGTGACATCCTTGAGGCGAAACGTTACGTTCTGTGGTAAATCTTTCCCCATGGCAAAGAGTGCTAAGCGGCGCTCCCGACCTCAAAATCTTCAGTCAGTAGAGGAAGCTCAAGGAGCGGACAAATTAACAGATATAAACGATAAACAGGAAAACCATTCCCAACTTTTACCGGAAATTAATCCGGGAAATTCCAAACCAGACGAGACTAGGAAGAAAAGGACTTTGTCTCCAGCCAACTTGGCCATTGTTAAAAATATGTCAATGTTTGAATCCGGTGTCACGGCACCAGACGGGCGGCTGATACTGTCCAAAGAGGACTACGATGAATTCATTGATCAGTACCGCCAGGCCCAGAAAAACTGGCTGCGTACACAGCGGCGTAAAAGTGAAAGTCTTGAGGAAAAAATAAAGAACTTCAAAATTGTAAGCGATGAACCATCGTAGGATTTTTTAAAACATATTCAGTGACACAAAACTTAATAGGAGGAATGTGAATACCCTCGCTAATTCATTACAATAACGTTCCAAGACTTTGTTAGTATATAGATTATCTTGTTACAGTCCAGGACTATTCAGACCTTCAACTATTTGGTGAAGATTTAAACTATCAAATTTTCACGGGGCAGTGACAAAGATAAACAAGGAAAGTTAGTTTTCTCAGCGCGCGATCGTTCGATCAATTATCGATAGGTTTGCTTTGACCATTTTGTGTAATCTGAAAAAAAACCGAGAATGTACTTGCTAGGAAGGATCAAAGTTCGAACACAGCGGTAAAAAGATACTCTTCAAACACATTAACGTGTTATCTTTTTAATGTGAAAAAGATTCCAGACACTTGAAAGGCCATTCGACGATCGAGAAAAAAACCAGCAACAAAAATACCGTTGCGTGAAGTAGGTCTAGATGCTATTTGGGGTGTTCATTTGTTCCGTCGCCATGCAACATTTACATAGTAAAAATTGGGAGTTATTTTTTTTTTTCTTAAACTAATAAAATTTCTGTTAATTAGTTGTCCTTGTGGTGATTAATGGTTTGAAAAGAACGATGTGGTACAACTATTTACAGATCAAAGACAGATTAAAGAGTTCTAGATGTGGAATTGAATGCCGAATCGCCCTTTATCTTGGGGATTTATTAAAAAACGACTTATAAATTACCTTAAAGTGCAGTCGAAAAAACCAAACAAACACAGGTGGTGTCAACAATAATCATATTGAATTAATATGTACATTGGCGTTATATTTATAAAAGGGGTGGTGTTGAACCGAGCCAACAAAGTACAAACTTCATTATTATTTAAACAAAGCCTTGATTTAAGTAGGCATCGGGCACCTCTATTTTATGACGCACTTTTTTTCTTGATATGACGCACTTTTTTCCTTGATAGATTATTTCTTCTATATTTGCATTTAAACCTGTTAATGCCCAAAAATTCAGTGTTCATTACCAGGCTATTTTTGGGGTTAGAATATTTTTAATTTTTCTTGTACTTGCATTCAAAATGCAATTGAATGCTTATTAATAAAGTCATAGTATATAGAAATTGTAACTATATCTCGAAATAGAAAAATATAATATAACATAACAATATAATTTTGAAAATACCTAGTGGAAATCTTCACATTGCGGAGATAGGATAAAATAGAAAATAATTGGAGATAGCTCGCGTCTGACCTTAATAATTTTGGACATAGTCGATGTACTAGGGGAAAGGGTCTGAACGCGACTAGAGTCATTAATTTGACGATTCGGGGCTTAATGGTACTAGTATATATAAGAAGATATGTGTAAAACAGAATTTGAATTTGCTGTACTATCAGATAGAGATCCAGATCATGGGCGCCGCTGTATTATGTTTCATAATATAAATTATAATCGATGTGCCAACATCGGTGTCCATATCGACGATATCATATCAATATATCGATTCAGCATCGCACCATCTACGCCTTTCTATTAATAATGTCACTGCATACTAGTTATTCATGTATAAGGAAGCGTCCGTAGGTTTATTCATCGTCGATATCGTTCTGATATCGATTCAGCATTGTCAAAAACTATACTTTCATAATACTAAATAGGTTTCACCTGAACCGAAGGTTCAAGTGAGCTTTTCTGATTACATGTTGTCCGTCGTCCGTCCGTCTGTTTGTCTTCTTCTCAAGAACCGCTGCGCCTGAAATGCCAATATTTACACCAAAGCTTGTTTATAAAGCTTGTTTATTATCATAGAATTATAGAAGGAAAATATTTTTTTAACAATTATCTTCTTAAGAATTACAAGGCTACAATTTATGAGATTACTATACAAGCATCCTTAGATAGTGTAGATTTTACATTATTAAAACCATGACCCCCGGATAAATATTGAGGCCCAAAAAAGAGTTTCAAATTTTAACAGAGAAAATGTTTAAAAATCTTCTCAAGAACTACAATGCTACAATTTTTTTGTGAGATTACTATGCAAGTAACCTAAAATGGTGTAGATTCTAAATTGTTCAAATTATGATCCGGGCAATTACTGGGGCCCCAGGGTGGGTTCAAAGTTCAACGTATAAGTAAACAGAACAAATGTTAAAAAATCTTCTCATGAACCACTGTACAATTATCTTCTTAAGAACTACAATGCTACAATTTGTGAGATTACGATGCAAGCATCCCAAGATAGTGTGGTTTCTAAATTGTTAAAATTGTGACCCCCATACTAATACTATAGGTCCAATCCACATTTTGCAAAAGTTGTTTCCCTTTGCGGGGTCAACCCAAAGGTCAAAAGGGGAAAAAAAACAACCTTTCCCTTCTTTATGCTACCAAATATTTGGGCGTCCTGTGAGGAAATCTCTTTTTATTTAATTTACTCCTTCGATGTGTGGGTTGCCCAATCCTGGAGCAATCAAAATACACCTCGGATACGGACTTTTAATGTCAAATGACAGAGTAACAAACCTCTAAACTACAAAGGCTACTTTGAGATATCTCTGGGTTTTACCCCAAAGATAGCAGTCAAGGGACATAACTTCTGTTAAGTATGGATTGGTCTATTACTATGCAAGCATCCTCATATAGTGTCGATTCTAAATACTGTTCAAACTGTGTCCCCAGGAATATATAGAAAATGTTTAAAAATATTCTTCTCGTGAAATACAATGCTTCATTTAGTTATACTACTTTGTAAATGTAAGCTAGCTGCAGGTCTGTAGCTCCCGATCTGAAAAAATTCGGATGGACGACCAGGTTGTCCATCCGATTTTTTCAGACCAGGAGCTACAGCTAGACCTGCAGCTAAATGTAAGCATCCTCATACCTTCATATCCTCGTATTCAAGTCACAGTGACATTTTTTCCCTTTTTACATTCATTTATAGTTTATTTTAAAATTTTATTTTCTTTGATACGTTGAGGCTTAGGATAAAAAGATTGGCAAGTTGATGCATCTTAGATCTAAGGGTATGATGTCCCAAAGAGTAGGTATTGTCAAATCTTGGATTTTTTCTGAGTTTGATTTTTTCTGAGTTTTACAATATCTTTAAAGAGTTTTATATTAAAAAATTTCGAAAGAAAACGATACAACTGTTATTCCGTTGAGCGATGTGACCCATGGGCGCCTTGTTTCATTACAATAAATAGAAATATATTGAACGTTAAAAACATTTCTTTGCATAGTAATGTAATTTTCTGTACTACAATATTAGTTACTATTACAGCGCAGAAAATTTACGAAAGACGAATAGTACCGCATAAAAAAATTATCTCGTAAATACGAGAAAATTATATCGTATTTACGAGAAAAAAAATCTCGTGTTAAGACATTATTTTCTCGTAATCCTAAAAAATTATCTCGTAATCACGACATTTTTTCTCGTAATCACGGGATCAGATCACGTAATTACTAGAGCGAGATCAGACCTCGTAAAATGATGAAGATGTTTTTACGTGGCACTATTCGTCTTTCGTACTGTGGTCTTGGACATGTACGAAATTTCATAGGACAGTAATGTACACATAGCGAAAACATTTAAAGAAAATTTTGTACAATACTTTCAGCAAAACATCTTAAATTGCAATGTACACATGTATCTAATAAATGAACTTCCAAATGCTTTTTTTTCTGTAGAAATGTTCGTTTATCCTTAAACCCTCAATTTTCGGTTGACAATAGTTGATAAAATTATTTAAACTAATTATTTTCCCTTACCAATATTTGTTGTATTATTTGTTATACAATAACTTATGTGTATGCGCTCTAGAAGTATTGCACCTACTCGATCATTAATACATAGATGTGCACTTAGTCTATGTTTTGTAATAAATTGAATATACTAGTATTTAGCTGGTGCTAATTGGTTTAAACAAGTAAAAAAAAAGAACACTCTCACGAAAATAAAATAAAAAAATCAATCCCTTCCTTGTTGAAAATAATCAGTTATTCTTTCTTTATAACAGTTTAATCTAAACAATATTTTACTATGTAAAAATATACATGTAGTAGGATTAGGCAACAGGCAATCTGACTGTTTAAGCCCTCTCCAGAAGGTACACAAGATTATTACAGTTTATTACAGTTTGGTTTCTATTACTAAAATACCAAACGATAATAAAAGTAGTATATTTTTTTTACGTTTGTATTACAATTTTAATTTAGACGGAGATGTGTTTCAAGCATATCTTGATAAAAACTTTTTATTTTTCATTACTCTCCGATTCCCATAATACGAAAGCCCATTGAGCTCATTTTCGTAGGTAAAAAAATTTTTCGCGAATAAACGCATTACTTTCTCTTGTAAACGCGTAACTTTCGCGATATAACTCGAAACTTTCGCGAATTAACGCGTTACTTGCGCGAATAAGCGCTTTACTTTCGCGAATAAACGCGAAACTTTCACGAATTAACGCGTAACTTTCGCGATATAACGCGTAACTTTCGCGATATAACGCGTTACTTTCGCGAATGAACGCGAAACTTTCACGAATTAACGCGAAACTTTCACGAATTAACGCGAACCTTTCACGAATTAACGCGTAACTTTCGCGATATAACGCGTAACTTTCGCGATATAACGCGTAACTTTCGCGATATAACGCGTTACTTTCACGAATGAACGCGAAACTTTCACGAATTAACGCGAACCTTTCACGAATTAACGCGTAACTTTCGCGATATAACGCGGAACTTTCGCGATATAACGCGTTACTTTCGCTAATAAACGCTAAATTTTTGCATATTGTATACGGTACGCATTACATTAAGCGTATTTCCAATCAATATCAGTTCAATTTTTGTTTTATATTTGGCTATGGATAAAAATAGTTTTACGGTTCAATTCTCTTAATGTTCAGTATACTTCCTATAACAGTTTATAAAATATTGACATTTAAACTGTAAACATTTTGTCAGCATAAAATATTCCACAGTGATTATATCTTAATATTTACACGTGAATCCAAGATATAAAAAGGTCCGATAATACAATGTATATGAAATATGTAGTTGTAATGCATTTATATATAGAAAGAATTTTTTATATTGATTCACAAAAATATCAAACTACAAAGGTGATCTAAAATCAATGTCACATAATTATGCATCGCGCTTTTCATGAGCACTGTATGATAGAAATGATCAACTTTGTATAATCACAAGTTTTATAGATTATCATTAGTAAATTGAAAGGATATAATTGTTCAAAACCTTATACATATGTGATATCGCCGCGACATGAATAAGGTCCAGTGTGTATTTATTTGAATTTGAAAAAAGTTTCAATCCACATATTTTTCTAGGTATTGTACATATTCAGAGAACGTATTTTTGCCTCTAAATGTATCAAATATAAGTAGAATTTATCTTTTAAAAATAATTATCAACGGTTTGAAGATTTCCCGTGCTTGAATTATATAATAAGTAAACTACAAAAAGAAAGTGCTACATCTAATTCATTGAGTTTTTTAAGGCTCTTGTTTAAAATAACAATTTTTAATGTTTCACGTTTATTCGCGATAGCAACGCGTTTATTCGCGAAAGTTTCGCGTTTACTCGCGAAAGTAACGCGTTTATTCGCAAAAGTTTCGCAATATATTGCGAAAGTTTCGCGTTTATTCGCGAAAGTTACGCGTTAATTAGCAAAAGTTTCGCGTTTATTCGCGAAGGTTACGCGTTTATACGCGAAGGTTACGCGTTTATACGCGAGAGTAACGCGTTTATTCGCGAAATTTTCGCGTATATCGCGAAACTTTAGCGTTTATTCGCGAAAAAAATATTTTTTTTACCTACGAAAATTAGCTCAATGGGCTATATTTGATACATTTAGAGGCAAAACTACGTTCCCTAAATATGAACAATACCTAGAAAAAATATGTGGATTGAAACTTTTTTCAAATTCATAATTAGTCATATTTCTCTGAAATAAAAACATCACACTAGATCTTATTCATGTCGCAGCGATATCACATATCACACATAACGTTTTGAACAATTATATCCTTTCAATTTACTAATGATAATATTTAAAACTTGTGATTATACAAAGTTGATCATTTCTCTAATACAGTGCTCATGAATAGCGCGATGCATGATTATGTGACGTTGATTTTAGATCACCTTCGTAGTTTGATATTTTTGTGAATCGATATAAAAAATTCTTTCTATATATGAATGCATTACAACTACATATTTCATATGCATTGTATTATCGGACCTTTTTATATCTTGGATGCACGTGTAAATATTAAGATATAATCATAGTGGAACATTTATACGCAGACAAAATGTTAATAGTTTAAATGTCAATCTATTATAAACTGTTATAGGAAGTAAACTGAACATTAAAAAAATTGAACCAGCAACCGTAAGCCTTTTTTTTATCCATAGCCATATATAAAACAAAAATTGAACTGAGATTGATTGGGAATACGCTTAATGTAATCCGTACCGTATACAAAATGCAAAAGTTTCGCGATTTAACGCAAATTTTACGCGTTTATTCGCGAAAGTTACGCGTTTATTCGCGAAAGTAATGCGTTAATTCGCGAAAGTTTCGCGTTATATCGCGTTTATTCGCGAAAAAAAATATTTTTTTTTGCTTACGAAAATGAGCTCAATGGGCTTTCGTGCCATAACGTCTAACTATGACATTTGTTGAAAAAAAAAACATGCTTTTCCTATAGACTCCACTGTTATAGTTCAAAAGAAAATAACTTGACAGTTTTTCAAAACAATGAATCCTTATCATATGATAAGCAATTTTATATCATACCATGGATTAAACAATCAAAAGTACAATGACTATGAAATTTGCTGTTACACGTTGACTTTTGACAATCTCAAGTAAACGAGCTTATAGTTACAATTAATTTTGGATGAGTTGAATTTATGCAAATTCTTTTGATTTCCTTGTTATTAACTTTCAGATTGACATTTTACATTTATTAATATAGGATGTCAGAGTAAAATATAAAAGTTTGGCCCTCCAAACCGGATCATACAGCTTTCCGATTTTTGGCCATCTACTAGTATTTGACTTTCATCCTAATGCTCAGTATCCCCTCCATGGCCTATACCCTGTTAAAATAAATTTTGTTATTCAAAAAGTGCACTTTCACTTTTTGGGATTCATGTTGGCAATAACAAAAGAGAAAATGCTGACCAATTGATTGGTTCTGATGTTCTTTTTTAACAGCTCATAAACTTTCAATGCAAGTTCCTGTGTGGTTAAAGTTTCCATTTGGTGGGCTATATTAAGAATTAACAACAATGCGCACACTGTATAGCAATTTAATTGTAACAGCGCGATACATTTAATGAGCAGTTTCATGGAATGGAGAACAATTATACATAACATTTACACTTCACATTCAAAGTAATCAACTCAAAACGACTTGGTCAGATATGTTGCAGCCTCAAAAAATACGGTGAAAAATGGGCCTAGTTTGTTTTTTTGGGTCTTACAAACAAATGAATATTAAAAGAGTTAGCTGCACTTCTCCTTAAACTTCTTATTTATTACAGTATTAGTAAACCAGCAAGTTGGATACTGGTTTCATTTCATAAACATTATATATATACACTGAGTCACCCATTACAAGATGGATACCATCTCATCACTGCAATTGTAAAACTTAATAGCAATTCAACAAAATCTTTAAAAGCCTCATTTCTGCAACCATAGGCTTGCCTGAATATTCCAGCCTAGCAAGAATTTCGCAAGAATTACATAAAGTCAAAAACTTTCTCTTGATTAATTTGCATTTCCAGTACAGCTAGGATTGCACAACCATGTTTTTTTTCCAGAACATAAAACTTTCATACACCATTCCTAAAACTATTAGAACAAGCAAATGAAGCAAATGAAGAGATAAAGTACTATCTTGTTGTAAGCACACGCTGCACAAGCTGATCAGATTACACAATATATGTTTTTATGTTAAGTCAATGTGATTGAGAGCTACACCTTACACTCCTCTTTACAACCAAAAAAATCAAACCCTCATTTATTCTAATAAGATAATCATCAAGAAAAAAAATCAGAAATATATGTGGTATATATATAATATATACATATATAATTATCATTAATAGAAATATTAAGTATATCCCAAAACAGTTTAAAAAATGGGCCTTCAGATTAATTGAATTCTTCAAATTCTTTTAATGTCGACTGTATACAAGCAATCTGAGGGCCTGTGAATTCAAATGTTTTAATTATTTCTAGGTTGATTTCTATAAATAGTTGATGAACTGATGAACACTGGACTACAATTTCTCAAAATGTGTATAAATATATAAATGGCAACCCCTCACAATTCTCACTGACATACATGAATATATCTGTTGTATGCAGAGATCCTTTTATATGTGCAGAAGGTAATTAAAAAGAGACATAACATTTCGACTGATCATATCATTCCACCGAGCAGAAAGAACAAATAAGCATTACATGCAAGATCCATTTACCTCGTAAAAAAGAAAAAAATCTTGTTATATACCGGTACATGTACATATCTATCTTTAAACTTGAAGTATCTACATGTGATTGAAGTTAATGTACATCTGTAATTAATTCTTAACTATAAAATCTATGTAAAAAAAAAAAGAATCAATAGACAATAACAATTAACAATACATGTAGCAGTTATAGCAATATGAAAGCTGTAGTAATGACTGATAACAAAGGATGATATATCTACAAGTTGGATACAACAAGAAAACCGAGCACTCCGACTGAATTGTAATCACTTTTATCACAATCACATGATTATCACACTTCGAGGGAATTTTTGAACACAGCTAGACTGTTGTATATCTTGATTGCTGGTCCTAGTTTAATGTTCAAAATCTTCACAAGGTCTGCTTGGGATATCAGAAGAAAAGCTTCCCCGTCAATTTGCTGGAAAGAGATGATAAAATTACATACTCACATAATAATATACATTTACTTGCAGATCTAGGTAAATATTTCTAAGTGGGAGACAACCCTTACACATTGGCAATTAAATTTGAGAATTACCTCCTCTTTGAAGGTCTTGTAATGTTCTTCACAGCCAGGAAGTGTTTTGACGAATGCTGCGACTTGTTCGATGTTCCACTTGGCGACTTCCGAGCCCTTTAACCTGTGAATGCCAGGCAGAAGTTTGACATGCCGTTCCCAGCAGAGAGAGACTTCAGGGTTAGGGGTAGTAGCCATGGCAGACTTAAACACAGAGTTGTGAATGCCATTCTGTAGGTTATCCTGTAGACTGGTGACATCATATTCTATGAAAATAATGAGTATACATTACACAAAAATTATTAGGATAACAATAAATACAATTGTTCTGTAAAACTAAACAAGATACATGTACTATACCTCTCTCGTGTTTAATCTTCAGTTTTGGAATCTTGGGAGGAGGACCCCTGTCTCCCATATTCAGGTAATAACTCCTAGAAAAGAAAATGCCGCAAAATGCATAATTAAGATATTTTATTTCTATTTCTTTTCTAATAAAACATGATTAAAAGGTTGAGAAAAAATCAAGAAAAATTGTGTATGTAATGATGGCAAAAATTGAAATGACCTGTAGTTTCCAAAAGTGTTTGCACGATTGAGATCTTACCTAGGTTTGCGTCCCCTGGTGGACTTCTTTGGGACTATGTTCTCTGCTGCGACTGACTGTTGCAGCTGGTTGTTCTGAGCTTTAGGACATCCCGACAGTTTGTGGTGGGCGGAAAACTTCCCGGTCACATGACCTTGTCCATCGCAACCAGGTGTTGGACATTTTCTATAAAAGAACAATAAAAAGTTAAAATATTATGCCTTCAGACTGTAAACCACCCAGAAAATGTAAAAACATAAACAACTAATTGTACAAATATCTAGAATTTTGTTTAAATCAAGTCGACTGGATATGGCTACTGACTTGACAGCCTCTGGTGAATCAGGAGGTTCCCCTTTGATCATCTTAAGGTCCACCGGGGATGATGGGGTAGGGGTTTGAATCACTTCCTCTGCCCTAGTGGATCCCAGACGGTCCTGTAGGGTTGACTCTCTGTTCATGTTCAGGGGGGAGTATGGACACCCAAAAGCACTGAGGAGAGCAAGAACACACATGAATACACTGTCTATACCTTGTACAAAATAATAAATTGATGGTGTCTGGTAAAAAAAAACCTCTTTACCTATGATGACCAGTATATTTGGCACCTTTGATGTGACCTATGCCCTTGCAACCAGGAATAGGGCAACCAGTGGATCCCCGCAAAAGATCAGTTGGGGCTAGGGTAAAAAACCAGAATATATCATCATCCTTTGCACCAAAGATCTTCTAAACATGTCAACAAGAAGTTAACGTATAGCCTTTATTTTGGCAGGGGACAAATTTGGCAGATTTGGGTCTACAAGGTATACCATTAATTTTGGCAGATATAATTTTGGTGAATCCTTTAACCTTTATTAAAAATCTACTGTCAAATTATTTTTAATAGCTCAGAAGTTAATGTACTTACACAAAACCTTATGTCACCATTACAAGGTGGTAAAATTTTATGTCCCACCCTGGCTTCACACACTTAAATATTTTCAACAGAAATAACTAAATAGAACTTAATATATGCATGAAAAAAGTATACCCCATTAACAATCAATTTTTATATTATTGTTAGTGAGAAACAGTTAATCAGACAATTATCTGCATCTGAGTCGATAATGGATCACACGTCTCCTAAAACAACACAAGCTAACACCCCTGTCAATGGGGCTCATTACACACCTGAATAGGGAAAAGTGATATGGTGTTTAAACAATTAACTTCTAATTTATAGTAATGTTTAGTTTTTATTTATTTACATTAATTTTGTATTGATTTTGAGTAAATGTACATTAATTTTGTATCTGTAACACTGTATGCATATAACAATTGTCCCTTTTTATCATGCTCACAGACTTTAAAAATATGTAATAGAAGAGGAATGACCACAACTAGGCTCGAACTCAGGACCCTTCAGTTTAAAAACCAACGCTCTACCGACTGAGCTAAAGGGTTAACCAACTAGCTAGTGCTAGTAGGAGCGTGGCAGTACTGAGCCTTTATATACATACTATTACAAATATATGGAAAAATAATCTCCAAAAACTACATGTCAATAAAATCTACATAGAAAGTACTTAAATTTGGTGATTTTAATTTTGGTGAATTTTCAAAAATTGCCAAAAAAACCAGCTATACAGTAATATGATGTTTGAATGTATGCTGGTTAGGATGCATCCTAATCCACACATTATATATTCTTTCATCATACTTAACAATAAACACATAACTATAGAAACATAACACATAACTAGAGAAACAAAGCTCAGAGAAAAAAACTTGTAAAGATCATGTTTTGGGAAATATACAAGACTACATTAATTCTTACATGGTAGGTTTAAAGGATGATTTCAGAATAAATCTAGTGTACATGTATCTAGGAACTTATCAAAAAGTTGAAAGAAGAGGTGTTTCTTGCAGCGACTTACTTGGAGGAGCAGTGAGAGGGTGACCTGTCTTATGACACCATCCAGGTGGATGAATGTCCGGACAATCATCTTCCACCCAGTAATCGTAGCACTCATCCCACTCATCAAAGTGGAGCTTCAGCAGGTGTACGTCCACCTCCATCACAGTGGCTACACGGATCAGAATCGGATTTCTCTTGTCCACTGCTTCAATCTTCATTCCAGGCTCAAAACCCACAGGAGACTGCTACCAAGTCAAACAACAGACATTCAGAAATATATTGCTATCTCCTGTATAGGTCAAATGATAGATCAGACATTCAGAATTTATAGAGCATGACAGAGGATTTCTCTTTATGGGTCAAAGGTCAGATGTTCAAAATTATAATGCAAGACAATATTTAAAACATCCCATTTTTGCAACAGTTTAACAGAATTGTGAAACACTCACTGGTTTGAATGCTTTTTCTGGGACTGCCTCTGCATTGTTCCGTTCTAAGTATTCCTTCCAATCAAAGTGAACATTTTCATACTCTACAAGCAGGAAATCAAGGTCAAAGTAATAAATGTGCTTACATAGGTTTTCTGTATAAGGATACTGTAAACAGGGAAATATTCGCCCCCCGTTTTATTTTCGCCCCTTTCGCCCTCGTTGTCAGAAGGCGAATTTAAAACCCAGCGAATTGAAATTTCTCATATTATCTCTCATTTAACACAACTATGTCTGGGTGAATTCAAAACCAGGCAACACCGTTTGCAAGCGTAAAAGGGGGAAATAACATGAGGCAAAAAATAACCCTGTATACATTAATAATTCAATTTTGTCACAAAACCAAACTATCTGTTAGAAACATACTGTAAACCAACTTTTATTCGCAACAACTTTATTTCATAATATACCAGAAATAAACTCGATCGTGGAGACTAATTTTCGTGATCAAGATGTCGATGATCTAGAAAATAATATACCAAAGACATTTGGGGACTGGTTCATGGTGAGAAATGTTCGCAACATGGAGGCTCTTGCTAACGTCGCAAAAATTTCTCGCACACAAATAAAAGTGTTCATATTAGTTGTATGATGTCCTTACCACCAGGAGGAGAGAGTGATTTTCCATTTTTCTCGCACCAACCAACAGGGTGAATATTCATGGACGTGATGTCACACCAGTAGTCGTAGGTGTCCTCCCAACCATCAAAGTGGATCAGGATTTTGTTGGACATCACATCGTTTACCGTGGAGGCACAGATCAGATTGCTGTTCTTTTTATCCACAGATTCCAGCCTCTGGCCCAGTTGAAACAAGTGAGGAGAGGCAGGCTGTCATAAAACAAGGACTAACATACAGAAGAGTTTTTCAACTTACATGGAAAATCAACAAATCACGAGTAGTTACACAGATTTTATATTGCTATCTACATGCAGTGTAGGTGCCATTAGAGTAAGACCTTAATTATAGTTCACCTACCTCCTTTGGTAAATTGTTAAATAATGATCTAGGAGCAGCAATGGCCTTGGAAAGTTTCAGATAGTTTTGCCAATTGAATCCCTCTGCTGTGAATCCTATGAAAAAAAAAAATAACCAAATATTCAATAATAATGTATGAAAGTAGAATTGAAAAAAAAAGAAGCAATTTTAGAATAATCTCATGGTAAATGAGCAAACATAAATAACACAGGCAGCCATGGTTACCCTTGGGAGGTTGAAGGTTCCTGTTGTTCTCTTCACACCAGCCTACTGGGAACAGGAAAGATGAGTCAGCATTTGACCAGAAGTCATAACACTCTGAGTACCCATCAAAATGAAGCCGGATCCGGAAACCACAGATTTCTGCCACAGTCAGCACGCAAAATAATGACTGGTGCTTTGGGTCTACTCCTTCCAGCTTCATGCCAAGCTTAAATCCATTCTTGTGCACTGGAAATGGCTAGAAAAGAAGATAACAAGAGTTCAGAAATGTGGCCTTGATTATCTATCTAAATTGACCAGTTCCTCAATATGCAGTTGAAGAAATAAAAAAGAAATCATTTTTTTCTTAGTTCAAACAAAATTTATTTCATACCTCTCTAAACAACCTTAATGGAGCCCCCTGTGACTTTGTTCTCTCTAAGTATGAGGCCCAATTATGTAATTTGGGTTTCCTTCCTGAAATCATAAATCTTTCATTGATAAAAAAAAAACCCAGCGAGTATCTATGAATCAAGACAGCTTTAGCAGTGAATGCCTGATAAATTCTTGCCTGGTCCTGATTTGATAGGAACCCCATCCTCGTCCAGTGCTCCCTTCATTGCCATCAGCTTCTTCTTCTTTTTCCACATTTTGGACATAAAATGATTATGACCCCCTCTTCCCCCTCTCATTTTTCTACAAAGGTAAAAGATATTTATGAAAAAGGCAGTTTTCTCTCCTAAATGAATTGTATTTAAAGGTAGACCATTTAAAAAAATTGGAAGTAAAATTAATACAAAGAATTTAAAAAAAAAAATAAATTCTTGCATCTAAAGACTTGAATTGCTCCAATTCAAATCAACAGGTTTTTCAGAAATTGATTCAACAAATATCAGAAATGCTATTCACATCTAAATTCCTTCCTTAGAAATAATGCTTACTTGGTTGTAAATGTTGTGGCACAGGCCTGGCTACAGAATCGGCCAGATTTACAGAACTCGCTGGCGAACCCAAACTCTCCACAGTTCATGCATTGACACACCTCGTCCCTCACCTCTCCTCCACCCTCCGACAACTTCTCTGGAGATATGGAAAAATAAAGACATGATCCAATACTATATATCTGGACAAGAAGAGCTTTGCAATGATCTAATTTTTGTTATTTTAGTGATGATTTTTATATCGCCAAAAAAATAAATACACAGAAATTAAATAAGCATTAGTTTACTATTTTACTAAATAAAGCTTCAAAAAATTGTATGCACAGGAAAAAATGTACACAGTTTTCATTTTTTGCAAAATTTGCAACATGCCAATAAAACAAGCTATGAAGTATTTTTTGCTTATTGAGTGTTGTTCATAAATACTATGGTCACAACTACTGACCCTCCTTCTTCCTCCCCCCTGACTTGGCCTCTGTATCCCCACTACACCCGGGTCCAGGCTCGTATTCTTTCTCATTAGTCTCCGACACATCCATCTCGCTGCTCGAGTCCAGTGTTTCGTTACACTCTAAGTTATCTGTGATGACTTCTATTGCTCCAAACTCATTCATTTTGAACTGAAAACAACATTTCAACAAGTTTGGTGCATAGCTTTTAAAGACAAATAGGCACTTTTTGAAATGTGTTACTCATCCTCAAGTCAACCAAATTTAGAACAGCAGCAATAGCTTTGATAAACATGATGGCTCAAGTATGTTGCTTCTTGTGCCAAGGATGGTGTTTTAATAACAACACATGCCACAGTTGAAGTGAAACTTGCTTTTAAATTACAATCCATGATTTTTTTCCCCAGCTAAATGTATAGTAATAGTCAAATTTTACTTTTAAAAAATCTATCTTTTGCAAAATTTTCATGACTCCTCAACTTCTGCGAAAATAGCTCCAAGTAAATGATCTGCAACATGGAAATAGCAAACTACCACCGCCATTTTAAAATACCCATGTGTACAGTATTGAGGACTTAACTCTAAAACATTGACACTAAAAGTAGTATCTCTGTGGCTAAATGTTAACTCTATATTCATTTTGATCATTGTGTACAATACAACAATAAATATTATTTGCAATGTTACCCCATTAATGCTTAGTCCTCTAATCAATATCCTTTCTTGTTTGTACATGAAAAAATATATTTAGAGATAGTGGTATTTCATAATAAAACAATAACTATATATTTTAAAATAATCCTACTAATAAAATGGGGAAACAATTCCTATATGTAATAAATAACTTCCTGTTTAGTTAACTTTTTTTAATCTAAGAGGTGCACATTTAAGTTGGATAAGAGTGTACAGTGACAAAGATGTTGACCTAAGGTAGAATACATGCCATGGAAACATTCAAACATGTAAGCCTTGCTCACATTCCAATAGTTAATTAACAAATACCATAATTGAAGAAAAATAATTTTGTTTTGAAATTGGGATTATTATATTCATCCATCTTTAAAACTTCAATATACTAGATGCGTAATGCTACAAATGCCCTGCAGGCAGCCAAAATTTCAAATACCATATTTAGTTTTACGTTTGTTTGCAGATTTCTTATTTTTTTTTAAGGGGCATAACTCTGTCAAAGATCATCAGACCTGGACCAAATCCAAATGTGACCTGTTTTTTCTGGTAAATATTTGTATATATGCAACTTCAACTTTATATATACATGTGTATTCCTTCAAAGTTAGAGAGCGGAAACTGAAAATTTCTAAGTTCAAGAAGCATAACTCTGTCAAAAATCATCAGACATGGACCAAATTTAAACTTGACCTGTATTTTTTGATAAAATACCTGTATATGCAATTTCAACTTTATATATATATATATATATATATATATATATATATATATATATATATATATATATATATATATATATATATATATATATATATATATATATATATATCCCTTCAAAATTTAGAGCAGGAGAACTGAAAATTTCTTATTTTTTCTAAGTTCAAGAAGCATAACTCTATCAAAAATCATCGGACCTGGACCAAATTTGAACTTGACCTGTGTATTCCTATGACATATCCATACATCGAATAAGAGTTGAATGTGTGCAACTACACTGTATTGCTGAGATAATGAATGTAAAGTTAAGGATGACAGAATAATGAAAGGACGAAACAGGGTAACACTATATGCCACCAGCCATTTTATGGTGGGGCATACACACAGTAATAATGTATAGTGGAAAAAACTTTTTCATGACAAACTAGATATGACAGAACCCCTACCTTCAGATTGCTGCCTTCCAATTCTCCAACTCCATCCTTCCAGTCCATGGCTCCGACAGGATCAAAATCCTCTCTCCCTGCTTTATCTAACTTTTTGCTTTCACCCTCTGGATTTTTTATGTCGTCTAAGGAGCCATTGTCTGCTGATTTTTCACTTTCCTTGCTTTTCGATTCCTTTTTAATTTCATGAGAGGACTTATCTTTCTCTGTTGGATGGGAATCAATCTTTTCACTTGCCTTTACTTCATTCCTTTCTTCAGATTCCTTCACATCATCCTCTAGATTATGCACTGTGAGGGGCAGCAAATCCTTGCTTTCATCTTGTTCCATTGATTTTTCTTTCTTATCTTCCTTTTGAGTATAATTTTTCTTTGACTTTACCTGAGATTCATTTTTTGAAGACTTTTTCTCATTCAAAGAATCTACATCATCTAGGAAATTTGGCACATTTTTCATTTCACTTGATTCTGTACCATTGTTATCTTTAGCTACTTTCTCATCATCCTCTTTTTTAACACTCTCCACTTCATCTCTCCTTTCAATTTTCTCCACTTTCTTTGTTTCCACCCCATGGCCATCCTGCTCTGCCCCTGGAGTTGAAGTAGCAGTCTCTGGAGTAGTTTCACTTGGAGAGGACACTGTCACTTTTCCCACATTTGGAACTGGACTCCGCATCAATAAAGGAGCACTGGCAGAAGCAGTCATTTGAATTGGAACACGAGCAAAGGAACCAGAAACCATATTTGGAACAGTCATAACACCCACCTTTGATAATGCGTTACTGGGAAACACCTGTGCAAGCCTGGCGGTGCCCTGGAGAGCTCCTACCTGAGCTACTGCCCCGGGCTGAACATGGAAATGGCTGCCTTTCTGCACCACAGGTATAGCTGATGCCACTGACGTGGGAGACACTGTGGTCATTGCAGCGGCGGGCTTCACTGATAGGCCATTATGCTGTGGTGTGCCCATATTAGTTGTTGGAGTTTGAGCAGGTAGAAGTTTGGCCCCTGTGGTGGCTTTTCCATCTTTGCTGTCCTGTTTTGCGAAATTTGTGGTGTCTGTGGCAACACTCCCTTGAATTCGGATTTTGGTTGGTAGAGATGTAGCAATGTTGTTGCTGGGATTAATAGAGGAAACTGGAACTAGATAAGAAACACACATATTGAGATATAACCTTACTGAACTTCTTGGAGGATATAGTTCGTATGATCATTAACAAACATGGATAAAAAAAAATTTACAATTTTATCATCTTTGGAAAAACACAGGTTTTCTTATCATAATAATATTAATTACCTGGAAATCTTTTTAAAGCTGTCATTGTTGTCACAGGTGTATGTGGCTGAGCAAGATTAGCAGACTGGACAACCATGGGAACAGGTTTACCTCCGACATTGTGAATGTGGATTTGCTGGTTAGGAATCAGACTCTTCGCTACATTGATAGGTTTGACTTGGAAGTTCTGCTGAGGGAGTATTTTAGACACCATCTGAGGCCTTGCTTGACCTTGAACGGCCTGAAGGACATTGCTTGGCTGGGTCACTGAAGCTTGTGTATACTGAGCCAGGGTAACTGATCCTAATGTTATCTGACCCTACAAATATGCAATATGTTACTGATCAAAGTCAATTTCTTCCAAATTAATTATTTATTTAACTTTTTAATTTCTTTATTATGTTTTAATGTTTTTGTCCTATCTGTTCTTCTTTTTTCAATCTGCAAGTGCAAAACCTCAAATACTTGGCTATAACTTATTAACCATAACAGGTAAACTTTCAAAGGCATCCATATTTAACTATTACTAGTAATGCCCTTTCAAATCAAGCCCAAAGACCCTGGTAACTCTGTCTGTGATGAAAATATACAAATATTTTTTTATGGCCTCTCTGACCCCCCTTCCCTATGAGATTATTATAGGACTAACTTTAATACATAAACTTATTTGCTTCTGTGCTAATATTACATTAGCAATTTTAATCTTTTGTTCAGGTGAGCTAAAAGAAATTTGAAAACATGAACAAACTCAGATTACAAGGATACAGATCCCTTACCCTACAACAATATTCATCTGATAACTGCAACTCACGAATCATAGCCTCCATTTTTTTATTTGAAAAAATTGGACCCCCCCCCCCCCAATCCTATTGTGGCCTCTGTATAACCTATGAAGATTATGTAATAAATTAACTTGAAATTCTTTTGAGGAATTTTCATTATAATAACCCCCCCCCCCCCCCCAATGACCTCTCTGAACTCTGAACTAAAAAGAAATTTGAAAATACTGGACGACAAACTCACAAAATACAAATTAAATGCTTATCATAAATGGAAATTATCTTACAGATTTGAGGTTTTGCTGGAGCTGCACCGGGGTCGTCATCAAGTTAGTTTGCCCGCCGCCTTTTGACTGCAGGGCATGGATGGTTGTGAGAGGGACACTCTGCTGGGGTAAAATAGCCATCGTCCCAGGTTTGACTGTCACTGATGCCCCTCCTGCCTGGGTACCCTGAAAAAATGGCCGAATCTGATAGAATTCCCCTCCAACACAAAAATTAGCACAGAAAATTGCATCAAAATCAGGAAGATTAAGATATGAAAATAATTGATTATTCAAATAGTGCATTAGTAAAAAAAATGCAAAATTGCTTTAGTTTGCAATTAAAAATCATAAATAATTCAAATATGGTTGTTTATACTCAATAATGCATTACACATGAAATGACTTACAGGTATATTTTGAGCAATATATGCAACTGGATTAGATCCCCTGTGTTGCAAATTTGGGCTCTGGATTTTGACACCTGCAGGATTCACAGGAACACCTATTGTATTGAAAAAAAAGTCTGAATTAAAAGTCACACCATACTCCACAAACACTGTAAACTGTGTAGCTATTGAGTGATGGTGGATATTTTTTTTTATCAATGATGAGAAGGTTGTTAGAATGCAAAAGGATTGGGTGAAGTAAAATCAGTACGCATGCAAGAAATACCCAACTATCAAATTCCTTGTAAGGGAAAGAGAAGAGAAAAATGGTTACCCTTGACTACAGACACAGTCCCTGGTTGCAGGCTGGGGGTTGGCTTCATAGAGCCAATATGGGGCTGGTCCAACTCAGCTGGTTTCACATTGAATACACCTGTGCAAGTGAATTCATGCATATAGGTATAGGCTTTTAAAGAAGACTGACTATACTCTAGGTCCAAATTTCCCCCCGAACCAATTTTATGCCAATTTAGCCAAAAGTTTGTATGATATTGCTGATGATAAAAGGCAGATAATCAATAGTATATGCAAAGTTAAATGATGATTATTGCATGCAAAATACATAAACTAGAAATACATGATACCTGTTCACAAATACACAGTAAAATTGAATACAGTTATATAATACAGACTTAATCAGCTGATAATATAATTGTTATGATTTTCTTAAAGAGACAGTAAAGCTGAAAAACATAGTGTTTAACATCAGATTTACCCATTGTATCACTAGGAAATAAGAAATAACGTTGATTTTGACAGATTAAGTACATAAAAATCCATTTTACATACTTAATTAATGTAATTATGAGCTCCAGAATTTGAAGGGTCGTACAAACCAGATTAATCTTATATCATTTATTTGTACCACGTGGATTTTGATTGACAGTAATTGACATGTGCTGTAAACTACAAGATCTACGCCCGACTACGGTCATCATGGAATACGAGGTAAAAAGGACTCTCTAAACGGAACACATCATTCCTTTCTCGATAAATCATAAGTGGATTACCAATTCCAGTTCATTTTAACATGAACAGACATAAATATGTCAATATCCCCTCAAGGGGCCTCTGAACTTACAAAATGAATTTAGTTTGTAGCAACTCCTGTGATAGAATTAAAAAGAGAAAACGCAAAATACATACTTACAAAAATGATAATTCTGGTTATTTTAAAAACTTTGAACAATTATTACCTGGGAGAAGTAGAAAAGACATATTTCTATCAACAAACCTTTCAAGGAGAATCTTTGCGAGCCCTGCATGTGCTTATAGTAAATATGCATGCGTCATAGTATAGAAGGCGGAACCCCATAACCCGTTGCGATGTATATATTTATGGACCATAAATAATTAATTTTAATGAAATAATTAAATTGATTTAATGGAGAAATTTGTAATTTTCTGAAAGTTTATACATTTATGAGTAGTACAAAAATACCGAACCCGATCGGAAATTTTTTTCAAGTCGGTTTTTTAATATGATGCGCCGTACTGTCTCTTTAATAGAAAAGCCCTGAAGAAAATATTTTGTGCCTTCATTGACTATGTAAAGCAAGCTTTTGATATGGTTTGGCCACGTTGTCTATGGTAAAAAGTTCTGAAAAGTGGAATGGATGGAGATTTATTATCAAATATGTACAAGGGTACTAAATCAAAGTTACAAATAGCCTTAGGTCAAAATTTATCAGACTTTTTAATGTGTAATACTGGTGCAAGACAAGGAGAAAACTTGATACCATTTTTATTTTCACTGTTCATTGACAACCTGGAGAAATCAAATAGAAAGTTTTAATTGTCCTAGTCTTCAAATAGAAGATAATTTTATATTATGTTAAACTTTGTCTACCTTTTTATGCTATTGACATGGTCTTGATTTCTGAATCTGAGTCTAATTTACAAGAATCACTAAATGTGTTTGCAAATTCCTGTGAATAATGGAAACTGCATGTCAATATATCCAAAACAAAGGTCCTCATTTTTATATAAAAAAAAAAGGTCCAATATGTCCAAATGTAAAATTTTGTACTGGTATAATGCAGTAGCTATTGAAAAACATATCATTTTGTGATTTAGGTATTTTCTAATAAAGAAATTGACTATTTAATAATGCTATAAAGCATTTAGCATAACAAGCATCAAGCACTATATGGCATTTTAAGATAAATCATTACTTCAATCTACCAATTAATTGTCAATAACATCTGTTTTACAAAGTTATCAACCCAATATTACTCTATTTGTGTAAAGTGTGAGGTTATGAAAATTTAGATATTTATGAAAAAATGTTAAAAATTTCTGAAATTATTCTTAACCTTTACGTATCAAGTATTCCAAATTTCATGGTTTTGGAGAAACTGGAAGATATCAATTAGCACTCTTTGTAAAGGTTAAACTGATACTGTACTGGGCGAAAGAGTTGACAGCCCATGATATGCATGAATGTATAATTATTTGCCATTTTTACAGATGTTACAAAAATTTATGTTTAACACATCAATGGTTCAATGTAAATGATATATTTAACTCATGTGGATCGTCTTATTAATATGGAAAAATCAAACAATATGTACATGTAGTTATAACTGACTTAAATCAATGAATAAAGAAACATTACAAAGCAAATTTGTACAAAAATGGAGAAATAGAAAACTCCCAAAAATGTATTAAATATGGAATTTTTAAAACAAATTTTAATTTAGAAAAATATTAACTGACTTTATCTAGAGATATACGGATCGCATTTACAAAAGTACGACCTGTATAACCATCTATTTCTAACTGAAATAGGTAGATGGAATAATCTGACAAAATTTGAAACAAATGTACAATGTGTGATTGTAATATCATTAGTGATGAATTTCATTATATTTTGGAATATACAAACATGGAAAAGTGTTTTTTGTCCTTTGGATATTGTGAAAATCCAAATATCATTAAGAAGATGTCTGCTCTTCCTAAAACCTTTACAACCTTTACTTTCAAATTTTTAATGATGTACCAGTGCTTGTGATCCTTGCCTGTTTGTGTGTTTATTTGTAAATATTTATGTATGTCATTGAGAATTGACAGCCATAACAGGTATTCAATTCAATTCACATTTATTTCAAAGGTTCAGTGTATATTTTACAATAATTGAATTCTGGTTGTAACGCGATTTCTGATTGGCTAAAAAATCTTTTTATTTAGTATAAAGAATGTTACCTACGTCACAGTTAAAATAACTTCGAAAACGTATCAATCCGCCTGATGTTGCGCTTGAATTTTGTACAATTTTATGTCATTTTAAAGGTCAAATGACTGTTTTTATCTACAACTAATTACATAAAATTAAATTATAAGGAATGAATTCAATATTTATTATTTTATATGATATAAAATGGTTTGGGACAGTTTACCCTTTTTTAAAAACCGCTTTGCGATTTATAAAGCGTAATCTGCCCCTAACCATTTTATAACATATAAAACAAATAAATATTGAATTTATTCCTTAATTAGAGCCTTAATAATGATAATTATTTAAGTATGACTTAAAAAAGAATTGTACTTTTCATGAACTGTGTGTCTTTCAACAGTAAAATATATTAAGGTAC
Source organism: Magallana nippona (assembly GCA_033439105.1). NCBI lineage: Eukaryota > Metazoa > Mollusca > Bivalvia > Ostreida > Ostreidae > Magallana > Magallana nippona. The sequence continues at coordinate 9,016,369 of CM065925.1, forward strand.
AATGAACACATATTACTATTAATAGGATAAAAAAAAAAATCATCAATTGCTACCCCCCCCCCTTCCCAAAAATAATGACTTATTCATAGAGCAGTAAAACATTTTGGATTACTTATCAATAATTAAATAATTTAAATCATAAATGTTTTTCCAATTATACAGAATGATACTTCAATGTTTTTGACTGATTAAGGAATAAACATAACATTTTTTCAATTTTATTATCTATTTTATATTTTATCAGACTGAAATTAAAAAATGAATGAATGATATAATGATAAATCTATGATTTACTACTAATATATTAAATTTGAAAAAACAGATTTTACATTTAATTTTTATGATCAATGTTATTTCCGAACCTTTCTATTTACTTTTTAAAAAATAATTACATTACTTTTTCTTCATTACCATAAGGCATTTTTTGGGATAAACTCTCTCTCTCTTTCACACTCACCATTAGAAAACGTGACACTAATCACAGAACCCTGTTGTAAATTGTTGGTACTTGTGACATTTGTTGATATCAAGGTCACAGGGGTTGCCATGGTAACTGTTGTAAAGGGAGTGGTATCCATTGCAGTTGTTCCTGCATCTGGCTTCAGTTTTTTAGTGGGTGGTGGGTTGCCATCCACACTTTGTTGAGAACTCATCTGGATTGTTTTTTAATATTTCCTGTAAATTTGAAGAAATGAATTCAAATTAACACATCATAGAATTACAATTAAGTTGTTAATTCTACTTGTTAAACATGACAAATCTGATAAGCCCACCAGTCAAAGTTGATAAATGTTATTTTAAAAATAATCAATTGTTTAATAGATTTAATTCAAAATATTAATAATTGTTTTTAAATTTTTATAAGAATTTTGTTATCATAAAGAGTAACAGTTTTTATAATAAAATTCATAATTGACATATTACATTTTTCTTTCCTTCATGAACCAATAAACTTTTGTTGAATATAACCTTATTTACATATATATAAATCCTGGAAGAAGGAAGTTTAAGTGTTTTTTTTTTAATGCATGATGTGGATATTTTACATTACAGATTGAAAATGCAGAACTCTTTAATACTATAAAAATATAGATAAATAAACTTTGAATGCAAAATCCTTTAATTTAAAAATCAAATCATAAAGATCCTACATTGGTTTTGTGTGAAAATTATATATGCGGATCCAAAATTTCACGTAAAATGCCTCGTTTTCGTATCGGATTTTATGTGCATGACACAGATCATATTCTACAACAGAATTATACAAAGTAAATTATTGTAAAAACTAGATTAATTATTTCGTTGTAATTTAGAGTAAAGGGAAAAGGGTCCAAACTTTATTCATTAAAACTAAATTAAAAACTTCTTATATTATTTTAAAGCTCAGAAACAATGTTATTTCGAAGTCCTTTTCACTTTGAACAGCCAGCAAAACGAAAACGCGATAGTCATATTATAAAAACAGCGTAAAAACAACAAGAAAACTATACAGTCATGCATAAAAACTACACTAATAACGAGAACAAATAATTTTATATCCGATAACATAAAAGTTCAAGCATTCCATTCCATTTTCAAAGTGTAAAACATAAAAATGTTAGTATAAAATACCTAACTTTAGAACGCCATTGCGACAAGCGCCTTGCGGCGGGAGGAAAATATAATCGCAAGATGATCCTTTCGGAAGTTTTCTAGAGTTTTCATGCAAATCACCCAGCTAATTTTGTGCTCATTTATTTAATGAAAATAAATATTTACTGAATTAATTTACAAAAATATGTAGCAAAATTGTCTATTTTGTACAATAAAATTAAATCAAATTTAATTATATGACCTCTTAACTTCCGTGGATGTGACGTCACATGTGATTGAGAAGAAGAAAAACATTGACCATTTTGTTGCAGTTTTGAAATCACTGGCGCCTTACAAACCTTGGCAGTTCTGTCAAAGATCTCTACAGGTAAAATTATAGAAATTGTGTACTAGATATAATCATTTTTGATGCTGCAATCATTTTATATAATGACAATCCATGTTTTTGTTATGGAATGTTTTGACGTATGTATGACAGCTGATCATGCAGTGATCATCTATTGATGATCTTTTAAATTATTATAAGCATGATATACATGACCATCAAGGGTATATTTTTATGCGACAAGGTAAATTTAATGCATTTCATTTTACAAGAACGCTGCTTTATGTTCAAGTGCGCAGTGTCTTTTGTTGCGGACAGTCGATCAATCATTTGGCGGATCTAAGGTGGCGTTTATTATAGGCATAAATTCCAACAAACCATTTTTTGCTGGAATTTTTACTATTGCTGTGATTATATTAATTAACAGATATTTAAATCATTTTATCTAACTAAGTTTATCATTACATACTTCATGCAGCCACTTACAATTATTTTGTCATCCAGATTAATCACAATGGGTGGAGCGGTAAGCACAGGTGAGGATAATGACGAATTAGTCGACAACCTTGTAGAAGCAGATTATATTAAATCAGAGCATGTTGAGAGGGCATTCCGTGCGGTAGACAGAGCCAGCTACTACTTGCCGGAGCACAGAGGCAATGCCTACAAGGACCTGGCATGGAAACATGGACACCTGCATCTTTCTGCACCTTGTATATACTCCGAGGTGATGGAATGCCTTGATCTGAAGCCTGGCTTGTCCTTCTTGAACCTTGGTAGTGGGACTGGTTACTTAAGCACAATGGTGGGATTGTTATTAGGTAATAAAATTATTGATCTGTATTTGTATGAAAATTTTTTACATGTCAACAAGGGGAAAATGTGAATGAGAGTGCCCTTTTTTTTTTCTCACCTGTCATCTAAAACTATCGAACAGTAACAGTACTTAATACCTTAAGTGCTATTGATTGTTGCATTCCTCTGAGATTTTATTGATTTTTTATCAAAAAAAGTAAAAAATAATTCTAAATATGGATTAGTTTATAAGCCATATGATATATAACACTATCAGTTAATAATGTTATGGAATTTTTTTTCCCACAAAATATTTTTTTATCAAGTGTTAGAATTAACAATATATAAATCTGAAATATTTTTTTACAGGTCCATATGGAATAAATCATGGCATTGAGATATACGACGATGTCGTTGAATACGCACAAGAGAGGCTGAGAGAATTTGTGCACCATTGTAGTAACTTTGATGACTTTGACTTCTGTCCTCCATCATTTGTGGTGGGAAACTGTTTGGAAATCCCCTCCAGTAGTAACATGTATGACCGGGTCTACTGTGGAGCCTCATGTCCCCCTGAGCATGAAAACTATATGAAGAATTTGATCAAAGTCGGGGGAGTGCTAGTTATGCCACTCAATGATCAGGTCAGTATAATGTGTTGAGTTTGAAGCAACAGAAACTAATAAATTGGAACATATATATATCTTGCGGATAAATAACTTTCATGCTCTTTGTTGGTTATGATCTGTTTAGTTTACTTTCCACTGACTGCATTTTGAGAGTTTGAAACTAAATATTTATTTTGATGCATGACTGTAATTCTCTATCCAATTATGTTCATTTTGACACAAAGCCCTATTTCCAAATCTTGTTCATTTAGCCTAAGACATGTTTTACCAAATTTCAAATTCATAATTTTATATTATTGACTTAAATTGCACATCTTTTATAGCTAATATTAAATAAATAATAGGAGACAAATAAATGAATAACTTAATGTTTATGGAGAGAAATTTCCCCAATGCATTGCATAGTAGTAAGTGCAGTTTTGTTTGTATATTAAAGCTGGTCTGTATAAGCCGGACTTCAGACACTGTGTGGAGTTCAAAGAGTGTGATGTCCGTCTCCTTTGCCACTCTGGTCAGTCCAACACAGGTGGAGAGTGTCAGTGCTGTAGATCTTCGTAAGTCAAGTTTGATATTGAATATTTATAAAGTTGTGAATGGGTTTTATCAAAGTTCACATTATCATAAGGTGAAATCTATCATCAAGTAATGATATTTATTTACCCTCCAGTCCTGGTACATTAATTATGATAATGAAGAGAATTTTGTATTGATCAACATTGATCTGATATTTGGTCAATATCTCTATTTAATCAATTGTACTTTGAGAGCCTGAGTTAATCAAATACCAGCTAGTATATGTACATTTGTTTGTACTCCTACTCTTATTTACAACCAGATTTGTCATGATTTTATTTTCTTTTGTAAGAGTAGTAAATTTCATTTATTTACTTTGAGCAGCTGAGGTACACATACCAGGACTTCAGGACTTATGTCGCGTAAACATTCGACAGCTCATACGGAAAAACATTTACCAGGAACATCCAGACCTAAAGACCATCAAAAGGAGAAAACCAAAGAAAACCAAGAATGTTAGAAAAAGACACTGCAGACGGAGACCAAAGAAAATGGAAGGGCTGCCCCTTAGTATGGGGATGATGATTCTGAATGGTTTTGATGAAAGTGATGAAAGTGACATTGACAATGAGGAGTTTGAGGAGACGTCTGACAACAGTGATGAACAGGAAGATTCAGCAGTTGATGGAGTGTCAGATGAGGACTGTGAATTGGAATCTCATGCTTCTGGAAGAGAAAAATCTCCAAAGGGAAAAAAGAATGGCAGACATGCAAAGACTGAAAGTGATGAAGAGCACACAGAGCCTCGTCGTCGAAGGATGGAGCTTGGAGCAGAATTCTCAGATCGGTCCTTGATTCTTGCGAACAGGCTACTTGAAGTGATGAACAGAGCACGGGCTGCTTCATCAAATCAGCAAGGGTCATCATCTGCTTCTGCTATGGTGGAGTTAAGAGAGGAGGAGCCCTTAACTTCAGAAGAGATACTTGAAACCTGTGATGAGCATGAAGATAATAAAGGCAACTTTAACCAAGAACAAGATTTAGAAAGTGATATACAAGACAATGATAAATCAAAATCTCTACAAGAAAATGGAAATCAAAGCAAAGTTGAAGAAGCAAATGATAATGACAGAGAGCAAGACTCTTGTATGCCAAATGAGAATGAATATCTTAAAAACCCTGTGATATCTTCAGACTCTGAATTGGAAAATGATGACATGTTGGCAAGCATCAATTCAAACCTTGCTGCCAGGGAGAGAAAGCAGAGATGTATTTCACTGACGAGTGTGGACACTTCTACAACTTCAGGCATAGGGTCCTTGTCGGAAGCCTCTGCTCTGGAAGAAAACATGGAATCTGAGATGACAGAGAGCCCCATTGATAAGCTGTCTCCTAGCAGCAGTAGTCAAGGAAGTGGCCAAAGAGAGCCGGTGGAAGAGAGTGAGTCCGAGACAGAAGCCTACATCCCACCACAGCTTGAGGACCTGCTGAAAAAACACATGATGGACAGGATACACTCCCTTCCCTTACCAGAATCGTTGAAGCTATACCTTATGCATTATAGAAACTAAGGCTTTGCTGTACACTTGCACAAACTGATGTACAAAAGAGATATAACACAAAGTTAATGGACACAAAATTGGATATCATATTTGCACACCACTTCACTTGTTTTGGTTCAGGTACATTGTATTTGAATTTCATTCTCTCTGTGTGTAGAATGCTGTAGATACATTTACATGTAATTTAAGCAGGTAACATATAAATGTACCATTAGAAGTTATGCAGTAGTTAAGCATGTATAACTGATTAGCTTTATGTTTGATCTTTATAACTAGCTTTTGGGGCAAATAGATACTCATGTGACTAGGTAACTTTGTGTATTTGATGCTGAATCTTGCACATCAACTCAGGTTTTTGGATGAAAAACTTTATACATTATAACATTGTGAAGAAAGGCAGTATGAATTTTGAGAGAGAGAGAGAGAGAGAGAGAGAGAGAGAGGAGAGAGAGATTTCAACCAGACACAAGATTTTGCACAGATCTAATGTTCAGTATGCATTTGTGCTTAAGATAGCTTTACAGAAGCTTAGGTGATGGAAGAAAAGATGCAAGTGGACACTAAAGAAAGCACATAATAAGTACATGTATGTATGGAAATGAACAGTTTGTATGGTTTCTATCCTTCACGATCACTCATGGTTATGAATAATCAGCGTATGATTATTTCATTACTTGTTAATAAATTTGTTTTGGTTACAATGTATTTATGTATCCATTGAAGGGAAAGTGATTCTTTGTACAGGTTGTATATAATTGAATTCACCGGTACTTGTGCCGACCAAATATGTGTAAATACATTACCTGTTAATTATTTTTGTTTTGCAGAATAATAGTCTTATCAGTATTTCTGTGCATTTCACCGAGAGTTTAGTGCTACCTATTTTTTCTTTGGCATGTACAATATGTTTTGTTTGCTCCTTTCCTATTTATGAACACTGGATTTTTGTAAATCAAACATGTTCATTCAGAGTAGTCAGATTCATAGTTATGAGAATAAAGAATTTTTGAGCATTTGGTATTTGTAATACGTGTGGTTCTAAAAGAGGGTTCAAATACGTGCAAATATCATTTAAAGAATTGAAGCGTTTTAATTTCACATGTGTGACCATGGTCATCCATTAGTGAACACTGTGGCAAAGTATGGAAGAACATTTTGTTAAATATTTGCTGATTGTATATTAATTCTTAAAAGGTGAAAACACTGTTTCATTTAGCTGTTCATCTAGTCATGAGCAAATTTTAACTTCTAAATCTTAAAATATGGAGCAAAGTGTCTCTGTATTTTCAGGTTTTGAAAATGACATTTCGAAATGAAAATCAGAATATATGGCAAAATTGTTAATAGTAAATGATATGCAATATTTTTTATGTACATGTACCTTAAAAAGTGCTACTATGAAAAATGCTGGATCTGTTTGCAACACTGATACTTCATTTTATCATTCATCGACCAGATACCAGTCGAAAAAGAGAAAAATACAACAAACTAGTGGGTATTGATTTTACAAAAAAAAACAAGTCTTACAGGCCTTGAAGGTCACCTGAGTACCATAACCCTCAGATTGACCTGTCACAGTGTCTCATTTTTGCATTTTAACCTTCATTTTGGAGTCTAAACCATAATCTGAATTTGATGTTTGAAAAAGCCTGTTCATAAGAGGGGGGGGGGATGGAGCAAGAGTTGTGAGAATCTCGGATTATTTATATATTCCTAGCTCCAGGTGCCAAAAATTGTAAACTTTTGGATGCACAGGAAATTTAAGTAGGTTTCCTCAAATATGGCGGCAATAGGTTACCTAAAATATATTACATCTTCACTGTACGACCATTTGTAACACCCCACCCCCCTCAAATAAAAAGCCTCAACCCCTGCCCAATGGGCATTGAATTTCACAATTAAAGAACAGTACACTATGTACATAATAACAATGCATTCAGTTTATCTACCATAACTGTGAAAGAACAGAAGAAAATATTATGAAATTCAATACATTTTCACTATGTGGCCATATTGCCCCTTCCCAAGGGTCCTGGACCCTGACCCAGGGTCCAGGAATTTCACATTTTAGGTGGAGGGTTTCATGAATATCATAACTATGCATTCAGTTCATCTCCCCCTGCTGTGGATAGAGAGTATTTTTTAAAGATTGAATATGTTTTCATTTTAGGCCATATTGGCCAGACCTTATGGCCTGAACCCCTGACCCAGGGACCATGAATTTTACAATTTAAGTAGAAGGCTTCATGGGTATCATAACCATGCATTTTGTTTTTCTCAAATGTATATGAGAGTGAACTAGAAGATTTTCTAAGATTTAATACATATTTTTCACTATATGTCCATATTGGTCCTAGGGCCTGAACCCCTGACCCATGGGCCATGAATTTCAGTTTTGGTAGAAGGCTTCATGGACATCATAACCATGCATTTAGTTTTTTTCCAATATGTGGGAGTAGAAATGATTTTTGAAAATTTAGTCATTTTTTGCTTAGTTTGCCCTGTAAATGAGACCCAATGGTCAGTATGGTCATAAATTTCACAATTTATAATCCTCTTATCTTAGAGATGCTTTAAACAAAAAATGGTAATAATTGGCCTTGCAGTTTTCAAGAAGAGGTAAAAAATGTAAAATTGTTAACGCACAATGGACAACTGACGAAGACCAATTGCAATTATAGGTCACCTGAATGACTCAGGTGACCTAAAAAAAACATGGCTCCCCTTCAGAGCTGGTTTGTTGCATTGAGCATATTCAATAAGTGAAAAAGAATGATGTTAGCTAGTCTAAATGTAATAAAAGTGTTTTCAGGTTTAGCCAAAAAATGCTCTTTTTTTTTTTAATTTGACCTTGAAAATTTGAAAATTAGGTCAGGGTAAAATAATTTTGGTAGTGTTCAGCTATGTTTTATTTCATTTACCCAGTATGGTACAAGTTTGAAGTCCTTATCTTAAATGATTCATCTGTTATGACTTGAACATTATTTTTTAAATGATGATTGACCTTGAGATTCAAAATAAGTGAAGGTCAATATCTTTGGTAGATTTCACTATTTTATATTATCTATCTATGTTTAAAGTTTGAAGTCTTTCAGTCAAAGGGTTCTGAAGTTTTGGTCTAGACAATTTTTTTTTTAATATATTCGATCAGTGCATACTATCTATTCAAGATATATTAGTTAAGTCAGATACTCTTTACACAATTGCGCTTAAAAATATAGTTCCATTTATGATGAGCAGATACAACATTAAAACAAATGTTTAGAATATCGATGTATATGTAATATATGTGAAAGAAAACAAAACTAATGTAAAATTATTTTTAAAAATCATTTTTCCCCAAGAAATGTAAATGTGAAGTATTCATATTCCTACGCTAGCTGCCTCCTTAGTCTTTTTCATGATCATATAGGTCATTCTTCGATTGACAATTTTTTCCCTACTGAATATTGCTTAAATCATTACAATAATTGTGTAACTTTCATGATTATTGTTTGTTAGGTATCACACAATCTCTTTTAATTATTTATTGTGCACGAGTGTGTGTTTTTCTTTTCTTTTCTTTTAATGACGGAATGGTTTTGCAACACCTGCACCATATTTCTGATCGCACTTGTGTAGACAGATGTGTGTACTGTTTGCTGGTGACAGTATTTGCTACGGACATGAAGAACTATATAGGCCAATTTCTTAACAAGTTCAGTTATTTTAACTTAGAGATCGGCTGAGCGCAGTGAAAATTCGAAGTAATTTAAAAGTCGAATATCTTGGATATGGGGTAACCCATATCTATTCTTGTTTAATTTGACATTGAGATAATAAAAAGGTCAAGGTAAAAAATTTAACAACAGTAGACCCCAGTGTTTTTTATTGTTTTTTGTTTCAAGTTTGGAGACCTTAATCTGTCAAAGCATGTTCAAAATATGAATGATAATGTGTTTATTCTTATTTGATCACGGTCAACAATTTTCACAGAATTTTGTTCTGTTTCATATCGTCTATATATGGTACAAGTTTTCAGGCTGTATGAAAAAAGATTCTCATCTTATGGCCTAAACAATATTTTTCAGAATAGGATTGACCTTGAGATACAAAACAGGTCAAGGTAAAAAATGTGGATAATTTACTTCTTCTCATACTAATCTACCTATGTTCCAGGTTTTAAGTCTTTCAAAGTTACAGTCTGGACAATATGTGTGGGTCTTTTTTCTCAATTTGATTTTGATATAAAAAATGACAAGGTCAAAAACTTAAAACATCTAGACTAAGTGTATTACAGTACTATTGTTTTTTGTTTCAAGTTTGAAGTCCTTCTGTCATAGCATATTCAGGAAATGACTGAGAATGTTTTTATGTGACCTATAAGGTCAAGATCAAATATTTTTGGCAGGATTCAGCTACATTTTCAATCATCTATCTATGGTACAAGTTTAAAGTCTGTATGTTGAAGGATTCTTATGTTGTAGCCTGAACAATATTTAAAAGAAAATTATTTACCTTAAGGTAGACCCAGTGTTTTTCAGAAATTTGTGTCAAACCAAACTTTTTTTAAATTTTAACAGTTAAAACAACTTATAAACTTACAAAAAATGCCAAAATACTTATACCTTTGTGCGTTTATTTTCCTACATTGAGCTTCAGCTCACATGTTCTAATAATTCAACAGCCAAATTTTAACACAATGAAGCATGATCTCGTAATTTATTTAAAATTATGCACCAAAATACATCATGTTAGGTTATAATTTAAGAAAATGTATTGATAGTCATTAAATTTTAAAAAGTCTTAATGATTTTCTACAGAAAATATAAAAAAAAAAATACATTTATCTATCACACAACCTTCCAAAAAATTAACAAAAATGCATATTTGTGAAAATTTCGAGAGAAAAAAATATCGTTTACAAACTATTTTTATTTAATATTTATCAAAAGTTATATACATGTATTTTGTTAGCAAAAAACCATAGTTTATCGAAATTAATTAGCTAGTTTTTGATTGATATAGTCTCTTGAATGTGTATACCCCCCATATTGTTGGATATAATTTTAAAAGTTGTTTTTTGAAAACATTAAAAAAAAATTAAAATGTACCAAATAGACACAATCTAACAGTCACTAAAAATAATATATTCAATAAAATTGTATTATACATATTAAAATTTTGGTCCTAGCTGGCAAAACATAGAAACAAGTGTAGTAGCACCCCCCCCCCCCCCTTTCCATCAAGTAAGTTTTTTGACATATTTATGGGTTTTCTTTCCTTTTGAAAAATATCAGCTATATATTTATACTGAAGCCACTGAACCATACTTGTACAGTACTTTAAATCAATTACATGTAATTTTAAATGAACATTGATTTGAGCAAAACCATAACCGGAAATTTATCTCGTCGTGTGAAAAAAGAACCGGACACGAAAGACACTGGAGTTACCTTAAGATAAAAAATAGATTGAGGTAAAAAAAATTGATAGGGTGCACTCCTTCTCAACATTATCTTTGTTCCAAGTTTGAAGTCTCAGTTTTAAAGGGTACTAAAATTACGGCCCAAACAATGTTTGAATGAAGAATAAGAATTAAAATTTGACCTTGACGTTAAATTTGTGTCAAGGTCAAATTTTTTTCTGCAGTGCACCTCCTCTTGATGTAACCTTGCTATGTTAAGTTTTAAGTCTATATGCCTCAAGATTCAAGTTATAATTTGGATCATTTTTTTTTTAATTTGACCTTGATGGTAAAATTTGGGTCAAGGTTAATTTTTTTTTTAGCAGTCCTGCTTTCCTTGACATCACCTTTCAATGATCCAAGTTGCACGTTCTGAGAAGATCTAAAAAAACATGTCTCCAATTGTAAAGGCAGACATAATTCTTACCACTATTTTGCAATAATGTGTGTCCCTTAATTTGGTAAGTGGCTGAACTTTAGCATTTTCTAATAAAATATAATGTGTAGAACAAAAAAAAGATACAAAGATATATTATACATTTTATTAAAATATTGCACAAGGTACACAAAATATAAAACGGATGGGATTCAATATGAATGCCAGACAAAAGAGTTAGTACATAGATCAAGCTTTTGGCAGTTGAAAATGTATCTATGGATCTTGAGAAATGTAATTTATTTCATGATTGCATTGTGATGAACCAATATGAAAACAAATTCAAATAATAACATTAATATTTCACATCCATTTTTTTTAACTCTTTGAACCCCACATTCATTAAGTAATTCTGAAATTCATATGCATATTGAACTTTTTGTATGTAATTGCTGTCTTCCTCCTTTCACTATGCTCTTGTTCCTGAGAGACTTGCAAAACATGGAGGAAAATATGTAAGGAAAAAAAATCACAATGAAATAAGTTTCCCAAAATCAGACAAAACCAAAATTAAATTATTGAGCAGCTGTGTCATCTCCATCTGTTAACAAAAGATGAGACAGCACCGCTTGTGGAATGATGACTCACAAGTTGTAAATCACATTGGCGGAATACAGTTACACTGGATATGGAATGTAGTGACTTAAAAACTATGGTGATTATAATTCTATAAATTGTAAATAAATAGTGTATAAATAGCACCTCTAAGAATAATATTTAAACAAAAAGATTAATGGCAAAAAGCAAACTTTGCTTATGCTAGGAATTACTGCTCTGACACAAAAGCAATGTATTGCACCTTGTAATATTGGAAACAAATAAATATTAAAAAAACAAAATGGAATGTGAATTCATGGATTAATGCGGTAAGTTAAAGCAGATACAATACATGTAAAGACATGTAAATACAACACTCTAAAATGTAATAAATAATGCTAACAAGTTTAAAAATCAATAATTTACCAATATGAAATAAGAATTAATGTATATCATCAATAAATAATATATTGGTACCTGGAAATATTTGTACCTCTACACACAAACAAGATAAAACATAAATTACATTAAAAGAACAGTACACATACCAAACTAAAATTGCACTTTTTGACATTTGAGGCCTGTTACATGAAGCTCTGGAGATCACGCCACTTGGATTTCCGAGGCGCCTATACTGACAGTGTTGTAGTAGTTTATCCCTCCCCCACTGTCACTTGGACTTGAGCACAAGTTCTGGATCTGCTTTATGCAGGCCTCCAGGTTTTCGTCGGTGACCAATGCTGGATTGAAGTGAGGTATGTTGAGCTTGCTGAGGAGGGCGATCGACTCCTTCTTGAGGACACTTAGGTAATCCTCCAAATGTTTGTTCTGTTCCTCCGTCTCATTGTTCTCCTTCTCTTGCTGCAGGACATGGTTTTCTAAGGAGGACACTTCCGAGCGCATCTTGATCATCTCAGATTCCAGGTCAGTATTTTGTGTTTTAAGTTCCAGGATGTCATTATCTATTTGTAGCAATTCCTCATCATTCTCTAAATCTAGAATTGTATATGATACACCAATATTTTTTCATTATTCAAAACAAATAAAAGCTATAAATTTGTCCCAAGGATGAGGAACCAATATTGCAATGTTTATCCCCATTTAGTAGAAGATAATACTATGTACATGAATTCAATACCTTCTCCATTCTGAAGTTTAAAGTGTATGTTGGTCAGTTCTGCGGGGCTGAGTTTAGCCTTCTTCATAGCAGATGTTGCCCTTGGACATCCAGAGAGACTCCTGTGGGAAAGGAAGCTTCCATTGGAGTGACCTGACCCATCACAACCTGGAGTGGGGCATCTGAAAGCCAGGAACATACATCAAGAATAACTCCATGTTATAAGCAGAGTTAACATATTATGAAGCTATATCTGCACATGCTTCAATCTTTATTTTCATACTCTCAATGAAAGAAAAGGTCACAAAACCAATCAAATTGTCAATATGTTTTAGAATTCAATGTACCGATACCAAACAATGGATTGATCTAATGTGTTATCTTGCAGTGAAACATAGGTATTACAAAATCAACTTTTACTCATGTTACTTTTTAAGTGTACATGTATAAGAAAAGTGATATCAAATTACAGCCCAACAGTGCAGTCATGCTTACACTACTCCATCAAGTTTGAGCGACTTTGCGAGGTCTGGATCTTGTCCATCCAAGCTGGCAAGAAGCTGTCGTTGTATCTTATGTTTGTTGGCAAGAGGGCATCCTGATGCACTATGAAATGGAGAATAGGTACATACAATGTATATATCCAGTAACACGTTGGTTCTTGTAGTGAACATCAAGCTCATGAAAACAAGCTGAAATGGGTTATCACAGGAAATAATCAGACAAAAGAAATCTAACACATTTAATTTCTTATAGTGGTCAGTACAATAAAAACCAAAATTTTAAATTAAACACAACTACAATTTGAATTCAATTCAAAGATTGAGGTATGAACAAACTAGAAACGACATGTACCACTCTTGTTCCAAAAACCTAACAAATTATAGCCTTGTTATTCATCTGGAAATGTATCAGAGTTCATTCTACATGTACAAAAAATATGAAAGTATATTTTCCATTTTAATTTCACCCACTTTAGCTGAAAGAATTTTTTTCAAATGTACAAATGTGTTTCACTGCGTACCCAATAATGACCCTTTTCTTAAACTGGAGATCGGAGTTTAAACAAACTTGAATTTACTCTAAGAAAGTCAATGCAAAGTAACGTAAAGTTTTAGCAATTGGCCATTTGGTTCTGGAGAAAAGTTTTAAAACACACTACACTATTATTTCTTTTATCCCTTTGAAAGTCCATCACAGAAGGATGTCAATATTGGTTAAATTTGGCATACCTGCATACCTGTACTTAAAAATACCCTTACATCTGCTTTTCCTTACGTACATGTACTTAAAGGAAATAAAAATCTGTTGACAGATAGGCATGTTGGTATATCCTCTATATTTTACATCTTATTTTGTAATACAGGGTCTTGCATATCAGTATAAAAGTACTCATTTGGGTAACTTAGATATCTGAAGGCATTTGATCTGAATTACATGTATGTAAAACAATTATGTTTATTATTATAAACAAACATGCTAGATAACCAGAGACAACAATAAAACTGAATTTGAAAAAATTAAACTGAAAGTTTTGTACACTTAATATTTTTTTAAATTACAAGTAAATACTAAACCTTGCTGGTATTATTAAAGACCCAAACAATTCCTAAATATTTTGCTTTCCAAAGAACTGTCAAAAAATCAGAAAAAAGGTTCAATTGATCTCTTTGAAGGAAAAACTTCATGCTCTATTCAGTGGAAAAAGTTACTATATACAGGTTTATTTTCGCCCCATGTTATTTTAGCCCTTATTTGGTCCCAAAAGGTTTCGCCTCGTCTTGAATTGGTCCATACAGAGTTGTGTTTAAAGACAGATAATTAAGACATTGGAATTCGCCCAGTCTTAAATTCGCCTGCTGACAACGAGGGTGAAAGGGGCATAAAACAGGGGCGAATATTTTCCTGCATATAGTAACAAAAATACACAATACACAGTACAACATGTGACAGCCATTTTACCTGCGATGAGACAGGTATTTCCCCGTTACATGACCTGTCCCATCACATCCAGGTATAGGACAGCTACAAACGAACCAATCAAATCTTTAATCTAAGTGCATAGCTGATACCCACTTCACATTGTATCTTATAAAATCATTTTTCAATTAAGTTACACATACAAGAAGATAGTCTACATACCGTAGAGTTTCTTCTTCCATTCCACTTTCCCTTCCGATTACTCGTTTCAGCTTTGCAGCTCTTGGACATCCGGACAAGCTTCTGTGTGATGCATAGTTTCCTGTCACATGACCTGAACCATCGCAGCCTGGTGTTGGACATCTATTTGTTTCCATCAATCCAAAAGTTTTATTTCTGTCTTTTTTTTTTTCTTTTTTTTACTTTACAATCCATTCAGTCAAATTTCATCATTACATTTAAATCTTTTTATAAACAATAGTGGTGTTCAATTCACAAGATCATCAGCCAACTCTTCAGAACTATTTTCACATTGATTAACATTAACATGTAGAGCAAACCTTTAAGGAGTGAAAGAGCACAACACTAAAAGCTATTTCATGCACAAAATAAAAGATTTTACAAAGAAAAGTCACTTGGAACCAACAAATATACAAAATAAAAAGAAACTACCTCACAACATCAAAGAAGAGAAGCTTGCAAACCAATTAAGGAAAGAGTTGGAAAGCTTTAGTTATTAAGAGAGGCACCATAGCTGTGAGTCACATGACTTACTTCATTTCAACCTGATTGGCTTGCACAGTGGCTCTATCAGCCAATGGGCAACCAGAGAGACTGCGGTGGGAGGAGTAATTACCAGTCACATGACCTGATCCATCACAACCGGGATAGGGGCAGTTAGATGAATTTTCCACATCTGTGTCAGAACTAACTGATTCAACCTCCTCACTATCTCTGGAACTAAGTAGGGTAAACATTGCTTTGTTTAATGAAGTGCAGCAATCCATCAACTTGACGGACAGAAGGAAATACGCTTGACCTTCATTAGAACTAACCATACAACAGAAACACAAACTGTCTTGGGAAAAATTAATCTATGGAAAGCCAACAAATAAAATTGAAAGAAAATTTTCTTTTTTATTCTCAGATTTTACAAAAAAAAAAAAATACAACAATGCAGAAGTGTCCTGCATAACAGATGTAAAGTTTACCAAATAGAAGCAAATTTTACATTACTCAAAATAAAATTGTTATCTTGCTTGACTGAATTATTTATCATATTTATAATTCTTTCATGTCTTCAAATTAAAAATAATATTTGAAACTACATGTAAATTGCCAATCACTGCTGGCTAAGTCTTTTCCAAAAGAAATTAGAATTTCGTAAAATCAGCTTAATTTGGTAAATTGATGAACATAACAGGTGTAAGATAAAAACATTTGAACTAAATGACAGCAATAAAACTAAAAACAAATGTTACCTTTCAGCACTTAAGTCCCCAAATCTGGAATAAACAATAACTCATTAAACCTTCTCATATTTAATATTTAGAAAATCATGTATGATTTACAGTTACTGATGCCCTTTTGATCATTATTTCAAGAAACAGGGACTCAAATGCTGAAAGGAAAAGCTGATATTAATGCTAGATCAAAATGCACCATCCAAAACCCCATTAAGAAATCCATTTAGAGAAGTTATCTTTTTATTTTTAAAACCACAATAAATTGATCTTGATTTACATTGCACATTAATTACAAAATTAAAATCAGAACTACAACATTACCATTTCATAACTATTTCAGTAACATCGAATCTTATCAGTTCTTGTGATTTAAATCCGTCTTTCCAGTAAATAAATTTCATGACAACTTTAATACCTACATATACAATCTACAGACTCTTGAAATGAATGATTAAGTTTCAGAAAATCCTTTAACTTGAACATGTTTTCCATCAGGTCTCACAAAAACCGTGATGGATGTAGTGGAGGATTTGTTGGCAGGAGTCAAAATGGTACCATGACGAGTTTGTGAGTCCGCTTTGGACATCAAAGGATTGGGTATTGTCAAAGTAGTTACCGACCTGGTAAAACTCAGCTGTTTGGAGCCCTTACGATTCAGTAAGTTTGATACAGAGGAGCTTCCTTCATCTGGCGTGGACGGTTTGGAGTCGGCTTTCTTTGCACCTGGTCGCCTCAAGATACTGGGTCTGACTGGTTCTCGCTTGGGAACCTTGACGACAGGTGCTGCCGGCTGTGGTGCTGGTTCCGGCTCCTCCTTCTTTAGTACAGTGACACTGGCTGTGTCCAACTGGTTGTACTTTTCCAACTCTTTGGCCAGATTGCTTCGTGGGGTCTGCTGAGACACCAGAGAGGATAAATCTGTGCCCAGCTCCAGCTGTTTTGTCAGAATCATGGGCCGTAAAACTCGGTCAGAATCTGTGCAAATATAGACCAAAGCAACCTTAGCTTTTCGACATCAGTTAGCATAAGATTTTTTTTTTATCATGCATGATCATGCAGTTCTCAGAATCACTTATGCAATATTTAACTTATCATTTTTCATAAAATAAATTATTCATTTTCAATTGAAAATATTTCAACAGAAATAATGCAGAAAAATTAATTATCCTTTTGGTCATTTTGTTCATATTCTGACTTTCAAATGACATTTCAGCCTATTGATCCTTTTAATTTGAATGTTTTCTGAAATCAACCAATTCTTGTAACAAAAAAAAAAATTTCCAATCAAAGCAACTGCTTTAACTTAAATCATAAATGATTGAAATCTAACTAACATACATTCCATAATTTGAATATAAATTGGCCTACTACTGAAATAGAATTAAAACAAAATAAAAACAACCAACATCAACAATAACTGTAAAAGTCTCTACTTACACTAATACACCTACAAAGCAACAAATCACTAAAACGGTGTAAGGTACAAGGATCTGGTGTTGATATACAAACCAAACAAGTGCAAGTACAATAGCTTAAAACAAACTTCAAAATTATTTTTCTTTGTAAATTTATCTGAAAGCACTTAAAAGCTCCCTCCATTCAATCTTACTGGGTAAATCTTGTTGTCATATTCAAGTTTGTTCTTAAACTTTTTCACTTTCATTTGATCAAGAATATTCAGTTTCCTCTGGAAAATCATAAATATAAATAATTTGCCATCCAACTATTTTTCTTTTTGAAAATTCTGTTTAAAAATATTGTTATAGGAAATTTAAGCCTGCGAAATATTTATGAAACACATTCTTTTACTTTAAATTTTTTTTAATTGTTGAAAATTAAAATGTAATGTACATGAAGTATTCCTAATTTTATAACAAAATATCTGATGTTAGAAAAACAGTAAATTTATTCACTGGACAGGAGGTTTATTGGTAATAGGTAAAACCAATCCATTTACTGTATACAGGGAAATTTTTCTACCTGTTTGCCATCATTGGCGCAGGCCATATTTGAAATGGGGCAAATTAAAACTGTGTTTTTGTTTCTTCACAAACAACTGTATACAAGATGAATCTAAATCAGAGCAAAATCTTTTACAACCGTGCTTGGGTGAAAATAATACATGGGGAAAAGAACCTTTCGTTTTTACCAGTATCTACTATACACAAAAGTTGCCATAACACAAAGGGTTACCATCAGGTAATAATCTTTAACAATATAAGCTCTTACACTGATGTAATTGCATAAATTAAGCATAGCCACGACCATCACAACACAGAAAGTTGACAAGTCTAGCACAGCCACAACAAAAGTACAGACCATTCCCTGTGGAGGTGCTGCACTTCTGGGCAGCCAATCGGATGAGCTCTTTTTCATTGCATGCAGCTAAAACAGCTTTGGAGGGATCGTCATCTTTGGGGAGTAAAACTAGGTGGAGACCTGACGTAAAAAAATTTAAATGCAAATAGAAAATGAAAAGAAGCTGTTCTGTGCATGCTACACATCAAAAAATGAACTAAGGCACTACACAAAACTTGCATTAGTGTTTCATGGATACACATTTAGATAGATAAAAACTTAAGATTGACAGCTTTTAGGGTCTTGTTTCCACATACATATTACCAAAAAAGTTATTAAAGCATTTACAAATGGTAAGTATAGTATAGTAAGCTTCATATTTTACTTCATACAACAAGGTAAATACTTACCTGATTTTTTTGCAGTTTGTTGTGTTGTTTGCACTAATTTTCCCATAGCTGCTATCGGGCAACCAGACAAACTGAAAATCATAAGGACAATCTCAAAATTAATCTTAAAATTAAAAGACCTTAAATATGTACAACTATCAAAACTAACAACTAACAAATTCAAAACTTCTTTACCACAATTCAAATTAAACAGTTTCCATACTGACTTCAACAATTTTGACTCCAATCAAAATCATAAGAAGTATATAATAATAAGTATCATAATAAATCACTGATGCAGAAACCTACCTTCTATGGGTGGTTCTGTTAGCATTGACGTGTCCCCGTCCTGTACAGCCTGGGGTAGGGCACCTGATAAATTTGTGGACAACAATAGATTTCAGTAATTCAGTTGTGTTTTTTTGCTTTCTGTCCTTTTACATGTCTTTTACCTTAAAAATGTTATTTTGAGGAACAAAATGTGAAATGAAAGCTCACCTTGCTAAATTTTCATGCATGGCTAAAACTGAAAAAAAAAAATGGGATAAAAATCAAAATGCTGGTAACTAAATAGATGGTAAAAGTCACATATATAGAAAGTTAATTAGTAGTTTACAATATTAAGACTTAATCTGCATAAACTTACTTTCTGGTGGAACAGTGCTTTTCTTTGGACACCCTGACAAACTTGAAATTAGAAAAAAAAAAAAAAAAACAATTACGTAAAGATTAAATCACATCAGATTAAATGATGAATGCATTAATCAATCAAATACATGAGATTCTGGATATTGATCTCCCTTCTCTACTCACCTTCTGTGGTGGGAATAGAGTCCTGTTATGTGACCAGATCCATCACAGCCAGGCGTCGGACATTTCATGTCTGTGAAGAACAAATGTGAAATTTCACATATTTTGTATTGTTATTTCCCTGGACATATTATCATAATTGATGACTATTAATTTGTTCAGTTTCAGAGATTTGCAATTTCACATCACTTAGCAACTTTGAGATCATGCATCTGGTGAAAAAAAATAAGATGATCATTAAGTTGCTGAAACAAAAAACAATACTAATTCTGACCATACATAATTCTTTTTTTTTTTTTTGTTGATGTTTGGTAAAGTAGCTTTTAACCTACCATACATGTGAAATAACACCAGTTTACCTGCATTAGCCAGGTTTTCATCCGATTTCTGTGAATCAGAGGGAGGCTCCTCATCCTCGCACCCTCCATCGGACGTCTTCCACTCAGCCACCACCTGGAAGTCATCATCATCCTCCTCTTCATCCTTGATCTCCACTTTGACCTCTGACCCCACCCCTTGATCCCTGCCATTAGCAGCATCCTGCACAGTCACTTCTTCCTTTGTGGAGATGTTCCCTTCAGCGTCTGCATTCTTCAGTACCACAGAATACACACACGTTTCATCATCCTCTGTTTTTATTTTGATCTCTGCTTTGTTGTTTAATTCCTCATTTCTCTGGGCACCACAGTTTTCCACTCTCAATATCTTTGCTGGGGTGCCATCTACTGTCTCATTTTCTATCTTCCTTTTTTGACCTCCTATTGATTGAATTTCACTTAATTATAAATACAATATAAATAAATTACAAATTATCCTGTACTTCACACTTGTACCAAGGTTGGGAATAGCACAGCTCAAATTTTCATGTATTTAAGGTGGAATAACACATCGTCACAAAATGGCTGACCTCTGATCGAAACGACATTTCGTTTTATTAAAAGGATTTTATCGACGGCAACATGTAACTTACTGCATAGCCAAGTGGATAAAGCGTCAGGCTTGTGACCTGTACATCCCGAGTTCGAATCCCGCAGGGCTTTTGTTGTTACTTACTGAATTGAATTTTTTTTAGATATTCATTTTTTATCCCCAAACTGCAAATTTTTCACTTATTTGACATATGTACAGTTTATTTACATCTTTCATAATCAAATAATTTCCTGTTAATTTGAGTGACTTTTTCCAGGTGTGTTATTCCACCTTAAAGACTAAAATCAGATTGATTCTACATACTCCAGTTACATTATCTGCAATTCATAAATCAAAAGTGCAAACAGACAATCAATAAATTAAAATGAATTTACGAAACTGAAAGGTAAATGTTAAATGAAAGCATTATTCATTACTGACCCTGCTCTTCTATTCCAGTTATCTGAAATAATGAAAAAAAAAAATTATTACTTTAAATATCCTATGCTTATTTCCAGGTAAATTTTAAACAAAACAAAACAAACAAAAAATAAATAAAAACTCTTTACCTGAGTCATGTTGACATCTGTTTGGATGTCTGTAAAAAAAAATTTTCAAATCTTATTACAATTACAGAGTTAAAAGGAGGCCTTAAAACAAATCAGTTTTATGGAGTTTTTTTTCCTTTTTTTTTTTCCTTTTTTTTTGGGGGGGGGGGGTGGTAAGGGGGGCATTACTTGCTTGTTTCAAACTTATTATGCAGGGTTTTGATTTTGCAAGAAGAATTTCATACCTCATCATTTTATAAAAATACATCTTCATTAAGGCATCTTCATTTTTTTTTTTTAACTTGATACAACAAAGAAACCAAAATATGTAATAATAGATGATCTCTTTTTTTTTAATACATGGAATAATAATTACGGTTTGACTTTCCAAAATATCCCTTTTCTCTGACTTATCAAAGTTCAAGAGACTAAAATAACTACCTTTATATATCTTTTACTATGAGATTTGATACATGTACTTAAAATCTGATAATAAAGACAGACTTATTCCAATTAAGAGAGAGCATGAATTTGTGTCACAGCTGAGGTTTCCAGTTACTGTAACTCCATAAATAAATGACCATCAGCCAAACGAACAATATGATTGGAGCTGTGGTGATGGCAGCGGTTCCATGAATCAATAATAAAGCTCCTTTATCTATCAACTCCTCATAACTGATTATTAACTTGAGATCAGCAATGAACTGCTATACTTGGTAATACATGTAACATAAAATCAATCTCATTACAGGCATACTTCTCTCACCAGCAAATCTCAAATTTTTAATTAATATGCATTGCAAAACAACAAGTCCAACAACTTTATCTGAAAACTAGTCTGTTTATCAAAATGTTGGGAAAACTGGAATATAATGATTACTCTGCTGTCTGTCACTCTTTTACTTGATCAATATGACCACACCCTTTTTCCAGTTCCTTCTTTCTATGAACAATACAACTTTATTTATGAAAAAATAAATGCATGCTAGCATAAAAAATGCAGAGTAATGGATAGGTTTGTTTCATTACTTCAAGACGATGAAAAAATTCAAATGATAGGACTACCTTAATTCAGAAGGTTACAGGAAATATACAAAATAATATAGATGTATAATTACCCCCCCCCCCCCCCCCCCCCCCCCCCCCACAAATAAATAAATGAAACTCTGTTAATATTGTAATAATTTTCATTTGTGACTAGTTTGTTGACTTTTAACTTTCTAGTGTACAGTTATATAAGGGAAATCCTCATTGAAGAGCAGTCAACTATTACATCAACAAGCATGTAACAATATTGACTGTCTAGCATAGTCTCTATAGGTTTTAACACCCAACACCTGTCACCCCAAGGCTGAAACTAACCATGCAAGATTCTAACACACATCTGTCTCCTTCCATTCAGATTTTTTTTACCTTGCATATTATTTGCTTTATGATTTAAACCAAAAGAAATTTAAGAAGCAATGAATGAAATTACAAATACACATGTAAATAAATAACTTGTTAATAGTCACAATGTGTTATAAAAAAAAAAATTACCTCCCCTCCCCCCAAAAATAATGTTACTTGTACTTACTTGAACTGGTGCCAGTTTTCTCATCAGTTGTGTTTTCCTTTTCAAAAAAAATAAATTAAATAAAAAGTTAAACTGAAAATGAAATGTAAAATCTATATTATTCAACCGGTTGACAATAAAGTTACATGTAATTCTTAACTTTATATAACCTTACAAGACCATAAATTTACTTTCAGACATTTCCCACTCAATGCTCAACAAGTTTGGAAAAGTCAGCCATCTTGGAATCATTGGGCACATTATCATAAAACTTTCCCAGTTTCACATGTCAGACAAATACCATCTTATGTGTCAATTATTGGAAATACAAATCAATAATATGTCCTCAAAACAACAACAAGTGTATGCCACAAATGCAGTTAACTTAATTCAACTTTACAACACTTTGTTTGCTAATTAGATGCACAATGGTGTCTTCCCATTACTTACTTTATCTTGTTGATTTTCTTTGAAGCACACCCTAAAAAACTTCGTTAACTCTCCAAAACCTCATAGGTCTTCGTATAACATGATCCTACATTGTCAATTCTTTCAAAGATACCTCAAATATTTTCCCTATTTCACTTTTACTGCAGTTGTGGTAAAGTTTGCTTAGTTAGTTCTTCCCGAGTTTTCAAGAGAACTGCTTTATGATAATGCTTGCCATCTGTCTCATTATGCAGGCAACTGACAACATAATTCCCTATTTGGCCTTTGTCCTTTGTTCTGCTGCCATCTGATTGGTCCACTCCGAGTTTTTGTTTGGATTTATAATGAGCTCCTATTATCAACTACTGTGAATTATTGAACACCCCTAGCAGCTGACTGCTATTCAACCATATATGTAACAAATACAGGAAGACCTTATAAACTTTCATACTTCCTAAAAAGCATCAATTGTACAGACTTGTTAAACCCACTTCCAAACAACAGTTGATATGTGTGTGTGATCAATCATAGGCAATGTGTGTTTATAAGCTGCTGTATTATATCACACCCATGGGTAGTATTATACTACTTGGAAAAGTCTCATAAGTTATTCACTAAAAACAATAATAAGATATAGCCATCTGATAAACATGGAAGTTTGAAAGTACACCAAAGTATTGATTTTTTTCTGAAGACACGCCACTGTTTCTGAGGATGCTTGTAGCCTGGGTAGTTATGGAGATCTGATCTATTGATTTTTGTCTGGAAAACTTTTGCAAGTTTCTGTGGCTCAAGTATTGTCAACCAAACAAAAAGAGATTATACTTTCCACACACTGACAAATCAAAAACTCCACTCAATTCTGGACAATGATAAACTTCAAAGAATATAAACCAGCAGCTAAAATTGGTATGTCTACGGTATATTCTCTAAAGATCTAGTGTCATATAGGCAGGTTTCTAATGCACCTGTTATCTCCATGGCAACAAAAAGTTTTCAGTCAGATTAATATCAGTTAACACACATGCCTGAACTGAAAAAAAAATCTGATCAAAAGTAGTCTGGTTAAATTAACTGTAAGGATGTACAAGTAATCACATGAACAAGTTTGAACAAAGTAAACAAGTATTTTAATTATTGTACCAGTATGTAAAGTATTCCTTTATCTGCCATTATATAAAATCTTTCACTGCTTTAGGATCATAGGTAGAATCTTGGAAGATTTATAATAATAATAAAAAAAAACCCCAAAAAATGTAAAAAATAGATATGAAGAATTACAGCAATCTTTCCAAAGCTAAGAACATTTTATTTTAGAACAGACTCTCATTATAATTACTGACTTCAATAAATGAGACACATCACTCTTTTAATTTATATACTTTCAACATCTCTGAAGCTGTTATGTGATGAGAAAGAAAGATATCAGATATCTGTTCAATGTTTTAAGTTAAATGTAATCTTGACTTCCAAACAAACTCAATAGTTCATTAACAGGTTGTATATTGATTATTCTGAGCTGAGGCACTGGTATACATTATGCTGATGGTAAATCAATAGGACGGATTGCGAACTCCCAAAGTTTTTCATACGTACCAGATACTTCCCATCACAATTTGTCGTGCTGGAGACAGCTTCTGGCTATTGATGCCAACACAAGGCTGCTCAACAATTAATTGTCATCACTCTATAGTATTTACAGTACTACAAATACGATCTGTCATTATTTAGCTCAAGTTTATTGGTCTCTTGAAAATACACTGTTCGTCAGTTTCATCACTTTAGTTGATTACTTATAAATACAACATTACACTGTTCTCGATAGTTGTCAATAGATAGGTGACAGGTAGAAATCATCAGGGCACAGGATTTTCAGGTGATTGACTTGATATCTGATCCCTCTTGGTTCTAATGTTGCAGTATTTATTTTTGTATTGTTAAAAAAAAGGTGTTTTTTTTATATCAGCTGACAGAATAGAATTAACAATAAAAATAAATATGATATATTAATAAAAATAAAACTAATCCCTAACCTTTGATGCTATTTTGTATTGAAATTAACAAGTATGTGTTAATTAAATCTAATATTGAACATCACTTAATAATAGAATTGTAAAAAAATTTTTAAATACACAACAGCATGAAAAATACCCCCACCACATACCCTAAAAATACCTCAGCTTTAAATGCAAAATAGGATGGACAGTGAACCTTGTGAATAAAAAATTCTTCATACATGTTGATTAAGAATCTGTAATCATACTATGATGCTATTTATGTCACACTTTATTTCAAGGTTGCATTATTCAGTAACAAAACTCTCTATTTCTGTATCTAACAATTCTTACTTGAGAAGATTCATCATTATCAAGGGGTTCTTCCTTAATCTGTTCTGATGTCAAATGAAATTCATACTCCAGAATCTCACATGGAGCAGTCATTCCTAAAAATAAGAATAAATGTAAGATATATTTGACTGATAACTTTTTTCTCTGATTTATGTTTTTGGTTTTTTGTTTCCTCTTGTTTATTTATTATCTTTACAACTATCATTCCTTTTCCTTACTTTTATTGTTAACTTATATATATATTTTTTTTCTTCAAGCAAGTAACCACTGCTTAACATTATAAAACTATATGTAAATAGAGTTTTGCTAATGGTTATTTAAAATATGCAGGCATGTGTGCGAATTGGTGTGTTTGTTACATGTGGGTGAACTTGTGTGTATGTTTGTATTTTCAAAAATGAAAAAAAAAAAAAATAAGAATTGTTGAATGATCTTGTTTCAGTAAATTAAGTCAAAAATTATATGTCCTAAATAAAATGCCCATGAACTATACCCATCACATTATTGAGTTCCTTATCAATTTGTTTTGTAAAATTACATTCTACCAGGCCTAAGGAAAAAAATTGTGTGTTTACGGTAACACTGATGAAAAAATTAGGTAGGTAGAAATTGTTTTAAATTTTAATTATCATTTTTTTCTGCATGAGGGCACAAATACAGTCAAATATAAAATCCTAAGAATGTTTGTTTGTGTCACATTTAAAATCGTTTTTTAATGGAAATAATATGAAAATCACAATCAGATAAAAACAGACATCTAAAAATGGTAGGATCAGGGCATTTTTGTAGGTTAGGTCGGGTTATCCTAAACACACAATATTTTTTTTAGGCCTCATTAACTCATATCTATAATATACATCTGCAATTCTGCATGGAAAAACATCCAGAAAAACAAAAAACAAAAAAGATCAGTCAATGTGAAACTGGAACTTTATAATACATGTATGATTATGTATGCAGTTTTGTTGAATTTGATTAATAAAATAGATTGGATAGGGTTTTTTTTTTTTAATTTGGAGTTGGTGCACACAGCAATGGTCATAGCTGTTTGAGGAAAAACCCAAAAGTAGCTGGTACAAGCCCAGGCTGCTTTTGTAACTTGATCAATGATGTTGTTTTTAGTCATTATTGTCCCGAGACAAGGTTCTTTTATTTATCTACATTGCGACTTGTTTTAGTCCACCCAGCTGTAATGGGTACCAGCTTATGCTATATGTTATTGTAAACCTGCAACACTTGGCACCACAAAAAAAATCTTCAGAGATTAGGCTCGACTTGACGTTTAGACTGACACATTTGCCAAATCTCAGGACAGCCCTTCATAATTCATGTGAGGAGATTCTGCCCCAACTTCAGTCATCCATCGTAACAGGTAACATTGAGATATTGTAATAAATAAAGAGTACCTCATGTTTTGGAAAGATTTATTTGTTTAAACCAAAGATGACAGATAAAAGGCTGACAAGAAAAAACCCTTTATAATATGTCTTGGCAATATACATTGCAGTGATGAAACATGGCTTGCACATTTTTCAACATTAATAATTATCTGGGTACTTTCACATGTCATTTGCAATGCAAAATCACTATATACACTTTTTTTTAGCAGTGCCTTCTAACCTAACAAGATAGAGGAAACATTTTGAAGGAGAAAGCTTTGGATTAACCCCGAGATGTTAATGAAAGTTGGATAAATTAAGAAAATGTGCTGTATAAATATTTTGTGTAGAGTATGATATCTAATTAAAGCACTGAACAAAATTGGACACAAATACCTTTAAAATATTACATTATGATGAAATCAGGTGAATATTTATATATGTGTCAGTTTGTTGATAAAAGTACATATATATATTAGTGTACAAAATATTTTTTAATGTGTCCGTACATAGTCACCATGAATTAATCTGATATTTTAGTGTGTGTTGTATTCAGTAAAATTGACAATTTTGTTGTTAATAATACTCTTCTGGTAGTTCGAAATTATTTGCAATGATATAATTAACTGAATAATACAGTAATATATCCACATATCGAGTATAAAATCTAAGACAGAATCTTACTGAAACTCAGTCAAGAACGTAAACATTGCAGATAAATATAAGAGTTACTTCCCTTCAAAAACAACGGGGAAAAAAGGACAACGTGCTTTTAACGTAAACCTTCATGTTAGCCCAATAAAAGGCGAAAAATCAAACTTCCCAATCCTTACTCAGTGTTTGATATATTTCCATTTCAATGTTAAAGGTTATAAGAACATGAATTGCTGTAAACAGAGACTTTTCTCTTCGCACTTAAAATATATCGATAAACACAAGAGTTCAACATGGCGGGAGTTTTAGCATTTCTTAACCTGACATGTACGACAATCAAGTAATCGTTTTGTAATCAAACCGAAATTATAGTAATATCATAAAATGCATAATTGATATGAAATAAGGGCTAAATAATGCACGGAATATTCACATTAGATGCATGTTTTTATAACCAACGTCATACCGAAACTTCCTTGCGGTGTTAAAGATGATACAATCTTCAGTGCAATCATGAAACAGACATAGATAATCTAATTGTGTGTAAATTACTTACTTCCGAAGTGAAAGTTATTTCGATAACCTATTTTTCCAACTCAAATCACTTGTTTTCTTGTGCCCTGCAAACTTCGATATCCCATACTGCAATGCTATCCATTCAGTGCGCATGCTTGACTTTGTCAAGTTTAATGGCCGGCTTAGTTTAAAATGAGGCGGGACCATAGAAAATACACTAATAATAAATTATCTTTAAAATTGTACAAATATTTTCGGGCTGTAACAATAAAAGCTTGTGGTACTTAAATCAGTTATTTGATGCACTAAAGTCTTGGATACAAATGTTAACTTTTAATGATACCACCACCCCCCCCCCCCCCCTGCTGATTATGGCAGATGTCTTAGCACTGCTCCTTATCAAAATTAATTCAAATAGGAAAACTTACAGTGCATCCGTTCTAAAGAGAGTCCAGGCACTGATCCATGATTTTTTTTCATGAAGAATTAGTTCCACCATTAATAAATACCATTTCTTTCATATATATATGTAATATATAAGACTGGGATGACCACAACTATAAGGCTCAAACTCAAGATCCTTCAACACCCTATCAACTGAGCTAAAGGATTAAACCTCTAAATGTTGCTAGCAAGAGAGTAAACAGTACTGAATCTATTTTACATACTTTAAGTCCATTAATTCTTTTCTCTTTACTTGAGAGATTTCTATCCCTTAGAAATCTCACACAAGACTCTTTAAATCATGTCACATGGGTAGAATGCTCTATATACTGAATATTGAAAGATTGTATAGACAGCAGGCAAAGCCTACTATTATCCTCTTCCTTTAATTCTTAATAGACATATGCATGCACAGTACAAATAGCTCAGTCTGCAAGTAGATTACAAGAGTAATTGAGCTCTTTTATAGGGAACCACAATTGTAATGGGATGGGAGAAATAATAAGGGACCAAATTGGGATTTGAACTCAGGCCTCCTGAATCTCTAGTCAGGTGCTAAACCAACTGAGCTATTTGATGACGCTTTGAATACCAGCGCCAGATAGCTCAGTTCGTAGAGCACCTACATTTGGTGCTGTGCCAACCCCTGGAACTGACAGGTAAACTTTTGCTAGGGGAAAGAGCCTGGGGTGATCTTTGAGAGTGAAGATCATTTAAGGGGGCAATAATGTGATGGTCAGACTGGTACAAATACCAGCGTCAGTTCGAATCCCAGTCTGGTCCATCATCATTTCTCCCTTCCTGTTACACAATATTAGCAATTGTTGTTCTTTTACCAAGTCCTTGTCATTTTTGAGGCATTAGTTAAAATTTTACACTGGGAACATCACTGCTGTAAGAGGGAGTTTCTCAAAAGGGATAAAGAACATTTCATCCTTGTCTTGAATTGGTGTCATCCACTTAAAAATCACAGAATCTGAATTCTTGTCAAATATTCTAAAATAGGTTTTTAATTTTTATTAATCAAGCCACTATAGTCTGTCCCAAGATATTTATGCAGCACATTTGGCCGATTTTTAATAAAAATACACATACCTGTGAAAGAAGTGCAATTGAAATCGATGAAAGGGAAAATTTCCAAAATATCTTCATTGACACATTATCATTTTTCACTCTGAAAAATTCACAGGAACGAAAACAGATTTCTTATGGAGATTTATAATGGGGAATGTTTACATCTTTTCTCCATTCGGAAGTCACTCGGAATACTTCGCGCAATTTTTCAACATTATCATCTGGGTCTGCTGCAATACAAAATCCCAGTAGACATCACATTTTCCAGCCGTGTATTGAAACCCGAT
Organism: Magallana nippona; assembly: GCA_033439105.1. Lineage (NCBI taxonomy): Eukaryota > Metazoa > Mollusca > Bivalvia > Ostreida > Ostreidae > Magallana > Magallana nippona. Next base: position 9,046,348 of record CM065925.1, read on the forward strand.
AAGCTAAAAGGGGCGTTTCAACAGAGAAATCTTGGAAATTTTTCATACTTTAGAATGAACATCATTTGAACCCCAAGGTACTTATAAATATCGAGTAATTAAGCAAAATGTGAAATTAGCTAGCTGCAGTGTATTCTAAACCCCTATTAATCCTATGTTACCTTAATTCACAATCTATTAAAATTAGACTTATTGCTTTTCTGTGATAGCTAGCAAAGTGTATCAAAAAGGAACAGATTTTCAAGTCTAAATTTTAAAATTTTAGAATGACTTATTTCATACAAAACAGCAACAAGGACTTTTCATTGATATACACATAATACTTTCCTCAGTGATGTACACTGCGATTTGAAATAAGTATCTTGTCCCATCAAGAGAAATCAAAGACAAACTTTGTATGTAACATTTACTCAATAACATATCACATTAAATTGCACATATTTCAAACATTCTTTTAAAATGTTTGATAAGATATAGGAATGTCTAACAAATCAGAAGAAAGATTATGACATCCATTCATAGTAGAATTTTGTATTTTTCTGCTCGCGGAACTTTGTTGATTACCAGACGACCATCATAACTGAGGGAGGCGAATACCCAAGGGTCAGCAGTCGACCAACATGAGGCGTACACACTGTCCTCGTGTTCCTCATATGTGGCTATCACCCCATCCTTAGGTGGCTCCAATGACCTTTAAAACAAGAAATATGGCATATTTGATTGATAATTAAAGCATTTTGATTTACATGATACAGGAAAAACTGGCATATATATACATGTACTTTGTGTTATTTTTATTGCAGATAAAGATACTGGGAATGATTGATGAAATTTAAATCATAGTAAACTAAACAACAGAAATCATAGTTAACTAAACAACAGAACCAGTGACTATTTGAAACTAATCTTAATGATAAGCGGTAAGAGTAGCAAGAAAGGAGGAAAAAGAAATCAATATAGTACCTGGTACATCAAAATATATACAGGTAGAATGGAACAGGGACCCATGCATTCTAACCCAATCTCATTAAATTCAGCTGTTCCGATATGCTACCGCTCTCGAGAGCGGTAGCGTATCAGAACAGCTGATTTTAATCAGATTGATTCTAACCAGGCAATTTATTTTGAACTTCCAAAGGTAATGCTTGTAAAATTAGGAATTCATTGTCTATATTTACACATACCAACCACAAGTTCCAAAACTTTGACCTTCCTCTCCCTAACAATTATAGTAATATTTGCACTCTAAATCTTTCAATAAAACATGGAATCTTCCATCTTTTTTAAGTGTCACCTATTTCAATATACACTTGAATCCTAAAATCATTCAAGTATCAGTATACTTGTATTGCATATCAATGTACAATACTTGGTCTTGGTATGGTTTTTCAAATTAGTTTGAAATTCAAAATTCAACCCAACTGCAGACAGCTCTATAGTCAGACTCAGAATGTGACCATGGTCCCATGTAAATTATTACTTCCATTACTAACACATTCCCTTTACTCCTCATTAACTCACAATCTCCAGTTCCATTGAAAGGGGACAATAAACTTAGTAAAAAGGAAGTATGCACAATAGGCAAGCTGTCAAGCCTTTAAAATGCTATATTCACATGTGATAATGAAGTTTGAATAGAAAAGTTAGATTTAGATTACTTCTCTTCTGTGTCTTCATCACTATCCTCCTCATTTTCTGCTAGATGACCATAAGGTTCAGAGGAGAGGGAAACCACGCTGTGTAGGATGACTCGACTGTCGCTGCTAGAACTCAGGAGGAGTTGGTCATGAAAGTGGTTGTACTTCACTGACCACACCCTGAAAAATTAAAATCATAAATAATTTGAGAGTATAACACGGAGAATAGTAGGGTCTTGAGAAACCCATATGTATAACAGAGCTCTCATATATCTTGGGTTTAACTTTAATCATCCATACTTGTTTGAGAGAGAGAGAGAGAGAGAGAGAGAGAGAGAGAGAGAGAGAGAGAGAGAGAGAGAGAGAGAGAGAGAGAGATTTGCCATTTCCTTACCAGTGGGAATGCTCCGACAGGACTTTAAGAGGCTCTGATGTGTTTCTTGTGTCCCAGAATTTTATTTTACAGTCATCACCACAACTCACTAAGTAATACTGTTTATTTGGGTTGAAGTCAATATCTCTCACTAGTTGACCATGAGCATTTTCTATGTGATATATCTGTCTGTTGAAAAAATAAAAGCAAGATCCAATTAGCTAAGGTACCAGAGATTAGAATATACCAGTACAGGTAAAACACATTCATAACTGAAGCATTTTATGTCCAAATGAATTAATATAATTCTTAAAATGCAAAGTATATGGTACATTACTAAAGTATACAGTATGTACGTGTAATATATAACTACTATTTCATAAAATCCTCTCTTTTCTTACAGCCATTTATATTTATTGGCCTGGTTTTGCTGTTTAGTCTGTAACTGATGATACATTTACGTACACAAGGCAAGTGAAATAATCAAGATTACCATAACTAGAACTTCTACATGATTTAGTTAAGGCAAAATAGGTGAAATGTTTATGAAAAACAAATAAAAGATTTACCTTTGTAAAAACACATGAATTAAATTCAATTTAAATTTCAGAAAATAATGTATCAAATCCCCTATTAAAATTCAAACTTAACAACTTTTTTTGGCTCTAAATATGAATACTCACTGCATTGATCTTAAGTCCCATCCTCTGATACAAGAGTCATTGGCAGTGGCCACCTGCGTGCAGTTATGGTGGGGGTTCCATCTCACACAAGTGAACTTTGGTTGACCTTTACTCTCGAGTCCCGTAGACTCTTTCACCTTTAAAAAAAAAAATCCAACTGTGTGTCTATTGCCTGTTCTCGTGTCTTTTGCAGAGTACAAAAATAAAAACAGTTCCTTTTGCAAAGTCATTATGTGAAGACAGTTATAAATAAATAACAAAAACTAAAGCAGTTAGTTAAGCAAACCTTGGCAACAGATGATGATGCATCAAAGTCCCAAGTGATGATATGGCTGTCTGTTAGTCCTACAAGTGTTGTAGTATCTCCTGTTGGATGCCACAACACGCTGAATATGAAAAATCACTTCATTGTCTATTTCATGGTAAAATGTAGCATTTTGACTATAATGATGGGATTGTTTCTAAGTATTCACATGTACAGAATTAAAGCTCAATGGATGAAATGTACAGAACATTTAAAAAAAAACACTGAATTCATCTATCTAAAGGAAACCCTTATTCAATTATGGTACCTCTTCATGTCACCATAATCTGCATTATCAAGATGACACACAAGTTCAAGAGAACTGTGGGAACTATCATCTGAACTGTCAAAATCACATGGTATCTTCCAGACTGAAGCTTTCATCTCTGCCTTTGATTCTGATGCTAAAAATATTTGAAGAGATATAAAGAAAAATTGAAAGTCAATTTTTTAAGCAATAAAAAGGTGTAACATAAGAACAAGTATATAAATATAGAAATTTGCAGACATCAGTGTTTTCTACCAATTTGATCGAATTACAGACATTTAGCTTTACTTCTCTGGATACCAAAATAATGCATGAAGTAAACTACAATTTATCTATTAACACAGTTACAGGTATAAAGGTATGAAGAAAAACATTAGAAGCCTAGAGAACACATTGTTTATTGCATAACACAATGAATGAAAGCAATGAGAAAAAAGTTTATGACATTGTTTCTAATTACTTTTGTTGTAGCAAGTTGTAAGTAAGTTTTTGTCAACAGTTGATGCTGTAAGGTTCCAAATTTCACCATCTCGATGTAAAAATATATTCTTGTTGAGAACATTGTTTTCATCATCAAAATCAATATGATGAACCTATTAAAATAAAGAGAAAATTTATATAAAAAAACCAGACCAAACAAGTATTTCCTACTTTAAAACATATTGAAAAATCTAACAGAAATCCACAAAGGGATTAGGGATGTCAAAGCAGGGATGTATAACTGTAACGCTACACATTCCTGGTCAGCTAAGCACAACAGTGCACTCATATACTGTACATACAAAAGATACACAAAAGATACTGAAAACAGAATACCTGATTCTCAGACCTGAGAGACTGTGTTCCAACAAGAAATCTGATTTGTTCAGTTTCTGCTGTCTGAGGTGAAATTGTCCTCGCCTAAAAAGAAATTACAAATTTACTGAAAATTGTGTCTACTATGTCATGTATGGGGTATATAAGGGTCGAATGCATAAGAAAACCAGCATTAATTAACATGATTAAAGAAACAATCAATGTTTACAATTGGGAATGTGATAAATATGTTTAAGCATCCAACATATTAATGAAATACCTGAAATTCTAATCCATAGATGACAGGTGCCTCATCTTCCATGGTGTTCCGTCTTCAGTTGTCGCAAAATGATCTCTAAAAAATAGTAAAATTCAATTTACAACCAATCAATTGAATAAATAGATAAACTGTTGAGAACAATTTAGAATTAAGACACCTTACATTGTCATCCGGAAATAACGCCGAAGTGAAGTGATTTCGTCCGAAAATAAGTTTACGACATATGCCGTAAGTTAGAGAAATTTTGGTAGATGTCAAATCAAGTGAAACTGCAAGGTGGGTTTCGTACCATTTTCAGTGTATCTAGGAGACTCATTGAGCGATAATCTGGTGCATGCGGTAACTTACTACTTACTAGCAATGATATAAAGCAATGGTATGAGAAATAACTGATGTTTGCATACGTTTTCAACTGTGTTTTGGATGTTATCTTTATCTGTATCAGTAGGCCTATAGTGTTAAAATGGGAAATGTCTACAGAACATATTTTATTTTTCAAACTTAAAGTAACAAATGACACAACATTGAACTATACCTAGTTTCCTCTACCATGATTACAGCTGAGTACCATGGCTCAATTTCAAATGGCAGTGTTACTCAAGCAATAAGTCAAGGGTATAGGGAGAAATTTGATCACAACCGAGAGAGTCTTTATCCATGTAGAGAGTAATGGGTTCTATAAGAGAACTTGTACCTGGATACAAGTTATGTAAAAGAACCTATACCTTGGAGAATTTGTACCCAAAATTATATTTGAATAGACCTTTTACAGCTAATGCATAAGATGCAGTACATGACAACTATATTTTACATGTTACTTTCTCATAGAGAACTTGTAACCTACTTTAGGTACAGAATTTCCAGGATAGGAGTTCCCCAACATTCAAAACTCCCTGGTTATAGTCTTCAGTGCATGTCTATAGGCATAATATGGAATCATTTGAATTTGTGGGGATATAAATTTTTAAGGGATGGCACTTTTGTACAGGTTCAGGGGGATGTAATGTCATGGGTTGACTTTCATGAATTAGAATAAAGAACAAATTTCGTAATTCGATAAGGATGTAATTTTGTGTAGGAGGGGTACTGAGGAAGTCTACCTTGAATATTCATAATTCCACACTATTATATGAAAGAATAAAATGAAATGGCTCATGCATGGCTTTTCATAAGCGTCAGAGTTAATATTTTGAAGTTTAGAAATTTTTTGTTCAGATAAGATTAAACTTTAAGTACTGGTACCTTAAGCATTTATGTTTTCTTATCTCAAATTTAGCTAGATAAACTGCAGATGCTTACATGTTTTCATTGAGATATTTTTCCTCAATCTGTAGATGGCTGAGGACAAAATAGGTGATGTTTTAGAGGAAGACTTCTTTGATGATAGTCAGTTTGATGACAGCCTTGTCTCATCTCAGTATACCAGTCGCATTACACACTCTGCAACATCAGACACCCTGGACTCCGTAGCTCTTGAACCAATGATAGAGGAATTGTCATTATTGGAGGACTCGAATGAAAATCCTCCAGGTAATGCAGAGAGGGAAGAGATAGCAGATTCAAAGATACCAGTCTCAAATGTAGAAAAAGTACCAGAGACAGATAAACAGGGTACAGATGTGCCCATAAATCTAGATGAAATCACAATAGAAACACAGGAAAAACATCAACATAGTCCAATGAAAGAGACGGTCAACATTAGTAGCTATTTCAGTAGTGGGGATCAAGAGAATGATCCTTTTAGTATTCTAGGTGCTGAGCAAGATCAAAAGGAAGGTGTATTCAGCTCTCTTGGAACATCACAAGTAGAGCAAATGCAGTCAGAAGGCAAAACTGACACAAATATTTCAAACCAAAGTGATGTCAAAAAGCCTGAAACAAACCAAAATGATGAAGTAATTGTCCACCATGAAGCTTTAGAAACAAGACTTTCAAAGGAGGAGGCTGAGAGTGTTGAGTTCCAAGTTATCCCTGAGAATGATTTAAATGTCATGGAAGCTTCCATGCAGCTCATAGATGATAAGGAAGATTTTGAATCCTTTACAGCAGAAAGTGGTCCAGCAGACATTGACTTAGCTATTAGTGGAATGACAGATGTCCATCATAATGATCGAAAAAGAACCATCTCAGAAACAAATCACCCAGAGTACAATTCACAGTTGTCAGTATCCAGTCAACATTCCCAGGGTCCAGTACCATCTCCTCCCATAATTTCCTCACCTGTCAATCAACCATTCAGTGGACCACCCTTGTCGACAGTCAATGTCTCACCATTGATGACACCAAGCAAGCCACTTCTACCTTCAGCATTAAATGGTAAAATACGGTAATTACTGTAGAAATTAAAGCTATTACCCAGATAAATTAAACTTAGAGATGTTTTTTATTGTACAAAAAGTTTGAACAGATGTTCTTGTATCTTTCTTGGTTCTTAACACACAAAATGTATCGCCTGTGTACATAGAATAGCTTTTCTTCTTCAGATGAAAATGAGGCCATGCAAGGAACATCACAAGGGACTCTAGACATAGAGAGTAGCGCCACAAACACATTCCAGTCCCCACAAAGTTTAGACACTGCGGATCCATTTACAGCCAGTTTACTGATGAGTGAGTCAGATAGACAGCACGATGCCTGGATTCCTTCGGATGCCACACGGAAAACCCTGCTTACAATAGCTACTAGTGTACCTGGTACTTATGTCCCTACCCCTGAGGAGCTGAGCACACCTGGCATTGTGGTGGATGAACCTCAGGTACACTGCCCTCTATAAATCACATATACCAATACAACCTTTCATTGATATTTGAAATAAGATGAATTGAATTTTGATATCAGTGTTTTACTGCTGATTTTTATGAATAAATATTTTATTTTTATATGACAGGGCGACCCTGTGCGAGACCTAGTATTCAGATACATGGGGGAACAGGAAGCCATAAAGAGACAGATTCTGTCAGTGGACAGTGTCACTCAGGATATAGATGGACTCAAAGCTCTCATTGTGAGTACACACTATTTGTTGATGTATTTAATTGGTTTATTTTTTATTGGGGAGTGGGGTTTACTTACTGTATATACATTTGAATACATGTACATATTGTATGCTTTCAACAGAAAGGAGGGTGTTATCGGTCTGCAATAGACATGTGTCGTCGTTTGTTGACCTCTGCTGGTCAGGGCCCAGGGAAGTTAGGGGAGGTTACTCAGCACACAGTGCACACACTGCAGGTATCTTTTCGCTTTTGGAAATATAGAATTGACATAAGATTAAATAAATGGTAAAGCACTAATGTGATAGATACATCTGTTCATGTACTTTTATGCAACATTAATTTTCAGATATATTTAATTACATGTACTTAAAATGTTGAACTGAGTTAAATAGATCATTTGTCATGTATGAGTGGTTCTAAAATGATATATTTACTCATTGATGCATACAGATTTGGTTTTGCCGTTTTACCTTACTGGTAAAACTGAGACTGTACAGTGTAGCTGAGACAGAGATGCAAGCATTCCAGACATTAGACACACCAGACTTGTACTTTGAGTTCTACCCTCACATTTATCCCGGTCGTAAAGGTAGGAATTGAGCTCATGTCAGCCTCAGAATGAATAATTTGTACATGTATTACACCTAATTAGCTGTCAGATAATCTCTATATGTCTTTTTACAGGATCCATGGTTCCATTTGGTATGAGGATTTTACAAGCCGAGATTCCACATTATATGGGTAGATCCCAGGAGGCCTTAGATAGGCTCTACTACATTTTGGCTGTCACTCAAAAAGTGGGATTTTAGCTTTGATTTGATTTGAACATAATTTATTGTATATACATTGTAGATAACATACATATACATATGGTTAGGACACAAGTTCTAACAACTTAAAAGGTCTTCACAAAAAAAGAAAAAAATTAATTGTACAAAACTTACAACTGGATTTTAGCATTCATCCTGTTCTCTGTACTTTTAGAAGTAGCACAAACATGTATGAACAATCGGTTTTAATTCAGAAACGAGTTTGGAAATGTTTGCATTATTGAGTACCAAAATTAACAATGCTTCAGATACTGAGAAATCTTCAAGATGGATATGCTGAGGATGGAAGTGCTGTTCAACTTAGTGAGGAAGGCAGGAAAGGTATTCTTTGAAAGCTATTGAATCATGTGTAATCTTAAATTACATCATTATACTTAGGTACATTTTAAAGATTAAAAATCAATTCATTACCGTAAAGTCGCGTGTATAACATGCACTTTTTAAAGATTAAAAATCAATTCATTACGGTACTTATCACTTCTTTAACATTTCATTAAGTTTGTGAACCTTAACTGTGCTGCTTTCCTGCTGACATAACAAACTTGTGGTTTTTATAGAATTTATAATGTTGTTGAGAAAAAGACTTTACCTGTACCTTTTTAAAACTGGTTTTACAGGATCTTTGGGAATTTGGCAGGAACGTGAAAGACAAGTGCTCTATGTCATTGGAAATACTTTCTTATCATTACGAGTAAGATTATCACCATTGCCATAATATATTCATATTAAACTTGAATGTATTTGTTTTCCTGAATTTTAATTTATATGCGTAATACATGTATACCACACGTGTAGCTTTGATGTTACAAAGACCCATTATTTTGATACACAGTGTAGTTAATTACACAGTACATGTACCGGTACTTCTGTATAACATATGAAAAATATTTTTTCCCCTTTCAGGATTATGAAGCAGCCATGACAACATACAATACATTACTTGAAAAAGACCCCACAAAGAAGGCAGGGTTACTAAGTGGAATGGGTCGCATATATTTACAGGTAAATAAATGTGGCTAAATTATTACATATACATGCAATTCACATTTGCCTATGAAAACTAAATGGTGGTAGGTAATTAAATACCAGTATTGAAATTGGACAGAGTTTGTTATATTGTTAATGTTAAAAATCATAATTTTACAATAAACAGTAAACACATTCTCATCTGTATGTTTCTATAGATGGGGAATGTTGACAAGGCGAAAGAATGCTTTAAACAAGCTGAAGTCATTTCCAACAGTAGTGACAAGTTTATACAATGTAGAAATTTTATCAACAGGTAGGTACACACTCAAAGAAATGACATCAACTATTTTGTGTATTGACAATTCATCCAGTTACTATGAAATCTATCATACAGTCTCTGTAAATTTGTACACATCGATGCAACAAAGCTAATGTATCAATTGAATCAAATAAACTTCAATTTGTATTACAGGGGACTAGAGGCCATGTGTCTAAACAATTTCTCCGATGCATACCAGAATTTTAAAAAGGCTGTAGAAGCTGATCCCACCAACACCTCAGTAAGATCTATTTCAAAATGAATATTATTTGACGAAACAGAAAGGAAAGTTAATCATTTGATTCATGTTGCTTCGGTTACAGGCTGTCAACAATATGGCTGCGTGTTCCCTGTATCTTGGGAAACTGATGGATGCTTTGAAGACCCTTGAAGTCTTGGTTCACGAGGATCCAGTGAGGAATCTACACGAGGGGGTGTTGTTTAACCTGTGTACTTTGTACGAACTTGAATCGTCACGCGCTCTCCACAAGAAACAGGCTCTCCTAGACCTAGTCAGTAGACACAAGGGAGACGGCTTCCCAGCGGCTTGTCTGAAAATGGCCTAACTATTGGGACATATGTTAGTGGCTTTGTGCAATATGTACTAATTAATTACTATGTACATTTTAAATGTTTTAATGTATTGTAGTAGTGGATGTCTTAATTGATAGGTACATTCATATAAAGATGAGTAACACTTCTCTTCTTTTGAAATAAAGATAATTATCTCAACACCAGTCTTTATTTGTTCTGTTACAATTGCCCTGTACATGTACTACATGTACAAAGGTACATGTACTATGGTTCAATAGAGGCCAGATCATAGTGCTGGCTAACAGAACATAAATTTTCTTCATGCACATACCTTTGACAGCCCTCACACCATCATAATCATATATGTGATACCAGGAACGTATATACTGACGAGATAGGCAACTTCTACATCTGCCATGTTTACTTCACAAAATATAATGCAAGCCTTGAGAATCGCAAGTTTTTAAAACTCTGTTCAATCTCAATAAATTATGTCCTTTTTTATTAGATTATTTAATTCCTCTTGATAAAAGGGATTGGTTTTTCATAAATTTTTAATAGTAATACGTCCCTGGTGATATGTACTTGTGGTATGCAAAATGTACCTATTTTAATCCCATTATTGGGATCACTGCAGGACACCAAAATTTACAGTGGTTTTATTTTTTGTTAAATGTTGCCATTCTTTTTAAATTCTCACTCCCAAACACTTGAAATGTCATCTGTGTTAAACACGTACATGACTACCTATGCATGTTCACTGTACACTAAACAAGTGAACTATTATGGCTGATAAGTACTTCACTTTAAAAATATATCAAATCTTTCCTTTAGATTTGAGTTGTTTTTATTGAGGGTGCAATTGTAATTTTGTCACTTGAGAGCATATATGTACTTGAAAGACAAGACTTGCGGGTAAATCTGGCAAAGTGTCTGTGATATGTACAACAAACTAAATTTAATCTACTATATTCTATTGTAAATGCTGTTGTCAATAATCCCTTCACATTATAAATGTATTAAAAAATATTTTACATGTTTGACATATTCCTTATGATTTAAAGCCTTGTAAAATAGAAAGAAATGAGCATTCACTGGTAAATTCTTTTATTTTTGTAAAAAGCTATTGACTCCATTTAAACCAGCGATCTTCGAAGTTGACAGATTCCATATTTAGATCTTCTCTCTCTTTATCATCATCTGCATTGTCAAGTTTGAATATGTCCTCTCCTAAATGCTGTTGAGTAGATAAAAGTGTTTTTAAAATATTTTTTCCATGATTAAAAAGTATGGTTATAGATTTAAGTACATAAAATACAACTTACCTTTTTAGCACAAGTTAAGCATGATTCTGATGGATTCAGCTTTTCAATGTCTGCCTCAATCTGTAAATTAGAAATTTGCTCATAAAAATATACATATACAGGTACATACACTTACTAGGATAGATTTCAAAAATTGCTATAAAATGTGAATCATTGCAATATTATAATATCCCTTTAATATACCTCTTTAATAAGTCCATGATGTCTTTCTTTGACAAAGGAAGCCACAGATGTTCTAACACTTCTTATGAGTAATCTGAAAATACAATTGCTTTTGCTTCTAAGATAACTACAACTGTGTAAAATTAAAAATATTCCTTACTTTTTCAATCTTTTCCACTTTCTCACTGAATTAATGAACGCTACATACCTGGCCCTAACGAGACATGTCAGAAGTTTTATGTATTCTATACTTCGTGGTTCTAATTTTGTCAACTCTCTTAGACGAAATTTTTGACAGAAACACCTCTTCAGCATTAACCAAAACTCTGCATTAAATGGATGTAAGGTAATCAGCTGTTTTAGCGTGGTCTCCTCACCTATATATAAACATTAGACAATTTTGTGGATCTGAAACCTTTTGCATCTGTTTACAATGGATATAAATAAGGATAGACCATGAAGTTCTGTATTTTACCTTGTACGTCACTCTGTTTATGCTGTATCTGTTGTAGAAGAACACAAGCTTGTGTTGTTTGGTCTGTGTTTGTGCTGGTATTTAACTGCAAGATTAAGAAATCAATTTTTTTTCATACCTGGTGTATACCTTTAGTAATTATGATATTTGTTAAAACGCTACAAATGTGAATATTTGAAGTCTTACTGATAGATAAACTACTGGCACAACGTTATCAGAGATCCACAAGAAACTGTGCAAGAGATTACCAAGTTTTGGGCAAGATCAAGAGCCTCTGCTGTTTTGTCTAAGGCCACATAACACCTGGCTACCGATTCATTTAAATCATGCCGCATACATCTGTTGGTCATTGGAAGGCTTTCTGTGAAACATGATATTAACACATTGTATGTATTATTATTTATTAAAGATTCTCCTTCAATGAATGTACAAAATCACAAAGTTAAGGTGCGGTCACACGATGCGATTTTTAATCCGATTTTCTCATCCGATTCGCTTTTGACTAAAATCATACCATGTGACCACCTAAGTCGAAAGCAAAGTCTGAAGGTCAATTGAAAATCTGATGTTGATCCGATTTTCAATCGACTATCTGATGAAAATCGTGACATCACAATGACATTTTCCCTTACATCAAAAATATTGAATAGGTTTAATTAATGGAAAATAGATTGTAAAATCCTTACCTAAGCAAGTCGATTGAAAATCGGATGAAAAATCCCATCGCATGACCACACCTTTAGTGTCCAACTTAAAAGTTTCTTTACTCTAGCTAGCCCAATGAAAATAATCTATGGTAATTCTTTGTTCCAAGCTGTCAATCTCGATTTTTGAACATGTCATAAACTAAAACTATGCTTAATTAAATTGAAACCAACCCAGTGCTTGTCTGTAGCATAATAGAGCCTCTTCATACTGTTTATTGTAGTATTTGTGGTCTCCTCTGAATTTACATATATTGGCTGCTGTTTCTGTATCCAGCATTTCACAATGTTCAAACCACTGAAAAATAATGATAATAAATGGCTCAACTGGGAACTGTAGCAATCCAGTCTTTTTTACCACAAAAAAAGGATATTATAAATTTAAAAAACAGTAATTGAGTTTTTTCCCAATTTTTTCCAAATTTGAAACTTCTTTATATAATATGTCTACCAATTATGCTACATGTCAGAAATGTCATATGTAGTTCTACAAATCCATGATTAAATGACTTAGTGTCACGATACGTACAGTTCAAACTTCTTTGCATGAAAGTACAAGACAGTGTCTATGCATTAGTAGGAAAAGTTTTCCAGCATATTGTGATTATATTTTTATGAATTTTGTAATAGGTTTCTGCCAAGATTCAGTAATAACTCTCATGTATTCTCTGTCCCGAGGTTTTGCTTCCACCACTTTTCGCTTGATATTTCGATAATCATAAATACCTTTGTGCTCAAACTACGTTCATCCACTATCATGAAAAATGTCCAGATTATCTGTTTTGAAACGCCCCCTCTACCGCTTCAGGTTTCAATACACAACCCAAAATAGAAAGTCTATGGGGATTTTGCATTGCATCAGCCATGAAATAGCCCAGATGATAACGTTGAAAAATTGTGCGAGGTATTCCAAGTGAGTTCCGAATGGGGAAAAGATGTAAACTTTTCCCATTATAAATCTCCCTAAGAAATTTGTTTTCGTTCCTGTGAACTTTTATGAGTGAAAAATGATAATGTGCCAATGAAGATATATTGGATATTTTCCCTTTTATCAATTTCAACTGTATTTCTTTCACAGGTATGTTTTAATTAAAAATAATCAAAAAGTGATGGAAGCAATAACTTGGGACAGACTATAGGAATATCTAGATATATAGCAAATATATGACTGGAACCGAATCCCCCCACCCTTTTCCAGGTGCTCTTACTACCAATGAACCGACCAAGTTGATATTGACGGTCCATTTGACTTCATTTCTTGGGATGTACGTACTAAAGTACAGTTAATGTGCAAGATATAAAGTAAAAAGTGAGTTTGGTTGGAAACAAGATGTGAAATTAAAATACCACCAGTTTCACATAAATTCAAACTGTTACCAATGGGCCACAGAATTTGGCATTATAAGATTTTAATCCAGACTCTTTATCACTGGTTTTCTTTTCTTCTATTAAGTCTGTATCTTCAAAATCCAATCCTAATTCCATTTCATAAATAATTTTCGTTTATTTTAAAACGAGAAATCTGTATACGACACTAAAATTAAAATGCAATTGTGTAGATTACTTATTTCCGGAATAAACAACCTTACTTTATCGGCCTTTAAAAATACTAAAAAGCAGTGGACTTTTAATATTTTAAAATTAGAATTGGGTTTTAAAAAAAGAAAGAACAATCACCCATTTATAACAAAAAAACCAGTGTGAAACATCCCCCTTCTGTAAAGAACTATAGATTTTTTCATCAGGCTGGGATATGACTGCATGCTAAAGAACTTTCTGAATTCTAGAATGCTGGAATTATTCATCTTATTTTCAGACATATCTTCTCTGTGATTATATAACTTATCATGGTACAAAACGTAAAGTACAGTATGTGTATGGGTTGCAGTGATGAGCAGTTATGTGCATGCAAGTCTATGGAGAACATTCCTTTTGTACAATATGACTGGAGTACAAAAACATATCAGTTTGCAGGAGGTTACGGCTAAGAATGAACATATTACCATGCGTCTTTTGTTAAATCAGTATACCAAATTTCATGCTTACCAGCCTAGTATTATATTGGGTATAGCTTAATTAAATTCATTCCTATACTTGACATTTTAGACATTCATTATTTCAATTGTTACAGTAACTAAATAGTAGCTGCTCCTTGGTAAATTATGACAGTTTGACACACAACACAAATCTTTAAATATCAGCAATAATTCCATTAATACATGCATGTATAATGGATCAAATATATTTCTCTTTTTCCCATTCTCTTTCTCACTCTCTAAATAAAAGGAAACATGAATACAGGTATGTAGCATTTTTATTTACATGTAGTACTTAATGAAACAGAAATGCTCATGCTTTTTAAATCTATTTACAATTCAATCCTTTTGCAAACAAAAGAATTTTATTTTTATCAGATAAATTAATAATAAATTACAACTACAATTGACTATTCACAATAAAAAGAAAAATCAACAAAGAATATGAGTCCAACAATTTTTTGAAAATTTCACAAAATTTATATATACATATTGTAACAAGCGAAGAAGCTGAAAAGGGACGTACAGTTATGCACTATTGGTATTCTCCAAAGATGAAACATTTCACAATGCTCAATACTATCATCTAATCAACATATATACTGTACACTTAGTACAATGAACCATTCAAGTAAAATTACATTTGAAATGTTTATCATAACTCAAATGAATAAAATAGAATCTTTCAATGGGGAACAGTCATACTCCCGTTTAAAACAGATCAGTATTCCTTGCAGCAGGTTATCTGACATTGTTCAGGTGAAACATTCATCAAGATTGTATTCATGTTTGAAAGCAGACTCTGATGATCATGATATACCGCACGGTAGAGATCACAAAGAAAATCAAAGCGATTAATGGACAAAATCACGGGTATTGTACAGAACTAGCACCAGTAGGCTTTCTTTGGATCTAAAAGTTGAGTATATTTGTAGTATAATGCATTTAATAAAAAGCCTATCACTATTAAAACTTTGTTTTTGTATATATACATGTATTACATGTAAAAATTGAAAACACCTTGATGTTTAAAATTCAGAGACAGCACTAAAAATTTGATAGAAGTGATATAGGTTGTAAAATATGCTGAGGTATAAAATTCTCCATTAAAATACTTGTGTAAAATTTAATTAAATTAAAATTGAATTTCTCTTAATAAGGACATCCTGTTCGTTGAATGTTCTCCTGCTCTAATAGAGAGAACCAGTCTACTGGGGTGGAATCTATCTTGAAGTTTCTTAGACAGCCCTCAAATCCCTCTGCTGTTCCCTCCATCTGATTGAATGAAGCTATCTGCTTCACTGCATAGTCTGTAATACAAGAATTAACAATTTGAACTCAATTCATGTTTTTAAAGTTGTATAAGAAGTAACGTACCTTTTGTTGAACAAAATGCCAAATGCATAAAAATTTGTTTAATATTTACACATACAAATTTTAGAAATTATTTCAAAAGTTATACATGTATATTGATCTAGAATTTTGACTTAAGACTTCTCAGTTAATGATTTTTTGCTTTGATTTACATTATAAAATAATATTATTTATGGTTGGAATGATTTTGTTGAAGTATGCTTAATAAATTTGATAAAAAGGGATTTTCTGACTTGTTGAAATAATGTTCATTTCTTGTTCGTTTTTCTGTTCAACAAAAGTCATGATACATCACATAGGAGACTAGTTCAAAATCAGTAAAATAAACAAATATTTCTTTTTTCAAAGCAAGAATGAAAACATTTTTTTATTCATTGATGATGCACATGGTTTAAAAATATATTGAATATGAACATATATCAATCAGGGTCAAGGTCAAAGTACCTGGCACTCCTCCCACA
This sequence comes from Magallana nippona, assembly GCA_033439105.1. Lineage (NCBI taxonomy): Eukaryota > Metazoa > Mollusca > Bivalvia > Ostreida > Ostreidae > Magallana > Magallana nippona. The sequence goes on from CM065925.1 coordinate 9,062,873, forward strand.
TAGAGGGCAGAGGAGGTGGTGACATTCCTGGCGGTGTTCTGGCTGCTGCCGTACTGGGAATCACCGCCGTCAACCACCAGCTCCACAACGTTCCCGATCAGCTTGGCTTCCACAGAGTGCCATTTGTCGTCACAGAGGTTTGATTCCTTCGATGTCGCAGTGAAGAGAGCCACATTGAACACAGAAAACTTCACCTGCAAAGAAATCCATTAAATGTATATCAAGTTAATTTCAAAATAAAGATTTTTTACTCTGAAATTTAATTCCCAACCTGCTACATGTTAATTAATGAAAAGCCAAAGAAATATGACATATAATATTTCAATGCATGCACAATCTAACTGATAATTACATTAATTTTATGATAACTTTAGAAATGTATATACTGTGGCAAAAGATACCTTGCCCTGGTGTAGCTCCAGTGTGACAGCCTGGTTGTCGGTAATAGATAGGAGGATACCATTGGGTTTGTGGGTGCGGAATTCTAATGCTATCTTCATTTCTCGACCAACTGAATACCTGTTGGCTGTTCAAATATAACAACTTTATAAAACATGCAGTGTAAAAAAGGAAAATATTAGAAAATTTGGTTAAGAACAATATTTCGTAAATTTTGTGTCAAAGTAAATTCTTCACAAAGTTTATTTTTCATTGGCTAATAAATATATTTATGACATGTAAGATTGAACTTACCTATAACTCCATAGGAGTTTTTGTTCATGAAAACCCCAGGCTCCATGTTTATATAGCATGTGGTGACCCCCTGTACCTGTGTAGCATCAGCTATCATTATACTCCTAGTGTTAACAATGAAGTTCTTCAAACATCCACGCAAGCTGTGCCTAATCTAAAACATAGAAATAAAATATTTTTAAATAAGTCTTCCTTGAAATGAGCTTGAATTCATGGAACTTCTAATTACAGAATTATTATCAGATATGACATGAAACAGGTACAACAAACTTAACTCCATAAAATCATTTTCTTACAGATTTGATAAACAATATTCCATGCTCAACCATTATTGATAATAAAACATTGCTACTTGAATTATAATCCAGCCACAGAAAATGTTCTCATAGCCCTGTGTTATAACACAGAGGTTTCATTAATAATTACACACAGATTTCAATAGTGTATATAAAAATGTCAGCTGAATCTGTTGATAATGAAAATCTACCTTGGATAACTGTGTTTATAGACTTTTATTTGCAACATTTTTATTTCATGATTTACTTCTGATAAACTGGTTCGCAATGACCAATGTTTGCACCCAAGCCTTATCCAGACTCATGTTGTTATAACAACCATACGACAAGGACTGATTCGTGGCGAGAAATATTCGCGTTGACGAGGCTCTCGCGAACCTCGCAAAATTTTTCGGATGCAAATAAAAGTTGGTTTACAGTATATTACCTCATTGGGAACTTACCAAGTCATCATTATTAATGTTGATGTCATCCACAAGGCTTCCAACAATCATTGGGGAGGTTATAGACAGCCTCTTTGGTATCCTCTGTTTGTCCATTTCCGTTTTCCCATCCACCTCCAAGCTGATTCTCCGCCGGTCTTTGGAGACGATGGCAGTGTGCCATTGACCACTATTGACAACTTTGGAGGAGACATATTTCTTTATCTTTCCGCCATTATTTGTCCAATACACTACCACTGAGCCTTTCAAAATCTGAGCAGCTATGTACTCCGAGTAGTTAGCATTGCTCAGTAAAAAGATTGATCCATTCTCATAGAATGTACGGAAGTCAAAGGATATCTGGAATCTGGAATCGGAGAAAATAACCAACATGTCAAAAGCTGACAGGAGCATGTACAGGTACTTGTATGAGTACCAGAGTACTTTCAAAAGTAATCGATTAAATTACAATTACTTTGGATTTTAAAAGTAATAGATTACAAGCTGATTACACCCAGTCTTAGAAGTAATCAATTACATTACATTACTTTTGCCTCTTGTAATCATGATTACTTTAGATAATGTCGGTATTTGGTTTTTTTTACTTTAAATGTTCAATGTTTAGGAAAGAAACAAATTAATGCATTTTTGACAGGAGTATCAATTCTGATATCAAGTTATATTTTTTACAAGCTTTTTAATTACTAATTTATTCTCATATTGGTGAAGTTTGTGTGTGTTTTTGCAACATTAGAGATGTGGTTTTTTTTCTAATAATCTTTTTCAGTTGCATAAATATCTTTATGTTTGTGCTAAAGACATTGAGTACCAGGTTCATTACTTAGAATTTGACAATGCATTGTTCCATTTAAGCACTGAAATGCAGAGAAGGGATCAAATTGTAGCTACTAAATTAATGCTTTCACAGTGCACAAATATTATGTAGGTAATAGTGGCATAAGGTTATATATGTGAGGGTTTTTACCGGTATAAAAACTTACGACTCTTGGACTTCCTTTGGATCAATCACAATTTTCCCATGGCTCTTTGGTGAATTTCCAAATATAAGTGATCGAATGTTTTGCTGTAGATTTGGAGTTTGTGCACAGCTAACTGGAGGACTGGAAGTGCTGGTCACTGGGTTTATATCTCTGGGTCTTGAGGTGGATGCCTTGGGGGTGGTGGCAGGTGGTTTTGTAGTTCGAGCATCCTGAAGGTTTTGGTGATTTCCATTGGTCGGCAATCGACATCTTCCAATGTCAGCTCTTTCAAACTGGAGAGGAGCATTCAGGTTGAGAATCCTGTTGAACAAAATCAATTGATTAGACCTATTCACTCAGATGTATAGTAACTTATTTTTTAACTTTTTAAGATCAAAATATTTTTAATATGATTTGAGAATGTCAAGAAGCCTTAATTACCTTTGATTGATGATAATATCACTGATACACCCCTCTAGCCCCTGGGTTGTGGCTGCCATAGCTTGACCCTGAGGGAAATTGTAGTTGATAACACCCCCAATATATAGGTGATCTACACTGACTCCTTCTCTACCAAGAATGACTTCTTCTAGCTGTGCCTCGTCATCAACATAAACGGTAATTCTGTAATTCAAATGCATAATTCATAATTGAGAGAATGCAGACTTCTTACATTCAGACAAACAAGACATTTTTTTTTACCCTTAGATAATACATGTAATTCTTTAAAAACATACCTGTTTTCGACTTTTTGAATAGCTACATTGTGCAAATGTCCATCATTAAAAGTCTTGGATGTGGTGATTTTCTTTGGAAGACTGTTTGTACTAAACCTTCCTTCAACTTTCCCATCAACAAGAACAAAGGAATAAAAGTTCTGAAAATAAAATAACATGTCATCAATATTATAGTAAACCACACCATGTTTCGGAAATGTATTCACAGTTAAGTTATAGATGACTTAAATTAATTTGGGGACTCTGTCATAGATAAGAGCGGAGCACTCACCCTTTGATCATTATCGTAGGCCAGAAGTAAGAGGGCATCCTTCTGGGTGGTTCTAAATGACAGGGAAACGTCGCCTTTCATCTCAGGAAGGGTAGCAGCCTTGTACTTTGCAAATCCATTCCCATAGAAACCTATCGTTCTATATCCCTGAAAATGAAAAGTTTTATGGGTTTTTTTTGTATACTCTAAACATTAAACTTGCAGTAATATTTCTATCCTACATGTTTTTCTTTGATAATTTTATTTGAGGAAAATATAATAAGTCCGTAAAGAACTGCATCTGCTTTGTTTGATGGGAATACTGTATGATTTAAGCTTTTTGCATTTAGTAGGTACATGCATCTAATATTTGTGATATATAAATTTTGCAGTTTTAAAATTGCTGACTATAAAAACAATATAAAACAATCTTTTTCTGCAGTTGGGATGAAACCCCAAAATTTCACTAAAAAATAACGAGAGAAAAACAGATAAACTGAAAGACACCCACCTCAGCTGGACAGCCATTAGTGACGCCAACAGTCTCCCCGGTCAGTAGATCCTGGGAGAAGGTCTGGATCTGGACCTGACGGAGACAGCCCAGGAATCCTGTTCTATTTATAGTTCCCCTGTTAACAAACGAAAATTTATTATTGTTATCAAAATATATAGGTGACTGTATGTATTCAATAAGTGTTTTAGTTGGAAAAGGATTAATAGGTGATTATTTTTTTTTCACATTTACATGTGTACTTTTAACAAACTTTACCACTTCAAAAATGGTTCCAAATCATAGCTTTCTGGAATTCCTCCGAAATAGAGTGGTCTGCCTTTCAATTCTAGACCAGTATTACTGCCATTGGCAGTGAGAAATTTCATGTCTGTACCATCTACTTGAAGGTATGCTAAGAGATTAAAAATAGTGATTATTAGTAAAATTGTATCAATTTTAAAAATTATCGAACAGGAATAAATTTACATTGTATCAAACATATTCTACATTATTTTAAAACAATATCATAACTTTCTTTCTTTAAGTCAGAATAAATTTCAAATAATAATCTTGCATAAATGTATGTCTATCTGAAGTCTAGCATAAATTTCATAATCAAAGTTTGTTATAATTTGTTATCAGTAGTGATTACACACTATAAACAGGATATGAAAGATATTAGGTCTGTTAATAATCACATTTATACAGATACACACCAGGGTGACATGCTATAAAATACACCTATCTACTTCAGTAACACTGCTAGAAAGCTGGGTACCAATGACCCCCACTTGTACTGGGAGGATTAGTTCTATTTCTGGCCCTTGTTAGTGTTAGTAGTAGTGCCAAAGAAAGCAAGGGATTGTTTAGGAAGTCCACAGCAAGGAAGCAATTCGCTATACATGTATTTCGACATTCCAGATATGGGTTAAAATGGCTCAAACAGTAAATTAGTTGGTCTTTCATCAAATTTTGAGGTGAAATGGATGCATTTATTTCTTTCTGCATGCAAAATCCTAGACTCTAATACCGTAACTTGGTTTCCCTTCTATTTTCTTATTATTGATAATAATGTATCAAAATGGTCTAAAAAGAGTTGTTGTGAATTTGATCTTTGAGTGATAAATAAAAGCCAACTAATATTTTGTTTGTTTGCCCAGAGTCGATACATCGATTGATTTAGTACCCTGTGACCCCTCTCTTTCAGCCCGTATTCCAACCCATGTATTGTTAGCGTAACTTTTATTGGATTCCAAACGTGCAAAACTAACACCGCCAAGGTAAAACTTCAAAACCACTCGATTATTTTCAAGCGTAAGTGACAAAAAGTCACCCTGCAATAGATAAATTAATAGAGTTTTACTAAGTGAACTGTAACAACGATGCATTAGTTTGTGGTGAGTGGGTTAGCAGCAGCGTTTTTAAGGCCGCCAGTGTCTCAGTACCATCCAGTCCGGCTCGCTCTGTAACTACAGTATGCCACTTGTTATCGTTATACGTTAATTCGCTGGAAATTGAAAGATAACTGTCGCCACCAGTATAGATCTGCAGGACCAGTTTCTGATCTTGTATACCGATATATAGAAAATCTCCCTGAAAGTCAAGAAAAATCAAACACATGGAACATTAAAATCTGAGAGCAAAGACAAGCAATTACAAGTTAAATGAGGCTAGGGGGTCAAGGCAGTTTAATACTTTTTTCCTACCTCCAAACAAAAAAGGGTTTGATGAATTTCAATTATTCACATGTAGAATTAATTTAATCAGTTATATAGCAAATGTAAGTTGTTTTATACATAAAAAAAATTATGTACTGTGCCAAGCTTTCAGTTGGCTTCAAGGAGTAGATTTAGTCAGTTTGAAGATGATTGTATAGACCAATTACTGACAACCAATTTTAATATCATCATATATCAGATATTTCGCCAACAGCAAGACAAAATTAAATCCTGTATATAAGTATATAAATTTGGGTAAAATTGTAAATACATTTAGCAGATTTTACACGTCTATTGAATACAATAATTTATTTATAAATAAACAGAAATCATGTCAGTTTTCTCATGCGATTTTTAATTAGTTCTCCACCTACAGTTTTATTGTTTCCAGTGAACAGCAAGATGGCGTCTCTCCAGAATGTCTTGAACTCCAATTTGATGTAAAACGTAGTGCTTCTGTAAGATCTGACCTGAGGTTTGGCCGAATACCCCAATCCATTGAAGTGAAAGGTGCCAGTCTGTTCCACATTAGCTGCAGGCCTGATGATGAAACAAAGTGAAATTTAAATACATGCAACAACACCCAGAAATGCACTAACTTCCATGCTACCAAGAGATATTAATATAAGCTGTAGAACTTGTTAATCATTCAAAATAAATAAAGTTCAGTTTAAAAAAAAAAACACCCAGAAAATTCTCTGGGTTAAGAAAATGAAATTACTTTGTCTAGAAATTTAATAATAGAATATTACTTACACATTTCTGCACCCCCAACAGCCTTGCTTGGAAGTGGTCTTAAAGTGGTGAAGTCCAATTTTCTGATCATCAATGTACATTTCATTCATACATCCAGAGAAGTTGGATGTGCTTCTCAAATCTGGTGATTTCTGGAAGAAAAAAAAACCCATTGAGAATATGATGAATTTATCAAAAACAGTTTCAGACGGTACATAAATAAAATCATGTTTCATCAGTTGAAGACCATCATGTACTTACCTCTATTCCATAAGGCACACCTGCTACATACAGATCAGAGTTCTCGTCCAGCTTGAGGAAAGATCGGCCTACTGGAGAGACCCCACTCACTTTTTTAGCAGCATTGACATTAGAGAGCTTACTGACTTCCAATGTACCTATTCTTCCAAGTCTGAAAAATTTCACATACCCACTAGTCAATATGTTGTTTATTAAGACAAGTTTTGCCATTAAACTTTAAGGTCTAGAGGAAAAAGCTTTTTATGCTGATAAATAATCTCCTGACCTGTCGGCTTTGACATGGTACCATTTGTCGATGGTATTGATGAAGTTGGCCTCGCTTTGAATGGGGAGGTCACTGGTGACACTGCCCACACCAGCTCCAACGTTCCAGGAAAAGTGAATCTTAGCATTTATCATCTCCACTGCTAGAAATTCCTGAAAGAAATAATTAAATCATAGGGTTTGTAAAGTTCATTTTTCTCCTTATATAGCAAGATCACCCGAAAGACCAATTTTCGAAACCACAAAATAAAAAATGTCATATTGCTAATTTAACAGATATTTATTGTTTACCATAATTGCAGAATTTTAAATTACCTTATTAAACTCACATAGAGCAAACATGTTTAAAAAACCAATTTACAAAGTGTTTATACAAACTCATTGCAAGTTACTGACTGTGGGTGATTTCTGCAGCAGCAGGAAGATCTGGTTGTTGGTTGTGTTGTTTGTCTTGAAGGAGAAGCTGATTTTGTTCGTGACGCCGGGGACAGACTTGGAGTGGTAGGACCTCACACACTGACCACTGGCTGACAGGGACACCTTCACCTGTAAACACATTCACCTGAGTCACTACAAAATTTCTGCACACTCATGATCCATTGTATTACACAAGTAAAAAACATAAACTTGAATTCTTGAACCATTGAAAACATGGTACCAGGAACTATTAGGGGAATGGAAAGTGAGTTGACAGACGTTACATATGAAGTATTGCTGATCAGAGATTCTCCTTCCTCTGTGATATAAAAAAACAACTCACCTTTTCTGCCTGAGCACGAGCCTGTTTGATGTTGTCCCTGAGCATCTTGAGTTTGTCGTTGAGTCTGGACTCAGCGGTGATGGTTCTGTTAGCGGCGGCCTCCACTCCCTCCACAATGGCACCGATCTGCTTCACATTCTCCTTAGCCGTGTCAACTTTACAAAAGAAAAGGACAGATTACCATTTCAACATAAGTCATCTGACAGGTACATATCTTTATTAGAATAAATTGCTATTGTTGATTGAGTATGGGAATGAATTATCTTTTTGAAGATTGAAAGCTTACTTGAATTTTCAATGTTTTCAAAGGCCTCATCCAATCTAACATTCTTGATCTGGTTGAACTTGGGTATGAGAGAGTTCTGAATGTTGTTTTCAATATCATCTACTTTTCTATCCAGTGCTTTCACATCATTGGAGGTCTTGTCCATATCTTTGGAAACCTTTGAAGCTCTGTCACTAAGATCTGTCAATCAATGAAACAAACAATTATTGTACATGTGTATCTACAAAATAAGGTTGCTGAAGTATATGTTGTTGAAGATGAATAAAGAAATGGTGAAACTGTAAGATTCAGAGAAAGTTTTCCATTTTAAACCAATTCTGATGTTGACTGACCATCAGGTAGGAGATTAAGGATGTCTTTGATATCCGACTGTCCTTGTCTGATCTGACTTTGTTCTTCTTCCAGTCGAAGCAAATCTTTGTTCAAAACATCCAGGTGTCTATCTAACCCTGAAATGTGGAGCAAGTAGCATGCATCACAAATACTTAACTCTTATCAGGAAAATTAATAAAATAGGAATGAAAATGATGCTGAAAAATGAACATGTAAATAAACATCAGAGAACATAAGTAGAGAAAGGGAAAAGGTTAGAGGGAGAAGACAAGTTTGACTTATCATTAGAAGGGTTGTCTCCAAATTGTTGATTCATGCATCTAATGAAAACAGATATAAAGTGAAGCAGAGGATACAGTGATTATTCAAGCATTACTGACATACCTGGAACTTTGCTCAGAGTTTGATTGGCTTGTCTCAGGAGTTCTCTGCTCTTGTTCAGGGAGCGTGACACTTCGTCAGTGATGTTCTTCACTCCAGCCTAGGCACGCAAAACATTGAGTCATGTACACAACATAGCAGGCTATGTCTGCAACAATTCTATTCAAGCACAGCCCAAAACAAATGCTGGTACAGGAAACAATTAAAAAATTATGGCTGCTTGATTATTTACAAATGTATATGTAAACTGTCAATATCATGCAAAAATAACTCTTTTAATACTACAATCGAGCTGATATATGTCTTGTAACTTTAACCTGCAATTTCAGTTGTTCAGTATGTAACTACGAGTCAATGACACCTATTTACTGTCATTTGGATGTCACCATTCAACTGTGATGTTACCTATGATTTTGATGGAGGTTACATAACTAAGATAATTATGACTTATGATTTTGATGTCATTATTTAACTGTGACATTAACTACTAATTTGATGTACCCTAATTAAATGTGACGTGACCTACAATTCTGATGTTCCTATATAACTGTGATGTGACCTACAATTTTGATGGATTCCTCGGCTGCCTGGATGGCTCGTTTGGCAGCTTCCTCTGCCTCGTTGACCGCCTTCACGATATTACTGTACACCTGGGCTGCCTTCAAGGGATCAGCCGCATCTGCTTTGGTTTTCTCAAATTCCCTGAAAGAAATGTTGTATCATTACAATTCCTCTATGTTTAGGCTGTTTCACAGAGGGAAGAAAAATGAACCAATTCAGAAGTAATTCCAACAAGACGAATCAGTAGGCTATACCTCTCTAACTGCTCGGCGTAGTTTGACAGATTCCTGGCATGACTTTCAGCCTCTCTGACTTTACTTTCTACTGATGGTATCTGGGATTTTGTGCCATTCACTTTCTTTCTAAGTTCAGGCAAAATCTGGTCAAAAATACTTGCTTTCTTTTCTATATCCTGCAATAAATCAGAATAAATTACATTTTAAAAATTATTGATTAAGTGTATGCCATCAAAATATTCTATACACCAATCCATGTATGATTTATTTGACACGTTGAGTACATCTGTTATTTGTACCTTATTGCTTGAGTATACCTGTTATCATTTTTATTTCAATGTTTTTTTTAACCTGCTTGAGTACATCTGTTATTTTTATCTCAACGCCCGAGTGCATTTATTATTTTTACCTCTATGTTTTCCTTGACATGTTTGAGTTGATCTGTACCCTGTATGTTGAGTGTATGTCCCTCCACTAGAATGGCCACCAAGTCATCATGAACCTGGTCCAGATCCAGCACCATGTCCTGTAAATCAACATTGTTCAGACATCTCAGATAATTTACTAAAAATTGCAATATCTGTTGGAAAAACTAGTCCTTTATGAGTTGTATCAGTGACATACAGCTGTACCGTAAAAGTGGTTATTTACACTGGTGGTTAAGTACGCGTTTTCTATGGTCAAACAATACGCATGGGTATTAAATACGCGGATGCATGATTTACCATTCTAAAGTTTTGAGTTTTTTACCATATGTGCGGGGGTATTTTACATGGTATTAAGCTTACCGCGTAACTAGTATAAATTTCCCCCATGCGTAAATAACCACTTTTACAGTATATCAATTCAAACACTGACATATAACTGGTAGAATCATTCAAACAATGCCACAGACAGTTATTCTTTTGCTACAGCTGTACAGTCTTACCATTGTTGAATTCTGCATTCTGGAGATGCCACTAATCAGGGTGAACACTTCGTCAGACTGTTTCTTGGACTCATTGGAATGCCTCTGGAGGTCCAGCAGCTTATCCAATAGAGCTTGAATGTCATCCATTATTCCAGAGGTATTCACGAGTTTGTTCCTCATATCTAACAATTTCTCTGACAATTCTTCCGCTAATCTAAAAGTGAATTGAATTATTGTCACATCAGTTTTTTTAAAAACATTTTTGGTATGAACACACTCCAAATTTCTTCTTAGTTTTGAAGATGACATTACAGTTTTATAATAAAAGTTTTATAGAATAACTATTTTTTTGTTTTATAACAAAATGAGTAATTTCTCATTAGCTTGAACCCTCTTCTTCCAATCCTTTCCATCCATTACACTGACACATCAGAATGAAGTCCCCATCCCCACTTACTTGTTCTCTTTGAGGGCCTTATCTAGCGTTGCTGTGAAATCCCTGTCCTTGATCTCCTTCAAGATGGCCTTGACCTTTTGTAAAGCCTCGGTCACATTGATTCCACTTTTATTGTGAAATAGACTTTGCACCGTTTCTACCAGCTTTTCCACAAAGTCTGAAAATAATGTCACAATTTACATGACAATGGATCATTTCAAGACTTGGATGATGGTTTGATATTCAATTTATGAAAATCAAATCAGAATTGCATATTAATTAATTTCTATATATCTGTTTAATACTGATAGAATTTACCATCATGCTACACTCACCTTCCATGTCTCTGATTGTTTCATTGAGGTCGGCCTCCAGGTTTGTGGCATTGTTTCTCAGAGACACAGCTTTCTCCTCCAGAGGAGTCGCCTGAAGTTTGGCTCTCCTAGACTATAAAATAACCCAATACCGGTAATTCACAGTGAAAGAAACTGCTTTTGCAACATTAAGCCATTTATTTCAGGAAAGATGATAACAAGTCATTTCAAAGAGTTTTATGTTTATCTTTGGTGACTGTTGTGCAAACATCAATATAAACATCTATTTGTATTGTGAATAAATTACATAAATTTAGAAATGTAGAATACCATGTATTAGTGAAATAAAAGATGTAAGGTAAAGCTCTGTATTAAACTACTTAAGGAATACACTATGACACTATATGGCTACATTACCAAAAATAGTATAGTTATATTCTCAAAGTAATATGAGCAGTAACTTTCAGATATTTATTTTGCTCCAAAAAGGTTTTTAATGATAATTCTACATGTTACTTATACCTTTCTGATAAAAGTAAATAAAATCAAAAGAAATCATAAATTTTTATTAGAGAAAAGATTTCTCTGTACTAAATGGAATATCTAACAAACTGATTTTTATAATACAGGATAAAAATAAGGGAATTTTGCTTCAATCATAGCCTCTGAATAGCCACCGGTTTTCACAAAAAAAACATTAATATAAATCATAATTTTTTGTCATTTAATGATGAATTGCTACTATTTTTCATATCTTTTTTTTATAAATAATAATTTCAGCTCATTTTCTTTAATAAGTGCACTAGACTATTAGAGGATTTTCTATACTACATTGAAGATCAACACCAGAAACACACAAATCAAAGCCAATATTGTCCATACAGGTAACACTACACATGTATAAAAGCAACAGACTATATAACACACAGTTACAACACAGAAACCACACAAGTACCATACAAATACCACTCACTTCAGTGAGCAGAGAGTCAGCCTTTCTCTCAAGGTCATTTGCCTGCGATTTCAAATGACTCAGTTCGGCTGTCCTGATAGTCTCCAACTCTTCCTGAGAAAATTGTAACAAACAGTTATCGTAACCCTTTATAAATCTCTTTTCCTTTTTTTCAATTATTCATATTTTCCTTTATTTTCAATTGAAAATTGTATAAGACGATAAGTTTTCCAAATGAAAAGATTTTATTTTGACAAACAAAAGTAAAAGATGAGATGAAATTTCTACCTTGAGTAGAATTGTTTCATTTTGGATTCTCCACAGCTGGTTCCAAGGAACAGGAAGTTTGCCGGTGAGGTTGACCTGACGAGTCATGTTACTCAAGTCATCAAGCTCTTTCATCAGATCAGCGGTACATCCCTTATCACATGCTGCAAAAACCACACAATTCATGTTAAGTTTTATCATTACCATTGATTTGGGGGGGAGGTGGTGTTAAAAACCCTTTAATAAAAAAAAACCATCACAAAGAATTGTCGCACACATACAGACACATCTTCCATCCTCCACGGCGTGACGGGGCTGACATCCATCACATTTGTCTCCAGTTATTCCTGGAAGACACCGACACTGGCCCTGGAAGTTACAGGAAGATGATACCGAGCCCTCTGGGTTACAATCACATGGCAAACACTGACCGCCAGCTTGTCTTGGGTTTCCATAGTAACCATCAGCACATCTGCCATGAAATATATAAACCATCGAAATATAAGTAATATGCAATACAGATTAACATTTTTAAACTGAAAGCTTACGAAAAAATATTGTTCTTTATTGGTATATTAGACTAGTTTGAAGCATACATTTCATTGTATTAACAAACATATATTATCAAGAATTTAAGTAATGAAAAATATGGAATGAAATTTCATTCAAAGAAAATATTGCTGACTAAGAATTCAACAGAGTTTAAACATCAATAATGAACATGAATCAAATATAAAGTGCAAATTCTACAGATAAATATAAGAAGATTACCTTAAAATTCTTGCAAGAGCAGCATCAGTTAGCAATAATAATAGACATGTATATAATAAATACATGCTTCCACTTAATACATGTATTTCTCAATGAATGACCAAAAATAGCCTCCTTCAGTTTATAGAGTCTGGAATGTGTCCCATGACAAGTACATAAATGAATGAATTTCCTAAGACGGCAGATTAGAATTCAGTGGGAGAGTGAAGGCATTGTTTGAGGGGTTTTAATTGGGGTGGGATAATTAAGGTCTTATGACAACACTGCCTCAGCCCTGCATTGTCACTCAATGCACAGGATAATTATAGCTGAGTAAGCAGATTATTCTCACTTTAATATTATTTGTTGGTTTAAACCTTCATTAAGTGTATGCTGCCCTGAATTTGATTTACAAACAAAGGATTTCAAAGAGTATTTATATTCAAAAGCATATCAAAAATAAAAATGTTTTCTTGTAGGATAAGCATGTAAGGTATATGGATTGTATGTCAAAACATTTAAACCAAATATTACTTCAATCCAATATCAATACACAAAAGGATATATTGTAGGTTAGATATTTTAAAGTACATTTAAGGTTCTTTTTCTGAAAAATCACTATTCATGGAAAATATTATTAAATGAAAATCTTTGAAGCCATCCATGAAATTGTTTTTTTTCCTTTTTGCTGAAGATTCATGATTTGATCAGTATCTAAAAGCTATGCATTACAATTCATTTTCCAAGCTGGAACATTTTTCATATCAGAACTTTCATCATAGCATTAACATATAAAATTATCTAAATAAACCTTTTTAAGTTGCAACACAATGCACTGAAAATATCACCATCTTTCAATGCCCCTATATTTCCATAAAATATCCATCATAATAGTCCACACTCTGATTTTCCCAAATATTTTCAACCCACTTGAATAATTTTGAGTTTTGTACATGTATACCTGCTCCAGTTTGATTAAAAATCAAGCCAGATCTTATCATTTTTATTGCTGAACAGGCCATTTGTGTACAATAGTTAATCATTTTAATTTTGAATTAACAGGTATATTTTCAAAAAGAAGCAAACACCTTTAACAGAGATTCCCTCCTTTTAATTTTTATTTCAAAATTCAACTCTGTATTTCTGTTGATGATTTACCAGTCTATATGGAATGCATTGTGTATGAATGTAAACTTACGATTCACATCTTGTCCCTGTGTAACCCTCTGTGCAGTTAGTGCATATCAGCTGACCACGCCTTATTTCACACGTACTACTAAAACTGAACAGAATCAAAACTATTACCCATTTCAGCAAGAAGAAACTCGGAGATTCATGTGTATTTTTAGCATGGAATTCTGAGACCTGTTTACAAGTAATCATTGTGTCTTTAATGGTTCTAGTAAATTGCATAGTGATATACATTTTTTAAAGTACAATGAGGTACAATTAAGCTTAAATTTCTTTCATTTTGAATGAATTTATCAACATCAAAGAACATGATACAAGAAGTAGTATGCTCCATGAAATGATTCAGAGTTTAACAAATTTTCATAAAGGTTTAATACTTATTCTCAATGGTTGGACAGAAACAAGGTTTATTACTTATTTTCTATGGTCGGACAGATACAGGGTTGACAGTCCACTGATGAACCTCTGGTAGCGTCTCCATAGAAACCAGGCAGACATCTTTGACACTGACTCCCTGTAGTGTTGTGCTGGCAGTTCTTGAGTAGACAAAACGAAAATTTTATACATTTACACTGACACAGCTTTGAAAACAAGGAAAGGAACAGCAAAGGACGTAATACAGGTGTGTAACATATGTTAAGAACCAATTTTAACCCCCAGGAATCAACATTTTTGAAAAAGTTTCTGGTATGCTATGTTGTGTTTCCTATGGCAAACATAGATAAGAGCTTTGAACAAGCACATCTGTACCAAAATATTAAGTAATTAAATTTCAAATGTTTATTTTTTAGGGACCCATTTTAGACCATTATACCAATATACAGTCCTTTACTTTTCAATGAGCTCAACTTGGACTAGGATAATGTATTTGATGTTTAACAGTCCTTACCTGACACACTCCGGTCTCCCGGTCGCAGGTGTCTGAGTGTCGATGACATTGACAGGGTACCACCTCCCCGATCACCACGATTGGATGAGATATATCGGTGGTCAGATTGTGCTTCAGTCGGTAGTAACCATCTGCTGGGTCCTTTAAGGGAATATTTAACATAAACATGATATCAAGGTTCATAAGACTTTTAGTAACTGCTTTAAATGTACATGTAAATAAGTGGATTATCCATGCAAACTTTTCATAAAAATGTAAAATGTACTTACAAATACCTAGTATATTTGATATTACATTACATGTACTATCAAATAATAAAGTTTATAAAGTATATTTTACATTTTTTTCTTTTCTTTGGTAAACAAAACAGCATTGAATACATTAGGTTTGTGCTGACTACTATTTACTGTGACCCAGAGTTGTTACCTGACAAGAGAGACCGGAGTACTGCTGGGGACACTGGCAAATTTCCACCCCCAGGGCCGGGTTATCTGTGCTCCCATTCCCTGGCTGGGCACTGTCTACAGACATAGACCTCAACCTAAAAATGTAAGAAATCTGAACCATTGAGTGCATGATGTAAATCATTATGATTTTCCATCTTTCTAATATTACATCTACATGCATACATAAAAATATGCAAGTTCAGTTGGATTACATATACATGCATACATGTATATGAAAATATGTACCGTAAGTTCAGTTGGAACCTTAACATGTATAACTTAGAATTTTAAAGTATAGAAAGAAATGTATTGCAATCTCACTTGGCAGCTCTGGCTTGATCGTCTGGTGTGGCCTTTATGTAAATGTCGGTGACATTTTGTAGAACAATCATCATCAAACTTCTGGTAGCATTTCCATATCCAACAATCATCCACTCTGTCTAAAATTCAGATCAAAAAAAAATTATCTCACTCAGGCCTCTTAATACATTAATCATTTTGCTAATATCTCATAAGTACTAAGGCAATAGAGCAAACACGTACTGGATGAAACTTGACAGAAATAGATTTCTCTCCTCTTTGAGACCAGGGTGTTGATGTTTTGTGAACCATCTGGAAGCTGTTCCCAATGACCACAACATCTGGACTGTTGTCTGCTCGGGATGGAGGTCCTCTATCTGATCTGTATTCAACCTCAAATCTCATCTTTCCATTGTAAGATAAGGTCTACCAAAATAAAACAGCCCAGCCCTTCAGACACCATAGAAATTTATTTTTACTCATAATTTTCATTTAAATTGGCATTTGTTGTGATTGATAGAAGATGCTGGATAAACTTCTATACCCAATCTCCGAGGTAGCTATCAGGCAGACTCCAGTAGATTGGTTTAGATGTTAAGGGCTGTGGTACAGCTGTCCAAGTAGAATTGCGTGGAATGACAACATAGGTTTTATACTGTAAGGTGACCTTGTCTGTAACACGGTGGTCAAAGGAAATACTGCTCCCAGGAATCTCTGCCTGAAAATTAAAACAAGATTTCTCTACCAACATATTAAACTAAGAGCAATTCAAGATTTCTTCAAAACTGTAACCAATTTGTTCATCTAAATTCCCACACGTTTGACCTCAAAATTTTGCACATTTCTTTAACATATTTGACTTAAGTACTAATTTGAGGAATTCAAAATGTTGGTGACAGCTCAGATGAAAACATAAAATTATGGATTTACACAAAATAATTCATTCCGATATATAGAGACCAGATACCTTTTTCCAGATGTATGGAACCTGTTCACATCTGTTGGATCGCTCGAAACAAAAACACTCTGTGCAGCCGTAAGGGTTGGATCTGTCCAGGCTGAAGGAACCCTGGCGACAACGAGCACAGGTACGAGTTTCTGCATTGTCCTGAAAGAAAAGAGTCAGAGATACATAGAAATAGGAATCCTAAATCCATTACAACAGTAAGCAACAGTCAAGTAATTTTGTTGATCAAGACACTTAAGTAACAACTTTTATCAATGTCAGCAGCACTGCTATCATACTACATACAGACCCAGCCATCAGTTACCTTGCATTGACACTGCCCCCTGTTATCACACTGACAGACCCCAGTGGAATTGTTACAGCTGCTTGGGTCAGTACCGTCAGCACTACACAGGCAGAGCTGACAGTTCGGGTGATTGTAGAAGCCAGGTGAGCACTGGTCACACTTATCACCCGTGTAGTCCGCCTTACAGGTGCACTGTCCGGTAATCAGGTCACACTGTCTGGATTCTGATGTTCGTGGATCACAGTTACAAGGCTGGAAGGGAAGAGGACCATTTTTCTTTATGGTTCTGGATCTAAATTATCTAGAAATTCATTTTCTGGGTGTGTGACAGGTATTCTTACTTTGCAACCTGTTACTCTATTATGACCCCAGGTGTTGGGCTGGCACTGACCACACTGTGGTCCGGTGGTGAGGGGGGGACAGACACACTGACCCGTGATTGAATCACACACATGTCCTGGCTTATCACAGGGCTGACATCCTGTTGAAATTTATTTCCATGTACATATGATCTTCCATATCATAAGTAGACAAGAACCGTCAATCTTTTCATTATGGCAATATAATGAGAATATTTCAAATGTTTTCTTTACAGTTAAATCATGAGCTCTGCATGATGACTTACGTTTACAGCCACTGATGGAGAAGCCATAATAGCCAGGTTGACATTGGTCACACTGTTGACCCTCGACCCCTGGTCTACATGTACACTGTCCAGTCCTCTGGTCACACTGGGAATAGACTGACCCCAGTCTGTCACACTCACAGGGGGTGCAGCCGTTCCCAGTCCCCAGACCCCAGAAATTCTCCTGCAAAAGAGAAAATCAATTACATCAAAACCCTGAACCAACAAAGCAATCAACACTAATGATATAGGGTTTTAGTTTTTTCATATGTTTTAATTCTACCAGTTTAAAATTTTAGTTAGTAAAAGTAATTGCCAAACTATGACACCATTATTCTTATGAATGTCATTATATTTACTATCAATGTTCTTGAATTGTGCTATGTATCAATTTTTTTTTAATTATGACATTGATTTTGAGGATTGAGAATGGCTCATACACATGTACCAGAAAATTGTTCTTTCCAAGCCTGTAGTTTCTAGAAAACTAACATGCATCATAACTAATGTTATCTAAACCAAGAACTATTCTATGAAGCAGAATTCCATGAAAAAGAGTTACATTATACCAGAATGAAGATTGCATATATGGTAGACAAATAAAGAACATTTAAAGCTCCATCTGTAGAAATAAGCTCTCCACAATTATTGATACCAGAAAAACTGTTCTTTCATACTAAGTAGAATGATAAGTATAAGAGAGCTATAGCCAGATGATAGATCTACATACAGTAAATATCTTGTACAGCACAAAAAATGGCTATAAACATATAATGTTCAAGTATAGCATACAATACATAGGCATGATATCTAGTCATGGAGAAACCTGCTATTAAAGAACAGAGGTTATACAGAACAGTGTGTATTTTCGCTTTCCGCTTTCGAGAATGATGGTGTATTTACCATACCATAGCAGAGGTTATAATTAGCCATATTCTGAAGAAAAAGCAGCAAGAATGAGAAAAGCTTTATGAAGAGCAGAGGGGGTCTAACAGAACAGCAAAACCACCTGACAGGTATTGCAGCGTGATCCAATGACATTGGGCAGACAGTTACAGACCCCTGTGATGTCATCACAGGGCTCCGTTTGATTGGTTCCTTGTGCGTTACATCCACAGTCTAGGAAATTACAATGGTAGGTTTAAACAAACAGCAACCTTCAATTTTCATATTTTGTTTTCATTTCATAAAGAGACCCGTTTTCAAAACCAGTTCAAATAAAGATATCAGGAGCAAAGAACTATATATGATATTAGTCAAATTTGGCCCCCATTATTCGCAATTTTTTAAAATGTTTCAGGTACATTAAATTGTTGTGCTATTTTTCAGAAGAGTTGATATAAAATATTTTTGGCCTATTTATTGGATTTATTTGCACTCACTGGCAGTATATGACATCAGAAGTGACTCTATTTTTATAATTCAATCAAAATCAGTCAAAATTTTTCTAACCTTTTTTTGAACGGGAAGTATAGAACGACGCTTTGAACAAGAACGAACTTTTTGTCACTTAGAAGTACTGGATAGATACATCTTTGGTGAAAATATTTTGGTTGTTCAAGCAATCGCTCAATGTTTTCTCAAAGAAAAACTGCTTCAAAACAATCCGTTTTATGCTAAAAATGCTAAAATGGCTAGAAAAGGTAAACTTTATGATGTCATATTTTTAAACTGTGGGCAGTTAAATCAAAATGAAAGTTATGAAAAAATTTCAAATGTATACCTGTACATGTACCGAGAAAACAAAGAATAACAGTAAAATGACGATGTTCATTTAACGGGGCCATTTTAGGCTCAAACCATATATAGTCCTTTGTAAATGTTGTTGTTTTAAACAAAAAATACAGTGATAATTTGAATTAATTAAGGATCTCTATTTCCGTATGAATTGGTATGCAACCTCCAACATACCCTTGCAACCACGAGATGAGAATCCGAAAAATCCGGGCTGACAACTGTCACACTTCCTACCAACAACACCTATATTACAGAAGCACTGGCCGCTATAACTGTCACACACAGACCCCCGCGATCCGACCGGGTCACAGTCACAGGGGGTACACCCCTCCTCTACACTCCCAAACCCAGGCTACAACAAAGTGCTCCCTCTTTATCCCACATGATTAGGACATTCAGTGAACAACATGCTTAAATATTTTTGATCTATATAACTGTGCAAATTAGTTAAATTGATTAGTTCATTTCATAATAATGTCTGTTAAAAAATCTACAACAAACGCAAGTGCAGAATTAGTGAATGGTTACAAATATCCTTTGAAAATATTAGTGAACAGTTAATGTTCATTGACAATTCGTTGAAATTAAATGTGTATCACTATTAGTTTTTACATTAATTAATCTGACAGTACCTGGCATTGATCACATCGTCTTCCATAAAACCTGTCCTTGCAAATACATCGCCCGGAATACTGGTCACATGACCCATTCACCGAGCCATTCATATCACAATTACATGCTGAAAACAAAATGAAACAGAGTAAGAATTTGTACATGTCGATCTACTTAATTTGAATAACAATTCTGAGTTAATAAGATACAAGATCCTGTTGTTCTAGAGATTCTCTACAACATGTTTTTGATCCCTGTTGTTCAGAGTTGCCCACCTGTACAGTCGCCGTTGACCGCTCTACCATAGTACCCATCCTGACACTGCTGACAGTTGGGCCCTTCGGTGTGGTTCAAACACCTCAGGCACTCCCCTGTCTCCCTGTCACAGCTCCCAGCATCCCCCAGGTCAATATTACCCCCACAGGAACATGGCCGACAGGATCCACCCAGTTTGGTTGGATCCCCGTAGTAACCAGGTGCACATCTATCGCAAACAGAATTTGTAAAATTCTTGTTTTCAAAAATGTTTTTACATATCAAAACAAACATATGATGTTAAATTTGACTGCATGTGGATTGCATACAATTTTTAAAACTTCTTACAAGAATTTACCAAAAGTACAGTTTAGATTATTAACTTTTTAACTGTTTATGAACTTGTAACTTGACACTGACCTTTCACATCTGTTTCCTGTGTAGCCAACAGCACACTTATCACACTTGTAGTTGTCATAGTTTCCAACTTGTGGTATCAGCTGACATGAAGCAGAAAACTGATTGGTTGGTTCCAGCAGAGGACAAGCACATGGTTTGCAGTCATCTTCCTCTCCACGGCGAGGGTCGCCATAGTAACCAGGCAGACAGGTGTCACAGTTTTCACCCGTTGTGAAATGCTGACAATTCTACAGGTAAAGTATAGAAATTGTAGTAAAGTTTATCAATCCTTCTTTTGTAATAATCACAGACTCAACTTTTATATAGCTTTGCTGTATATCACATAAAAATGCTTCATCCAAATGCACAAAAAATGAAGTGTAAAGCTACGAATTAAGACTCACAATACATTTTCCAGTTTTGATGTCACAGCGTTCAGCATGGTTGTTGCAGTTGCAAGGTAAACACATTCCTCCATACAGTTTGTTTCCCACTCTACGAAACCCAGGCTCACACATCTGTAGGTTAAAGATGAAATGATATCCGAATTTCTATACCTAATTAAAATTTCTTCTATTTGTTGCTATTATAGTGTTCTGAAAACCAGCTCCTAAAGACAAACTAAAACAATTGGGTATCATACTCAACATATACTTCAAATCTCTAATAAATGTCTTAACATATTCAATATTACTTTTAAAAAAATTTAAAATACTAATGATGAAAATTTCCAACAAATCCGTCCCTTACTTCGCAGGAGAGACCCTGGTAGCCCCGGGGACAGGAACATTTCTCTACCGCCCTGAGTGTGTCCGAGCTGTTAGACAGAGCACTGACGGCATCCAGTGTTACATCACGTAAGCTACAACACACAAATACATGTAACTCCACATAGTACATATATCAAAGTACATATATCATAGTACATATATCACAATACCTAATGAAACCTTAAACAAAAAACATATTACTACTCAAATAAAGCATTTACCCGTGTACTTGATCAATGAAACCAAAGATATACAGCTTAAACATATGATATGTTATACTTATATTTATGTACATGTACTGATACATACTACACAGTGTTCTGAGCAGAGTGATACGTGGCCCGTATCAGAAGTCTCTCTATGTTGAACAGGATTATCATGAATTCCTTTTTAGTGATGGGCTGAAGGGTCTCATAGCGGTCACTCTTCACTAACCGGAACCAACTGGATTCATTCAGCACCACTGACCTCTCCTCTTGGATATTCTCCCTCAGATAGCTCTTGCCATTCACAATAGTTATATTACCACTCTAGACAGAAAGAACAGAGACACTTTTAATTAAGGCAATGCATAGCGAGTTTTACAGGTGTGAGTTTGAGTTTTACAGGTGTGAGTTTACAGGTGTGAGAGCTAGCATCCTTGAGTAGCCTTACCTGGATGATGACATCTACTCCATACATGTGTCTCTGGTACGGTACAGTGCGATCAGTCTCATACTTCACTGTGTATCTCAGACTTCCTCCGTATGACGTCAACTGCAGGGATTTGGAAATATACAGAAATCCTCAGTTGAGAAGATCATAGAATTATTCAGTAGATGTAAGTTACTTAATCAGTAATCTATCTAGAGACTTCACTGTGTTTAGTACCTACAGGTACTGGTGTGGCCTTACCCGATTTCCGAGATATTTGAGTGGTGCCTGCCAGTAATACACCACTGTATCCTCTGAGGGGTTTAGAGAGTTCTGATTGGCTGGGTAGGCTCTATACACAAGCCACCCATCCTCATTCTTCTGTATGAAATAGGTGAAGCCATTGATGTTGACCGAGGTTACAGCCCAGCCACTCATACCGTCGGACATGTCTACGACCTAGGAAAGGCATCAGAAACAAATGTATGCTTTAAATGTATGCTTGAAAAATGCCATTTCTGTCCTTTTTTGACACTTTTTATAAAACTTCTGGGTTTTTTTCCAAAATGTTGTATTTATAACTATAAAACTGAGAAAATGAAAACCAACCCTTTGATTAATGCCAGATGTCAAAAAGATATTTAGTTAAGAAAACAAAGCATTTATTCTATTTTAAAGAAATATTTCATACACAGCAGAATGTGACTACATGCAACACTGTGAAGTTGTGAAGAAAGTGTAAAGTCATAAGTTATACAGTGAGAGAACATCTGACATCAGTTATTGGAAATGTTTCCAGTCCTGAAAATATATAGCCAACCATAAGCCAAATATAGAGCCAGGCTGATAAAAAGAGAGAAGTCTTATTCCATGGATACAGATTTACAGGCACATGTAGCTCTTACCCCTTCTGGAATCTAATAAAAATATCATATTTTTTCACTGTTACAAATCTTTGATTTTGATATAAATGTATATTTCAATATTTGATCACAAAGTTACATATTTCATTCATTTCTTGTTCCTTTTCAGGAAAGGTGCAAAATTCAAATACCAACAATGCATAGGTTATCATAAAAATCATAAGCAGAAGTGAGAAATACATGAAGTTTATATTAACAAAAGAAATTTGAAAACAAATTTCAATTAACTGGTAAACTGAAAATGCTTTGGTACAGAAAACAGGCATTTTATTTATATTAACATATTGTCAAAGACTTTCAAATTAAAAAATATGTACATGTACCTACATGAAAGCTACTGTTAAATAAGCTTTTTGGTTTTTCTTAATTTGTCTAGGAAAAAATATAGTCTAAACTGCTTAAGTGACCATTACAAAGTTGAAATCTGTTTAAGAATATAAAGTATTTCAAGCCTCTTTAGCAGAATAATTTTACCATGTACATCCAATGCCAAAAAAAAAGTTATATACTGTATTTCACTGACTGTGAACTTCTGTGTAAGTGTTTAAACTGGACAATTATTTCAGTGTTCAAAGTATACAAACCTTGATGAGACCCAGATTGGAGGACTGACAGACAGAGGACACTCCGAAACAGAAACATGGCATACAGCCCACAGGGTTGTCCTTGTGAAGGTTAAAGAAGCCCCGCTTACACCGGTCACATTTGACACCCTCAACATTCTCCTGAAAAATCCAGTAAAATGTTTTCAAAAACTATAATTCAACTGATGGTAACTTTTAGACTTTATATAAAAATGCAAGTCATGGATGAAACTGCAATCTGAACTTTCATTTTCATTTTTTTATTTTTATTTTTTTACCACATAATAGACAAAGTTAACATTTCAAAACATTCACAAGACTGTTCTATGTTACTCTGATGAAGTCTATATACATACATATATGTATAAAGTAAACAATAAAGTGCTGACAACACATACACATTACCTTACAAACACAGTTGCCACTGCATTGTTGCGAGCTCAATGTGCCTGCACTGTTACAGGGACAGGGTTTACAGTATGGGTATCCATAGTAACCAAAGGCACACTCCTGACAGGTGGGTCCCCCATAGCCCTCCTTACACTCACAGTCTCCAGGTCTCTGCAGAACAAGGCAAAGTACATATCTCAGAGCTATATCTTACCTGAGGCTAGTCAAAAATTCAGTATATATAGTTCAATACTCCAGCAGAATATTTTTCCCCTTTGTTATATTAGAACACATCTTAAAAATTTCTAGTTAATTTTTGTGCTACAATTCATCACCAAAAATATTCTTTCATATGTACCCTTACTCTGCCACACAACATGAAATCATAAATGTATTACCTTTCCTTCACTCATTAAGCTGTCATCTGGAACACATTTTCCTGTAGATCCCAGAGTAACTTCACATCGACACGGCCTGCAAGGAAAGCGGGAGTGAGGGGTTTCTCCGAGCGGGCGGTAATATCCATCCACACATCTCTCACAGTTTATTCCAGTGGTATAATCCTGGATAATAGAAGAAAGAGGTAAAGGTAGAACTGATGGTGACTAAAGGACTCCTATTCATGCAGTTGTATCCAAGGCCTAGTTGCAACTGATGCGAATTTGGAAGAACAAGAATTTAAAAGTATAGTGTGTTTATCTATAATACACCTAGGAATTTCTAATTGTATCAGTTAATTTACCTTATAGTCTATACAGACTCCTCCTCTCAAATAATAATCTGCTGTATTAAAATATAGTAATTTTATGCAATTCGTGATAACTAGCCCTTACCTTACAGTCCATACAGACTCCTCCTATCATACTTGTCCACTGTGTTCTATGAGATTTAAAGTTGATTTCTCTTTACATTACAGTCTATACAGACTCCCCCCCCCCCCCCCCCCCCCCCCCCCAGCTGTAATCTACATGACAGTGATTACAAAATGATTCCCCCTTACCTTACAGTCTATACAGATTCCTCCCCCATCATACTCACGTACTCTGTTCTACATGACAGTATTCACAGTAAACTCCCCTTACCTTACAGTCTAAACAGACTCCTCCCCATCATACTCCCCCAGTGTATTCTACATGACAATAATTACACAGTTAAGGTAATATCCCCTTACCTCATAGTCTAAACAGACCCCTTTCCCATCACACTCCCCCACTGTGTTCTATGTGCCCCTTACCCCTTACCTTACAGTCTATACAGACTCCTCCCCCATCATACTCCCCTGCTGTGTTCAGACTGAGCTTCATTGCATCCACTGTGGCATTATATACACACTCTGTGGAATGGCCATGACAGTTGCATTCTGGAAATCCAAAAAACTTTTTATTAAAGACTCATTAGTTATAAGAATATACTTATGTTTTTAAAAAATTTATTGCTAATCAAGCAACCAGAGGCAAAATCTAAAGCTAAGATTTTACTTTCACATTTGAGGCCATTGTTCCCTGGTCGCCATGGTTTTTGGTAGTAGAATTCACAACATTTTTCACAATTATTGCCACAGGTGTTGTGCTTGCACTCACAATACAGCCTCTGTAGTAAAAGAAGAGTTGTTGCGTGTTGAAAGTTAACATCAAAAGAGTGTCATTTTGATATTTCTTATTTTTTGCCATCACTGTAAGTATTGTACATGAGGAAATGTGATTGTTAGGGATAAAAAATGTACTTGAGTTAAGTTTTGCAAAATCACCCCTCAAACAGAGTTTGAATGGAGGTATCGCAATGAATAATCTTTTGTGATTTCTTTACTTCTGAAAAATGACTCCAATGGGAAGTCTCCCAGACACAGAAATTGCTGTAAAATTTTATCACACACATTAATAGTATTCTGTAACATTGATTTCTTCATCTTTTATTTTACTTATACATGTACATATATATCAATTCATGTAGGAATAGAATGACACTTTGTATGCTTACATCAGAGTTGGGTCGAGGTAAACAAATGGAAGCATGGCCATAGCAGATACACTGACCTCCAATGGAAATATCTTTGATGGAATAAAAGTACTGAAACAAAAAAAAATCCTATTTCAGTTGCCTAATACATTGTATCATAGACTAAAGTATCCACTCTTTCTATTGTGTAAATAAGTTGAAATACAAACTAAAAAAAAACACTGGAAAAAAGTCCTTTCTGACCTTGACCAAATTTAAATATCATTGTAATGATAAAGTACAGATCAGTAGAATACATGTACTTTTACACACAAATGCAATACAACATGTATTCTTATTCAAACCAGTAAGGTTATAGTCTTACCCTCCTGGTAACAGATGGATCGATGAACTTGAGGTCACTGGATGACCTGAAGGTCATGAGGTCAGCATTGAGTGTCCTTATCTTCTGTAATCTCAGTCTGACATAGCGAGCTGAGGTAAACTCCTGTTACAATTTAAAATACTCATAAATAGATCTACTGCATATCAATTATATCAATTACACCTCATAAATCTAAGGTACGAAATATGGAACAAAAGGAAATGACAGTTGATATTTACTTTAAAGAAATAAAAATGTTAAGATTATCATCATTACAAAGAGCTAAGCAAAAAATGAAATGTCCTTCATAATGCAAAGCTTTTGAACTCAACATCAGTTCAACAAAGAATAGAAACTTTATGTACTTCAAAGTTTTCCACATGAAATATGTATGCGCGCATGGTATCCACTGTCTAACCAAGAGGACCCCCAAATATCATTAAAATATGTTTAATGGCAGTTATGGAATTGCCAGAAAATCTCTAATTTTGATTAGATCAATGAACACTCCATAGAGCACTTTTACAGAATGCTTCCTGCAGCCTCATCTTCAATCCTACATTTGATACAATGGTTTAGTTGAGTCCTCCTACTGATTGCTATGGATATGCCTGTAGTTTGCCTTTTGATTGTCAAGAGCAGATTTAATGACTCCTTCTGTAAAGTACATGCAGTTGTTTCAAACCTCTTCCACAGAGATTATAAATTTCCCAAATAGAGACAAGATCCATTACTGTAACAATTTATACTGTCTTTAAGATGTCTACTTTTATTGCTCGCTGATACAGTAGGTGAATGAAAAAATTGTATGGCCATGTAATTTCTATGTAGAGGCTAAAAATGATCAAATGTTAAATTGATGAAAATGAAAAACTAGTGATCATGCACATAAAGTCACATAAAGTGAAATTGCTTTAACCAATTAATGTTAATTGCCAAATTTTTTTTTCTACAGATTTAAGTGCACATAATTGAATGAATTCAATTTCCTGAACAGTAAATAAAGATTTATAATTCATTGGATTATTAAAATGTGCGGATCAGGGGTACCCATAAAGTCAACAAAAATTGAGCCACCATGAAAATTAACGATTTCGAGTAACAGTTACCTATAAATTAATCTTCTGATAAGACTGGGTATTCTTGAAAATTCATAAATTAATGAATATTATATGTACCTATGCTTTCTCACTTTTAATGCAACAAACACAAGAGAGTCAGTGTGTCAGCATGATAAAGTTAATAGATCTTAGTCTCACTATTAACACTTGCATGCTGTGTTTGGTTTTTTTTACGCTCTGTAACATGTTTCCCATTAAATGGAAGCATTAAGTGTATAAAGGCCTAGTTATAGAGTGGAGGAGTAGGACACTGGTGGCTCCTAATTACACAGGTATGTCTATGTTTATTAGAATGGGATTAGAAAGGAATTTCTACCACATAAACTTTCCGGGCTTTTTACGATCAGCTGTGGATCATCTAACCTGGTAACCAGATGAGTACTTTGATGTCTGTATCAGAGTAAAGACACCTTCCATAAAACAAAGAGGCCTCAATAAACAGACAAAGCAGCTTACCCTGAAAATTTTATCTTCACACTATGATTCATGTTGATGCACAATATGCTGAGGAAAATTAGCTTAATTTTACTGTAATTCTTACACCTTCATCACACAAGCAGAGATAGCACATCAAATGAGCGATTTGATATCATCAGCACTGATCTTATATATGTTATATACCAGCAGTGTCGGGCTAGGATTCTTTACTCCTGGTCTCCCATTGACAAGCGATATGAAAATCTGCACAAAAAGAACACACAACCTTTTGAGTTAACCAAACACACAGTCTTTCTTTTGAATTATGTTCTCACTAAATTCAATAATAATTTTTTTATCTCTTAGGTGTACCCAAATTACATTTTCACTGCACAAAAATGAATAATCAGCGGGACAATTAACATACAGTGTGTTCAAAATTTATAGGCTTGTGTTATGGATTTAGAAACTATACTTCTCCATTTTCCAGTGGGTAGATTTTTGAGTATTGAGTAGTACAGATGACTTCGTCATCTCTGAGGTAGGTGGGAATTCTACGACTGGCTTTTACGCCGTACAATTTTTTGCAGTCTCGATTTCGGAGTCCAAAGTACTGCCAGGGCTGGAAATTCACTCCATCAATGGATCTCTCTAGAATCCAGTTCCCCGGCCGTGGGGAGTTGGCTGCCTTCACTATTACATAAGCTACCTGGTAAACCTACAAAAAGAACCAAGTTTAAGTTACAAGGACACCTGAAGAAATGGGGGGGGGGGGGGGGGGGGGGGGGGGCTGTGGAATTTCTTAAACCTGTAATGAAAAACCAAATTACTTATAAGTTGGATAACTTAAAAAAATTCCTTTTTAAATTTATAAAATAAGCTGACGGTGCAGGGACCACACTAAAATGTTTTTTCTCATAAATCATAAAAGTCTGAGTAAGTGAATCAACACAATAAGGCTATTGATAACTTTGAAGTAAACAAAATTAAATAAATATAATCCCTGTTTATGGGAGAAACTGAAATGAGCAAATGTACCTCACATCAAAATTACTTTCACAAAACTCATCAATAAAAGTTTCCAAATTTTTCACATTTGTAGCAGGTTATTAAGATTTCTGCAGTTCGATAGTTATGTATCTCAATGTTCCGTCTCTTATTGTGTGAATGCACCTGTGTTCTCTGGGCAATGACACAGAACAACAAGGAAATACAAAATACAGAAATTCTCCAAAATGTCATTTATTTGTTATTGCTTTTGATCAACATACTTGCAACAATACAAAAAATTATATGAATGAAAATCCCTTTTTTAAATGCCTATCTTAACTCAAGAGGTTATACTCATTTTCCCTCACAAGAATAAAAAAAACTCCTAGACATTGTTCTATTAAAATTCAAGCAAATGAAGCGTGAGAGATTTTGAACTTGATTGAAGTTCTCTAAATTTCTTCAATGCATGCTTTGTTAGGTTTCGATTTTTAACTTTGATTTTCTGAGCTGATAAAAGCTCTTGTTAAATATATGAAACACAATGCAGACCTTGAGTTAAAAAGAATTGTGTTTGGTGCTCTCTACTCATAATATCCTAAATGTAAGAATATATGATATAATATCATTATTTCTAAGACATATTCTTCTTGTGTGTGTAAAATAAATTGACATATTTTCATTATTAGTCAAACAGTTGAAGTTTTCATCAAAACAATTTCAATCTTGTGAGTACTTTCATTAATCATGCCCTTCATTTGTTCATACGTCTTGAAAAGACAAGTGCTCTGGTCAAAGATGACATTTATGTGACACCTTTAGTGTTCTGACTGACACATAAATGACTTCATTGAATTGCCTTATAAATAACTGCTTCTCTATGTCCTTAACTCTTGTGCATCCCTTCATTTTATTTCCATTTTCATTTAAGGTGGAATAACACATCATCACAAAATGGCTGACCTCTGATCGAAACAACATTTCATTTTATTAAAAGGATTTTATCGACGGCACAATGTAACTTACTCCATAGCCGAATTGATAAAGTGTCGGGCTTGTGATCCATACATCCCGAGTTCGAATCCTGCAGGGTCTTTTGTTGTTACTTACTGAATTGAATTTTTTAGACATTCATTTTTTATCCCCAAACTGCAAATTTTTCGCTTATTTGACATATGTGCAGTTTATTAATCATTACATCTTTCATAATCAAATAATTTACTGTTAACTTGAGTGACTTCGTCCAGGTGTGTTAATCCACCTTAGTTCCCTGAAATTTAATAAAATCCCTTTTTCTAGATCGACTTTTACTTCCATTTCATCTCATTCTCTCAAATTAGACAAAAAAATTATTTGTTTGGGTATTCTACAGGTATATCATGGATGCTATCAAAGAGAAGGAAAGCAAGTCTCTAACAGAGTAGTGAAAAAATGTCTTTAAGGTTGTCTAGCCCTGACTCTTATACACTGTAAGCTCATTTGCCACACACTGACAAGATAGACTAAAAGCAGTGGGCTTACTGGATTGTGTTTGTTCATACTTTGAATGATATTTTATGGCTGTGGTAAATTTACTTTGTCGTGTATATAAAAACTCTGAAAGAGTAATCCTGACCCCTGCTAAGATAACTGGAAAGAAAAGGAATATCAAATCTTGTCTATAAAGAGCCTCCGCAGACAGACTTGTGGCCAGCTACTTGACTAAGGAATTTATTACCAGGGTGCATTTCAATTCCATTTTTTAAGAAGCAAATTTCTGCTGATGATGATGGATTAACACTCTAAGTTACCTATGCCCTTCTGATTTGCAGACACCCCCTACAATGCCTTGTTCATAGAGAAAAACCTGAAATTCAACAGGTTGACTTCTATCTATAGAAAAATGACACCCCAGTATGTTATCCCATTGAGTTGTATGTCATGATATGTCATATCATTATCAGTCCACTAGATTGCTTCAATACAAACAATAAACATGCATGTAACAATGACATAATCCTGTACAATCAGGTAAATCTATATACTTTCTAGGTGAGATGAACTATGACCCTTATCAACTGTTAAACATAACTGTCTCCAAAGCTATAGTCCATTTCACATTCTGAAAGCTCTCTGGGATTCAAGGACTTAAATATGCCTGTAAATCATCTCCATATCAGCCCAAATTTCAATTTGGCAAGTGTTAATGGCTAAAAGCTTTTATTAGTGGATCTAATTTGCACCTGCCACCAATGTAGAAACGAGGTCACCCAATACCAGACTTCTTAGTATTCAGAGCAGATTGGCTTAAACAAATTTGTAATACATTTTTTTCTATGTCAGAGCATAT
Organism: Magallana nippona; assembly: GCA_033439105.1. Lineage (NCBI taxonomy): Eukaryota > Metazoa > Mollusca > Bivalvia > Ostreida > Ostreidae > Magallana > Magallana nippona. Next base: position 9,094,092 of record CM065925.1, read on the forward strand.
CCTTTATAAAATCATTGAATTAAAAAGCTTAAAACACATGTGCAATGATCTAATTTTCCAAAGTTTAAGTTGCCCGAGTTTGTAAATCTACAAGACAGGGATAAGGAAACAAATTAGCTTAGATATGTATACAATCTGTGTTTTTAAGATAAACTTATTAACAGCATATAATGCAGTTCTTAGACATCTAACAATTTTTTAACCCTTTTTCTTTATATATCACGAACTGTTTTGGTAGCGATGAAAGACTTGAGCTTTCATGGTCACAGTATCACGTCTTAATGACAGTTTGAAGGTGTATAATTATACACAGAACTCTGTAATTATATATTCACCGTCAGTCACACACTATTACAATAAAAACTTATAAATACTAAACATGAAACAGAATAAGGGCATTGCATGTTGGCTAAAGAAATACTTGATCGGCAAAATATAAGGCACGAGAGATGTGTGTGATATTGATCAAAGAGTTCACATCTCTATGATGCTTTACAAAGTGGCCTGCCCAAAGAATGATGAACAAATTGACCTGATTAGGATCCAGAATTCAGGGGCTTCATACATGACAACCCTCCAAACCACTGCTCAGATGATATACTAAACACCAAGACAAACATTTTACACACATATTTACAAGGTCTCTTTCAACACTTAAATCCCTGCAAATATTGGACTCTGATAATGCTATGATAAATGGAGGCAATTCTTATCTCCATTGGAGTACCAAGTTCCAAATACCAATGAAGGCTACATTCATGATTTAGGTGAGGGAGACAAATATGTCAACACAATAAATCTATAACTTTTTAATAAAAGACCCAATTTCTGGTCTTCTGCAGATTGCTAATGCTTTCCCCCCACACTCATAAAAATCAAGAACTTGGTGACATCTAATTTTGTTTTAGGACATTTCAGGTGTCTCCGAGTTCACCTTGGAAGAAAAAAAATGAGACTATGGAGTACACCTTAATTAGCTTGTGAGGTGCGAGATAGGGTAATTGTAGGGTAGGTGACATTTCAACCCACAACACTCTGAAAATGAATGGGTTCCAGTGCACTGCATTATGTGTATCCAAATCTAGCCCCAAGCATGCAATTTAAGGGTTGAATAACACCCATGACTTTTTCTTGGTATAGGCTTGGATGATATTCTTTAGAATCTAAATAGCGGTTAATGCACAAAGTTGCAAAATCTGTTTATCTGTCAAGACTTGTATAGGCTTTACTTTATGATCATACAAATAATTGACAAAATCTTTAACACAGAAGATATATATGACATCTAAGCCCTGCAGTGAAGACAAACAGAATTTTTTTTTAATACCTTGAAGGGACAATATAAACTTGGTAACCATCATAATTCTTTATATGCTGCTTTAATAAGACATTCAGTGGTATAAACCTATACTCATTATCCGGGTATTGACCATCTGGATTTATTCTTGCATAAAAATGTGTCACTTTTAATCACTCTTGGCAGTGTAAATGTGAATGGGAATAAAAACTATTTCCATTTCATTTAATTCAGCTGTATTGAGAAACTTTAATTTCTCCCCGAGCTTTTTTAATGTTACCCTATAATTCCTGGTCTCATAGGCTTCCCAGGTGTGGTCTAATCAATTCAGATTTCTTACACACAAAAAACTGCACCCACAACAATGACAAACAAGATCATAAATTACATGTCAGATGATGTGTGAGACCTTAACAGGCCTTCTTTAAACATTTCTATGCTCCATTTAGGACCAAATCATGCAGAATTGACATTTGTACTTGTTGAATGGATGAGTTTTGGAAGATAAGACAATTCTGACTTCCTTAATTTCCCTGTGTCATGTGATTGCCAGTGAATTAGGGTTGTAGTCAGTGGGGGCTTCAGACTCTTGTATTAATTACTGATCTGCATCCCTTTTACAACCTTCAGATAGCCTGACACTAATGAAGGGTGTCTATAAAACCTCACAGCTTAGTCTTCTACTTAAAATAATTAAAAGAAAGAACGGCAAACCATGTTTGCACTCAATAATATGGGCAGAGAGTAGTGCATTTCACTGAAAACAATTCATCCGCACAACTCCCTTTCTGAATGAAGGGTGTTGGAATATTACTCATTTAGAAAATATTTCAGTGATTTAACAATTGTTCAATCTTAACAATATTTGTTTTACAACTCTCAATTTAGCTATTCATCACTATAAATTGTCAATAAAAAGCAAAATGAAAGACTGTCATAATACATGATGAATAAACCTTTAGTAATTTTATATATTCCAATGCTTTTTCTTGTGAGGATTTAATATTCGATTGTCCTTTTTACTGAAATAATAATGAGAGGGTTTACTTTACTAATCATCCAATGGATCAGAATTTAAAGACGGGGAATTCAGTCATTAACCCTTAGCCTTTTTATGGCTTCTAAGTGCAGTCAAAATTCGAATCTAACACAGCATGAAAGAGAAGCTGTTAATTACAGTGTGTGAGAATTCAAAGAAGATAATGAACTATACCAGATTAGATAATTTAAGCTTTGCAGTGGCTCTTTAATGAGATTTGTAAAAAGTACAAAAATCATGGTTTTTAATGAGAAATGTTTCTGTCATATATAAACTGCCTGAGGATTTTAAACTGGGGGTATACTTTCATTAAAGTAAATATAATTTCTAAAATTGCTGATGACTGTTACAAACAAAGATTCATGATTTTTGTTTCTTTTGGTGAAACTCCACGAATGTACTTTACCTACAAACTAAATTTCCACTCTCTCTCTCCCTCTCTCTCATATTATTTCGTGAAGTAAGAGGATTAACAGACATTTTTCAAAATTAATCGAGGTTAATGCATCTGGATAGCATAGTCTGCTTCTCTAATCAATAGTCAAAATTTAATCTGCCCCACTGCAGAAGATCAGGTTTGAATGACTCAACACTGGATGGAATTCCTTAATCCCTTTCTTCCAATCCTTGCTCTGCCTCTTTGTCACGTCTGCAAGCTTTAAATGACTTCATGCATACAGGTAAGTTTAATGAGAAGGTGCACACAACTTGAAATACCAGTCAACAAACTTACAGCACAAAGGCATGAACCAGTGTTCTTGTACAAAAAAATCATTGCATTTAAAGGGTTCAAAATGAAACAACAACAACACATTCTCTTTGATGTAGGATTCTTATTTTATATAAAAATCTACAAAAATGTTTATCTCTGAATAGGTTAAACTAATGCTAATCTTTTATTATAAGGTGAAAAGATAAAGCTTGTATAGTTTTATTTTGCATATTGATTTCTACGCCTTTTACTAGATTTCATTACTTTTCTTTGGTCAATATGAATGTGCTTATTTCTAATGTGAAATTAAATGATAAGATCTTTTTATCTCCATGCCAAAATCATAATTTTGGGGTTTTAACCCTAAATATGATTTCATTTGCAAGACACTTTATACTTTTTTGTGAAAGTAAAAAGTTATGGAATTTCTTACTCAGTTCTGTTTGCTATTTCATTTACCTGGTATATCATTGATAGATACCAATTATATCAATTTTAATTTTTCAAACAATTTTAATAATTTCCAATTTTTAAGAACTTGACTCCAGCTCCATCAGTAACTAGAGTCAAGGTCATGCTGCTAAAGCTTAAGAACCCTGTTTAATGTATGTCATGATAATCATAAGTCTAAGAGATGTTTCACTAGGTACAGCTGCATGGTTCCTTACTTGGTCTTACCATTGCTATAAATGACAAATACATTAACATACACTTTGGGCAGTTTACAACGTACAGTAAAGTACTCCATGGCATAAATTTTGTCACACACCAACCACTATTTACATAACAAACTGTTTGTGGTAATCAAGAAATCTGAAGAACACATCATCTTTGATCTTCCTTGCATCAAACAAAGTGTCTACCTCGTGTTAAAGAGATTGCTTTTATTCCAGTTCTTTTATACTTTGGTGTCTACCTTTTCATACCATCTTGTCTACCTTTGAAGAGATTTCGGGGTACATCATAGAAACATGAAGATAAGATGCCAATCTTTACACACTATGGGATTTCTTCAATAAAACTACAAAATGTTGAGAATATAAAACACACAATTGGAACCCACATAATTTTATTTCAGAGTGTAGTATGACAACAGTGATTCACTCAGAAACAGATAACAGGCTATTCAAGTAGAATCATCCTATCAATATAGTTGTTGTATAAATTCTTGTACAAAAACGATAAACTTAAGTGAATATTAACAAAATCTTCAATCTGTAATGTTAATTTGGTATGCACAAAAAACAGTTCCTCTCAAGCAGAAAGACAACAAAACATCAAAAAATGGTCCAAAAGGCAACCCCATGTTAAAACATATTTGACTGATACTTTCGTACTACTGCCTCTAAAAATTTCAGCAATGAAATTAAATATCTATTCAGAAATCAACTCCTGGTATCCTACCTACCTTGTTGTACAAGGTGAAATGTTTCAATGAGGACCATTCTATCAAACTTCTAATGTCTGACACCTGAACTCATGCAAAATCAATCACAAAGGGTGTGATAACATTTAAAATATTTAACTTCAATGATGCATTTTGACAAAGCAGTTTAAAAGGTCACTCAAAAGTTGATCAAATATGACCAAAATCATTTTAACCATGCCTACTATTTACATATCAAACATTTAATATCAGGGCTGTCTGTTCTAAAATAATCCAGCAAGGGCACCTGCCACCTATAGACACCAGTCATTTCATTTTCTAGTTTCAATGATTCCACAACTTTCACACTCTTTTGCAATAGATTGCATTTTCTGTACTCAAGTAAATTATTTACTTTTTCCCACCATTTTCATTTGTGATTTAAATTTGAATCTCATTTTAATGAGACACATTTTTATCAATACCGGTATACCACATCAGATATGCTCAGATATCTTTTAATAGATGTTGATAATATAATAAATTAATGTTGTCCCATTCTTAAATTTTTTTAAATTTCATTCAGAATTAATGTGGTGTGAGAATGCAACATATAGGTAAATGTTGGCTTGTTGTGAGGAAACATCAGATTTGATTCAATTTTGCACAGTTGAGATGTTCTTTTGGGGGGTTTTTTCCATAATTTTGCTTATTTTTTAATTAAACATTTCAAGAATTGGAAATGCCACTGTCATTGTTTTTTGTACAGTAAAGTTTAATGCAGCTCACAAACTGTCCAGTAATTAAACCTTTCAATCTGAATGCAACAAATCATGCACTGTCGTATTCATATAGACTCAGTGTGTGGATACAATGCGACTATCCCATTTACTTAAACTAAAAAAGGAGTTCTACCTCTAAATTGGGTCTAATGTCTCAACTTTACCTGTTTGAGGTCAAGGGTAATGGTGACATAGTTATACTTTGCTCCGTTGGTTAGGGTGGGACTTTGCCACCAGGAATTCCTCCCGTTTATGGCATTAGTTATTGGATGTCGCTGCCTTTCATCTCGGCTCCTCGCATCACAGATGTCACAATGTGAGTTCTTGTATGGGAAAATCTTGACATGGTCTACAAGCTTACAGAACACTTCACTCTTTTCTTCTCCACAGGTTGCATTAACACTTATGGTAGACCTCGTTGCCAAATTCAGAATGTTTGGGAATAATCCAGTATCATCTGAAAAAAAAACCCATAAACACCATGGAAAATATTATTCAGCATCACATTGTAATTTCCTCTCTTTTTTTGTAAGAAGAGAGACTGGTAATATATAGGATTTACATGGAATATGATACAGTTAATCAAAATCTACTTAATGACCTCTTTCAAATTATATTAAAGGGTTTCCGAAATTTATGAATGTTTTTAGATTATATTTGATCCCTGACTTAGGTGTATTTTAAAATATGTCTACTTCAACATGACAAAAGAAAAAATGGCTTTTAATTCTTCATAATTAAAGCACTTGAACACAAACAGGTACAGTAAACTAAAGTCAGTTGAGAAATGATGATAATGACAAATTTATGGTCAGCCCTCTTTATGCTTATTGCAAACTAGAGAACCAGCATACTATTAAATTCATAATTTCTAAATCTTCTTTTGGTATTCAAATACAGATGATGGACATTTGTTATGTTCTACAAATGATTTTGTTTTAACTGTTAACAAATATATTTCTGATTGCATGGTGACATCATTTAAATAGGGAGAGTACCACAACTCAAAGAGCGGGAAGGGGCACACGCCTAAAACTTTTGTGCTTTTGTAAGAGCAGGGACGTATATATACTACGTCCCTGGTAAGAGCGAGGACAAGAGAAATATCCTATTATAATTAACACTCATTTTGGATGTGTAGATAATGTGTTAATCTGTTAATATTTTGAGTGAGGACAAGTAAACTTTGAGGTTGGGCAAGTTGGAAAAATGTTAGATGACAGCCGGTGAGTCGAAAAGCTGTAAAGCAGTTTTACAGTAAAATCGAAAAAATGGGGAGAAAGGAGATGAAATGCTGTCGTCTCTTTGTCTCATATTCGTAGTGCCTATATAACATACCACTTCATCAATCACGGCTCTTAATGATTGGATTTGTAATTCCCATCAATAATATACCCCAGCATAAATAAAATAACTGATTAACAACAACTTTATTTTTCCCTCCATTGTGTCAATAGATAAACCGTACTTGAAATTTCATTAGGTGGTGCGTGTTCTTTTCGAAACTGATATACCACAGTTGCAAATACGTTCACGAAGCAATTCGCCTTATTTTTTTTAATTCGCAATGTTGAATTCGGCGAAAGAATGCACAGGCTCTTGACCAATCTTTAGATTTAGCATTTTTGCTAATTAGTATTGATGTACACCGACGGTCTTTTTTTTTTATTATTATTATTCTTTATTCACTATTTAAAAATAATTTTTGCCCTCGGCATATTGATCCAATATTAATTTTTAGCCTTGATATGCGTAGAAAAATGCTTACAAATGGGAAATATACTTTTACGATAGAATATACACACAACCAGACTTATAAATGCGATTAGCGAAAATAAGACAACGCACAGTTCATCATAACGTACCACGTTGCCTCACGATGTAAATTATTGTAATTATAATAATGTTATATCGGAGAATCTTTACCACTAACCCATATTAAATGATTAAAGGAAACATATGCATAGAAACTTGATAAAATATCGTAGTTTTATGATTCAGGGACAAACTATATATAGTGTGTTCCTCATCAGCAAGCTACTTTTTTTTCACCTTAATCGACTTTCTTTGGGGCTCACCTGCGCGCTCTCCCAAATGCCCTCACATTAAAAGGGAACAAATGATTTAATTACAGAAACCAAACAACAAATTTTTACACACACAAAATTCTTTTATCTGTGGTTTCTACCGTAACAGCGCTTATGCGCTAAACCAATAAATCGTCAATTCATTTCTCCAGTAAAGGCCACCGCTCCAATACCCCCGTGTTGACTGCGGTGGATACCTGAATGAGTGGAATACGGTGCCTTATCGTAACTTATTTCCTGAATAACTTCGTCAGCAAATAAAAGGTTCAAAGTACGGATTCCGTGTTACCCTTACGTTTTTTCTGTGTGTGCAAAACATACTGTGTAGCAAATTTGCATTTTATACCTTACAATCCTTAATTGATGGTGCAATGGCGAAAAACATTTTTAAACTTTACTACGCCCACGCTTCAATTCAATGCATTCTATGATGGATGCATTGTTTTTGCATGCAATGCAGAGAGGGGGCGCAGATCACACATATCCTTTCCACCTTTCTTTGCATTTGACGAAAAACATTTTCAATTTCTACAAACGCCCATACACACTTCTATTCAATGCATTTCGTTATGGCTTTTTTGCTATGATATATATATATATATATATAGAGAGAGAGAGAGAGAGAGAGAGAGAGAGAAGTAAAGGGGGGGGGGCTGCACAGTTTTCATTGAAATTCAAGCAGTCCGACCCTCGACCCTTCCAATGACTGAAGAAACGTGTTTAATAGTTTTAACGCCTTGGTAACATTTCTGGTTATTTCTTCAACTTCTACGGACAAGGGCAACTGTTAGGCGACTATTAACTCATTTCGTCTCAATCTTGACGCCTCTTACAGCACTCAAAAACAGATTTGGAGAGAGATTATTAGATTAACATCCTGTTAAAATATCCAAAAAAAGATAAGAAGGTTTTTTTCTTTGCCTGCTCTTTAGTGTAGAAAACAGTGCATATTAATGTTTAGAAATATTTCATTTAGCTTGTCAGTGTCACAAGAGAATAGGAATTTATAGGTACACATGTAACGGACAGTAGGCCCCGCTACAATAAAGACCCACGCAGAATTAAAAAGTCATAATTCTTTGGATGTAGACTTAAAATAGTAAGCCCCTAATTCATTACAGATTATAAGAATTAATAAAAGGTATACAAATTATCTTCTACTATAAAAGTTACTCGGATTATCTGCTGTATTGCAGGTGGTCCACGTGCGGTCCATATCTTTCATGTATTCTGATCTAATTTTGAATGCATAAAATCCCGTTTAATCATGGTATAAATAAAATCGAATTTAGTTCAAACCGCAACCTGAGATAAGGTTGTGTCACACATACTTTTTGACAGGTAAACTTACCTTGGCTTTCGATTGCAGGTAAAAATAGAGTCCAAAAAACAAAGACAATCCAGGTGTTGGAAACCATGTTTTTACCACAAGACTAAGACACATAAAATCTACCCGTGTGAAGGAAAAATCATTTTATCCATTGCTTCTTCCTCGCATTTACGGAGAAAGCAGACGCTCTCTGAATTTCCCGGCCCGTCACGCATGGGAGAACACACTCTGACCGTAAAAATACCACTATAGTCTGTTTCCGGTCTTGTACCGACGGAATTTGCCGAGAAAGCAGAAACGAAGGGAATGATGACTTACACAGTAAACGAATTAAGGCGCATAGTCCATGAAGATCGATAGCTTTCCTATAAAATGTTGTGGATCATTAATCATATTATGATTGAAAGAATAGATTAGATTAATTTAAATCTGTTATCAATTATCAATTACAAATTCATTTACGGCAAATATTTACAAGGTTCTATTGACAATAAAAGATTTATTTCATTCTTTTACATAAACAGATTAACATGTTTACAATGTAAATACTTAAAGTCTATTTTAATACTATCGGTATATATTTTGTGCTAATTTAGTATCATTTATTATTTTTGTAGAGAAAAAAATTTAGATGATAGGCATTATGCGTATGCCCTGAAAATATATGATCAGTACCATTCATAATTATCTCACATCCCACCAACACCAACACCCCTCCTCCCCCTCTCTCTCTCTCTCTCTCTGTGTCTCTGTCTGTCTGTCTGTCTGTCTGTCTGTCTCTCTCTCTGTCTCTCTCTCTCTCTCTCTCTCTCTCTCTCTGCAAAGATCTCTAGACCGAAGGAGTTGTCCCTCTTGCCCTCTTGTGATAGAATTCCTCTTCAAATGCTGTGCCTGTGTATTAAATAATTTTATAGCTATATAGATTCGAAAATTTACAGGAAATGATCAAAAAGACCAACAGATAATTTACCGATGATGAATGACGCATCGTTTCTTAATTGGAGAATCCGCGTCAAATGACGCCTGCCATATCTAAAATCTTTTGACGTCTGTCTCGCCTCTATCGGTAACGGAAGAGGAAACTCGTTGACGCATCATTGTACAAGAAAATCAGTCATGACGCACTGTCGCGTCTCTGGTCGAAATCCTAGGCCATTGACGTGTTGTCGTACACTGGGCCATTGATGCGTACACTTATTGGAAATCCACATCAAGTGACGCATGATCTTTTGTCGAATTTTAATTAATGGTCGCGATAATAAAAAAAATATTGGGTAATAAAGCATAGCCTTTTTCAGCACAGAAGATGAGACAAAGACTGACAGTGAAGACTCCAAGACTTAATGCAGCATTTGTCAGATTCAAATTATATTGAAGTCATTTAGAACCAAACCGAAAATATGCACTAGCAACGCATATTCTGCTCTGCTGTTTCAGGGTCTATAAAAATATGGAGTAAATCTTCACGAATTGAACAATTCTATTAAACACCTTTTACTCAAAGGGGTAAGGTAGATTGTAGAATACAACTATATCCGTCATGTTAAGTCATATAATAAGGATATTCATTAATGACTATACGTACTCATTCATGACTTAGTACATGTTCTCTTCATATAGCGATATAAATTCCATACAAGAAGATTGGCACAGCAATACGAATTTGCATGAAGGAGAGGTTGCATTTAGGTTGAATTCTGATGGTCCCATCCGATTTTTTTTCTGATAGGGAGCTACAGACTTGCAGCTACGGACGAAGCCAGCAGACTAAGTATCACCAAAAGAATTACGTATAACATTGGAAATAAATTTTACAATGTCATTGAGGTGTACCTCGAGGTCTTGAAATTCTTATAATAGTAGAATAAGTGTTGATAATTGAACACTTAGTTAATAGGAAGAAAGCCCCCCCCCCCCCCCCCCCCACTCCCCCAATAAAAATATATATCGGGGTAGCTCACTTTATTGTCATGCACGAGTATACATGTAACTTTATGACCTAAATTCAGGCCTAATGTAATAGTTGGCAGACCAAATTGTATACCATTGAAAAAAACTACCGGTATTCTGTCTTTCGCTGCTATTTTAAGGACACACCTCTGTTTTAGATCATTTTCTTTGACAGATTATTTCTTTCTCCCTGTTTTTTGTTCGTTTTTTGTTTGCTCTTAAATCTGTTCATGCCCAAAAATTCGGGTGTATCACCAGGCTATTCTTAGAGTTTGAATAATTTGAATATTTCTTTTATAGTATCATGCAAAATGCAAGAATACTTATTAAAAAAGTCATTGTATATATATATATATATATTCAATTGAAACTATATATCAAATTTAATAGAAAAATATCATATAACATAAAAATATAATTTTGGAATTACGAATTGGAAATCTTCACATTGCGGAGATGGGGGAAAATAGAAAATAATGGGAGATAGTACGCTCTGACCTTAAAGGGACTTGGACACTATTTGAGTTCAAAATTTTTTTTTATTTTTTATGTATAAACTGATTTACTTGTGCATTTTTAATGGTTGAAATGAATTTGAATGTTAGAAGTCAAGTTATAAGAGAGATACAGAGGTAGGAGTTATTGTTATGTTACATGTAAACAAAGCTAGAGTCTTATATTTGTTTACAAATAATGATAAGTAAGGAATTTCCATTTCCTTGACAAAATGACTTGTGGCAACCAATGTAAACTAATTAAATGTGTTCATAAATAATATTATCAACAGAAAAAAGCAACATTTGATTGAAACTTATACCAGTACAACACATATGTAAACAACAAGACTCGAGCTTTGTTTACAAAAAAAAAAATAAATTTCAAACTCTGTATCTTGCTTATAAACCAATATTAACCATTCTAAACATTAAAAATGGAAAAATAAAATTTAAAATTTTGAGCTCAAACGGTGTCCAAGTCCCTTTTTTAAAAACAAACCATTTCCATTACGGATCAGGCCTATTCTTTCATAATAGAATTTTGTCTAGTTTATATGGTTCATATATATAGAAAATCAAATTCTATTTTGTTTTACTGCGGTTAAATTTTGTTAGAAAAAAGCAATCTGTCGATGAATCCTGCAAAGTAAGTAATTTAAAAAAAAAACACATATCTTTACAAGATACCGATATTTAGATATGCATTAATCAAAGTCCAATGATGCAAAACATCCACACAAAATTGTAAATCTCTATCAGGTATGAAGATATATACGAAACTTTAATCTAAATGATTGGATTAAAGTCCAACCATAATGAACTTTTTTGAAAATATAGTTTCGATTTCATTTCTTGGACCTCGCAATATTTAATCACTGCATGCACTCTGAATGACGGGTGTATTGTCCGCTTGTATTCATTGAAAGGGTATGTATGGGAAGAGCATAATGATGATACAAAGAAATTAAAACAGGCCACGGAGTAAATTATACAAAATACCAAAAACAGTATGGTCTTCCATGCTATGCTGTGGCTAGGATGGGTACATAACATGTCATGACAATTTGGTTTGATTTGCGATTTGTTGATTTCGTGTATTCTTCGATCGATTTATTCATCTGACAACAATAAACTTAGTGACAAAAGATTTCGATCCAGACATATCTACTATTATAGTATTTATTTCATTGTTTATCCATCAACTTGGTTAACATGTATGTATACATCTTGTTTATTTGCACTAAGCAAACTTGTTAATTTTAAACAAAATAAATAATTTAACATAAAAATAACAGATGTAAAATTTTTCAACATACAAATACACGAATGTGCTTAGTATATACAGACATTTCAATTACACATACCCTGGTGTAAAAAAAAGGATATGCTGTTAATTTAAATATTGTGGCATACCCGATAAGTACTTTGGCACTAAAAGTGTGTCACAATGTAGTCAATACATGTATCAATACAAAGTATATATCTCCATTCCATCATAACATTATTTATCATAGTCTGTAATATGACTGATTACTTTAATCATATTTTACTTCTCGTTGTCTAATTTATCAATATTAAATGCCTGTACTTGCTCAGGCCAAAATGTAATTATGAACAGTGTCTTCTCTTCCTTGCGCAAAAAACTAACTAAATAAATAATAAAAATCGATCGATCACGACAAAAAATTAGCACATGCCTTAAACTCACAAATCATGAGTGTAAATAGAGTCGTTTTCACCATTTTAGAATCTCCACAAATGTGCCACCATTTGTTGTAGTATATTTGCGCTCAGGGATGCTGCTGGACTCGAACACTGATATTTTATAGAGTTTCCTTTCCATCTCGAGTTGTTTAAACACCCACAGGCGCCTGTTGTCAAGGGTAACCCATTTGTCACCTTTGCGACACACCGTGATTTTTGGAATGATATTAATTGTTTCGGAATCATTCCTACATTGTTCTAGAGTTGCATATATACTGCGGAAGCCGTGTCTGAAATGGTCCCTGATAGTGTTTTGAGAGAAAAATATCTCACTCGGTCTTAGTTCCAGCATGACCAGGGATTTCACTACTTGCGTCCACCCGTATACGGGTACTCAACTAACTTAGTTACTATTTTATACGGAAAAACTGTGTCTATTTTTAGGTAAATGACTAAGTTTTAAAATTACATATGTATACTTTCCCAGAAGAAGAAGCGAAACCTCGCTATCGTTGTTATATACACTAGTTCGATAATCTGCATTGGCTTTACTTTTTCAAAAACGATAGAGATTTCCCGGGTAATGTCATAAAAAATTAGCACATTTCCTATCATGTGTCTTTTCTCTTTATTGTAATCACTTGTATTCTCCAAAAACAAAGATATTTATATTTAAAGCAAATCTAGAATTTTTTTTTTAGAGGGGGAGGGTTTGTTCTTACTTATTAACTACCCCCTTTTCACACACACACACACACACACACATCTGACATCTGACACTTCTGTCTAAACAAGACGCCAGACCACATCGCTATTCTGAGCATCACTAGCCACAATAATATCAGAGTTATGGAGTCATATAGAAAATATCTAGACAATGTAGTAGAATAGATCCTGCAGAAAAGGATTTTCAACAAATGTCACATATTGAGCATTGCAGTTCTCAAGAAGATGTTAAACATTTATTCACACACACACATACCGGTGGGTGTGGATGTGAGGGTGTGTGTGTGTGTATACACAACGGCAATCTGAAACATACAAACTGTTATGTTTATTGTTTAAAATTTCATCTCAATGAATGTATTTTCAATTTTATGTAGTCATAATCGATTTTAATTTTTGTTTAATTCCGTTTCGTTTCGTTTCGATTGGTTTTGTTTGGTTTCGTTTCGTTTTGCACTTTACAGGTACCCCCACATACTAACTTGGATCATGATTTTCAGCTTTTCTGGCCAATTATGTAAATTTAAGAACATTTTTTGTTAATAGCAAAAGAAGGGGGCATGTCCCCACTGGGACACCTGTCGATATTGATGTGGATAAAAGTAAATTGCAATCAAAATACTTTCACCGTTTTAGAATTTTCAAATACATTCTTTGACCAAAAAATGGTTAAGAAAACAATAATAAGTTTATACTTGATTTTATTTTTTATTTCGATAGAAAGTACGTCACAATACTGAGGTGTCCCATACCAGCCTGAAAGCAATATGGCTAGATGAACTTTTAATACGATAATAAAACTATAGATTTCACGAAAAGACTCAAATGGGTATTATTTTGCATTGATAATGATATAGTAATAATTATGAAAATTGCCATTCATAACCAATATAAGACCTATCAAATTATTGTTTTGGTTTTTTTATTGGTCGCATATCTATCTATCACAACAGTACAAAAGCAAATTGAGCTACTTTTCGTTGGTAATAAAAAAACATTTCGTTTGCGATGAAAGGCGTAAGCTTCGCGACAAAACGCATAAATTTCACGATAAAACATGTAACTTACGCGATATAACGAAAACCTTTTGCGAAATTTTCACGAAATAATGAACATTTTCGCGAAACTATTGCAATATAACTTTAAACTTTCGCGAATAAACGCGAAACTTTAATATAAATTAATTTTAACCATTCAGTTTTTGTAACCATTTTCAAGAACAATGATTGAAAACGAAAAAGTTGTAGTTTTAAATAAAATAGATGGTATATTTTCTGTTTTCCATTGATTTATATATTTATGATATTTGGATAGGTGAATTTTATCAAGATTATTTTTTCTGATATAAATCAAATTAGATAAAAACGTCATGTAAATAATCATATCAAGCAAAAGTAAATAAAGATGTAGATCATCAATTTCAATATTTTCACTGACTCTTTGTTAGAACAGGCGTGATTTTTTTCTTCTTAAATAATAAATACATATACAGCATAGACAATCTTCATAACATTAATGATATACATTATCATATGTCATTCAATCAGAAAACAAAGAAAAAACCCACGCCGAATATGAAATAACTCAGTTCAATATTTATGTAAATTCATGGCTTTTACGTCCTAAATATGTATTGCATCTACATAATATTAAATATACAATGTCGTGTACGATTTCATTTTGTTGATGGATTACATATTTTGTTTATTTTGAATGCACCTGTAGATGTATAGATACTATCCATGTGGAATATACATGTTCAAAAATATCTTTTTAATACTGTCATAGGAAGTTCAATGTTCATCAACGAGAATCAAACCAGCGAACTTATACTTGTGTATTTACATCTATCAAGTATGATTACGGAAACCTATAGTTAATTCATAGCTCTCTAGAAACAGCCAGACTAAAATCTACACGCCCCGTTTATCGATTGGTCGAAACCTACAGCGACCTAGTAAGAAAAATCACGGACAAATGTACAGCGGGTTATGTATTTTTTCTGCAATGTCGCCACATTCATATCCCGAATGAATCACCAAAGAAAGCATTTTATTGTTTAAATAATTTATGTTTATCTATAGCCAATTTTAATAAATATTATAGGATATTGAAACTCTACGATGCTTGAAAATGTGCTATATTCTATAACCAATGTTGTAGAGAAAGTGCAAGAGTTTCGCATTTATTTGTGAAAAATAACGCGTTTTATCGTAAAAGTTAAGCTTTTATTCGCATTTTTGAAATATTTTATAGCTTCGAAAGTAAGCCCAATCGGCTTTTGTACAACAACGACTATAATTTATATGTAATGGATAAGAATACGCTCTTCCGGGTTTTGAGGCCGGGTTGTTTTGCAAACCCCTGGATTATATAAGAAATAAGGAATCATTCTTTGAGTATTGTGGATGATCAAACAGATGATCTAGGGGTGATCAAATCTAATAAAGCCCGAAGGGTTTTGATAACACACGACGGTATTTGATCCCCGCAAAAGAAAACATCTCTCTCAAGGACGTAGCAACCCAGTTGCTTTCCATTTTTGCAACATGAATTGCAAGTGTATTGAGTAGTTTAGTTTGCAATAGTTTGCATGACTTTCAAAATACAACAGCTGGCTCATAAATGAATAAAAGTAAAACTTGCACATATATGTAGAAAGAAAATGCCGAAGAGGCTTGCATCTCTACAAGATGAGAAGAGGATATGGGAATAAGTATACACAACTGATACTTAATCCAGGTAAAATCAATTAAAGCATTTCAACTCCATAAAAACACAAATCTTATGTATGTATAAAAATATTTACATCAAAAATTGCATCATCATACAAACATGTATAAATGATATAAAAATATAGAAAATATCACTAACTGAAATATTGAAGTGAATAGAGTTTCCCCTTTTCTACACTTTCATTCAATTACTATACACATCCATTCCCCTTCCAAAACGACCCAGTCAAAAATGTGACAGCATATTGTATTTCTAAAAGCTACCGGTATTTGATATCAAACTCCTCTACAAAACATCAGAGTATCATTACAACAGATTAGCATTCACCATTCCCTCTCACTCTTACACAGTCACACAGCACTATTGACATTACTTACAAAAATGGGTGTTTTTAATTTCATATAGTGAAAAAAACCCTCATATGGTAATGGCTAGATGAATGTAGCTCTATGGCAAATTTCGGTTAAGGGGCCCAAATTTTCCCTTAGAGCTACATTTTTGCAGCTAGGCAATGGCAAGTTACAAAGAACAGGGGCGTAAAAGGCGTTGTATATCCCCCACTCAGAGCAACGAAGACGATAGAATTTCAATTTAAGTTAGAATATTAATTTTTGGATTGTATGCATTGTTTTTAGTGTAAATTTCACGATGGAAGTCAATATTGTGCTTTCATTCTATAAACACGACAGGTATAGGTTTCCAAATTAAGCTGCACAGCGTTTTATGCAAACATCTTGATCATTTACTGTTCTAAATTGCAAATTCAGGTATGAATGGGTCTTGACTCCATCCTAAAAGTACTTTTATTTAAAGAATAAGTTTTTCTTTATTTTTATTATTGATTTATTAAAATAGGGTCTAGACCCATTATGGGTCAAATGCGTGGTTTTCACCAAAAACGTTTTACTTTATTAATTATTGTCAAACAGTAAGATTTATTCACCGGTACTCTAATGTGTCAACGTAGCTCACTGTAATAGGCGGAGGCTCGTAGTCCATCCTTCTCGAATGAGAGGGTGTTCGAATCGTATAGACGGTGTTTTATTTTAATTCATTTGCTTTTAAGTAAAACATTTTTTGCTTTTCTATTGGATCATTATGAAAAAAATATCTATACAGTTTATATAATGACAACAATTACGTAATGTTCATGTTCTGTACATGCAATGTCGGATAAAAATAGCGCTAGCACAGATATGAGATCATGCTGTAATGTTTAGAAAGTAAACAAATAAAACAAAGGAGATAAGTGCCAAGAACATGTTTGAATGTAAATTATCTATTTGTCAGAGAATGCAGTTCTATATTATACATGTACATGTACTGATGCACACTTTCAAATGTAAATATGTTCATATGCCATTTCTAAATCCTGGGTACGGGGGTACGGGGGGATTTGTCAGGCCTTGTACGCTCTTGTCCTTCAGAGATTACACCCAACAGCAGTGAATATATGTAATCTAAGTTCAGGCCTTGGATCATGAATACTCTTAAAATTAATCAACATTTTGATCTTTTATAATAAACCTAATTAGAAAAATATTTTCTAATCAACAAATCTTATCAAACCAAATTAATTTTTGTGTATTTAAGACTATGAACATTTTGACTCAAGTTCAAGACTCAGTGCTTCAAGATTCTAGGACCTGGTGTACATTACATTTAAATCAAATCTAATGGAGGTGTCAGTATGACCTGAACACGCTCACTCTCCATTTACAAATATTTCAGGATCGCTAGCAGTCTGCTGGTACACTGTGTCTTTTATAGGATAGGAAAAGATGTCTGAAATAGTAAAAAGTACTTTAATAAGAAAAACTCAGTGAAACAAGGCTACCTATTTGATTTGTTTGTTTGGATAACATGCGGCATCTATGAAAATCATTAGGACTCTCACATATAACTTTGTTTTTGTGATATTAACAATATTTGTCTGAAGAAATCTTAGTGCACTCAACCCAATTATGTTCCTGGGTAGTACAATTGGTATGAGAAACAAGTATTCAATTTGAATTGACCAGTTTTCATATGGAATTACAGTTATAAATTCCAAGTAAAGTTATCGCTTAACAATAGACGTTGTACAACATTAATAACTCCTTCAGGAATGCAAACATTGTAAAATTAAAAATTAGCTGTGTAGAGAAATCTCTTGACTTACATGTGTAAATATTGGCGTTAGCGAATGTTGGCTTGTTGTCATTGATATCGGACACCGTCACCAGCAGGAACAGAACATCCCCGGTATAATGCGGCCGGAGATGTGCCTCTAGTTCCTGTCTGCTGGGAAGTTCTCGTTTTCTGCGTTGTCCGGGTTTTGATGCCTTGACACAGATGAGGTAGGTGGTCTGAGATTCCCTGTCCAGGATTTTATTTGTGGTGATTTGTCCAGTAGAAGCATCCAGCTTAAAGCTCTGGGTGATGTTTGGGTAACCATCAAACACACCGGTATATGAAATACAATATTTCAAGAGTGACCGTTCATGTATTCATTTTTAAGGTTCAGCCAGGAAAAAAATAATGGAAACTTACAATATAAGTTGCTATTTTTATAGAAACTGTATTAGACTGTGTTGTAGGGGGGATTATATAAGTCACAAGCCACGGCTGTATACACCAGTGTCCCTACAGGTTCTCCCTCACGCACTGACGTCTCTGTTGGGACATCATAGTGTAAAAAAAAATCAGATCTCAGATCCTTGACAATGAAGATCAGGCTCCCTATCTGATGCTTCCACTGCGATTCATTTATATAGTTAAATCAACCATTCAAGTTTGAAATAGTACTATTATCTATTAAGCATGTGACATGTTCCATAAAACGAAACCTCCCCCAGTATCTGAAACCTATATGGCTCTGATTCAGCATCCACGTCTAGGGAGTGCATTAGAATCACAAGATGCATCATCTATTCAAATTTGATAAAGATTGAACCAATATTAACTAAGATTTGTCTATCAAAGGGCACCTGCTCTGGAAACTTTAACCAGCTCAAAAGCCTTAACCTTATCCAGCATCCGAAACTTGTAGCTCAGATTCAGCATTCAAGCCTGTCAAGTGCATAAGTTTTATAAGACGCACCATCCATGCAAGCTTGGTGAAGTTAGGACCAGTAATAAGTAAGATATAATTATCAGAGGGCACCTGCTCCAAAAACCTTAACGTCATTCAGCATCCGAAACCTATGGCTCAGATTTAGCATTCAAGCCTGTATGGTACATCAGTATCATACGACGCACCATCCATGCAAGTTTGGTGAAGTTAAGACCAGTAATAACTAAGATATAATCATCAGAGGGCACCTGCTCCAAAAACTGTAACCAGCTCCAAAAACCATAACTAAATTCAGCCTCCCAAACCTATGGCTCAGATTCAGCATTCAAGTCTGTCAGGTGCATAAGTATCATAAGACGCACCATCCATGCAAGTTTGGTGAAGTTAGGACCAGTAATAACTAAGTCATAATCATGAGAGGACAACTGCTCCAAAAATTTTAACCAGCCTCAAAAACCTTAACCTCCTCCCAGCATCCGAAGCCCAGATTCAGCATTCAAGCATGTCAGGTGCATCAGTATCAAAGGACGCAATATCCTTACAAGTTTGGTAAAGTTAGGACCAGTAATAACTTAGATATAGTCATCAAAGGGCACCTGCTTCGAAAACATTAACCTCATTCAGCATCCGAAACCTATGGCTCAGATTTAGCATTCAAGCCTGTATGGTACATCAGTATCATACGACGCACCATCCATGCAAGTTTGGTGAAGTTAAGACCAGTAATAACTAAGATATAATCATCAGAGGGCACCTGCTCCAAAAACTGTAACCAGCTCCAAAAACCATAACTAAATTCAGCCTCCCAAACTTATGGCTCAGATTCAGCATTCAAGTCTGTCAGGTGCATAAGTATCATAAGACGCACCATCCATGCAAGTTTGGTGAAGTTAGGACCAGTAATAACTAAGTCATAATCATGAGAGGACAACTGCTCCAAAAATTTTAACCAGCCTCAAAAACCTTAACCTCCTCCCAGCATCCGAAGCCCAGATTCAGCATTCAAGCATGTCAGGTGCATCAGTATCAAAGGACGCAATATCCTTACAAGTTTGGTAAAGTTAGGACCAGTAATAACTTAGATATAGTCATCAAAGGGCACCTGCTTCGAAAACATTAACCTCATTCAGCATCCGAAACCTATGGCTCAGATTTAGCATTCAAGCCTGTATGGTACATCAGTATCATACGACGCACCATCCATGCAAGTTTGGTGAAGTTAAGACCAGTAATAACTAAGATATAATCATCAGAGGGCACCTGCTCCAAAAACTGTAACCAGCTCCAAAAACCATAACTAAATTCAGCCTCCCAAACTTATGGCTCAGATTCAGCATTCAAGTCTGTCAGGTGCATAAGTATCATAAGACGCACCATCCATGCAAGTTTGGTGAAGTTAGGACCAGTAATAACTAAGTCATAATCATGAGAGGACAACTGCTCCAAAAATTTTAACCAGCCTCAAAAACCTTAACCTCCCCCCAGCATCCGAAGCCCAGATTCAGCATTCAAGCATGTCAGGTGCATCAGTATCAAAGGACGCAATATCCTTACAAGTTTGGTAAAGTTAGGACCAGTAATAATTTAGATATAGTCATCAAAGGGCACCTGCTTCGAAAACATTAACCTCATTCAGCATCCGAAACCTATGGCTCAGATTTAGCATTCAAGCCTGTATGGTACATCAGTATCATACGACGCACCATCCATGCAAGTTTGGTGAAGTTAAGACCAGTAATAACTAAGATATAATCATCAGAGGGCACCTGCTCCAAAAACTGTAACCAGCTCCAAAAACCATAACTAAATTCAGCCTCCCAAACTTATGGCTCAGATTCAGCATTCAAGTCTGTCAGGTGCATAAGTATCATAAGACGCACCATCCATGCAAGTTTGGTGAAGTTAGGACCAGTAATAACTAAGTCATAATCATGAGAGGACAACTGCTCCAAAAATTTTAACCAGCCTCAAAAACCTTAACCTCCTCCCAGCATCCGAAGCCCAGATTCAGCATTCAAGCATGTCAGGTGCATCAGTATCAAAGGACGCAATATCCTTACAAGTTTGGTAAAGTTAGGACCAGTAATAACTTAGATATAGTCATCAAAGGGCACCTGCTTCGAAAACATTAACCTCATTCAGCATCCGAAACCTATGGCTCAGATTTAGCATTCAAGCCTGTATGGTACATCAGTATCATACGACGCACCATCCATGCAAGTTTGGTGAAGTTAAGACCAGTAATAACTAAGATATAATCATCAGAGGGCACCTGCTCCAAAAACTGTAACCAGCTCCAAAAACCATAACTAAATTCAGACTCCCAAACTTATGGCTTAGATTCAGCATTCAAGTCTGTCAGGTGCATAAGTATCATAAGACGCACCATCCATGCAAGTTTGGTGAAGTTAGGACCAGTAATAACTAAGTCATAATCATGAGAGGACAGCTGCTCCAAAAATTTTAACCAGCCTCAAAAACCTTAACCTCCTCCCAGCATCCGAAGCCCAGATTCAGCATTCAAGCATGTCAGGTGCATCAGTATCAAAGGACGCAATATCCTTACAAGTTTGGTAAAGTTAGGACCAGTAATAATTTAGATATAGTCATCAAAGGGCACCTGCTTCGAAAACATTAACCTTCTCCAAAAACCTTAACCTCCTCCAGCATCTGAAATTCATGGCCCAGATTCAGCATCCAAGTCTTTCAAGTCTCTAAGTAGATCATCATCAATGCAAGTTTGGTGAAGATAGGACAAGTAATAACTTAGATACAAGACCTGCACCAAAAACTTTAACCAGGTCGGGACGCCGACGCCAGGGGTATAGCATAAGCTCCCCCCGACTTCGTCTCGATGGGCTAAAAATTTAAATCTCTATCAGGTATTAAGATATACATGTATATACAAAACTTTAATCGATATGATTGGGTTAAAGTCCAACCATAATTAACTTTTTTGAAAATAGTTTCGATTTCATTTCTTGGACCTCGCAATATTTAATCACTGCATGCATTCTGAATGACGGGTGTATTGTCCGCGTGGTTTCATTGAATAGGTATGTATGGGGACAGCATATTGACGATACAAAGAAAATATAACAGGCCACTGAGTCATTTATACAAAATACCAAAACAGTATGGTCTTCCATGCTATGCTGTGGCTAGGATGGGTACATAACATGTCATCACATTTTGGTTTGATTTGCGCGAGTTTTAGCGGTTACGTTTGAATCGTTTTCGCGCCGTGTTGATTTCGTGTACTCTTCGATCGATTTATTCATCTGAAAACAATAAACTTAGTGACAAAAGATTTCGATCCAGATATATCTACTCTAGTATATTTATTTCATTGTTTATCCGTCAACATGGTGAACATGCCTGTATACATTTTCTTTATTTGCAGCTAAAAAAAAATTAATTTTAAACAAAATCGTTAATTTAACATAAAAATAATTTTTTTCAACATGTAAATACAGGAATATGCTATCTACAGACAGTTCCATTTCACCAACCCTGGTGTAAAATAAACATAACAAAAGGGTATGCTGTTTAAACGTGGCATACCCGATTAGTACTATGGCATTAAAAGTGTGTCACACTGTAGTAAATACATGTCTCAATACATAGTATATATTTCCATTCCATCACAACATTATCATAGACTGATTACTTTAATAATATTTTTCTTCTCGTTGTCGAATTATCATTATTAAATACATATACTTGGTTAGGCAAAATGTAACTATGAACAGTGTCTTCCTTGCGCAAAAATAAAACTAACTAAATAAATAAATAAATAATGAAAATTGGTAAATCACGACAAAAAATGCACAAGTTTCTCAAAATTAGAACATGTATTTGAATTCACAAATCACGACTGTAAAATGGAGTTGTTTTCACCATTTTAGAATCGCCACAGATGTGCCACCATTCTTTGTATTATATTTGCACTCGGGGATGGAGTCGGACTCGTACACAGATATTCTGGAGAGCCTCCCCCTCATCTCCAGTTGTTTAAAAACCCACAGGCGCCTGTTGTCCAGGGTAAACCATTTGCCATCTTTGTGACACACAGCGATTTTGGGTATGACATTAATTTTTTCGGGATCATTCATACATTGTTTCAGAGTTTCATAAATACTGAAGACGCCGAACCTGAAATGGTCCTTGATAGTGGCTTGAGAGAAAAATACCTCACTTGGTCTTAATTCCAACATGTCCAGAGATTTTGATACCTACAAACTTACGTCCACCCGTTATATTCTCACCTCAAGTATAGTTACACCATTTCCTGCATTTGTAACGGAAAATGGATCTATTTTTAGGCAAATGACTATGTTTTGAAATTACATATTTTCCCAGAAGATGAAGCGAAACCGACATATCATGCACTTTGTTCATTATCTGAAGTGGCTCAGAGCAATTTCTAAATGCGGGTACCAATTTTCCGGCTATGTCACAAAAATTTTCATTTTCTTAATTGTAGTTGTAAAAAAAAAACCAAAGATGTTTTATGTCAGGCAAATCTAGAAAATTATACTTATCATACTTATTACCCCCCCCCTAAAAAACCCCCAAAAACCACAGGGTTTTTCCTACATTATATTTATAACGAACGTTAAACTCTCTTGGTACGAACCCTCTGGGGCCTTTATGAAAAGCATTTACTGAGAATATATATTCTCATGCACGGATCCATAAAAAATTGTCGACAGTAGGAGGAGGGGATTCGAGGGATATTTTTGGCATTTAACTATGTAAATCTAAGAAATTTGAATTTTCCAGGGGGCGGACCCCCCCCCCCCCCCCGCTCTAGATCCGCGCACAAAAGTCATTGTCCTTCGTATCTTTCCAATGTATCATGTGATGAATTTTACAAAAAATGTATAACATGTACATGTATTTGTATTTTATCATTGGATAGCCAATTTTAATAAATATAATTGGATATTGAAAATTCTTCGATGATGGATATGTGCTATATTTTAACCCATCTTGTATACAAATTGCAAGAGTTTCGCATTTATTCCTGAGAAATTACGCGTTTTATCGTAAAAGTTACGCGTTAATTCATACATGACTTTCAAAAGACAACTACTGGCTCATAAATGAATGAAAGTAAAACTCGCACATATTTGTAGAAAGAAAATGCCGAAGAGGCTAAGATCTCTCCAAATTGAGAAGAGGATATGAAAATAAGTATATATACACAACTGATAAGTAATCCAGGTAAAATCAATTGAAGCATTTCAATCCAACTCCATAAAAACACAATTCTTATGTATGTATAAAAATATTTATATCAAAAATTGCATCATCATACAAACATGTATAAATAATATAAAAATATAGAAAATATCACTAACTGAAATATTAGAGTGAATAGATGTTCCCCCTTTTCTACACTTTCATTCAATTACTATACATATCCACCCCTTTCCAAAACGACCCAGTCAAAAATGTGACAGCATATTGTATTTCTAAAGGCTACCGGTATTTGATATCAAACTTCTCTACAAAACATCAGAGTATCATTACAGCATTTGTTGAATAGATTAGCATTCACCACTCCCTCTCACTCCTATCACAATCACACAGCACTATTGACATTACTTACAAAAACGGGTGTTTTTAATTTCATATAGTGAAAAAAACCACTCATATGGTAATGGCTAGCTGAATGCAGCTCTATGG
The DNA here is from genome assembly GCA_033439105.1 of Magallana nippona. Lineage (NCBI taxonomy): Eukaryota > Metazoa > Mollusca > Bivalvia > Ostreida > Ostreidae > Magallana > Magallana nippona. The sequence continues at coordinate 9,119,067 of CM065925.1, forward strand.
CAAATTCAGGTTGACGGGCCCAACTTTCCCATAGAGCTACATTTTTGCAGCTAGGTAAATGGCAAGTTACAAATTCAGAGATTACACCCAACAGCAGTGAATATATGTAATCTAAGTTCAGGCCTTGGATCATGAATACTCTGAAAATTAATCAACATTTTGATCTTTTACAATAAACCTAATTAGAAAAATATTTTCTAATCAACAAATCTTATCAAACCAAATTAATTTTTGTGTATTTAAGACTATGAACATTTTGACTCAAGTTCAAGACTCACTGCTTCAAGATTCTAGGACCTGGTGTACATTACATTTAAAACAAATCTATTTGAGTTGTCAGTATGACCTGAACACTCTCGCTCTCCATTTACAAATATTTCAGTGATCTGTTTTTTATAGTCAAAAGGTCTGGCAAAATCACATCTGAATAAAGAAATTTCACATGTTGTAGTTAGTTCAATTCTTCTCCAGATAAGTGACAAGAATTTAAATTTCTTCACAAAATAACACTTTCAAAGTTTTCTTCTCTTTACTGAGCTAACTGCACCTCTGAAATATAAAATTAGTAAGTTAATTCACCATATTGATGAAACGGTAAAAAGAAAATAGGTCAAGTCTAAAAATAACATTTCAATGATTCCATAGTACGTAAACTTACTTGTAGTAGCTTGCATGGATTCCTTATAGCTGTTTTAAAAGAAATATCAAATCACGTTTAAACATATTATTAACATTTTGTTGTGTAAAACTTCCAAAATTTAGATTTCCTCTGTTAAAGATCTATAATTCTAGGACATCTTTGTCAACCAAATATCCTATATCCTCTTTTTTTCCCCACATGTTGAAAATTATATATAAGTAAAGTAAATCTGTAACTTAAAAAATCGACACAAGTCATTTTGCTCTATAAAGATACATAAAGTATAAATAATAGTTTAACCAACATTATTTCTGTGTGTTTTATTTATTGCGATTTAAAAAAACAAAAATTCAATCAATGCGACAAATACTGGATACGTAAGATTTCATTTTCTACTTACTCGTTGTACAGAGCTCGTACAGCAAATATAAGTATGACGATGATGACGAACATGAATAAAGCGAAGGCCACTAGGACCCACCAATAAGCAGACCAGCCTTCCAGGGACTTTGTTGTGGCAGGCTCACAGGGCTACAAAATAACTCAATTAATATCACATACTGTAAGATAAAGAACAGTTGGTGGGACCTGTAAACATACATGTATTACTTTCTGCTGGATTAATTGTACTACTGTAAAGGAGTTATATTTGGTTGTGTATTCATCTACAAATGTATTCAGCATTTTTGGCAGAAAGCTGCTTCAACTGAATCATGTCAGGTATGTGAAGTCAAAGTATTCAGAAACGCACATTATCAAACTTAAGGAGGCTGGGTGGTCAAGATATTACCTATCAGATGTGCCTTAAACTTTTAAATGCATAATATTTTTAGTCTTAAACTATTATTTCGTAAACAGAAAATCCAAATATCTAGCTTTAAATTTGTACATTTTCCTATATCTTTAAACAGAGCCCTTCATTTTAAGTATTTTCATCTGAAGGAGGTAAATATAGCCTGAAAATGGTCACGACCATCAAACCCTTTAAATGCCAATTTGTTAAAAAATTAATTTTTAATATTAATCAACATCAATTTTATTTCATATACCCAATTTCGTTTTATTGAAAGAGAAAAATTGCACAAAACAGCCCACAACTTGCAATATGAAATGTTAAGATAAATAGAAAAAGAATCAACTCTTACCCCTGGGCTATAAAGGTTTTGAGAAGATAGTATGGACTGAACTTCATTTAGAGATGTAGTACCATCAAAGGAATCTATCACTCGGTTGTTCTTTACAACAAAGAAACAGATGTCAATCCTGCAATTGAAAAAGTTCATCATGTACGAATAGCTATAGATTTTGCCAAAGGTTACGCTATGTCTTAAATTCTCGGGGTTTCTGTTCTGTATTAAAAGAAATGCAACCATGAATTTTGAAATATTTTCTTCCAACATAATAAAAATTCAAATAAGAGTTAAAGTACAGGTATAGTGATTTAGATTTACATTTTTTTTTTCAAAACACAAAGCATACATTTGTACTTACTGATTGACAGTGGTTCCTGAGGCAGTCTTGTGGTAACGGGTGTTTGTTGGAATATACAGCGCATTTTGGGAATTCTGATTCAAATTCCTGAAAGAAAATAATGAAATTATGGAAAAGTATCATCAAATTACAGAAAAGTATCATTGATCAGATTTAAAATTAATCATTTCATATTCATGTGTATAACTCACATGTGAAGCTAAATATTGGGAGGCTATCATTATACTTATGGAATAAGAAATCATTCTTTGAGTATTATGAGGTGATAATTTCGTCGGGGTGTGGTCAAATCCAATAAAGCCCAAAGGGCTTTATGATAGATTTGACCACGCTCCGACCGAAATTATCACCTCATAATATTCAAAGAATGATTCCTAATATTACTTATATTTATATTATTTCTAATTTCTACACTTTAAAACAACATTTTAAAACCACTATTTTTTCATGTAGCACATGATATGTATTACTATGCGGCGCAGCTAATACCATTTTTCGGTTATCTATAAGACACGCCCATTTTGTGTTGATCAACTTTTATGAAATTATTAGGCTATAGGCTTCAAAATTGATTCGTAATGTCATCACAGACAAAGACAGTTGAAAATATAAATATATGTACATAATAAAATTACAACTAATACAAGTATATGACTTGCTTTCATAAAATCTGCTAAAATTGTGTATTTTATTTAATTTGATAATTATATGATTAGAAAAGAAAACATATATGCAGTGTTATTTATTCGAACTTTAACTTACTTTTCTAATGTCTCAACAAACAGCTGTTGGTCCCGATTTGGGTCAGCATCCATTACAACTCGAACTTGGCTTGTTTTTTCACCAACATATATCTATTAAATGAGTAAAAAATTCAGAGCTTAGTATTTTATGCATATTGAATTAATATATAATTCAAACCACAAAGCTTTTTTGCGAAGAAATATCAACTAAATATCTGATAATGTTAGATTCCAATAGCAATATTCTCCCTTGCAGCAGTACTATTACCAACCTTTAATTTGTATGTGCTGTACATATTGGTATTAAGGTAATCTTCTCCCTTAATAGTAAGCTCAAAATATCCACCAATGAAATACTTATAGGACTGGAAACCCACAGACACCTGTCCAGAGTCCGAGTTAATTTTAAACGCATCAAACACGGAAATATTTCTCCTTTTGGCTGTGTTCACATATTGAGACAGAATAATGCTATAACGGACGCGACCTTTGTCCCCAAGGTCAGGATCGCTAGCCGTCTGCTGGTACACTGTGTCTTTTATAGGATAGGAAAAGATGTCTGAAATAGTAAAAAGTACTCTAATAAGAAAAAATCAGTTAAACAAGTCTCAACTGTACTTGGAATTTATAACTGTAATTGAGCATTGAATGCTTATTTTTGGATGTCATCGGTCCTATAACACACCAAGCGGTGCAGACAAATTATCATACCGCGCTAACACCCGGTATTCAATTTGTCTGCACCGCTTGGTGTGTTATAGGACCGACGACATCCAAAAATAAGCATTCAATGCTCAATTACAGTTATAAATTCCAAGTAGAGTTATCTCTTATCAGAAAGACATTGTACATCAATGTTAACATCTATATGTATACAACAACTCCTTCAAGAACGCAGACATTGTAAAATTAAAGATTAGCTGTGTAGTGAAATCTCTTGACTTACATGTGTAGATATTGGCTTGAGCGAATGTTGGCTTGTTGTCATTGATATCGGACACCGTCACCAGCAGGAACAGGACATCCCCGGTATAATGCGGCCGGAGATGTGCCTCTAGTTCCTGTCTGCTAGGAAGTTCTCGTTTTCTGCGTTGTCCGGGTTTTGATGCCTTGACACAGATGAGGTAGGTGGTCTGAGATTCCCTGTCCAGGATTTTATTTGTGGTGATTTGTCCAGTAGAAGCATCCAGCTTAAAGCTCTGGGTGACGTTTGGGTAACCTTCAAACGTACCGGTACATGTATATGAAATACAATATTTCAAGAGTGACCATTCATGTATTCATTTTAAGGTACAGCCAGGAAAAAAATAATCGAAACTTACAATATAAGGTGCTATTTTCATAGAAACTGTATTGGACTGTATTGTAGGGGGGATTATCTAGGTCACAAGCCACGGCTGTATACACCAGTGTCTCTACAGGTTCTCCCTCACGCACAGACGTCTCTGTTGGGACATCATACTGTAAAAAAATTCAAAAAATCCCATTTCTTTACTAGAGATTTTTGTCAAGAAACATTGAAGCTATATATCTGATGGCCAGAGCCTCTTCTCTCTTCTTCTCCTTATTACACAATACTAACCTGTCTGTTGGGGCAGTTTTGAAAAGATGGATCTTCGTCATTTATATCCTGTAGTTTTATGGATAGGAGCCTAGTGCTCTGTAGAGTTCTGTTCAATGTATCAGTTGCCAGCAAAATCAACTGGAAATCAGCAAAAAATAGATTTTTTAAAAATGTTATCAATGTTATACCAAATAAAGTAAAAGCACATGGATAATTAAATACATTAAAACAAAATGGAACAGCAAAAAACTTAACATGATTTCCAAGTAAAACATACATCATGAGTTTCTTGTTTCTCTCTGTCCAGTGTACGATTGCCGGCAACAGTTACAATTCCTGTGTTCTTATCGATGGCAAACTCTGTTGTTTCTTCATTATCACTGAGGATAGAGTATTCAATGGAGGCTCCTGGGGTACGAGGTACAGCAAGGGCTCGAATCACCACTGTCCCAAGGTCAGCATGCTGAAATAAATGAAATATATCGTTTTCCATGAATTTCATGGAATATTCACAGATCTACAGTATATCTAGTAATTTTGCAATGATTTCTTTTTCACTATAATCAAGATCATTTCATAATCGCAAAAAAATAAAACGCTTATTATCTTGGTTATTGTGTACACTATAAAACATTTTACAAAAAATATCTTGTGTCCAAAAATATGTTTACAGAATTAGTACATTTTTGCTAAATTTGCAACACTAGAAAAAAAGAGGAAAAAATGGTACATGTATTTATCCTTATAACATATTTCTGTTTCAAATTCCAATGGTAAGAACATACTCATTCCAATGGTTAGATATAACTTGTATCATAATCTAACTTGCCTCAGTTAGGTTTGTAATAGTCACAGCATTGGAATCTCCGAAGCGGGGGGAAATCCAGATAGGTTTGCCGTTGTCCAGCTGCCCGCTGCTGACGTTGATGTTGACTATGGTGGTTCTCATGAGGACGGGGCTTCCCTTGTCCTGGGCCTTCACTACCAGCTTGTAAGGGGACTTGGCTGAGGCACCACGCAGTGAATTCTTGCTGTACAACATGCCACTCTCTGATGAAATCCCAAAGTAGTCCTCCTCTACACAAACCAAGATACATTCTCATTAGAATGAATAGAGTACACGGAAAACAGTTGTTAATGAATATTGAAAATCAATGATGAGAATGATGAGAGAAAATAAGATCAAACTAATTTCAATTTCAATTAACTTTACTAACAATGTACATCATAAATATACCAACATAAGCTCAGGTATTAACAACTACAAGAATACTGAATAAACTTTATTAAAATACATTAACAAAATAAGAGGCTCATAGGCCACATCGCTCACCTGAGCAACAATATGCATGATAAAATCAGCTGAATGGAGTCATAATACAAAATATCTGGACAATGTGGTATAATACATGTAGATCCTGCATAAATAAAAATCCATTTTTCCCCCTGGATAATCTTATGTTTGTAATCAAGTCCCTTTTCTAACAGGGTGATTTTATAGTCATATCACATGTTGAGCATTGCAGTTCTAAAAAAGATCCTAAAGAATTGTTTATATATGGGATATTAACCTACATCAAACTCTGAACCCCTTGTGAGGCCCAAGAATCAACTAGGGACTAAAGTCTAAACATTTTAGCAAATCAGCAATATGTCAAAATGCTTATAGTTACAGTGAATTACAGAATACCAGGTATCACATTAGGTCTTACTATTACTTGAAAAATATTTCACAAATGTTATTCAAAAGACATTTCTGAAGAAAAAAAAGGAAAACTTACACAAGTGTAACTTAAAAAGAATGATTTTTTACTGTACATTTTGGTTCCTCAATACCTGGAACAACATTCAGCACCAATATTTTTGTGCTAAGGCTGCTTTATTAGTTCAAACTAAAGCAATACTGTTGGATAAAATATATAGAAAATATATTCCCAACAAAAAACCCCTCAAAAATGCAAATAATTACTAGATATAACTCACTTCTTGAAGTCATACCTGAGTAAACACACAACCTAGATTTAGACCTAATGTCATGAAAATAAACTCCTCCCACATTACTGTCATAATTGTGTCATGGCTGAATAAAGGTTACAGAGTTCATTGCACAAAGTGAACACAATTTTCATGAAAATTGAACACGTTCTTTTTTAAAATGGATGTTCAATCAAGCCAGGCTAGTGTGGAAATGGATTTAAAGGATGTTGATTTTGATTTACTGGGAGACTGGGGAGATGATTTAGAAGATATTAAAGCAACCCAACTAATGAACATTCCTACTCAAAAACTATACAGTGTAGCAAATAGCAGTCGTTTTTCCACGCCGCTTAGTGCCTTGGATATTGCGGAGAAAAAGAAAAACGCCGTGCCTTTGAAAACAAGACAGAATGAAGCTTGGGCAGTAAAACTATGGAAAGATTGAGCAGAAAATAGAAATTTACAAGTTTTAACACACTTAGAAGGAGGCTCTATACAAGATGATCCTAAAGATTTATCTTACGAAATGTTGGACTTTTAGTTACAACGTTTTATTTGTGAAATAAGACGAAAAATGGAGATCCTTATCCCCCAATACACTCACTTAAATAGCTTCGGCAATTCAGAGACATTTACGAAATAAATGTGAAAAATCAGATATTAGCTTTTTTAAGCAAGATGACCTCGTATTTGCAAGTTTTAGAAGGGCTTTAGACAGTAGAATGAAGGAATTGACGGCGGACGGAATAGGTGTAAATAAGAAAAGGAGCGATCCTTTGTGACGCAAGCAGATGAAGAAACTTTTTGGGATACCGGTGTTTTCTCTTTTGATACAGCTGAGGGACTATCAAATGCTGTGTTTTATTACAATGGAAAAGCATTTGGTTTTAGAGGGATGGAATGGCATAAAAACTTAGACGCAGAACAATACGAGATTAAAACTGACCCGGAAAACAAATTGCGATATTTTCAATTTACTGCTAGAGTTTCCAAAAATATACAGGGAGGGCTAAAACATAGAAATGTAGAAAATCAAATTATTAAACATTTCGAACAACCGTCCAATTCCCGGTGTTTAGTGAAACTCTCATTATACTTATCCTTGATTCCACGTGTTGGCCCATTTTACTGAAAACCCTTGACTCAGATTGAAAGTGTCATTTCTAGTGGTGAAAACAAAGTCTCGCGATTCAGTGCTGGAAAAATTCCAATAAACAAATTATCTACAATGTTTAAGAAATTTTATGAGGAAGCCGGAATTTCCTTGGATGGTCGCATTATCACAAATCACTCCGGGAGGGTAACTCTGTGCACCACGCTTTATAATAGTGGTTTTAATGACAAAGCTGTAGCCAGCAGAAGTGGTCATCGTTCTAACGCCATACAAAAATATCAAAGGGAACAATTTCCTATTCTTAAGGAAATTAGCAACACTCTTGCTCCCCCTATGGCAAAGAGAGATAAAAACCTCTTAAAACGTTCCTCAGAGACAACCCTGGAATCTGATACGTCAGTGCTTGACGATGACTGTGTATTTTTGTCTGTGCCGAAATGTGTAAAAAAAGTTATAATTCAAAAAGGTGACCAAAAAATTACTGTGGAAATTTAAAACTAAAATGTGTAAATTTTATTGCAAATTTAATAAAAAATAAAACAATTGTATATTGTACAACATGTATATAACTTTGGGGGGGGGGGGGGGGGGGGGGGGGGGGGTGGGGGTGGGGGGGGAGGGGGGGGTAAACAAACTCCATACAGAAACGCACATTTACTGCTTCTTGTCATTGAATGGACCAATCAAAAACTTTTCAGTATTTAAAAAATAGAAAGATTCTTCGCCATTAAGAACGAATTCTCTACGAGAATCGGAGACATTTGATTGGCTTATAAACTGGTTTATGTTCTAAGCAGAACTGATACTCTAGAATCAAGTGATGCCCAGATGAACACTCTTTTCAAAAGACTATGAATAGAATAACTAACAATAGGACAGAGTGTTCTTGAGGCTTTCTTTGTGCAATATGAATGGGTTGAATGAAAAATAACAATCTACACTTGAGTAACCACAAGACCTAGATTCAGACCTGATGTGATACCTGGCTGACCAAATTGTATACCCTATTGAGCAATTCAGAAAGCTATTGAAAACTCTACCAGTATTCTGTAATTCGCTGCAAAACCATATACAGGTGAATCTCGATAACTCGAACTTCAGGGGACCATGAATAAACTTTGAGAGATCAAGAGTTTGAGAGATTGAAAGTTTAAAAAAATCCGGAAATTTTTGTTCCAGCCATTTTGGTTCTAAAATCATGGTAGCAGGAAGCTTATATTCATAACATGGAGGATAGTCTAACATGGTTTCATTCATATTTTCTACTACCTTACTTCAATTTCAACAATACAAAACTTAGTAGTGTGTTTACTAAGTATTATTTTTTTAACTTTAAAAAACGTTTAAGTATTTTATGTTTTCTTAATCACAGAATATTTTAAACGAAGAGTGGTTTAATTTACCGTAAATTTCACAAGCTGTTGAAATTAACAGAACAGTTACAAATTACCTATCCACCCTTTGAAGGAAGCAAGGAGTAGTGTCACTTACGTATTCAACCAATTAACACTACCATGCTAGTCCCAGGTGTTCACTCGATCATCCAGGTAAGGTCCACGCGGAGCTAATTATACGCTTGATCAGTCGCGTGTGTATACAGCCACCACTTCGAGTAATCAAGAGTGAAAAACAATGAAAAATGTATAATGGGACCAAGGTTTCACTTCAAGAAATCGGAGTTCCAGAGATCAAGAGCTTAGTTATATAGAGAAAAAAATTGGGACCGTGATTTCACTTCGAGAGATCAAGAACTTCAAGAGATCGAAGTTCGAGCCATCGAGTGTCACCTGTATGATAACATTTCAGTTTTTGTGAATAATTAAAATGTTTTCCTTTGTAAAATAAGATCCACAATGTGGCTACACCCCTACTCTTCAAGATTTTGATTCTACACTATCTGAGGTTGCTTTCACTAAAGTTACAGCTTTCCTGGCTGATTGGTTTCTGAGAAGAAGATTTAAAAAGATTTACTCTGTATATTCCTATGTAAAAATTGAACCCCCCATTGTGGCCCTACCCTACCCCCGGAGATCATGGCTTGAACAAACTTGAATCTACCCTACATGAAGATCCTTCCACACAAGTTTCAGCTTTCCAGGCTGATTGGTTTCTGAGAAGAAGATTTTAAAAGATTTACTCTATATATTCCTTTGTAAAATTCCCCCCCCCCCCCCCCATTGTGGCCCCACCTTACCCCAAGGGGTTATGATTTTCACAACTTTGAATCTACACTACCAGAAGATACTTCTACATAAGTTACAGCTTTCCAGACTGATTGGTTTCTGAGAAGAAGATTTAAAAAGATTTACTCTGTATATTCCTTTGAAAAAATTTGAACCTCATTGTGGCCCCACCTTACCCCTTGGGATCATGGTTTGAAAAAAACTTGAATCTACCCTACCTGAGGATGCTTCCACACAAATTTCAGCTTTCCTGGCTGATAAGTTTCTAAGAAGAAGATTTTTAAATATTTACTCTATATATTAAAATTATATAATAAAATTTTGACCCACTGAGGGTCATGATTTTCATAAATTTGAATCTACACTACCTGAGGATGCCTCCACATAAGTTTCGGCTTTCCTGGCCAAATGGTTCTTGAGAAGAAGATTTTTGAAAATTTCTAAAAGTTTTTCAATAATTCCCAATTGTAAAAGGGCGTGGTCCTTAATTTTCACAACTTTGAATCCCCTTTGCCTAAGGGTGCTTTGTGCCAAGTTTGGTTGAAATTGGCCCAGTGGTTCTTGAGAAGATGTTGGAAAATGTGAAAAGTTTACAGACAGACAAAATGTGATCAGAAAATTCAGCTAAAAGCCATATAAAATACATCTTTTTTATGAATCTGAATTTTTTTATGAATGTAATTCTAATCAAACCTGCAGTTCTTGGGACAGGTTCTACAGAATCTATGGTGTAAATAATTTCTCCATTGACTCCACTGTCCCTGTCCACAGCGCGAACCTCCCCAATGTTTGTGTTCAAGTCATAACTCTCGACTGTTAGGAAGGAGTACTCAGGGCTTGAGAAGATTGGTGCATTGTCGTTAATATCAGTGACTTGTATCGTCAACTGCAAATAGAAAATAAATTACAGCTGTATGCATATTCATTAAAAATCAAGACTTCATTGTAGTGGAAATAATTGTTGTAATGCTTAGTAAAGCTATTGATGTAAAATCCTACCGGAACTGAAGACCTCTGTCGAACTTCTGAAGATAAAGCTTGAGGGTTGTCCTGCGCAGTGAGCAAAAGACTGTATTCAGGGGTCGTCTCATGATCCAGAAACGTCCCATTATTGATCAAAAGCAGTCCCTGAAAATATAAGCCATGGAAACAGTAATGCAATGCAATGTAATGACAGAGTTTTTCCGACTTTTTTGTTACAACTTTTGAAATGAATGCTAGTGAGGGTGCTACATATCCAGTGAGCTTTTATCAATAAGTACCCTTCTGTGATTTATTCACACATAAAGTAACATTTTACATATCATGGTTCATCAACCCTCCTTAGTACAGATTCATATTTATATATAAAGATTTTCAAAACATGTTTCCTCAAAATCTAAAATATAAATTGAATACATATACCTGGTAATTTCAGCAAATTATAGCATATACGCCAAAATGGGGCAGAGAGCACATTTTAAGTTGACAATTTTACATGTGAAGAATAGCAATTTATCCCAGTGGGAGTTATCTCTCTTATCATAGGGTCAATGAACCTTAATGCCACTCCCCATAGCAGCAGCACAAGCAATGATCTCCTTACTGCACAAATCCCTTTTCCAGCTTCAATAAAAACAATTGTAAATGCTACAAATTGTGCATGCAAATAAAACACATATCACCTCTTCTTTCTGGGTCTACAAAGGCCAATAAAAAGCTTTTATCATGCAAATATTATTATGACTACATGTATATCTCTAGCACAAAAATTTGGCATATGGTACATTGTTTTGTCAACAGGGAATTTTTCTCATGTTCTAGTAGAAGCCATGTCCTTTGTAATGCACTACCTGTCAAAGATCATGCCCTACTTAACATTCACAATTGATGACAAGTTTCAGTTTGAGCCATTCATATGCATATAGAATCTATCAGCCATGCATTGTAACATTCATTGTCCTTCTTTCCTTCCTATTTGATACTTACAGCTCCAATTTCCCTTGTCTGAAACACATGTGCTATTCAGAATAAAATTGCTAGTTTTCACATTTGCATGTAACTGAAAACAAACATACCCTGATGTGAAATACTTTTCTTTATTTACAGGGTTGTTGCTGGCAACTAGTAACTGCTTAAAATTAAGAGTACAAAGTAAAATGTCCAAGTATCAAATACTAAAATCAGTATTTGAGTAATCGGGTAGAAATATGCAATATTTTCTTCTTTGCTCTCAAAACTTGATCAGTGTATCCCATTATACATGGATAATACATGTATACCATTTTCTCCAAAAGAAATTCTATACATTTGAATTTTTGTTTCTGAATCAGTGATGAACAACTTTCAATATATGAGTCAATTAAATAGACTTACCGACTTAAGGATCATGAATTTCTCATAACCTTGACCACTGAGAGAATACTGAATCTCGGAGTAACTTCCACTGTCCAAGTCTCGAGCAAAAACGGAGGCAATCTGATAGGGGTAAACCTTATCCTCTTCAACAGTCACTGTGTACTTCTGCAATGATTTAATGTAAATCATCAACAAATATTCATGATTATCATTGATTAAACAAATTTCTGATGATAGAATTTAATCAATATAGTTTAAGTGACAGAAATCCAAACAATAAACAAATTTCTTTTTACAACTTTTAAAAGTTTATCAGCTTAAACCTAACTTACAGATTGTGAGAATTGTGGGACATTGTCATTAATGTCTTGCACTTGAATTGTGATGTTAGCATCCACACTCCGGAGGCCGTCCCTTGAGAAAGCCCTCACCCGGAACTTTACCAGCTTAATGTTAAGGTTTTCATAGTCCAATCGCTTGTTCACCTTGATTTGACCTGTAGGAGTTACCAACAACTTAGAAATGCCAAATGTATTGATAAGTTCTTGCCAAAACAGGTACAATGTGTATATACACAGAACAAATATCGAGAAAGTGTATACATGAACATGTACTGACCTGATGTTTGATTTACAGAGAAATAATCCCCTAAGTCGCCTCCATTGGGTTCGGCCACTTCCTGAAAGTTGTTTATTGAGAAAGGACCCTTGGGATCAGTGGCAATGAGGGTAGATGTGACGGTGCCAATGGCCAGCTCCTCTGGGAGGGTGTAATAGTAAGTGGGGTTTGTGAGGGACCAGGGAGGGGCAAAGTATGGCGTCAAATCAGCTGACCCAAGGATTGTAATTATCACAAGGGCTGCAAAATAATCACATTTATTAAGGAGGATTGCCTTGATCTGCCAGTATCCACTACTTTTTTGGCATAAAAGTTTTAAACAGCATATTTATAGCATCTACTAGTTAAGTTGTTATCAACAATAGTTGCATGTAAGCATTAAATTTCAAGCTTTCGATCATAAACGAAAGCAATTTACAATGCCTTTTTATGCACTAAAAAATTTGCCACCTTTGGCTGTTTGTTCCTTGTTGTTCTCAGCATTCACATCTCTGACAATGACATTGAAGTCTATCTCGGCAGCGCTGTCTCGACTCAAGCCTGACTTGACCTTAATCACACCTGATGTTGGCTCTATCTCAAATGCTTCCTATGAAAGTAACAAATGGTTTGTACACTCTCCAAGCTTTTTAATCCAAAAAATTATCTTTTATTCATACTGTATGCATGGAATATGAATCCTCATGATAGCCTTTATGTGAATGGCAACTTTTTCAGGTATTAGAACTTGTGTAATATTAAAATTTTTTAAGAGTGCATGGTAAAAATATATTGGCATGAATAAACAATAAATAAGAAATAATAACATGCGGATTATAATTCAATAATGTCCTCATAACTCTCCATTTCTTAAAAGCAATGGACCTCAGCTCCCTTGAGACCTTGACATTCTTATAATTTTTAAGAATGAAGAGGTAATCTGAGGCGTGTTCAACAGAGCGAGCACTTGCGACTGCTCGCCAAAATCCTCTTTACCAGCAACACAAATTTTGGCGAGTGCTCGCGAGTGCTCGTTCTGTTGAACACGCCTCAGATGTAAAGCCAGAATTAGAACTCTTCATTGTGCATGGTATAAAGGGGCCCATAACATTCACGGGCAGGTAGTATTTTAGATCTGACACAGTTATTCTTAAGAATATGCACTTGGTCAAAGATATTCCTCAAGTCCAAAAAGAAAATAAAAGTAATGGACATACCCTGTAGTCATAGGGGTAGATTGAGGCGATCTGTGTTCCATCTGTGTTCTTGGCAATAATGCTGAGTCTTTCAATGGAATACTGGAGTGATTTTGTGCTGTCTGTATCATCAGCTTTCACTTGTAACACAGAGGTTCCAATAGACACAGCTGAAATGTAGCAAGGACAGCAAAATAAAAAATTGACATCCCATGCTTGGTTAATTTAGGTGAAATTCTTAAACTCATTGCTTTTGATTGTTGTTGTTATAGCATGATTTTAATTTTAGAGATGATAAAAGTATTACAAGTGTTTAATAAAGACCATGTAAATATAAGATTTAATGATGAAAAAATAATTATCTCTTGCTATAAGCCATGTAGGTTGATATTGATGAACTCACTTTCCTGTATGGATCCTATGTACACCTGTTTTGAGAAGAAAGGGTCTTTGTTGTTTGAGTCTGTGAGGGTCACTTGAAGGGTGGTGGACCCCGTTCTGGGGGGACTGCCCTGGTCTCTGGCATGGATCTAAATCATATAGCATGGTTACATAAAAACAATGTCACAATGAGAAATCAACATAAACACCATTTCTAGGTTCAAGACAGATTTTGAGTATTTTGACAGTTTTGAGTATCACACAAGCTTAGGTGAGACCCAAGAGATTTTTTACATGCTTTCATTCCTTCCTATTGAGTCGAGAAATTTAAATAAATGAATATAGATTTTAACGTATGCGATTTTATATTCTTGCAATTTGATGCAAAACCGTTGAATCGCGGTATTAAGTACAGGCGTAAAATAAGGAATCTACAGTAAGTAAGGAAGAAATTAAAAAATATATTGGCAAAATTGCTATCAAAGATAAAAATGTCAGATAACAACAAAGTACAAAAGAAAAATAATATTAATCATTTACACATTTGATCAAATTAAACACAAATTACATTTTACAGACTGATCAATTCTCTCCAACAGTAAAGAATGATTTTAGGGGGAAGTAAGTCTATGTATTTTGTAATTTTTTTTTTTAAACTTAGAAATATTATTTCTCTCTCTCTCTGTCTCTATCTCTCTCTCTCAAAAAAAATTCTTTGATGTTAGTTGATAATTGTCAAAATATCACATAGTTGACAATGATGCAAATATGTGTAATTCTTGCTGTGCTCGCCCCAACGGTAGCACTGTAAAAATATTACATAATTATTCCATGTATGAAGTAGTTTTGAAATGGGGAAATTTAGCAAATTTCATTATTCTGGAGGATTTTCAGAATTCAAACTAAATGTTTGGTGAATATTTGATCCAACAAATTAGGCAGAACACCAATATTCCCTGATAAATTGGGACAGAGTTTCAGGTGGCATATTAAATAAAGCACCATAGACTTCTAGTCTAACAGTTCTCTTGATGTAAAGATAATGAAATACAAAATACATAGGGATAGCTGATTAATAAACACTTACTAGGATGTTGTAACTGCGGAGATCGTCTACATCAAGCGCTGCCCCTGTGCTGACGGTGACCTGACCCATCTGGTCAATGGTGAAGTGGTCCAACCCTCCACTCCAGATGTAGTAGGTAATGTTCCCGTTGGATCCAAAATCCTGGTCAGTGGCTGACACGGATTTTACAAAATATCCTGATTATAAAAAAGGATATTTTTATTAAAGATGGATAGCTACATAGACTTTTGCATCAACAACTTGAATACACATGTAAAAGTAAGCTTTTTGCTGTTTAATACTGTACAGAAACTGTGTTCAAATAATAATTTTTCACTAAAAAGAATCTTCTCTATCGCCATGATATGATTTGTCAAACTTAATGATAATACCTTCATTGGATGCTTGACTTAATAAAAAGGATTACTGATATGGTACTTTCTGATTTGATCACAGGTTTCATCAAATGAGCAGAAGAATAGCTGTATTTACCTGTGGGAACTCCTTCACTTATGGTAGCAGTGTACAGCGACTGCACAAATTGGGGGTCGTGGTTGTTTTTATCCTAATCAAATAGATACATGTACATACAACTTATAAGTGTAGTTTTTTAATCAATCTAATCTATATATTTAATTACATGCATAAGTTTGTCCCATTTTTCACACTTACGATAATTGAGATGTCAATGGTTGTGTTGGCAGACTGAGGGGGGCTGTCAGAGTCTGTAGCCATTACAATCAGTCTGAAACTGTCAACAACACAAATATTCAAATGCCGTTAAAATATGTTAACATACGAATAAGAAATATTTTATGAAATAAGAAAGCATGTGCAAATCTATCAACAAAGCAAATATTTTACAGACATAAAACTGGAGGCCTCTAAACTCAGGAATTTACTTAATATAAGAAATCAATAATAAATATTTTATGAAATGAAAGAGTGCAAAAACTGCCATTGTCCAAATCAAAAAATTACTTACGTTCCCCTCTTTTGAGGTGTCTCCTCGTAGTTGAGACCCCGGGACATAGATAGAACCCCAGTTCTTGGGTGAAGAACAAAGGCATTGTCTGCAGTATTTCCAGAAACGATTGTATACGTGATGTTGTCCAAGGATTCCTCATCCCGAGCCTGTCAACAAACCATATTACACTTGATAACCTTTCATGTTTCAGAAAGAAAATAATTCAGACTTGCTTTTGTCACAAGCTGAAAGGACTATTAGCTGCCAAGCAATATAATTAATTTCTGTCATATCCTAGTGATGTCATAATGTAGATAAGATGTAATGAAGATCATCTAATTCTACAAAATTGATGTTTAAGAGCTCAAACTTGGTACTTCCAATCTGGTATTTTTTCGTCAATAAGAAACAATGAACACTCTTTTGCTCAAGCACCATTTTCACTATCTGCCGTTACCTTCACAATGACGGGGATCAAGATGTTTGTCTCGCCTTCATTGACTGAGGTTTGGTATGAGGGGGGGTTGAAGATGGGACCATAGTCATTAAAGTCTAGAACAGTGATGGTCAGACTGACTGCTGCTTCACGGCTAGGGCTGCCATTGTCCTGAGCTCTGAACAATAACTGATAGGCTGGTGTGTTCTCATAATCCAGAGTCTGAGCTAATGTGACACTGCCTGTTGATGGGTCAACATTAAATCTGGTAAAAATTAAAAATCATATTCATTTTTTGGGAAACACCAGTCACACATGTAGAATAGATTCACTGGTAGATAATATTCAAAATATAAATTGCAAGAATTAATGTTTCAAAACTGTCAACAATAAAACCCACATACATACTACATGTACATGTTTGCCACCATTTAAATAACAGATAATAAATCTGCTTATATGAAATAGTAATAACAATTTTTTATTTTTAAACTTAAATTCCATTTATAAAATGTAGAATGTATGCAGCAATTAATTGTATTCTCTTTATCAATCAACATTTGTACATATTTATCACCACATTATGATACCAGTAATAATGTACTTACTTTTCTATTCCAGTACCACGAAGAGAATAAGTCAAACGACCATTGTTTCCACTGTCTCTGTCAGAGCCCTGTTTTCAAATATCAAAATTTCCTTATACAACATTTACCCAAGAACAAAATGTTTTTGTTACACACCAATTTGATGTCTTTGTCTTGTACTTAGTACTTGTAGTTCAAATATTAGGTAAAACTTCAAGTATGAAAATCTATCTTAATGTCGGAAAGGGAGACTTTAAAATAATATCTCCATTAAACTAGCCGCAACATATTGACATAGAAAAACATGGAAAATATTGCTGTGATTGTCATTGCAGTTTTTGGAGAAAAAGTCTAAAATCTAAAACATTAACAGAGATGAAAAGTCCCTATCAGGTCAACAGTAAATCTGGGGCATCTGTTGTAATCTATTCTGTACAATGTAATAAGTTAAATCTAGTGATGAGAAGAAAAAAGCAAGATTCTTACAGTGATCCTAATGACACTGGCTCCGACAACTTGATCCTCGCGCACCGAGGCCTGGTATTCTCGGGCTAGGAATTCTGGGGTGTTGTCGTTGCTGTCCTCCAAGTTAATTATCACAGTAGTAGTTGAGGAATGGTCAGTTGGGTTATTGAGATCCCTTGCCAACAACTACAAGTGTGAGCAATGATAAACTTGAGTAAAGGTATTTTGAGATGTTTCATCATTGTTTGAATTGCTGTAGAGAATGTTGACATCTTTAAAAATCCCAATTACTGTATATCAATGATTTTTGCAAAAATGAAGTTGATATGTAAACTTTTTATTTGGAAAACCTTGATTTTGCCATTTTAAAAGTCATATATAGTGCACAGCAATTGACAAATTTTTCTGCAAGTTTTATTTTTTGCCATATTGAAATGATTGTGAAAATACAATAAAACTGATCATTGCAAAATTTATTCAGAATTCTGATCTTCTATATGGAATGAATTTTTAGCTACATGTATATTCAATTTCAGCAATCTCAAACATTTGGCTGAAGATGCCTGAATTGAATCTTCCGTAAAAATGGCTCTATGAATAACCCACAGCATTGCTTTACCTACCAGGATTTCTTGTCTGCGCATACTTGGATTTTCATAATCCAGTTGGTTGGCCTGGTTGACAATCAGTGTGACTTGAGCTTGTTGAGTGGCATTTGTTGGTGACACGCTAAACAGACCAGCAGTAGGCTGGCTCAGTATGGAGATGCCAAACTGGGCATTCGTTGGCTAAAACAAACAAGACAATAAATTACCTGCACAAGAGACTTAAGGAAAAAACTTGAAATCTAATCTTACTACCGGTATACATAGTTTATACCGGTAATTCAGAATGAAATTTATCTGAAAATCACTGTTTGACAATGCAGCATCTGAAACCTGTCTGCTACAATAAAAGTGCAAATCTGGTCAAAATATGGGATAGAGTCAACGAAATTAATTACACCTGCTCCAAAATATTTTTCCCAAGAAGTCAATATATCTTCGCTAGCCAATGGTTTACGATCCCCTCCTATCCTCTCCAACAGGGGTTTGAAAGGAGAAGACTGGACCGTAAACCCTTGTCCAATGAAGATGAAATCAATGTTGACATAAGGTGAGCTGAAAAACAAATCAAAATCAATGCTTAATACAACAAAGTCCGTATACAAACACTCACATCATCTGGGTCTGACACCCTCATGTTTAGACCTGGTACAGTGGTGGCTGCATTGACTAAGGTGCTACTGTCCATCTCCAGTACGGACACGTTGTACAGTGACTGCTGAAACAGGGGGACGTTGTCATCCTCATCCAGGATCGTCACTATTACCTTGGTGGTCACCCTTTGGTCTGTCTCCACTCCATTCTCCATCTCTATTGCCTACAACAGATAAATTTAATTTATTGGTACTGTATCTTCACACTTGTGAAGTGTCTTCCTGCTAACCAAAACAAAAAATGTGGGGTTTTTAAAATTGGATTTAACAAAAAACATGATTTGAGACATTTAATGAAATGTTTATCAAATATTTTATAATTAAATATATGAAAATAAAAACACCTGTTAGATGGTTAGCAAGCAGAAATGCTATTCAGGGTATTTGCAGAGAAATGGTAGAACTGTTTTAACAAGAGCTTGGACTTTGGGCAGTGCGTGTCTAACTCCAATTTGATGAAGGCGGGTCTAATCATCTTTAACTGGTCAGATATGAATACATTGAACGCAATGACAGTTGTCCGACTTTATCCAGGGCGGTATATTTCAGTTGAAACAGTGTCAATTTCACTCAATTCATATTACAGACCTTCTAATTTTGACAGTCTGTGAATATTTATGAGCTTCTCTCAGCGAATCAGAAATTTGACAACTTGTTTTGATGGACAAAGTGGATGATTACATCCAACCAAAAGTCCAAGCTCTTGTTAAAATGGCTCTAATTCATATTGGCAACAGTATGTTCACTTTACCTCAACTTCAAAATCGTATCTGGCGAGCTGGGTCTCGCGATCTATGTTCTTAAAGACTTGGATTTTAGATTGATACTGGAGGTTTGCTGGGGGCTGTGGTTCAGCAGGCATCAGGTAAAACAGGTTGTTTGGGTCTACAAGGCCAAAAACGCTTTTTGAAAAATAGTCACTGAGCTAGCCTTATCTTATTATATCCTTACAAATGTTAAGTCCTACCATTTAAGTCACTTAAGCATCTGTATCAAAAATGTATTTAAAAAAAATTCACATCAAATTAGGTCTGTTACTACATTTTTACTATAATTATATATTTAATTATAATATACTATAATTTTGCATTACAGATTTTAAAATTGCTTTGTCTCTCTGATATTTATAATATTTTTGATAAAATACCACTGTATGAAGATTATATATTATTGTAAGTATCAATAGAACAACAGTATAGTATGAGCCATTATGTGGCGGTAGACTTCCGCGTAAAGCGGTAGAGTTAACATGTATGCATATGGCTTTGGATGTCATGTTTATGATTCAGTACATATAATAAACAATAAATATCAAAGCAAAAACATTCAATGACAAATAAAACAACAAAATGGATAGATTGTTCCAACCTAAGATCTATCGTCATTCCTAATGTATCCTAACATGCTAAGAAAACAACAATTTACATTGCATATTCATGCGGCATGCTGTAATGTTAAAAAGTTAAGCAGAAGTCATTTCTTAAATCGATCTAAATCATAAGCATGCATTAATTGTACCATCCATCTTATCACTCATTATATTGAAACCTATCAGTGAGGAGTTAGGATTTTAGGAGAAAATCACACGACTGATTTAAAACGGGTGCTCTAATTTTTCAGCCTGAGGATATGAAGCAGTACAGAACATTCCTCTATAGTATATAGTTAATTTTCTTTAAATTAAAGAATTATCCATGCAAAGCGATTTTTCATCATCTATAAAATTAATGTTTAAGAAATGGCAGAATATCGATTAGAGTGTAATGCAAAATGAATTCAAGAGAAAACATTAGAATGTAGTCCAACACAAATATGCATGATGAACAGAAAAAAAACCCAACTGCATAGCATTGGTGTGGAATAGAATCCAGGCAAATTTTCCAATATACCAGGTATATGTACATGGAATTTAATGTTAATATTGTCCATCTGCACATCAAGGTAAATTGAAGAATATCATTTAGGAAACAGTATATGTGAGATTTTTTGCCTTTCTAACCCATGGTTTAAATAGTCCTCAATTATGACATACCTTAACATCGATCTGGCTTGATCATCATGTGTGATTGCTTGAACGACCTCTTAAGTTTAATAGAACAGGCTGTTTTGTAAGGTCATATTAAGTATATATATGCCAAATTTTCCGATTTAGTTTGGATTTTCCCAATTTTCCCCATCCATCCTGATTTCCCTATCAAAATTTCAAAAATGCCCAGAAATCCAGATTTACGACTACAAACCCCGATTTCCAACCTGAATTTTACATCTTGCTTCTTGGTTGCCAGCCATTCAGAAATCAGAATCAAGTATCACCATGGTTGTTTACTAGTGTTGCAATAAAGTTTTTCAAAATATGTATGCATGTATGCACGATAAAGTAGACATATGACATTAATCTCATACATGTATGATCCTGTTTAATTTTCAATTGGTTCATGAAAATTGGCCAGGTCATTTCGAGAAGTTAAGTGAAAGAAAACAATACTATCACCTCAAATATCTGATAGTTGGAAAAAGTTGTGTACTGAAAATTCAAAAAAATACATTAGGATTCATAATCTGTTACCATCTGCATATATTGATCTTATGTACATGTAGGTATGTTGATTAGTGAATTTCTTGTCACCTGTTATGATTGTCAAGTACATATATCATTAAGTTATTCTTAGTCTGCATGTCTTCTGTAAAACATGCAGTTATTATAAATCTATACAATACTGACATAAATGATAACTAAATGAATCAATTAATTAATTAGCAATGATAGCATAACCATTTAATGAAAATGCCGAGTTGCACACAACTACATTTTAGAATCTTTACATTTATTATATCCTGGAAAGTATCAATTGAGAATCTGAAGATTGTACATTGTAATATGGTATCTTATCATTTAATTTAAGGTTTTATTAAGGGTCGGCATTATTCTAAAGGTTTTATTAAAATGCTTCAGTGTCATCATCTCAAAAGATAATGCAAACTACACCCAAAAATTTGCAACTCAACAGCTGGAAACAAATTGCATGCAATAATACATGTACAATGATATCACAATAAAAGCTGACTGGATATGAGGCCTACAATATTTATCTTACCTCCCATTGCTTTAGCACCAAGACATAAACAGTTCATTCACACATATATCACATTGTATCAATGATACATTTTTACATACACAAATTAATATGGAATTAGATTTTAAATAAAATACTTCAAAAAATTGTTTGGTCTTATTCTGCACACATAAAAATTATTTTTGTTTATCCATAACAATGAAATAAAAGATGTTTGTGATCCACTTTTCTTATCTTAAAGAGAATAAATATAAACCTTAAATACTTTCTTTTCTTCAATAGAATAGATAACCTTTTCAAATGTAGTTAAAGACCTGAGTAAAGGAATTTTGAAAGGAAATTGAATTGATCAACATAAATACATTAATATGTAATTTAGTAATACCTTATATTGTTAAGTTAAGACCATTATTAATTTTACCTCAAACCAAAACTCAAGAGACAGACAGACAGAAGAACGCAGATACTACCGCTACATTTGGTATAAGTTGATTGGTTGATTGAAACTAGAATTTGATTGGGTAGCCTACCTTTATTCACAATTTTGATTGGTCGAGGGCTTCCTTCATCTCCATCTTGAGCTGTGACAAAACCAACCCTTGTACCCTTTTAATTGAAAGATCAAAATTGAAAGACTTACCAAATTTTAATAGCATACCATACATTTAACAACTTCATAACTTGCTTCTTCAATACAGATAGTTTAAAAAGAATGTACTTAATGACATACAACACATATTACGTTCTGAAATTACAACATATAGGTATTCTTAATCCGTGGCTAGGCCACCTAGTACTTAGTCAAAGAACCTTTCGGTTATCTATCACAGTATATAAAACATTCCTTTAAGCTTACTATCAAATAATGTTAGTACAATCACAAGGGCGTCAGATCAGGGGTGGCAGTCGCCGCCCCAATGATTTTGACAAAAAATGATTTTTTAAAATAAAAATTAAGGCTATAATGAAATTTTATAATGGCGATCTGCGTTCAATGGAGCAGCGAAGTGTGAACTCTATGGTTTACACAAGCAAAAGTGGGGTATATATATATATATATACATGTACCTGTTTCTAGCGTGTGTTGACAAATAACAGAGCATTAATTAGATGACTTACATTTTGGGCTTACTCGAACACAGTGACCAAGACTTGCATTTGGGGCTTACTCGAACACAGTGACCAAGACTTGCATTTGGGGCTTACTCGAACACAGTGACCAAGACTTACATTTGGGGCTTACTCGAACACAGTGACCAAGACTTACATTTGGGGCTTACTCGAACACAGTGACCAAGACTTGCATTTTGGGCTTACTCGAACACAGTGACCAAGACTTACATTTGGGGCATTCTCAAACACAGTGACAGTGATGGGGGTGCTGAGGAACCGGGGTGGGGAATCCTGCTTGTCTATGACCTCTATCAGGATGTTGATAGTGGTCATCAACTGGACTCCTGTACCAGACCGCGTCGGGTTGTCCTACAATTCAAACTTACATTAGACAGTATACACTGGATATGAACTCTCTATTAAGCAAGATATGTCCCATGGGGTGTCCTCCAAAATGCACTTACAACAAAGGTTGAATAAAGCACACATTTTATTTACTTTCAAGTGCCATCTTTTACTGACCTCGATCGTTCATTAACTTAATACTTACAGTAGCTTGGATTGTCATGGTGTAGCCTTTCTTCACCTCATAGTCCAATGGTTTTCTTAGGAACACAAACCCAGTGTAGTTACCCTGCGAGTTCTGTCTTGTGTTCACACCAAAAGTTTCACAGGCATCTTGGGACTGAGCTCTAGTCTATACAACAGTTATAGAATACACATAGATTCATGTACATGAAGAACCCTATATAACACGAATACACATACATTGTACTTAAAGAACTTGTCAAATAGCATTCTGAACTTCACCACAAACAATAATAGGAGTATATTTAGAAGTTCATTTAGTGAGAAATTTATTGATTTTTGAAAATACCATTACCTCTGCAGATTTTTGATCCAAAGTACAGTTCAGGCTAACTTCAGAGTAATAGCCTACATCCAGATCAATCACCTCAATGGAACTGTACAGGGTGAATCCAACGCTGGCATCCTATTGAATAAGGACAGAGGGAACATGGTACAAGCACAGTCTTTTACACTTACTTACCATCTACATGACCTACCCATTCATCCCAAAACCAAATGAATATGAAAGAAAAAGTGAGCAAGCTCATGTACAGAATTACCGTCTTCCTTAGAAAATACATAATGTGAAAATTTACATTTATGTCATTGGTTGAAATACTGTTTGGCGCAAGGGAGAAAATTTTCTGATTATCTTTTTTATGTATGACTTAACAATTTTCATAGTTTTTAATTCTTAAAAAGTGAGAAAACGAAAAAAAATAATAAAAATTGCTATGAATGAAATTCAGGCTTTAATTTTTTGTACAACTAGTCGAAAGCAATTTACTATAATATCTTCTGAAATCTTTTTACTTTTTTTTTTGTATTGTTTATGCAAATACAAAGAATATGAAAATTTGATATGGTATGGCTAATATCAGTAAACAAGTTTGCATATTAGAAACAGTAAAACTAATATCAGTAAAACAAGATGCTGAATGCTGTGGTATTACAACGTAACTTTGATTTTAATAAATAATTAATACCACCCTTTCTAAGATCTCTTTTTCCCTACTAAAGTCGATCTTAACTAACAAACACGTGGTATGCATTTCTCAATTTTAGGCACGCACGTTTACGGCACATATAAAAAAGTTCCACATGTAGAGGAAGGTGACATTTATATAAAAAAGAATAAATTTTCTTTGATAACCTACTGCTGTTTAGAGATTACTCTAAATACGGTAAGCTTTTTAAAAAAGCTAAACTTGTCCCCTATTACTAATTACACATAATGAATGGTTGATTTTGAAAAAGGGGCATAACTCTCTAAAAATCATCAGATCAAAATTTCATGCAAATATGCAATCTATTCTTTTGTCTTTAACAACAACAAAATAATAAAATTGAAAATGGCTGAAATTCACAGAAAAATAATGGAATTGTAATTTCCTGGTAAAATACACATCTACACATTGTGTCCTAAATACCTACAAAGTTTTACAAAATTCTGTGCAGCAATTTAAGGGAAGTTGCACTTACAAAATATTCATTACTATATTCAATATATGGCCAAAATTCTACGTTAAAAAGGACCAAAATTCCACCAAAAAATATAATGGAATCAAAAATTCCTGGTAATATGCACATCTACAAATTGTTTCCTGAATACAAAATTTCATGAAATTCCACGCATGGGTTTAAAAGGGGTTGCACTTACAAACTGTTTATTACTTTATTCAATATATGACCAAAATTCTAAGTTCAGAAGGGCCGAAATTCCTCCAAAAATATCATGGAATAAGAATTTCCATGAAATTTGCATATCTACACATTGTGTCCTAAATACCTACAAAGTTTCATAAAATTCCAAGTTGCGCTTACAAAAAAAACAGGACTGATGGGCTGACTATATATTCTTTTCAAGGAATATGACCTTGGTGGGTTGTTATCAGATCATCTGACGAGCCTTTTAATTTGGGCCTCAAAGGATTTGACCATGTAATCAGCCAAGTTCATATTACAGTGAACTTTTTAACATCACTATTTATTTCCTAAATATACAGTGCGTCATGAATATTGATAATGTAGAGTTCCTATGATACTAATATTCAAAGAGCTTTGATTTTCTAAAACATTGTTATTGCTTTAAACTAAACACTCTAGGCAGCAAGTAACTAATTCTTAAGGTCAAGATCTAGTAAATGAAAGATGCCTACAGGTTTATACAATTAAGAATATAAATTCTTTTAATGATGCTTCATCAAAATAACTTTGTTTGATAGGGTATACCGGGGCTTAAATTTTTGGTAAACACAATGAAAAAATTCAACGTTAAAAAAGCACCGTGAATACAAAAAACAGCTACATGTAGATTACAAACATCAACAGTGACGTTATTTAGGCCTATATCAAAATAAAATAGTAGTTGTTATATATACATTAATTTTTATTTCGATGCACGTATTTTAGTATACTGCTTTACTAGACATGTTCTGACAGGTTTAGTGAAAAACGGCGTTGCTCTCTTAGACACTGTAAAATTGTTCAAGAAAGTATCCTCCGATCAGCAATCATATAAACTTCAAGATTTAGCAATGTCATTTGCACAAGATTTTGAATCTTTAAATGCACACAATGCTGAACATGATGTATCTACAATTAAATGTATATTGAAAATCTTGCTAACGAACACACCAAATGAGGAAGAGTCACTCCGCAATGCAGTCTTTTCTACCGATTATGGCATCACAAACAACAAACAAGAGGCCCATGGGCCACATCGTTCACCTGAGGAACAATAGCCATAATGAAATCAGATTTATGGAGTCACACACAAAATATCTGGACAACGTAGTAGAATAAAGATATAAAAAGGCTTTCAATTTTTTCTTCAGATATTATTATGTTGAAAATTGAGCCACTTTTGAACAGGATGAATTCAAAGTCATATCACATAATGAGTATTACAGTTCTCAAGAAGATCTCAAGCAATATCTGTAAACCTACATCAAACTTTAAGCCCCTGGTGAAGCCCAAAAATTTTCCAGGTTCTAAGCAATTGAGAATCAATAATATATCAAGATGCTCACATTTTTAAGCAAAACCATGTATAATAACATTTAAGCTTACAAGAATAATTTAAATTTTTCCTATGTAAAAATTGTCCCTTCCCCTTTTGTGGCCCCACCCTACCCCCCAGGGATCATGCTTTTCACAACTTTGAATCTACACTACCTAAGGATGCTTCCACACAAGTTTCAGCTTTCCTGGCTGATTGGTTTATGAGAAGATTTTTAAAGATTTACTCTATATATTCCTATGTAAAAATTTGACCCCCCCCCCCCATTGTGGCCTCAATCTACCCCCGGGGGTCATGATTTTCACAACTTTGAATCTACACTACCTGAGGATGCTTCCACATAAGTTTCAGCTTTCCTGGCCAAATGGTTCTTGAGAAGAAGATTTTTGAAAATATCTCAAGAATTTTCAATAATTCCTAATTATCTCCCTTTGTAACAGGGCGTCGTCCTTAATTTTCACAGCTTTGAATCCCTGTTGCCTAAGGGTGCTTTGTGCCAAGTGTGGTTGAAATTGGCCCAGTGGTTCTTGAGAAGATGTTGAAAATGTGAAAAGTTTACCGACTGACGGATGGACGGACGACAGACAAAACTTGTGCTTTCAGCTCAGGTGAGCTAAAAAACTATAAAATAAGAACATAAAACATTGGAAGTTTTACTGATTTGGTAACCTCAAATGTTCTGACAAAGAGTCAATGATCTACTCTGGCAGCACATGGTTTGCAGTCTATTCATTTGAAATTCACGCTGCAAAGAGGCGGAAGAGAAGGTCTCCAAAGCATACTGAAGGAAAAGCTGAAATCATTTAACTCTGTGATAGACAAAACTATTTCTTTCTATAAAGTATAAGAGGTCAATTTTATTACTTATTTAGGCGATATTTGAATTGAAATTATGTATGCAGCAATATTTTTGAAATTGAAAATTTAATTCTGTTTGCTAAAGATTAAAATTTATTTGTAAATGACTGAATGCTGTTTAAAACATATTCTTCAGGTAAGATTTTGTATTAAGTTTAATTCCCGCATTACTAGAGTTACTGTTTTATGGAGAACGATGAAATTAAAATATCAGTTCTAAGTACATTTATTTTAGTTCTACTCTAGACTATATGTTGTCATTCAATGGCAGCTTTAAAATCTAAATAAAACCAACAAATTAGAATTTGCTAAATGCATGCTTTAATTTGATTTTCTTGTTGAACAATGCACGTCCAGTTTTTCGGCACACAGATGCACGAAACTGATGACGTCGCGCTAACATGGTGTAACACGATAAAAATATAACGCTATGTGAAAATTTCAAATATTTAAAGTTTTTTTTGGCGAAAAATTGGCTGAGAACACACATTGAATTTTTCGTATCGATTGATTCTAAATCATCTTCGCAATCACTGTGCTGAGTAAAACAAAATTTGTCTGATTTGTTTTAAAGTTATGAGTATGGTTTTGGAATGCGGTTACTTGCGAAAATATAAATATTGCTATATATTTCATTGAAATGGCGTTACTTGTGTTAATCAACATTGTTGTGTTTAAGATAAGATAACATTATAATTAGGCTGACGAATCTAAAAAAAATTCAGGAATAAACCTTTAAAACCAACTGATTCGACAGACAATTTTTTGGGGTAGGTTGTCTCATAAGCAGTAAACCCGCGAGCTACCTTAAATACATCTTTTTGTACTGAATCTTTTCTTACCTCAGCTACTTTTGCATTGTATGGCAATTTCTGGAATGATGGTTCCACATCATTGACATCAAGAACAGTTATAGTGATTGAGGTATCAGCCTACAGATAGAATCAAAGTTGGGTTGTTAAATTTTGTTTCCAAAAGTTTTAAGAACAAAAACTATTTGGCTTCTATCAGCTAATATTTACATTTAGTACTTTCTCTCCTATTTTATAAAAGACATCAAAGTGAGTGCATAAAGTTACTGACAAAACAAAGTCACAATCTAACAAGGTTAAAAACAAACATTGAGATGATTTCTTTGTTGGTTCATACTGGTTTTGAAATTAGTGAGCATTGCAGAAAGTATTTACATAACCCATAAATGAATGTACTTACAGAAAGTTTGGCACCATTACTTGTCAAATAGTAAGCCACAAATGTAACCTTCAAGTTATTTCCAGTGGAGGAGGCTGCCTGGAGAAAACGAGATCATTTATTATAATTATTGTTTTAATGAACATACTATACTCTGTCCCCATATGTTTATGTAACACATTTTTC
Source organism: Magallana nippona (assembly GCA_033439105.1). Classification (NCBI taxonomy): domain Eukaryota; kingdom Metazoa; phylum Mollusca; class Bivalvia; order Ostreida; family Ostreidae; genus Magallana; species Magallana nippona. The sequence continues at coordinate 9,148,083 of CM065925.1, forward strand.
TAAATTATTAGATATTCATAGATATCTTAGTAGTCGATTGATATCAAACCAGTTGAAACAAGAGGCCCTCAGGCCTTGACGCTCACATGAGTCCCATATCCCTCAGATTGACATGTCATTGATACTCATGTTTGAATTTTAAGCTTCATTTTGAAGTCTAGAGGCCCTCAGGCCTTGACTGTCACCCGAGTCCCATATCCCTCAGATTGACATGTCATTGATTCTCATGTTTGAATTTTAAGCTTCATTTTGAAGTCTAAACCCTAATCTGAGACTCCTCTGACTGTTACCCTGCTTTTATTGTTTGATGTTTGAAAAGTATCCATTCACAAAAAGGGGGGTTGGGGGGTCCAAGAGTTGGAGGAATCTCGGATTATCTATACCTTAGCTCAAGGGGACAACATTTTTGGTAAAAGGAGACCTGCAGGCCTTTAATGGTCAATCTTTTATTATAATCACAGTTTCATTTATAATGCACACAAAATGCATACAGCTTATTTCTCTCCCCCCCCCCCCCCCCCCCCCCCCCCCAATAGCCTCAACTTCTGCCCAATGGCCTGGGCAGTGAATTTCACAATTTAACATCAGGACATTATGAACATATTAACAATGCACAACTTTATCTCCCATGACTGTGATAGTACAGAATTTTTTTTTTACATATTTGCCACGCCCTAGGGCCTGAACGCCTGACCCAGGGACCATGAATTTCACAATTTAGGTAGAGGAATTCATGGACATCATAACTTTGTATTTAGTTTTTCTCAAATATATAAGGGAGTAGAGAAGGAGATTGTTTAAGATTTAATATGTTTTTACTATATGGCTATATTGGCCCCACCCTAGGGCCTGAACCCCTGACCCAAGGGCCCTGAATTTCCCAATTAAGGTAAGGGAGTTCATGGACATCATAACCATGCAATAAGTTTTTCACAAACATGTATGGGAGGAGAGAAGAAGATCTTTAAGAGTTACTACATTTTTACTATATGGCCATATTGGCCCCACCCTAGGGCCTGAACCCCTGACCAAGGGGCCATGAATTTCCCAATTTTGGTAGAGAGCTTCATTGACATCACAATCATGAATTTAGTTTTTTCCCCATATGTGTGGGAGTAGAGAAGAAGTTTTTTGAAAAATTGGCTTTTTTTTTTGCATATTTGGCCCCACCTATGGCACCCTGGGGGTGGTAGAGCCATGAATTTTACAGTTAGATTCCTCTTACCATAGAGATGCTTCACACCAAAAATTGTAACAATTGGCCTTTTAGTTTACAAGAAGAAGTTAAAAATGTAAAATTGTTAGCAAACGACACACTACAACGGACAAAGACCGATTGCAATAGGTCACCTGAGTGACTCAGGTGACCTAAAAATCTAAAGATTTTTCCTTTGAAATGACACCTCTGTTTTGTCTGGCTAAAGAACGCTGCTAAAGATAAAATGTCTACAGAGATTGTGCATTGCAAATGACATGAAAGTATTCAAATGATAACGTTAAAAAATTGTTTGAGATGACAGAACATTCCAAGAACTTCAGAATGGAAATTGATGTCAGATTTTACCTTCATTTATCTCTGTAAAAAATTTGTTTTCATTCTTGTCAATTTTTTTGGATATCATAGAAAAACCCCTCAGATTAACACACCTCTCTGTCTAGTGGCCGGTTCAGGAGAACTGTTCCATTCTCATTGACCTGCAAAGTCTGGTCACTTGTAGCTTCATACTTTAACAGGGCACTAGGATTTCCTGGGACACGGGCTTTCAAATTTCCAAGTACTGTGACTAATAAAACACAATACAAGTAGAATAAGTGCTAGAATCATGCAAGGCTTTGCTGGAATTTTAAATTGTCAGAATGCAATGAAGCAAATTTACAAATGTTAACAGTTGTGTTGGGCGATTACACTTACACACTGCAGTACTCTCCAAAACTCCTTGCGTTACCAGCCTCTGTCTCAGGTCTCCATCCACACCTGTCGTATTGACCGTTTCAAACACAGGAGCTAGATTTATAAAGAAACAGAACTCAATATATATAACTATCCTCTCCGTGCCTCAGAGGATGCATGAGACCTATGCAAAAGCAGAATGCAGATAATCAATGTTTTTCTCCGTTTTTAAAAAATTGAGGGATAAATGTCAATTATAAATCCTAAATTAAATCTTTTTACATCTATTCTAAAAGCAGAGGTAGAATATAAATTGAACATTGGCCAAAAATTGAGATTCTGAGCCCAGGTACTAGGCTCCTACAGCTTGTCTTAACAGACTGAAATGAAGACTAATCTAAAAAATCGAAACAAAAGAACATTTTTATTCTACAGTTATTATTAAAACATGTAACACTGTTCTATTCTTACCGAAATTAATTTGTCCGCAGGCAACTGTGAACAGTCCTGAAAATACAAATTCATCTCATATGAAGAATTGTGATTGAAACGAAAGCAAGATTTTATAATATATGTATTGATGTCATAATATATTAAACAATGCATTTCACAGATATATGGCCGGTGTTATAAGATTCGAACCAAAATCACTGGGAACACTGGTTAGTTGAAATTTCAAACCACAGTTATTACGTTGGTTTTTTATTTTATGTGAGTACCAGGCCTCAGGATCATGAAGCAATTTCAGACTTAAGTCAAAACTTCAGCCAGTCATAAAATTATTGTTTATCATGATATGAAGATTGAAATTTGTAATTAACAACATTATATCAAGACACTTTTAATAACATTTCAATTTTGTCAGTGTTTTTAATCAAGAGACATTAAGGCAATATACAATTTTTGACTTAAGTCTAAGATTGCTTCATGATCCTGAGATCAATAGCCCGTTTGGGATATAATAGCCCAAATGGAATATAAATTTAAATTGCAAAAAATAGAAAATTTTTACTTTGTTAAAATTATGGTAAATCTGCATTAGAATAGATGAAATGTAACAACTTTTGGTAAACAACTTTTTCTGTAATCGTACTATAACGGAGATTGATCCCTCAGTATATCCAAAACTTCTTGGGGATCAATCTTACAAACTATAGGCTTATGGGAAAACTTGCAAACCAAAAGTTGTTGCATTTGATATACATTAAATCAAATGTGGATTTATACAAAAACTTACCATATCAAAAATTTTCATATTTTGCACTTTAAATTTATATCCCATTTGGGCTATTATATCCCGAACGGTCTATTATATCACATTTGGGCGATTGATCCCAACCTGCTCAATTCCAAGATTCCAACATTTTGTGTCAAATCACAATAAAATAAATAAGCTAGCACCAAACTTTTGTTATGATTTCATATAAATTATATATTTCTAATTTTTAGAAAGTAAAAGTGAGATTTTAAAATTTTGACAAAATAAAATTTAGTCAAAGAAGACTTTGGGTTACACTTCATTTACTGGGGTAGGTGCAAGTTTGAAAACAGTTAGAAAATCAAATTAATTTACATTCTGGTTGGTTAATTGATATTGAATAATTAAAAATAATCTAAAATGTAATTCTCAAACATTGACTTCAACTGTTATATCTAATGAACTGACCTGCAAACAGGATGAGGAACACTTCCATATCTTTTGGACACTACAGTTATAACTAAAAAAAACCCATATAAGAGTGTTAGAAATAGAAAGATCTATAGGCCCTATATACAAATTTGGTATATGTGCTGTCGTGATACAATTAATGTAGATCGATACTCATCGAATCCCAAATTACACTGCATGATCAAGATTCACGTAAAGAAGAAATTAACATTAGAGTGAATGAGCAAAATTATGATTAACTAAACAGCTAAAAAACTTCAAATTTTAATAATTCCACATATTCTATATATATATACATAGGATATGGAATTCGAAGTCACAGCAAGGTGCACGTGCAGTCCTTAAAAAAAAGGAATACTTTTTCTGTGATTTTAACGTAAATTTGTCAAGATTTGTTTACTGATTGGGGTGATGCGATTTATACTTACATGTGTCCTACTCCGCCAAACCACTGATTGTAGTTAGCTCTGTGTATTGATCCAGCATGAAAAACCGGTTTTGCGGGTTTAAAAATAGCCCCGTTGTTGTTGTTATTTTCATTCATATTAGCAATGCAACCAGCCATGAAACTAATTCACGCTCTTATAAAAAATACTTTACCAAAACGAATTTAAATCAATTAAAATTAATACATTTAATACGCGATAAACGTGTAAACTAAAATAATCTGTTACCAATGACATCAGAATGAAATACCAAACTCATACTATAATCGTGAATATCGAAAAGAAATATAGATGTGGTTATTTTACAAAACAAAATTTCGTTTTGGTAAAAATAAAGTCGGTGAAGCACATGGTCAATGCATATTCATGAGAACAGGTAGCTACACCTTTGTAAACCAGTCTTTGGATAAAAATAGAATTTTTTTTCATAGCATGTCTTCAGGGCGGTGAGCTTACAAACTGGGGGTAAGTATGAAGGGGCACGTCGTTATTATATATATCAATTTACGGCAACACTAAAATTAATTCTATTAGCTTCTGATCAGATTCCGAATTTTTTATCTTTTTGATTTTTTGAATGATATGTTGATATCGCATGAGAACAAATCTGCATGCTTATATTCGACATCAATTTATTACCAAATTATTATTGATCAACCATCCCAATTTTACAGTAAAATGGTATTCTAAAGTTAAACTTGTATTTATTGTGATTTGTGTATAATATTATATAAAAACTTACATGAATTACACTCTGTCAAACGAGTCATTGCAATATGAGGAAAAGTGTACCTTAGATTTTGTATGTTTTTATGTCCAGTGCAATCGCGTCAATTTTAATATTATAAAGTTTTAATTTATTGTCACTTAATTTGGTTGTTATCTTCTTGATTAATTGGTAGATCGATCAATTCATTACTTGCTATTTAATTAATTATCAACTGTCATATCTAGGTTACAGAAACGTGAAAATGATGAAGATGCTGCCTTGGGTGAAGACCCTGTGTGGGATTAGTATCCTAATTGTTTTAGGTACATGCATGTACAAGTAATTCTATTACGTACTTACAAACTCACATGTACCTTTATACTTAATTACTGACCTACCTATCCAGTACTTACTTATATGTAAGATGAGAACCATAAAAATTGTCATTATATATTTAGACTGCATTTGCATTTCAGATTAATTAATTGATATGATAACTATAAAATCAGTAGACTTTTAATGGGAAATTTATAATTAGTAATTAACATACTTGTATTGGAGAATAATTGGAAAATCATTTTTTATATTAGAACTCATTGGGTTTGGGAATTTGAATTATTTATATTTTCAAAATACAGGATATTTTAACCATATGAATAGGTAGTTAGTACTTACTCAAATTAATACATTCTTCTATTTTGTGAGATAATGACATAAGTAACATTTGAAATATTTTAACACTTTTGATGTTTTCGAATTGGAAATGAGACTGCCTTCAGTTCCATTGTTAACAAATGAGAGCTGTGGAATTTAGTAAATGTGTTTTTTATCATTTTATGTAATATATTGTATTTGCAGTTTGTGGGCAGGAGCCTCCCAGATTTATAAAAGATATGTCTAACTTCAGGGTACGTGAGGACACCACAGTAGGTGAGTGGACCAATTCATTCTACAAATTCATTACTGGTAATGTTTATCAAACATTTAATTAGGAAACGAAGTTCACAACATAGGCATCGGAACGGGGAGGGGGACTTAGTCTCCCCCCTTTTTTTTTTGCAAAGATACGGTAGACGTAATTATAAAGAATCAATCATTTAAATTTTTAAATTTCATCATGAAGTGTTTTAATCTGGAAAAAATCAACCTGAGCAGTAGCATTCTAAAACTACTTTTAAATGTTAATTTACAATGCACCGCGGTTACAATAAGTTTGAATCAAAGTTCTATGCCAAGTGGAAAATTTCTGAGTCAATGATTAGGTCAAAGCAAAATACTCTGATATACATTTCATCCTTATATCCGTTATTTAAGTGGAGCCTTTGAGATGGTCACCATCTCAGTGATGTCTAGTATCATATAGGCATTAAACCTAGAAACAGAATTATGTATCATACTAATTTTTTATCAAAATTCATAAAATGTTAAAGTTATTACAGTAAATTAATTCAATTGTTCATAGCTGCAATGAATTTGATCTATATTTCAAATGCAATGTTTTATATCGCATCCCATATTAGCCCTCAAGTCACTGTTTATCCATCTTTGCTCGCCAAGGGATTCTGATCAGCGCTGCTCCTTACAAACTTTGAGGAGCGGCACGAATCAGAAACTCTTCAATTGTGAAGATGCTTTATATCAGCCTGAGAGTCATTATGCCTGAGGACTGATACAGCTGAGGGCTAATATGGGATGCGATATAAAAAATGCAGTGTCATTATTTTTATATCATATACTTAAAGAAAATATCAAAGGAACAATAAAAAACATCTAGAGATTAATAATTAATATTGTCAATCGATCGGTGTCATGTCTCTTATATTTATAAACATTCCTATTAATTTTCGTGAGCTGTTTGTATACTAAGTTGACATAATCATTTAACATCATACTGGGACATTTGAATGATGCATACTGAATTCTACGTTATAATAGCCAATGATTAACAGTTAGGGTTGTGTCATAACAACCAAACAATGCCAGGAAGGGGTATGTAATAAATTTTATTACACACCTCTAGAGTTTATTATGCATGGGTATGGGCAGATTTTTGGTTTATACTGCACAGGGTGGAAAAGAATATATTTTCTATAAGTATACAATATATCTTTTTAGCTCACCGAGATGAAGTCAGGGGGGGCTTATGCTATACCCCCGGTGTCATCGTCAATGTCGGCGTCCTGACCTGGTTAAAGTTTTTGGTGCACATCCTGTATCTAAGTTATTACTTGTCCTATTTCCACCAAACTTGCATGGATGATGCATCTGGACCTACTTATGAACCTGAAAAATTTGGATGCTGAATATGGGTCATTAATTTCAGATGCTGGAGGAGGTTAAGGTGTTTGGAGCATGTTAAAGTTTTTAGGGCAGGTGCCCTTTGATGGCCATATCTAAGTTTCTACTGGTCCTATCTTCACCAAACTTGCATGGATGGTGCATCTTAATACTAATGCACTCCACAGCCTTGGATACTGAATCTGAACCATAGGTTTCAATTTTTAGATGAGGTTAAGGTTTTTGGAGCTGGTTAAGGTTTTAAGAGCAGGTGCCCTTTGATGACCATACATGTACATGAGAATCATGAAAACACTTTTTTAAATGACGCTGCATAAAGAACGTACAAGAAAAAAATTCAATGAGATTTGGTCTGCTACACAACTCGAGTTTTCTCGGTAAGGTCAATCTTGTCTAATTTCTAAGAAATAACAAACATTTGGTTTTTTTGTGATTGTACAGCAACTTGTTGATAAAATAATCAATTAAATGAATTAATTAATTTGAAAGAGCAAACGTTTGATTTTCCGATGATTATTTTTAGGGACTACACAACATTCAAATGTCACATCTACTTATAGCGAAGCCTCTGGCTCGTGCACTATGTATCAAACCCTGACTACTATTTAGGCATAGTACATGCAAAACACAACACTATTATATAAATATGATTTTGTATTATATAATATATTTTTGTATCACATGATATTGTATCAAATGATATAATATCATATGATATGATATATAACAATGTTGTAGCAAATTTATATTGTATCATATGATACAGTGTCATATTATATATCATATTTGATACAATATCATAAAATACAATATCATATGATACAATATCATAATTTATAATATGATATCATACAATATAATATCATATGTTACAATATTGTAATATTATATGTGATATGATACTGTATCATATGATACTATATTGTATCATATAATATGCTATGATATTGTATTATGGGATATAATACAGTAATGTATAACATGATATAACATCATATCATAATGATACAATAGCAGATCTTGATACAATGTCCTATCATATACCATATCATATTGTATCATGATATATTACAGTATAATATTGTATCATATGATATATTATATGACACAATGTTGTATAGTATCATAGGATGCAATATCATATTCTATTGTAGTGTATTGATAAACATTGTATCAAACAATACTGTATGAAATTTACATATAATATGATTATTGTACAATTTTGTATAATATGATATACAATATTTTGTCAAACCACACTACAGTATACAATATCCAAGATCATTAACTACGATTTTCATGTAATATGATAAAGGTGGTCTCATAAAGGTGATGCCTCATTAAGATGATGCTTCGTCTTGGTGAGCTTTGTAATCTGATTACCTATGCTTTTTCCAGGTAGTGTGGTGTACACCCTATCGGCAGAGGGGGGAGGATCAGGACCTATCACATATGGAATGGTAGAGACTGACAAATTCTTTGTGGACAGAGCAACAGGTGAAGTCAAACTGAGGAGATTACTAGATTATGAGGTAAATTTAATTGACTCAGTGAGGAGCAAGTTTTAAGCCTTCAGTTATATGATTAACAATGCATATGTATTAGATTAATTTTCTTTAATGCAATAACATTCATAACAACTGTGGTGTAGCATCCTTGAAGCAGCCATTTTGAAGCATCTGAATATGCTCATTTTGTGAGCCAAATTTCACTGTTTTCATGTATATTATTGATGTGGAGAAAATACAGCAAGACAAAGGGAAAATAAATCTGTACATGTTTCAAACCTTTGATTTTACCTATATTTCTTTTTTAGACAAATCCTCAGTTATTTGTTACAGTAACAGCACTGGGAAGCAATGGATTAATGGTAAGAAAAAAAATAGAAATAAAAAAAATAGCAACCACTATGAAAGTTATGAAAAATATTATATGCATGTACACTGTTTAAAATAATTTGCATATTCATCAAGATCCATGCCACTTTCAATATTATGGTTTGATGGTCACCCTTATTTATGATTATATTATTATTATTATTTTTAAGTGAATTATCATATGTTCTTAAGATTTACATGCTAATGATCAGTGTTATAAAATATATAGAACTTTTATGGTACTAATTACAGGCACAAAGGACTTCGAGAGTCATTATTGTTGATGCCAATGATAATGCTCCTGAATTTTCATCCGATACTTTGTCTTTCCAAGTGTCTGAGGTAAGAGAGACCATCCCCTAAGGTAGAATAAAGTTATTATGCAAATAGCCATATGATTATTTAAGTCTTTGCAATTAACTTTTGAATTTGCTCATTTAGGTATTCTTTTAAAAACTTAAAAATTTAATTTCGTCATGTCGTAATCTCTAAAATATATCACGTATCAACTCTGTATTTATGAATACTTGGGTTAAAAATTCATCGTGGATTTAATATCATTGATTTAATTATTCTGCGATCGAAAATATTGAAATTAAACCCTCAGCAAATATTTCTGCTTCTACAGTAATCAGATATGATTATATGACTTTTAAAAAGTCTACCCTGATGCAAATTTTAAAAATGCCTGAATCAACAGGCTGATCCAGAGAAGCTAATTCTGAACTTTTTCCTTTAAATTAATGTACAGGATGCAGCTATCGGCACAATAGCATATGATGGTTTGGTAATCACTGACTTGGATGTATCTAATAGTGGACTTATTACACTGGTATGCAATACCACCAAAGCTGCAGCAAGTCCTGTGAGTATTTCAATCATATAAGTATTAAATACAAGGGCCAAGCAAAAATAATGTACTATATAATGTTGTACCGGTACTCTGTCATAGTATTTTCAATAAAGTCAAGACCAAAATATTATATTATGCACAAACATCTATGTAAATAATGTGTAAAATTGCCTTTTATCCAAATGTCCTGAATTAAAGAGAGGCCCTTGAGATGGTTATACCATCTTGGTGATATCTAGTTTGGTTTTGGGTCCATTTCATAAAAATATGACTTTCCACACTACCGGTATATTGTATATTGTTTGTATTGCACAAAATTTTGACATGCATTGTGACCCCCAGAATTCTGCTTTTATTTATGGCATTGCATTTTTCGTCTTCAAAATTAAATGAATTTCTTGTAAAATGACTATCAAATTTTATAATAGCCTGTAATATGATGATTGCAAATTTCATGCTTGATAGATTTTGTTCAATTTTTGTTGATAACTTGGTTTGATTTCAGTATCCTGATGTTTGTGATAAATTCAAACTTAGAATGCAGTCTGTATCTAACAAGGACTGGAATGGGTTAATTTACTTAGATGGCACCCTGGATTATGAATCTAAACCATTTTATCAGATGCCCCTAACAGCATTTGTAAGTACAAATTTAATCTCAGAGGAAATACATGTAGGTACAGTGATAAAAAATTGAATATATGTACATTTAATCAACTTACAAAAAATATTGTACTATTGTACATGTAACGAGACTTCACATGTTTTTTTTCATTGGACCACTTTGTATTTAGAAGAGAATGGAAGCCAAACATTAGAAAAATAGTTGCAAACTGCATACTTGTACCTAGCTAGATGTCTGTAAATCCCGGTCTGAAAAAAAATTTGGATGGACGACATGGGAGCTACAGTTCCATGTGTTAAAATGTTGCAATTTACGGCGCATGAAAAATTGCACTAGTTTTGGACTGATTAACCCTATTTCCACACAAATTCTGTGGAAAGAATTATTACATTGTACCATCAAATTCTTCAGACAATTTACTACTGATATTGTCACTTTACTTGCATCAGACTTTCTCTTTAACATGCTAATCAACCTCAAACTGCACTTCTTCACTTTATGGGGCTGGTGATGGTGTTTAAAAGAATATCAGAGACAAGTAAAGCAACAATATCTGTAATAAAATGTCAGAGGAATTTTTTGGGATCAAATATTTGTACAGAATGTGTTCGGAAATAAGATTAATCAGTCCAAAACTAGCGCAATTTTTTGTGCGCCATAAATTGTAACTTTTTAACACCTATGCGGGACTGTAGCTCCCAAGTAGTCCATCCAAATTTTTTCAGATTGGGATCTACAGACCTGCAGCTAACTTGTACCAGCAGATTTTAAAAATCATTTTTTTGAAACCCTTAGCCATATTGATATTTTATTGTACCTGGATAAGGTATTTTTGTATCCTTTTCAATTACATCTAAAGCATCAACTATTACTTTTGCAGGATGGTAGGTTTTATACAGACAGAAGTTTAGAGATCAGTGTTGTGAACGTGCAGGATGCTCCGCCCAGATTTATTAAAGCCAATGACATCAACAAACCAGAAGGATTACCAGCGGTATGAGATGAATGATAAGACCATTTTAATTTTATAATGAAAGACAAAGTGATATGTATTAGCATAATTTTAGAGAATTTCTTACGGTTCTTGCTGCTAAAGAACAAATTAAAGTATATATGATTTCATTATGAAAAATGAATTGAAATATTGTTTAGTCTCACACTCCCCATACTCTCATGCATGACTCAAGTGTCGAGAGCGAGAGTCATGGGGAAAAAGAGATTAGAATGTTGTTCTGCAAAACACTGTTCTGACAAAACAGGTGACCATTTGAAATGCATTTTTATCAGTCTCTATGCAACTAGGTGTGTTGTGTCTTGATCAAAAACTTAATGAACATTTTGTATATTGGAGAAAACTTCAGGATCTTAGCCATAGATAATATATGTTTCCTTAATTGTTTGATACAGAACACAATTCTGGACTATGTTCAAGCAGTGGATGGGGATTCAGACAACCCAAGACAGATCATCTATGAGTTCACAAGCAGTAAGTGTTATTTATTCACCAAAAGAGTCTTTGTTCATGACAGCCAAAAATTTCAGATTCTACTTTTCTATTTTTTATGTTTACAATGCTTTATCTGTCTATGAGGTATCTCATAATATGTTCCAGAACCAAAGCAGACTAATGCTTGACCAAATGCTTTGCTATAATATGTATGCAAGGTTTTTGTTTTCATATTTTAGATACATTAATATATTCATTGAATTTACATTTCCTCTATTTCTACATACCAACAAATAATAATTTATTGCATGTATAGAAGTCAGGAAATTTTTATACCCTCAGTGTTGGCATCAGTGTCTGTGTCTGAACCTAATTAAAGTTTTTGAGCATGTCCTGTATCTAAAATATTACTTGTCCTGTCTTCACCAAACTTGCATGGATGGTGCACCTGGTGCATACTTATGGATTAACAGACTTGATGCTGAATCTGAGCCATAAATTTCAGATGCTAAAGAAAGTTAATGTTTGGGGGGGCAGGTTAAAGTTTTGGAGCAGGTGCACTTTGATGAAAATATATAAATTATTACTGATCCTATCATCACCAAACATTTATGGATGGTGAATGAGACTTGATACATATTCACCTAACAGGTTTAGATGCTGAATCTGAGCCATAGGTTTACTTGGATGCTGGAGGAGGTTAAAGTTTTTGGAGCAGGTTAAAGTTTTGGTTTGGAGCAGGTTCCCTGTGATGGCCATATTTGCATGGTTGATTTAACAATGTAAATGAATCATACAGCTAGCTTTAGATACAGAGAGTAATCTTATTTATCCAGATGTTTAGGCAGGTTTAAGATTTTAGAACAGCTCAAATTGTGTGAAAGTCTAAATTACAGCTGGTTACTTTATGAAGTAAATCCTGTTCATACCCAATCAGACTTGCACAGTTAATTGATGTGTAATATAGAGGTAGCTTCAGATACAGAACTTGATCTTGATTATCTGGATGCTGGGGCAGGTGTAAGTTTTTTGATTAGTTCAAAGAAGGTTTGGATGTTGGAAGAAAATGTCCTGACCATGTTTTACAGTTCATGTAACTTTGGATTTGAAACATAAGGCTAGCTTCGGATACATTGCTTGGTCTCCATTATCAAGGATGCTTAGAAAACCTTGTTCTACCTCACTCAAACTTGCTAAATGGAGGTGATTGTTCATATATGATATATCATATGATTCTATTCCTATGATATTGCATCATTTGTAAAGTATCATTGTATCATATGATGATACAATATCATATGATTCAATTTGATATTGTATCATGTTATAATATTGTATTGTATCATATGATTCAATATCATATTATAAAGTATGATAAAATATTGTATGATAGGATAAATTCAATATTGTACAAACAATTTTGAATCATATGATATAATAGAATGATATTGTATCATATTATACAATATTGTAATTCAGACCATTAACAATGATTTTTTAGCTCACCTGAGGGAAGGCTCAAGTGAGCTTTTCTAATCAAAATTTGTCCGTTGTCTGTCATTGTTGTCATTGTCGTAAACTTTTCACATTTTAATCTTCTTCTCCAGAACCACTGTACCAATTTCAATCAAACTTGGCACAAAGCATCATTGGGTGAAGGGGGTTTAAGTTTGTTCAAATGAATGGCCACACCTTCTTTAAAGGGAAGATAATTTAGAATGATTAAAAATTTGTTGGTATTTTTCAAAATTCTTCTCAAAAAACCATTTGATCAGAATAGCTCAAACTTGTGTGGAAGCATTTGCAGGTAGTTTAGATACAAGTTTGTTTAAATCATGGTCCCCAGGGATAGGGTGGGGCCACAATGAGAGGATGAATTTTTATAGGAATATATAGAGAAAAATCTTTAAAGTTCTCAAAAACCATTCAGCCGGGGGGGGGGGGGGGGGGGGGGGCGTTGGACTATTCAGCCATTAAAGTTATAACTTGCGTGAAAGCTTCTTCAGGTTGTGTAGATTCAAGTTTGTTCAAATCATGATCCCCGGGGTAGGTTTGGCCCACAATGTTGGGGGGGAGGGGGGGTTTAATATTTTTAGATAGGATGGTAAAGAGAATTTCTCAAAAACTATTTAGCCAGAAAAGCTGAAACACGTGTGAGGGCATCCTCAGGTAGTGTAGATTCAAGTTTGTTCAAATCATGATTGCTGGCGGTAGGGTAGGGCCACAATGGGGGTCGAATTTTTACAAAGGAATATTTAAAAATCTGCTGCTCTAAAACCAATTGGCCAGAAAAACTGTGACTTGTTTGAAGCATCCTCGGGTTGTGTAGATTCAAGTTCAAATTATGATCCCAAGGGGTAGGGTTAAGCCACAATGGAGGGGGTGGGGGGGGGGGGGGGGTCAAATTTTTACATGGGAACATATAGAGAAAAATCTTGAGAAATCTACTGGAAAAAAGATTCAGTCAAAAAAGCTGAAACTTGTGTGAAAGCACAGGTTGTGCAGATTAAAGTTTGATCATATCATGATTCCCTGGAGAAGGGAGGGGGGATTTTAAACAGAAATGGAGAAAAATCTTCTCACAAATACTGAACCAACAAAAGGGGCTTGATATTTAACATAAAATTATGTGGATAAAAATCGAAAGATTTTTTTGCTTTTTGTGCAAGATCTACTGTACTAAATTGTCATGATATTTTGAATTTGATTCTGTAATGCTGATTTAATCAGAGTTGTGGCTATTGTTGCTCAGGTGAGCAATGTGGCCCCTGGGCCTCTTGTTATAAATGTTGGTATCGTAAAGGTGATGCCTCATCTCGGTGAGCTCTGTAATCTTTGATTACCTTTGTTTCTTCTATAAATGCATGATGTAAAGCCTTAAAAAATTAATTACTCGGTTCTCAGGCCAATATCATCAAAAACAGATGCAGCAGGGCGGTGTTTTATTTTTCTTTTTATTTCGTGAAAAAAAGGATGCAGATTCTTTCTTTTTTTAAACAAGATGCAATTCTTATCATAATACAAAAGAGCAATATTTAAAAAAAAAAAACATTGATAGTTACCTTACATTGAATGTGTCGGCCTTATATTTATGAGCTCAAACTAATGAAGTTAACCATTCATCAAAGCTATGAGGTTTGACAAAACCCCATGGGAAAGCATTATTAGATATTAAGTCAGGGGTCTGGACCCCCCCCCCCCCCCCCCCCCCCCCCCCCCCCCCCTTGAAAACTAAATATCCCTCAGATGTGCAATGCGCAATGTTAAATCATATGCGGGCAGGCCTGAGAACCAAGAAATTAATTTTTTTTGGCCTAAATAGAATAGAAATCCTTGTTGTTCATATGGGTTTAACTGCTGCAATCATAATATCATTAAAATAAAGTATGTTATCTACATAAAACTATTAAAAACAACTTCTTTAGTACTGTTAGTACTACATGTATCATTTTTATTGCATGCATGTTTCAATATGACATCTTGATTTATTATTTAGTAAGTAAAAAGGTACATTGATATTTTTATTCATGATTTATCTATTGAATGGTGAAGATTTTTTATTTCATCTTTGATTTATTTTCACTTTATTTCGCAGATGGTAAGTTCAGCACATGACATATTAGTAGTTTATCTTACAAAACATCCCTCACACAGCGGCTTTAAAGAAGGTCTTTGAAAAGCAACCTTTGATATATTCTTGATTCTTTTCATTTGAAAGTTTTGCTTTGTATAATTAAGTAAAATAGCTATTCTTTGCTTTATTCTGGGGCCAAAATAAAATTATTGTTTATTTGGATTTGCCTCACGCCTCATTGAAATACTAGTACCCCCAGCTGATAAAATTTTATTAGCAAAAAATAACTTTTTTAATATGGAGATTTTTATTTTTTTACCAATTTTTAATTAGTTAAACTTAGTTTATTTGAAAATAAAAAAAAAATTCTCTCCCTCCCTCCTGAGTCTAGAGACCTCCAGGCGGCAATTCCAAACAAACATTTTTTTAAGGATGGCCTGCAGGTTTATAAATGTTTGGGATTTGGTCAGTGTTTTATCAAATGATTTGAAAAAAATAATATTTACATTTTCAAGTGTCTTTGTCTGTGATAACACTACAAATCGATTTTGTAATATACAGTTCAATAAATTCTAATGATGAATTGTTGGGGCGCCAGCAGGTTTCGCATACTTAATATTTTAATTTTTCATCGTTCAATTTCTGAAAATTATATAAATATAAGTCATAAGGAATCACCCTTCGAGCTTTATTGGATTTGATCATGCCCCGACCAAAATTATTACGTCATAATACTCAAAGAATGATTCCTTATTCCTTAATTAAATCATTAATATTATACCTGTAATCAACTTGAATAACAACATGCACACCTCATACATGATACATGTATATATAGTAATTTTGTATTATATTAATGAAATAAATAAACTGGTTTACATAATATATTTTACAATTAAAGGTGTCACATAAAATCACTCATTATCAATACATGATATATATAAACTGATAGTGTTATTATATTAAAAAATATATATTTGTTCTTTCATTTTTTTTAAATACATTGCATTGCACAATTTCTATGGCTTGAAGCCAAAAGGAGATCTGTAGAAGCTAGAATTTATGTAGAGATTTGTTGCTTTTCACAAAACAGATTTTGTTTCTCCAAGCTTTGTGGAGTAAGAACAGAAAGCAATATATTAATTTTAAAATTCCAAAACTGCACAAAATATAATACATGTAACAATGGTAGAAGTTTCCTGAAACAGTTTATGTAAATGATAGTCTAATCTAGACTTTTGATGTTTTTCTTTTTCATAGAAAAGTTACATTATTTTGCAAATGTTGGTAGGTCAGTTGGAAGACCATATGTTGTCTGCTGTCTTTAGATTCAAGCCATTCCTGAATAGCTTTTTAATCTTCAAGCTTGGTGCCAAGGTATATTGGCCATGGCTAGGACAAGTAAATGACCCATATTGATTTTCAACTCAAAAAACCAAAGATAAAATGATTTTCTCATTTACCCATGTCAAATATTGTTGCAGGATACAACACATGAAAAACCAAAGACTACCACATTCCAAGATGTAGATTTCAAGATTTTAAATACATTGTATACAATTTATATTTTACAATATACATGTAGTTATATTGTAAATATCATATAGCCAGGTACCGATAGCCATGCAAGAACTGTACAAATTGAATAAATCCACAATATAGATACTGTATATTATTGGTGGAACAATGCACTAACTATCAGATGATTTGAATAAAAACATTTTTCTCTGTACAAAAGTACATGTAAGTATTATGGAGAGGATCACTGATATTAAACTAAATTGTAACCAATCCATTTGTATTTATTATACAATAATTAAAATATGTTTAAAAAATATTATATTGCATAAATATCTGGGCATAGAAGGCATATATATGTTTTACAAGCACTCCAGTATAAACATTTATTGCTTAAAGATGCTTTTATACAGTATTGGATGTAATTATCCTAAGATTACCATTATAAGAGGTATAGCTTTCATTGATAGTGCAACATTTAATTTTTGACAGGCACTAGAAATAAGTTCTCCATTAACATGACTACTGGAAATATCAGCAACAATATTCCATTGGACCGAGAATCTCCAGATTTCGCTTTAGGCTATGAAGATTTAGGAATCATTGTAAGTAACTTTATTTGCTAATACTGTTTCAAACAGTAATTAAAAACATCAATGATAAGTACATGTATAATATAGACTGTAGGCAATTGAAAAATATACTAACTGTACATCGATCTCTCATGCAATTAATAATTTAGTTTTTCAAGTACTTTTGGGGTATTATAAAATGGATTATATGACCAACTGAATCTTGACCTGAAGAATATGGATAATGTGTGTTACTATGTACAAGTCTCAATGAATGATTTGCTTATAATTGCAGGCCCGTGAGGTGATCAGTAATAACCCTCAAGTATATGGGGATGACCCCCAGACAACAGCAAGAATTTCAATCCGGGTCAACATTTATGATGTTAATGACCAGGCTCCAACCTTTAACCCTGTCAACTATGAGGTCACCATCCCTGAGGATATTCCAAACAAAACACCCCTCCCTAATCTCAGTCTGAGAGTCACTGATCTAGATGTTGTAAGTCTCAAATTAGTTTTTCTGTAAACTTTGATTAGATAATTGACATTCATTTAAATTTCAGTATGCCAGTTTACATTCTGTGACACAAGTACTCAAACAATTGGTGTTCATACTTTCTTCATTAAATATCTACATTGTACAGTAATCTTTATTTTATTGATGTGAGGTAGTTAAGGTTATACTGTGTTTGACAGGGACCCAATGGTGTATACACTTTGACCTTGGACCAATACACCAATGAGTTTGAGGTTTCTCCGAGGACAGGACAAGGGTCCACTCCAGCCATCATTCTGATCCGAAACACCTCCCTCATAGACTATGAGAGGGGTCCTAAACAATACATCATGACGGTAATTGGATTTTGCTTGTGTCCTGAGAGGAAAAAGTGTAAAAGTTAAAATGAGAAAGGAACAGAATTTAATGAATATGAATCATTTATCCAAAACTAAATGTTAAAAGTTTAATATAGCAAAACTCGTTTATAGTGAATTTCAAGGGACCATAGAAAAAACTTTGTTATACATTTATTGTGAATTCGTAAGAAATTTTATGGCGAAATCATTATGAAATAATCAGCTGGCAATATTTCAAACTATCATAGGTTATGAAAACAGTATTACAATGTACTGTCATTTACTGTCAAATGTACTGTCATTTACAAAAAATGTCAGTGTTACCTTTTCTCTTCAATTAAAAAAAATCTGTAAAATATATGAATTTGAGTATTTTATACATCATGATGTATATGCATCTTGAAATTTCATCCACTTCAATGCAATTGTTTTGAAAAATATTCCTTACATAAATGATAAAATACGTTAAAATTTTGACAGCGGGGTTTGAAAATTACTTCGTTAAAGCCGTAAATTCACTATAACCGTTTTCGTTACATGTATCTTCAATGAAATTTGTTTTGAAAATTATTTATTATATTAATGATAAAATACGTTAAAAATTTGACAGCGGGGGTATGAAAATTACTTTGTTAAAGCTGTAAACTTGTTATATCCATGTTTGTTATTTACTGCATTTTTCTATAGGTTTATATAAGAACTTTGTGGGGACATGAATAATTATTCGTTATAGCCGTAAATTCATTGTTATCCGTGGTCGTTATATTTGTGTTTTGCTGTATTGTCATTCTATCATTCAAATATGGTTAATAAAAATCTGAATCAAATTTGTATAAAATTTGTATTTAATTTTTGGTTAATAAAAATCTGAATCAAATTTGTATAAAATTTGTATGCTGACCTACTTTGTGATGAGTAATGCTAGATCCATGAAGTGTATTCATTCTGACTAGTCTATTTAGGTCGTTGCTCGGGAGACCCAGACAGAGACTCCCCAGCAGTCTGGCACTGCTACAGTGACAGTCAACATCCTGGATGTCAATGACAACCTGCCTCAGTTCACACAGCCAAACTTTGAAGAGAGTATACTGGAAACTGCTCCAGGGGGCACCAGTGTCACCAAAATACAGGTATCTTCTACTGATGTTATTCATTCTTTGTCAAACAGCTTTACTTTAAAACATAGTATTTTTCTTTGATTTTGTCAGAAAATTCCAGTGATTTGCTAAACTGAACTGGGTTTTCATTTCATTTCATTACTTGTTTATTAGATATATTAATATGTGATAATGAAATAATTTGTTGCTTTTGTGTTTTCAAGGCTAGAGACCCAGACTCTGGCATTCTTGGTACTGCTGGTATTCGTTACGGCCTGATCGGTGACGGTGTTAACCTGTAAGAACCTTCATGATTATCAATGACAAATAAATCTTCAATTAACAAGAATTTTCAGTATTCAATCCATGATCTAAAGTTAATATTTACACAAATCAACATTTGTGTTTCAGGTTTCGTATTGACCCAACTTCTGGGGTTGTTTTTGTGGAAAATTGCCCCACTCCTGGGACTGGAAGTTGCATCGACTATGAGAAAAAGCACCGCTATGACATGACGGTGACAGCGCGTGACAACAACGGGCAGGGACAGGCTGTCACTATCAACCTCATCATCAACATCCTGGATGTCAATGACAACCCCCCAGCATTCACTACCTCAGGTTTTTTTTCAACTTTCTCATATCTGGTATTCATGTTTTGATTTTGATATGATTACTTCTATTTTTTGCACACATGGAAGAACAAGTATATATGCCAGGTGTATAGTCCAAACTTCCAGTTTTTAATTAGGTTCTTGAAGAACAATAACAAAGCATATATTACCAAAATTCATTATCATGTCATCCCATTACCTAAGTTCCACACTACTCTTGAAAGACTTGTAAAATTGCTTCAACAGACTATACAAGTTACATTGAGGAAAACAAGACGGAACCAATTCCAGTTGTCATAGTAACAGCTAATGACCCTGACTCCAACAGCAATATCAGATATTCAGTAATTGCTGACCCAACAAACTTGTGGCAGGTAGATCAATTTACCGGGAAGGTCAACGCCAAACAACGCATATTCTACAGAGACACTCCTGCCAACCAGGGATTGTAAGTTACTAGTGGGACTTTAGCAGTCTCTTACAGCTGTTGTAACTACTGTATATAGGGTTATTTTCGCCCCATGTAATTTTTGCCCTTCTACACTTGCAAACAGTTTCGCCCCACCTTGTATTCACACAGTTGTGTCTAAAGGGAGATAATATGAGACATTGGAATTCGCCCAGTCTTAAAATCACCCGCTGGCAAGGATGGCAAAAGGGGCGAAAATAATACGGGGGTGAATATTTCCCTGTATACAGTATATCAGTATCACTTCTATTGAAAAGTGTTCATACATTGTACATTAATTGAATTATGGATAAAGTGAGCTTGTAAATGACTGTCAATGTTGTTTACTTTAGCTTTATAATCACGGTGCAAGCTACAGATGGCACATTCAACCCTACAGCAAACGTCAAGATATTTGTCATTGTAAGTATGTCTAATGGATGAATAGTGGAATGCAGTCTTGGTCTCAGTTACGTTATACTCAACTGTAATGATTTGATGATACTTTCTTTACAGGATATAAATGACAACGTTCCAGTGTTTGAAAGTACCAATTACCGTGAAGTTATAAGTGAAACAACTAGAGGAAATGTATATGTTTTAACAGTCAAAGCCAATGATAAGGACTCCCCCACCACCGGAGCTGGAATCATTGATTACAGCATTGAGATTGGAGCCAGTGGCAAGTTTGTTATCAACGGAACCACCGGTGTCATTTCCACCTCCTTGGATGCCACATTTGATTATGATTTGACACGCATGTATAATATGACTGTAAGTGCATCACATTGTATATTGGAGAAAAATGACAATCATACATAACTTGATTTGTTGGTTTTCTTGTCTTTTTTAAAATACATTTTCAAAATGTATCACGGCTAAAAAATATATCCTTAGATTTCAATTTAATGATTGCAATCTTTGAATTTAGGTCAAGGCCAGAGACAGAGGTCGTCCCCAGCAGACAGGCACCTGTTATGTCACCATAGAGATCACTGACACCAATAACAAGGACCCTTACTTTACCCCATCCACACAGAGAGCAGATGTTTATGAAAGTAAATGATATTCATTATTACCTTAATTTTTAATAGATGTCACACTGCGGTAGTATAAATGACGTTAATAATTAAGCTGAAAGCAATTTTGATAGTAATAAAATTAATGTTATTGTAATTAGCTTTGATGTAAAAACCAATAGTTTGTTTGCATTGAGACAACATGAAAGGAGGCATGTGGCTCTGAAATATGACAAAAATATTTGCATTGAAGTATCCATGTACAGTAGTGTCAAAGTGATGCTTAGATTGACATAAACTTCAAATGTTTGGCTTTATATTTACAGAAAACATCATTTCTAGCTTACTTTTAAGGTTTATTAGGTTTTTGCACTTGAACTGATCGACAATTAAGCATTGAATCATTATTTTTTGGAAGATGTGGTCTCATAACTGCAATGGTGTGTGCATACAAATGCGCACTAGTACGTTATGAAAATTTGTTTGCACACACCGTTGCAGTTATGAGACCACATCTTTCAAAAAATAATGATTCAATGCTTATATTTACGTTTTTTAAAAATTTATTTCCTTTCCGCAAATATGATTTATTTTTAAAAATCTCTGCCTTATTCAACGAGTAATGCGCAATTAACGGAAGAGCCATTGGAACAGCCGAATTATGCTGACAAAAATAGTGCACAGAGTTTTAAATTCTAAAAACAATTTTATTTTTCATTTTATAATTTGATGAATTTACTTTTGGTTTACTAAGAAATTAATCAATTGAATTCATTTAACTGTAAAAAAAAATATTTACATCAATGAAATATTAATCAGCGTAAGTATAATATCAGGTCGTGATCCGGTTTAATGTCGCGAGGAGGGTCAGTCATGTTCTTCGAGAAATACTGAAGGAAGACTGAATGTATTCATACACACCAAATTTGGTGATTGCTTCTGTGTTATGCATAAATATCACTCAAATCAATCAATGCAATTTAATAGGGGGAAAGCAAGTGAATGTAAATATTGTGATTTATCAACAACCATTATGCTACTAATGGGGCTGACTTTTGTCTGTTACAGATGTTGCGGTCGGATTCAGTGTCCACAAGATGAGAGCTGCTGATCCGGATGCCAATTCTGTGCTCAACTTTTTCTTGGTGGAACCCATTTCTGCCATCACACCAGACGGTGTGCCAGTGGATAGAACCATCTATGACATCACTGTAAGTATGCTACTACATATATCCTCATTCTTGGAAACTCACAATAGTTCTCACATTGGGTTACTGAATACTTTTAATACTGGCTGTGGGATTTTGATGGTAGAATCATATATATCTGTCAAGGTATTTAAAAAATAACACACGCATTTTTATATGTGTGAAATTGTTGATCTCTGGCCCTCTTATTTGACAATGCTGTAAACAACCATCTGTAATTTCTATATCACAACTCAGCAATGATTTTTTCAGAATTATGTTTCTTAAGCAAGCAAATAAAGTAATAGAGAAGATGTACTACATCTACAGTGACTATCGTAGTTTATTGAGGCTTGCTTATTGCAATAATGATACCTGAATTGTTAATTTTAAATCTAATGAAATTTCAATAACATGTAAGTTGTTGAGTCAATTACAGGTACAATGCTGTACCTAAAGTATCTATGATAGTTATCTGAGGAAAAAAAAACAATTTATTATTGACAATACAATTCTGGACATGAATTTATGTTTCATCAAATTTCTGAAATTTACAACATTTAATAGAGAATATATGATGTATTAATAAAACTAATGCATGATAGTATAAGCAATCTTAATTAAATAAATGTTATTTTTTATTTACATGACAGTGACATTAATTAAATGTTACAATTCATATTTTGCAGCAACTGTTTACCATAAACCAACAGACAGGTGATGTACAGACAAAGATTAAACTGGATCGAGATCGGGCTTCGGTGGTAACTCTCACGGTCCACGTAGTTGACGTGACAGCGAATCCTCAGCAGACGGGGACAGGAAACCTTATCATCAACATCCTGGAATACAACGACCAACACCCCCAGTTCTTGCCTTACAACAATGTAACCATTGATGAGGAACAGCCAATTGGAACATTCGTTATGGCATTGCTGGCCACAGATCAAGATGATCCTATTGCAGAGTACCAGATTATTCAAAATCAAAATGACTTTTTCGCCATTGGATATCAGACAGGTAACAATATTATCATTTTAAGGCACATGTATTTACATATCTAGCATATTGTTGATGTAGGCCAAAGTCCTTTTTCTTATGAATTTAAAATTTAAAAAAAAAAAACCTCTCAAACAATATCTATGTAAGAATGCTAAAGCTGAGATATTTCACATATATCCAATAATGACATACTTTACATGTAAAGTGAAAGGGTTATTTAAAAGATTCATATTAATTTCATCTTTATATTTCTAAATCTATTTTGTTTCTCTTGAATGTGTTGGACACTGATCTACATATTTTGTTTTTCAGGTGTTGTGAGTATCAGTAGTCGCGTTGATTTTGAGGAAGTGGAATCTTCTCAGTTCACTGCTCAGGTGTGGGACAGTGGAACCCCTCGCCTTGGTAACACAACCACTGTTTATGTCACCATCAGGAACATCAATGACAACTCGCCCATATTTAATCAGGTATAAACCTCAACGACAATTCGCCTATAATTTACCCCAGGTAATCAGGTAATTAAGACATGAATGACAACTCGCCTATTTTAGGTCAGGTAACTAAGACATCAATAACAACTCGCCTATATTTAATCGGGTATAGTAAACACAGCCCAACTTAAGTGATTTTACATGAATCATAAGATAAAATCATCTTATATTTTATTGAGATTTTGCTCGATGGTGTTATGTATCTGTATAGCGGTATGAATACATGTGTTTGTGATATGTCTAGGAAAGTTGCTTCTTTATTTTGCAGGGTGCTTACACAGTTCGTATACCAGAAAATTCAAAGGGAGGAAAATTTGTGACCAATGTTTTTGCAGCTGATAAAGACAAAGGGGACTATGGGGTTGTACGATACACCTTGGATTCCCAGGAAACACGATTTACCATCAACAACGTCTCAGTGAGTTCTTTTGATAAAAGTCAACTATCTATACTAAATATCAAATCTGATTTGAAAAGATGTACTACTATCACTAAAACTGACATGTATATTGACTACGATATGAACATTTTGAAAAAAATCTTAATTCATTATTATTCATGTGATTTTTTTTTTTACTAAGGGTGAAATACATGTTGCATCGGGAGCAAAACTAGATCGAGAGGAGTTGAGTGAGCTTGACATACAGGTCACCGCCTACGACAGCCCTCTTGATGCAGTTGTTCGCAGATTCTCCACTGTCACAGTAAGTTTTAATGATATTTAGTGCTGTATGCTACTTAAACCATCTAACAGAATCATGTAGAAATACCTTATGTATGGAAACTCTGAACACTTTTTTCAGTGTTCAACATGTCAAAAACCACAAGTTTTAGTTTCACCCTAATGTTGGAATCCTTTATTCTCTCCAGGTGTACATCACTCTACAGGATGAGAATGACAACCCTCCAAAGTTCAACCAGCCTGAGTATCTCCAGCAGATCATTGAGACCATTCCTATCTACACCCATGTGCTGCAGGTGTTTGCCAGCGATGCTGATGATGGGAACAATGCCAGGTTACAGTTCTCCAAGGTGCCCGGCTCAGGAGACCCTGACAGTGAGTAAATCGAGAATGACAGTGACTAAACTCAGACTAACAGTGAGTAAACTCAGACTGACAGCAAGTAAACTCAGACTGACTAAACTGAGATTGATAGTGACTAAACTCTGACTAAACTGAGATTGACATTGACTAAACTCAGACTGACTAAACTGAGATTGACATTGACTAAACTCAGACTGACTAAACTGAGACTGACATTGACTAAACTCTGACTAACAGTGAGTAAACTCAGACTGACAGTGAGTAAACTCGGATGCTAGTCCTTCTGTCTTTGCTTGATTTTCACAGTACACAATTTATTGTGTTTATGCAGTTGCAGAATTTCTGTTTGATTTGATTAATTCAATGTACCATTGAACTTGCTTAATGATAAAGGTATGGGTTTTTTCCAATGCAGATTTCTTTGCAATTGAACCAACAAATGGTAGAATTCGTGTAGATAAAAGCTTGCTGAGGAATTCTGGGACTTACGTATTTCACATCATGGCACGAGATGAAGGTGGGAGTGGACCATTTAATAGCACAGCCAAAGTTACCATTATTGTCCTAGAGGCCACAAACTCTCCTCCAGAATGGACCATTCCACCCTTAGACAACATGACTATCAATGTATTAGAGGTATGTCATACTAGTAAATTTTAAGGTCATTAAAGGAAAGGTATATTGGTTTCCAACATTGGAAATCCATGGCCAGCCTCACATATACATGTACCGGTACTTACTGACTGTTGACAAACTCATTGAAAACTCTTTTGCTTCTTAAATGCATGCATTTATTTTTGTTAATCCATTAATGAGAAATTGAAACTTTTGGGTTTTTTTTAATAAATGAAAACAAGGATCAGGTTATGAAAACATGCTACTGTTTGTAAGCACCTGCTAGCATTTGATGAGATTCCATCACAAAAAATGTAGAGATATCCATTGGAATAGGGCATGAATTAATAAGGAAATGGCCCAATGAAGTTTATGCAAGACTGTCCATGGATTGTGGACAATGTTTGGTATCTAGACGTGGCCATGCTCAGTATTTTATCAAAGTCTTGTGTTGTTCAATGATTCATCTAATAGAATAGCATTATTCTCTTTTGAACCATTAATGATGTTACACTAAACCAAATTCATTATCTGTCATCATTCTTTGATCATTAAGTTTTTCTTAATTCAGCACTTGGCATACATTATAATTACAGGAGCAGTACCTCGGAATGTTGGTGTACGATGTGGATGCCAAGGACTCTGATCGCAATGATAATGGCATCATAGACTATGGATTCTACGTCAATGGTGTATACACCACCATCACCAATGAGTTCCGTATCAACCCAATCACAGGTGTCATCAGAGCTGAAAAGGTGTATGACAGGGAGACCCGAGATCGCTACCTGGTAATGAAAGGACTTCATTATATTATACTTTCACATCCTTTTGCACTATTTTACCACAAGGCAGATATTTTTCATTTGGTTGCTATTTACATGCATGTGATGTTATTTCCAGCTTCTGCTTGTTGCCCGTGATCGAGGAGACCCATTCCTGGAGACCACGCGGTATTTATCCATCAAAATCCTGGATGTCAATGATAATGATCCCAAATTTCCAACCAATTCTGTAAGTCTGATCTGCAATTATAGGTAAACCCAAAATGAGTTTCTTTGCAATTTATCAGAATGTACTGTGTATGTAGATGAAGTTTTCGATAGTGTACTTCTGTACTGTTGTAATGAAACTTTTGAATAAATTTAGAATGGTGAGACAAAAGAAATCCAGTTTGAGGACATTGATGAGAACAAACCAGTTAACTCTTCCCTGGGGAGACTGCTTGGGAGTAGTTTTGAGGCCAAGGACATAGATGATGCTCAGTATGCAAAGGTCTTCTACTACATCATCAGTAAGTAAAGCCATTTTGTTGTACTGTACAGCTTTAAAAGTCAAAAAAAAACCCAACTTACTACAACTATATTTGACCACCACAAGAAAATGATATATTTACATTACAGTTTCAAACATGCTTTGTTTACATGGATGTCCTTTGAATAGAATACAAGTCTTGCTTATATGAGAATTACGTTCATATTTAAAAAATAAGAATAGATGAAAAAAAGATAATATTGAATAGAAGTTATTTATATTATTATATTTACTTTACTAGGTGGAAATGAGAAGGGATATTTCCATTTGATTCCTGAGACCGGAGACCTAATTTTGACAAAGAGGCTGGATAGAGAAGAACAGAGTGTGTATCTGTTGGACATCCAGGCCACTAACAATGTGAGTGATTACACAGTCATCCGGAGTCGGCGTCGGAGGGCCATGGATCCAAGCATTGCCACCTGGAGGATCCAGATTAAGAATGCCAATGATGTTCGACCAGATTTTACCCAAAACCTCTACCATGGATGTAAGTGGGGGTATTTTCATCTATGAATAAAGGACCCTGTAAATCACTGTTTATTTATGATAATTATATAAACACGAAACTTGTTTTGCGGAAAAAAAATATTTCTGTCAAGGATAGTCATACAAGTCAATCTTCTGATTTTCAATTAGAGAAAATGGAAAATGGTATGTTGCAAAAATGATAAATTAACCGTATTTTGATAAAAATGAGAACCCAAAATGAAATTGATCTACAGTGCTATGAATTATTGAGCTGTATACATGTATTGTATCTGTATGTATATTGATTAAAATTCCACCTTTTCCTTCTCCTTTTTGCTTTAACACCATATATATTGTGTTGCTTAATGATATGTTTTCTATCATTTTCTAAAGGTATCTCTGTCCGTTCTTCCCTGGCTCAGAGCATTTTGAAGGTGGAGGCCGTGGATGCTGATTCTGTGGGATCTGTGACCTACTCCATTCAGCAGGGAAACAAGGATAACGCAATCGGAATTGACTCCCGCTCTGGCGTTCTGTATAATGCAGTCCTGATGAACAACTATGGAGGACAGACATTTGACCTGAATCTCCGGGCCACAGACCAGGGAACACTGTATCACAACACCACAGCCCTGGTAGGTTGATAACAAAAAAAAGCAACAGTAACTGGTACATTTTTCAAACGGTTTTTGTTCATTTTGAAATATAACAAGGATTTAATTTGGCATCCTTTTTTGTGTGCAGATATTTGTGACCGAGCCGAGTAGACAAGTCAAGTTGATTCTCAGACAACCGGCCACTGAAGTCAGGCAGTTCTTTGAACAAATCAAGAAGTAAGTTTTGGCCTTAATTTTTAAGTCTTTAAACACAAACTTGTACTGTGCAATTAAAAGAATCAAGGGTGATCAGAGTGTATGGACATTTGTGAGTACCCTAATACATATCAGAACAGTATGTATTTGAGGTTCTATGTCCCAATGGACAAACATCAATTTTTTACCATTTTCAGATTTTAATGATTCCAAAGTGTAATAATTTTAGTTCTGTTAGATTGATGTGACTGAACTCATTTTTCACTGAGAATTAATTTATTTAATATGTAGACTTTAGCTATCACTATATTGGCCAATTTTTCCTTACAGCTCCCTCCAGAAACTCACCCAACAGAATGGGGACAGGATTTTTGACTTTGTATGCGCCACCCAAATTGTTGACCATGTTTTAGATGATGGACAGACTACATCCTTATGGTATGTTAAAAATTTTAAAACATGTTGAGGTTACTTACAAACGTGTAAAGACATGCCTTAAATTAGTATCCAATTTGTGTTTTTTTATTTATAATTATGAAAATCCTCTTTGAAAAAAATTTACTGCTTTTGATAGAATTTATCTTTTATAGTTAAATGCTTGAGAATCAAAGATGTTTGAATATCTTATAAAAATGCAGTTTGAATATTGAAAAATATTTGAATCGAAATGGTTTGTTTTCAGGTCAACTGATGCAATATGGTGATGCTATAATCCATTCCCCAATCTAATATTATTTCACACTGCACTGTGATTGAAATGATTTTCTGTTTAAATTACCGGTCATCCACTGTTTGACTAAATCTATCAAAAGCTGAAGTTCTGTGTACATGTGATTTTTAAAAATTAATGTTTGCACAGTTTACATGGGCTATTAAACCATTTTTAAAAACTAGATAATTGTTGATAGGGGATGGTTGGGGGAGGGGGGAGGGAAGGCAAAATTCATGGAAAGTAGCCTCCAAATCTGTTAACATTTTAGAAATTAGCTGACCTGTGTTACTATATGTTATCTCTTCAGGTCTGACGTGTACATCTCTGGCATCCGTCGTAACTATAACGGAGCCTCTTACTACATCTATCCCATGAATGAATTACTGAATCTCCTAAACCAGCAAAGATCATCCAACAGAGACCAGTTTGATATGTTATATATACAAAACATTGAGGTATGGCATCTTGTAAAGTTTGCAATTTTCATGTATTCAGTCTCCCTTTTGAATTCTTCAGTGATATTCATCACCCTGCACATCTGCCTTCATAGATTTTAGTGGAGTAATAGAAAATATTTTCAATTTCCAGTGTCTTTGTCTGTAATAACACTACAAATCGATTTTGTAACGTATACCAGTGGTCCAATACATTTCATTAATAACTATTACAATATTTAATCTTACAATTGCTGAAAATTATATATATAACCTCATAATACTCAAAGAATGATTCCTTATTCCTTAAATAATCATACAAATGTGATTTAAAAAAAAAAAGGTTTGACATTACATTTGTGTTCTGTGTAGCCGGGTGATGTAGAGAAGGACTACCTGGACCGGACGCCCACGATGGTGGTGATGATACTGGTCATCATCCTCATCATCCTCGCTCTCCTCTTCCTCCTGCTGGCATGCTGGTGTATCAGAAGCAGGTCAGAGTTCAAGGCCATTAATAATCAACTTTGAACATGTATATGATAGTTTAGCTGTTATTTATGTAACGATTCTTCAGACAAATCTTATCCTTTAATTGTTTTGAGCAGTTAAAGGGGGATAACTGTGAATCGTTTGAAGATTTTCAATGGATTAGCTGTAGTAAATGATAATCTTTTGTAAGGAAATACCATGATAATCATTAAAAAAAAGAAAAGTTGGTATTTGGCCTCAAGGTCCTTAAACTGATAACAAGTTATTCAACAAAGAATACAAATTCTTTGTGATACATTTTAAAAAGATGCACATTGTGTAGTAGGGACCATTTTGACACTATGCTCATTTCTTTGCAGACGAAAACAGAAAGAAGAGAGACTGCGTAAGTGTTGAATACTTTTTCAAAAGATGGTCTTGTAACATGTTTCAAAATTTTGATGACTTCTGTTGTCTTAGTTTGCTACTTATACTGATACATGTATAAGGATTAAAATTTACTGTTTATGATGTATTTACAGGATACAAGAGCAGTTTCAGAGGAGGGTATGATCCAGTAAGTAATGAGCTGCAGGAGGAACCTGTAGTTACTGTAGCATTCTTGTATACTATTAATATATTTCAAAAAAGATATATTGGGGCTTACTCTTGCATTGTATCTTTCCAGTCTTTCCAACAAGTACCAGAGTTCAAGGTGTATGATAACTCCGGCTTCCAGAATGATGAACCAGTTCCTCGAGAACCAATGTATGCCAAAGTTGGAAAGGAACGGCTGGACGAGAGAGCCCCAGAACCTATCCCTCAGCAGATCGACGAGATCAATGTAGAAATTAGGGATGCTAGTCCAGACTCTAGCCCCCCACCCAGCCCCCCTCCAAGTCCCAAAGACACCCCACGACTGTCGGAGCCTGCCGAAGAGGATTACAGGATAGAAACAGAAGTGATGTAACCTAGCAATGCATTAAATCATCGATTCCAAGCAAGAGCGCTGAATCATCATAAAATACATTAGAGACATGCAGACAGTGAGAAATGTATTACTTAAATGTATCACTTGCCATGTTGTTAGATTAGGAGAGAACAATCTCAAAAAAAAATCTAGGATGTAATTCAGGCTCTCTTTGAAGCTTATTTATATATGTTGAAGTATTTCACTTTGAGGGGTTTGTATGAAATTTATTGTCAACAGAGGTAAACAAGTCTTGTATTTTAAACAGGTTTTTTTTAATTAATAGAGAAATCGTGAAGATGACATCAGTATTTAGATTCAGAAAATCTTAAGATGCTAAGTTAATGAGTTGAATTTATTGTAATTTATACACACAATTAGATTTTCTTGCACTAGCACAATGATATGAAATGCTCCATTTTTCTATTTTTTGTTATTGAATGATTATAGATAAAACACAGTTTCATTGATGAATGTGTTAGTATGTGTTTTTGAAAGTATTTATGCTATTTTATATGTCATTAACCATTTTGATACAAATATATTTTTATATTTAAATAAAACTTATTGATAAATGAAAATTGTTTTCCATTTCATCATGATTACTTTTTATTTATTTCTAATTTGAAATAAAGTCCTGGGTGTTTTCTACATTAATTTTTTATTATTATATATCGATAATGTATTGAAATAATCATGACTTAAAATGATAGCCTGTCCAAGTAATTGATGGTCCAGCTAGAAATAAAATTCAAAACATTGAAGACATTTGTGGCTCTAAAGACTATCAGGGAATGTTTGGAATATCAGTCCCCCCCCCCCCCCCCCCCCATTTATTTTTCATCTGGAGAATCGGGAATTGTATATGCACATTGACATATGCTAATATCTAATATTAAATTGAAGGGCTTTATTGGATTTGATTATGTGACCAACAGTCACATAATTCATATCCCCATAAAAGTCAAATAATTCATTTTAGGATTTTGTTTATGTCCAGTAACAGTTTACCTCATCATGGTGGCTCAATTTTCATTGTATTCGTGGGTAGCCCTTCCCCACGAATTTATATCCACGACGAATACAAATTTGGAAAGAGTTTTAAATTATTTTTTCTTGATGCAACTGAAAACCGATGCATACATGAAATTACATCCCCACGAATAAGGAGGAGAAAACCTGTCAGTTCCAGGGGTTGACATTGACCATGCTGTAAATCAAGGAATAGGAAGAACAATAACCTTACTAAATTGTTCAATTTTTCAATATATTTCAATGATTTCATGTAGTTTAATTTATGATCTATGTGTATTCCTCATAACTCTAACACCATAGGAATTTCTCTGTTTAACTGATTAGGCATTGTAATGAATATACATGTTTATGGATATAATTTGAAAAAATAGTGGGTTTCTTCAGAGCAGTTTGGCAGTACACATGTATACCTAGCTTGAAGGTATAATGGTCTTGTTGAGAAGACCCCCCCCCCCCCCCTGAAAATAAGGTTTCCTCCCACTGAAAATGACACTATATGTAGAGAATATTAGACATTCAAATTACATTCAATTACAAATATGGTTGCAATCTCAATTTCAATTTGCATTTTTAAGATAATGCATGAATACACAAAAACTGAAATTTAGTAAGGGGTGTGAAAAAAGATCCCATTCAAATTCATATAATGATTTGCCCAGATACACCATGTATGATATATATAATACTTGTCATGATGTTAATTGTTGTTTGAAATTGTAAAGTGCTAATAAAGCTACTTTGGTCTCATTGTTGGGCTATTTTTTTCTGTAAGGTGAGCAACATTACCAAAAGACCTCATTTTTAGCTCACCTGAGCAGAAAGCTCAAGTGAGCTTTTCTGATCTCTTTTTGTTCGGCGTCTGTCCATCCGTCAATCCATCAATCTGTTCATCTCTCTGCCTGTTAACTTTTTACGACTTCTTCTCCAGAACCACTGGGCCAATTTGAATCAAAGTTGGCACAAAAAATTATTGGGTGAAGGGGATACAAGTTTTGTAAAATGGAGGACCATGCTCTCTTTCAAGGGGAAATAATTAAGAATTAATGAGAATTTGTTGGTATTTTTCAAAAATCTTCTCAAAAACCAATTGGTCAAAAAAGCTGAAATTTGAAAGGAAGCAGCCTCAGTTAGTGTTTATTTCAAATTATGATCCCCGGGGGTAGAGTGGGAGAACAATGGATGGTCGAATTTTTACAAAGAAATATATACATGTAGATAAAATCTTTAAAAATCTTCTTCTCAAAAACCAATTGGCCAGAAAATCTGTAACTTGTGTGGAATCATCCTCAGGTAGTGTAAATTCAAGTTTGAACAAATCATGATCCCCAAGGGTGGGGTGGGGACACAATGGGAGGGTCAAATTTTTACTTTGGAATCTTTAAGAATCTTCTCAAAAACTAATCGGCCAGAAAATCTGCAACTTGTATGAAAATATCCTCAAGCAGGGTAGATTCAAGTTTTAACAAATCATGATTCCCGGGGGTAGGATTGGGCCCCAAATTGGGAGAGGGGTCAAATTTTTACTTTGGAATCTTTACGAATCTTCCTTTCAAAAACTTCAATATCCTTAAGTAGGGTAGATTCAAGTTTGTTCAAATCATGATCTCTGGTGGGAGGGGGGGGGAGGGGGTGTCAAATTTTAACAATGGAAATTTTTTTTATTAATTATTCTCAAAAATCAAATGTTTTGTAACATATGATATTACTTATTTGTAAGTATCTTGACATTTTTTGATTCTCAATTGTTTAGACTGTGGCACCTGGACAATTCATTCAAGTTGAAAGTTTGATGTAGGTTTATATCTATATGAACATTTGTTTTAGATCTTCTTTAGACCCTTGTTTTTCTGTGAAAGGTCCGAGTTGTACCGGAAGCTTTAAACCTGCAATGTGATATGACTATGAAGTCAACCATGCAGTTATAAAGGGGGCTCAATGTTTAACATAATGATATCTGGAGAAAAATTTGAAAATCATTTTATTCAGGATCTATTTTAATACATTGTCCAGATATTTTGTAAATGGCTACATAAGGCTGGTTTTATTATGGCTATTGTTGCTCAGGTGAGTGATGTGACCCATGAACCTCTTGTTTTTATTAGATTGAACTCCGATACTAAACAATGATTTTAGTTTAGGTTTTTTTACATAAATAAATGAATGTAAGATCAAGAGTATTTAATTAAATGTTTAAAAACTGAACTTCAAGAAGAAGATTATATGACATTTTGTCGTGAATCTTGATTTACCCTGTGCCTTCTCCGGAATGTCGATGACGTTTTCTGTTTGGAAAGTATTCATGCTGATGACATGGTGGTGCAACGACTTGAAAGAAGTAAAACAAAATATTGTTTGGAATATAGCCAGATTTCAAGAATTTCAGATCAATTGCATCATTTATTTGAATACATAGAGTATATTATAGAGGTACGATGTATGATTTTGCTTAGTTGAAAATGCTGTTGAAGAAATCGGAGGCGAATAAGATTTTCATTTTGCTATATGAGAAAACTTTACATTGGTGTATTAACACTTATTTCAACAAATGAGAATATTTTGTGTTTAAAAAAAATAAATTTTGTGATACATTCGCCAGGACTTTTGATCGCAGGAGGAAAAGTCGCATAGTTTGCATTCCATGTTTGCAAAACGGTATCTATTGTATAGATCTGTCTATTGCGTAATGTTTTATTGTGTTTATATCAATAGGAAATAGAGATGGCCAACTCTTATTAATTTTCATAATTATAATACTAAAGACAAGGTGTATTGCATGCTTCAGAACAGATGTGATACTTGCTGCAGTATAGTTAAACCCTACTTGTAATATATGAGTTAGAATAAACCATATGGCACTCGAGAAGCAATGCAATACAAGTTGGTCTAAAATTTCCTCTCACTTAGACCACCAAGCCATAGTAAACATTCTTGAGAAAAAATGATAGTTATCATAAAGGGTTTTAAATTTTGAATATTTAAGTTGCTTTTAAAATCTAATTTGGGTGCTCATGCATTTGTTTTTGGCACAAGAAAAACATCTTTTAAGGTGCTCATGTAAGGGCATTTAGGCTTTGGGAGTCTGGTTCAATTCGACAATAATCATTTGCATTGTTTTAAATAAATGTATATGACTCATTAGTTGCAGCTCTGTATATCCCGGTCTTAAAACATTTGGATGGACGACCTGGGAGCTACAATTCCGTACATGTTAAAAAGTTGCAATTCAAATTCTATACAAATATTCGATTCCAAATATTCTTAGAAATTTTACTACATATATGTATATCATCACTTTGCTTGCCTCTGATATTCTTTTGAACAAGATCACCACTCACCAAGTGATGTGGTGTAGTTTGTTTATATGTAAAAATGGCGACACTTGATCTGCACACGAATTTAACATGCTTAATTTTCTGAGGTCAGCATTTTAAAGAAAGTCTGAGGCAAGTAAAGTGATGATATCAGTAGTAAATTGTATGAAGAATTTAATGGTACTGATTTTTTCCACAGAATTTGAGTGGAAATAAGGTTAAGCAGTCCAAAACTAGTGCAATGTTTCGTGCGCCGTAAACTGTAGCTCCCAGGTCATCCATCCAAATTTTTTCAGACTGGGAGCTACAGACATGCAGCTAATGACTCATCTGCATTAAATAAAAAAGAATGTGAACAATCAGATTAAAACTTTTTTGTGTGAAAGGATTGTGGGTTAACATGGGATGGGACCGAATACAACTTGTAAACTCTTTAAATTAAACAAGGGGTAACAGTATAAATGTTTTAGTGAGAATCATTTCTACAAAATCTCTTGTTGGTTCACAGGGTTATAGAAGTTAAAAGTCAAGGAACAAAGATCTTATAATGGCAGCAACTCTAGAAATGGAGAATGGAGAGAATCTATTCTCCCCGGAGGAAGAGGGAGATGTCGCTATGTCCTCAGTTGTTAGCAAGGTGAAATGTGAATTTTAATTACATTTAAATGAGTGAAACTCCAAAGTGTATCTAAATTACTACCAAGATAACACATTTTTTAAATTAATTAAACATGTCAGAAAGCTAATTTTTTTGGGTATTCTCTAGGGACATTTAATTAGCCCGAACAATGAGGAATACGACATAATTGTGGATATGATCAAAGAAAGACTTGATGAAGGTCAAGGAGAAACAATTTACGAAGTTGGAACTGGAGGTGAGAAATTGTTTAAAGTCTCTACTAGTCTGCATGCAAATCACAATAAACAGTTTAGTTATTACGATTTTTTTTATTACAGTCACATATGAAAAGTGTTCTGGGGTTTTTGGAAGGTTTATTGTCACAAATAAAAATCATACGTTACATTTATCTCCATGTTTGGTTGGGTGTGCTTAAATAATTATGAATATTGGCTAGATGTGACAAGAATTGTTGCACAATTTTTTATTCAATATTCAAACATCTATAAATTATTTATCCTGAAGATTGTTATTCAGCCATTTATGTTAAAATTTTGATGCCTTAACGATCTCCAATCCTCAGCCATGTTCAATAACTCTAAATTATCTGGATTTTTTATTCGTAGCATAAATCTGCCATTTTAATAATATATAGACAAAGTTAATTAGTCTTCTAGTGGTAATATTACAATCACTTGTTGAACGCAATGCTTGGCTTAGTGGTGCCACGGAGATCTACTACATAGGTTAAGATAGGTAAAGGGTTTTGAGCCATGATCCACAGGTACAACCTTCTTTTTTTTTTGTAATTTGATCTCAGCTTGTTTTTTTATTCCATTATATCCATTGTGGGCAAATTTGCAATAACTTTGTAAAATGCATGGATACAATCAATAAATTTCTTTTTATATCATTTCATTTATAAAGTTTGAAGGACAAGTAACATTTTTATGATGAAAAATATAATTTGAGGCTAAAGGTTGGAGAACCTTAATTTACGCTAATTCAGTATGTCTCAAGTATTATTGTATGTAAATGGGTTAAACTGGAATGAATATTTGTTCCAGAGGGTGATGCTCCAGGTCTATCACAGGAAGATATGCAGGCATCAGTAGCTACCCTGAAAAGCATAGCAGATTCCTTGGGTCTAGAAATGGCCCAGCTTCGAGAAAGAAAAGAAGGAGAGGGGTTGGTGACCGAGTTCTTGCTGAGACGATCGCTTGAGTTTGATGATTTTATGGAAGTGAGGTAAGAGTTGTCTACCTTTTCAGTCTTGCTCTTATTTTCTATTAACATAATATTTGAAAACAATCAATTCAAAATATCATGAATAGTTTGTCAAAAAAGAATGATTTTTTAAAGATGTGAATGTTGTGTGTTATAGTGCTTGTAGTGTAAACAAACTTTTAATACTTACGTCAACATTATTTCACCATTTACTAGTGATTATCTTGTGTGTGGTAGCTACCGGTATTAATTGTTGTAACCAAGTCTATGTAGATAATCTACACAAATACAGTTGTGAGATACTAAAGGACTAGTCTGCAGCTAGAAATATTTCAACCCGTGCAAAATTTTCTTGTACTGAATAAAGTTGGTTTACAGAATCTACATTTACAAGTCAGTGTAGGTAGACTGAAAATTTGTGTCAGTTGAATGGGATTGTGTGCTTTCAGAGTGGCAGTCGTGGGCAATGTAGATGCAGGAAAGAGTACATTACTAGGGGTATTGACTCACGGTGACCTTGACAATGGGCGTGGCATGGCTAGACAGAGGTTGTTCCGACATAAACACGAGATGGAGTCGGGGCGGACCAGTAGTGTGGGCAATGACATCCTTGGATTTGATGCCTCTGGAAAGGTTGTCAACAAACCAGATCATGGAAACCTGGACTGGATTAAAATATGTGAAAAGTCCTCAAAGGTATGAATACTTTCCACAAAAAATCTATGTAAGGTTTTGGAGTCATACACATGATGGTGCAAGCTTTTTGATAAATAGATAGGTACAAGTAATATGACAAACTCATTTGTTAGTGGAGCATTGCTAAATTATATGACTTGTCACGAATGTGCCTTGAAATGTTGAATATGTGAAGTTTGAAGTCATCAGCCCTTAGACAAAGTTTTTTATTGCAGGTGATCACATTTATTGACTTGGCTGGACACGAAAAGTACCTAAAAACTACAGTATTTGGCATGACAGGGCACGCACCAGATTTTGCCATGTTAATGGTAAGCACTTCATTTTTTCAATAATCACATTGTAAGCTGTTGATGAGCTTGGCTTTGGAAGTTTTGTTTTCTTTAAAGAAGACAGTTTAATTTTGCCTTTGGAAATATGATAGATGTATCCTCTGAAAACGGATGTTATTGTGGCATTTACAAGATACTAAATGAAATCTGATTCTTGCATTGTAGATAGGAGCTAATGCTGGTGTGATAGGAATGACCAAGGAACACTTGGGCCTGGCCTTGGCCCTTAATGTGCCAGTATTTGTTGTTGTGACAAAGATTGACATGTGTCCTCCCAACGTACTGCAGGAGACACTCAAAATGTTACAGAGAATCCTCAAATCTCCAGGATGCAGAAAAATCCCTGTAATCGTACAAAACACTGATGATGTGGTGTGCTCAGCGACTAATTTCACATCCGAAAGGTGTGTAACCTCATGGGTCAAGTATATTGTTATAGTATGTATACATGTTATACATATAGGTGGTAACATATTATTATTTCCTATGTAGCTAGTAACATGATTGTAACGATTGTAACATGATTGGCTAATGAGCCGGGTGTAAATTTCCGTACACCCAACTTGAGCCAGGGTAAAAAAATGTGACGTCACAATGCATAAATGCGTAAATTGTACATCTTGAAAGTGTAATACTCCATTGATTTGACATGGGAAAATATATATTTGGTTTACATAAGAAATAAATTTGTTATCCAGGTCCAATCAAGGGTGTTTGGGGATTTACCCAGGGTTGCATTCCATGCATCCTTCAGCCTGTGGCCTCGGGGTGTATAGAATACATCCCGGGGTAAATTCCCGTACACCCTTGATTGGACCTGGATAACTAATGTTATTACTGTTTAAGTTTTGCATTTAAATCTATTAAAATACCTTCTACGTTTTTATAAGCATTGAGAATTATATTAATACTTCTCTGAACAACAATTATATCTACTTTATTTTGAATTGCAGGATGTGTCCAATATTTCAAGTCTCAAATGTCAGTGGTGAAAACTTAGACTTATTAAAGATGTTCCTCAATCTTCTATCAACTCGATTAAAATCAGAAACAACAGCGCCAGCAGAATTTCAGATAGATGACACATTCTCAGTACCAGTATGTATCCAAAAAAATATTCTTAAATTATGCAAATCATGCAAATTAAATTTGAATTTCATTGCTGTTTCTTCCCAAGAAAAAATACTTTAAGTTCTGATGTCGTAAGGTTCATAAGCGTTTTGTACACTTTATATTTACATCATCCATCAAGTATGATTCCCTCTATTTCTTACGGAATTGTAACTCATAGCTCTGTAGAAACTGACAGGACTAAAATCTACATGCCCCCCTTTATCGATTGATCGAAACCATCAATCTAAAAAAATCATGAAATAATCATGATGATGTCAGACTCAAATTCCCATAGAAGACGATTTAGCTGTTTCTTTTATCTAACGTACTGATGTACATTAACAATAATTTAGTTAATTTTACTTACTTAAAGGGTAATAAAGGTAGCGATCATTGCAGAAAAAATTTACATAACCTGCGTTAGAGGGTTATGTATTCTTTGTGCAATGTCGCCACCTACATATCCTGCATGAATCACCGAAGAAAGCATTTTATTGTTTAAATATACATTTCTGCTTTTAAAAGGCTGGATAGTCATGGCAATTTCTAGATTATTTAAACCTAGAAAAGAAGAGCTCTGTTAGTTTTTGAATTATTAAGTTTTAATTTGTGGATTTTGTCAATTTAACATGATAACAGTGTATGGCTTGAAAAATCATTTAGAATATTGGTAGGTGATTTTTTTAACCTCCCAGCCTTTTTAATAATTGGTAATGATTTCAAAAAGAATATCAGAAATGCTCACTCCTTTTGTCAATCTTGTGAAGGAATAGCATCCTTTATCTTTCTAAGGGTAAAATATCACTTTATCTTTAATTATTCAGGATCATAGTGTGATATGATGGGATTACAGCTACAAAGCATGCATAGTAAACTGACTACTTTTAACTTACCGGGTATTATTAAAAAAAAATTTACTTTTGTGTGTTGGAATACATGTATATGAAATGTATGTTTATACATGTAATTTCAGGGTGTTGGAACAGTAGTATCAGGGACTCTTCTGCAAGGTACAATTAAACTTAATGACACTTTACTACTTGGACCTGATGCACTCGGACATTTTCAGCCAATCACAGTCAAGAGTATACACCGCAAACGTATGCCAGTGAGAGAGGTCAAAGGAGGTCAGACAGCCTCGTTTTCTCTCAAAAAAGTAAGGAATACCAGCGGAATCTGATGAATAAGATTTTTGGTCAATTTTACATATTAAAAGGCATATTTAATATGATGAAAATGAAACAAAAGTTAATTTCATTTGAAATTAAAAAAATCTATTAAACGTATGATTCGATTTTGTTGTAGGTAAAACGGTCTTCAATACGAAAAGGTATGGTGATGGTTTCTCCGAAACTTGAACCTAAGGCATGCTGGGAGTTTGAAGGGGAGATCCTTGTGTTACATCACCCAACGACAATAAGTGTGCGATACCAAGCTATGGGTGAGTGGTCATTGATAAAGGTAGACAATTGAATGAACATATACTCCAACATGATGGAGGGAATTTCATCATTATAAAAAAAGGATACTGTGGAATCCTTATAACTTTGGGGTGGCTCATTTATTCTGGCATGATTGTGTACCAGTAATTAATGATTGATGCATGTTCAAACTTATTTGAAGTTTCTTGAGTAACTTTGAGTTTTCAGAATTAATGT
The DNA here is from genome assembly GCA_033439105.1 of Magallana nippona. Classification (NCBI taxonomy): domain Eukaryota; kingdom Metazoa; phylum Mollusca; class Bivalvia; order Ostreida; family Ostreidae; genus Magallana; species Magallana nippona. The sequence continues at coordinate 9,189,115 of CM065925.1, forward strand.
GTGCTTTTTGTTACAGTGCATGTTGGGAGTGTTCGGCAGACTGCGACCATTATGAACATGACCAAAGAACATCTACGAACAGGAGACAAGTCCATAGTGAGGTTCCGATTCATTAAAAACCCTGAATATTTAAAGACTGACATGCGCATGGTGTTCAGAGAAGGCAGAACAAAAGCCATTGGGAACATTACGAAACTGTATCCCCATGTGAGTGCAGTGGCACAAAACACGCGGCAACAGAGGGCAGCCAAAAAAGCGCAGGAAGCAAACCATCAGGTCCATCCACAGAATGAGCCGCAGAAACCTAGCAAAAAACGGCGCACACGGAACAGCAGCAAGAACCTAGACATGGAGGAATCCAAGGAAAACCTTCCATCAACAAGCTCCATGCAAGAAGTGACAGTTCAGTCCTGATTTCACACCTGTGTGGGGCATTTTCTAGCCTGGTTTCTATCCATGTGACAGTTAGCTTAAAGAAGGCTACAGGTATACTGTCAGTGGAAGTTTTATTTTAAGGCATGCTTATAATTTGTAATTGAAAATTATTTTTTGTGTGAAAACTTAATACCACTCAGTTTCAGCATCAATCATATCAAATTTTTATACCGCAGAAGCTGCAAAATTCATTGTTTTCATTGACATTTTTAATGAAAAAAAATTATTCATGTGATGGAATTCATCTACTAGAATATGGCTGTCTAAACCTGTATTTTTTCTCCAACATCTGTCCATTTGCAGACCAAAATTTTAGCATAATACAGATTAAAATATTTGCAAAAAATCTTACTTTTTAAATATCCTAAATTTTTACTGGAATGTCATTAAAAAAGATCATTTTTATATGTAGACTGATAGACTTTCTTGGTATGTTCAATAAAAAAATGAAATATATGTGAGTTGTTTAAAATACTGTAATCCAAAAGATTCAGAAAATGAAAAAGGATAGTTAAAGTCATGCCCACCAAGGATCCCTCTCTAAGGTACATGTACTAGGCATCCGTCTACACAATAAAATGATGTACATAAAATTTATGAAGTATGAAATTCTTCACAATCTCCTGAATAGGAAAGAAAAAAAACATCTGTGGTCAAATTTAGAGTTTATTCAAAACTGTACACATAGATTGCAACCGTATCTATAAAACAGACACTTATAGTTGTCAAATAATGCTAATGGCACGTAATGGAGAAACTTTTGACAGGAAATATAATGTTACGAATACATATGTACATGAACTGTGTGAGTTCATAACACTGAGACCCATTTGTGACACATAATATATCCCTCCTCAAAAAATAAAGTAGAAACATGTGCATCTATACAAAAGTGTGTATAAGCAAAATGTTCAAAAATCAATCAATACTTATGTTCTACAATTTTTACAAATTGTTATGAAGAACATGAGACCAAATCCATGTAAATCTATGATAAACAGACTTAATATTAATGAAAAAATTCTCTGCATTGATAAGTAAAAATACATTCACTATCCTGTAATGAATTGTTCATAGCACTATCTAAAGCTGATGCTGCCTCAAAATGACTGCCCCATTCACTGACCGACTTCCTTGAGGGTTTTCTCAAAAGTATCCATCAGAATGTCTACGTGACGCCTCTCAAAAATGAGGGTGGGTCTGAACCTCATAGACCTGTCCCCACAGGCACCAGCATGCACCCCTACAAACAGCATTGTAACTATAGGTCTGATAGGTGGGGGCATCAGAATTTTGTTTAAAATTCATAAAGATACAATGTTTAAAGACAAAATTAAGTTTTACTAATCCTAATCAATAATAAATTTTCCATATCATAAATTCATTACTTGTAAATTTGTATAGACTTGTTAAATAATGCTTGTATTCTCCATCTAAATCAAATTTGTAGAAATGATTAGGTTTTGATTGTTGGAATTAACACTTAAAGTTGAAGGGTCTTCCAATCTATACTACCTCTGTTTCTGAGTTTGGTGATAACACTGTCTCGGAATGCTCCATCTGGAAAGTCCACAGAGCAGAAAGTACCCAGTCCACGAACATTGCTCACAGAATTTGGGAACTTTTTCTACAAAAAAAGGACATTATTCAATTTTCATTTGATTTACAAGTCAAATAATAAAAACTAATTTAAACAGATTGTTCCTAAACAGAGCTTTGATTACACTTTCTCGTGTGAACGCACAATTAAAGAACTATATATGATATGGGCCTAATAATGACCCCTAAAATGAACATCAATTTTAATATTGTAATTCTTTACTTCCTTTGTACTGATATTTATGTGAAGATTTTTTAAATAATTTTCATTTTGATCCATATGCCCCCAGTTTTGAAATATGACATCATAAAGTTAACCTTTTCCCACCCTTTTCACATTTGTTTTTTAGCATAAAATGTCTTGCTTTCAAGCAGTTTTCCATATAGAAAACATTGAGCGATTGCTAGCAGCTTGAACAAACAAAATATTTTCATCAAAGATGTATTTATCCAAGACTTATAATTGACAAAAAATGTGTTCTTGTTCAAAGTGTCACTCTATATTTCCCATTCAAAAAATGATAAAATGTTAATGACTGATTTTAATTGAATTACATAAATACTGTCATTTCTGATGTCAAATACTCCCAGAGAGTGCAAATAAATAGGTGCAAAACATATATTAACCATTTTAAAAAACAATATAACAATTTAATGTACTGAAAAACTGAAAAAATGCGAATTATGGGGGCCATATTAGGCCATATCATTTACAGTGGAGCCTCAGTTATCCGGACTCTCTCATTCGTAAGTCTAATTGTCCGGATAGGTGAAGCGTCCGGATATCTGAAATGTGTCTATTGTTGTTATTTATGATAATGTATCTGTTTATAATGTCCCCCTGTTTTGATACTGCTTTTTAAGCCTTACAAACTAAATACCGACAAATTAGAGTTTTCCGTTGAAATGAACATTTTTAAAAATAAAGATCCCCGCCTTACATTGTTATTTTGTCAGGAAATATTTAATAACTGGACTATAATGATAGCAGCTGAATCTAGCTAAATTCATTGTGTCTAAGTGTGATATGTGCCCATTTATGTTATGTTTTTTAACTATATATCTATTTCTAGACATGCCAATTTCATTATTAACTGGACTATAATGATAACAGCTGAATCTAGCTAAATTCATTGTGTCTAAGTGTGATATGTGCCCATTTATGTTATGTTTAACTATATATCTATTTCTAGACATGCCAATTTCCACAATTAATTTTTAGAATTTAATATTTATTCCAAAAAAAAAAAAAGGGAAACTTAACTGATAAAATTAACATTTACTAGCTAGAAAATTGCAAGATCCACCAATGCACTTCTGATGAGTTGACATGCTTTCATTTCGTTTTCTTTTGTACTTTCGGTTTTGTCTTAATCTGGCAAGGCATTCATGAGACAATTTATTTTAAATAACTTTTGAATATTTAAATAGATAAATTACAAAGCTACCAGGTATGTAAAATGAACCAGTTTTCTTGATTTAGTAAACAATTCTTTCTTTGAAATAAAGGGATGTATAAAAATATGATGGCGCTTCACAGGTTTACAGGTAAAGATACCCAAGCCATGCGCAGTGAGGCGTGTCTAATCCTATCTGGCCAGCGCTGTCAGTAATATTTGAAAGTGATTCGGGAAGTCAGTGTTTATACTAGCTACTCATGGGGTCTTGCACTTAAAAAAAGGTGTGAAACTCAATTGACAGGCATAATCTTTCTATTGTATTATATAAGCAGGGTATCATTAAATGTTACTGTCCAGTTAAATGAAGCAAGATTTATAGTTAGTGTTTTGTGGTATAAACAGGCAATCCGGATCCGGAACCCAAAAGTCCAGATAAATGAGACAAAATAACATATAAAAAAAATCTGTTCCCCAATGAAATCGTCCATAAACTGAAGTGTCCGGAAATCTGAAGCCCCACTATATAATCCTTTATTGTATTTCTATTGTATATTTTCACTATAAATTCTAATTCATTATGCATTAACAATGATTTGTCCCCCTCAATTTACCGCCATTTGATGGAGACCATTCTGTAGGTAGTTGCCGGTGTCATTGACGGTTTCCAGAAGTTTGTACTCCTTTATTGTGTTAATCACTGCCTCCAGCAGTAACACCTTAGAGGAGTCCCCAACCCAGGTGTTGAAAATACGGAAAGCCTGAAATTGAAGATCACAAATATACCAGTATAAAAAACCGAGTACATTGTACTAGTATTCAACTTTTTATCAATTTTTTTTTGGCCAACATATTTTCATCATGAACAAATAATACAAACACCAATCTCCCTGAATAGCCTTAAGCTTTAACCTATGCTTGAGTAACTTTTAATTTTATACATGTACATATGACCAAGTATTGAATATAGGATTACAGAGCCTTGTCCCATGAAACAAACCTCCTTAGGTCTGAGCTCATCTTTGTAGTAGAAGCCCCCAGTCAACATCTTCTTGCTGAATGCTACAATGTCTGGAGATTCAGGAAGGTTGAAATGTTCATGGGCCCAGAATTTCCCGGTGGACCCACACCCCGTCTGGACCTCATCAATCAGCAGTACAACCTCATTCTGCAACAACAAATCTTTATCTAAAAATATTCTATAATATACTCAATTCTTCTTATCTGTACACACACTAAGATTGTAATATTTGGTAGAATTACATGCATTTATATTCATTCCCATTATATCTTGTCGAAAAACAGGTTCTCTTGAACTAAACATAAATTGAGTTTAAGATACCTCTTTGCATATCTTTTGAAGCTCTTGGAAAAATCTGGGACTAGCAAAGTTATCTCCCCCTTCAGCTTGAATGGGTTCAATACAACAGCCGACAACTGGACGCCCTCTCTTGTTGTACTCAAAGATTCTGTCTCTTACCTGATACAAAAAATTACTGGCTCACTTTCCACTAATAAGTAATGTTACGCATTAAGTATTTCTAAAACTAACATTTTTTTCTTTAAACTTTATTTGCCATTTTGAATTGTGTCAATTTGAATTTATCTATTACAGCTCAGTTTCTATGAATACATATTTAATGCATCCCAGCCCAGTGGTTGGTATAAACACATTACCTCTTCCAAGGACCGGTTCTCTATCTCCATGTTTTCTCTCTCATTTTCATGCAGTGGGTACTTCAGTTTGGGAAACGTTGCCATTGGCCAATCAGGAGTCGGGAAGTCCAACTTATGAATCCATTTTGAATGGGTGATTCCAAGAGCACCTATACACAGTAACAAAACATCTATAAGCAAATCCCAACTGTGTTAAAATTTGTGTATTTTAAGCTGCACACAAACCAATCCAATTTTATTGGTGTTTTAGATGTACTCTGGTTTCTTCAATATTTGTTGAATACCAATTTTATTTGATTTTATTTATTTTATTTTATTTGATCCATGCAAATTTCTGACAATCTGTATTGATAGAATCATTGTTCACAAATTCAGTATCTTTGATACTGTGCTTTACATTAAATCAATGCAAATTGCTTCCGAGGAATACTGACGAAACAACAGTATAAGAATCACAGCTTAGTACAGACCCATTGTTCTCCCATGGAAGGCCCCCGAGAAGGATAGGACGGTCAGATCAGGACACCCGGGCTCCTTGTTGTACAGACATGAAGTCAGTTCCTCCTCGGAGGGAGGGAGGCCTCCTCTCTTCTTTCTCTGTAAAACACAAGTTATAGCTTTATACAGTAAAACTTGTTTAGTACAAACATGGATATAGCGAAATCTCGTATATAGCGAAGTTTTTTTTTTGAGTCCCGGGTAAAATTCTGTACAAATCTATACAAAATTTTATGGTTATAACGAATTCGGATATAACAAATTTACGGATATAGCAAACTGATTTTAAGTCCGGTAGAGGTGAATAATGACAAAATTTAACACTTTTATAATGAATTTCTCACAGTTTATAAAGTTTGCAATACCATTTAACATAATAGTTTGAATGAATTTATTTTCTCATAAGTTCTTTAATTTATAATCTGATTATTAAAGGTATCAAAAGAATGTATTTTCATTCTAGGCCTCAATTAGCAAAAATTGTACCCTGGTGAAAGAAAACATGCATTTAGTGAATTCGCTATTATAATTAATTAATATATATTATTTTATATTACTGGTACCATACAAGAATATACAAGTACATTAATAACACTTCTGCTTTTTGTAACCAATTTAAAAAATATATACAAAAAGTAAGAGTTAATGGCCAATATATATTTATCTCAATTCACTTGATAACTGGGTTTCTGACATTATAATTTACTTCTTGTTGTTTTCTGTTTCGATTGGCCAAAAAAATAAGTTTATATTGTACTGAGAATTTTGCTAACATCACAATAAGACTGATGTCAAAAAGTATCAATCCTCTAAATGTTACAATAGAAATTTGTACTAGAAATGTCATTTTTAGGTTCAGATAATGGTGTCACTTTCTACACTAAATAACAAAAAGGAATGAATATACCAGTAATAGCTATCCAGTTTATGCTCAGATAAACTACATGTAAGCAGTAACAGTTTATGCTTATGGTTAATTTAGTGTAGCGTAAACTGCCCGAGTGAACCCCGTTTATAATATAATATAATGTAAATTGGGTACTTATTGAATTGATTCCTCAATAAAATTTGATGATTTTAAAATGGTTTGAGTAATTTATTCTTCTAAAACTTACTTGGTGTTTAATGAACATGGCCTTTTGTCCATGTTCAATAGAGCATGCTCCACAAGCCATTGTCTGCACCTGATGCATACCTGGAGGTGCCACCTTAAGAAGAGAGAAGAAACAGGTTTATACACATCCATCATGATTTGATTTGAATTGAATCATTTATCTAATTTCGAGGACGTATTTAAAGTTACTTACGGCCAACAGAGCATTTTTAAGGCGCAATACCCAGTCCTTGGGTGGAAACACTGCCAATGCTGGTCTGTTGATAAAAGTGCTCTGAAATGGAGAAAAAACAATGGTAAGTGAAATATATGGAGAACCATAAATTTCCAATATGCACCATCCTTCCTTGGCAGAAAAGCATGCATACCACAAGCAGTTTGTCTACATCTACATTGTACTTTCATTTTTCCAAAAGTTGTCATAACATAAAATCTTTAACTATTACCATGACTGATATTTCTGATGAAAGCACATCTAAGAAACCTATAAAACCTAAAACCAAAACAAGAAAATTACCTAACTTTTAAGCGGTCTATATGACCTAGACAAAATTTTGGAATTTCAATTCAATTGACTCGAATCAAAAAATTCTTACCAGATTTTCTGGGTCACTCATGACTTTCAGTAAATTTGGATGATTGTAGCCTGAAAAAAATTAAGAGAAATACTGAGTTTTAACATTACTGTGTAATTCAAAGTAAAACTATTGGGACATTCAGAGAATTACATCTAGTGTGGAAATCATTGTCTCTTTGACAGTTTTGTTTACTACATGTACCGGTAGCTGACCTTTGATAAAGGACATTCTTGTCACATACAAAGGTAGACCGAAATATCTTACGTTTTCCTGGCTTTTTTAATGATTTTGATATTTTACTTGGCAGGAAAAAAACCCAGGAAATATCTTATGTTTTCCTGGCTTATTTAACGACCACTAGGTCTCTGATTTAAAGTTGGAAATATTTAACTAAAGACTAATTACATCAACATAATTTGTTAATATCAAGCCGAAAAATACATGTTAAAATTAATTATAACTTATAGGATGAACAAAATGTAAATAAATAAATATATTTCATGTTTGTTACAAAGTGGTAACTAAGGTGGCCATCTTGAATTTGATGCTTAGCATAAAATATTTAGGCTACGAATATCTACGTAGTAGCTAGGTTATCTTACCATTCAAGAGCGTAGCTGCTACGTTGCTCTACATAGCAGCTACGATCTTGAACGCAGCCCTAATATTTCGGACTAATACAAAGGTTGTGTAAAGTTAGTTGACCCCCATTGCAGAGGGAAATCAAACAGATCTTAGGAACCACCCTCATTTATAGTGTATGTGCATCATTCGAGTCATACAATTCCCCACCCCATTTCAAACAACAGTTACCGATAATGTTCTCCTCTAAACAAGTGACTCTCGAAAGTAAGTCTTGAATGTCTCTTTCTTGATTACAGCTTTTTATTTTAAAAGATTCTATGTTTTTTTGAGACAAGAAAAAAGTTGATTAACTTGCAATTAAAACAGCTTTACATGTGTTTCAGCACACACAAAAATTGAGGATTACACCTACCAATAGGGATGGAAGCGATCTGGGTAAATATATCCAGCACGACATTTCCATCCACATCCGTAATATAGTTTCCCTGGCTCTTTGCATAGTCAACAAAAAACTGTACAGATCCTGCATTCTGAAATTAAGATCAAAACTTCATGATTGTAAAAATAGACAATCTAGCCCTGCCATCACCAACTCAAGTCAATTTTCAGACTCAAATATGAGTACATGCATGTACAGTCAAATTTCGTTATCTTGAACTAGATGGAACTGTTTAAAAACTTCGAGATATCCGAGTATTCGAAATATAGGGGGTTAAATACTTAAAAAATAAGTGGTTGGGACTTACAAATCACTTCGACATATCCATTGTATTTGAAATAACAGTGTTCGAGATATCGAAATTCAACTGTATTTACCTAAACAATTACTGTGGAATTAAATTTTGTGGATCCGTTAGTTTCAGTAAGAAAACTAAATCTTTTATAATTAGTTTTCGTCAAGGATGTAAATTCGTGGGTGATGGCTACCCACAAATACATGTACCAGTACAAAAATTGACCCACATGAATTCTAATGATTTCACAGTAGGCAATGTTCTTTGAGAAAGTTGAATGATTTTAAAATTTTGGTGATGGTTAGGCTTGTTCTTGAAATATAAATGACTTCAAAATTTAGTTTCCCTTTTTAAAATGCTAAGCATAGCTCAGCACTTTATTGTCATTAGACTTCTACTTCCTGTGCATCGAATAACCGCCACCTATGAACAGAAACATACATCATTTAAATTGGTTAGGGAACCAGTTTCAGGGGGTTTACGCTGCACGGGCTATTGTGAATCTAAATAATGTATGTGCTATTGTAAATCTATTGTGGATATGCAAACCTCTCATGAAATAAATCAAGCTTGTAACAAAATATCAAATAAAATATTAGAGACTGCAACCAAAAATATACCGAATAAGGTCATCACTTCTCGTCCTTATGATTCCCCTTGGATGCATAATACGGTCCACCGAGCTATAAGGCAATGAAAAAGTCTGCACTCGAAAGTTAAAAAATCCCAATCCTCAGTGGACTGGACTACTTATCGAAAGGCAAGAAATGAATGTGTAAATAAAATAAGAAGTGTAAAGCAAACCTACTACTTAAAAACTAGCTAATCAACTAAAAGCAAATAATTAATTATCACAAAAGGAATGGTGGTCATTGTTGAAAAAAGTTACTTATTGAAAAAAATGTAATAAATCAACTTATCCCACAATCAAATTAAATGATACTGTATACAGGGTAATTTTTGCCCCATGTAATTTTCACCCTGTTTAAAGACTCTTGTTTAAAGAGAGATATATGTATTATGAGACATTGGAAATAGCCCAGTCTTCAATTCGCCCGCTGACAATGAGTGCGAAAGGGGCGAAAATGAAACAGGGGTGAATATTTCCCGGTATACACTAATAGCACACTTGTAAACGAAAACTTTGAGAAAGCAAATGTATTCAATGACTACTTCTGTCAATGATCGCAAGTAGATGATGAAAATATTGAATTACCTCTCTTTGGGTCTCCCAATCTTAGCGATAATGATAATAAATATATTTTTCATATGGTTCAAAAATTTATCATCAACAGTAAACGATTTCAGGTTACTTAGCGTTACCTTGAAATTCTTTCTATACTTAATATTTTCTTAGAATGTAAAGAGCATCTAGGATATATTTATATAGAAATGTTTTACATACATGCATGTCCTTTAGAGTATTACTTTAAATTGTTCTGAACATAATTGTATTGTTTTCTTTATAGCATCACATGTAGATATACACTCGTGGGTCGATTAGCTCACAAGTTAATAATTGTACACTTGTAAATAAAAAATTATGCATATTTCAAGATGTCTACTCTAGATTGATATATATTTTGGATGTTTTTTTGTCCTCTTTTATATAAGCTTTCTGATTCTTTTTTCCATCATACATACATGTAATTTGCACCTCTCATATTTTCTCTCATCTAAGAGAGGGATTTGTATAAGCCTTTTGGCTTGTTTCCCAATCTTATTCTACACTATGTCAAATATCTGTACCTGCTATTCTATAGATATCTATAAATAGTGTTTAAACTAAAAAACTAATGATGCGGGGCTTACATACATCATTGCAGGGCTGCAACGCAGTGATTAGGAAATATAGGAGGTATAGAATAGGCTATTTTTTATATGCTATAACCAAGCACTATAACCAGGATGTGCGCATGCGTGAACCAACTTTCTATCGGGATCGGTAAACGTTTGGGAGGAAATTCGAAAGCTATTTGGAGGAACTTCGAACTGATATATGTGCAATTTAAAAATTACAGGAAAATGCGATTTTTACATTAAATGTTCATTAAAAGTGATAAAAATGTTATGTACATTAGATTTTACACCAAAAAGTTAAATAAATAATTCAGAGAACAAAAAAAGCATTCTTATAGGAAAACAACAGGCATTTAATTAGCATCGGAGGGGAGTGGAGTGGGGCAGGGACAGGGGGACGAGACTGCCCCCCCCCCCCCCCCCCCCCCCCCCCCCCCCCCCCCCCCGTACACGTTTTCTCGCAGCAAACATTTTCTTGAATTTACTTATAAAAAAGTGAATTAACATAGAGTCCCTCCCCCCAATATTTTTGGGTACCATGTAAAAATTGAAATGAAAGGGAGGAAATAAACTGTGAAATTGAAGTTAAAGGTACATTTAGCCACCCTACCCCCCACAGATTAGGATTTTCAATTTTTTAAAAAGTATTTCTGGGTTGTTTTTTATTTTGTTTTGTTTTTTGCAGGTCAAGATTGGATTTTATGTAATCCAATATTACCTAGTGCATTGTGCCATTTACCAGGTTATACAAACACTTTAGTCCATAATAAATATTTAAAAAATCCAAGCCTAGGAGGGAGAGAGAGGAAAAATCTATTTTGATTTTCTTTTTCTCAAAAGCTATTTTGGGGGATAATATTAAGGGTGAACATGTCACTGACCCCTTGTAGATCTATCAATCACCCATCACTAGAGTCTGTGTGCCCATCCCCTGGGTCTGTACAACCACAACCAGGGCCAGTATACCCATCACCAGGGTGCAAGTACCTATCACCAGGGTCAGAGTTCGTATCACCAGTGTCTGTATGACCATCACCAGGGTCTGTACATGCATAACCAAGGCCAGTATACCCATCACCAGGGTCTCAATACCTATAACCAGGGTCAGAGTTCGTATCACCAGGGTCTGTATGACCATCACCAGGATCTGCACAACCATAACCAGGGCCAGAATACCCATCACCAGGGTCTCAATACCTATCACCAGTTGGTCAGAGTACGTATCACCAGAGTCTGTGTGCATATCACCCGCGTCTGTACATCCAAAACCAGGGCCGGAATACCCATCACCAGGGTCCAAATACCTATCACCAGGGTCAGAGTTCGTATCACCAGGGTCTGTATGACCATCACCCGGGTCTGTATACCCATAACCAGGACCAGTATACCCATCACCAGGGTCTCAAAACCTATCAACAGGGTCAGAGTACGTATCACCAGAGTCTGTGTGCACATCACTTAGGTCTGTACACCCATAACCAGGGCCAGTATACCTATCACCAGGGTCTCAATACCTATCAACAGGGTCAGAGTACGTATCACCAGACTCCGTGTGCATATCACCAGGGTCTGTACACCCATAACCAGAATCAGTAAACGTATCACTAGGGTCTGTAAACCTATAACTAGAGTCACTAAACCCATCACTAGAATTTGTGTGCCTATCACCAGGGTCTGTACACCCATAACCAGGGCCAGCATACCCATCACCAGGGTCAGTAAATCTATTACCAGGGTCAGAGTACATATTCCGAAACTCTGTGTATCCATCACAAGGGTCTGTAAATCTGTCAGCAGGGTCATAATACCCATTATAAGTGTCTGTGTGCCCATCACAAGTGTCTGTTTGCCCCATAACCAGGGCCAGTATACCCCAGGGCCTCAGAACCTAATACTAGTGTCAGTGTACAAATTACCAAGGTCTGTGTGCCCATCACTAGGGTCAGAATACGTATCACCAGAACTGTAAACCTATGACTTTGGTCATCATACCTATCACTAGGGGCCGTGTTCGTAGTACTAGGGTCTGTGTGCACATCACCATGGTCTGTATATCCATAACCAGGGTCAGTTTACCCATCACCAGGTTCTTAATAACTATCACCAGGGATAGTGTATGCATTACTAGGGTCTATGTGCCCATCATCAGGGTCAGTATACTTATCACAACAGTCAGTGCACTTATCATCAGGGTTTGTACATCATATACCTTGGTTAATAGACTTTCACCATGATCTTTATACCTATTACCTATTACTTATCACCAGAGTCAGTTATCACCCTAACGTCCGGGTCAGAGTACATATCACTATGCCCATCATCAGGGTCAGTATATCTATCACATATCTCTGTGTGCCCATCACTGAGATCTAAATACGTATCACAAGGGTCTACAAATCTATTACAAGGGTCAGTATACCCATCACTAGAGTCTGTGTGCCCATCACCATAGTATGTATGCCCATACCCAGGGCCAGTATATACCTATCAACAGGACCAGAGTTCGTATCACCAGGGTCTGTATGTCCATCACCAGGGTCTGTACACCCATAACCCGGGCCAGTATACCCATTACCAGGGTCTCAATACCTATAACCAGGGACAGTGTACGAATTACGAGGGTCTGTGTGCCCATCCTTAAGGTCAGTATACCTATCACAAGAGTCTGTTTCACCGGTATATCTATCACATTCTCTATCACCAGGGTCAGTATACCTATCGACAGAGTCCGTGTACGTAACACAAGGGTTTGTGACCCATCGTCCCTGGTGATAGGTATTGAGACCCTGGTGATGGGTATACTGACTGTAGTTATGGGTACACTGACTCTGGTTATGGGTAAACAGACCATGGTGATGGGCACACAGACCCTGGTGATACAAACACTGACCCTAGTAATATGTATACTGACCACGGTGATAGGTTTACAGTTCTGGTGATACGTACTCTGACCCTGGTAATGGGTATATTGACCCTAATGTTGGGCACACAGACCCAACACAGGTACTGAGTCCCTGTTGACGGGTATACTGACCCTGTTTCTTGGTGTTCGGACCATTGTGATTGGCACACAAACTCTAGTGATGGGTATAATGACCCTGGTGATAGGTTTACAGACCCTAGTGATACGTCTACTGACCCTGGTTATGTGTATACTTACCCTGGTAATATGCACATACTTTGGTGATACGTGCACACATACACTAATGATAGGTATAATGACCCTGCTTATAGATTTACAGACCCTGGTGATATGTATTAAGACCCTGGTGATGGGTACAGAGAGCTTGGTGATATGTACTCTGACCCTGGTGATGGATTTACAGACTCTGGTAATACGTACTTTGACCCTGGTGATGGATTTACAGACTCTGGTAATACGTACTTTGACCCTGGTGATGGATTTACAGACCGTTGTGATACTTATACTGACCCTGGTTATATGTATACAGACCCTGGTGATGAGGACACAGACTCTGGTGATACATACTCTGACCCTGGTGATAGGTATTGAGACCTTGGTGATGGATATACTGGCCCTGGTTATGGGTGTACAGACCCTGATGATTGGCACACAAACTCTAGTGATGGGTATAATGACTCTGGTGATAGGTTTCCAGACCCTAGTGATACGTTTACAGACCCTGGTTATGTGTATACTGACCCTGGTGATATGCACACACTCTGGTGATACGTACTCTGACCCTGGTGATAGGTATTGAGACCCTGGTGATGGGTATCCTGGTCCTGGTTATGGGTGTACAGACCCTGGTGATGGCCATACAGACCCTGGTGATTCGAACTCTGACCCTGGTGATAGGTATTGAGACTCTGGTGATGGGTATACTGGCCCTGGTTATGGGTGAACAGATCCAGGTGATGGTCATACAGACCCTGGTGATACGACCTCTGACCCTAGTGACAGGTATTGAGACCCTGGAGATGGATATACTGGCCCTGGTTATGGGTGTACAGCCCCTGATAATGGTAATACAGAACCTTGTGATACGAATCTGACCCTGGCAATAGGTATTGACACCCTGGTGATGGGTATACTGGCCCTGGTTATGGGTGTACAGACCCGGATGATATGCACACAGACTCTTGTCATACGTACTCTGACCACGGTGATAGGTATTGAGACCCTGGTGATACGAACTCTGACCCTGGTGATAGGTATTAAGACCTTGGTGATGGGTATACTGGCCCTGGTTATGGGTATACAGACCCGGGTGATGGTCATGCAGACCCTCGTGATACGAACTCTGACCCTGGTGATAGATATTGAGACCCTAGTGATGGGTATTTCGGTCCTAGTAATGGGTGTACAGATCCTGGTGATGGTCATACAGACCCTGGCGATACGAACTCTGACCCTGGTGATAGGTATTGAGACCCTGGTGATTGGTAAACTGGCCCTGGTTATGGGTGTACAGATCCTGGTGATAGTCATACAGACCCTGGTGATACGAACTCTGACCCTGGTGATAGGTATTGAGACCCTGGTAATAGGAATACTTGCCCTGGTTATGGGTGTACAGACCCGAGTGATATGCACACAGACTCTGGTGATACGTACTCTGACCCTGGTGATAGGTATTGAGACCCTGGTGATAGGTATACTGACCCTGGTTATGGGTGTACAGACCCTGGTGATGGCCAAACAGACCCTGGTGATACGAACTCTGACCCTGGTGATAGGTATTGAGACCCTGGTGATGGGTATACTGGCCCTGGTTATGGGTATACAGACCCGGGTGATGGTCATGCAGACCCTCGTGATACGAACTCTGACCCTGGTGATAGATATTGAGACCCTAGTGATGGGTATTCCTGCCCTAGTAATGGGTGTACAGATCCTGGTGATGGTCATACAGACCCTGGTGATACGAACTCTGACCCTGGTGATAGGTATTTAGACCCCGGTGATGGGTAAACTGGCCCTGGTTATGGGTGTACAGATCCTGGTGATAGTCATAACGAACCTGGTGATACAAACTCTGACCCTTGTGATAGGTATTGAGACCGTGGTGATAGGTATACTTGCCCTGGTTATGGGTGTACAGACCATGGTGATATGCACACAGAGACTCGTGATACGTACTCTGACCCTGGTGATGGGTATACTGGCCCTGGTTATGGGTATACAGACCCTGGTGATGGTCATACAGACCCTGGTGATACGAACTCTGACCCTGGTGATAGGTATTGATACCTTAATGATGGGTATACTGGCCCTGGTTATGGATGTACAGATGCGGGTGATATGCACACAGACTCTGGTGATACGTACTCTGACCAACTGGTGATAGGTATTGAGACCCTGGTGATGGGTATTCTGGCCCTGGTTATTGGTGTGCAGATCCTGGTGATGGTCATACAGACCCTGGTGATACGAACTCTGACCCTGGTGATAGGTATTGAGACTCTGGTGATGGGTATACTGGCCCTGGTTATGGGTATACAGACCCTTGTGATGGTCATACAGACCCTGGTGATACGAACTCTGACCCTGGTGATAGATATTGGGACACTGGTGATGGGTATACTGGCCTTGGTTATGGATGTACAGACCCTGGTGATGGTCATACAGACCTTGGTGATATGAACTCTGACCCTAGTGATAGGTATTGGGACCCTGGTGATGGGTATACTGGCCCTGGTTATGGTTGTACAGACCCAGTGGATGGGCACACAGACTCTAGTGATGGGTGATTGATAGATCTACAAGGGGTCAGTGACATGTTCACCCTTAATATTATCCCCCAAAATAGCTTTTGAGAAAAAGAAAATCAAAATAGATTTTTCCTCTCTCTCCCTCCTAGGCTTGGATTTTTTTTAATATTTATTATGGACTAAAGTGTTTGTATAACCTGGTAAATGGCACAATGCACTAGGTAATATTGGATTACATAAAAACCAATCTTGACCTGCAAAAAACAAAACAAAAAACAACCCAGAAATACTTTTTAAAAAATTGAAAATCCTAAAATCCTTATCCGTGGGGGTAGGGTGGCTAAATGTACCTTTAACTTCAATTTCACAGTTTATTTCTTCCCTTTCATTTCAATTTTTACATGGTACCCAAAAACATTTTTTTTTGGGGGGGGGGGGGGGGGGGGAGGGTAGTCCCTTCCCTCTTACCTTACCCCACTCCGATGCTTATTAAATGCCTGTTGTTTTCCTATAAGATTGCCTTTTTTGTTCTCTGAATTATTTTTTTAACTTTTGGTGTAAAATCTAATGTACATAACATTTTTATCACTTTTAATGAACATTTAATGTAAAAATCGCATTTTCCTGTAATTTTTAAATTGCACATATATCAGTTCGAAGTTCCTCCAAATAGCTTTCGAATTTCCTCCCAAACGTTTACCGATCCCGATAGAAAGTTGGTTCACGCATGCGCACATCCTGGTTATAGTGCTTGGTTATAGCAAATAAAAAATAGCCTATTCTATACCTCAATATAGTGCATATACAGAAGCTGAAATGTAGAATAATCAAATTGACTCTTTCTAACTAAGCTTGTACAAAGTAAATTTCCTTTAGAACCAAGCTAGGTTAGCGCTTTTCAGTACTATCAGTACTTTGATTAAATTAAACATCTATATCAACAAAAGTTTTACATGAATGCATCCTATATAATATCTTGCTTTATCTATACTCTGTCCCAAGATATCCTGGATTCACATTTTGCTCATCTTCGTGAGGAGTGGTGCAGATCAGAAACCCTTGGCTAGTGAAGATGCATTTTGCTTAATTACTCGATATTATAAAATACCTCAGGGTACAAACAATGTTCATGCATTCAAAAGAATGAAAAATTTCCAAGGTTTCTCCTTTGAAATGCCCCTCTAGCTTATCAGGTTTCAATACAGGGCTAAAAATAAAGGAGTCTACATTAATAGGAATTTAATTGCATTGCAGAGGACATCTTGGGACAGACTATAAAATTAGTTTCTTTATGAAATATGGCCATGTTTCTCTTGAGCAGATCATGTCAGTTGGACTTAAAGGTCCAACAACATATATAGAATACACATAGTATAGAATATATTTTCAAATCAGAGCCTCATGTGGAATGACATAAAACATAAATATATAAACATGTATTAATAGACAATTAAATTAATGATTTTGAATAACTGCTATTTATTGACAAATTGTCAATTAATTTTGCTTATCTAAAGCATGCAAGTTTTTTCTTGGCATTATTCTATCTTTTCACAAACTGCTTAGTGATGTCCTGATATTCGAAATATCAATGAAAAAAAGCCCTCAATTAAACTATGTAACAGTTGTCACAAATGCAAGAGAAATAGTAGGTACTATAATGATGATTTACATAAAAATGAGAATGCCAAGTACATCTCATTCCTTTAAACCAACACATTTGTCATTGGATTATCACATATCCTACTGAATACATTAATATACATCCTGCTATGGCATCTGACATAACTGGATAGGTTACAACAGAAATAGATCTAGTGCCAAAATAAATCTATTTATATCACAATTCATGCAAAATAGAAATGTGGGAATTGCTTGTGATGAGAAATTGCTTATCGGTTTACATTATCACATTGTTAATTTTTATTATAGCTAGGTATGTCCTGATGCTGTGAAGTGGATGGGGGTGTTACTGTGTATGTATTATTTAATAACCTGTATTTGGTCCAGTTCTTTCATCAACCTCTGAGACTCAGGGCCAGGAAGGGTGGTCCTCAGGATAGGACCCTTGGGCTCAGGACATCCTGCTGTCACATGCTGCGATAGCTCTGCTGCAGTATGCTGGGAGGCATAACATAACCGTAGGCCTGAAGCACACAAAAGTATCGTTTTTACATCTGTGGTACCATTACATAGTCAAGTCAAACACCTGAGGGACATAACAATATTGCTTCTAAATCTGACGTGGTACCATTACATAGTTAAGTCCAACACCTGAGGGACATAACAATATCGCTTCTACATCTCAGGTGGTACCATTACATAATCAAGTCCAACACCTGAGGAACATAACAATATCGCTTCTACATCTCAGGTGGTACCATTACATAATCAAGTCCAACACCTGAGGAACATAACATTATCGCTTCTACATCTGACGTGGTACCATTACATAGTTAAGTCCAATACCTGAGGAACATTATCGCTTCTACATCTGTGGTACCATTACATAGTCAAGTCCAACACCTGCACGAGGGACATAACAACATCGTTCTTACATCTGTGGTACCATTAATTACATTGTCAAGTCCAACACCTAGGTTATGTACAGTGAACTCGGTGAAGTATTAAATACCAGTAGAAGAGGTTCATGGGAGGTCATTACCTGCTCAATGACTTAAGCATTTCTGTTATCAAACAACAATCTACAATGCCCTATATGTCACTTAAGGAGACCGACTTTAGTTTTCATTGTGCATGTTTTTGCACATTCTAGTAAAATACAGTGTATTTATACCTTTCATGAAAT
This sequence comes from Magallana nippona, assembly GCA_033439105.1. Lineage (NCBI taxonomy): Eukaryota > Metazoa > Mollusca > Bivalvia > Ostreida > Ostreidae > Magallana > Magallana nippona. The sequence goes on from CM065925.1 coordinate 9,208,017, forward strand.
TTTTTCAATACCGCATTTATTCAATTGAACAAAATAAACAAAATACAGATAGAAATATTTAGATTTTATATAAAGGACAATTTTATTCTTTAAACAATTTTTCCATTGTTCGGTAGATGAGCGTTGCCATTGTGCTTTAAGACGTTATGATAAAATGAAGCTAAATTTGTAGGAGTACGTTAAGAAATAACATAAAAGAAAAAGTAAAAATTGTACGCCTATCCTCAGGGTGATTTTTCTTAATTTTTAACGAATTTATTGTACTAATCTACATTTGTAATACTCCAAATATATAACAAATTTTGTTGAATTTTGATATTTTGAGATGACCCTCACTAAAAACCAGATGGTAGAATTTAATTAGTACTGTTTATATTCAAGGTAGAAAATACTTATACTAATCAAATAATACGATTTGAGGAAAATCATTAATTATTGTAGTATTTTTTAATCTGCTTTGAAGTGCGGAAAATGACAATTTCTTATATTTTTACTGGCATATGACCAATTCTTGCAAAGGACCATTTCTCGCCAAGGTATTGTTATGTCATTTTATCAACACATAAAATTATATACGAAAAATGGCGTAACAATGTACTGGCGAGAATTGGTTGGACGCCAGTATAGTTAATATACCTGTATTTTGAGATTGTCCCTAAAGAGAACCAGACAATAGATTTTCTTGAAAGTAGAGTTGGTGTAAATTACAGATGATTAAAAAATAAAGAGGTTATTTATATGTTTTTGATCTAAACACAAGGAGGCGTCTTATCATCTTCGAACCACTCCTTGTAGGATAGTAGGTCAAAAAGAGTCCCTAGCTGTACGTGATCTAAACACAAGGCTACATTTATCTTAATATAGATAGTTGATACAAAGAATTTTAAAAATTATAGGCACATAATATACTGTAGCTATCTGTATATCAAGCATAAGACTCAGTATTCATAGTAAGGTCTGATTACCTTCGTTCTACGGACCGCAGACTACTTAATGCCTGACGTCGTGTAGTCAATGTAGACCATTCTGGGGTCATTGCGAAGTCAGATAGTAGGAAAGGAGAGTAACTTACTACTTTTGACGTGACTTCCCAAACCAACACCCTGGCGTAGAAAAACAGCCATTAAACAATATGCCCGCTTTGCTGCTGTTGTCTTCTCAACTCTACGTTCTGACGTTCAATGAACTTTGTTATTGGAGTCTCTATTGTTTATTTCGTTTTCAGAAACTGGATAAATCTGGTGTAAAAATGAAGGACACACCTCCGGTTCCCAATCAATTCGTTCTTCGTAGTGAAAAGATGCCGCTCCAGTCATAAACAATTATTTGGCCTTTGCAAAGAGAATCGAACTTATCAAACCATTTATTCGCATATATCTTATATACTAAATCAGTTTTAATGTTGAAAACACTCCAAAACATATTTGTCAATTGGTTTCACTCAGGTGCCAAACCACTTGGGTATAATTTTTGCACGTTTCCTTGCAAGTGCGCAGACGCAGAGAAAGTAAAATTTTGTTTGTAAACATTATCACGTGTTAGATATATTAAAGACGTAATATTATTACATATCTCATGTCAAGAAGATTTGTGTATATAATATGTATATAAACATAGATAAGGAAAAATAAGGTTATACTTTAAAAGTTTTCACCAACAAGAACTTTATAGATGTTAGATATCCAAACGTAGCTACTTGTATCTAGATTCAGCTGGTTATGCCAACGTCCTTTTTTTAAAACCATGACCCAGATTCTATTAAATGGAAAAAAAAATTATAATCCAGAGCAGTGGTCAAACCATAATTTAATATGGTTGAAAAATTTGATTAAAATTTTTAGTTTACAATATATATGCAATTGGTGTCTTCCCACTTAGGCCGCTCAAAATTAATTCTACGTTTAACGTCACTTCAAAATACCATACCTACGAGGGATTAAAAATTAAAACAAACAAAATTTTCAAACAAATGATTTTCATTCATTGACATTATTACAATTAAAGTGAGTATTCAAATTACATATAGTTTACCTCTTTAAAAGTGATCTTTGCTGATAATCCCATTGAGTATCTGATTTGTAGTCCATAATGTGCTCTAAACATTTCGAATTTCTACAGATTACAGTATTTTAGTAAAATCAAACCGGAAAAAAAAAAATCAAATTAAAATAGGAGTTTGTTTGTTTTTTTCAAACCCAATTTCTCCTAAACCTACGCGCGGGTTACGTTAAACATAGAATTAACTTTAGGCAGCCTAATGCAAATAAGCATTATATGCTTATATATATATATATATATATATATATATATATATATATATATATATATATAATGCAAATATGTATGGTTAATTTGGCCATAACAGCATAAGTGTCATATTAAATTATTCAAGTACCTGACCAGCATATATATCGTTTTAAAATAATATAACTGGCTTCAAACTGTTGGAGGAAATTATCATAATATTTTAACTTTTTTCAATGAGATGTCATGTATGTATATGTATTCAGAATTTTTAGGGCTTGCTTAATTTTGTATAAAAGTTATTTTGTTGTGCTCCATTTACAATTCTTATAAAAGAAGTAAAATTTGATCGGATTGGAGACAATCTGATTGTGTTTACACTGAAAACATGCTATTGAATCTCTGTGAATAGGAAACATGCATTCCAGTTGGATGTACTTGATAGATATATAAACTGTTGACAGATGAGTTGCACACATATCCCTGCCTGTTTATATTAAAAGCATACGCTATATCAAATATACCAGCTAGTTGTCATTTCAATGCTTTTTATTATATAACCTAGAGGTCTTGCAACTACCATTACAATTTGTTATGTTAATTCTTTTATTAATTTGGAATTAAATCTATTTGCATTAGTGTACACCCCCTCCCCCCCCCCCCCCCCCCCCCCCCCTTCAAGTTTAACTACTATGGAATCAATTAATCGACTGAAAATTTTCTTCCGGCAAAATGACACCTTCAAGCAATTGCAATAAACATGTTGTTTTTCAGTCATACTAGTACATGTATTTGTTTTCAGAAATTTTGCCTGAGATCAAATCCTATACATAGTAGGAGGTTTTTTGTGTTCCAAGATAAAAAAAAAAATTAATTTCAACAATGCTATATACATAAACAAATGCAAGAAGCAGTTAATATAAAAAAAATTGTGAGTTGGTATATTGGATGATACATGTATTGTGTGCATTGAAGCTTGTGAACTTTAGGTACCGGTAGTCATGTACTTAGTAGAGCTGTGCACCCAACAACTGACCTAGATAAACAATATAGGGGTGGACTACCACCATGGTCAAAAATGAATAAGTATACAAAACACTATCAGACAAAGGATGTTTGAATATTGAACAGACATCAGACACACCTACCCAATCAGAACACACACAGTTGGTTCACATTAACTTCCACCTTTGTAACCTTGTAGGTAAAATGGTAAACATGTTTACTGATCTACAGTATTAACAGGTAAACATAGGTATATATATATATATATATATATATATATATATATATATATATATATATATATATATACACACACACACACACACACACACACACACACACAATGTATATGTGGATACTTAACCCATCCTCCAAATTCCTAAGTAGTATGATTAAAACATAATAACACATTTCTAATCTCATTTTGGGATAAATATTTTATTAATTCATTGTTAAAACAATCCTACTTCATTAATGAACTGGCTTAAAGCATATCGTCGGTCTTGGTGTTGTTCGCTTATCAATATTTAAATATTTACATGATCATTCATAAACAGATAAAACATACCAATGTTGTGACAGGGAATTAAACAGTGGACATCCTACAAGCAAGTAAACAAACAAATCCACTAAGTTCCACAAAGAGTCTAATGATAAGCATGAAGATATAGGTAAAAGAATTAGAGAAAATGCCTGAGACTAGCATGTACAAATTGCATAATCAAAACAATGTGTAACATCTGTGCAATGTTATTTTGACTGTAAAGCTGTTACATCAAATTAGCTATTATGAATTCATCATAGAAATGTGCAGTATACAATGCACATCCAGTGAATCAAATGCATGAAAAAGGAGATTTACAGGCTTCAAAATTTTAGAGCTGTTACTTTACATGTATAAGTATTTGTATGGAGATTATAAGTGTTTATATGATTTTAAATTAATACTAGCACACATGAGATTCTTTTGCCAAAAATGGTTGCACCCTGTGACCCATTAAGACTATAAATAGTATCATCTAAGGAGTCACCCAGACACAGCATGTAAAACAATATAATATCATGACTAGCTAGACAGCTGGCTATTCTGACCCTCATATTCATATGATATGTTTACGACATGCTTATTTCTACAGCTTAATACAAAAGCACTTCTGTCAAAACACAAATATTCTTAAACATGTGATTGAAGTTCATTCTTGACCTCTAACTGTGATTAAAGTATCCATTATCATCAACAAAGATTTGGCACTAAAATAAAAATTTATTACTGTTTTCCAAAATTTGACATATCACATTTCTGCTAAACTCCAGGCACGGAAGGAGGTGGTTGAGGTCCAGTGACTGTGGATGGGAGGATCTAAGTTTTGACGGAGAACATTATCGGGTGTGTTTCTTGCAGTAGGGTTTGCCGCCTTTGGCATAGAATGGTTGACCTTCCAAATTAACACCACAGGTCTGTGAAAAAAAAATGAAAAGAAAAAATAAATTAGAATACTTGAATAAGCACTCACGATAGGAATTAGCTAGTATATATACAAAAAAAACTCTTTGTAAAATCAAGATTGTCTCCCCCTTGTATATAAAATGTTTGAAATATTCAAATGCATTCAATCTGTATGATCCTACATTTAATATGAGCAATTGTAAAGCATCAACTGTCCTAATTTGGTTTATACTCATATAATAATATTTGGTAACCTTCAAATTCAATGCTCAGTTGGTTAACATTGCTGGTTATTTACTTGAAATGGTACCCTCCATTTTCTTTTTCCTATTCTACTCATAAAATCTGAATTTGAAGAGGAAATCTACTCCATTTATTCCAATGACAAGTAAAAGCTATGGGCTGGGTGTTAAAATGAGAGGAACAGAGCCCATGCACACCAAGGTCCAGCATTAATCCACTCACCGAGCAGTTGAAACATTCGGAGTGGAAGTTGTTGCCCATGGCCTCCACCCAGTGGTCCCCGGGCTCGATGGGGAAGTCACACCCCTTGCACATGGTCTGGAACATCTGCCTCCAGTCTACAATGAGAGCAGCACTTTAATGTCCTTCTAAGGCAACAATGTACTTGATAAACTGAGAGCATAAAAGACCCGATGTTAATGTATGAATATGTTGCATAGCAGAAGACTACCTCAACCATTTGTAAAGAAACTACCAGGGTAAATATAAAATTTCTAAAAAAAAAAATGATAATAATGAAACCAATTCTTTTTCAATCCAAGAAAAACTCTAGTTAATCAATTCACATTGAAGAGGATTTAATTAATCAAATGGCACATATTTTTCAAGATACTTCATATTAATTGAAATATGCAAACTTAGTATGTACCATCTCTGCCTGATTTACCAGGAAGAAAGAATTTAGGGATCTTCAAATTAATGAAATTATTCAATGTTGGTACTGGGTATTGCATTTTCTGCTTCATTATTTTTTTTTAAATGGGGGTAGGTTGGTTTGTCTCCCTTGAGAAGTGATAGGTACTTCTGCTGGATGGATTGAAGATAAATGTATGCTGAACTCTCAGCATATGAAAACTGCCACTATTTAATATTTATTAATATTTTCTCACTATATAACTTTGTGTCAGGCAACATCACATCCTTCAAGGGGTCACATTATCAGTGTTGCCCACAAATCAATTGCAGTCAACATTTGTACATTAAGCTCAGTTTGTACATGTACCAGCAAACTATCAATCATCTATGCACTCTACTGGTACAAATCCTAGTACTGTACTGGCTTACCATTTTCACAGTATGGGTTGCCATCCTCCAAGTGGAACTGGTTACCACCAATTGGCTGCTTACACTGGTAGCAGATGAAGCAGATAGGGTGGTAGGTCTTCTGCAAGGCGTTTACGCACTCCTGAAGTGATAAATAAAAGAAAATTACTGTAATTGAATGTCTTCATTAAACAAACTATTTCATTTCAATACTTTTTGGAAATCACTAACCTTAATCAGACAAGGATCATGTAAGATTGAACTTTAAATCTATCACACCAATAATCATGTTTACTACTATTAAATTTTGTTCAGGAAGTTCAGCCTCATGGTCTTTTCAGTTTCCTTCATTTTAACATAAAATGTTCATCATTTTTTATGCAGAGCTTTGACCTACCCCAACAATTGGTTTTCCACACTTGGTACAAGTTGGTGCAAAGTATTGCTCATAGTCCTTTTCACAGTACAAGAAGCCTCCCTCTTCTACAAAACCAATATCCAGCAATTTCTGTCCACATCGTGGGTTCTGACAGACAAAGTGGTCAGGGCACCAGGTCTTACCCAGGGCTACCACAAAAGGCCCTCTAAAAAATAACAACACTATAGTTAACTCTTTTCTTAAGATTTATCTACTCAGGCCCCAAGAACAGACGATTTATTTTTAACAAAAAAGTTTTTATATTTTCAAGTTTGGAAATTTAGAAAAATTTACAAACACACAATGAAAAATTCATTTTATTTTCGAACTTATTTTAAACATTTTTGTCAATCTAAAATTTGACTTAAGTCTATTCTCATTTAATGGTTTTGGAGCCTTTTTTATCCAATTGGCATTTAATCAGACTGAGTGAAGATTGCTATACCTGATTGAGATGTTACAGGAAGAACAGACAGGAATTCTTGTGATTCCTGGCACCGAATCACCACTCTTGAAAATAGTTGCTTCGCCCTTCTTAGCTCTAACTGCATTGACACCAGTTGGGTTCCTTGGTGGGCCCATTTTGGGGCCTCCTGGAGCAGCAGGGGCGGGGGGCTGAACATTGGGGGTAAAAGGCTTGGCAGTAGGGGCCGCTGGGGGAGTCCACATCCCTGGCTTAGGCGCCGAAGATTGAGCTTAAAGAAGAAAAAATATGCTGTGATAATTTACAGATCGTAGTTTTGCTACTCTAGCTAGGCCACATTTGTGAGTAAAAGATGCATTTCTGAAAATGACTGACATGAGCAAAGGAGCCTAGAGTCACATATACTGGGATTATGATATTTCGAGCATAAAGATAAATTAGGGAGAAGGTTAAAATAGGCTGTGCCTGCTGATTATGTTTCATAAAATATTGTTTAAATAAATAAATGAGGAAAAATCAAATCAAACTGATTACACATTTATATATATAAATCATAGATACAATAAGATAGATGTTGATCTACTGATGTAGATTTTTGGAAGATTTTCCTGAATAGTAATTACAGAGATAGGGGTTTAGATGACACACACAGTTAACCTCCCTTACCTGGAGCTGGGGGAGCCTTAGGTGTAGAGGGCTGGTCCCTGAATAAAATAAAAAGTAAAAAAATCAAAACACAGGGAATTAGCAGAATTTCATGACAAATCAAAAAGGAAATGAATCATACTTTTTTATTAAATTATCCTTGAGATGCATATTTAAGTACTGATTTTTTTTTGTTATTACAAATATTGCACCTTTTGTATCATGAATTCAAGTGCTCACAATATTCAACATTTATTTAATCAATTTTTGATGGATTACATGCAGGTGAATAAACACACAACATCTGGGCAACTTTTAATGGTAAATACACAACAGGCAAATATCAAATTCATCTCATGCTTTAGCTCCAATTTGTAGAATTTCTAGTCTGTGCCAGAAAATAGTTTAATGTATGTATATTGAACAAGAACATGTCTGTAAATGTCATTAAAACGTTTCATAAATTTTCATGATTCTTTAACTTTGCATATCTCCTTCTTCTGTATGTTTTGAAATGTGGCACAGACCAGACTGTTTGCTAGATTCTTTACCCAGCTCCCAATTTCTCTTGGAGCATTTTAAACGTTCTGGAATGAGTAGGTTTGTAATCATCTTCTTGCTTGGGTGGGCTGGGGGTCTCTTGTTCATGCACCATTTTGAATGTTTCTGAGGGATGATACACAACCTTCCCCTGAGCGTCCACCGTCCGTTCTTCCTCTTGCTCGTCCCCAGACCTGAAACATGCATGCAGGGCTCTAATCCTACTTTCTCATGCAGAGCATTCATACACAGGTTTATTACATAATCAGGTGTTTAAAATAAACACTTATGAAAAAAAGACAAAAAACTGACACTACAGATCAATGGGTGCAGAATGGGAAGAAGACATAATTGACAAAACTCTTAACACAAGCACCTGCTCTTAAGATTCATTGTTAGATGCTGGAGCAGGTGATACTTGAAATACTTTCTTAAGTGTCCCCCATTTAAAACTTCCTGACTATAGCTATTAAGATTTCGTGTCACACAGCACATTTTTTGTTACAGATTGTTGGGTTCAAAAGGCCAATAACATGGCTATTTAATCTTTACAATTCACAACACTAAATCCATGTTGATATTTCATTAACAGTGTCAATAAAGACTGACAGGTGAATCTAGCCATGTTATTAGAGGCTAAGTGATATAAGCTTAGTCACAAAAATATCAGCCAAGTAAAGGCAACAAATATTTTTGCTAACTTCCCTGCCTGGTACTAAAAACAAATTGCTATACTCCTAATGAAGTATTTTGCCCAAAAACTTTTAATATCAGAAAAAAAAAATTGACAGAATTTTTTCTCATCCGATTGGTTGCCATGACTGCAAAGAAGGTAATCCATTAAATGTAAAAAAAAAATTGACAAATTACAAAATACTCAAAGATTGTGCTTTAAGCAGACCCATGGAGAAAAAAACACCAATCTACATGCAAAATTCTATAATTTCCAATGGAATTGGGTCATCTTTTCAAACATGCTGCATAATACAACAAAATGAAAACTGAACACAATATTCATCAAACTCCAGGATGATGCAAACTCCAAGGAACTCATTTCAGAAAGGGCTAAATCTGACCCCCTTACACTTTGACATTGTACAGCAGTAAAGATTTCCATTTGAAAGAATTAAACTTAACACTCAGCTAAATGCTATCATCATTCTAAGAGTCAAATTTTGAATGTATGAATCAATATTTTAACAGTATTTCAGGAATGTTGATGAAGTGTTTACATACAATGTTTGTCTAATCCATTTATATCTCATTTATTTGCACCTGTTTGTGGTACATGTACTGTGGAATCAGCATTGTTCGTGAGGGACCAATATTCGTGGCTTTCGTGGGTAACCCTTGCCCACTAATTTACATCCCCATGAACCTATACACAATCATTAGTTTAATATTTATTAAATTTATCCCGGTTACACGAAAAACGAAATTATGTACCCAGGAAAACATTGACCCCCACTAATAAAAATGATTCCACAGTATATATGACATCAGAAATAACACAACTTTTGCAATCTTACAAAAATGGACAAATTCCTTCACTTTTATTGGAGGTCCATCAATTTTAAAACATAAAGCACAGTTTAATACAAGCAAAATTTTCTTGCCTGTTAAGTAGGCAAAATACCAGTAAAATTAAAATTTCTATTTTTTTTGGGGGGGGGGGGGGTGGAGGGTAGGGAGGGGCATTTGAAGCCCTTAAAAGTCATTAAATATACAGTCCATTATTTCAACATCTTTTTCTCTCAAATTGAAGTACATGCGTAAATTTATGAAAAAATTTGATGATAAATGTACGGTACATTGTCAAAGTTAACTTTTTTGGGGGGCCATCTTTTTTAGCACCTTCCCTACAAAATGGTCCCTCTAACAAGCAGAAGACATTTTACCTCCATGGAGGACTTGGCTCGGGCTTAGCAGGGATATCTGTAAACAAAATGACTGAGGTCAACATTTCTGTCAAAACCCAAACCAGCCTTCCACCCTGTGACAATCTACCTTCCCTTCCCCTCAACTTCAGGGGACAAGACATTTTTTTCCACCAGTCTGAAAGTCTTGTTAATTCATAACTATAAAAAGGCTACAGAAGAACTGAAATCATGCAAAAGGTAAACAATATATATAAAAAGCCTGAAAAAAGCTGTCAGGATTCTAACAGGGGGTTTGTCATTGTCTGTAGAAAATACACACCTTGACATCTTTAAAGCACTATTGGTACTTTCCTCTGAATACATTCCTTGTGGGGTATTGAACTGCCGAGGTTTGGAGTTAAAGTTGTTCTGGGTTGTGGTGGGGGAGACACTCCGAACCACTTGGCCAGGAGAAGGTCGCAGGGTTTTAGGTGGCTCTGAAAATTGTGGGGTGTTATCAAGTCTCTACAGCATGCATGATCTCAAATAGCACACATGAACAATTTGCACAAGAAGTATTTTAATTTGTTAGTATTCAAACTGGATTTTTTTTAAACTTTTGATACCAAACTGATCAAGTCTCTAAAATGTTTCAGTGAATTTTTCAAACTTCAAATGAAATCTGGCCTGGAAAATAGATAGATGTATCTACACTTTGCACATGCCAGTTAAAACTTGAATGACTCATAAATTCTGCCACTAAATGCAGTTTAATATATTAAGGAGATGTGATATCATCCTTACCATATAAAAGCACAGATGACATTCAACTATTTACAAAAACTTGATGAGGCATTTCCTATCAAATTGTTATACTGTTCAGTCTACTGTTTTGAAAAGTTGGCTTTGTGATACATGTAAAAGTATTTGAAACATTCAATAAATGTAAAAAAGAAAAAAAAAAGTTTGGTATACCAACAAACAGAGTTTAAATAGGTAAGACAAATCATCTGTACTGGAAAGAGCCTCAAACCATTGAATTCTTCACATAGTTCAGTGAAATTGATCATTTGTTTTAAAATAATATGGTGGTTTCAGAGCTAAGTCTACCACCAAGGCATAAATTTTCAGTATTATATAACAAAAGTTCAACTTTGCCACCTAATTATTCATTTTACCTTCTTGGTTATACACCAAACAATGGTGCAATTTATAAAACAGAGGATTTTCAACTTTGCTACCTATTTATTCATTTTGCCTTCTAGGTAATACACCAAACAATGGTGCAAGTTTATAGAAAGAATACATGCGCTTCACAACAGGAAAAATTAAAACGCACTTCACTTACAATTCATGCAATTGAGTTGATAACAGATAGAAGTACTTTTATTATACAATAATTAATACTCCAATACTTTTTTAATACAATTTTGTCACTCAATTTTCTTGCCATTTAATTACTTAAACAAGTTCTTTAACAGCAATAATGCACAAAACAGCTATTTCCTTTTTCTATTTCCTCTTACTCTAGTACCAAGTGAAAGGTTTTGAGGCCTTACTTCCTTTCAGCATGCATAGATGAGATATTTCCACATCTCCATTAAAAAGTTGAATTTGAGAAATTCTCTTATACACAAGTGCTTATATATATATATACATTGTTGCCCAAATTAAATCAAGATATTTTTGCATGCTTGATTCCATCGTTTATTTTATCTATTTCTGATTTTATTTCTGTTTGCTTGACCTCACCTTTCCCACTGTCCATCATGCCCTGGAGGAATTTGAAGGAGCGTGACTGATGTTGGGCAGACGTTGGTTTCTCTTCACTGTCCGCATACTTCTGGGCAGCTGAGTAAAACCCTGGCCCCTGGGTCTGAGCAGGAGGGGGAGGGGGTGGGGTGGCTGAGTAGAGCCCTGGCCCCTGGCCCTGCATGGGAGGGGGAGGGGGAGGGGCAGCTGGTACCACCGCAGGCTTTCTGTACATTACAAAAAACATCCATAAAAATTCACAACATTTACACTAACAAACAGCCATAGTGGTCAATAAAAGACACTTTTGGTGTATTTGTTATGAAAATTAAAGTCTGTATAAATTAGAATTTACTTACGGGGAGAAGGAGAGTTGACTAGTTTGCTGTGTGACAGCATCCACATCCGGCCTGGGTGCAGGGGATCCAAATGGCTTTGCAGCAGTATTGTAGTTCTGTAATACAAGATTGCCTAAATGTACCATAGAAAACAATATATGTCCATCGACTCATAATGATTCGAATCATTTGTGCAAGTGTCTAATGGAAAATTTATAACACTTGCATCTTATTACAAAGAGATCTGACAGGATTTTCACTTCTGCCTCTGATTGACTAACGGGGGGTATTTTTCTTCATAAATTGGGCTTGAGAAGATCATTCATATTACTTGCTTATTTATGTAAACATAGGAAATGTATTGTTTAATAAATATTGTATATATTTCTTGGGTTTTTTTTTTTTGGGGGGGGGTCTTTTCTCATACAAATTGGCATCATATATAATAATCATTTTAAAAAATCAAAACTGCAAACTAAAAATTTCAGTGCAGAGTGATTTTCATCATAACAACACGTATATAAGTGTCAGATGGTGTATTGTCAAACACAAACTAAGCCCTTACATTTTTGAAAATGGGAAACTGAATAGCCTGCAAAGAGGATTAAAATATAACATTTGATTACATATCACTGAATGCGGAAAACTCTATCAAAAACACCCTCCAAGAACCAAACTCATTGAAAATGACTCAGCCTGATGCTGCTAACAATGCCAACTTCTCTTTTCATAAAAAAAACATGTAATATCAAAAGAGGTCCTTTAATTGAAGGTTAGGAAGTTGTTAACCTCTTCCCTTACAGACCCTAGTCTGTCTCAAGAAGCAGTTTATATTTCACAAATATGTAATAAACAATAAACGCTAGCTCAACAGATTCCCTGTGTAAATTTTTGCGGTGTAATTGAACCTGCTATCAATACACAACCAGACACTGTTGACTTGACTGAGCTGGGTTATAAAACTCCTTCCTTTCCTCTGTCACCTTACACTACCTTACGATCCCGGTATTAAATGACTCAACCCTATAACCTTATCCGTCCTGGTCTTTCATCAATATAAACATGTATTAACACACTTTAATCGGTTCACATTAATTTTCAAGAAATGTCCAGTATTTGAATCAATTTCCTCTCCCCTTATCAGACTTTAAGGTGGCATGTTTACCAACATTCTTGTTATCGAGTGTTTACAATGTAACATAACAGAAGATATTACAGATCCCTATCGCCTTTTAGCAGGTGATTGTTTGATATCCACTCTTACAAAGAGACTCCCAGCACCCACATTTGTTTTCTTACCTGGGAGCCCGCCTGAGGGGCACCTGAAGGGCTTGAATAGGAGTTGAAGCTGGGGGTAGCGAACTTTTCATAAGTATGCTGAGGGGCAGGAGCACCTCTGAAAAAATAGAAAACAGAGTAAGACATGATTAGGATTATAAATCACTTATATAATATCTATATAAATCACTTATATATCTATATAAATCACTTATATATCTATATAAATCACTTATATATCTATATATTTACATTTGCAAATATGCTTCCTTATATGAACCTATAGAATAGCGAAAACGTTCAATTCTGTGTGAACGTTTCCGTGACGTCACAATGATAACCGCACGCGCTTATCGCTTGGATTATTGTAAACATAAAATCTCGGTAATTTTAACAGTTCTGAATGATTTGTCTCTCTCAAACGTAAATATAATGTTAAAAAGTTCACCGGGATATGAAGTTGGTTGGTACGTGATCAAAATTAATCTACTGAGAAGCTCTTCGGGCTTCACAGGATTTGATCACGTGACCAACCAACTTCATATCCCAGTGAACTTTTTAAATTGCTGTTTATTTCTTAAATAAATCACTTACATATCTATATAAATCACTTATATATCTATATAAATCTCTTATATATCTATATCCGGTAAATCACTTATATATCTATATAAATCAATTATATATCTATATAAATCACTTATATATCACTTATTCATATTCTTTGGGATAACTTCTCAAAATTGAGGTAAAACCTCAGATTTGAGGTTGATAATTTAGATGAGGAAATTTGGTGCTGCAAGACCAGGTAGAAATTTTAGGTCAAACAATGAAGGAAAACTAATATTTACAGATCAAAGGTTCCTCTGTATCTAAAGTAATTTATTTGTATGGTAGTATCATGAATTCACAGTTCCATCAAGCCTTATTTTCTTTTACAAACGTCAAATGGCTCATTGTTTATGCTAATGAGTGCCTTGTTGTTTCTTATTATAAATTCAATTGCCCTTGTTTCAGAAAATAAGTCAAACTGTTTTTGTGTTTTGTTTAAGAAACAAAATTCTTTTCACTGAATCACTGATAATATCAACCATCAGCCAGTATACTGAATTCGGGTAACAAATGACTGTATGGTTACTTCATACTGACACACTGAGCACACAGATTTATTATTTTTCAATAGAAGGGGAATTCTTGCACATAAATCAAATGTTGGTTGATCTATTCACCAAATGGCGGTTGTATAACCGAAGTGGTTTAATAAAACCAAGGCACCTGAATAGCAGATTGAACTACACAGTTCATTCACAGGTAACAGCTAATGCAACATAGCCGGCTTCAGTATATTCTGCTGGGGTGTAAAACGTTTTTGGCGTGTGCGTCTGTGTGTGATTAATCAGCCACAAGAATGTTTCCCTGCTTCCCATCTAGGCCTTTATGAAATCTTATCTGATACACGTAGAAACTATGCAAGCCATAACAATATACACCTATTACACTCATGCTTTCTCAGCAGTTCCTGAATTAAAAATCCTACGTTTCTAAATAACTTGTCAAAACCAGAATAAAGAGTAAGTAATCTTACAATAGAGCTGTTTCACGCAGATAAAAGATGGTTAATGATAGATTGTTATCTTTTCTTTCTGCTTCTGTGCAAACATTTTAATTCAAATGAGTGGGCTTGAAAACATAAAAGAAAACAGTTAAAGTTTTTCTTAGACATGTTTGAGGAGCTATCTGATTAATTTCTATGTAGGTGTAATGGCGAGCGTATTAATTCTTTTTCTATTTTATCTTCGGTAATGTTCAATACATGCACAGTTTGATTAGGAAAAGTATCTGTCTTCATGACTCTATCTAATATAATGCTAGATCATTGATAACAAATCTGCTTTCTCAAAGAACTTTGTAAAAAGCTTTAAGGTGTACCCTAATAATGCTAGCCATCATAAACTGGGGGTTCCACTTTATCAGTGTTCCTATTATAACATGTATACAATACATGTAGTCTGCTTTTTTCGGCAGCTTCCACATGTTCTTGGTGTAAACCTGTGATCCTGTTACGATTGTCTATCAGGTAAACACAAGATGAACCAGCTGTCTGTCTTTTTAGATGAGAGGGAGATATTGGCAGGGAGAGACATGATGATACTTATTGAGTGGCTGACCTTTGGTACTTTGGTACTAAGAGTTTACCCAAACAAAACTATATATAGCTCTCACTAGCCCTGTGCACTTTGTGTAATGTAGTGATGAAGTGTGATATACCAGTATACATCACAGCTCTTACCCCCCTGTAGTTCATTACTGATTACATACATCTGATTGATTTTCATTCTACCTACGCAATCTACAATTGCCAAAATTACTGTAGACATAAAAACATAAGATTCATTGACTAATGCTAAAACCTTTAAACAGATATATAGTACTGGTATAAATGTATTTGGTGGTTTAAACTTAAGGTGCAGGTACTTCTACACAGAGGGGTCTTGCCCTTAGCAGAGTCTGTCAGTGTACTTTAAACAATGTACTGTTTGTAAATATGTCTACTATGATGTAATACTAGAATGCACATAGACAGCTAAGATCTTGATAAGATCAGAGAATTACCAAGCAGAAAACAAAAATGTGAGCATGCACTCTATCTAAACATCGCAATGAGCTATATATCATTAGCCTTGTTGAAAATAGATTAAAATTCCTATAAACGTAGGTAAAGTTTTATTAGTATGATGCTAGTAATGATATGTCAGTTTAGAGAAGCATTCCAAAAAGAAATAACGATTTCCAGCAACAAATAAAAGAAAAGCAGAGGAATTTGAAACATTTACTGGAAGATGCCTAGTGCTTGAAAGAATAGATAGAAAATAGAAACACGATGTTTAATTCCATCATCAGAAGAAAAGTGCAGCTATGCTAACGATTTCAAACGAAGGTCACATAGATGTCACAACAGAAATACTGTACAACAAACATCATTTAACAGCCATGCATATCTGACTTGTGCCTCTTCATTTTATCTACATTAGACATCAAACCTATCAACTAACACTTGTCAACTCTTTAGATTTAGTATCAGGCAATTAATATCACATCAAACAAAACAACAAGAAATTTCTCCTTCTATTACTCTATAACTGAATCATTCTCTTCGTCCGCATTCCTGTACTTACCGATTATTGTTTGACTTTTTTTCACGGATTCTTGAATTTAAAAGAAAAATACGAGATGACAAGATTTGAAACTATCCCTTATTCAAGTGCTTAGGAAGCAGTAATAGGCTGAAAGCACTGTATATTTGAACTCAGTGTCATTCAAACAGAGAAAGCAATGCATCCAACCCATCCAAATAGTGAACCCAAAACACTCTCCATTATCAAGAAAACTTTGAATACTGAATGAATAAAAAGATAATATACCAGTAACATTACTTGCAAACATGCAAGGCAGGAACTTTTAACCCATAACCAATCAATATGCACAGTTTATTGCTCTTTCCTGTAGCAAACCATCCAGTAACATTTTTATATCTTATCCAGTGGTTGCACTTCTCATGAAGATCGAAGCCTAACAATTTTCACCCAACAATGGACAGACATACAATATGTGGACATGGGGAGGAAATCCACCATGCACAGATGGGGGAGGGGTGGTATAAAAATAACTTGTGTGTCATTTACATCTCTCACAACTCTATACCTCTGCAGGAGGAGATCGAGCTTGTTGCCAGAGCCAATGATCAGGTCCTGGGCTTCTTTATGCTTGTGATTTGCTGTTTCCTGGCTGCCAATTTTTAGAATAATGTCCCCTTGTTGAAGTCCACACTTGGCAGCAAGACTTCCTTGATTTACCTGACAAATATAACAAGATACATTTTAAGCAACTAAATGGCATTATTTTCTCTCTCTCTCCTCTATTTTATTCCTTGACTTTTATTACACTGATACATGTACCGGTAATAATGACCATCAATGATATTAAAGTATGACTTTTATCTCTGGAAATGTTTATTGAAATTAAGTGTCTGTATTACCAACTTCTTTCATTATACAGGTACTTATAGCAAGACTTTGGTCTACATATTGTTAATGTTCTTTCATGCTCATTCACATATATTGAATTGTCCTTACTTTTATCTACAGAAAAGTGTGCTGTGTATGCTATCTCGTTAATACCCATCTTTTTAAAAAGATATAAAATGATAATGAGTGTTTCTGGCTGCATCTTCAACGATATTGCTATTCATAACAGAATCTTACAATTCTAAAAAGCTGAAGTGATAAAAGTTGATCATGGTGAATTTGAAGATTTCTCTCCCCCACAGATTCTTGGTAGAGATAGAAAAGTATCTGATAACTCAAGATCGACATGATAAATACATGAATGTACATTCAAAACACACAAGTTTTGATATGTTTCTCCACTTCCCATATTCTTCGCAATCAGCATTCTGTACGAGTTATTTTAAACTGATGCCTAGCTGAATGGTGAGTTGAGGAGATAAGAAAGGTACACACAAATCCTAGCATTCTGTCTGTGATTACTTTCCAGGAATACCTTCATACCTTGACAGATATTGGCAACCCATCCCCTTGCTGATGTAACAGTTTCCTTAACCATAGTAACCATTTACATATGTAACTCAAACTGTATGTCTAAGTTCTGAGCTTATTGTGCTGATGCTAAGAAACACATCAAAATGAAGTGAGATATTGTGAATGTACAGGAATTGTTATAGAAAGAATAATCTTACCATGACCAGGTTAAACCGGGTCTGTAGGACATCTGTCATTTTAACGATAGAACATTCTAAATAGAATTGGTATAGCACTCAACTCATTTTTTTTTTGTTGCTAAAGTTCTGTAGCTAAGAACAAAACCAGCTAGACAACAATAACATAGGTTGTCTGTTTAGTTCTAAAGTAGATGAGTTCTATGGAGAAGAGGAAGAAATGGTAATGGTGTATAGACTCCATAACACAGATGTTATCTGGTATTATTAATAGAGGGTATTACTACTAATCGAGTTTGAAGTGGCCATTAATCCTCCTAGAACTTGCTCTGCACAGATCCAACACTACATGCTGTACTATATAACAATATGACAAAAATAGTAATACATGGCAGTCAGGTGTGTCACTAACAGTATTTTTAATTAGATTAGTTCATTGCATTAGGTGACAAAAAAATTAACCGTGTGGAAAGATCTGTATAGAGTTCCCATCAAGAAACCGGTTGATAACTTTATCCCGATCCAGGTGAAAATACTGTTAGGTCATTAGAGGAAACATCAATTTGTCAAATTGTGATCAGTCAACCGTGAAAAATTACAGGTGTGAGTGCAGGTGTAGGGTGTGTCCTTGAAGAAGAGAGATTCCTTACCTTAAGAATCGTCAAGGGAATTCCAAACTCCTTTCCTCCTTGCATTCGAAATCCCCATGGTGTTGTGGGATCCACCCGTTCTAATTTAGCCTCTAAAGTTAGAACCGACGCCATACTTTAAAAGTTCCGTTTCGGTTTAAGGTGTCAGCATGTAAACACTTTTTTGGTACCCCCAATACACTTCACAGTCAATGGGCAAAGGAGCGTTTGCACACGGTACAAGAGTTCCGAACGGTTTAACTGGTGCTTACACGTTCACTTTGTTTTTTAATGTGCTATGAAGGGCTGAGAACTAGTTGACTAGAAAGTATCCGAGTAGACAGTGGGGAACGCCCACTCGATAGGAAGTGTGTACAAATAAGGCAGGAGAAACATTAATATGTATTATTTGCATGTTAGGTAGAATTAGTCACAAATCTAAAAAAGGCCGTAGTTTGGATGAGTATGCGGAAATGCCTGTCAAAGTAGTAAAGCCTTTTTGTATTGATAAATGCGAAATTCACAGTCATATTTCACGCACCCGATCTGTAAATAAAACACTTCAATTAATTTTCAGTAGCACTTCAACAACGGTTACGGTATTAGTTGTTCCCTACACAAGAATACTATGGAAAATCGATTACAGTTTTTTTTTTCGTTTTAATGTGATTTTAACTTCTTATCTTATATAAAAATACCCCGATTGATACGCCCAGAAATTCCGACAAGGAAATTTTAAATTGAATTGGGAGGGAAATATTGAATTATTTGTAGAGATGTTTCTAATGTAAAAATTACTGTAAATATTGTTATAATGCTTACACACTAGACATTAATTCATGGCTTTTGAAACATAAAAAACAAAGTATTTGAGAACACATTGTTTTGAACATGTAATACATGTCACATAGAGTATATATACATGTACATCATTTCAAGCGCCGAATTTGGCCGTATCCAAAACAACGTGTATAACGTTAGATAGTTGAAACCTTTGCATATCTCAGTAATAGTCTATCTAAAAATTCTGTCATGTTGAAATTTGATGACAGTTAATTTTTAAAATTGCTACAAAACTATATAAATTACAACATACAAAATTAATATATTCAAATATACTTATTGGAATGTCAACTATTCGTTGGGCTGATCTTTTTTCTCATTTTTGATTTTTAAGTTGTAAGAAAAATAAATAAATAGAATTCTTCGTGATCAATATATTTACGAAATTATGACATAATAGTTGAGGATGATCCACGTTTTACGATTATCTAAATTTTTGGTCTATACTCATTAATGTGTCGTGTTCATTATACATACATACATACATACATACACGTGCGTTTTAGTTGCTTTGACCCCTTACTACTCCTGGTTATCGGGTAAAATGTGACATGCGCGATTTAAAAACTCCAATTTAATCAAACCCCTAAAGATAACTGTGTTTATGTTAGCAGTAGCCGGTTCAGTGTTTAAACCTTCCAACATGAAAGCCAGGTCTACCACTCTCCATGTCTGTTATGTAGTCAGACATTAAAATTTACTAATCTTCTTTTCCTGCCAAGATACACGGGCATTTAAAAACACCATACACAGGAGTTTGAAACTGTGGCGAAGGCCCTAAAAGTCACCCAACGTATCACAAAGGGTAGATACCAGACTTTTAACTTTTGAAAGATTTTTATTACGGATTATTTTTTTTTTGGATAAAACAAGAAGGTCATACAAAATATCCCGTTTGATTACTGGGCAATCCTGGCTCTGTGGCTTACTGCAAGCTTCTTATTACAAAATAATTTTCAGCTGAAATATTGTCTCAATCATCTGTAACTAAGCAATTAAATCACAAATCCAAATTTACATCATAAATCATATGACCTATTCAATTTTGAGACATAAAATAAAACCCGATTTTTTTTTCTTTTGGGGATGGGGTGGGGTGGGGGGGGGGATACTATATACATGTACTAAAGAACAAGAACAACAAGTTTTTTTTTGAAAATATTCTATTGAACAGATTTCAAAGCATCTGTAATATATAAAAGCATATCTCATTATAAACATGTTTAACAGAAAAACTGCAATAATAAAGCGGTGATAAACTTTTTTAATTAAATAACAACTGACCACACAGTACATATAGGTTCATTGTAATCTTATTATGCTCAACACAATGTATCACAATTCACAACAGTTTTTAAGGACAATAATATCATAAAAAAAAACCCTGTAATCAATATTAAAGAATGCAACCAATTGAATGAGACAATTCAAATTTAGAGTTTAAAGACCAAGTTTGTGTCATATAGAAATGTGGAAGGAAACTGTAATGCCCAATCTTCCACTTTCTATCAAATAAGTATTGCATCTAGATCTGCCTAAATATCATGAGCCCAAAACACTGCATGCCCATTCCCAATCCCAACCCCAAAAAGACATTTTCTATAGTCTTATATTCTAGCTCTTACTCCAACACAGGTGGCCACAAGCAACGGTTCATTGATGAAACGAAAAGTTATTATAATGAAAAACAGTACAACCTAGTCAACTGTTTTAGAATAGGGGCATAAGAAATCTTTTTATCAGGGGAAGAAATTCAGAAACAGGTGCTCTTTTTAACAGTGAGTGTACAAATGGTAAGAGACTGGCAGTCTCTTATCCCACCCTACAGCAACTACATGCAAATGTAAACTATAGAAGGTATGTATAATTTATGCTATAAATAATAAACTAGAACAAACAAAATATGTAGGTAAAAAAAACAATAGAGTGCAGTTTTTATAAATATACAAGTAAATTCTGGAAGACTATATAGCATATATAATCATTGAGGATATAAAATAAATAAGCAATAGTATATTGGGATTTTAATGTACCGGTACATATTTTGTATTTTTAGCAGTCATTGAATGGTTAGTTAATTCAACTTGTTTAATTGAATCAAGGGATTGCACAATTGTTGTGAAAAAGAGTTCTAAATTAAAATGTCAAAGAAAATGAAGATGGCTGTGCATATTACATTTGACCAGTAGGAAAAAACTCCCGATAAACGCAAACAATGACTTAGATCTATTGACTATAAACCCGTGGGAGGTGTAAAATATTCAGTTCTGCTGAATCTCAGGGGCATACACTAGTGTATAAATATATAGGGATAATAATGACACACAAATACATTTCATTCAAGGTTCAACACACTCTCTACAAGGATAAAGTTTCATATGCATGAATTCTATCCAATATTGTCCATAATAGTAAAGTTCAGGTACATTTGAGCAGATCATTCGCTGGATTTCTGTTGAAGTCAATAAAAAATCATGCATACATATAAGTCATACATATGGAACTAGATCCAATCCTATTGTATAACACACTGACGTTGAGTTTGTGTGATGATACCATCATCATCAAGTTAAGGTACTAACACAGTATCATAGTTATCTAATAGGGACTAAATATTTCTTTCAGCGGTACACTGGAACAGCCTTCATGTTTGGACCAGGGGGCTGGGCAATTTGTTTGGCATGTACTTCACAATATAATCGTCCATCAACAACAAAGTAGCCTGAAAAAGCCCAAAACTCATTTAGCAAAATTTGATATATGCATCAATTTCTTTATATGGGCATTTAAATTGAAAATTTTTTGAATACATATGTAACTTTTGAAAAATTACACATTTTTTTCTTTAGTCAGGTTTGCACCTCAGAGTTAAATGAAAATATTGACATAGGATATTGTATCATCTTAATTCCACAACCAATATAAACCTTACCTTTTTGCTTCAAGTTTACCCCACAGGAAGTACATTTGAAACACTGTGGGTGATATGGTACACCTTTCACCCTCACAAAAACTCCCCTACAAGGAAAACACAAATGATAGATTCAGAAATTACTACTTCTTAACAGTCTCATTATTACTCCCTGCACTTGAAGTGCTTCAATTGTAAAAGTACCTACGTGACAAGCATGTTGCAGTCCCCACAATGCATATTTTCCTGGGCAGGTTTAGACGGGGATGGAGCCACAGCATCAGGAGCCCTCACAGAACGGAACCCTGAGGGTTTGTCTGTAAGTAAGAGAGGATACTCCTTTCACTGACTAACACAAACAGAGGTCAATATGAAATTGATAGATTTACATACATATTTATATAAAATATAAGTTTGTGAAATACTGTAAAATGTAAGTATACACGTATCACAATTTAACACTCAAATGTTTTCAAGTTCGGAGACATTCAAAAAGCTAATCAACATTATTCCAGTGAAAGTTAAGTTTCATTCCTGGAAATATTTAGAGCAAAACAAAAAACAACATAGATGAGAGTTAATTATCAAAACACCCAGTAAAAACACAAAAACTAAAACAAAGTGGATATTTAAAGTGTGCACTGATCACTCACTATAAATATAGAAGACAAATCATTTTAGCTTGCATGTGGTAAATATAAAAACTGATATACTGTAATTAAATTTAAAAAATGTTTTTAATTATCATAAAAGTGTTTCATCTAGCAGTACCAGTATTTCAAATTTAGGCATTAACATATTTTCCTTGCATAATTGTTTTTTTTTTTATTTAAAATTTTTTTTACAAATATTTATTTTCCATCACATGACCATGCAAACCACAGCAATCCTTTTCATTAAATAATGTATTGTGCATGTCCAATTACCACTTTTAATTGTCATATGGTGGCCTCAGGGGGAAAAGAGTTAGCACATCACCCAAAACCTTGTTTTTAAAACAAATTGAAAAACCACAACATACTGAGCTTAGATTCATTTTCATCATGCGAATTAGTATCAATTTGTGAGGTTGATTCTGGTTGGTTAGAAGATGAATTTTGGGAGTCACATGACAGTTGATTATCAGAGGTCACAGGGGTCACATCAGCATCATCAGAGTTCACAACAGGCACAACATCATCAGTTGTCTCTTCACCTTCCAGAGGTTGATAGGTGCCACTCATCTTGGCCCCTACAGGACTCTGTGTTACATCTAATCTGAAAAGTAAATATTGCTATTTGTAATGCTCCGCTGCATGTTTAATCGCAACTTGATGATCTTTTTTTCACATTAGCTAGATTTTATATGCTAAACACATCCAAAATGTCATTAGTAGTAATCTATCAAGAATTTCTATTTCAAACACCTGGTTTGCAATTACGGCAAAGTGTATGCTTTGAATTGACCATGAGAATTTCACTTCAACACACTTTGTAACTTATCATGAAACAATTTGTGGTTGCAATGATTCACCATTGCTTGGCTTGCTTTAATCCAGTAACCTTACTCTTGCATTTGTTGTTGAATTCCTTGAGTCTGGGCTGCATATGTGTCAGCGATGTTATTGGCCGAGTACAGACCAATGGGCGAGTTAAACTGGGCATGGACAACATTGGGCACAGCCTGCTTTGGAGACTGGACCTGCTGCTGTGCTGCGAATGGCTTGCCTGATCTATTGTAGCTGCTACCAATGTTCAAAGGTTCCTATATCAAGAAAACCAGTCAAAGTAACTTATGTCTAAATGTCTAAAGTAACCAAAAAGAAAATTATCCAGTGTAAAATTCAGAAAAGTTGTTGAGGGGGGGGGGGGTCAAATTTTTGGTACATAAAAAGTAGACCAATGCAGAAGGGTGTTCTGTTAAGAGAAAAGATGACAAAGTAAGTAAGGTTAAAAATCAGAACTTTTTGAACTGCTCAGGGGTCACTGAAATAAGGTGTGATGATGCACTAGCCTTCAAAATAAAGTACATCATAGAAGAAGGGTTTTTTTCATGTTATGAGCATGTATTGCCTAGAATCTGTGATTAAGATTGGTTTGTGCATGTGCATTCCAATGTGATTTACAGGTCATGACAGGTGAGGTATCTGAGATACGTTCATCATTTTAAAAAGGGAAATTTAAATGTCTTTGAATTTGTTGTAATCGGAACTTTAAGGAAAAAAGTTCAAATGAGTAAGGCATTAAGATACTGGGGTTTAAAATTTTTAACTTAATGCATCTAAATTGATGAAACTTACAGTGAATCATCAATTGAACCCACTGTAAAACAAAGAGTAAGACAGGTTCATTATACAGAGAATGAAAGGTCTGAAATACAGAGAGTATGAGTCATTCAAGTATAGAGAGAGGTCTCCTAAAGATGTCAACTCTTGGAGAAAAAGTTACAAACATTTCAAAATCAAATATACATATAGTATATAAATTAAAAATAACAGAAATACTGGTACTAATATCTTGAAAAAAAACCAAACTTACATGATTGTATATAAAGCAAGCACAAGAAGTATTGATTTGTTTAATACAGTTTATGTGCATGTGTCTTGTACTCGTAGATATAAGATATTTTGCTATTTCGTAATAACATATTCATATCATGTTATAACAGTTGTAAGTTTTGAGCAAGTTTTCAATTTTAATGGTGAAGACCTTTTAAGTTGTCAGAACTTGTGTCCTAACCATTTGTATATGTATGTTATATATATACAATAAAATATGTTCAAATCAAATCAGAAGTATTGATAACTGGCTAACTGGCTTAAAATCAAGCAACACTGTATGTTGCTTTGGTGAAAATAAGTAGCCTTAAGACTTAATTTAGTTGTTGCTTGCAAATTGCTTTATTGAATTTAGCTTTTAAACTATTAACTTAGAAGTTGCATTATTGAATTTCACACATCTGTTGAGTTACAAGCTTTAATGAATCTAATAAATCATCTATTTAGCCAACTGTTGACTTACAAGTTGCTTTATTGAATTAAACAAAATGACTTTTGACCTATAAGTTGCGTTATTAACTCTATAGAGAACTGACTGTTGACTTAGCACTTCAACTGACTGATACAACTAATTGCTTTATTGATATAATCTATAATAACCTGACAGTTTACTTAGAAATAGTTTTATTGAATCTAGCACTTCAACTAATGCCATATAAGTTGCATTATTGTAGCACCTCATCTATTGACTTACAAGCTACATCATTTTTTGAATCTAGCACTTCACTCTCTTATTAATCTATTGACTTACAAGATACTTTATTGACTTGCAAGTCTCTTTATTATATTGATGACTTACTGGTTGATTTTCACGAGTCAGTGACGTTTTCTGGACAGTCTGAACCTCATCTCCTGTTGCTGTTTTAATGGTGTTCATCTGGGCAGGTCGAAGATCTGACATTGGAGTCACTTTGGGTTTCCAAATCTGGACTGCACCTCTTTTTAAGAAATTCATTCACAACCATATTAACCACCATCATCCCCCATGTAAAATCATATTAGTAGACATGATGTGGCATATTCTTTGTAACCCTATTTTAAAGAAGTTTTAAAGAATACCTGAAATCAGCCACCAATTTTTGATATTCATATAAATAAATGCTTTCAGCAAAATGACAATGCATCTTTAGCCAACAGCAAATTCATACACATGTATAGTGCACAGGTACCCTCTCTAGATTAATACATGCTTTGTCAAAATAAAGTCAGATATAACTTCTGCAGAGGCTTTCACCTTTGAACTGTCATGTTGATGGTATTCCCTGCCCGGATGATCTCCATTTTGGCCTGTTCGTGTGAGAGACCATCAGCATTGGTATTATTGATGTATAAGATCCCATCCCCCGCAAACAATCCACTGCGCTCTGCCACACTGCCCGGGTTCACCTACGAACGAAACAGTACCAGATTCTTTCGTAAGAAGAACCCACACATTCAAAATGAATTGACATGCCTGACCAGAAATGTTTGTAAACAGATTATATACTGACCAAAAATAAGTAACTAACTTTTACTTATTACTGCATGAAAAGAATGGGGTCAAGGTCAATGTTACAGACAGGCAGGGACAAAGATGGACTGAGATAACAATAATCAATGTCCCTTTTTATGATCTCTGAGGGCATATATACCTAACTGAGATTAAATATGAACAATTTGGACAATATGGTTAACAATTTATAACAGACAAAAAATAATGTGTACAGTATCAAAGATTAAGTACATTTACATGTGGTTTGATTGAAATGCTTGGGAATATATTACCGGTATCTCTAGAGTAAATCATGGTAGGAGGCACTGAATACATTACAATGTCCTTTCCTTATTCCAACGATTCTTGGAATTTCAGAAATACTAGTACATAAACCACAGTAATTACAGAACAAACTGTATATAAAAGTTGAATTTGATTTTGTATGTTCACTTTAATTTTCAAATGCAAATTTTAATTCCATGATTAGGCAATTTTAAAAATCTCATAATATTTTGCTTAAAATAAATATATCTAGCATCGTTTAAAGCGTCCAAGAATTTCAGAGATATGGCATAAGTTGACAATTCGAACCTTAGATCAAGTCAATAAGGCATTGAAACATTTGATCCGCGCATTACGCCGGCGATAGGAAGTATCTTCTTTCATTCCACAGAGCGGCAAACCAAATATAGCAGAGAGCAACAATCTACAGACTATCGCGAAACTCGGTATTAAAAAAAAAGCGCCTTATGTTTATTTTCAGCAGAACTTTAAGTAACCTTTAAACACTGCCAATGAATACGATTTATTTCTCGAACTATCAAACGATTAGGATACGGTTTTTTTTTCAGAGACACCTGTTTAAGACTTGCACTTACCGATTGTATGGAGAGGGGGGTGCTAAAGTCTACCCCGCCCTGGAGTCGAAATCCCCATGAGACACTAGGGTCGGGGCGGCAGAGCTGTACGGTTAGGGTCTCCGCCGGCTGGTACTCTAAGTTGGACATCCTGCCGTTTGTCTGTCTGTGAGCGTCTGGGGACTGGGTATCACTTTCTCTCTACCGAGGGCATCTGGTACTGTTTAACTGATGTATGGTTCATTTTTTGCACACGTTCCTTTTGTTGTTATTTACACCAGACGTCATGTTGCGAGAGCCTGTTGTGGGCGGGTCATACATTCCGATGTGTCTTACGATTATTCAAGAGAAACTGGAATACACACACTAGTTTTAAAGAGCGCTTTTGTATTGGGCGGGGTCTAGCCAACGAATGCTGAATATTGATATGCAGTAATGTGACGTATCATATAGGTATATCAACCGTTTACCTCCTCAAAAATGTTGCCCCCGTGAAACTCGATATACACGTAATAGGCATATTGAACAATAAATTAACCATTTTGTGATTGATTAAAGACATTGGATTTTTTCGTGATGCATCTTGAATTCTAACACCTCGTATATATATCTACATTTTATTATACATAACGCGTTCCATCAATCATTAGTGTTTCATGCCGGGTATGAAGGTTAGTATTGGAGAGAAAAAAAAACCCACGATAACATTAATTGTGATATGGTCGGGCTTCAGTTTCTGTATGAATCGCAATCGATATAGGAAAAAGTATTTCGCGGAGGTAAATATTTACATGTAACAAAAACACTTAATTTACCAATATATTAATGTACTTCTAATTAAACTTTTCAACCCCAGTTACTTTTTATGTTTTTATAAAAAGACCAAAAATCAATAACTTTAAATCGAGATGAAGGGCTTTTAATTTCTTAAAAGAGTCCAAAGAGAAGTAACCGAGTCGTCCCTCTGCATGATTTTCCCCTCAAAATGTTCACACATATGTTCATAATAGCATAGCAAATTTAGATAACTCATCTCACATTGGACTAAAACATTTGTCACAGAAATCGATGAGCTTTACAGTAAAATTTACATTTCAATCTCAGATAAATTATCTAAAATATCATTTTTTTAAAAGTCCAGATTAAAGGCATTATTAACCGAGTGGGAGCATCTATTTGACCTTTTTTACCCTCACTACACGATATACAATATATATACACACCCTCTCCATCATAAACGCCGGCTGATTTGTCCGACATTTTCGACATCTCGGCTTGTACTGAGTTGTAGTTCTATGTCGGTAGCTGCGTCAATGTGAACCCTACACACTAAACTAGTGTGGTACTGTATACGCCTCAAGAAATGCACTGTGCAGTTTCATTATGGTATTCATATACAAATATTTATATTCAGTGTAGACCGATCTGGGTTTTTTGGTTTTTTTTTTTGCGGAAACACTACAATAGCAAAACTCTTTATTATTTATTATTAAGTACATAGCGTTTCTTACATTGTAACTAACTTGTATTTCTGTTGTTTATTTATAAAACCATTCAATTAATTACAAAGAATGTAAAATTCAACGTACATTATTTTATGACTAATCAAATATACATGTATTATTTATTTATCGATTTTGGATGACAGAAACTTGTGTGACTCTTTACCATTCCCATTCCGCCACAACAATATGAATTCGGATTTTTTTTAATCAAACGTCAATCTTTCTACTTTCTAAGTTACAAATTATGTGACGATTGCATGAAGTGTAATCAAGACACCAACATTTATTTTTCAAAACATGGAGCCCCTCCAAACAAATACTCCAATAATTTTAATTTCGGAAAAGAATAGTTAAATGTTGTTGTCGTTAGATGACTTTTACGCACAGTAACTTTTGTAACATTTGTGAATGAAAGACAGCAAGAAATCTATTATTGTGCATATTATCAGAATAAATATAATAAATTACGATTACTGCATAATTATCGTGATAAAAAAGGTCCTCATATAAAGATGCTCATAGAATTTTATAATCGCGATATTTTAATTATCAATTCAACAATTCCACAGTTGTTCAATTAAAATTAAGATATTATTATACAAAAGATATCTTTCGAATTCGCGATTACGCGAAAAATGCCCACAAATTTCAGAATTTCATTTACAAGAATTCAAAATACCATACCAAACATGTATGTATATATGACTCAAAGTAGTGTAGAGTGGGTCCAAAGTAGCTCGAAAAGACCCACTCTATACTACACTCAACATGAAAGAGGCGTGTTATGTAGCAAAAAAAAAATGTCATTAATTTGTGGAGAAAAAAAACTACGACAGCAAAAACTAATAAGTTGTTCCGTAAAACCACACACGCGGTGCTTTGCTGGGCCCTCCCTTCTTATCCTCTTTACTCCGCTCGAATTCTCTCTGTAACCGTTCCTCATACTCGCGCTCACGCCTCTGCTTGGCAGTGTCAATGGCAAACAGCTCCCTTCGAGCCTTGCCCGTCGTATGACCCGTGTCCTTGGGTTCGTGGGAGATTTGCTCTGGTGATGGTGATGGTGAACACTGGGCGGGGGTGGGGATGGGTAGGGCTGGTGACGCCCGCTTTTGCAGTCTAGGGTCTGCACAATGCTCTTGGCGAGTTAGTAGGTGATAATATGGGCTCTGATCTACCCCATACCTCTTCTGTACCTGAATCTTCCAGTATTTCTCCTCGAACATCTTTCTACGTATTTCTTTTTTATCTTGCTTGCTTATTTCAAAATCATCTCTATGTCCTCTACTTAAAGGGGTTTGCTTACTTTCTTTCTCTTCTGAATTAAAGTGTATCTGATCTGTATTGCAGATCCTTTTCTTCTTTTCATGAGATTTCTTGTGTATTTTCTCTTCAATAGAATGTTGCTTGAATGACTTTAACCCCTTTGCTGGATGAAGATGTGTCTGATTTTTGTGTCCGTTCCATTCTCTCTTCTCCAGAGAATTTTCCGGTATGTTCACCCGGCTATCTGGCTCGACTCTCTATCAAAGAAGAATGTCAGTTATCATTAAAATCACATGAAAGTAAACTATAATAGAGTACGATACATGAAGAGCGACAGAACGACAGACAGACAGACATACTTGGTTCTTTGTAAGGTTTGGATTTTGATTGGTCGATTTTTTCGGTATCTTGAATCCTTTCCAGTCTACAGGGACGTCATTAATTATATCAACTACATCCCTTATCTGTAAAATACAAATGTAATTACTTATTTAGAATATTGTACATGGGTTTTTTTTTCTTTTACAATACGTGCATTTTCGCCGGGTAATGGAAATGTACTCAAGCTTTACTTGATGAGGTATAAAAGTCCTAAGATTTGTGTCATCAAGTGCCGCAATCGCTCCAGAAAAGTCAAGAAACAGTGTTTGGCTTGTTAGCGCGTGAATATGTCGGTGTGTTATGACAATTGAATCAGTGATAAGTCTGTTAGTACAGAGGGTTGTTACAGATGTACCCATCTGTATACATGCGTGGGTGTTGAAGACGCGCACACGGAATTAAGGTGCAGTAGCAGTATCACAAACAAAAATCGGTCGAAATAAAACAAAAATAAAAATAATATGAAATAAAAAGGACTCAAAATATTGTCAATACACCTTGCGTATTGATATCTTATTTGTAGTACTGTAAAAAGAGCTAAATCAGCGCTTCTCAAAAATTAAGCGCAGTCTTTCTCTTTGACTGATAGCAATTATTTTTAAGTACAAATCTTTTATATATATGCCTATACATGTACATATTAGCTTTTATTTTATATATTTACATTTTCCAGTGTTTTTGTCTGAGATAAAAGTACGAATCGATTTTGTAATGTATAGTTCAATACATTTAATCAATGACTATTTTAATATCTAATCGTACAAATGCTGAAAATTATGTAAATATAAGTAATAAGGAATCATTTTTTGAATATCATGAGGTGATCATATACACTGGGCGTGATCAAATCTATCATCCTTCCTGCTTTATTAGATTTGATTACGCCCGACCGTATTTGATCAGCTCATAATACTCAAAGAATGATTCTTTATTCCACTTATAATGAATAAGAGCTAGATAAAGCAGTGCCAGAGCCACTACAATATGATTACCGTTAAATCGTACACTACATACTCATTGCGATTTTCGATAATTGTACATGACAATCATTGAATAGATATAATATTGCATTACATTATGCGCACAAAGTAACAAGACAGTCGTTGAATCGACCATTGCATTACACTGTGCGTACACAATAACAAAACAATCATTGAACCAGCCTGTGCATTACATTACGCGTACATAGCAAACACCAGTTTTACCGTATCGGGATTTTCAAAAGTTTTCTTAGTTGAACTCTTTCTTTTCATTTTCTTTCTTGCATGGCCGCTAGTTTACCGATGTAACCATGGAGAAAAACGTAACGTCATTTATAAAACGTTATAAATGTAATGACGTTACGCGAAAATTTTGTTATAATTACGTTGACTTTATAATTCGATACCAATAAAGAACCGCTATGTTCGTCATTTAAAAAATTGATAGTTGGTTTTCAAAATCTTAATAATAAATAGTGCATTTTCTTCTTCAACTAGCAAAAAATTTGATTGGTAAATTGAAAAAAAAAAACTGTTTAACTTGTAATTGTTTTTTTTATCTTAGCCACCCAGACGGCCTCTTGCACCTCTCAAATACACTAAACTCAGCTTGCATTAGCATTTTCTATTGCTTTAAAACCGAATAAACCAGAATGAAATTTTAAAAAAGATGAAACATGGAATGATTGCTGCTGGAAAAAAAATTGTCGGTAACAATTTCAGGATTTACTAGTAACAGTCTAGCCGAGGAACACGCCGTAAACTATTTGGTCCTATAAGGTAATTTTCGTATACAAAACTACATTTTTTTTGTTTTGGTAAAGAAAATCAAAGACATGAAAAAGAAATATATTTTATAATTTCATTTAATATCATTTGTTCTTCGTACATTGCACGAGCTACGTTGTTACAAATCAAGGGTGTGACGCTATCATTTCTTGAATCCATTGGATGTAGTTTATAACTTTGGTATAAGCGCCTGGACTCTTCTCCTCTGTTAACAAATAAACAAACAAATCAATAATTGAATAAATGGTATCCTGATATTTATGTCGCACTGGAAAAAGAAAATACTAGCACATGTATCTTATAATTTGACTGATTGGGAAACGTGTTGCTGATATACTTACCGGCACACCCATTTCCCCAGGAGACTATCCCCTGAAGGTCCCACTTGGTTCCAGACTTACAGACAAACGGACCGCCACTGTCACCCTATTTATCAGAATAAAACATATCATTACAACCGTAACTCAGGTGGTTGAGATCATTTTGATCGAAAAGTCGGGCAAAGTCACGTGTATACACTTACGTGAAAGCCATAAACATGTCCATGTTATAATAATTTTTCTTATCCGATTTATTTTATTTCTATTTATATATTTTTTTAAAACTTAAGTTACAATTATAGACCACATATCCAAAACGAACCACAAATGATGATATTCATTCATAATCTTTTATAAAGAAAGCACTTGCTTCTGTAATAAAAGTTTACCCGAATAGTACTATTGAGTGAACTTTGTGATGTTGCTGTCTACACGAGATTCTGCCGTGATTACCTGACAAGAGTCGATTCCACCTTTATCATAACCAGCACAAATCATGTTGTCTGTGGCGTCCCCGTCCAGGTAGTCGGTACTGTTACATTTGTCTACGTTCACAACAGGCAACAACGCTTGCTTCAGCAAACCGGTACCACTCGTGTCTGGTAAAATCAAAGTAGTTGTGTAAAAGGAAAATACGACATTGATAGCATGAACTAAATGGCTTTATGGAAAGGAAAGTACAGAGATAGTCAACCTGTTATTTTTATATCTTATGATTCAATATGGTAAAAAAAAAACAAGCCCCACTCTTTGTGTCTCCCCATCCCGTCACCATGCAATTGGCGCCATCCACCACGAGAGCGTCAGGAAGACACACGATGTTGACGTATTCGTTCAGAACGAAAGGCTGGTCCAGTTTAAACAGAGTGATGTCATTATCAATAAGGTCAGAGTCATAACTCTCGTGCATCAGGATCTTGGTGACTCGCCGGATCTGTTGATGAGGGTCGTCCTTGGTCTCGTGGTGTTTACCCGCCTCTATGGTCAAATGGTCCAGGTTGCGATTGCTGGGAAAAGGCAAAGCTTTATAGACCTCATATTGAATTTTAAGTTGTTTTTGTTTTTGAAATAAAAGAAAACTCCATTGATTTATTGAATATATATAAAGAATTCACAACTTGTCCAAAAAAATATGATATACAGGTATTCTTGAACCCTTTTCAAGAATGAGAAAAATCTACTATTAACAACAACCAGTCTCATTTTAGAGTAACAACAAACACCTATTATGGAGGACTTTGATCATCCATTATCTTTGTAGATTGCAGTATATTCTGACTTGAAATATTTAATTAACTATAAGATGACATCTTACTCCTCCACGCAGTGTGATGCGGTGACGACCCATTGTGGGTGGATGATGCTGCCCCCGCAGTTATGACGTCCGTAGTGCTTCATTGAGATCTGCCAGGGCCAACTGTTCGGGATGGCTTCTCTTCCTCCCACAATCCTCGTGTTGCTTTCGATTGGTTTGATTGCTGGGCGACCACAAACGCCATCATTGCCTTAACAATACAAAAGTTTTGTCAGTATCTTCAAGTTACATTACTGTTGTGATATTGTACTCAGTAACCAGTACTCCATTGCACCGCGGTGTTAAACATCGGAGAACTTTAAAACGGTGTTGAAATAGAATCTAAATGTTGTAAATTGTAAAGTTTTGATTTGACCGATTAAATTAATAGGAGTTATTGTGTCAAAATTTTTCATAACTAAATTAATTTTGTTTCCCCGTAATCCTATCGGTAAACTGGTGCCACCAAGCAGCTTACAGCTTACCACAGACTAGTTCATCCGATCCATCTCCACAATCGTCGTGTCCGTTACAGACCTTAGAGTAGGCAATGCAGCGTGTGTCCCGGCAACGGAATTCACTGTCCTTGCAGGAAGCTAAAATGGTACAGCAAGATCAACTGCATGGCACCTTAATTACTTGTTTGACTGCTTATATCATAAAGCTGTAGTTTACATCGATATATGAAGTGTATAGACAATATTAAATTTAATGGACCACAGCGGGTCTCTGTATTATATTTCAAAAAAGGAAAAAAAGAAGAAAAACTCACGTAATGGATCTTCAATGGTGTAGGTCAGATTAAAGCCGAATCCCCCAGCGGTTTCGTCCGAGATGAACTGGATGTACATGTGGTTGGTCTGTGACGTCATCTTCTCCGGGTACACCATTCCGCAGAGCTTGTCAATCAGTGAGCCGTAGGAATTCTTCCCATCGTACACAGACAGGAAGTCATAGTTACAGTTCTCTGTACTCTCCGCCTCAAACGCCTGGTTAGAAAGGAGTGATTAACCATGCATTGGTTCTACCATTTACATTATAAGAAAGATATCAATAGGTTCTACTGCTGCGTGGCAAAATCTAATGCAGTGAAGATTAATGGTTAAGAGACGGATAATTTCTGGCTTGGTCACTATATAGAATCGAAAACTGTTTAAGAACAATGTATTTTGACAGAGTGCAAAATAGATTGAACTATACACATAGTGAATACGCACATTAAACCAAAGGGTGATCACTTTGCCAACAGGTGCGTTGATTTTCCACTGACAGTTCAGATTGTTGGGATACTCTGTAACCCCGTCGTAAAGGTCGGACAGAATGGTTCCAGACATTGCCGTGAGAACGGTCGGGGTACCAGTACAAGCCGCGATGTCCGTAACCTGGTGGTCTGTAAAAGATCAAAGTGAATGTCAGAGAATCCTTATCGCACGACAAATTCAACGAACAAGTTAATTAAAAGATGTGGTGGTGATGAAGAATTTGGTTTACTGTTAGGTTTTACTGCTGTAAAGACGGCTCTGAATCCGATGTCGTGGTAGACCTTGTCACTGGTAAAGACAACCATCATGTTGTTGGTTTTGGACCACTCATCGTGAGGTAGACGGTTCCCACAGATTGTAGCTATCATCTCATCAGAAGCGCTAGGACCGTCATAGATCTTCAAACTGTCGTACTTACACTGGTGAGACATCTCTGTACCGAAGTCATTGAAGTGTAGCTTTATGATGTATCCCTCCGGACCGAAAATTCTCCAGACACATGTTGTGTTGTCCTTATAGTGTCCACTAGGATCAAATCCCGGAGTTTCAATGGTACCGGCTCCACTGTAATATATGTCTTTATCGCAGCCGAATGGACCAGGATCCACTGTTGGGTTAACGTAAGTGGGATCCCCTTTAAGATGAAAAGAAAGTAAAATTTAAGTTGACCACAGACTTCTTGGTTATCGAGAAATCTTCTCAAAAAGTCGAGAAGCTAGCACCGTCATTAACATTGGGCATCAATTTAGTAAAATACACAGATTCGAAGACAATGGCAATGACAACCCTACCAAATACAGTTGTTGTCAGTTTTCTTTCCACAAAGGACGTTTGGTCTCAACAACGAAATCCACGAAAACTGATGTTTAATAATCATTGATGAAACCAAAGTATGTTCCCATTTGCTATTGGTTGACCATACGAATGAGTCATCTAATCCTATTATAAATATAGAAAGGTGGATGGGTGGGTTGGGGGCTGACTGGGATAAGAAGCCCATGTGAACATACCATCAACTGCGGTCCACGTGACTTGAAATCCTGTCAAACTTTCCCCTTCATCTGATGAAAAACGAACTATTCCGTGGGAGCCTGGGATGATGACTGGGTCTGGGGCGTGATATCCACAGTATTCTCCTGAAATATAAGGCGTGTCATCATTAACCTTTAAAACATGATCACAACTTTGATTTCCAAAGTAGATAAAATAACAAGAGGCCCATGGGCCATATCGCTCACCTGAACAAAAGTTCCTTTTAATGTTCTATTTCGTAGCGTAAGCTATTTCTATTTTAAACTTTGAACCCCTTTTTGGGGCCCCAGTGATGGTCCGGGGTTTATGGTTGTCTTTAATAATTAAGAATCTACACTATTTGAGGATCTTTGCATTGTTATCTCACGAACTGTAGCATTGTAGTTTTCGAGAAGAAGATTTTTAAACATTCTCCCTCTAAATTTCTATGTTCAACTCTGAACCGATTCTGGGGCCCCAGTATTACATCGAGGGTCATGGCTTTTAAAATTTAAAATCTTCACTATTTGAGAATGCTTATGTAGTAATCAGACAAATTGAAGCATTGTAGTTCTCGAGCAGAATATCTAAATATTTTCACTATATACTTCTATGTTAAACTTTAAACCCCTCTTGGGGCCCAAGTATTAGTCTAGGGGTCACGATTTTCAAAAAACTGAATCTACATTATCCAAAGATGTATGCATAGTAATATCCCAAATTGTAGCATTGTAGTTCTCTAGAAGAAAATTTTTAAATGTTTTCCCTATACACTTCTATGTTAAACTTTGAACCCCTCTTTGGGCCCAAATATTAGTCCGGGGGTCACGATTTTACCAATTAAGAATCTACAATAGCCAAGTACTCCCAAAAACTGTTGCACTGTAGTTCTTTATTAGAAGATTTTAAAATAGTTTCCCTATATACTTCTATGTTAAACTTTGAACCCCTCTTGGGGCCCCAGTATTAGTCTGGGGGTCACAATTTTCACAAATTAGAATTTACATTTTCCAATATGCATGCATAGTAATATCCCAAATTGTTTCTATTTAGTTCTTTATTAGAAGATTTTTAAACATTTTTCCTATATATTTCCATGTTAAAATTTAAACCCTGCCTGGGGCCCCAGTTTTGGTACAGGGGTCACGACTTTTACAATTTAGAATCTTCACTATATATACAAGCTTTTTTGTAAATATTGGCATTTCTGGTGCAGTTGTTCTTGAGAAGAAGATTTTTTAACATTTTTCCTATATATTTCTATGTTAAAATTTAAACCCTGCCTGGGGCCCCAGTTTTGGTACAGGGGTCACGACTTTTACAATTTAGAATCTTCACTATATATACAAGCTTTTTTGTAAATATTGGCATTTCTGGTGCAGTTGTTTTTGAGAAGAAGATTTTTTAACATTTTTCCTATATATTTCTATGTTAAACTTTGAACCCCGCCTGGAACCCCAGTTTTGGTCCAGGGGTCACGACTTTTACAATTTAGAATCTTCACTATATATAAAAGCTCTTGTGTAAATATTGGCATTTCTGTTGAAGTGGTTCTTGAGAAGAAGATTTTTAAAGACATACACTCTATTCTCATTGTTTCGCGATTATCTCCCTTTTAAAAAGGGTTAAGCCCTTTATTTTGACAATTTAAAATCCCCTTCCCATAAGGATGATTTTTTGGTAAATATAGTTTGGTAAATATAGTTGGGCCAAATAAAGTTTGGTAAAATTTGGCCCAGTGGTTTTAGAGAAGAAGTCAAAAATGTGAAAAGTTTACCGATGGACAGACAGACGGACAGACGGACGACGGACAAAATGTGATCAAAATAGCTCAGCTTTCAGCTCAGGTGAGCTAAAAAGGGTGGGATCTTATGATTATGAAGACGTGCATACAGACATCCTCCTTATGCAACATTGCAACCTGTCTTTATCAAAATGCACAGCTGATTTTTTTTTGTGTCAGAATCGGTTGTGATTACAAATTCTTCGGTTTAATCAGGTCTTTCTGTACTCACCAACAAAATGGCGGCCTCCATTTCCGCTGTAAACTGTTACTCGATCGTATTCACAAACAGGTCCCTCTCCGGGCTCAACCTCAAATGTTCTATTGAATTCTAGTTTGATGTACTGCAAATATCATGTTTTTTTCCCCTTAAAATCAACTACCACAACAGACCGTAAGACAGTATTGCAGTATAACGGCTATCAATCTTTACCTTTCCGGGGGGCACGTTGATATCCCAATGACACTTGGAGTCGTTGTTGTATTCAATGGGGAAATTCATGGAGCTGATAACTCCCGATGTTCCATTCTGCATAGAGCTGCTACCACAGCCAGATATCCCTACAAGAGTCAAAGAAAGTATAAGTACTGCTGGACACTCACTTACGAACCGTATATAACTGTTTGAATTATCTCCCTTTTACAAATAACTATACTAACTATACTACCCGTGTTAATCTAATGAATGAAAGAGCTTCCGTGCATTCGTTTGCGATGACATGATCACATGATTTTGTAGAAGATGATATCTGATATCATTATCTACTATTGCCTAATGAAAACAGATGTATTTAGATACATCAGATGGTCACGCTATAGAGAAATCTCTTCAACATTTGACTTTTCATTAGTTTTTATTGCTTCCTCTTCTACTTGAATAACATTACTGGTATTTCTACACTCAAATCATTTTCATTACAAGAGTGAATTATCATATCTAATAACGAATGAGTTTAATATTGCCTTGACTAAAACTTCACTCGCAAAGCAGTTCCATTGTTACGATTTTTCTCAAAGTTTTACAGATATGATACGTGAATGCGCCATGACAATTTTTATGCATTATCAATAAGCCATTGCCTTTTCTCTCAAAACTATCAACTTTTGACAATATCCCATCTCTCTGGCTTTTTCATACTTGTTACCTACCCAAGCTACGCGTGACATCTGTATGTATTTTCAAAACATTCAACCCCCAACACCTGTATAGGTAGCCTTACCTGTTTGTAAGCCACACCTGTATAGGTAGCCTTACCTGTCTGTAAGCCACACCTGTATAGGTAGCCTTACCTGTCTGTAAGCCACACCCTGCCTCGTCATCTCCGCCGGCGCAGTCTTGTTCACCGTCACACAGCCAGGTCTTCAATATACACTTCTGGTCCGCAACACATGTGTATTCATTTTCTTCACAATTACCTGACAGAGAAAAACACTGAGTGCATATCAAACAAAAAATCCCAAAAGCACATATCTAAAAGCCATTTATCAACTATATCTGCTTACTTGTTGTCAAGAAGGATGCAAGCATAAACAAGAAATGACATTGAGCAAAATCAAATAAACACAAGTATGTAGAGGTTCATTTTATGTTCAAATATCTTCTCTTTCAACCTTCAAAATTGATAGTTTTTCACTGCAAAAAAGTAAAACTCAATACAGAATTTTTACAGGCACCGCTAAAAGCGATGATCCATACTTTGGCAATGTCTAGGTGATCTGATCTGACTTACAAGGAGCGACTTTACATGTTACCTGGCCCGAGTTACTAGGAGCGACTTTACAGGTAATCTAGACTGACTTACTAGGAGCGATGCACATGTGATCTGATCTGACTTACGAGGAGCGACACAACAGGTGATCTGATCTGACTTACAAGAGACGACTTAACATGTGATCTGGATTGACTTACAAGGAGCGACTTTAAAGGTGGTCTGGACTGTCTAACAAGGATCGAGTTAACAGGTGATCTGGACTGACTAACTAGAAGCAACTCTACAGGTGATCTGGACGGACTAACAAAGAGCAAATGAACAGGTGGTCTAAATTTACTTACTAAGAGCGACTTAACAAAAGACCTAGTCTCCCTTACTAGGAGCGACTTTATGGGTGATCTGGTCTGACTTTCTACGATTGATTGACTTACTAGGATCGACTTTGCAGGTGATCTTGACTAACTTACTAGGAGCGACTTTACAGGTGGCCGACTCGTCTGAGTTGTCTCCGCAATCGTCTTCTTGGTCACAAAGGAAACTCTTCTGGATGCACTTGTGGTTCTTGCACATAAAGAAAGCGTGTCCGCAACCAGCTGTACGAAAAAAAACCCGGACTCTTTTAATGCCTTTTCTCCAACTTTCTTCAATTTCGGGAACCTATCCATGCTACACAAATATAAATTGGTCTTTTGTTTACACTAACATTTTATTGCAATATTTTTTTAGTTAATTTTTATTTATTTAAGTCAATAAGCAGTTGTTGACTAGTAACTTTATTAATTTGCAAATACTGTAGACCATGATATAGACAGGTAGTTCGTGTCTAACACTTTTTTTTTATTTAAAAGGGTTTGTTATAATAATCGCATTAAATTATCCGGGAAAGGTAGAGTGTCATTCAAAATTATATAAGCATACGAAACTAAAAAAACCCAGCAGAGCTTCTTTTGCAAAACATGCTCCTAAACTTTAATTTAGTAAATATTAAAACCAAATTACCCGAAGCCTGTTGGAACGAGTATTTGAATCTGAAGCCCGTGAATTCGTTGCTGTCGTCTGAATGGAACTCCAGGTAGAGGTTTCGATGTGACGAAACAACTTCTACGTCACTTCCACCACAAAATTTTCCAATTAGTTTGGCGGCATTGGAACTACCATCGTAGATATTTAAATAGTCGTAATCACAACTGGAGAGAAAGTCAAAGCATTAAAACGGTAAGATCGTCGTGACTGTTTTTCCCCCGAAAACGAAAAAATCTGTTTGGGGTGTAAGAAAATAATCAAATTATATAGATTTAATTTTAAACCTTAAACTTTTAGGGTTCTCATTACGCAGTAATAGTTTACGGCTAGACAAACTTTTAGGAGGATTTTATTGGGAGCTTGTTGACCCATAGCTTCCATGAATTGACATTTTACTTTTTTTGAAGACCAATTTGGTCTAATGATTTGCTGAAGATATCGATGTACACATAGGTAAAAATAAATATACAAATAGATTTAAAAGAATTACTTTGCATCGGGCTCAACATCAAAGTGAATGGACGACAACCGAACCACGTGACCTGCGTTAGCTCGGATCCTCCAATGACAGTTGCTGTTTCGATGGTAATGGTTGTGGTTGTTAAAGTGAGCGTGAGATGCGATTTCTCCCGTGTGTCGGGTTAAATAAGCCGGGCCACCGCACCCAGAATGACCTGAATCTTAATGGAATAGAATAGATGATTTTGTATTGCGCTTAAGATTAAAAAAAAAACCAATGTTCTAAAGAATTATGCATGTACACGTGATCAAATAAAACAAATGATACTTAATACTTTTCTAAGTAGTAAATCCTTTATTTGCTTAAGCTCATTTTTTGGTTTTAAAATATTTTTTAAAAATCCACATATCAACATTTTCTTACCTGCGAATACTACATCACTAATAATTAACGAAATTACCACCACGAGGAACATCTTTTATAAGTAATGCTTCCGCGGAACGCGTCTGTGAAAGTCCGTGTATAAGGTCTCTTTGTGACATGATACCAATTGTCAGCCTTGACCACAATTATTGCGTATATCGCAAAATTTCGAAATGTTACCAATATTCTTAGATAATGTGGACAAAATATAGGTAAGTTCTGTGACCTAGCCAGATATTGTTTGAGAACTCTGTTCTGAAATTCATCTCGTAAGACTTTGAAAAACATGTTTTTATTGGTGCCTGAAAGTGCATACAGGGCCACATGTACATCTGTTGCATGTGTCCAAAATGTTAGTTCTCAATATAAAAAAAAATGATATGTCGCCTCGATGCATGCCAACCGTGACCGCAATCAAAATAACATCAAATGGTGCTCACTCAAATTATTCATAACTCCGTGGATTATTTAGAATAGAAATATGTTATTAGATGCGTGTTTGAATTATGAAAAATAACCCGTTTTGTGTACAACTTCCAACTTACAACTACCAAGTCTGTCAACTTATCGTAACTACAGTACTCGGCCATTTCCGTAACCACAAATAACTTTTTATCGGTTACGGAAAAGGGCGACCGTGATCCGAATGTATTTGAGGGCATTTTTAAAAGAAATAGTCCAGAAAAGGGTTGACACGTCGTTCTTTCTGATGTCATGTCTCAAGGAAATATGAATGATATTCCCCATAAATAGACTGCATATTAAGGTGGATCCCTTCTCGAGTGACGCCATCACTGATAGTTCTGTATAAACTTTATTGAAAAAAAAAATGTAACTATCATTAGTGATTAAGCATATACATTTAGTTTTTGTACAGATATTGAGTTAATACTATTGCATAAGCTGAGACCAATGTAAATGTTTAGAGGGTTTTGATCTTTAACTAATTTTCAGATAATGTATTTGTACACGCATGGTGCCTGAAAGTGCATGTACGTTTCACTTTTTTACAAACATATTATACTCTGTCCCAAAATATCCTCGATTCACGTTTTGCTTAATAACTTGATGATCATAAACCTCGGGGTTCAAACGATGTTCATTCAAAAGTATGAACAATTTCCAAATATTCTCCTTTGAAACGCTCCTAGCTTATCAGGTTTTAATACACGGCTAAAAATAAAGGATTCTACGGGGGTTTTGCATTGAATAGTACCCGGATGATAACGTTGAAAAATTTCAAGAAAAAAAATACATGTCTTACTTTAACTTAAAATTGCTTTTGTTAATAGGCTCCCACGCAATATTTATTTTCAATCCAGTAGTTAGTTATATTTTTGAATTCATCTTTAATTAAAAATAATTTTGTT
Source organism: Magallana nippona (assembly GCA_033439105.1). NCBI lineage: Eukaryota > Metazoa > Mollusca > Bivalvia > Ostreida > Ostreidae > Magallana > Magallana nippona. The sequence goes on from CM065925.1 coordinate 9,250,816, forward strand.
AAAAAAGCATTATTTGAATCGTATAAGTATATATTTATCAGTGTTACGAGAGTGTCCTTTAAATTAGATCGAGGAGATAACATTCTGTCAGGGGCTCTTCAAACAACGTCAACAAAAAAGTTATCGCTCTTTGTTGAGCAACAGTTATAAAGGAAGTTAGGTGGTCAACAAATTACCCATAACGTATACCTTAAATTTTTGGATATTATCTTTTAAACTATAATTTAATAAAGAAAAATTCCGTATATTTAAGCTTTTAAATTTGAAAATTTTCTCTTCTTTTTATATAGAGCTCTTCTGCTCAAGGAGATTAATATAAAGTCTAAAAATGGCCACGACCAGACAATTCGTAGAATGACTGTTGAAATGGTTAAAGACAATTTTTCATTTTATTTCCTTCTACATCCTTTTTGTCTTGAAAAGGGGGGGGGGGGGGCAGCCATGCTTTGTTAATTTCTATCGAAAAATGTAAGTTATATTGTCCATAATGTCTTATACTCGTCATGGACTAAGACATAGCTATCTGTCAAGTGTAGACAATGTCATTTCCCCTGAATAAACAACAGATACATCCACGTCTTTATTTATCGATTCGTCGTCATCATGCTTTTTCTAGTGTGCTACTGTCATTCTAAGCTAACTATATAGCGTCTTATATACACCTCACTATTGGCTATGTGTGAAACTGGCGTTGTATTCAAGCACTACATGGTCAGTCATTTAATCTTTATAAATGATCTAAATTGTGCATACATAAGATTTATAAAACCCACATCACCTGATTTATCATATAAAATACCAGCAACCATACCATCAAGTCTAGGAGCTACATCCAAGAGCTCGTCTGCCCTCCAGTTGGGGTTCTTTTCACCTTCTGCGTACTTTTAAACCTTTTGTTTTCCGTTTTTCCAATATACAAGCATTGAACTTAAAAACTATTGTTGTTTGTGATCTACTTTAGAGAAATGTCTATATGCGTAACATAATTGACTATATTCAATCATATTTGCCATACCATTTCTTTTAAATCTTCCACCATTGGTTCTGTTATGTCTCTACGAAACCCCCTTTAAGATTTATTTGGACAGTTATGGATTCCAATATATAAGGATTAACAACCACAGGAATATTGTTTGGGATGCAGATGGGGGCTGTAGTCAATCTTTTCATAAAATAAAAAAAACCCAAAATTATACATAGTATCTATTTATGAAAGGCAGTTTTTCTACACCCAATAATAGGAACACACAATCAAACTTTCTTGTATGACCCTGAAAGTAATATCATATATACATGTATAATTATATAATAGGGTTATATTGCTGGGGATGTAATGGAGTAAGCTAGGGTTGACTAAATCAATGGCACACATCTACTGGAGTGATTAAAATTAGTCCTTGCCAACCAGTCCTTTATTGCAGCTTGTTTTGATTTTAATTCCGAACTAGGGCACAGAAATTTGGGTAATTCTATATGATCTTCTATGACGTCCTCTGCATTTGTAATTACAACGGGTAGATTTTCTTTGTCTTCCTGTCCCGGGGTTTTCCTTTCGTTTGATTTGGCGCTGTTCAGACGGGACTGAGTTACTTCCCCTGCGTTTTGCTGCATGTCGTCTGTTGACTCGATCACCGGTTCACTGGTTATCGTCATATCGTCTACCCAACAATGTGGACCTTTTAGGGGTTTCTTAACTTCAGGCTTCTTCTCCTCTTTTTCGGGTTCCGGAGGTGGCGGGGGTGGGGGTTCGGGTTCTTCCTTCTTTTTCCCTTTTGCACTTCTGAAAAGTACAAAAAAAGGATAAACAATCATAAAAGCCCTTTCAAGGTTTTCTCCAGGACAGTAAATATGTATATAAATTATAAAAGCCCGTATATAATTTTAAAATGTCATATTTTTTTCTATTAATAAAAAAGGATTACATCAATTGCAAGCACGATTTATATGTATATATTATCTTAAGTGCATTTAAACCACACAAGTTTCGGGTGTAGATTGGGACACTAATTGCTAGGAACCTAGGGAAAGAACCAATCTACAATGACTAATTAGCTCTTGTATTACCTCCATATTAACTGTGTTTAGGGGGTAAGATTATTTGATGGTAATGAAAGGATATACTATGGATTAATTGCGGGGTTAAACAGATCTATGCTAATCTTTATCCCTTTTTGTGAAGTTTTCATTCAATATAACCCACTCATATAATGTTCTTTATGTTAATTAATAGTACGCTGTAGATTTGAAGTCCCAAAACTTAGAAATCACAGATCATGTGTGGAAACGTTTTATCATTAAAACTTGCTTATAAATCACCACAATATGGTTGCCATACATTTAGGGGTTTCCTGGTAATGTACAAGTAGCATCGTAAAATCGGCCTAAGAATTTGAATAATTCAGTAACTAACGTCACGTAATGGACCACTGGCAGCCTTTCACGATTCTCTTCTCTCAAAATTAGACCAAAGCAGTTGGGTTTCCCCAAGAAAAAAGAAGAGTTAGTATTATGTATTCACGCAGATATCGATGATGTTTTTGTACGTTCATAACAATATTGATGCATTAAACATTTCTTTCTCGAGAATGTGAGTTATTAAATACCTGAACCCACTTTTTTTAATTCGCAAAAATGTATCAATTTGGAATATAACGCTTTTACCAGGTATTTCAGAAAAAAACCCTCAAACCTCGGTCATTTTCCGGTTAAGGATCATATCATTTTTTAAATGCAGGCTAACCTTGTTGGACCCATATGTATTAAAAACTACTTAAGTCTGTATTGAAAGTAAATAACCATTTTGAGCAAAACTTAAATAATCATTGTATAAAAAACGGGTTAACCTGTTGGGAGGTAGACGTGTTTTAGTTATGCCTCTAACTATTTAGTTGAATTAATTCTGGTGATTCTTAACAATCTCTGGTTTATGTTATACATTTTTGAAAGCCGACAACAACGATTTATATATATATATATATATATATATATATATATATATATATATATATATATATATATATATATATAATATATATATAAAATTAATGTCATTAAGTTGGTTTTATTTCTTGGTGGTTTACAAAGCATACAGACATCCCACAACTACGTGGATTGGTGGATTGCTGGTTTTTTTTTCAACGAAAAACCGTTAGTGTTGCATACGGAACACATTTTCGAACATCGTTTCAACTGTAAATAAGAACAAACTTTAATGGTTATAAATTGGTTAAAAGTAAAATCCCGAGAGAGAAAGGAATTTGCGAGAGATCTGCGTTGGATTCCTTTGTTACAAAAGAGCAACAAATTGGTCCGTGTCAGCGGGTTATCACCATCTGTTGTACAACTTCTAAGACAGAAGAGAAAATGTGGTCACAGGATGCATTGAGTTGTCATTATGCATGTTTGGAATAAACCAGGTGGTAGAATAAATACAAAGGCATAGCAGTGACACTTTGATGGACAACATAATACAGAAGACTCCAGGGAGGATATAAATTAATAAGCAAATTCAAAAATAGCCTTATTTCAAGTTCGTGAAAAAGATATGAAAATACTGCGTTTTATTATCTGTTTAGGATATATATTTGTTTCGAACAGAATTTTTATACGGTTGTACGATCAAAAATGTTTTTAAAAAAGGTTACATCAAACTTGAGTCTTATCAAGAAACTTAAAAAGGCTTTACCTCGATTATTAAGATTTATGTACTAATTAAGGTGCAAATCAGAGTTTAAATTCGGACCTTTTATGCCACTTTAATGAGATCAGTGATAAGAAAGACAAACAACAGCTCTGATTGATATAAATATATGACAATTCTTTCATCTTTAGATACGAATCTCGAAGTTTAGATATCATTTCCAATATTGCATTCCGCAGTAGTCACAGAAAAGGTAATTTTCGTCGCATCATTTCAAACTGAACAAGTTGGAGATTTCGAAGACAAAACATAATGAAAAGAAAAAGCCCTCTTCAAATATGCAGGTTTAATTTTGAAAAACCTTAATGGATTCATTGTTGATTTAGATTTTGAAACGTTGGCGGAATTCTTAACACGCTATAAGATGCATATATTGATATCTCTTTGTATAAAAGAAAAACGATCCCCGGGACGTAAGGTCATTTTCTGAGATCTCTTGAAGCAATATACTCCTAAACTCCTCCAAGACGAGAGCTTTTATCGCGAAATGAAGAAAAGAACGTTTTAAAATGTGTTTGGAAAAGATAAACAGGCCTTGTAACATCTATCAAGACACATAAAGCTTCGAAAATCTCGTTAAAAATCTCAAGGTGAATATGAATGTTGTCATCAATTGTGAAAATTTTCTGTTGGTATAATTGATACATAAAAGATTACAATACAACCAGAACTTCTTAGACCATTGTTACACTTTTCGTACGATTTTGCACGCTAAAATGAGCAAAATACAGAAATGTGTAAACTAGAATAGTTAAACAATACTAAGGTAAAACAGAGGAGGTACCAGAAAACAAAGATCAGTCTACCTGTGGAAACAACTTAAGACATGTACGATATGTGCCCCTTTTCCAGTTTGTGGACTTTAATAAGTCGGTCTGTTATCCTGTTAATGCTGGCTTACTCTTTTTCTTTTTAATACGACCGTGTTAGGTCTTTTGAGATCTCCGAAGTAATCCATTAAAGACTATCTAACATGAGACATGAATTGCCAATAAGGTACTGTAAACATTAGCGCTTGTTTTGCTTCAATAAGAATTGTCGACAACACAATCCGATCATGTTTTGAACTGTGTGAGTAATTAGATTTGAATAGAATAAATGCATTGCTTAAGCTTAAGGCTCCGAAGAGTGTGAATGTTGTCTTTAAACATTTCTTTTTTTGCAAACTTAACTAAAATTAACACGTCTGTGACACCTTTTGCTCATCACGTATAAATAGAACTTATTTTTTTTGTACTTTGGTAAAAAAAAGATATATGTACATATATGAAACAATGAAGTACTAACTTTTTAGGACTTTTTCCTCTGGCTTTTGGACTTTTTCCTCGAGAGCCCGTACTTTTGGGTCTCTTCCCACTTTTTGGTCTCTTCTCCGGCTCTGGGGGAGGAGGTTCTGGTTTAGGTTCTTCCACAGGAGGAGGGGGAGCCGATTCCTCCTTTTTGCTATCCACTGAGCTGATGGAAGACTCTTCCTCCAGAGAATAGAAACGGATGGCGGAGGCATCACAATGAGGGCGGGTGTAGGTATACTCCGACCTGACAGTGCTGCTCTTGGATTCACAGTCACTGAACACACTGTCCTGGGCAGTGCTATCATCCAGGTCAGGGATGGAGGAAAACTCAGACAAGTTGCCATTCATAGGAACCAGGCGGTACTCGCTGGTTGAAGAGGTTGATGATCTGGCAGTTGAAGTTAATGGAGTCACCACTCGGAAATCGCTGTTGCTCTGAGAGAGGGTCTTGCGTATTTCCGTGCGAATTTCTGTTGAACGTTCGTGCTTGAATTTCAGGGGAGGTTCTGAATTCGGACGCAGTCGTATAGAATTTAGCATCTGACTACGGGCATTGTACATGATGCTTCCACTCCTTGATGGACCTGTGCTACCGTTTTGGTACTTTGGTAAATGATCTGGTACAATCGCAGTACTCGGCCGAATCGAGAGGTTCTGCTTCTTGGCTTGAATCACAGAGTCAAACATCTTCTGACTGTAGTCTCTAAGGTTACCACTGTCTATCCTAGCCTGCTTCACTCTACGGTCCAAATGTGTCCGTAAATGTTGATGAGATTGGGCCATTTTCATAGACTCCTCTTTAGTATGCTGCATAGGATAGTTACTCAATGTCCTCTTTTGGACTGTAGTGTCGGAGTGATGGCCTTTCCGTCTGTCCTGGGCTTTCCCTGTCAAGGCCCGCTGTTGTAATTTCATCGCGGTGATTCTGAGGTCTCTAAGGTTCGCCGGCCCCTGAACCGCGGTGTTGGTGAACAAGGCCCAGCGAAGTGAATCCGATTCCATGATTCGATTCCTTTTATAGATGAACACCAGATCCAGCCTTTCAATGAAATGTCAAACAAGATATCTTCCTTGGTCGGAAGTCATTCTCGCTTATCGGGTGCAACCTTTCAAATAAGCGCAGAGAAGGAATCTATTTAAACTAGCAAACAGTCAGTGTTCGCGCGCACAGATCCTTTTTTATGCGCTTGAAAGGAATTAATCAAACGATTACTCCATAATCTGAAAAGAAATTCTGTAGCTTATTTCAGACCGTTAGTCCGTGAATCCAAACACAAGTCTATTCCCCGTGAACTGTGAAGCACTGTGGTTTGAAGAATGTACCGTGTTTTGGAACTAGACGTTTTTCACCAAAACAAGGACAATCGTGATTGTTCATTTTTTTTCAGTTCAGTCTTTCGATGTATGTTTCCTCACATTGTAACCAAGGACGCCGCATACATAATTCCGTCCATTTAATGCACCCCGTCTTTCTACTTACATAGATCTATCGCCGCTCTACACAGAAACTGCAATCCATTTAAGATAATGTCTTTTTAAATTTCTATTGGGGCTAACCAGAGCTGACCCGATGAAACAAAAAAGTATACAAGATACATTTTAAAAGTACCATACTAAGTCAATATTTGAACGAACGTCTGAGTGACTGAGTGTGCCTTCACTGGTAATCCCAACTCTGCGCCTCTTTAAAAATACATTGAAACTACAGGTTTTGTGATAAAAGCCATCGATTTCTCATTGTTCATGATAGTAACACTTGTTTATTATCAGAGATGATTTTATGACGTGCAATTATGGGGCAAATTTCAATTTTTAGTTCAAAAGCCTTTACAAAACGTCAGTTGGGAGATAATTCTTAGATAAGTATGCTATTGATGGCTGACCTTCGCAGACTAAAACTTCTAAATTTCACACGGTGGAATTATAGGGACACCTTCTTCTTCTATTGGGCCAGTATCGACCCTTCTGACGAATTGTGAAATTGACAACGTAGATATTGCCTACAAACATTTACAACCCACTGTTTCATTATGCATGCAGTATAGATTTATTGAGCGACGATATGGTGTACTCAAAACAAACACGATTACAAAGTACGTTCCGTGTTGTACCAGATACTAAAGCGTTTGATAGACTTGGTTCCAAACCATAAAATTCTAGAGTTAATGGGTGTGAAAAAAAAAAATTCTCCTTCCAGAGAGAACGGTCCAGATATTCGTTTCGTTAATTAACTTCCAATTCTTTATGCAAATCGAAGTAATATCGGAATAATTGAGACGTAATACGTCTGAGGGAAATCCAATTTCGACAAGAATGGTTATAATCAATTTATATAACAACTTATCAAGTCTATTAATCAAATGCCTTGAGAAGGTATTTTAAATCGAGTTGTCAGTCAGGAAATCGCTAGTCCCCGATCAGTGAAACATGACGTTTTCCTTCCGTCATTCACGTAATGTATTTTTTTTTATTAAAAAAAAACCATTATTGGCGGAATTTTTATTCTTGCATATTGAAAACAAAGACAAACATTTCAATCATTTTAAAAAAAAATTTATTTGGATACACTACATCCCATTCTCTTCCTTTGGTGGCACCAGCACCAAAACAAATTCTAGCTTCTGTGAGAAATACATGGTTCTTCTTCTTGCATTGTTAAAATGTGTTCTGCTTCCGATAAAAGAAATATTTCTAATTGCAAAAATTTATTAAACTTACAATATATTACGGCCAAACGTTCCGCCAAACCAAATGTCTATTTACCGAACATTTGTTCAACCATCTCCATTTGTTTCACTTATTTACACTGTAAAAACCTCAGAAATTGTCCCACTACATCTGTATGCTAAAATACATACCAAGCACTTTCTTATCCTAAACAAATGTTTGTCCAATAGGATTTAAGAAAATGTCAAACAAGAGTTCGTGATTTACAAAATTTATGCAATTAATTATTCATTCCCTTTATTGACCATAACACGTTTTGTGTACACTTTTCTAAATCATTGTTAGCTTAAATATATTGAACTAAAGTTCAAAGGCAACTAAACTAACTGTGCATCCAAATCTTTATTTGACCTTATTAGTTTAAACAATAAAATACTTTCTTTGGAGTTATGTGCAGATATAAAGGTAGCGGGTGTTGCATAAAAATAGGTAACCCGCATGAGCTGGTTATGTAATTTCTCTGCAGTGGTTGCTATTTTATAGCTAATACGAATTATATTTACATCTCTTTCTTACGAAAGTCAAAAAGTTTATAAAAAAAATGACATAGATGAACGATGTAAAGATAGTTTTTGTTTGTTTTGGGTTTTTTTTTTTGGTTTTTTTTTTTTGGGGGGGGGGTATTTAAATTTAAGTTGATATATATATAATAATAAATAATAATATAATTAGCTAAACGATGCATTTGAAAACAGCTTATGGGAGTTAAAGGCATGAGTTCACGCAAACAGATTTTTTTGACTGCTTGGAACTGGGTCGTGTAGCTATCAGTCCTTTTCAAGCTCTATACGAATCACAGGATTTTCTTTAGAAATAGAGGAGAAAATACTTACATGCACATATAAACTGTAAAGGCGAAGAATGAGTCATTTTTGTAATGTTAGACATCAAACATTTTTATTTTCTGTCAAATCATCCTATCGGTTTATAGCCATACTAATTACGGTGCTCTCTGTGCAAAAAACAAACTTTAAGAAAGTAAGTACTGTAGAGTTGCGACAGCAGAGCCAGGGTACATATGTTTGATTGTGATTCATTTTATTAGTGCTGTGGTGAATCAATAAAACTTCTTGGGACGAGACGCCCTGTGATCAAGAGAGAATATCGAAATATGTAAATGTATGTATGTAAATATGATCGAATATAGATTTGCGATTTGCAGTGCAGGTTGTTTGCATTTCAATACAAGTTTCCTTCATCTCATAAATATACGCCTCTTGTGTAAAACATTATATACAAAGGTTGCGATGAAGTGCAGGCCTATCATATTTCACCCGTACAAACAAAATCACAAAGGCAAATTGAAAAATAGCCGAGATCATTTAAACTTTTTATTCAGTACGATAAGTTTCATATGATGAGCATTCTATCTCATCGTTATCAATAGGAAAAATTGCATTAAGTAAGTAAAGTGGGTATTTAAACAAAATTGAAGAAGTGATATTCTCAAATGAATATGAGTTTGTCTAATAGATGAAGGTACGTCAGAGCTAGTTTTGCCCATCTTAATTGTAAATATTGTGGCTAAGAAACTACACAGTGTGTATTGAATTTGTTAATTTGATAAAAGCTTCATATTTCTTGTTTTTTATAGACGTTATGATCAGCAAATATTATAAATTTTACAGACATCGTATATTTTGCTTTATGCTTTGATTTTACCAATACCGTCCTATCGTTCAGGGTCACAAAACACCAAGAAGCCGAAAAAATTGTGTAGATTTGTAAAACAATTACCTAGCTGACTCTGAATTCCAAATTCCAAAAACATTTTTTTATACTTACAAGACACACACAATATAACTTCACAATTTTGTGTGCTTCTTTTGAAGAAAAGATATTGGGAAATTTGGTAACACTATGTTCGAAAGATAACATCATTTTGGACAATGGATATACCCGGGGCATATTTCGAAATTCCGAAACAGTAATTACTAGGACATCGCAAGTCATAAACCAACTCAAAAATATTATCAGCTCCTAATGACATGATATTTCGAAAAAAGTTGAAGGAAAGTGTTATTCTTGAAGCCAAATGACGAAAATGAAAATTCCAAATCTTGTTGAGATTTGGTTTGGCAATGATACTAAAATGCTTACAATTACACTTTTATTAAATTCATGGGGTCAATTTTGGATTTATGGCCTAGACTTTTTGAGGCATTTGATTCTCGCATATCAACATCTTATTTACTACAGGTCAAAATACCTTATTTTAAGTGTTACCTGGTGACTTTATTTAGGAAATTACCAAGAACAGGGTTATGATTAACTTTTTCGAAATTTGTTGAAGGCGTTAGTCCAAAGATCATAGCCAGGTCAAATATTACAGAAATCACTCCATTCAAATCATTTTGCATGTATGCCACCCCAACACCCAACCCCCGAAAACACCCCCATCAAACAACGAACATTTGCACTTTTCCTATGTCAAAACAAAGTTGTTCTGTTCCTCATACGGCAGTGCACACAATTTCGTTTTAACTTATGGTGAGCAGGGAGAAACAAACTTCACATCTACCGAACACATCAAACAACAGATGATTCGGCTTCTGCTTATAAAAATATGAAATAATTCGATTAAACAGGACGGACAAACAGAGAACCAATCAAAAAGAGCCTTCATTTACAGCAATAGAAAGGGGGACAACTCCAACAGCAAAGATTGGAGACGCCTTTCACAGAGAAGCGCAATTGCATCTTGATGATTGGAAAAAGATAAGTTTCAATACGAATTTGTTGTAAAAATCTATTTCAGATTCCTCCGGTCTTAAAGCAACGAAAGGATCTGTGTATTTCAGCATGCTATTTTATTAGGCCCTATATCGTATTTGAAAAAGTGATATGTACTTAATGACAACCTATAAATTATATTGTTTTGTCTTGAAAATTATATTTATAACTATTTTTAAGAGGGGGAAGTTACATGTACATAATAGCAGCTTGAGTTAAATTAAATTATTTCAGTTTGTCACCTTCTGTCAACATATTTTAAATAGTTTTTTTTTATTGATTAATTTGATTGGATGTTAAAAAAGGGATGTACCGTAACCTAATTAATAAAAAGAACATTCTAATCAATTACATCACTAAAAAAATGACACAAGAGGGAAGATGTTTGAACTTCCTTTGCAGGTTACACAAGAATCGAATGTACAGTGGTTGTAATTTCAGTTATCACATAGGTTTATTCCCATATTTAAATTATAGACCATCAAATATTCGATCTGCAATTGTTTTTGTGATAAAACTGTAAAGACCAATACGATTAAAATCATTTTAATGAATATTTTGAGGTTAAAACATTTGTGGGAAACACCAGAGAAATGAATTAGCTTTAATACTGTTCGATTAATTTTGCCATCGCCAAGGTGGCATTTCTGCACCCGCTTAAGGAAGGAGTCTTCTCGTTATCAGACATACTTTTTATATTAAGAAATTCATGAAATTTTCGCACAGTCAAACAGACCATATTACTAAATGACAGTATCAGTTTAATTAAATTTGACGATCTTGTTTTCACAGTAAGGTCGGATCAAGGAAATGATCTTTTCCCTCAACTTATAGGATAATAAATATAGATGTAATTATTCATCTGGCACTTTAAGATATGAAGTTTTTATTCTTCAATGAAATAATTAATCATCACAATGTCTATCAGTCTATACTACTAAATTGAAATAAATATTTAAACTAAGAATTGATATTGTTTAGCTCGCATTTCCTCTAATTTTCCTAAATTTTAAAGATAATTTGACTATTTTTCTATGCTTTTAATATTGAATTATTTCTTTTTACATATTATGAAGACTTTATATATAGATATAAACTGACAGAAAAGCTTATATATTGACCATTTAGTAAGAGAGAAAATCCGGATTTAGTGATTTTTAACACAAATTTATTCATAGAATGAGCGCTTAAAAATCTAATAAAAATCTAATTTGTTTGGAATATCATATTTCAAAACCACATTCTGAAACCCAAGTATTTTATTATTAGTTCACATTAATTGAAAAATACAGCAACAATATTACTGTTTTAAAGATGCTAATTAAGATTAAGCTCATAAATCTATAGTAATTATATTTACAACAAATTGTGACATTTCCCTACGCCAATGTTCCGCCAAAAATAAAGTCCTTGATAGATTCTAAACTTTGATTACTATTTCTATGCCAAGTTGTACAATTGTACGAAAGAAAGAAAAAATATTATCTTTTGATTTCCTTTCATCTTGATTAAATGAACATTAAATCAAATGTACTTTTGATAATTTGACAAGTCGAAAAAAAAAACCCAAACAAGACTCCTTCTTCAAGATGCAGTTTCGCAAACATAGATTTAAATCAAATGATAGACTCTTGCATAAAGATTAAATAACCAATGTTTATTAGTGTGCCTCACCTGATAGGTGATATATTTTCATGTAGAAATGAACATTACATAGGAAATAATTTTCTTAACATTTTTTTTTATTTTAGAAAATCCTACAGGAATCATGTTTCCAAACAGAGAGAAGTATTTCCTACATTTTCCTATGACTTAGGAAAAAAGTTTTGAACATCCTGTTAAGATCAACTTCTCAACGCACCCACATAAAGCTCAACACGTCTTAAGATAAAGCTCGACGGTAACTTAGGAACATTTTAAGTTATACATAAGCACGCGCTTTTCGTAGAATTTAACGTTACATGTACAAACACAATTTTCCTTTAATCTATCTGCAATTTATAGAATACACGTATAGGTTAAATAAGAAATAAGTTGTAATCTATCTCCAAAATACATAAATACAGTTTATTCAACATTACGAATTTCTTAAGGATTATTTTGAAAATTAAGTGATAAAAATTAAGAATGATCACTCGCGGTTTATATAAACCGATGTAGATTTACTCTTTAGCCAAGTCAAATATCGAGTAGCAAGCAAGTTACGGGGTTAAAAATTATTTGTTTTGTAAATATTTACATATATTTTGTATTGGTATAAGTTTCAATATATATTGCTGCTTCTTTTGTTGATATCATTAATGAACATATTTTAAAAATCAGTTTATTTTATTATCCAACTTGTAGATGCAAAGATCTTTTTTAAAAAGAAACGTAGATTGTAGTTTAAAATATTTTTAACGAATGTTAGATCAATCTTACTACACAAATGACCCTGAATTTTATGTAGAGATGGTTCCTAATTGGGATTTTAGTATATATATTTTTTCCATTTTCAATGTTTAGAATGGTTAATATGGGTATTTTTAGTGCTTCGTCAAAATTTTTGAAAGTCAAATATTGGGTTACAAGCAAGATACAGAGTTTGAAATTCTTTGTTTTGTAAACAAAGCTCGAGTCTTGTTGTTGGTTACATATGTGGTTTTTTTATTGGTATAAGTTTCAATCAAATGTTGCTTTCTTCTTTTGATAATATTATAAATGAAATACATTGAATTAATTTATCTTGTTTGCCACGAATCATTTTGTCAAAGAAATGGTAATTCCTTACTATACAATACATTATGTGTAAACAAATATAAGACTCGAGCTTTGTTTACAAAACAAACTTACCCCTGTATCTCTCTTACAATAACTTGACTTCTAACATTCAAATTTTGGTCAATCATTCAATATTAACAAGTAAACCATTTTATACATAAAAAATGAAAATGAAAATTTTGATATCAAATCGTGTCCAAGTTCCTTTAATATTAAAAGATGACGTTTAAATTCCATTTTGATAGCTTCAGCAACATACACACGCATTTTGTATTAAAGAAATATAGATACGCCACCAACGAAACAAGACTGAATTGCCCCTGCCTACTTTGGCCACACGATTATTTTATCACAACTTCCACAAAAGCGTCAATAATGATGTTCAAACGCTCGATTAGTTTTACATTATAACTTTCCCATTCTTTTAAATATATGAAAGTTGATGTGATAAAATAATGGTAAGAAGCTTTCCGAATTTTAAAAAGATATCCCTCAAAAGAATACTTTAAGAGGGTATAACAAGAATATGAAAATAATATATGAGAAAAATAAATTTAAAAAAAGAGAAACTGAAGACAGTCATTGCTGAATGTTATGGAATATATACTAGTTTACTGATTATTTGAAAGTAAAATTACAAATTAAACATTCATTAGCGGTGGATACTAATACATGTACGAAGTTTATATCCGCACTCTACTCCCACTATTTTCTCGGTATATCATAATTGTGCACAACCCTGTTTGAAATTATCGTGTTCATTTTTTTAAAAAAATGGATATATTAGAAATATACATATATTTATTTTAACCTAATGGTACGGCCAATTCCTGGCTTGTTCAGTCTTGAGATGCGATGGTTTAAAACTCATTTTGAATATAGATAACCTTAACAATATACCGGTATTTATTTAACCGAATGCAAGATAATTCTCAAAAGAACAAATTTCTACACTCATAATAAAAATAGCCAATATTGATTAGACATTATCTGTAAAAACGTACGTTCATTTTTCCAACTAGAAAGAGTCGATCTTGCAAAGATCAAGTATTATTTGTTTTAACACTGACATAAATAAACTAGATTTCTCCCTTCTTGTTACTTAAATGAAGGATAATATTTCATTTCATTTTTCATTAATTTGAAATCTAACCTGGCTAAAAGGTTCAGAATGGTTTGTGTGACATCTCAGGCCTTCATTACAAACAGCCAGTGTGATTCTAAGCGCTTTGATTATTTCTTTGTTCTCTTCAAATTAAATACAACAAATATTGATGCTGTTTCTCATTACGAATTTTTCTGTGAATTATGACCATTTGTAGTTCCTAATGGTTTATATTAAAGCTTTCTCGGATTCACATGCAAAATATTAAATGATGTCTACAACTTAATCAAGTATGGGCAAAATAAGATACATTAGTGTGCTCATCCTTACTTTCATACTTTTTCATGTGTATATGTATCTTTACATTTGACCTAAGCCTTATAGATTTTAACCTTATTATAATTTTTCAGTGATATTCGGTTGTTATTTTGAATTCTGAAAATTGCTGAATATAACAATGTCCTTTACATCTTGCCAGGTTAAAAGATTCAGTAGAAGAAAGATACTACCTGTTTAAAACGAAAGTAAACTCACTTCTTCTCATTACTTTCCATAATGAAAATCTGGCCTACTCTTTATCATCCAAATTAATATCAAATATTCCGGTTTTTCGTCTTCATTGTTCTTGATTACAAAGAGGTATCTTAATTTGAATTGTAACCTTTTATTAGGACTCGACAGACATCATTATTGGTTCTGACAGAGCCATCACAACAAGAGAAGGTTGTACATTCAGGTGTTTGTTCAAATAATTCCTATTAAGTTCTAAATAAAAGGTGCATAATACCTTTAATTAAACTGATGTTGATGAACATTGGGCAGGCAATAAAATACACATATTACAATTTCCGACTACTTTCAGCAGTATCGTGGAACGTTTTTCTTTCAGATATTAGTTTCATTTCTAATAAAGATTGATGTTATTGAAGCGAGATATTTATTCGTTTTCTAATGAGCTGTAAATTTCTTTTACATGTCCTTTCCATATAAGGCGTGGGTCTCAAAGCCAATGGCCAATCAAATAAGGAACCATATAATTTCTAAAAGATATATTTCCAACTAATTTGTTGCAACTTTCACAAAATACCTACCAGTGTGTTCAGAATCCGCATAATATTTGGCTTGTCAGTTGGTTCTGTCGTGGAATAAGATCCTTTTTCGCTTGTTTTACAATGGAAACTAAGGAAGCTTCTCTTTCATCAGAGAAACACGACCCCCATCAATCGGTGACCCACGAACTTCCGAAAGAAGTTTCAGAAGATACAGTTTCGCTCGAACATTTCCTTATTGGTCGAAGTAGACAGGCAAGTAATCTTTACTTATAACAAAATCTTTTAAACTAACAAATTGAACAAATAGAATACTTTAAAAATTAAAAACTTAATCCCATTTAAAATATAGTTGTAAATATAAATTTTAACCAGTCGAATTTAATAGAAAAAAACAACACAAAAGATATTTCACAATGTTACTTTATTCAAGTATAACAAATTAAATAGTATCTTTTCATTAGATAATATTAATGATTTTAAATTAAAAAAATGTATAAATTTAATATTTTCCAAATCAAAATTTTAGATTTAAATAAAGTCAATAAATTAAAGAAACACAAAAAAATATATTTCAATATTGCTAAATATTAATCAAAAATTAAGTTTCTTATTTTATCAAATGATTTACTAAAACGAAAATGGGACATATTACCTTCCAAAATATTTTTTTCAAAACTACTTTTTTAAAATGCAAATTATCTAAAAAATATCTGATGTTATATTTAAATGAAAGTAGTTATTTATATATTGCTATCACGTAAATAAAAGATCTACGGGTAAAAATGATTCCTTATACGTAAAAAAAGAAATGTAAAATTGCTATCATGTACATAGATAGACTACGTGTAAGATCGCAAAAAACAAAAACGTAATATCTTTCTCTCTTTGCACAGAGACGACAACGAACCACCTTCACCCCCTACCAGATCACTGCCCTGGAGGACCTCTTCTCCAGAACACACTACCCAGACATCTTTGTAAGAGAAGAACTGGCTCTTCAAATCAACCTATGTGAAGCTAGGATTCAGGTATAACTAACTAGGCACCGTTATTTGTAAATGTTTTTCCGAACTAAAATAATGTTTTAAACTGCTTCAAAATCCAATGTCATAATTATTCTTTTTTTTAGTCATAGAAAAATTGATACTAATATAAAGTGTCTTGTTGGTTCTTTATTGGCAAATTTTCATTTATTTTTTCCCTGAAAAATTCATTGCCGGTGATAAACTTAGTTTCAAATCAAAATCTTCGGGCCTTTTTTATGTAGCAAATTTTGAATGTAACGGTGGCAGTATATGCAAATGTGCATTATGACAACTTTGAAAATTCTATAATTGCTGTTACCCAGTTAATTCAAACTTTATATCTATATTCATACATTTTTGAAATAATATTAGAAAATCTAAAATTTCAGGTTTGGTTTCAAAATCGAAGAGCAAAGTGGCGAAAGGAGGTCAGATCTTCCGGATTAGATTCCTCAATTCGTCTTCGGAATATGATGCAGCAAATTCATAATCAAGTTCAACCTTTTCAGCCACCGATGAAAAGAGGAATTCCCCAGATATCAAATGGTATCTTCAGTTATCCTTTTATGTCTCCAAACAAGATGGATGTTCTGTCTCCCCATCAGCAGACGACATCGTGTCATCAAGAGGATCAACCAATACAGCAGAAGTAAGTGGAGATGGCTTTAAATTCTCACTTAAGTTTTCTCATTAAATATTTGGACATTTCTCCCTTCTTATAGCAATATAATGAACACAGATTTTATTAATCGAAATCATGTTTAGATTTGGATCCAACTAAATTAAGCTATATGTCCAAAAGCATACCATCTTTTGCCCACCATTCTTGGTTTTGTCAGTGGTAAATGTTTCCAATTGAACTGACAAGAGTTTAGTTGTATTGGTTAAATTCCGTACATGTTTCATATAAGTTAATTATTGGAGAATTTCTTAGATGTGCACAATTTTTGTCAGCGAAAGAGATTCCTCTTTTTTGTATGACAAAAACTGTAGCTATGTTATCCGAAACTAGTTTCACTATTTTCGAAAAGTTTAAATAGGTGATGTCAAATTGTACAAATTGTGGTTCTTTTTAAATGTTAAAAAAGTTAACTTACTGATCGAATAATGAAATATATGTATTAAGGTGTTGTTTAATCAAGTTAATTCTATAGTTGAAGTATTAGTTTTAATTTCGTAGGAATTTTAATTTAGGTAAATCATCGCTTTTTTTGCAGAAAAATAATATGAGGAACAATGATTGAAAAAATATAGAAATTGAAATAAAAAAAAGTTTACTATGGTTTGAAAAATGCTATCGTGTTTGCCAAGCTGAAATATGTGATGAAAAACGCAAGACACAAAAACGTGTCAGCCATATGACCAACTAGCTGATGAAATCGATGTTTGTAAAGTGTAATAAAACATTACAGACTTAATTAATTAATTTTCGCCATAAAATACAAATTATTTACGGATTTATAAGGGTTATCGAACATTGGGAATAGGAGATCGTTAAACAGCAAAATAAGATCCAAAGTGTTTGAAAACATTTGTTACAGATGCAATTAAATAAATTTATACATTGGAGCATTTTTTATGAAATCATTTTTTGCCATAGTCTATTTATGCATTTTCTTACTCCTTTCGATTTATCTTTTCTAATATTCCATCCAGATTATAATATAATTACAAAAAAAATTCCTTAATATCATAGTAAGATTTATTACGTGTGTCTAAACAAAATTCAGTTTTCGCGATTGTTCCTTATAAAATTCTCTATTACATAATAATTAATAGCAAATTCATGTGTTTTCCAGGCAATTTTTTCACTTATAATCGTTTAAAATAATTGCTTAAAATTAAAATAATTGGAAGTTTTTATAAATGAAACAATTTCCGAGAAGATACTTTAACGATCCATAAAATAAATTCTAGCTTAGAAGTTCTACGTTAAAGAAAATAGGGCGCCAATTTTTGTATCCGATTTTTTCCTAACAAGATTATACTTTGCTACTTCATTGAAAGAAACGTTTACAAGAAAAAAATTGATGCAATAGTCAAAAGAACGGTCGCAAACCATTTGTTTTTCGGATCATAGTTTTGAAATGAAAAGATAGAGTCTTTGCGTTACATAAAAAATCTACTCACAGACAGCAGAAAAAGTTGTATTCAAATACACGTTAATATATCATTACCACGTCAAAAATGAAGCATGTCATGATACAAAGCTCAAGTTATAAAGGGAGTTTTAGGCATCTATTTTATTTTTGACAATATAAAGAATTCTTACGGTAAAAATAAGCAACTAAGGTTAAATTTACATGTATTTTAAGAAGCATTTTATTCACAATACATACTTAAGTTTAAACATGGAATGTGGATTAAACAGGTAATTACTGTTAAATTTTTCTATTGGCAACGCTGCAATAGGTGATACATTTATGTTTATGTAAGTACAAAAAAAAGTAGCTGTTATCTGCAGCTGAGCATTAGCTGGTCATTGTACAACCGCATTTTTCAGGGCTGTGCATTTACTTCCGGGGTTTCGATCTCATTATGGTGCACTGTGCAACTGTTTACACCACTCAATCTCTACAATGTCCACGGATCCCAATGCGCATGCGTTTTCTTTGAAGCCATTGCCGTTGATGATGAAGAACCAAATTAGCATCGGAAATACTCTAGAAAACATCATAGAATGTCCAAGTAGAGAGAAAAACTGAGAAAGTCTTTGAGGCGATAACTCCTTTTTGTGTTTAACTGTAATTTTGTTCTTTTAATCATTTCTTTTTTCAAACATCTGTTTATTGTATATTTGTGCATCATACAACTTTTATTCATGTAATTAAAAGTTTCCTTTTCCTTATAAATGTTTAAATTTACGTTTAAAAAAATATAGCATTTTATGTACCAGTAAATTGATATTGTTTATATTTACAATAAACTACTATACCATATAAGAATTGTGTTGAATCGATCCTATATAAATAGAATAGAATTATTTTTTTTCAAATTAGGGCCTCATGGGGCACGATATGTATACATATAGAATTATGATTACATATAAATATGATATAAGTGTAAAACAGAAAGTTTTGACGTCTTTTGATATATCTGCTGTTAGAAGGGAAGAATATTAGATATTTGCAATCTGTTGCAGATAGTCATGCAAAGAACGCCATTTACTAACCACCTCGTTCAAAATAAATGTGTACCAGGTTCTTTATTTTGCAAATGAAAAGGGAGAAGTTGAAGCATTAATGATACGATGTCTTCTCAATGAATAATTTAACAATTATTCTTCCAATGTACATTAAGACAAAATGTATTTTTCATTCATGTAAGCTGTAACCTTTTTAACCCCCCCCCCCCCCCCCCCTTTGTCCAGCGTCCAACCTTCTGTAAATATTTCACACTTTCGACTTCTTTTCTTAAACCACAAGGTCAGTTTAGAGTAATTTAACGGTTAAAATTCTTCAATGAAAGGAAATACATTTTTTTTTCAAATGACAATAACAAACTGTCAACCATCTCAAAAATCCATAAAGCGAAAGCAAAATTCAAAGCAGAGCAACACGGACCTCTAAAACGATAGAGGTGGGATCAGGTGCCTTGGAGGAATAAGCATCCCCTGCCGACCGGTCGCACCCGCCGTGTGCTCATTGTCAAAATCATGAAAAACGGAAGAAACCGTAGTCAGTCCGGTGTATAAATAATGGTCTAACAAGTATGAAAAACGTCAGTCAGCATGTATTTTAATGAAACATTGTACGTGCTGACAAGGTCATTGTATCGACCATAGAACTTGCGTAAAGATGATTTTAATCTAAGTTCTTGATATTCTTGTTCCAACAACTTTTTTGTTTGTAGTTGCCTCGTTTAATAAATTGTTCGTATGTAGAGCATGCTCTTGCATAACGAATAAGCTGAGAGACATAAACCCCATAAGCAGGTGATGATGGTATGTTGCTACATAAGTGAGGGAAGTTGACGATGGAAAAATTAAAACCATCACGTTTATCATTTAGTTTTGTAGTTAGGTTACCATTAACGTCTTTTTTTCGTAAAATATCCAGATATGAAACAGATGTTTCAGAATCTGTGGTATCTTTTATTTCAAGCTCACTGGGATATATTGAGTTAACATACGAGTGGAAGTAACAGTTGTTGATGGATAAAACATCATCAATATATCTAAATGTCGAATTGAAGGCCACAGCAAGAGCTTTAGTCTTTTCTTGCACAAGCTTTTGAATGAATTCTGCTTCATAAGAATATGAAAATAAGTCAGCCAATAGAGGAGCACATTGGTGCCCATGGGAATTCCGACTGATTGTGGGAAGACCTGGTCACCAAAAACTACATACATGTAGATGTTCTCTATCAGAAACTCAAGCATCTTTTTAATGTCAACTTCAGAGTACTTGTGTGTGCAATCAGAATGTTTTTAACAAAATAATTTTTTAGATTTCCAATGATAAGGTAAGACATTTTACGAGTTCCATTTTCATTGAAGAAACAACTGCCGATGATATCAAAAAGCCTAGATTTTAATATGCCATGGGGAATGGTTGTATAAAGCGTTGAAAAATCGTACGTTTTGATGTAAAAGATTTTGTGACCTCAAAATTTCTAATAATTCTTTATAGTTTTTAAGTATCCACATCTGATTCACACTGCTTCTGGAGTATATTGTTGAACAGTACTCTTGAAGTTTCTCCTTCACTACTGTAAAAATGACCGCAATCCTTTTTAAGCATAAATGATTTTTTTAAAAACCCTGTATCTATTTAAAATTCCCAAAATTCATTAAATGGCTAATTTTATGTTAATTTTCTTTAGTCTATTAAAGATAAATTATTCTGTAATTGTGTGAAAGTTTCTGTACCTTATAAAAAATGAGACTGAAACGAACGTTGAATTTTTTTCTTAATTTTGATTTGAAATTCAAAATGCTTATTCATGTTATCTTGATATCAAACAAAACGTTTTCTTAAAAGGTTTCTTTACTACTGCAACAAAATGTTTGATGGAATGTAGAAGCAAATATAATTTGCATATCTATATTGGTTTAACCCGAGCAATGATCTTGCAGTTTTCTAACTTACGTTTTATTTTTAAAACTGAATTTTCTTTGATGTTCATCATTGTACTTTGGAGGTTGATATTTCATTACAAAATATTTCAGATTTTAAAAGCGTTCATGAATAGTTTGGTAAGATATCTATAACGCGTGCTGATAAGAAAATTCTTCACAAGGTGTAAAATTTCTAGTTCTTCTAAAGAATGACACTGATATAAAAAAGGATGTTGTAATAAAGATTTCTATCTATGCCTGGGTATAATGATGGACAAGGATGGGGGTCCAAAGTCACCCCCCCCCCCCCCATCATGTAACACATAATTACGTGACATACGTTGTGCATCTTTTGACACGAAATGAATTATTCCGTATTGTTCTAGATATTAGTTATGACAATATGTAAGAGTTCAAACATGACGCAATCACTAGGCCCTGTCACGTTTCTTTTGTATCAAGTTCCTTTTGAAGGACAATTATTACAAAGTTAAACCAAGTCAGATAATTAAGGTCCTCGCTCATGTTTATGTGTCTGTTTATGGTATAGGAGACTTAAAGAACAATAAATCAAATGATGGCTAGCCTAATGCAGTTATTAAAATATGCATTGTCATTAAAATGATAATATAAACTCTCTGTTTATCATTTTCTTGAAATGGATTATGGAATGTGCTCCTCATTGACTGAATGTTGGTCATGTTCATCTATGAATACAGATGAGATTTAACTAAAAAATAAAACTACATAAACCACAAAATCTTATGAATAATTGGGAACTATACACAGAACAAAAACAGTTAATTTATTTGATTGTTTGCATGTACGCGGTTTTGTAGTTTTTCTAAATCATCATTTGGAAAAAAGTAAGCAACATTCTAACGTATACTAGTAACACTTGATGTTACATTTTTTCAGCAGTTCAGATATGTAAATTAACCTTATTGTCAATACTATTCCCATATCTATAACTGTTATTATCACAACTATGATTTGTAATCATTATCGCTTTTAATAGATTGTCTTTTTGATTTTCTCTTTAAAGTTTTTATCATATTGTTGTTTTTGTTTTATCGATTAAATTACAATATATTCCTTTCGATTTTCTGTGTTGTATTAGCATGGTTGTCATTTTTTAGTCGTATTACTATATTGTCGTTTTTATTATTTTTTTACTATTAAAAAAGTATATTGTCTTTTTTATCTTCTCTGTTACATATCTAAACACATGTATATATGTTTTTAATTTTCTCAATCATATAACAAACCTGACTATTCAAAATATTACTGCACAAAGGAGAAAAAAAATGCATTAAGAATTTTTTTTCGAATCCTTTTTATTCTCATACAAAAAATATGCTCAAACAAACAAAAACGAATTAAAATTTTTATAAATAATAATAAAAAAAATTGAGTTGTGAAAATATAATTTTACATTATCAATAAGGATAATTTAAATAGAAGTTTTGTTTGTTTTTGTAAGCTTTAAAAATCTTGTATATATTCTTCAAATATATTTACCATTTCAGGCAACTTTATTTAAATGATCATT
Organism: Magallana nippona; assembly: GCA_033439105.1. Lineage (NCBI taxonomy): Eukaryota > Metazoa > Mollusca > Bivalvia > Ostreida > Ostreidae > Magallana > Magallana nippona. The sequence continues at coordinate 9,273,821 of CM065925.1, forward strand.
TAATATAAAATTCAAAATCACATTCTCCAAATCAGAAACATAAAATCGAACGCTATTTCTCCACTTTCTTTTATTCAAAATGACTTGTACCTTTTAAACAAAAGCTCAGTATGGGTTGTAATATTGAAAGTTGAGTGTCATGTCTAGTTTGAATTGTGTACTTAACTTCACTTGAAGCATAATATCAAAAACTAGTTCGACGAAAACTATGGGGTTTTACGATGAGACAAGGAAATAGGAAGCATGTTTGGAGCGAAGTCGGTCCCGCCGATGTTAAGTTGTGGTGTAAGTGTAAAAAAAACAGGGTCATTATTGATTGATACGTTGTCAAATATTTCCATGAAGTACTGTTCAAACACTCATATCTTTTTGTTATTGCTGCATCATGACAAGGCATTTTTTCTCGGGATTTCTCGGGTTTGGGGGAATGTAAACTGTCACGGAATCCAGTTCAAAAGATCTGTCATATTTTTTTTTTATATAAAATTGTCCTAATTCAGCTTCATTGGAATGTGTGCTAATTATTACTTTTTCTATTTTTAGAATTATACAAAAGCATTAAATTTGATTTTATTTCGTTTTGAATTAATATATCGAATTTATACAATACATATGTCATTTATTTCATATAAAAAAGGTATTATATATTCATTGGGTGAATTTATATCAATTGATTATAGATTATGACATTTTTCAAATAAATTATTACCATTTTTATCATTTAGGTGATTTGGGATCATGGCGGGTAAATGAAGTGTATAAAATCCCGTACTGGTCCGTCACACAACTATCGACTTGATGCCAAGTGTGGCAAACTGATGTGATCTGCCATGTGATCTTCTGTGATTACAAATAAGCAACTGTTTACCACTGAATTGTTAAAAGTTTTTAGTAAATTTTGCTGTGTGTTATATGTGATAAGACAAATGTTTTGCTAACACATTTTTTTATTCTACTTGCTCTTGGCATCTCGAAGAAAAGAGTGCACGCGAGAGGTACTACCAGAACCCACAGTGATGGAACACGAATAGATTGGTTTTGAAACGATATTTGTAAGTTAAGTTATTTAGTTCATTCTATTTGTGTGAAAATGCCCATAAGATTGTTTAACAATGGAGGCAATTACATTCCAGGTCGTGAACCCTGCTTCTTTTCACGGATGTCCTTTGCAGCTATCAAAGCGATACCGTTAAAGAAATCTCCAATCTTTGCCACAAATTTAAAAATGTTTTTCTAGTATTAACAGATCACTGGTAACATACAGTTAATCACTACATGTATAGAACTTTAATATGATGTTTACCTTAAATCGTAGTTTAAGTCTCGAAGTTATTAGAATGCCAAATACGGTAAAATTAAATTAAATTGCAACTTCGTGAAGTCATAACACTTATTTTGCAACTGGGAAATTTTGACAGGTGAAGAACCAATAAAATGATCATTTATATTTAACAAGTCTTTATATCATTCAGCAGGAAGCTGGAGTGCCATTTCCTAAAATTTTATGTTTTTATAATGATGAAAAAAAAATGGTTTTTAATCTTGCTACATTAATACTCTGAAGAGATATCTTTGCCAACCAAATACTGTAGTGTACTAAACTTCTTCAAGTGAGAGAGTGGATCAACGAAAATAGAACACGGCCATTTATAAGATAGGATGACAACATAAATTAAATAAATTGATGCATTTACCAGAAAATATAAGATATGATGATAGATATTACACCAAAATGACTCGGCAAGAACGCCATTTCTTTGGAAAGTGATTAGAAATAATAATAGGTCATGATCGCCCTGTGCATAGGCTGCATGGAAACGTGACTAAAGTGATCGATCTCCGAAATATTTCATTCAAATCCTCTTCTGTATGAAATTAATATCCCCTACATCGCCTTCTGTATAGGCAGACAGAGCAAGGGGGAATTCTGTTAGGAATGACAAGCACATTCGGCGTGAAATGCTATTTCGTAAAGCAATTGGTCAACCGACCAATCGCTGCTCACCCTGCCTTATGTTTACAAGGCAGTCGATCCTAACGGTTTTCATATTAAAATTCGACCAAGCACTGAACTTCATTCCAGTCTGCACGTCCACGAGGGTAAGTGCATGAGGTTTATTATGTAAATCAGATTATAAATATCTTTATTATTTTTCTAAACAAGCATGGCATGCATAATTCGGCCTTACCGGTTTCAAATTATCATCCGATTTGAATAAAGAATTAATCTATATCCTAATGCTATATATTTCTCGTCACATTGAAATTAAATTGGTGGCTATCATATTAAATGGCAATCGAATAAACTTAACCGTGCTATTCGATAAGGAAGAGTTAAATCCTTATTCTCGTTTTTTTTAAACACACGTCAGATTATTCAGATAAACAGTATGTGTTCAATTGTAGAGTACATTTAGAGTGGAAAAGACGGACCGTTCAGCGACATCTAAGGAGTGAGTGTGTATTTGCACTCTCTTTGTGACGGGTCATCCCTAGGTGTAGACTATTTACATCGTCATCACACGGATATCAAGCCTATAGTTGACATGAATGGCCACAAGCAAGGTAGGACTGCAGCTTGTTGCAATCTCTTTATTTATTTGCATTTTTTTTGCGTATTTCTTCCTTACGCTGGTATGTTTTGAAATCGTGTATAATGATAAGAGTTGTGACTCAGCAAAACTAATGGAAATCGCCTTACCTATTATTTATTTATGTCCGACAGGGTTATGTCCGCTGTGGACTTTAAACTGACAGGATGCGTCTATAAGCCTGTTCGTATTTTGACAGTTGTCTTTTGAAAAACTAATGTTTAAAATATTGAAAAACGACAAACAAAACACCATTTACATCTATTGAGAACGGATTTTTAAATTCGGTTTCAAAATCTACAGCGTGCCTTTTTTATTGTGTACATCAGTATCATTTGCATTCAGATCAATAAACCGCATGATTAATTGAATCGCATTATTCAACCTCCTTCCTTTATAGAAAGTAGGTGAACGTTTCATTATCATGCATCTGTCATTTTATAGAACGTAAGTTCAAGCATCATACAATTTGTATGATACAACATGATAATCCTTGAATATGGCTGAATACTAGGATACTAGGATATAAAATCAAGATATTTTCATTCCTTCAGAAACTACAAAAGTTAGAAATAATGCGATGCTACCATTATACCAGTGTTTCTTCAGGTGATGGATCTGAGCTGAACGTATTTCATTTCAATATTATATCTAATTGTTCCCCGTACTCCCCCTTTCTGCTCTATATGTTTATTGATATACATTGTACACTGCAAGGTTCACCACGACTGATGGTATCTGCATTAAGAATGCTATGAATAATTTGCACTGAACATTTTTTGTATAAACGTATTTAAATAATGTACGTAAAATACATTTATATATTACCTAAAACCATCTTCCATCCGTCATCATCAAGGTCTAAGCTTTGGAATGAAAAGTAAATCGATAGTTTTAATTAAAAAACATATTGCGAATTGGTATTCATAAAACATTGTAATCGGGCTATAGACTCATTACATGCCAGTAATCAGTAACTTGGAGCTGAGAAATATATTTCCAAACAATCCAATACGTATACCATAACTAATTATTGATATTGTATTTTTCTCCTGGTGAACTGAAAATTGAAGTTTTCTACGCAAAATACTCTATAGTTATTTTTTTCATTGAAAAACTTCACCACCTATTATTCATTGCACTTTGTTAAAATCAAGAAAACAATTCTCAAGCAAATTGTATCGAGGATATAACAGGTGATAGTGAAAACTCAATGACAAATAACACTGTTCAAATCATACATGACTGGGTACGAGAGCTGCAGCATAGTGTTTTTGTCTTGTACTTTCACGGGGGTTACAATAAATGGCATCTCTGTCAATTTATGCCAAATTTTTACATTCTATGCACAGACACTTGTTTCTGCATCCATATTTTCGCTGAAAGTATTATTTTACTATGGGGTAAACTTTATCGCAGAAACAAGTACCTGTGATTTTAAGGACCAACAGAAAAAATATGAAAGACGAAAAACTTTGATCTGAATATGATTTATGGTTTATTTTTAAAATTACTATAAAACAGAATAACCAGGATGTGATGACGTAATGCACTTAACTCACATCGTTCTTACTGTACTCCTGAAGAGCTTGGTGAATGGTTCATTAAGTACTGTATGTGTTTTCACTGAACATACTAAAAAATTATTTTTATGGTTAAACAACGTTCATAATTTTGGATGAATATTACTCGAATTTTCTCATTTTTACCATTTTGAATCGTGTATGCATGACGTCACACGAAGGGTCTTGTTGTAAAATCAACACTAAAGTACTGGATTTTTATTTTCATAAATATGAATGAATGCAAAATTAACACCTTTAACAGATACGCAAACATGTAATGAGTTGTTATTAAAAATAATATTTTAAAAACATAATGAATAGCAATAAAATAGAATATAAAAGAACTAGTTATCAACAGACTGCCCTCTTGGAATAGCGTGTATGGTAGTCCTCCAAACCTTAATTCAAATGAATAATGCAAATATCATATAAGACAGACCAACGTACTTTGAAAATATATAGAAAAAAGGATGTAAGGTAGATTAAAAAAAAAAACTCTCCCAACCTATAAAGACAAGAAATAAAATAATCAAGTGATTTTCCTTGGATACATTTTCTGTAGATATCATTGCGTACATTGTCTGTATAGACATAAGATGACGATGCAGAAACGAGAAGCTACCAGACCTACTGATATTAAATGAAGAAATATCATTTTAGCTTAAAAATATAATGAAATATGATTTTTCTTCATTGTCTGAATCATAACTTTTGGTATATGGTTATATTTGAAAACATGTATGAACAAGCATGTTTCGTCCGACAGATACAGGTACATTGCATATGCAATACGGTTTATTTTCAAGACTAATAAAAATCATTTGTCTGCTGAGTTAAATTCTAACAGGCAGAAATATTATACTGACATGGTCGGTGAACGTGAACTGTATATGTAAATGTTAATTCAGGAATGCAGGAAGTCTACATTCATAGATAAAGTAAGTACAATCGTACTACTAGGGAAAGAGTGCATCACCATTCACAGAGTTGAGATAAATGACTTGTGTCCATACGGGGCTCTTACTTCCTTCTGTCAAAATCAGATGTGAAAAAAAAAATGATTACATGATGATTAAATTCTAAATAAAAACCAAACAGACTTATAATTGTCATAAGATTATCAGCTGATCAAGATGACATTTCTTCGAGGTTATTGGATGGAGTCAAATTTTACACGATTTCGTTGTCTAAGAAGCGCTGGAGCTTTCTGTTAAATAGAATAAACCTGGCTTGATCGAACATGTAAAGCGCATGTTTTGTCATCTGCATTTAATGACTAAGTTTACACACCCTTTATTTATTCAAATTTCTTTCTAAATTAAAAGAAAATCCTTTTAAAAAGAAAAATAACTGTCAATATTTCTTTTAAAACAGGGCGTTCGATTGTTATGAATATTAATGCACCCTTTATAAAATTCAATATGTTTTAGGATAACCAATTCTGATGTCAAACTGCAATGAAAATCGGGATGGGGCAGAAAAAGTATATATCTATTTTTCGGGCACTCTATATGCAAATGACATTAAGAATTCAGTTACATTGTTGCATTTCATTCAACGAGTGTTAAACTTCAATGGTATTTTTTTTCTCTCGCGCGAAATCGCGGAAAGAGACCAAGAGAGAAACGATCACCATACGCCATGACACAGCATTTACAGAGTTTTATATTCCCAAATAAAATTTCTACACTGTCTGTCGAAATTTCTTTCGTGACTCAGCAAAAAACATGTTTAAAACGTTAATCTCCCACTAAAACATTGTCGTCCTGTGAAGTGTGATTACAGGGTTTTAATTCATAAAACGTCTCGCCTATAGTATAGAGTGACACAGGGGGTTCTAATTTTTTCATTAGCTGTACTTGAAAAATCGTTTTATGAGAGAAAACTAGCACGTTTTTCCCGGGTTCCTTCTTCGCTCCTTGTTATTGTACTTAAGATTGAGATTTATTTAATAAGATTATCGTAAAACCAATCTATAAGAGGAGTTTTAATTCAACTTTGAATTGTCAAAGAATTAAAGGGCATATCGATAATTAAGTAAGTCGGTCGTCGGTGATCTGAGATTTGATTTATATAACAACAAATTTCAGTGAATTTAATTTCGTTTAACATGTCGAGACTCTGTGCACTACCCCCAGCGTTGGGGGGAAATCTCCCAGGGGTATTGCACTATCGTGACGGAGCAATATCACAAGGCTAACGACAGAATTGCATGTCGGCCTTTTGAAGTCTTTGTTATTCCCCGAGACAAATCGGGAGGACAATCATTGATAACAAATAACCATTAAACTCTCAACAGTTATAGATAAAAACTTTATTTCTAGTTTTAATATGACGATAAATGTCATATCTGAAAACACGAAAAGTTTTATATTCATTTCATATAATTTGCAGGGTTTTATAATTGACAATAATGAAAGCCCCCAAATCATTTCTGATTTAACGAACAATATGCCCATGAAATACCCCCCTCTGAAATGGACTGGAGAGGACAGTTTTAATTATACTGGATGATTAATTGCAATGAAATTGACTAAATTAGACATTTTTTGTGAAACACTCCAATTTGTTACGACGGATAAGTGGTTGCCTAATCTATTCAGGTTTAGAAATGATTCTTGCTTTTAGTACATTCAGACTCACAAGTTAAAGTCTTTAACGTGGAGTTTCATATCAGTTTAAACAAAATTAAATACAATTTCTTAATCTCTATGTGTTTCAATTATCAAAGATAAATTAAGATAATAGTACAGTGTACATGTGTATGAATTTACAATGGTTTGAAAAAACATCCTTTTCAAATGATTATCATTGATATTTTTGCAATCAAAACAAGTCTCACTGATTCTCTTGTGAAATAATGGGTTTTCATTGAACCAGGTTTTTCATTGGAAGGGTAACCAACTTCAATTTCAAAAGGCATACTCGTGTATACTGTATGCTCCTGCTAATTTTTTTACGCTTAGAACCTTGAATTTTGGAGGAAGACACTACCCATATCACACTATAGCTCATAAATATGTTTGTAATGCTGTTATGAGCTTTTTATTACGCAACCTTGCACATTTTTTTCATCAATTCTAATTTCCAAAGCGTTTCAATCAATTTTCCGTCTGTAAAGCATATCCAAGATACTATCAGTTCACAAATCATCGATGACAAATAGAAAAGCCATTGAGGTGAGAAATAAACTCCCCTGACTTTCATAAAACTCTGTTTAAATATTTATCTAACACATTGAAGTAAGGATCAGCTGACATCTTGGTACGTGACGGATCTTACCCCAGTCTCTAGCGTGACGGGGGTGAAGGCACCCGCTCTCTCACGATGAGCGAGCAGATTTTACTTCATACCGTATAATTACAGAGCCCATTCAGCGTGTAATGCTACTGTGGTGGAAATAAGACTTGGTCTGGCGGTTACAAATAAGATGTTTATGGACATTGACATACGATAATTATACTTTACACGCACTTTTTCAATAAATTTATTTTCAAGTTGAAATTTTTAAAATTTTGGAAAGGTTGGAATGCTGTGTCATCCAGGTGACCAGCAATTTGCTACAAATTCCACTTCTTTATAAATGTGATATTGCTATAATAAATAAGAGTCAGATATGAATAAAAGCAATATATGTCAGACTTTATGATATAAGTATTTGCACCCTAATAATAAATGTATTTGCACTAGAAAAATCTTAATGATGCCTCTTAAACATTTTCTTTACTACAATGATATGAATGATAATTGACAAGTTTGAATTTTTTTAAGCTCCAAAATAAATAAAAATTCAAATCTTGAAAATTACAAAAGACTTGCGTCATAAAATTGTTATCGTTCATAATGTTGTAAAATTCGTCTCTCGTGCATGTTTATGAACTACATAGATTACATTTCAATTTATATACATGTACCAGTTTTTCCTTTTCTCTTTTATTTCATTTTTCAGTATTCGAAGATATTTATGATGACCAATAAGTAGCAAAAGACGAAAAACGAACAAAGATTCGTTTCAAACATTTAATTTTCCCGATAAACCCAAAGTGGGATTTGTTAGTGAAAGACAATCTTTTTGAGTTTTCTCTCTTTTTATACCTCTCTCGTTTCAGCCATAAAAAGGCATTAACTATATTCAAACAAAAGGTTTATATCTGCAATCAGTTTTAACTGATACCAAGGATATCGATGCAAAGACTGAGAATTAAGTTTAGGGAATAATCATCACTCGTCAAGATCTCCACAGTTACATTACATGTTGTCAATCATGGGCTCATCTGTTGTAGATCGTAAAGTCAACCAGTTTGGAGACTATGAGGACACATCCAACATGAAACCGGAAGACTGGGACTACAGATGGGGCAAATCCCAGACCCAGTTCCACATGCCCAAGATTCACCCGTATGTATACATGATACACGCACTTTTAAACATTTTTATTCTTACTTATGTGTATGAAATCAGCAGCGGTCTTCCCATTTGGTGCTGTTTGTAAACTCCTTCGTCGATACAGGAGATATTAGCTTCGTTTCGAATTTCTCGACGAGACGTTGAACAACAAACAGTCCAAAGCACGCCGCAGATTGACGGAACAGTTATAAAAAAATTGTTTATTTGGGTGTTCAGTGTACTTAAATAATATATAAGTGTGGTCGGTGAAACAAGTTTTATTTGTTTTCATAACATCCGCTTGAATAATCAACAGAGAAACGTATGAAGCCATAATTGTCTCTCGGAACAGCACGTATGCAGCTTTTATCAGGATAGTGAACCTTTAAAATTGAGACCCATAGACAATTCATAAAAAATGACTTCTACTCAATTGATTTCTCAACAGAAATGTTTCTTTACTATATATAACATATATTTGATATTTTATTTATCTAGCTCTTTTGTAAATTCCTATATCGCTAATTCAGTTCGAGGTTTTTTTTCTTGTTTCAGGATGCTTTCAAAACATTCTGACACACTAACTGGGAAAAGGAAAAATTTACGCATTTTCTTACCCCTTTGCGGAAAAGCAGTTGATATGAAATGGTTAGTAATTGCATCAATTAATAGAAGTATAAAAATAGCTAATAAAATTATTTTTTAATGGAAAAAAATTAAGTTCAATTTTCCATTTATATATTTATGCTTTAGATCAACAATGACAAATAGTTTAGCCAAAATTTGAAAAAAGCCCTCATATATATATATATATATATATATATATATATATATATATATATATATATATATATATGGTTTAAAGGTTAGCAGATGAAGGTCATAACGTGGTGGGGCTAGAGTGTGCCGAGAAGGGGTGCAAGGAGTTCTTTGAGGAACAAGATATACCATACACCACCGAAAATCTGACCGAGTGTGAGGGCAAGGTCTTTAAGGTAAGGTTTATTGATTGATCGATCAAGATATGAGATTGTTTTACCCAAAGCACCAAAGGTCTAAAGACAGAGTCTCCATGATGAGGTAAATGGACTCTTCCACAGACAAGTTAACTAGATCATGCCCCATTTACACCTCGCACATCAAAGCTAACGGACGTCCAACGAATGTTAAATCAACGACCAAACGCAGTTCGTTGGTTGTCCGTTGATGGTTTTCTGTTGATGGAAGTCGACCCCGCTGATGCTGGGTGTTTTTGCGACCTATGTACTATTACTGAAACATGTAAAACTGAAAGCAACCATACGATTACAGGAACGTTTTCCACAAGCCATGGTCAACTAACGGACTTTACTATTTGAGTAACGAAGAAGTATATATTACAACGAACGCGCAATGCACAGGTTATCCTTTTCACGACCCGTTATTGACTGATTGTATCTCAGGTCTAAAGGGCATCTACGAAAATCAACGGAAGTTGGTTGCAAAGTTCAGAAAATAAATCGAACGAATTCCGTACATAACGAACACACAACGCATGCAACCATATACTTTTTAGCTACCATTCTAATACGCAACGGATTTGATCGTGCCATTGAACGAATCTTGCGAAAATGAGGGAAAAAAACGAAGAAAAGCATTAAGTCTATGACTAACGGATGAAAACTGTCGCTATCCGTTGGACATTCGGTAGCGTTTAGAAGAAATTGCGTTTCTGGCTATCGTATTTGATTTTTTACTTCTCGTATATTTGAAGTGCTGTTTATGTGCATGACCTGTCGACTCCTAAATTGTCCCGAAATACGGTTAAGTGTTTTCACGATTTTTGTATAGGTAAACTGAAAAGACCAACTGTTTAAATGTCTGCACAAAAATTAGACATTTCCATAAAAATAATCTTGGTAAGCTTAATTGACGAGCGATGAATGAACATGATTATTTCTTGTCAATGATGTTAGTTTTCAATGAAATGTATCAAACAGACCAATTGTATTCACGGAGAACTCAATTACCAGAAAGTACAGAAGTCAAAAAATGTCAATTCACCTCAAACGAGTGTAATGAAATTTGTTGTACAATAACTGACCTTCATTCTAAATCAGATGTTCTACTTTTAGAGTGATGTATGTTAGTTTTTAACGAATAAAGATTGACTATTAAAGTATGTTAAAGTTCATTCAAACCGGACCAAAGACTTGCATTGCTTAAGGTCTCTGTTTTACAAACACGCTGTGATTTTAGTAATCAGAAATGACTTGGCGGTTTTTTTTTTACTTTAAATACGGGTTAAGCTATCAAAAGGCGGCAAACATCACACACTACCAAATGTAGGCTTAAAATCTATTAAGAAATACAAATGTACTTTAAAATATATGTTCATGTGTTAATAATGCCCATATTTTGTCACGCTTAACGCAAATATATATTAGATGCACTAGTATTCTACATGTACTTCTCTGTTATATAATGTACAAGGACTTTTATATCATATACTACTGTATATAAAACCCTCATTTCCAATAAAATACTTCAAATATTACATGTATTACCACAATATACAACTACGTCATATACAACATGTACTTCTTCAGTATATAATGTATAACAACGGCTACTATTTCGATATAGATATACCACATCTGTTACATGTATATCTACATGTACAATGTACAACACTTCTACTACTACAATTTACAGGTATATCAAATATAACATGTTATACAATATACAACTATATCAAATATAACACATGTTACTATATATAACTATATCAAATATAACACGTTACTATATATAACTATATCAAATAAAGCACATGTTACTATATATAACTATATCAAATATAACATGTTACTATAAACAACTATATCAAATATAACATGTTACTATATACAAGCCTAAGTACATGTAGATGGTAACATATATTTTATATTTAATGTAGTTGTATATTGTATTAACATGTTATATTTGATATAGTTGTATACCGTTGTAACATATTATATTTGATATTGTTGTATATTGTAGTAACATGTTATATTTGATATTGTTGTATACCGTAGTAACATGTTATATTTGATATTGTTGTATACCGTAGTAACATGTTATATTTGATATTGTTGTATATTGTAGTAACGTTATATTTAATATTGTTGTATATTGTAACATGTCATGCTTATCTGTCTTTTATTCGCCCAGTGACTTGCATTTTCACCTTATCACTCCCGGTCTGTTTGTTTTATCCCAGGAGTCTGGCCCCCTCCTCGACTTGTACAATCAAAGGGTGATGCTTCTAGGGGTCCCCGTTTGCTCTTTTGACGGTTTAAGTACAAAGAGGTCACAGTAGGAGATCTCGCGGTGTTGAGCTCGTCCTTTGGGGGACACTGAGTCAATATTGGAACAGGCAATCAGCCCACAATGGCGTTATTCATCGTTCATTATAATAGTTACACTGAGTACCCGTCATATTGAGTAGAGTTTTTAAATACTCAAATTTTTAAATAAACTCCGTGAATCTTTTTATCTCAGAATGTCTAGGTGGGTCGTTTACTTTCATAAGAAGGTCGACGAAACCTTTTTTTTAAATATTTTTATCTGGATTCGAGTGGCAAATCTAGAGTTCATTTTTTTTAATTTTGATATAGAAAATGTACATGTAAGCACTGTATTGTTTTCATACTGTATATATGCGTGGATCTAGAGGGGTGTGGTAGGGATCCAGAACTCCTAGAAAATTTAAAACTTATGAAATTCACATTGTAAAGTTCCTTTAAACCAATGCACACTTTGAAACTCTATTTCGTATACTCCAAAAATCAGGGCTGGCATATGTACTGTACAGTATACAAATTGCTGTATCACTCCAGAAAATTGCTAATATACCTGGCTTATCTAGCGCCCCATTTCTGCACCTTTGGTTGATGTGATCAATTGTGAATGTCAACAATCTCGTTCGCCGATGTCAGTGTCATTTCAAAAATGTGATCGAATTCAGTGATTTTATATCGCTTTATATCATCTTTCTATAAATATCCATAAATTATGAATTCGGCAGAGGTTTTTTTTGTGTCGTGGATTTTTATTACTTTGATTGTATACTTTTTTTAATAGAGTGTTCTGTCGGAACAAGAACTAGATTTATGAAAGCAATTCGAATTCAATAATATAAATGAATTATTAACATGTACATCGCGCACGTCGGCCATCATGCAATAATGATATAATATGCATTTATAGTAAGTTCATTGTGATAGGAAAATAAACACACAGCAAGTCGATGAAATAAAAAAGTAATAACTTTATGTGTTCAAAGTTCTCTATTTGAACTCCTTTTTTTCAATTTCAGGCTACAAACGGTAAAAAGATATCCATATACTGTTGCGATTTCTTCAAGATTTCCAGGTAAATTAATAGTTAATAACTAGGAAGTTCTTTTATACATGTAGGTCCTATAGTATATTCATTTATTAGTATATTTCAGAAATAAAAAAAACAGTCATAGTATACAATTACACTAAATCAAGATGAAAACAATACACACTACACGCTTGTATTTTTTTCTGAGACAATGATATTTTTTTCTATGAAATAAAATATTTCTAACCCACTACTTTAAATCGATTATCTAGTATCATTTATTAAAATAATCCCCTTTGTCAATTTTCCATACGTACAGTATTCAGTAACCACTACTTTTGAACTTTATTAGAAATGTCTTGAACGGCAGGAATTTTCCAGAAGCATTCGGTGTGAGTCTAACAGTATGATATTGTATGACTTCTTTTTCAGCAAGACCCTGGGCAAGTTTGATTGTATATGGGACAGGGGTAGTTTTGTTGCGATTCCAGTAACACAAAGAAAACAGTAAGATCTTTTTATGTATCAATATTAAATTCTAAAAAGACAAACTGGAGATTTTTTTCGGTCTTAAATCAAAATTAAGATATGCGTGTATTTGACTTAAGTTGACAATTGTTTCAGTTATAATCAAAAATCATAACAAAATATATTTAATAATTTAAAGCAATATTGTTATTTTTGTTGAGTTGGTCATAACTATGATAATTTATTCGTCTAGGTATAGTAATATCATCACTCCTACAATGCATAAAGACACCGTCTACCTTCTGGACAGCTTTCTGGTTGACAACGCCGTGTTTGGAGGTAGGCTGTGGTATATTCAGTATTATTGTAAGAGTTTTTCATGTTCTTGCTCTTATAATGATGCTTGTTATACATATGCTTATGTATTACAGGTCCACCATTCGATTGTACCGAAGACGATATTAAAAAAGCATTTGGTAAGAAAAATTTTAACACCCCCTCCCTCGATTTTACAGTTTAAAGTATTGCGCATGCGGCTAATTGTATATAATATATACTAGTAAAATAAAGTATAAAAACCGTTAAAATGTACTTTAGTATTAGTATAACTCTTGTAGATTTGTTTTTCAGAAATACAATATAATTACTATAGTCTAAATATGCCTTAGTTAGAATATTGAATCTTTTCAAGATAAATCACAGTCTGATTAAAACCATGCCCCTTCTCCGTAAACTCGTCAGGTGTATGGAAAAGGGGATGGTTTTAATCAGACTGGATACATCAGATCCACGCAGACATATTTTTATCCGGGTTGTTGATTTAGACGAAAATAGATGTTACCTGATTGAAATGATATACCTGTATTTATTGGAATATTACCTTTGTCAGGTGCACAGACCAACATCAAGAAAATCGACGAGAGGGACGCTTTCGGAAAGTGGCAGGAGAGCTGGGGACTCAAAACGTTTGTGGAGGAGCTGTATATGTTGAAGATGAAATGAAGCGTTTTTGTGATATTGACTATTATATGTTGAATGAAAAACTCTCGGAGTTCAACTTCTAAACAGCATTTCGAGTCCGTCGTAATGAAGAATACGCAATAAGCTGATTGGAAGAGTATTTACAGTTTTATAAACTTTTATTTTTATTTATTATGTCATTTTCATTTGTTCACAATTTTTACTATTATTATTTCATTTTAAACACCCTTGATTCTTGATGTCGATTTATTTTTAATGTAATAACTTTATTCATTTCAATATTAAATGGTTACATATTGACTAAAGGTGTCTGTTTGTAGTTTTGTTTCTGCAATGGTTGTTTCCTTCATTGCCCGTATGAAACACTAAGAAAGCATTGTACTGTTTATGTATACATCTCTTAGAATAAATTCTGGGAATAATTTTACTTATTCATATAAAATAAGGAAAAGTACGCAAATTCTCAACATTTTACACGTTACATTAGAAGGAACAGCAAATTTTCCCATATATGTATAAATTTATAACTCCTTCGTCTGAGGTCAGCCCGCTAAGTCAGTACATGTACGTGCTCTCAATGTTCTGAAAGTTTTGATCATCACGAAACAATTTAACTTCAGATTAAACCTCAAAAGTATATAAAAAAAGAACGGTCTATATATATATTTGTTATAAGTTTATAATAAATTAGCAAGTAACAACTTATTTGACAGCAGTTTTTAAAAGTTGAGGACATTTGCATAATTATTCATAAGCGGGTTAATCGTTTTTAAGCTGGATAGAACTGGATCGTGTAGAGTTATTATACAAATCACAATCGATTTTCTTAGGAAATAGAGGGAAAAATACTGACTGGTACAAATGTTATTTCACCATCAACCTACCTAAAATTGGCTTCATTTTAAGCACGGGATACATCCATAGACGTCAGATTTCAAAATATTTACAGTACATGACTGTATGGCCTTATATGGAAGAATTGGTTGTTCCTTCTAAGTACTTAAATCCCTTCATGTATACGTGGATAGCTTAAGAGAGAGAGAGAGAGAGAGAGAGGGGAGAGAGAGAGACGCGGTATGTATTTTTCCTCAATGCTCAAATTACTAAAACATGTAAAGGCGGTATTACATCTATCAGAAGTTATAAAACTCTAATAAAATCATGTAATAATTGAATAGATTTATGAATATCAAACATTTCGGTAAACAATTTATTTTCTTTAAAAATATAAAGATCAGATATTTCAACGATGCAGTAAAAATAAATATGCCATGGTATATATTTCATTCTTTCTTTCTTTTTTTTGTAATTGATTGCCACAATCAACTGCTTTTCTTTCCCTGGAAATGGCGGCAGATGCTTTGTAGGTCGGGATTGTCGTTCATGACACTGATGGTGTTCTCCTTAATTCGCTTAGGGGCCTCTGTGTCGTCGAAGGGATGAATGTTTACAGCACTTCTCCGGGCTCTGAAGACAAGACCTACATCAATTCTAGCTGCTGCTTTTGGAAGCGGTTTTGTTTGGAACAAATCTGCGATAAGAATAAATGATCACACCGTGCATTCTTGATAACCTACTCGTGGATCTAAATGGGGGAGGGGGGTGTTACCCCCCCCCCCCCCCTTCCTCAGAAAATCGAGTTTCACATAATTGGCATTGGACCACCCCTCCCCAAACAAACAACACACTGTGTGACGAATTCTGATTATTCAATGCCAATTTTAGTTCTATCACAATGGATATTTTAGGCTTAACTGATGAAACTTTGGTAAAAATTGAACCTGTTGCAGAAACACCTGATTGGTCGAGGATTAAATCCCCTCGCACACGTAAATTACTTAATTAATGTAGAAGTTATGTTTTAAAAATGCATTAGCATTAGTCTTCACATCGTCGCGAACCACGGCCAATATGTACCTTCCTCACCCATCTGGGGAGAGCCATGCGGACTCCGGATCGTGGCTTTAGACGATGAAGTCTTTATGAATACAAGTTTCTAATTGAGGAGAGAAACAGGGCAGGGCCAGGCTCCTTCCATCTTCGCTAGCCAAGTGTCCGATTTGTTATTCTCAACTCATGAGAATGCTTAGCTAGCCATTTACCAAGAAGGATAACTCTAATTGATTTACCATTGTACTGAGTCCCGATTCCGCGGAAGGCAGGGCGGTATCTTTGTTCGTAGAGTTTGGCGATAGAAATTTTCGTGTTCTCTGTCTCCCTATCAGGTGGCTCTTTGGGTTGATCTGTCTGGAGTGACCGCCTGTGTAGCAGCGCCAGAACCCCGAAACGGCTGACAGATGTGACGTCACTGTGGTTCTTTCTTTTAGACGACGAGGATCCCATCAAGTTGATAGTACCTGCTACAGAAAAGGATGGTGTGAGGATGGTGTGAGTGAAGCTGCAGAACTTGTTTTAAAATAAACGGTATACATTATATGAGAAGCATTTCAAATTAATTGTATCAAATAAACGTTAATTTCGACAAAAATAATTACATGAAAAAATTACACCATGACCATAATAGGAAAATACATATACTAACTTGGATAGCACAGTAAATAACCTCTAAAATTGAACAATTGACAGATACGGAATCCAAGTGTAACTTTTATTTCATTGAAATGTCAAATCGTTTTTCAGAATATGAATTTGCATATCATGTGTATGAGGTATAATCTTTTGTAATTTTCATTGCGCCAATTTAATTGTGGAAAAATGCAAAAATACCTCTGCTGTTAAGAAGTTAATATTAAAGAGGCCAACACCAAAACGTGGCTTACTATACAACATGCAAGGTTTTGGTTGTTTAATACATTTTGTTATTGTTTTGGACTGTAGTGAATGTAGCTTTGTTCTTGACAAAAATCAAGAGACGTTCATCAACATCCCAATGCAATAGTATTTTTCTGTACAAATAAAATGGACTAAACTGTCACAGTAGGTATAATCAGGTAGGGAGAAGTGATATAGAACACCTGTTCCAAAATTGAAGGAAATTAACCAAAGAAGAGGTAGCTATAAAAAAAAACACCAAAAACTACTAGTATAGACGAAGACGATTTCGTTATAAAGACATGTCTCTTGTAGTCCATTCCCCGGTTTATTATAATATCGTATTTTTTCCAAGCACATGATTAGTCGATTGCTGTCACACGACCGTGCTATAAATTCTGTTTTTGACCCTACTGTACTAAAAATAGAAAATTTATAGACCTTACTATACTAAGAATAGATTTTCATGACAAAATACTGGTTTTGGCACGTGCGACATTGTGACATCATAATAGTGAAATCAACACCTATACATTATGAACAAAATATTTTACTATTATACACTTGAAGAGAATGAAGAGAATTGTTTTTGATTTATTATAATAAAACAATTATAGCCTGTTGATATCGGTCAATACATGGTTTTATAGACCTGATGAGAGTATATCAACCTCGGTCTTCGTCCTCGGTCGATATACTCTCATCAGGTCTATAAAACCAAGTTTCGACCTCATTAAAAGGCTATAATTGTATAGCATTAATACATTGTCCAAAATTTGATATAAAAAATTATAATTTTTTTTTCATCGATGTATATCTACTTTAGTATAACTTCAGTGATGGTATTTTATTATGACTTTTGATATTGTCATTTTTTCGTAATAGTGTAAATTTTATGTCAAAATTTCACAGGAGAGGACGTTTTAAGTTTACAGAACTTGTGCCCGATCCTATTGTATATACCATCTTAACAATAAAATATGATCAAACCATTAGTACGTGAACAATATCTTAGTCAACATATGCGTATACGTGTACATAATTATAATGATAAAAATTAGTGTAACAAGGACAAATAGGGCCTCTGCTGGGGTTTGAACCTGGGTCCTCTGGTATACAAATCCAGCACAAAGGAGTTAGTCCACTATTTAGAGCTAGTAGGAATGTCCTGTATTGTGTATACTCATTCGGTTCAAACATGTTATTACATGTAGTATGTACATGTAAGTTTAATTGAATATTACAGCTTTCCAATTAAAAAATTTTGCAAGAGGGGATAACATCCAAAGATATTCAAATTAAAATAATATTAATTGAAAGAAGTTGGAAGAAGCGAGTTTCTGAAATTGATAGAGGGAGGTTTTTTTTTTTTAGATTTATTTTATTCAATATTTATATAACACGATGAAAAAAGTTTGTGTTTTGAACTGCAATTTTAGATAAATAAGAAGAGAATCAGAAGAACGCATGTATTACAATAGTCTCTCTAAAATCAGTATTCATTCATTGTATTCTCAACCCTTTCTTTTAAATGAGCATGGTCCCGATTTGATATGATATAATGGAATATAAAATAAAATATAGATATTCTGATTAGTATTCATTATGATTTCAAATGATTTGTCATGAAAAACTTTATTTCACTAAAATTATAAGTTACGGGAAAAAGATATATCAAATCACGGCGTTATAATGGATTAGTCACCTTTTTTGTCTAAAGATACACGTACGCCTGCTTGCTGAAAATATTTTTTTATGTTTTGCAAGGAATACTATAATCGTAAACTTTGCTTATACCATTTAACTGTAACGCACATTAGAAAAAAAAATATAATATCTTACCATTTTTAATCCCGCACAACACATATACCTGTGACGTCACAATGATGAGACGCGTAAGAAAGATAACTCTGATAGTGTTATTTGGCACTTCAATATTTATTTCAGTTACTTCAATTCGCTGTATTATATTTTTGATATACATTGTACATTCAAGTATTAATCCGGACTAAGATAAAGAATCATTTCAAAGCCATGTTAATTAAGACTACTTATTTGTGCACAGATTTGAAATGCATCTACTGTATTTGCAGAACTGTCTAGTATTACGTAGATCTGCACAACTAAGTGCATTACCGTTGCGATTTCGAGACTAAAAATTTATGAAAATATTAATTTAATGCTAAAATAAAGCACTTAAAATAACCAACGACACGACCAATTACCTAATGGGAGAAGTTCCTCTTTCAGGACACCCAAGATGAAAGATGCCACATACATGTAATAAATGGTTAATGGCTACAAATCTAACATTTAACTATAAACTCACTATCAAAACACTATGTGTAAGCTCGTAGACTACATAGTTACAAAATCAGAACAAAGGCCTAAGAAGAAGAAGAAGAAACTTCACTATAGAGGACGGTTTGTGTTCAAGTGCAAAAGATTAATCGAACAAATTAATTAAATAAATATGTCTTACTGGAAAGTAAATTCCATAGGTTTGAAAAAAACCCAGAACTGCCTAAAATCATATTTTCAAGTGTGAAAGTATAAAGTTAATGATGCGCAAAATCATTATATAAAACAAATAAATATTACACAACTAGTAAGCAAAACAAGAAGAAGAAGAAGAAGAAGAAACATAAAGAATACAAGAAACCTTTCACCTGAAAGATTGAAGAACCTAATACAGGTAATACAGGTAAAGATGATAGTTCGTTCTCTGAACACACTGATATCATAGTGTCAAGGTCACTTTTAATAAAAGTTTATAGGTGCTCTAAGGGTAGTTCATCTTAGTAAAGTCATTTAGCCAATCATGTCATTAGGGCGTTGGAGTCACCAACCTATGACTTCGCTTTGTATTTGTATTCTTTCTATTCGCATCTTTCTAATTTGGGTTGTCATCAATAACTACTACAATCATGTCTTCCCATTTATGACCACTTAAGTTAAAATGTTCCCTAAGGGTTCTTTTATCTTCTTGATTTAGATGTTGGAGCGATGGTTGATACGCCTGAACCATTAACACCAGACACTTACGGATATTAAGCGTTGCTTGCTTTTCAGTCCGTTATACATATAACACTGCGCCGGATAATTATGCCAGTGCCAAGGTGGCATTTTTGCACCCGCTTATGATTCAGTTTCGGAAAAATCTACCAAATGATAGCCCATTGTCTAGAGAGTATATAACCACTTTTGATTTTACTGTGTTTCACCTGACAGGTGAGATATTTACCTTTGAAAATTAATATCCCAAAGGAAAATGATAATTCCCATACGAAAAATGATTCTCCTACAGGAAACATTGACAATCCTATAGGATTTTCTAAAAACACCATAGGAATTATATTTCCTATAGGAAAAAGGTATTTCCTGTATGAATTTGATTCAGACAGGTAGTTTTCCTGTAGGGATTTTATCAAATCCTATCGGAATTGAAATTCCTATTGGAAGTTCTTGTATTCCAATCGGAAATTTCGAATTTCCTATAGGAGTAGTGTTTTTCCTATGGGAAAAATTATTTTCCTGTAGGAATTTATTTTTGAAAGGTAAATATCTCACCTGGCAAGTGAGATACAATTATAACAAAGGTGGTTATAATCTCTTTAAGCAATGGTCTATCATATGGCATATTTGAATTTTTCAATATATGCAGCTTAGACGGGTGCAAAATTGCCACCTTGGCACTGGCAAATAATTATCCGGCACAGTGTTATATATATTTATATTCTACAACCAATTTTACAATAATGAAAAAAATACCATAAGGAACTCCAGTTGTCTATTGGCGGATTAAGAGGGAGGCTACGTGGACTGCAACCCCCCCCCCCCCCTTTAAAATAGCAAAAAATGGGAATAAAAAAAAAGAGAGAAAAAGAAATAGAAGGAAAAGATGGAAAAGGGACGGGGGGATGATTAATACAATTGTTTCCTGTTAACTGTATACTTTGACCCTACACCCTCATTGATGTCACGCCCCCCCCCCCCCCCCCCCCCCAAAGAAAATTAATTAAAAAAAGAAGGCAACTCCTTTTGTTTGTTTGCAATAATTGCACATTAAACTTAAAAAAAACTACTTCATCCCAAACCCATCCTTTGAAAAGAACCGAACCTGGTTGTTGGATCTTGGATCTGAAAAAAGTCTGCCCCCCCCCCCCCCCCCATATTTTGAAAAAAAAATACTATGCGCCAGCTTGCTGCACGACCTTGGGCCAGGTCATTGTAGTTATTAAGAAATAAGGAATCATTCTTTGAGTATTTTTCATTCATTCATTACATATCATAGTATATATAGTATTATGAGGTGATTATTTTGTGCGTAATACTAGTGATTCATTCTCTGTTGTGTATTATAAGGCCAATTCAGAAAAATCACCTCATTCCGATTCCAATTCTGAATTTGAGCAATTAAGCAATTTTTGTCCCATTTTGGTAAATTTCGCTTTGTACACTGTTTATATAAATGTATTTGAAATCATTGACGTCTTCTCCAGATAAACAAGTTAGAAAAACAAGCATTAAGAAGTCCATATATCTATTATACAGCAGAAATTTGAACGGTCGTTTGACAAAATCTCGACGGAGTTAAAAGTAGGTGTAGGGTTTGTATTTCAACAATTTATTCTATTCATATTGAAATGTATTCTAGTAAATTGTGTCAATTAATAACAACTTCTAACCTTCTTGTATTACATGTATTACACAAAAAATTATCACGTGAATAGATATACATGTGGTACGGTATCACATAGCTTGTTAAGGAGAGGGCTCAAATAGGCAGATTGCCTGCTGCCCAATCCTTATTATGTAATATTTTTACGTAATAAAATATTGTTTAAATAAATATCACGTACGTAGCGAATGAACAGATTACATTCATCTGTCTTCTGCTTATCAATTACCTGTAGATGGTTTTTTGGCAGGAGTGCGCCGAGGCCTTCAACTAACACCAAACGATCACACACATAAACGCGCCAATTAAAAGGGCAAATTAAACGTTCATGTGTTAGACCACACAAAACGTTGAATGTAATTTTCGAGTATTGTCAATGATTCAAAATAACGAGTAAGTGATAAACTGGAATAGAAATGGAGACTGTTTACATTATCGGCTCCTTGCCTATCTATATATAATTTTAAGATAAATATGCCTGTACTTTATGAGTTCCGCCAAAAGCGTTTTGTCATTGTGATTCGGAATAAAAGTGAAAGGTCATGTTGACGTTTTAGATAAATAAACAACAAATTAAAGCAATTTCAAGCATTGTAACTTTCTATTAAGTCTTCAAACAGACTTTTTATATTATGCAATAATTTGGGGTCATGTTTCGACTACAAGGAATCGATGTTTGAAGAAATAGAACGTTTGTGTACTCATCCAAAAAACGCTACATTTCTGTGACTGAGGCAAAGGGCACACACCTTTTGTAGTATTGTCCAGATCGCTTACTAACGTTTTTCTTACAGGAAATAAAGAAGAAATATCCTTTTCTTGTTCCCAACCAGTTACAATGAAATTCATTGTACAACTTCAAATAACGGGTCTTGAAGTAACTCATACATTGTTTTTTTTTTAAATTGTATTCAGAACAATAGCATATTTACATACCGGTATACTGTCGACACTGTCTGTACCACTCATGTATTATCATTATGACAATTGTATATCTTGTACATATTATCACTAGGAGAGAAACACGTAAGTTGTAAGAACTTGTTTCCAATCCTCTTCTGTAATTTAGACAATAAAATATGTTCAAATTACCATTCCGTATATTCAACATAAAAACAGTATATGTGTGTCCACAGAGACATATGAATAATTATTTTGTATGTTGACCAATGCATAATTAAAAGAGAAGCAAAGATGTCATGTTCAATGAAGCTGTGTGATATTGTAGAAGAAAATTATTACGAGGTAAATTGATGCAGCAGAATTGCCCAGCGTTTGACACATCACACCAGACTTCAGCATAATTAGATGATCAACTTACCTAGACACACGGTAGCATTTTTTTTCTCATCAAAGAGCTTGAACGGTATTTGAACTCTTGTTAATGAAATAAAATGTGTGCTTTGTTCACTTAAACGTACCGAAAAGATATGTGAAACATTTTCCAAATAAAATGAAAAATAACTTATCAGTTGCATTGAAAAAAAAATAATGAAATTTGGCTAAATTATTCACAATGATATTTCTGATATGCGGGGAACACGCTTTCACCATACATGTTTATGTAACCAAACTGGGATGCCAGACGCACGCATGCGCGGATCCAGAAAAAGGAGGAGGTCAGATGGGAGGAGGGGGGGGGGGGGCGATACCTATTTTCGATTAATATACTAAGAGATATGTATATTTTTTTGTAATTCGTAAGAGATATGACCCACCCATCTTCCCACCCACTCCCTCCCATAGCCACACATGGATTGCATAATAAAAAGTATTTTCGTTATAAAAACTGTCTCCTGGTCATTATAGGTGTTCAGGGGTGGGGGAGTTGGGTAGATGTGTGGAAGCCCCCACCCCTTCCTTTCACAAATTCCTTGTCCCCATATTTTTTGATGGGAAACTTCAATCATAGAAAGTTAGACACAAGTGCCCGTGGATGTGTATTGATATTGAAGTCAGCACTGGGCTGTCGTATCAAAGTCAGAGCTGGATAAGCTCCTCCAGTACCCCATGCAAGCGAAGCATTGAAAATCACCAACCGTTACCATTATCTCATTCACCCGATTAAGGTTAATACATATCAAGGTTGTCTTTTCTTTTCAGCTTATATACTAAAACTTTGTTTTTAATAAGAGAAAATATAGAGTTAGGAAAAATGGCGCACACTTTTATTCAATTCGTAGTGTTGTTATTTGGAAAACTGCACTTTGAAGGAGGTAGGAATTCAATATATAGATATACATTTTTCTAATTGATGTATTTTGAATTATACAGATTACTTTTGTTTTTACTAAACTTATGTACATATAAATAATATTTAGATTACATTTGTGATGACGACATAGCAATTCACCTGAATCCAGGAGATTATATAACATATATGCAGACTAACAAAAAAAAGTCGATTTTGCAGGTGATCCTAGTTTGACGTTCAAAATCAAATTTTTTCTAGGCCATCAATTCATTGCACTTAAAGTGTTTGAAATAAATTAATAAATCGCTGTGCATTATGCATACAGTGTTTGTTCAGACAACATAAAACGTCGTTTTACGTCTCAGTTTCCTGATATAATTTTATTGTTTCGTGAACTCTTTGAAGTTCAAGACTTTTTTTTGCATTATAGCCTGTCGTAAAGTTTTCCATGACCCTTCTAAAACACCATCGTCCAAAAGCTTTTTGCATAAATTTCAGCCATAAATTTATACTTGAACCTGTTACAACATAAATTATGCCACCCTCTCTCTCTCTCTCTCTCTCTCTCTCTCTCTCTCTCTCTCTCTCTCTCTCTCTCTCTCTCTCTCTCTCTCTCTCTCAGAATCCTATTTGCTAAAAAACGCATATCTACTAAAAAATAGAAGGTACGCTTATAGTAATAATTAACTATCAAAACTCTTATATACAGTATCTGGTGCTAGCTGGTCGTACGAGGGGACAAATGGCCCTTCTCATTGGAAGGATAACAACCCAATATGTAACGGTCAGTCGCAGTCCCCGATCAATCTACCACCCCTGGCCGATTTGAAATATGACAGCACACTCACTTCTTTCCGGCTGCATGACTTCGACAAGCCAGGCTCTGTGTATAACCTTACTATGAAGAACAACAAGCATACTGGTAAGTGTCGCCGTGCCACGCCCATCAGGCTCTGATCAAAAACAACAAGTACACTGGTAAGTGTCGCCGTGCCACTCCCACCAGGCTCTGTTCACATACAACAAGTACAATAAGTGTCGCCGTTCAAGTCCATCAGGCATAAACAACAAGTCCACTGGTACTGGTTCACAAACAACAAGTACAATAAGTGTCGCTTTGCGAGCCCATCAGGCTCTGTGCATAAACAAGTCCACTGGTAAGTTCGCCATGCCACGCCCACCAGGCTATGTTCACAAACTACATGTCCACTGGTAAGTGTCGCCATGACACGCCCACCAGGCTCTGTTCACAAAAAACAATGTCGCTGTGCCACCCCCACCAGGCTCTGTGCACATAAACAGAAATACTGGTTTAGTGTCACTTTGCCACGCCCACCGTGCTTAGTGTAAAAACAACAGGTTCACTGGTTAATCAAGGTTAAGTGTACCACTTTGCATTAAATAACTAAAAGTCTACTATTAAGGACGTTGGATCCTGCGATCAAAAGTCTTTAAGTTGTTTTCTAAAGTAGTTTTTAAAAATCTACACACATAGCTTAACCAATATTCAAAACAAAATTTTGGGGTCTATATGCTTCATTCGGCGCTACGGTGTATTTGATATGACCTTTCTGCACTGAAAGTGCAGATTGCACATAACTCGCTTTTCCTTCTATAATTTTTTATCGGAATGAACCATGGCATCAAATACAAATTTATACTATTTAAAATAAATAAAAATAAATTATCAAAAAGAAAAATGTTACAATTTCTCCACCTTATTGATATTTTTACCTTTTTGCACTGATAAAACGCTATTTTTATCCATTAACGATTCAACAAACAAGGAAATTATTTAAAAGTCTCAAACTTTTTTCTCAAATTATGATAAACTTGTCAGAAAAATCTTATAAATTCAGAAAATAAAACCAAAATTATAAGTCTATTATGTAAAATTTGAGATATGGCATAAAATAAGCTAATTTTAGGCAAAAATTGGGATTCGTTTTTTCTTGACTTTTATGAAATATAAGTTAAATTTGCCAATATGTGTCGATAGATATATTGAAAAAAATGTAAAAATATGTTTTTCGTAACAAAATGAAGACGTCCTAATGCACAAACTATCTGGAAAATTTGGTCTGCACTGAAAATAAGGAAGGCAAAGTGACGGTACTCTAAAACAACTGAGTTATGAAAAATGTTCATTTTCTTCTTAAAAACCTTCCGCCACAAAATATAGTCCCCTACTAAACTCTGTAAATATGTAATTTTTCCTTTACTATTTCATTTAATATAGTTTGATTGGCATTATAAAATATGAATTTATGAGTAGAATCAATATATGATGCATAATTTCCAGAATAGAGGTGACCCAAAATGGCTATCCAAAAACAGAGGAACGAACCTCTTTAAGTTCGACGATGCCACGCCCACTAGGCTCTGTGTACAAACAACATGCATACTCAATACTCGTATGTTCGATCGTGCCTCGCCCATCATGGTTTTATGTACAACTTTACTTTTAAGAACAATTAACATACTCCCGCTGTTTGCAAAATGTTCCAAAAAGTTCTAATGTCAGGTTAGTTGTTGTAAAAAATGTTTTCAAATTTTTGAGAGAAAAAGGCGACATGTAATGAAGAAATGTTTCTCATCATATTCATTTCAAATGTTTTTCACTAATAGGTATTTAGTTTTTTAAAAAAGGGGACATTCAAAAGAGACACTAAAGGAAATTTCGATAAAGTATATTAAATTAACATGCAATATACTTGGTTGCTAAATATACAGTTCGATATAATTTAGTTATTTAAACGTGAGTGTATTGTTATCAAAAGTCCAAGTGGACGTTGAGGGCGGATCAACATTGATGGTGTCAGGTGGAGGGTTGATTCACTCCACATACAAAGTGGCGCAGTTCCACTTCCACTGGGGCAGCGACAACACCAAAGGATCCGAGCACACTTACAACGGAATCTTATATCCCATGGAGGTAATCGGCAATCACTCTTAACTGCAGTCATTTTGATAGCTTTTAATTCTATGACCTTTTAAATTGTGGTACATGTACACCACAAAATGGCCGTTTGAATTTTCATTCTGATATAATTAACGGTCAAACTTGAAAAAGTATAAACCTTCAAATGCAACCTTGGGCAGAAACTTCCGGAAAATTGTGATTAAAACCAGTGTATTTAATTATTATTAAAGATCAGCGCCTTGAACAAAACACCAATCTTTTACTGCATAACATGCATGTAAAGAGTTTCATTTATATAGGATATAACAAATAGGAACGTAAAGTTGTAAGAAGTTGTGTCAGTGATTAAGGATGTTTACAAAACGTGCTTTCTCTGTTTCCTAGCTTCACATTGTGACCTTTGACAGTCGTTACAGCTCGATCACAGAAGCTGCAGACAAGAACTCCGGACTAGCCGTCTTGGGTTTCTTTTTTGAGGCAAGTAGTTCAATAAATTCCACATAAATACGCCTGATATATGGAGATATTGGCTGTAAAGTCCTTTCTTTTGTTGAGCAATATTTACTTTTTTGGTAATACCGGCGGCCTTGAACATCTCGTTTTGATGTGGGCAATTTTTTTTTTCAGATTAACGACGACAAAAACTGTAACTATTCTCCCTTGGTGGATCTTATGATGAACGTAGCAGCAGGAGGTGAGTTCAAACAGAGTCGGAACACCTCGGGTATCTATAATGCATGTACTTAAATGTGCAAAACACCCGAGAATTCCGACTATTTCGTTAAATCTAAATCTAGTGAGATTGTCCAAAATGTGATAAAATACATTTTAACAATTGCATAAAATGTTCTCATTTTGGTATTTTTTTTTTATATAAACAAAAAGGAACAACTGTAACTCTTCCTGATTTTAAATTGCGTCATCTGATGCCTATGATGTTTGGCGACTACTTCCGGTATGATGGCAGTCTAACTACGCCTCCCTGCTATCAATCGGTGCAATGGACTGTGTTTTGGCAGAAAATTCCTATTTCTTCAGCCCAGGTTTGTTAAGATCCAAATGAGAAGTTACCAAATATACCATTTGGGAGTCAAACAATTCTAATTTCTTTTGATATACTATTCTACTTCATTTTTTTGTTACTTGCAGATGGATAAGTTCAGGCAGTTGTATGGAGATACGCAGTCTTATAGCTTATCAAATAACTACCGACCAGTCCAGCCTCTTAATGGTCGCTCTGTCAGAACAAACGTCAACATTCTAGAAACTGCATCCTGTTCAAGTCACGTGTTCCAAAACAATCTGATAGTTTTCTTTATGATTATGTTTCCTTTTATGAAGTCTTGCTTTTAAATGTACATAATCAAACTATTTTTACATCCTCATATTTTTGTAGAATCTATATAGACATATTATATAACTCTGGTAAAATGTTTTAAAATTTAAATCAGTTAGTGTGCCCCAAAAAACATTGATTATGCAAGCAATGGCCCAAAATGACTTGCCAGTATTGTGTGTGCTGTTTATATATACTTTGCAACCTGAACATGCATTGTATTGAACGTATATTATGCCGTGAGTTTCAAGTGTCAACATCCATAAAACAATTTTAACAAGGCGCATATTAACAAGTGACAATTTTGAATCGTGTATTCTAAAAACCTATACGACTAATCTGAACATGGTGTACTAGTCGCAGGTTTCTTCAGTATTAGCATTATTATATGTTTCTATACATTAACATAGTTCTTCCGTCTTTTAAAAGTATACACACTTGTATATAAGTCACATATTTGGGTTAATTCTTGGGTGTTTGTAAAGATATCAATACGCAAGTATTTTATTTTATTTTTCTACTACACATTTATTCAAGGTATGTTTATGATATTCAAAGAAATGAACTCCACAGATTATTTCCCATACTGATGTGTATTATTAATAATAAATCAAAACTCATACACTGTCTATCTAACATATATACAAAGTATATATATGAAAGTAAAGTTTTGGAAAGAAGTTAAGATTTTGAGTTTCATACAGATATCTTATGTTTCATGTGTAGGATATCAAATAATAATAATGAAATAATGATTATGATAAAATGACAATTAAAAAAATGTTAATTGATCTCTAGAAGTGTTCTTTTATTCTCTTATTATCATTTTTAAACCGTAGAATCATTAAATGGCAATATTGATGAATTTAGAGTTTCTTCATAGTTTCATACCTTACAACGACAAATCTACAAAACGCGATTTGCGATTGGTCTATCTAGTCACTTGTGAAGGAGACAACGTTCTAGTAACTGCCATTGCTAACAATAGCATTTTAACAATGGATGCTGTCTAAAGATTCAGATAATTAGGTTACAAATACATGGATGAATACCAAGCATAAAGGCCATTTACCTCTTGTAACAAAAATCACGACTGACTGATTTGTAACTTCTACAAAGGGTTGTATTACAGAATTCCACCAAAGACCATTTGTTTTGGAATGTCTCTTTTGTGTTTAAACACATTAAAAGTAATTCAATTCTGTGCCAGTTTAGTTTAAAAAAATTGCACCTTATCAATTTTACAGAAAATTCAACACAAATTGTCACCTTTACCTAATTTGCTTGGGATATAACAATGACTTTGCAATTTGCATGCAATAAGGTTGCTTCAAACAATAAGATAAAAACTACTGTCAAAAAAGGGAAACAGATGATCTAAGATAAGAAAGATTTGAAGGCTGGAGGCCTAAATAATTGAAATCTATTTTAAACGTGTCAGAGGTTATTTAAGCATTGAATGCTTATTTTTGGATATCGTCGGTCCTGTAACACACCAAGCGGTGCAGACAAATTGAAAACCGCGCGTTACAACAAGCGGTGCAGACAAATTGAATACCGCGCGTTACAACAAGCGGTGCAGACAAATTGAATACCGCGCGTTAGCGAAGAAGATTCAGAAGAAAAGTACATGCATTTTGTAAGAAAGTTTCTTTTAAATCATAACTTCATCTTCCTTTCCATCGTCAGCAAAATCTGTTCATAGAAACTAGCAAATGGAATAAAAGCCGCTGTAACAATAGCAGCAGATATATTCCAGCTGTCAGAGTGATGGCAAAGATACACGCGATTTACATCGGCCATCCACCTGACTGCTTCACCAGAGCATGAAGGTTGTATCCAGCATATCATTTACAATAACCTCTCGCCCTTCAGAGATTGTACAAACCGTTCATCCCTAACCTCTTTGTTATAACAGAATTCAATCATTTAATTTTCATATCCCAAATAATAACCGTTTTTCATATATATAAATTTACTAACATTACTAGTGTGCATACGATCTTACACTCCGATATTTTTTTCAGGTATTCATTGACATTAAGGACAAATTGCGCGATCAAAAGACCAGAGGAACATCTACCACCGCTTTTAACTCTTAAAATGAAGTATTTTTAAATGTATAAGGGGGATATTACTTTGGATTTTTCCCACGCCGGTGGTTTTTGTAGATGAAATGAATTTATTTTATGTACATTTAAATACTTAATCCACGGGGATATTTTTACTTTTAAATCATTTACATTTATTCATATTTATGTTTTCAATAAAAGTTCATCAAAGTTATAGGACCATGTAAAAATTTGTATTCCCTCGCGTGTCGCGGAGAAGGAATCGGGGATAGATCTAAACACTCGACATCATTTATGAGAAGCGTAGTGTATCGGAAACCTTTGGCTAGCGAAGATGAACACTCGACTGCAAAAATATATGTGGAAGGGGGTTGTTAGAAATAACCTTATTTTAATAAAATGCCTAATGTCATCTTTATTCGGGTGATAAAGAAATTCATATTAATGAGCGCGGATTGCATCATAATACATTTTAAAGCCTTTGAATGATGCGAGTCGAAAAAAAATCCCACACCGGGTTGTTATCATCACATTTCAGATATGAATGGTAAATTATTCGGATACTATGCACAAGAAACACAAGCCATTTCGTAAATCAATTTGTATGTTTTGAAAATGGGTCAAGAAGTGACTTCGTAATTATTTTTTCGTTGTTGTGAAAAATGTTGGTTTACAATGAAACGTTCATTGAAAATGCGAAATTTGAGATACCTCTTGTCCCTGTATCTTTATGAATATATTCCCTATAAATATTGTAGAATGCACTATTTTCAGGACAGAAAACATCAAATTTTACCCCGCTTGCAAGGCCAATCCTTTAAAAACCCAGCTATATTTAAACTGTGATAACGTTTCTATTTTAAAGATTACACATCATAGTTAAGCCAAAATGAAAAAAAAAACCCAGACATTACATGCATGAGAGCTGAGTTAGCCCTATGGTAAAGAGCAGCGAAGACGATTCTTTGTGTCGCCAGATACCCATGCTGCTTCTGAATACACGATTCGGTCAGCACTGTTGTGTGACATCGTTTAATGAGGCAAATACATACTGGGAGTCGTGAAATCTATGGGTGTTCTTTTCAATAATTTCTTTCCAGAAAATAGCATTGTTTGATTTTAACCCCGGGAGTTTAAAGTATGGACAGATCACCTTTTCCTCTTAAGAAAATGTTAATATTGATAGACCGGACAAAGATTGAATAAAGTGCTTACTTTACAAAAAGGGAACTTGCAGGGGGTGGCTATTGTCTTCCTTTGTCTAGTACAATCATTAATGGTGGATAGTTGATACATGTTCTTGTACTTAGATTACCAGCTGTAGGGACATGACCTGGTGATTGGGCTGTTGGGCTGTTGGTGTCAAAGTTGAACACCTTTTGTGACAAATCCATCTAGTATTTCCAATATAACCAACCTCCATCCATCCATCCATCCATCCATCCATCCATCTATCTATCTATCTATCTATCTATCTATCTATCTATCTATCTATCTATCTATAATTAAATTCATAATTTATAAAGCTGTCGAAATAGTCAACAGAAAATACACATACTTTTGTTTTTCACTAATTTACAATTTTCACAATTGTTAGTGAGTTCATGACTAAGGCAAAGCCACGTACCCATTAACAATTTTAAGAATTTTAAATTAATGAAAAACAAAAGTATGTGTTTTTTCTGTTGACTATTTCGACAGCTTTATAAATTATAAATTTAAATAAAAATAAGATATTTTACTCACATAGCTATTCGTTTTAATTACCGAAACACATTGCAATGGTTTTTTGTTCTTCTAAATTTTTGTCACTGTCTAGTGAGCACTTAGTGAGCACTAAATGAAAAGAATTTTAATGTGCAAAATATTATTGCAGCAAGGGATTCTTTTGGGAAAATTAAAGTGATGGATGGTTAGATTGCAAAGAGGACTGGGTATAATCTTTTCATAACTGCTTGTCCTTCTTTTAAATATTTTCTCAAAGAGGTGTCACCTTGTAAATTTCCTGTCTAAATCAAAGGAAGTATAGATATTCGTCTGTTCATTGAAAAGTTTAGAAAAAGCGTTTATAACCATGAGTTGACATTTATTTTGATTGTTGTTTTATCTCCTCTATTTATGACTTTCAAAAAATCAGAGTTATATTACCAAATTAAGTTTAGCGCTCTGTAGCCTTATTCACGCAATGACTTACAAATGCATTTCGTAGAAATTGCTCATGAAAAGGTTTATTTTTTATACTGCAGTGGGAAATATCGCTGTGAACCATGGATACCCTGAAGATGCAAGCTTATGAATGTAATTAACATTCTTATCAAGAAAATTGTTATAAGAGTATGAAGCGCACTTTTGGTATTTTTGTCATTTAGTAATATTATCTATTTAATTTGGTGATATCACCTTATCAAATAGGTGATATCTAATACAAATTGAATAGGTGATATCTAATACAAATTGAATAGGTGATATCACTAATACAAATTGAATAGGTGATATCACTTATTCAAACAGATGATTTATTCACGTAAGTAATATCACCTATTAGAATAAATAACATTACCTATTTTGAAGAGGTGATATCACCTTTACTTTTTGGATTGGTGATATCACCTATTCAAATAGGTGATATTATTAAATGACAATTATTACCAAAAGGGCACCTCACAGATATCACTTCATCGCCAATTCGAATATTCGTTTCTAATATGTGATATTTATATAATAGTGTTGTGTTGTGCATGTATTATGCCTAAATAGTAGTCAGGGTTTGATACACAGTGCACGTGCCGGAGGCTATATATATATATATATATATATATATATATATATATATATATATATATATATATATATGTATGTATGTATGTATGTATGTATGTATGTATGTATGTATGTATGTATGTATGTATATATATATATATATATATATATATATATATATATATATATATATATATATATATATATATATATATATCTGTTTCTGGATGATGAACCCTGAAAGCAGGAAGAGCAGTAGATTTCATTTGAAAAAAAAAACACGTCCTAGACTTTATAGGTAGGTATTGCAAAATTTAATTTAGGAGGAGTTGACCCCCACTTTAGGTGCAGATATCGCTCTTCGCTACCCCCCCCCCCCCCCCCCCCCCCCCCCCCAGGATTTTGTAGATTTAGGAGGAAATTGTTTTGCTTTGGGTTTCTTTTTTTCTTTTTTTTTGCTTGTCAAGATTTCGGATAAGTTTGGCCCCAACTTTCAAAAATGATGATACGTGCCTGGAGTCTCGGGATTGGTTATTGGCCACGAAAAAAAACCCACCACTTTTCGATCATATCCCAAACGGGCTTCCATTCCAGATATGTCCACAGCTTATTATTTCTGGTTGTGTTTTAAAATCTCTCGAGCTTTGACCTTTGAATTCATACATGTACGCATGACTGGGACATGTTTTACCCAAAATACCCTTCTGTACCCTGTTATTAATCTCAATACACACTCCCATTGACTTGTTTATATCAGCTGATACTACTACATTGATTCTGCTTTTGGATCACCCCCCCCCCCCCAAAAAATGAAATATTTACTAGCTGTTTTCGTAATTTTGGAGAGTTTTTTGTCAATTGAGGCAGCAGCAGGTAAGACATTATATTACAGTAGTTTCCATCATTTATAAAAAATTAAAAATACCGTGCATGAATTTTAAAAAATCAATATACATATATGTATTTAAATGGAAATTGATACCTATACTCCTTGTTTGTTAATAGTAAGATGCTCATATATTCTCTTTCCATGCATATTTCGACGAAAATTTCAATCATATTCATTTTCAAAATTGTTAATTGTAATTTTCGGAATTCTTAAATTGCAATAGTCATTAGCTGTAGAAAATCGCTCAACTGGGTACATTTTAAGGAGGATTTTATTTCCTCTGTATTTTTTCATTCAAAGCGTATGGAGAAAAATATATTGAATGTAGAATTTGTCAAATTTTTGCTCGTGCAAGATTTATTGAATATAGAGAAAGAGTTAATAAAATGTATAAATTCAGCAACTTTAAAATAGAGCATTTTGTGCATTTTTTATATACTTTTAAGATAAAAAGATTGTAGGACAAAGTATTTAGTACATATGTTCCAAGAACACGAATATTGTTCTAAACAAAAAACCTTTCATTTTGAAAGAATAAAAATATTGGAAATCCTATTTTAAACAATAAATAACTAAGAAGTTTTAGTGGGTGTGTTTTTTAATCTATGAGGCATGTACTTATTAGTTGAACGATTTCAGGTCTCGGTGGGATAAGATTAGTCACGACAGTCTTTTGTGTATTGCCCAGAACTGGTCCTACGCTGACCATAGCTACTGGTCTTTTCGCACTGTTTTTACAACGCCCATTTCCTATGTTGATGAACGACGTAAATCTTTAAAGTGCCGCTCACTAAAATCTATAAAATACAGAGATGTAAAGTGAAAGCGGTGTAAAAAGACGGATAGAATTTTATAAATGCATTTAACTAAATGTGCTTCAAAGCATCTTTGAAAAAAAACTTTATGGAATGAAATGCAATTGTCTTTTTGAAAATAATTTATTCGGTATTCATTCAAATGACATGGAATTTATGTAAATCAACTAAATTCAAATCTTAAAATTATAATGTGCAAGCATTAATGTTCTGGCGTCAAACAGTTTTTCGATTGAAGATCGTTGTTAAACCGACATATTATGTAATTACAAAATTACAAACTAGTCAAACACGTTTGCTTTCGATGTCAGATAAAAATATAATAAAGATTTTGAATCAAGTTCAAACCAATTAATGACTCTTTGAGAACACTTTTTTAAATTATACTTCAAAATGTAAGGAGTTATAAATGCTTCTCAAATAAAAAGCATAGTGTTATGTTTTTTTAATTTGCTGAATTAAATTAGAACACCAGAAACTCAAACCCGCCGCATGTACACATATTTAAAACCTACATGTTCAGTGCATGCATAATAGAAATTCACGGATCGGTGATCTAAACCGGATTAGCCTTAAACGCAAAACGATATGACGTTCTGTTTTTCGTTTTTTTTTTCATTTTGTTCTTCTCGGGTAAATGTCTGAAACGTGGGGGTCCTCCATGACCAATCGGTTATCCCCAAAATTCACTCAAGTACGGACCTTTGATCCTCTATTGAATTAAGTTCAACAACTCTGTGCGAAAATAAATTTCTAGATCTTACGTGTGTTTTAATATGAAATATCAGCAAAATCCAACTCACAAGGTTAACTTTTGTTATTTTTGAAGATTAGTTTGGATTAGCTTTATTCTCATCGTTATTGTTAATAAAATTGTTCATTGATGCGTTGGGGAATTTTTTTTTAAATGACATTCCTCTACTTATCAGGTCATCAAATCTCGGAGGAGGGGGGGGGGGGGGTAAAGGAGAGAGAGAGAGAGAGAGAGAGAGAGAGAGAGAGAGAGAGAGAGAGAGAGAAAAAACGTTATTTGAAAATCTAAATGTAGGAACCCTGATTACTTGTAATTTTACAGATCTGAATTTTGAGACAGTAATGTGTCTTAAGATCGCCTTTCCGACAATCCTTAAACAGCTTTTTCGAGCTCGGTTGACAAACATCTGCCATAGTCAGGATACCGGAATGGATCGAAGTTTGCCGAATTGTTCCAAGCTATATAAAAAAGCCTCGAACTTACACTCTTGAAACTGGTGTTAACAATCAAGCGCAATTAGATTTTTTGCATATACACTGTACTTATATTTGGGTACATTAATTTTATGTTCAGCTTAATCTAACAGAAAATACTGATCCGTAAGCAAATAAAAGCAATGTATAAAAAGAATCAAAACAAAAAGGCCTCTTGCATCATTTTTTTAGAGGTCTCAACTATTAGCTTGAGTTTTCTGTTGCCAAATACATCTTTAATACACTGTTTGGCTGTTAAATTGATGTGAATTGTTTGGCTGTTAAATTGATGTGAATTTCATTGCATATATAAATATCCAAAGGCAGACTTTGACCTTTGACTTTTAGTTAACTTAAGTTCAAACAAGAAAAAAAGATTTGATTGACTGGTCATGATTTTTTGTTTGAACCTAAGTTACCTGAACGTTCAATGTCAAAATTCAACAGTATTGAAGGAGCGATAGTATCAAAAGTATCTAAAGAGCGATAACTCTTTTTTTACAGACATTTGGAACTACACTGACCAGGCGTCATGGAGCAAGATGGCCGGATCTCAGTGCAGCGGGACAAGCCAGTCCCCCATCAATCTGCCTCCTATGGTGGAAATGGAGTACAGTGAAAGTCTGAAACAGTTCCAGTTTTCAGGCTATGAGGTGGTGGTGACAGACCCTGTGGTTATCAACAATGGACATACAAGTATATATCAGATTCGTGCATTTAAAAAAACTACCAAAGATAAAAATTTGGGAACATCACTATAAGATCCTTTGCTTAGGACACAATTTTCTTAAACTATTTCTCGTGAAATATCAAATGAGGTTTAAAAAAAATTAAATTAAATGAAAAAATACTAAATGTTACAATATATTTGTTATATATATATTTGGTTGATATTTTCTTTTTTGAAATGTTTTATAAATATACTTAATTTAGTAGATATATGTTTAAAAGATATTTCTTACTCCAGAAATAACCTCATATTACGTCCATTTTAGTTCAAGTCGGATTTACAAATGACGCTTCGATATCGGGGGGAGATATAGGACAGACATTCAAAGCAGCCCAGTTCCATTTCCACTGGGGCAGCGACAACACCATGGGGTCGGAACATACCTACAACGGCAAGTCCTATCCCGCCGAGGTACGGTGCTGCCAGATTTCATTTCTCAGTATTGTATTGTTAATTTTACGCGCACTTTAATTAATGCACTTATCACGAAATGCTATAAATTTGTTCTTTCAGCTTCATATTGTCCACTACAACACAAAGTACCCAAGCCTAACAGAGGCGGCAAGCAAAGTAGATGGGCTCGCAGTGTTGGGATTTTTCATCGCGGTGAGGGAATATCTGCAGATGATAAATGAATTTTGGAGTCCAATTTGCCGTTCACGTGAATTAAACAGACAGAATTTCAGTTAAATTTACGTGACAACTGTTGTTAATTTATAATTCAAATACAATTATTGTGTATATTTTTTGTGCAAGAAGTACTTTCACATGATATCTCTCGATCTGAGACCGTCATGACCCCTGTAAAGATCGTTATACTCGGTCACACTTACTATGTTATTTACATTAATATTTATTTCAATTTGCAGGTTGGTCCTATTCATAACTGCAATTTCGGACCAGTTGTAGATGCCTTAACAAATGTCCAACCTGGGGGTATTTTTCAGTATTTAAAAATGTCGTCAATAATTTTCATAACTGATTTTTTCACGTCTATATAGAAAAAAATAGAGAGCATAAACTAGAGTATATGAAAATTCAAAATCAAAATTAGAGGATCTGTTGAATTGGTTGCCTTTTTCTATAAGTCAATATATCATTTCAGTGTCTCAGTACAATATCAACACGACCACTAACCCCTTCAAACTCCGCCACATGCTCCCCATGCAGTTAACCGACTACTACCGGTACATGGGCAGCCTGACCACGCCCCCCTGCTCAGAGACCGTCAAATGGACCGTGTTCAGAGACCTCCTGTACATGTCCGAAGAACAGGTACGCAAAGAATGTGACGTATTGCTCATGATGCCATTAAGATAATCGAGTTGCAATTTATTGATGAATTAAAAATATTTTTTCCCAGTTACAAAAGCTGAGAAGTGTATACTTCGACACACCTAAAACGTTGCAGATGGTGGACAACTGGCGGCCCCCTCAGCCCCTGAATGGGAGAAGGGTCTACATCAGTTTCGACGTGAAGGCGAACTCTTCCCCCGCTCACGTGTTCAGCTCGGCGATGTTCCTCGTTCTTCTTTGTATACACAGCCTGTTTATATAGAAAACATTTAATATTGTGTATAATATTATATCTACTGCATAATGACACCAATGTATCCCCGTGGTAGACACATTACACCGTGATAGACAAGTGATCGTAGATGTAGATAATAGTACCGACGATAGATGATCATCACCGAGGGCTAACCCGGACTCCTCTCACACCAACACCTGTAACCATGGTAACACCATAAAGCAGAGACTAGTGTTGGCGTTTGTGTGAGAGATTCTTGGATTAGCTAGAAACATGTATAGTCCAGATAGTTACTCTAGCTTTAAGATGATTGGATGGTCGTTGCCATTTTCAGATCATGTTTATCTCCTTGAGAAAAAGGGCTCTATAAAAAGATACTGGGAAAAAATCCAATTTTAAAGCTGAAATATTTGGATTTTTTCGTCTTTCAATAATAATTTAAGGCCAAGAATATCACATTCAAAATTTTAAGGTAAATCTGATTAGTAATTCGTTGACCATCCAGCATCCTTTAAAGCCGTAAAGTGTTTTACATAATCATGTATATAAATTGTAGCTATTAGTAGTATTATGTTACATGTAATCTGATTGTAAAAGGTGATTCAAGTGAATGGTTTTTTTTTTTTTTTATTTAATCATGTATATGTTACCATTCAATAACCTTGCAAATATTGCAATAAAATTTTACTCATATATCTCTTTGCATTAAAACATGTTTGTTCGGTTAACCTAAAGCATCAGCAGCTTCTGTAAGTGAGACAAATATGCCATGTCCTCTAAACAAGCCACGGCCAAAATACTTAGGTTTCTAAATTTAATTCACAATTTTCTCCATGTTAAAAAGAAACTTGAACAACCGAGGTCCACACATGCTTTCAAAAGGTTGTCCCACTTGGACGAAGCCCATTTTCTCAAAGAAAGCGACGGCTCTCTCGGCGCTCTGTACACGAATTGGTCGACTGGTCACTGATGACATGGACAACAAAGCTCTGTCCAAAAGTTGTCTCCCGACGCCCTGACCCTGAAAATCTCCTTTCACAAACAGAAAAGCGATGACGTGGTAATATTCCGAATCAAACGTCGCGTCCGGTTCGGTCAAACGAGAGTCCGCGGTTTTGAAGCAAATGGCGCCAATTAGCGTGCTCTTCCCATGCAATGTCTCGTAAGCGAAGATGACTTGATGCTCCTCTGGAATATCGAACACTTCCCCGCAGACATCACGTGACAGCTGTCTAAATTTGGGTCTAGAGCGATTCCTTGGTTCCTCTCTAAACGTAACCTTACCTAAATTAGAAACAATTGACATTATAATGGTAGGAATCTCCAAGAATTGAGAAAAGTGAATAGAGAGATGTTTGTTCACAACTCTACTCTATCATAGACAAAATTGCCTCCATTTTGATTCCAAAAATTCATTATTTACCCACTTAATTTGACAATGGATACTTTTTTCTTTGAGAACACATAACATAATTATGTTTTAGTTTTTCCAACAACTCTCGAGACCTTTAGTGGTTCCATTTCCAAACTTTAACGACATTCAATGTTTATTTTTATTATACCGGTACCTCTGTGTATTTTAAAATTACTTTGTAAAATTACGACGGATAAATATCCTATTCTAACTAACATGAAATGTTTACATTTTCCAGTGTCTCTGTCTGTGATAACACTACGAATCGATTTTGTACTATACAGCCCAATAAATTCAAAAGACGTATTGTTGGGGACGCAAGCGGGTTTGCATAATTAATATTATAATATTTAATCGTACAACTGCTGAAAATTATGTAAATATAAGTAATAAGGAATCATTCTTTGAATATTATGAGGTGATAATTTCGGTCGGGGCTTTATTGGATTTAATCACGCCCCGA
Source organism: Magallana nippona (assembly GCA_033439105.1). Classification (NCBI taxonomy): domain Eukaryota; kingdom Metazoa; phylum Mollusca; class Bivalvia; order Ostreida; family Ostreidae; genus Magallana; species Magallana nippona. Next base: position 9,313,969 of record CM065925.1, read on the forward strand.
CCGAAATTATCACCTCATAATACTCAAAGAATTATTCCTTATTCCTTAAATAGTCCCCGTGCTGTCGCCCAAGGTGAATAATCATATCAAGAAAATCTGCATCGCCATCAAATAAAGTTTTCTTCGGTATAATAACTATTCAGACAATAGCAAGTTTATTGTCCCCCTCGACAGCAACTATTTCCCTCGGATTCGTCTAGAGAAATTGTTTCTGTATCGGGGGACAATAAACTTGCTATTGTCCTCACAGCCGGTCAATATGTATATATACAGTTCCATTACACAATCTATATACACATTCTATTGATCCAAATGTAAGAGAGTAAAATTGCATTCGCTGCTCGATAACACAATCATGATTCTCACCTGGTCAAATTCCCGTTTCGCACACATTTTTTCGATACCAAATTTTCAAATGTGTGCAAAACGGGAACACATCATTAGAATCTTGATTCTTGTTTGTTCCTGTTTTGCACAGTCACATTTGAAAATTAGGTATTGAAAAAATGTGTGCGAAACGGGAATTTGACCAAAATAAATAAGACATATCTACTCGCAATTGATATTTACATTTATTTTATGTTACAATATAAGTTGCATGAAAGCACATTTACATAATAATTGACATCCATGTTCTTGAATTTAATTTCAAAAATCAAATTGGTCACGAAAATGTTCATTTATTTCTTTAAACAATGAATATTATTGGGAAAATTTTACACATATGTAGTGCTTTTGTTTAACTTACTGCCTTTAGGAAGTACATATGTGTGTTTGTGATATATGATACATGTACCATGTATTGATAACCGTTGAGTTCAAGATGTAAACCACCGAACTTGTCGGGCAAGAAAGTAACATTTCGAGACGTCGAGACAGACTGTACATAACTACCCATGTGACACCCCCCTCCCCCCTCCTCCCACCAAGAGTCTGGATGAATGTTATAGTAGCTGAACCATGCAGAAGTTTAAATATGTGTAAATCTTAATTTTAATAAAGTTAATAGACTTCAAGTTGTTATTAGTTATTACTGTCCATAACAGTTCAAAAATTGAAATGGGTTGTTAAAGTTACTTTACCGGTATATATTTTTCACAGAGGTCACCGCGGAGTTATCAGCCTACATTAAATGGATAACTATCAATATCTCGCAGTGGGTGTAGCTTCGGTCTATTGACCCGCAGGTCCCGAGTTCAGATCAAAAGGGGTTTTTGCTTTTATTATTAATAACGACAAATTTCTGAAAGTTACCCCCCCCCCCCCCAAAAAAAAAATCTATTTTTCTCTTTTATTATGAAGTCGAACGCATGCTAGAATTCATATATGTATATGTTTGGATTGGTATGCCGTAATGCGAAACTGACTTTTCCCCAAGGTGACCGTGGGGAGGGCCCTTAAACAACCCAACGGCGTGGACAGTCAGGAGCAAACGTAGTTTTGTTTGGTGGAGGACCAAAATCTTTTGTGTATTATTAATACAAAAAAAATCGACGAAAAAAGTGTTCTGTTCGCCATAGTTTGCCATGGCTTGTCATCCAGTTATAGACAGCATTTACCTAACGCGTTTTCTTCAATGCCAGAGCGTCATTCTAGTGCAAAACAAAGTGTTACTAACAGTTTTTTTTCATAAAAAAATAATATATATATTAATAATATAACAATAAAATATATATATTTATCACATGTTTATCTCAATATACGGTGGATATCACTCATGGGATAAATTTTTGATATTCCACTGTGTGTTCTTACGCCACGTGACGTCATAATTAAACATTACGTAGGTTTAGCCGGTTGATTGACGTATAATGAAAAACTAAAAAATAATACAGTTGAATAGTGTTGAGTTGTAAAAGTGAAGCATTTAATGTTGTTTTATTTATTTTTCATGAATTCATAAAGAAATTGTTCGAAAATGAAATGTTTGTTTGTTAAACTTCAAGGAACTTTTTTCCATGCGTAAAGTTGTTGACGTCTCGTAGTTAATGTGTTGTGCGGCTCACAATTATAATTTGTACAGAAAAAATTGAGATTAACAAAAAACGTTGTAAAACATGTGATAAAAAGAATCTCTCATGATTTGCGATGGTATATGATTTTTATCCAACTCGTTGTGTGTTTTCTATCACCTCGCCAAGGCTCGGGGATAGAAAACACACAACTCGTTGGATAAAAATCATATACCATCGCAAATCATGAGAGATCCTATATTTATCACAATATGCGGTGGATATCACTCATGGGATAAATTTTTGATATTCCACTGTGTGTTCTTACGCCACATGACGTCATAATTAAACATTACGTAGCTTCATGCGGATGATTGACGTAGAATGAAAAAGTAACAAAACAATTCACTTGAAAAGTGTAGAGTTCTAAATGTGAAGCATTTAATGCTGTTCTGATTTTTTCTTTCATGAATTGATAGAAATATGCTCGAAAATGAAATGTTTGTTTGTTAATCTTTAAGGAACTATTTTTCCGTGCGTAAAGTTGTTGACGTCTTGTAGTATATGTGTTGTGCGGTTCACATTTATAATTTTTTATAGAAAAGATTGAGGTTTAACAAAATAAGTGGTAAAACATGTGATAAAAAGAATCTCTCATGATTTGCGATGGTATATGATTTTTATCCAACTCGTTGTGTGTTTTCTATCACCTCGCCAAGGCTCGAGGATAGAAAACACACAACTCTTTGGATAAAAATCATACACCATCGCAAATCATGAGAGATCCTATATATATATATTTCTTATTTTATATATATATATATATATACATATATACACACACACACACTGATGGTAAACATGCAAAGGGAGATTATAAGAACAGTCTTTATTATTAATTTGGCTTTTTAAAAAATCAAGTGTGATAATTTTTATATTTTTTTGTACTGTTCTACAAAATTGATAAAAATCCTTAATCAGCTTTTCAATCCAATCTTGGTCATGTCATTGATACTATCCAATTTGACGGTAGTGTAAAGGAACTTGGTTATTGAAAAACAAGTGATTTGTCAAACATACTTTAATAATATTCAACAGATTTCAAAGAGATTTGTCGCATGAAATCAGAATACAGAATTAACAAACTATCACCGCTGTCAAAAATCCAGAGACTGCAAAATAATATCAGTCTCTAATACAGAGCGCGCGAGAGGCACGTATATATAAGAAAATCAGTGAAAAATAGAAGTTGAATCAGGGGTACTAAGGGCCAAAAAATTTTCTTCCAGTCCTGGGCGCCGCCATATTGACCGCCATTTTGTTAAACAAAAGTTAACTCGATCATTATATCACTGCTGCTGGTCGATGTTTTTTGCCCCGAAACTCGATTAAAAAACATTCCAATGTTTAATTGAAAGTAATTAATATGAAAATAATTGGCTGTGCAAACTATACAAATTTTAACAGTGCCTTAATCAAGAAATACGACTAGTTTCATGTATGTCTTATCAAATTATTAGATGGAAAATAAAATCATTAACATCAAGGAACCGATCTTTTCGAGACTGAATAAAGTAGAAACAATTCAATTCATCAACTTGGGAAAATTATAAGTATTGAAAGAAGAAATCAAAAATTCTCGGAATCAAGAAATTTTCTTCGGCTATTTCTGAAGACAAAACTTTAACGCTTTACGTATGAAACATGACGTCATAAAGAAGACTGAACATGCGACGTTTACTTTAACTTTAACATATGGTTTGAGTAGATACGCGAATCCTACTGAGTGCGTTTCAAATAAATTTGCTCTACAAAAAAATCAAACTGCACTGTGTTAAATCTGCGCTCGGTCCAACGGTCACACCATTTACATATTATTAATCATTAAAATAAAATGATTACACTGTGTTAAAATTCAAAATTTAAAAATCCTATGAAAACCTCGTAGAAAAATTAATATGTATTTACCTCCTAAAAAAGAAAAAATAGTGTCTTTAATTAAGTTTAAAGTTATTGTAAAAAAATTGGGATCCGCTCCATTACAAAAAGACAAGATGGCTGCGATTGCATGGTTTCCTGAAAAATAGTAATTATGGTTCTAATCCTCACATTGTTCAAAATTTACGTATTATAAATGCACGAATACTGTGTGGCCTAACTTAAAAACGCGCATATTTAAACACACTGGGTCTATGAGGAAAACCGTACCTTTAGAGATATACGTCATTTTCCCGCCATCTCTGTCTTCACGGTTTTCATCGGTAATCATCGGCCAATCTGACGGAAAAGCCCGATTAATTCCTCTTTCCATAACAACAACACAAAACTTCGCAGAAGCGCATACGTCACCTAAATCTGCGTATCGGGCACTTTTTGTGCAAAATTCATTCGCGTGGTAATTTATATTAGAATTATAAGTATTTATTAATAAATACAATTCAATTTCATCCAAAAAAATAATTTTTAAATGCTATTTAATACTGTTTTACATATTATTGAGATGAATTTAAAACCTTTTACGAACTGACATTTGGACTCTTTTTTTGTAGCGTAAGAATTCTTCAAGGTGATTTACGTCCGATAATGGTGGCCAAGTAAATTGAAGTAGACATTTAAGAAATAGCCATGAGTTCAGAGATAGAGCCCCATATTACAAAAAAATATGAAATCAAGAAACGTCTAGGAAAAGGGGTAAGTGGATTTGTAATTGTTGGTATTATTTCGCAACTGATTCGCAAGATTTTTCAGTTGTAAGTTGGTAACGAGGTACGCTTTCTTTGCCGTAGAAGAATGTGTCGGTACATGCCTTAATAACTGTAGGCTTTTTTATAAGAAATAAATTTATAATATTTTTCAAAGATTTTTTTCCACATCTTATATCATTTCAGTCGATTTTTTCATAAGATATAAAAAGTATGTTTTCATTAACAATATAATTATACATAATTATGATTATAGTATACAGTATATATAATATATAGCGTGTTAGATTATAATAAATTACTGTTGCATCAAGGACTGTATTTAACTATGAAGAAAATTTTACAGTTGTTGACGTTTTGTTGATTTACTTTTGATTTGATAGCTCATTGCAAGTTGCTAAAATATATAATGTGCATGCATTAAACATTAAAAGTTAATTGATATTTTACTTGGTTTTTTTCATTTGGCAATATATCTAAGTAGCATGATTCAGTAGTAAATGATCTCTACAGGCTTATGGAATAGTATGGAAGGCAATAGACAGAAGAACAGGAGAGGTTGTTGCTGTAAAGAAAATTTTTGATGCCTTCAGAAATCAAACAGATGCACAGGTACCTTAAATATATATAGATCTATCTTAGAGATTTGACCGATTAATAGATAAAAGGTATTTTGTAAAAATTTCATTGTAGTAAGTTGGTTCAGACGTTCTTCACAGAACTATTTCAAATTCATCTGAAGTATACTGTTCATTTTCCATGAAGACCATCTGATTCAACAGAATTTTATTTTTTTTCTTTGTTGCTATTCTCCAGAGAACATTCAGAGAGATTATGTTTCTCCAAGAATTTGGAGATCACAACAACATCATTAAACTGCACAATGTAATCAAAGCAGAAAATGACAAAGACATCTACCTCGTATTTGAGTTTATGGGTAAGAAAAAAAGCTATAATGTTTTCATACAAATTAATAATGCCATTATTTCTCTCAATACAACTGATAAAAAAAACTTCAGAATATCTGTAATTCTTGAATATTTAAAAATTTATTTCCCCAATAATCTTATCACATCATTTTTTTTATTAAATTGTATTATGAATTACAGAGACTGATCTGCATAACGTTATAAAAAGAGGGAGCATTCTTAAGGATGTACATAAACGTTACATCATGTATCAGCTGTTCAAAGCCACCAAATACCTTCACTCGGGCAATGTCATACACAGAGACCAGAAGGTAACACTGTGCTTCTGAAAACAAAAATGTTACAAACATTAAATCTGAGTACAGTACAAATTATTGAAATTATTTTGAACATAGTTATACCAAGCTCAGCGAGAAGCGGGCAAAGCCCACCTCGCAAAGCGAGGCTTAATGATAACACGTATATATAAGAAAATCAGTGAAAAATAAAAGTTGAATCAGGGGTACTAAGGGCCAAAAAATTTCCTTCCAGCCCTGGGCACCGCCATTTTGTTAAACAAAAGTTAACTTGATCATTATATGACTGCCGCTTGTTGATGTTTTTTGCCCCAAAACTCGACCAAAAACTTTCCAATGTTTTATTGAAAGTAATTAATATGAAAATAATTGACTGTGCAAACTATACAACTTTTAACTGTGCTTTAATCAAGAAATACGACTAGTTTCACGTATGTCTTATCAAATTATTAGATTGAAAATCAAATCATTAGCATTAAGGAACCGATCTTTTAGAGACTGAATAAAGTAGAAAAAATTTTAAAATTCTTCAACTTGGGAAAATTATAAGCATTGAAAAAAGAAATAAAAAATTCTCGGAATCAAGAACTTTTCCTCGGCTATTTCCGAAAACAAAACTTTTACGTATGAAACATGACGTTATAATGAAGACTGTTAAACATTTAGTTTAACTTTGGCATATGATTTGAGTAGATAGGCGGATCCTACTGTGTGCGTTTCAAATAAATTTTGTTCTACAAAATAATCAAACTGCACTGTGTTAAATCTGCGCTCGGTCCAATGGTCACACCGTTTACATATTAATTTGATAGAATTGGACACATATATCAACTTGAAATTGTACAAAGTAGTAAGGATAAATTGTTTTTAAATGTTAATATTCATGTGACAGTGTCTGATCTGAATAGAAATTTGAGTGCACTGTTGGATTTTTGCAGCCCTCTAATATTTTACTGGACAGTGAATGTGTTGTAAAAGTCTGTGACTTTGGGCTTGCTCGGTCCTTGACTCAGATCGGAGTGGACGCCGAGACTGGAGACCCAAACCTGACAGAATACGTAGCTACTCGCTGGTACAGGGCTCCCGAAATCCTGCTAGCATCTCACAGGTACACAACATCAAGAGAGACTCGGAGTTCCTAAAGCCTCACAGGAACATGCTCATCTTCATAGAAATGATGAAATTTATGTAGAATATATGCATAATTTTGGTAAAAATAATTTAAATTTTGAGAGCACAAAGACAATGATACTAAGATAAGTAATGTAAGCTGTGTATGATTTGAATCTAGGTACACGAAAGGTGTTGACATGTGGTCCCTGGGATGTATCCTTGGGGAGATGCTAGGAGGAAAGCCTTTGTTTCCAGGATCATCCACCCTAAACCAGATAGAGAAAATCATGAGCACTATTCCATTGCCATCTAAAGAAGGTAAAGTGTTCTCATTCTGTAACACTGGGATTCTCTTTTGCCATTTGGATGGCACAGAATTATTTTCATGTTGAAGCATTTTTGAATAACTTTTCAGTTTTATTATCTGAATAGTTTTTCATTTTGAAATGTAAAATGTTTTTGATATTTTCAGACATTGACAGCATCAAATCTGCTTATGGTGCATCTATATTGGAAAAGGCAACATTAAAGTAAGCTTTTTGTTTGTTGTACAAGATATAAAGTTATACAGAATCATTGTAAACAGAGCCATTCTATAAAATGTTTGTTGGTGTATACACAGAAAAGACACCACTTCATTATCATCACTTCTCTTAAAATATACAGAAGCCATTGATAACATTTAATTACTTTCAAATGGGTTTGAACATTTAAGATCTCAACTTCAAATGATTGAAATGAATGTACAGTACAAACCAATAGCTAGATATTTTTCAGTTGGTTGCAGTGTTGAATGAACTATTTCAACAGTAGACTTATTGGCATCTAGGGCTGTCACGGTTTCAAAATTTTTCGGGTCAGGTCTTAAAATTTTCGGTTCAATTTCGGGTTTTCCAGTTTGGGTCTACTTTCAAATAAAAAGTCTTTTTTTAAACTTCAAAAGTTTAATTTTTCTATTTCTTCACTCTTTAATAACAAATTTCAACAATAACTTGTTTGTCTAGAAATTCAAATTACATTTGATAATTCTTAAGTTAAATTTAAAAAAAAACTATATTATTCGATTTATAGAATAATTTCACCACAGATAACTTAATGAACATTTCAAAGCCATATGCGCTACAAAGGATTATTAGAAAAAATAATTATAAACTTCCGTTTTTATTATGAAGTTCCTTTCTTCATTGTTTTTAAATAAGTTTACCTGTGGCTGATTTTTCAATTCATATCTTTTGTTTTAAGATATATTTTGATACTTCTTTTAATAAATGGTTATAGGAGATTTGATTAATCTAATATGTTAACAAAATAAGTATATTTATGATTTGAAACAAGTAAATCTGATGATATGTTCATGTATTTTTGAGTGGCAGGTAATGCACGTCGTGTGATATGTTTTCTGTAACCTTGCAGATTCTCCCACATTATTTTGCATGGGTTTGACACCTGGCTTTCCTCATTCAATCTCACTACTAATAAATCCAGAATATTCTTACCCTAAACATTTCTATAAACAAATATTGAAAACATGTTCGATGTTCAAATCGTAAGCAGCCATCTTTGTTTATTGAACTAGTGTTTCTCCTTTGTACACAGGTAAATCGCGCGATATTTTTATTTAGGAAGACTGAACAATCATCGGTATACATGGCCAGTGGCATGCAAGTCAATGTTTATTACAAACAAAAGGTCCACACAAATGAACTTTTCAATTTTGACTCCATTTTTCATAGAAAACCGGATTCTATTACAAAAATCGGGACTGAACCGAAATCCGCAAAAATCGGAATGGATACAGAACCTAACCAATTGTTCTGTGGTTTTCGGTTGTTTTGGTGACAGTCCTATTGGCATCCCTATGTAATTTAGTGTGTTACTTTAATATAGATCAAAGAAATCATTAGAAGAACTATTACCGGACGCTCCTAGAGACGGCATAGACTTACTGAAAAGGCTGTTGTTGTTTAATCCGGACAAGAGGATCACTGCTGATGAGGCACTCCGACATCCGTACATCTCCAGGTAAACCAGGCTACTGCTGTGATTTCATGATCTTTCATCTATAAACTATGATGCAAGTCAAGTTTTCCCTCCCTTTTTAAGGTCAGAAATATGTCTTAAAGGTATTATTTGAAAGAAAAAAAACCCCACTTAAAGTCAATATGAAAGGGGGACAGGAGCACTGTCCCCAGGTACATGTATTTTTTGTTGTTGAAAATTTAGATTAGAAAACTCAAATGAAAAAAGAAATGGCAAAACTGGTATTATATTCACAAAAGATCCTACATATTTTACTTTTTGTACTGTATTTATTTTCCATAGATTTCACAATGCTGCTGAGGAGGTGTCCCTGAATTACGATGTTGTTCCACCTCTCAGTGACGATGTTCAGCTGACTGTGGAGGAGTACAGGAATAAGTTGTATGAGGTGAGATTCTGAGATGAAGACTTGAAAGTCTTTGAATCAAGTGAGATACTGAAACTAAGAATTGAGAGTTTGTGAGTGAGGTGAGATACTGAGAAGTAGACTTCAGTCTGTTTACACGATGCTGAGATTATGACTTGAGAGTTTGAGTACAAGTTGAAATACTAAACTAAGACTTAAAAGACTGCATAAGTATGAGTTGAGAGAGTGAGATTAAGACTTTAGGGTCTGTATGTGAGATGTTTTAAGAGTAAAACTAAGAATTTGTGAATGTGTTGATTGTGAGATAAAAATCTTAAGAGACTCTGTGTTTGAGGTGAAATATTGAGAAGATATTGAGACAAGAACTGGAAAGTTTGTGTATAACATGAGATATTGAGATTTGAACTCAGACTTGTGTGTGTATGCAGTAAAATACGGAGACTAGAACTCAAGAATTTGAGGTGAAGAAAGTAGACTGCATATTTGAGGTGAGAAACTGTAACTCTGTGAATGAAGCAAGATGTTCATATAACTAGAACCGTGTGGATTTTTTTTTCTGGGGAGAAGGTATTATAAGAGGGAGTACTGAGACTAGAACTTCTAAAGATTCTCGGTGCATATGTTAAGTTCCCAACTAAGACCAACAACTGCACACGTCCATCATATTCAGATATTGTTATTAAAATTAAAATTGCATAAATTTGTCATCAGGACTTGAGGCTAAGTATTGATTTGAAGAAAGTTGATGACGTTTAGGTCAGATCAATATTCCTTTTAATTAGTATTAAAGCATAATGTACACCTTGACAAAAACATTCGACATTGCATTAATACAGTGTAAGTTTGTTATAGATGATAATACAGAAGAAACAAGAGAGGAGGAGAAGACGACATGAGATTAGAAGTGCCCAACAGCTGAGGGAATCCAGCCCTGAAGAGAACCCCCCACCCAGTGAACCTTACCAGAAAGAAAACACCATGCCAGCTAAACTCTCATCAGCATCCTCCAAGTACAACAAGCCAGTAGCCGAGGTGCACCCACACTCAGCCCCCCATCACCAGTCCTCCTTCACTTCAGGTCAGTGTCCAAAGGTCAAGGATTTCTGGTTCATCATTTATTTAGTCATTTTATGACGTAAGGTGATGGGAGAAGACAGTTGCTTTAAAGTGAACCTTGATAGTATTGCATTATCTTAGAAAAGGTTGTGTGATGTCAAGTTGATGCTTCATTGCTAAAGTTATTTTAAACATTGTAGCTTTTGGAAGAACGACACACACAGATCCCAAGGACATGAGAGCCAGACAGCACAGTCGACAGAAGATGAACGACCAGATTCCCCCTTCCTACTCCAGCAGTGCCGGGGTGAGTAGACTCCCAATAGACAGACATGTCTGCAGGTGTCTCAGAGTGGATAAACGTAGTTAGGCCATGACTCAACAACACATTCTCTACAGCTGTATCCCTGTCAGATCCCATTTCTTCTGTAGACAAATCAATATCACTATGTCTTTCCAGTCAGTTGTGTTTGTTTAATATACAGCAGACTTAAGAACTTTGCAGTTTGTTTCCAGACATGTCTTGCACATGTTATCCTGACTGAATTTGAAAATTCATATCTACAGTTATTAAAAGACTTCAAATTTAACTTATGCATTAGCTGTCTATGATATTGAATCGTTGTACAAAGTTTTCTCCTTTTGAAGTTTTATTTTCTTGATTTTATTTATCTTTCTAAGTGAATGTGAAAAAAAATGGGATGTAGAGTTTTGGGGTAAATTATACATATGTATTGACACAGATGCAGTTGTATGACATTTTTGTTCGAGCACAAAATCCAAGGCTTCAAATGAACCCATTCCTTCTGGGTAGAAACCAGGTGAGATGGGACCTTTGATTGGCTGGTTTGAAGCAGAGCTTTCTCATACATAACCAGCATGGATGTTAGCTAGTTCTCACACTTCCTGTCTTGTGTACTAGTACCCTGTCCTTACTGTCTTCTAACTACTTTTTGACCAGTCTTATTTTCTTTTGAAACAGTTATCCTGCAGTTTTTAGTTTACATCATTTTAAATTGGTGTATTTATTATTTAGATGAAAAAAGACAAACATTTTGATTTTGCATCATGTAATTTTATGAAATAATGAAATCCTTCTATAGGTAAATAATGAAATCCTTCAATAGGTAGTGCTTTGACAAAACAAGACTGCTTTACAATCAGACAGTATCAGACAAACTTATATTCAACAAGACTTTGTCTGAAAAATGAATGTGTGTTGACTTCTAATATTTTTGTTGTGATCCTTTGCTATAGACAGAATAATTATAAAATTCATATTCATTACTCGTATGTACTTTACTTATAGATAGCTAAATAATGTATACCAGTAGAAATTTATTAGGTAGAGTATGCTATAGCTTATTTACAATTTCAGTTAATTTATTGCATTTCTATTGGCGATGCAAACCCTCCAGTTAATATGTTTGAAAAAAAAACACCAAAACTATTAGATGTTATTTATATGTATAAACACAGAAACCTTATGTCTTAAATATCTAAAATGTCGTTTCAAGTGTGTTCATCCTTATCATTTTGACTTTCAGATGCAAGACCCTTATCCTCCTATTTCAAAGAATAGACAGACGTCTGCACCTGCGGCTACAAGAGCCGGGTCACGACCCAGTTCAAAATACGGCAGTCAACCGGGCTCAACAAAAGAGGACAGAGGTGGCTTATCAGTAACCAGTTCACGCCTGGTAAGTTCCCGCAGTGACAGATGCCTGGTCTGCGAGGAAATACATATTGTTCTGAAAATATTGCACATCTTGCTAATGTCAAGGCTTTTGCTTCATATCTTATAGTAAATCTTGACAGAAGTTGGGTTTTTCAGTATTGAGTTCTTACTCCACATGTGATCAGGGCACGGATCATGAAAACGTACTGACTGAAATGTTTTATGACATATTTTAATCCAATTATTTATCCCCCCTATATTTCTTAATAAAAAAAAGATTTGCATTTTTGGATAATAAGAATGTAGAAACTGAAGTTATATTATTATTTTCCCCTTTGTTGCAAGTTTGTCTTGGACCAAAAATACATATTTCTTTACAATCCAGACTTTATATAATGATAGGGACTTTTGTCAAGGGTTATTACGAGACATAACCATTAAGCCATGACATTGCAAAGGTGGTATTTGATTCAAAGGTTTTTGTCCTTATTTTTCTCATTGTTCTGTAAATGCTTTGCTTTTAATTAAAAGAAAATTGCACTGGTTTTCCAAGGAAATCTCTCCATTTGAAATGCTGCTTTTCTTAACCTTCAGCTATTGTTGTTCTCTTTCAGTCTGGTAGTAAAAAATAAACGTATGTTGACCTTTAAGTTCACATATACACACAGTGTTTCCTTTGATTGCCAGTGATTTTTGAAGCTCAATAAGATTTTAAAATAATAGATTTTCTTATTTTTTTTTAAGTTAAGGAGTATCAGGATGTGTTGTTCCTATCATTTATTAATGTTTCATTTCCTTTATTTGATATTTCCTGAAAACTTAATAGAAAAAAACTGCATGTATATCAGAAAATTTCCATGTGTATCTACGTTTTGCTATGTAGTATATCCCAGTCCAAGGAAACAAGTCTGCAATGATTTAGTTTTATATTCAACATAAGAAAGACTACTTCAAAACTGGCAAAATTTTTATTTGCATATCTAAAATACCTGATACACAAATTTAAGTCCCAATTCCACGGAAAAATCATGGCTTGAAAAAAATCTTCTATGGTAGTTCATTGTTGTACAGATGTATTAGATATCAATTCTGTATATATAGTTCTACATTGGTGTAGCATCACATCCTGGTTTCTCCATTAATTTACACTTGTGTATGCAGTGTTCAGGCTAGATATTAATACACATCTAACTTCTGCCCTGTTTTTCTTTTGAAGTGTGTGTGCATCAAAATACACCTGAACATCATATCTAATTAGATTTCTTGCCTGTCATCTTTTTATCTAACTCTCTCTACTGTTTGGGTGGATCCTGGTTTTGGGGTCATTTTATCAACCAAAAATTATATAAAAAGATGAAAATGAGATTTTTTTTTTAAAAACTCAAAAAAAGATCCTTCTGGCCTGAATGCTGTTTTTGGTATAAAAAATGAAACATGGAATATTTCTATATTTCAGTGTTTTACATGTTTTTGTTAGTTGTTTTTATACCAATGTACCATTTTAGAATGTGTATGCGGTATTCTGTATTTGTGATAGCAAGAAGGAAATAACAGAAACTTGAATTTTACCTTCAGGCTGTATTTGATTTTGGATAAGAGTCCTTATATTAAAGGCATGCGTTTGAAGGTGGTCCATAGAGTTAGGGAGTGTATTATGATGTAAAATTTTCTCTGCAGTTAGGCATTGGTCGGTTGATAAAATGTGCAATGGATCCACCACTTCCACCTATAAGATCTTCCTATCAAGCATATTGTGACTCATACCATGACTCATACCATCCCGTCAGTGTGCATGGTAACACGTACCACAATACGTTCTACGATTCGTATCGAGACGGTGATGTAAGTCTGGTGTGGCTGATTCTTTGCAGTTTTTCTAATCACAGACGTACTTACTCTCATTGTAGTTAGTAGCTTCTTGTACTTTATCAGTACAAGCAATTGGCACTGCACATTCATAAATCCATGTGCGCTAATACCGAGACCCTTTTATCAAGAAATCCAAGTGCATGTAGTATTTTCCATTTTTTGCTGTAAATACATTATAAGCATTCTCAGAGTTAACTTTTACAACTGGATTTTTTGCTTTGCAGATTTTAAGCTTATCTTAAGCATGCTCCTTTATCTGTTGCCTCATTTAAGTTAAAGTTTCATCTCAGTAGAAATATTTTTATTCCAATAACTGCTCTTACAGATTGTTCTTAAGCAATATTCATTTTGCTATGATATCTCCATTTTTTATTTAGTACGTACCTGTTGGTTTTGATTAATAAAATAGAGGCCATTTTTCTAAAATTTTATCATCTTTAGATTTTTATGTTCCCTATCCTTGCACATAAGAACTTTAGGTGTAGCTTCTCTTTGATATATTATATTTGACACCATTTTTAGTCCATCAAATTAAGGATTCAAGTCATGCTAACCAATCAAGTGTCTGTCAAGTGTTCACATACATGTTTGATTTATTGTAAATTAATTTTACTAAAATGACTCAAAATGGCACTTTGAAATTATTTATGTCCATTTCAAACAATGTTTTGGTTGGTTGTGCTTCACATTTGTGTATTGGACAAGAACTGTATTTTGTGGTGTGTACGTTGAGCTGTATTTTGTGGTGTGTACATTGAGCACCATGGGTTAATTGTAGCATTGTTCTGATGCATTCACGCCAGCAGACTTTGCAGTGTAGTGACTATGATCAAGTGAAGTAAGGAGAATGTAGTGATTAGAGCCAGGGATTTCTTTGTTTTGTGCATAGTTTTCTACATGTAGTTTATTTAGAGTCATTCAAGTAGAGAAATTTAGATATACAGTATATTAGATCAAATTTGAAAACAATTTTGAAAGTGAAGCATATGTTCTCAATATTTTACAGGTTTGGATATTTTGAATATTTATGTATATATATATTTTATATAGGTTATACATTATGTACAGAACAATTTCACTGTGTGAATGCATGATGTCAATTATTGCTTATTTTAGGTTCCTGGCCAGAGACCAGTATCAGCCACGACCCAGAAACAGAAACCAATCTATGGAAAGAAGCAGTTCAGTAATGCAATCAACAACCCCTCCCACGGGGCCCCAAAGGGCTACTTTGGAAGTTACAACCAGAATATTGGAACCATCTCTGCCTCAGGTCTGGCTGCCATACAGGGGGGCAAAAAATCCTGATGACTGACTGAAGATTCACACCTTCTGATAATGGATGCCATTCGGCCATACAGAATTTATTCGTATCAGATCAAGACATGTGGAGGTTATTTTTGTAGACTAAATGGTGAAAATTTTAAACTAAATGACAAGGTCTACATATACAATGTATTAACACAAAACTTAGCATTATTTGACTTTGTATTTAAGTGCAGTACCAATCCCAAGTTATGTTTATTAATTGCTATTGATAAACATAAGAGGATAGATTACATAATAGTCATGGCCATACTTAAGTTGCCATAAAAGATTTTCCTAATGGGATTATATAATTTATGTGATCATTACTTGCTATCTATAAGTACAAAATGATCTCTAGAATTGGAAAATTGCAAAACATAACATGTATTCATGTCTTTGTAATTCACCCTTACATAGTTCCCTTTCTTTTACTAAGAGAACTGAGGATTTCATTACCGGTATTTATATCATTAACTTACATGTAGTTGGTGCACAATTAGCTTTTAAAAGTTTAAAGGTTATTTGTACTTGGTGTGCTATAATCTAGCATTCATAATTACCCAGTGGGATTATTTCTTTTTAATCTCAGCATTAAATTAATAAAATAGGTAATATGCTTTACAAATTATTCTACATGTTTAAAGAGTGGGTGGGGTTTTATTTAAGATGCTGTTTAAATATCATACCAGTAATTAAGGAAATTTTCCCCTGATTTCTTAGGTTAATGAGAAATACATCCCTTGTTATAATGTGTTCATTGTCTGTAAATATTAGCATTTGTCATTGTACAGCCAATCACAAATCCTCGTCATACCACAGTATTATTCCATCCACAAACCAAACATTCCACTAATGTAGGGCTGTAACAGGGGTGGCTAGCTAGCCAATCAGGTGTAGGAGTTCTAACTATAATCTACTTGTAACAGCTCAAGTTTTTGAGATCCCAGGGGGCTGGGGTCCATTGTTCACAATCATCCCTGTGGGGATGGTGTGTACACATTACTGCTTAAATCACTGTTGACTATTGTTACACAGTGTATTGTATAAAATTGTTATTACTATGTAAGTTATAAAAAAAATCATTAATATATGACAGATGTGTGTATTTTATTATTATATTTATTGAACATGTATTGTTCATAATGCATGGCTTAATTTTGTTTAAAAGTATGACTGAATGTTTGCCTGTGCATGAGATAATTATTTTATCATAATTTTGTTTTATATCTTATTGTACGTATAAAAGAGAGAAAACAGTTGTCTGACTACTTGGTGAATAGTGAAATGAAACTCTAAAGGTATAAAAAGGAAATCTTGATATACTAAGGTGAACAGTGATCAAATTAAATGTTTTGATGACTGTTTGCATCCACTTGGCTGACAGAAAAAAATTACGCTCATTTTTGTTCTAGAATCCCTGTATAAGGTAATCCTGTTACCACTGAGTGCAAGATTTGATTTTGTGATGATGCAAGGGGTCTTAATGATAAGTATGTGTGAATGAAGCTGTGTAAATAATAAGAAAAGTCCAGTGGACTTTATTTCATAGTTTGTTTGTTTTTGAGGAATTCTGTATTTCTCAGACTGTTTTTATATTTGATTGCCTATTTTTGTGTTTTTATTGCTAATTCCATACATATGTGATATTTGATTCATTTTATACAAGATGACAGTTTATATGTATATATAGAGTCTAATCACCCAGTTTCCGTCCTAAACAATGTGATTGTAGATCTTTTATTTGACCCTTTTTTTTATTATCATTGAATTTTAGCATTTGTCTGTTTAGTTGTACTATGACACATCAGCTGCCTTTTTTTACCAGTTGGTTCACGTTGATCCGTGTCAGCCTAGAACTCTAGAATACCAGCTACATATAAAAAGAAATTGATAATAAAGGTGGATGAAATCTATGGCTTGTTTGTGTGTTTGTATGAATTTCAGAAAGGTTTCTTCTCTTGGTGGTTAAATTCCCTGGAAGCTTGAATCTTGAGAGAGTGTCAGAGCTGTTTTGGTCCTTGGTGGATGGAGTACGAAATTTTTCTGTTGGCTGATGTCTTAAATTTCTAGCGCAAAGAGCCCCTATAAAATACCAATTTGGAACAAGACTAGTAATGGAAATAAAATATTATAGGAAAATGTGGAATTTGCTTTTTAGTACCAGCAAAAAAAATTAAATTACTGCGCATAACCAATCATATTTGGTGTTCCGTATGGAGAATATACATGTATATAGTAAATAATTGTATTAATCGAACTATCGGCCGATTTTATATTATATGACACTTTTTATGACATTGTTGTCTTACGCGTTATCAGCCGCATAAAAGGCGCTATATTGACATTATGATTGTAAGTAAATATTTAGGGCTTTTCGATTATACGGGGTATCGGCATTTGTTGCAATAATAAGCTCATTGGGGTAATTATTGTCAAAATCCGAACAAATAAATAAATATAACTTTATCGCCCAAATTTGTCATAATTCCACAGCGCTGACCGTGAAACTTTTGTAGAGGCCCTTTCAGAAGGGTGTCTTCAATTTTACATTCAATTAATTCAATAAAAATTACCTTAAGGTCCAATTAAGTTCCCTGTCAATATTCACGGTAAAAAGTTGTTACGTAGTTTCCCAGTTCCCAGAAAATTAAAGGATTTGAAAAACTTACGAAATCTGTTGGTCATTCATCCCATTCCCCCCCCCCCCCCCCCCCCCTGCATACTTAACATGAGTAACATGAAAGAACTTCCCCACCCATATTAATAAGGTCCAAATCAGATCGCATGATGCTGTAGTCCAAAGTTGTTTTATGTTGTGAGAAGAATGCTGTATAAAATGGAAGTGAGTTTTCTTGTGATCTCCGTTTTCTTTGCCTTTCCCGCAACCGCTGAAGATGACGTCATTTTGGCGGTTCTGGGGAGCACCGTAGTTTTGGACTGTAAAATTCCCCAGACCGACACCTTGATCTGGGACCGGCCAGACGGCACGGTGCTCGCCATCAAGGGCGCGGTTCATCAGACCGTGAATGCCAGCAGGTTCATACTGCGGAACAGCACCGTGCTGCAGTCACTCAGCATTCACGACCTGTTCCTGTCGGACGACGGACAGTACAGGTGCTACGACTTGGCAAACGCTGGCAGGAAGCAAAACTTCACAGTCAATATCTTTGGTAGGTCCTGTACAGTAGGGTACTTGTCAAAAAGACAATTTGTCTGCCGTGTCCGAGAATTACTTGGGGGATACATGCATATCGTATTTAGCATTTGTTTTTGTAGATGTGAATACAGAACAGTCAAATTATTTATTTAGTTTGCATGATTATGAGTCTATGTACTTAATAAGCGCAAATGACGCAAACCTTACGTTGCATGTTCACTCAGTCAATGCTTCCAAGTGTTTTATTGTACCTGACCACAATGAACAGTGTATTGCTTAATGAATTGGTTCAAGAACACCCGCAACGCAAACTCAGACGCATGGGCATTTTGCGATTTTTTTTTTTAAATGATGGTTTAGGTATATCAAATGTCATAAAATCTTGATATGTATACATGTTGTATGTTGGGAACAATTTGGTAATCGGTGCACATACGGGTGATAAGATATCCCTGGTTATAGTTCTTTGACCACGATCAAGTATAACAACATCTGTATACAGCTTACTGGAGAACTTCCGACGAGGATGATTTATCATCTAACTAGATGGTCCAACGACTAAGGAATGCTTTGTCCTGGCCTAAGGATCATGAAGCAATATCAGACTTAAGATCAAGATCTAGTAAATGGAAGGTGCTTACAGGTTAACGAAATTCAAGATATAAACTCTTTCAATGATGCTTCATAACAATAGCTTTGTTTGATAGGGTCTTATCAGGGCTTAAATTTTGGTAAACACTATGAAAAATCATGTTTTAAATGTCATTCTCTATTAATTATGAAGGAAATAATTAAGTAACAAATCTCCTTTAGGTCGTTAGGCCGCGTATTTTGTTTGTCACCATCATTTTCCTTATTTTTATCATTACCTCGCTGACTTTTTATCACAGATAATGGCCAAACTTCAATGTCGAAGGTAAGGTTAATGTCTGTGGATCTATTACAAGGTGCATTGATTTTGCGTCTTTAAAGATTTATTTTGACTTAGATTGCCAATTATCGACTAGTGTTTCCTAATTACACGGTAAGCCGTATCGATCGTTACAGAGTTCCCTGGATAAAAATGCTTTGCACCTGCACATCTAGCAGCTCCCCCCAGTTTCCCGTTGTCCTTAAAGAGAAATCAAATCCATCTCAGAGTGCAATTTATTGTACCACATAGATCTTTAAATCTTTTTCCCAAGAGAATAAGGAATATTTGCTATTGTGTAATTTTATAAGATTTGAAAAACAAAAAGCAACTTTTAAAAACTGTTTACTTCAATGATATCAGTGATATTTACAATTAAGTATTTATTAATTTTCAATAATTAAATTTATCTATAAATTAAGATTTGGTTACTTGTAAATGCGTAGCGTCTGGAACTGCCAAATTCCGGTTAAAACTTGCTGAATTAAAGACAGAGCAAAGTAAGTAATAATGATAGTGCAATAAAAAATAAAGAATTCAAAGATTTTACCTAGTTCAAGTTCAATTTATTACTCAAATAGTAACGATAGGAATATATATATATATATATATATATATATATATATATATATATATATATATATATATATATATATATATACCTGAGTGCGGCTAATGGAGCCACTCCTCGAAGTGTAGAATTACCTCCCCGGATAGAGCTAAATACCTGATATCAGGAACAAACGATCGATAAGAGATGATCATATGCGTCCAAAACCAATGATTTGCCTGTGCAGTATTTTGTCGACTTGTTGTGGTTTATATACTCAATTTTAGTGAAGAATTCACTCTACAAAATCAATAATATTAATGATCCTCTTTTTATTTATGTGTAGTCTTATATATAGGGTCTCTTGAAGGTGATATTAATATTATATAGTAGAAAAGCAGAGAATATCAGATCGATATTTTATACACGGACTTCTCTCTCAAGAAAGTATTGTAAAGAAATTACCAATAAAAGGAGGTATGGGACACGGACATTTTGAGATGCGCTTTCATTGAGATTGACCTTATTAAATTTGATATATTTTGAGTCAAGCTTTACAAGTACATTTTTCTTATAGCAAAGCATTGAACATTACTGATAGATTCCCCTTTATCATAAATGGTATACACAGTGCGAAGAACAGATTCATGCACATTGTGCTGGACAGTGACAACACTCAAACTTAACGGGTTGTGGATCAGGCAACCTTACACTACTTGGTGAAAAAGTTCCATATATACCCAGAATGTTGTCTCCAATCCACACGTATTTGTACTTAAAATATTGTTTTTCCTTGAGCATGGCAGGTAATTTTTAAGCCCCAGATATCGAAGATAGGGGTAAAAACATGAACTGAATTTGCTTTGTCCTTCCGTCTGTCCGTTTTCTGTCTGTCTGCCCGTAATTTAGCCTGGCTTATCTTAAGATTAACTGTGACTACCTATTTTGACATATGAAATGCAAAAGACACATCTCCATTTCAGTAAAGTTCAAGGACATTGATAGAGGTCAAAGGTTATATAGGCTTCAGTGGAACTCTTTCAGGGATTTACAAACAGAAAATTATTCGTTATCGTTCATGGAGATGTTCTTTCTATGTCCCGACTGTTTTTATTCAAAAATTTAACTGGGAAATAGTATTTGGGCTTCATATGTTTCTTTTGTTACCTTATTTTTCTCTTATTCTTTAAAACAAGGCCCAAAATTGCGAAGCTGTCTATTAAGAAAACTGAAACACATCGAATTTACAATTAATTGTCGTGTTGTAAATTTTGAATTTACTGGGTGGGTGTAAAAACAAAATTTACAACATTCTTAGTAACTTTGTACGAAATAAACTGTGAGAAAATATTACAAAACAGATGTTGAATTTAAAATGTCAAAACGCTTTAAATTCCTGATTTGATATAAAATGAATAGCAAAGATTGTATGAAGGTAGCTTTAAAAGTTTTGAATTTACTGGTGGGTGTAAATACAAATTTACAACATGACATAAGTATAATATCCCCCCCCCCCCCCCCCCAAATACTGTGCACATTCAACATTCCGTTGATGATTTGATGATAAACATTTAACAACAGTTTCAGACTTGAATGGCGCTTGCCACAGACAATATTATTTTATCAGAAAGATCCAAATTATATGCAATATGGGTAAATGAGTAAATAGTTGAATTTGTTGATCCAAAGGGATACAGATATACCAGGGAACAAAATTAATATAATATAATATATTTAATGATAGCTGAAATAGAGAAAATAAAAATACAAATGAAGACAAAAGTCGTAAACCACGTAATGGTAAAACATATGGCATTACATTTTATGTAAGATCTGAATTGTATAAAAACTGTTATGCTTATTTTTGAATGTCGTCGGTCCTGTAACACACTTTGATAATTCATGCGCCATGTGCACAAATATAAACGTCTCCACGTGTTTTGAGTATATTTATTTTTGTAAGATTATATGAAAAGTTTAATCTTACAAAACCAATTTGATATGTTCTTTTGAAAAATAATCATTAAATTATATCTATTCCTTAAAAAATTGGATTTTTCTCTACAGAGTTTCTGGCACTATATTTTTAGTCGCGGAACCAAACTAAATAAGATGTTAATATGGCTGTTCCATGTATGTTTCATATCCCTGACTGAGAGCGTATATATTTGCTTGACAGCAACGATATACATATATTTCATACAAATAGACACCAGCATGAATATAAATATAAGCATTGAATGCTTATTTTTGGATGTCGTCGGTTCTATGACACACCTAGCGGTGCAGACAAATTGAATACCGCGCGTTAGCATTCAATGCTTAATTGAACGTCGCAGATATAAGGGTAAATATACATTGAATGTAAATATATCATATTGAACTGAATGGATTCTTTTGTGTATACTATTCATGGACTTTGTGAATGGTTTTTCTAATTTGGTATACACTGTACAGTTTGATATGAAGTAAAGTTCGTCTTCAATAATGGCTGACGTGCAATCATACAAAAAAATCTGTATGAATAAAAAAAACTTACGAATTTTATCGCTCCATTTATCTTTAATGTAAATAGATAGCACATATATTTAAAAAATGACAAAACAACGGAAATAATGAAGTCATTTGTTATCCTATTAACTTCCGCCTTATTAGAATGTTTCCTGGTTTTATAATGAGAAAGGGGTTGTCATTAAAAATAATGTATTGATTAAATGTTTTATAAAGATTTTTTTTCTGAATTCATAGAATTACAAAACGTTTATGCTAAAAACCGAATTTAATAGTTACAATTGTATATTGTTGAAAGGCCACAGGAAATATAAGAATAGATTTACCCTTCCCAAAGTAACGCCCGCGAGGTTGATCCCAGGATCATATAAGAAATTTGAATAGACTTATGAGGAAACCCTCAAGATACAATGAATAAATGAATACACAAATAAATCAACAAATAATAAAATAGTTGACATTACTGAAATATAAGAAAATCAGATTTTCTTGATTTTTTTTAACTGTGTAAAAATTATAGCCCACTTTTCTCGACATTATTACAAAATCTTTCGAAATTCAAACACCATGTTCTGTATAAAAAAAATTACAATTTAGCTACATATATCATTTAAAGCCATAGGGACGGCTTATTATTTTGTCGCTGTTTCTATGGCAATAATGTTTAAACAATGAATATGTGTCATTTTTCTTTATTCGTAAAATTATCCAGCTATATACTGTGAAGAAAATCGATGCTTCTGTTTTGCAAGCTAATTTATCCTTAAGAATATAACTTTTTAACATACGTATGCAAGAATTTGGCTTCGTTTGGAAAAAAGTTTATTTACAGTAGTTTTAATATATCATGAAAAACTTGTTATATGTAGATGTATATTCATTTTGTCCTTTTATCAGTACGACCCACCCTGTTTTCTGTGAACGGACCAGACACGGTCATAGATGAGGGATCTGTACAGACCCTAACATGTAAAGCGGACGGCGGAAAACCCCCGCCCCTAGTACAGTGGCATCTACTGGGTAAGCCAAACGGCAAATCGAAAATAAAACTAGTATCATTGGATCACTTATTAAATTCTGGCTGTACTGACTGTAATTAGTATACTATAGGTCCGAAAACGAACGGAACTACCTACGTCGGACATGACGTGGACACAGTTCACGCCAACGGCACCATTTCTCGAGTAAACACCCTTAGGTTATCGATCGACAGGACGATGTATAAGGGGTCTGTGATATGTGACGCCAGCATACAGTATTTCTACCAAATTCAGCAAACCGTGGTTCTGAACGTTAACCGTAAGTGATCGTAACCAAAATCAGCCCAAAAACCAAGAGAAATTGTTCGGACCTTTCAGTGTTATGGTTTCTTCTTTCTTTGTTTTCCTTTGTTGCAGTTGCTCCCCTGCCTCCGGTATTTGATAGTTTCACCGGATTGTTTGATGACGGTGAGTTAAGATCTATCACGTGTCATAGCAACGGAAGTAGACCTGCAGCGAATATCTATTGGATGCTGAATGGCGTACGAGTTAACAGCACCTCTGTTCAAGTTACCAGAAACTCGGACGATACTTACTTCGTCAGAGGGACGCTGATTCGACACCTTACCAGAAACATGGAAAACCAGGTTCTTTCCTGTGTAGTTACAAACCCAGTTCTACAGAAGACATATATACAAAGTCTCAACCGCTCAGTGGTCCTCCTTCCTAATTGTAAGTCATTTAATATTCCCTCTGACGACCGAGACTACTCTTTGTCTATTAATAATTAATAATTGCCATCCCTTATTATATTATAAAAGATTAGATCTTTCAACGTTTCATCGTTAACCAAACAAAATCCTGTCTAGAAATTTTGGAAGACAATTTTCCTTGTTAAATACAACTTTCTTTTTCTTCCCAGACTCCCCCTCAATATCGGCTGATAATGGAACTCGAACTGTTACAGAGGAGTCTCCACTGGTTCTTCGTTGTGATATAGAAGCACGTCCATTACCACCTCCGAGCCAAACTCTGTGGTTCTTCAATGGATCTCCTATATCCGACTCAAGCTTCAATATCACACGCGTAGACATATCTGTATCTAGACTTTCTACAAGTCTGCA
Organism: Magallana nippona; assembly: GCA_033439105.1. Lineage (NCBI taxonomy): Eukaryota > Metazoa > Mollusca > Bivalvia > Ostreida > Ostreidae > Magallana > Magallana nippona. Next base: position 9,338,511 of record CM065925.1, read on the forward strand.
TGTGCAGCATTTTCAACGGTTTGTACTTTTTACTTATTATTCTGAAAGTTTAAAACGTTGTTCTTTTAACGAACATTTACATGTGTATTTTGTTTTCAGTGACCAAAGTGGGCAGTACAGTTGCCAGGGTTACAATCATTTGGGAGCAGCTAAAAGTCCTCCTTTGAATGTTCAGGTTCTATGTAAGTTATCCTCTTTTCCATCAGACTGCAAGAATAAACTGAGAAACATTCAAAATTTACTTTTCTCTCTCTCCCCCTCTCCCCTCTCCAGATAGTCCCGTCTGCTCGTTTTCTGGTGTTCAGAAACATGCCGTTCGCATTGGTGATGACCTAACACTCACATGTCGAGTTACAGCCAGTCCAAACAACGTTACCATGCGATGGCGATATATTCAAAGTAATGCACCAATTAAAACTGGGCTTTTAGGAGACGTGGAATCCCAGGCCGTGTCTTCAACTACCATCCGCATAGATGTTGCGTGAGTTCTTTTTATGATCATAAATAGCTTTGACTACGTTCCAAGCAGTTCTGATTGTAATCACAAAAATATGTTTCATGTTCATTTTATTTCTGTAGATCGAACAAACAATATTCGGACATTGTTTGCATTGCTACTAATATCGTTGGTGATATGATGTTTCCATGCATGTATCGTATTGTCGAACCAAGTAAGTTTACATATTATACCATTAAAATTAGCCATCAAGTGGCAAAAAATCGAAAAAATCTAGGTCGTCCCTGACCTTTACGACTCTCTCTCTCTCTCTCTCTCTCTGATCGAGTTTTATTGTAGGTCCACCCGAAATTCCTTACAACTGTTCCACCAAGGCAGTGAGCGACACATCCGTGCAGGTAGAGTGTAATCCGGGATTCAATGGCGGCTCCTCGCAGCACTTCCTGTTACAGATACTGGACAGCTCCACCGACAGACAGAGCTTCAACACCATCTCTAACCGGTCCTCGCCATTATTCACAGTCTCTGGGTTAATACCCGGCTCCAACTACACGCTCAGGATGTGTTCTGGATCCAGTGCTTTTGCGCGCACTATCAGTTGCGGTAGACCGTTGAAAGTTTTTACATCAGCAGCAGGTAAGTGACTGATAAGTCGCTCCATTTCTGATGATTGAGTTTGTTTCATTTTAATTTTTTTAATATACATTTCTCTCATTGGAATTAATTTTCTGTCAATACTGTACATATATTACGCAGGTATTTAATTCCGCGATTCCACCGCACTACGCGAGCACTGAAGTTTTGTTATAATTTCATACAGGCCACGATTGTCAAAATCCAAGAGGGATGCTTCTCTTGATTTACCGTGGACATTTATTCCCTGAGCTTAAATTAAGAATCACGCCTATAAGCCTATATAATTATACATAGGCACTGCTTCAACCTACTAAAGGTTTAGCCGTCACGACATTAATTTTGTCTCCTGCCCTCTACCTCAGGATTTTTATATTTATCCCCCAAAAACTAGTGTCTGACAGATCTGATTTTTTTTAGAAAAATAATCTATAATGAATATGTGCTTGGTACCTGGTATCTTAAAGTGACTAAATTCACAAAACTGAATAGAATTTCGGGAATTTTAATAAGGTCAATGGTCTTTTAAGATTAGCGGTGTTACGTTATTTGGCTGTAATGCACGTCTCACGGATATACTCTTCGAGTTTCATGTGTCCTCTGCACAGGTTACATCATTAACTGTCATTTCTTTAACGTTTGGGATAATCTATTCAAATAATTTTACAGAAAAACTGAGGAATGCCATCGCCTTTAAATACATCGATCATAATGTCGAGTACGTGATCTTTTGTATAAGCAGTATGGGGACCAGGTTTTTTCTTTTGTGTGTCAAACGTGAATAGTTCGTAGGATGATATATACTGATATGACATGCACATGTTACTTATGATAAAGTCTATTCCCATTTCTAATGAGTTCTACATTTAATATAATATACACTATTTTATCTTCAATACATGTAAATACATCACATATGCCGTAAGCAATGCTGGTTTCATGGGAGTAGCTGGTGCTTATTGACAACGCAACTAAAAGCATACATTGTATTTACTTTAAGACAATATTAACAACAGCCAATTGTGATATAGACGCTAGAGTACTGCTAATGTTTTAATAGAGTACATCTGTCATTGACGTTTAATACCGCCCGGAAGAAAAAAAACCCAATATACGATAGACTATGGACATCTGTATCCGATGCTGTTAAACGGAGGAGTTCCGGATTTACACCATATGCAGTACTTGAGCATGAAAAGGCACAACATATATTGGATTAAATATTAGACTGGATTGCCAATCGAATACGTTCCTATCATATGTTTTCCCGCTATTCTACGAAACGCCAGAAAAATTAATTCTTGCATACTAGTAGTGTACAGGTGCAGTCACACGATGCGATTTTCCATCCGATTTTTCATCCGATTCGCTTTCGACTAAAATTGTACCATGTGACCAATTTTAATCGACTCTCTGGTGAAAATCGGACGTCATAATGCGTTTTTCCTGTACAATAATCATATTGAAATGATTGTATTGAATGGAAATCGATTGTAAAATCGTATTGTGTGATCCCCTCAACATTGACTTCAATCGACCTACCTGAGCAAGCCGATTTAAAATCAAATGAAAAATCGCATCGTGTGACGGCACCCTAAGATCGTATCAAGTTAACTTTTTGTACTTTTGAACAAAAAACCCACACACTTTTTTAAACCCCGAAAAAGGTAATCAGACACAGATTATTTTAGATTTTATGAGACTACACGGTGCGTTTCGTGTCCTAGGGGTTGCACGTATATTATCCGGCTGCCTACACACATTGTTAATTTTAAATACTGTACGTCTTTTGAAATTTGATGAACATTCCTACAATTTTCTTGTAGGGACAGTTAACAAGAAAAGAGTTTCGTCGCCATCTGAGGCCAGTACAACGCCCTATATTGTCGGGGGTGTTGTGGGATTTCTTGCGCTGTTGATACTGGTATCTGTCTTAGCTTATTGTCTTCACAAGAAGCGAAAGGTTGGTAAAGATGAAAATGATCCTCACAAATCTCAGCCTCAAAATGAACTAAGCATGCCTTCTATGCCCTCTATCACCGACTGTTTCACGCATGCTCAATTCCAAAGTGTCGTCAATTTTCCAAAGAACAATAGTCCATTTCAACGCCAAAGGTCAGTAAGATTTAACTACAATGTCGTCATGTATGGCTATGATCCGCAACAAAAAGTTCGTAAATCGTTGAAAATCAAGAAAAAACTCAATCAATTGCCAGTCTAGGTCAATGCTGGTTCTAGCTACTAGTAATTGTTGTTATTTGACCTTTAATTTAACTCCCTTACAAACGTTTTCTGGGACAGGACGTGCTTTCCATTGCAGCGATACAGACGAGCCCTCCCTTATTCGTGTAGCTAAAATAAACCTTGGACACCCAGGCCCGACGCAGACCCAGAATAGCAATGAATTTCAGATAGTGGGCTGTTATTTCTAACAAAAGCTGATACAGGACGGAGACCGTTCAGAAAAAGGAAGAAATTAACCGGTCTCCGCTTGCATTCATTGTCGCTATCGTTCAGATCTTGAGTCAGACAAGTCTTTTTCTGTTTCTAGATAGCTCTTTACCCACGACAGTACAGAGTGAAAAGAACAATCAGAATTCTAAAGAAAACCTAACTTTGGATTTTTCCCGTACACAATCAACGATCAGAACTTTGATCACTGCACGACAATCTTTCAAATATGAATTACACATTGCATGTCTATGAACAGTTACTTCACGTCACTTTTGTTTGTTCTTTGTGTTCTTTTTAAACAATGTTTTCATTCATAGATCACAGAAATCAGGTAAAAAGTTGTTAAAGTCCCTAGGAGTTTTTATCAAATCGCTGAAGCTGTACCACCCAAATGAGCTATCACATACGGTCTTCATTCGTATAAATATATATATTTATGAACTGTATATTCTATGACGTCATAGTTGATTGTTTATTCTTGTTTTGTGTTAAATATTTTAAAAATTTTATAATTAAAGAATAAAATCTTACTTTTGACTTTTATCTCGTTTTATGCACGGATGTGAATGCATTGCACGTGAGCTCAACACTTTTCTGGTAAGTGCACTACTAATTTTCGTGCTTCTTTTATTCTTTGTTGCATGTTCTTCAGATAACAGTTGATTTTATAAGATATATATATGAATTAACTGGAACAATAGACTCGAAATACCATTAATTGACAATTATCTTGCGTTTTCATCACGTGAAAAAAAAATGGTGGGGGGGGGGGGGGGATTTTCCATCTCAATAATATGATCAATATACGTATTGTATTTCGAAAATAAACAATATTTACACAACTTTAATTGAACGATAGAAAAAAGGGGTTGTTTTTTTTTTATTAGATAAGTAATGCGATGTGTATGAATGCAGCATACACGTCATTCGTAGGTCAACTTTGTGTACAAGTAATTTGTGGGCTCGGGCTACTCTAGTAAAGAAACACACCTGAGGTCTGTTTACATGTAGCAGAGCGAACTCTTGCAAGAATGAATATTTTTTTTTCTTTCCTTACAGCACAAATTCTTCAAATTGTTGCATTGTTTGCATGCGCTCTTCTAAACAGGCCCCTGATGTCGTCTCCTAGTTGATGTTACAATAGGCAGATTTTAGCTTTAAAAAAACTTTATGTGTTGATTTTCTGAAGAAAAAAACAACATTTTAATGTATTCATTTGCTTCAGGACTTTATTCTAAACTTTTATTTCAAGCAATATAAACAAATTCTGCTACATATTTTCGAGTTCTGATAATTTAATCAGATTTTAAAATCTGGGTCAAATTAAAATATGGTTCAGGTTATTCGATATAACCGAGACTCGGAAAATGACCGGCCCTTTCTTAATGACCGGCCCTTCCTTAACATCTATGAAACATCTGAAGCATGAACAAATGTATATGTATCAGATGAGAGTATGCGTCTTTGAGTTAAAGGATATGTGTGATCAGATGGTCATGACATGGCATTTAATACACAATCAGATGTTTTTTTTTTATTTTTATAAAAACAGAGGGGCGGAAATGTGATGCGCTCCAACCAAATACCTTGGAGAACAAATGATTGTGAGTAGTTATTGCGGTTTTGTCGTTAGATACACATGGTTTTACTATTTGGATGTTCGTGTCTCATCCTTTGTTTTGTTGATACATTATTGTTTGTAGGGTTGAAACACAGGAATGGGACCTCCTCGAGTATTAGTGTTATTCCAGGAGCTCACAATGAGGCTTTTGAAGAAGACATTGTCCATGCCAAGAGCAATAAACCAGAGAATGGAGAAAATCAACAAAAATCGATACTTAACCATGGCAACGAAAAGCTTCGCAGTCTAGAGGAAGGAGACTCTATTAGGATTTCTAAACTGACAGCTCTGACCCTTTTAGCTTTGTCAAAAGAACACTCTTCCCAGGAATCCGGGAAAATGGTTGACTTAGATTTTCTTGATGAGCAAGTTACTGATCTTGATGAGTTATCTAATCCCAGAAGTCCTGGCTTAGTATTATCTTCCGGCAGCCCCCGTCGTGACTTCTCTTACAGCGAAACTCGGTTAGACACAATTAACCCTGGTAATAAAGCACTAGAAACAGAACTTAACACGCAACTCTCAGTAGAGACTAAACAATTATCAAGATCCTCGCATGTACTTACCGAGGTCACACCGAGTTCTGAAAAAGGTATTAATGATTATATAAATTTGTCATATCCTGATCGCAACCTCAAAAACACAGTAAATGATAATGAATCTACAAAAGAAGACATGGAAGCCATGAAGAAAACATTTGTTTCTAGATACAGCTTACAATTTCAAATGAAAAATGACGATAGCCCTTCTTTAAATCAGAATAGCCCTGCATCATCTACAAATAGCATATCTGGCGCAGGGAGCTTTTGTGGCGCACCGCGAAGACAGAGTTACACGCTAGCTATCAGTAGCGATGAAGAGGGTACCACATTGGCAAGAGAAGTCTTGTCTGCATCATCCATCTGTGCATCTTCCATCTACGACGTCCCGAGGAACAGCGGCGGGTTTGAGGTGGACGAGTTTAAGGAGACTGATTCGGAGGATCGCGCCTCAGTGAACGCTGATTTCGAAATTTTTACTTCAGAGGAATCAGGTCAACAACGACAGCTAGACAATTCCGCTCTTTCTTTGGGGGTAAACGGGAGGGTCGATCTTAGTAATTTTACCCCTGGCAAAGAGAATTCTAGTCTTAATCACGATGAATCTAAGTCAGACTCGAGTAATGAGCAGAGAAATTCAATCGGTACTTATTTCTGAATACATCGGAATAATGCGAAAGAGACACGTTCTTCATTCCAAGGTTATTTCCACTTAAATCAATATAAGATCGTGTTATATAAGCTGTTTCTACAGATTACGCAACTTTATATTGCATATTGTTAGATTTTCTTTTGATGTTTAAAGATCAACCATATAGAATCGCCATGACAACGTTGAGCATCGCAAATTACAGAGTTGTAAAGCTGAACAACTCAAAGCTTTGTTTTTAACTTAAATGCGTTTCTGTTCAAATTACAAGGATCTTTTGATTTACATCATTAATTACATTTGCCTTGGAATGGCAAGAAATTAATTAATTTTTTTTTGGTTATGTTGTGTATGAGTGTATTGAAGGATTTTCGTAGGCATCACACTTCTCTATGTGGTTTCATTGAAATCTGTAATATTGTTTCATCCCTCTGAGCTATGCTCATATTTTAAATGTTGAATTTACTGGATGGGTGTAAAACAAAATTAAAAAGTTGTGGTTTTGTAAACTCTGTGGTTACACAAATCCAGTAAATTCAAAGTTTGCGGAATTATTTTGACTTTTTCACTTATTAATAAAAACAATTTTGCCCACTTGAAATATGCCGCCGATATTTTTCATAACTGTTGTGAACAATGAAATAATAGATTTTATGTGATGATTATATAAATACATAATTACTCAATGAGAAAATAATGACCATGTGCGCTATGAACTTTATGAACATATGATTGAGATAATTGAAAAATATACATTTCAAAGACTTTTGATCTTCCTGAATAATACGCATTTGCATTTACAAACATGTACGTACTTGCATGTTTATATGTTGTGTCTTTTGTTTATATACTTCCTGCATGATTCTAAACTATCTGTGATTTAGTTTTCAGTGAATAATGAATTTAAAAAGAGTTAATTAAAGAAACAATTTTAAAGAGACAATTCTTCGTTGTTTTTTTTTATCAACTTCACGGACGAAATAAGATATTTTTCAAGACTTTTAAATTTAAAATTTGATACCAACCAACAAATTTTTGGATTTCAAAAAGCGCATTAATGTGAAATCGGAACTTTAATGCCAAATATATCCACAGACATATACGACGTTCATTAAAACCTAACCTTGCCTTGCATCAATTGGCTAGAATTGGCATAATTTTGGTCTGACATAAAACTTGGTATCGTCTTAAAGTTTGTCCCAACAAGGTTCATTGATCTTTTAATTTTCTTTTTCTTTTGTTTTCTTTAAAAAGAGAATTCTTATCAACAAATAAAATAAACAAGAAAATTATGTACAGGCCAAAACTGATGTCAGACCAAAGAGGTTATGTTAGGTTTTAGAATATGGCCAAATTCCCATCGTCTCCTGACTCCTGTTTTCAAATTTGCTGAAAGATATATCAAGATTTGTTCAGTGTGTTTGATGACGTTAGCTTAATATCATTGTTAACGATCAACAATTTAGAAAACCGATCTATTTTGTATCTTCTTTACCATTATCTTTGCGCAAGATACATGTAGAACGGCACAAGGAGAATAAAAATCACGCATATAGGAAATGTGGAAGGGGGTAGGCCCCATCTCTCTTTGTTCTATTATTTTTTAATTGAAACGTCACATAAAGTCCCTTATCTTTATATATGCTCTTTACTATACTACTTATATCTTTTATGTGTAATATGTAATATGTAATATATAATTAAGAAATAGTCACTTTAGAAAAGAACTTGTAGTCGTTCTTATTCTTGAACTCGGTAAACTCGAGAAATTATATAATCGGTTGCATCAGGATTAAGTGTCTGTCTCTACCAGGCCTCGACGAATTAATTTCACAAAAGGCAGGTAAAAAAATAAGGTGTGTACGTGAAAGATTCGCGGACTCTGTGTAACTAGATAGACTATAACCAAAGTCTTGTTGTCTTGTCTGGAAAATCAACTATTTGTGTAATGTTTGTACTGGTGATTTTATCAAATAATGCTGGTAAATTTCTTTACGATCTTATTTATTCTTAACCTAGTGTTCAAAACACGTGACTTGCCAATTACCAAGTACAAAATCCAGCAAACTTTAATACTGTGAAAAACCAATTGTTAGATAGAAATATGATTTTGTAGTTTAAGACATTGCAAATCTAGACAAATGACACGTTGTCATGTATCGCTAGACTTATTAACCCAAAAACATATCAGAATAGCACTACCCTTTTCTAAATTTGGAAATAGATAAGATTAAATTTGAAGAAAAAAAAACCCACGCCGACCTACTTAATTACAAGGTGACATCCAACAAGTACAGGCAACACTTGGAATTTGGTGACGTAGTTTTCCCATCCTCTCTGTAAACGGCTGAATATTTCATGGCTTATCGAGAACATTGAACCTGCGTTCTTTTGAATATCAATTCATTTGTTACATTAAACATTTGAAAATCATAAATTATTAAACTTATCTGAAACAGTTTAACTGTTTTAGATAAGTCTCAATTTGATAAATCTAAATCTTTTAATCAGCCCACTGGCTGTTCGAAGTTAATAGTATGTCCATGTTTTTGTATATTATTCTAATTCCTATTCCCCCTCCCTCCCATTCCCAATTCAAATGTAACCAAATGTGAATGAGTATTTGCATATTTTTGTTCTGATGAATTGATGACCCTTGGAATATGTTAATCAAGAAGCCAAGGGGCCACATCGCTCACCCGAGGAACAATGACCAACTGATATACACATGTAACTCTGATTCAAGCAGTTTTATGAAGTAAAATACAATATATACCGAGTACATGATAGAAAGGTTATGTTAAAGTTTGGATGTTATAAGCTATTTGGTTCTTGAGGAAATGTCTCAAACAACCTCTCCTATTTTCATTTCTTCGTTATCTCCTCCTCTAATGGGCTTTGCCTTTGATTTGGGCAAACTTAAAAGATTTTACCTAAGCATACTATTTGCCAAGTTTGGTTGAAAATGACTCGGTGTTTCTGAAAGAGTTGAAAGTGTGAAAAGTTTACGACGACAGACAACACAGACAACGGACGAACGTTGGTTAGGAAATCAGCTTGAATGTTTTTCTCAGGTAAACTAAATGTATTTGGTTTTGAGATGCCTCTGAGACATTAATGATACTTTAACAACAATTAAGACAGTCTGTAAAACGGTAAACTAGAATTTTTACAACGGTCAAATCGATTGTCATTTACAAATTTTCTAATTCTTGGAAATCATAGCTAAATTGTGAAAAGGGATCAACAGAAACACGCCTGATTAATATTTGATTCTTATTCAAATAAAATTGAGTGGTAAGTTTAGTAGTTTAGTTTAGTAGTTTCAATTCGTACCGTAACCCACAATTTTACAAACTAAAAGAACTTTTTTTTGGTTAACTGTGAAATTTAAAAATTGTGCACCAAGACGATCTCAAGGACGAGAATGACTTTTTTTTTATGTGTGTCCTTAAAGTAACCTTGACTTATCATTGACAAAAAAAGAGTGTGAGAAATGTAGAAAAAAAAATGCATAACTATACAGTTGAGTTGTATTTTTTTTTTAAATATCAATACTCATAGTTAATGGAGGGGAATTGAAACTAAAGCTTTATTAATGTTTTTAAAGAACGATTCATCTAGCTACATGAATAAAACTCTGTGGAAATGTCAATTCAATTCAAGCGCGTTTAAAAAATATGAAGACAATTTACGATAATTGTTTACTATATGATGCGGACAGTAAACACATTTATCGTCACGTGATGTCTAAGCTTTTTGAGAATGTATACAAGATGTCGACTCGAAAGCGTGGTTGGCATGTTGGTAGTCGGCTATTAAACGCATTCGGAGACAAAGTAAAGAAAATTTAGTCGAGAGGCCCCCGGAAGTGGTACTACTATACCTAATTATAATAATTCTATATAACGAGTTATCTGATTGGTTCTAGACAAGCACGTGTCAGGACAATAAAACTTCATATTTCCCTGTTATCGTCATATTTTTTTATCATATCTAACACTTTCGAAAACCATTTTCATTCCATGCGTATGAAAAATCCTAAGGATGAGCATGCAATGTTCTAGGATGTTCTATGATTTTATTGATTATCTTAACATTTTTAATTCCTATTTTACCAGAAAACTTATTATTCGAATTATTGAAAAATGATAAAATAACATAGAAAGAAACCTGCCTTTTTGTAAGAAAACGACGTTTTTGCTTAACAAGAGCTGATGTATTCTATATCATCACATGTTGTTTGGCATATTTTATTGCATGAACGTTCGGGAGATATGAAGATATAGGAAAGTACTGAAGGAGTAAATTATTTTGTAGACGTCATAAAAGTATTTTCATGCGAATTAATTCGGTAAGCAAACTTGTTGCCATGCCTATTCCTCCATGCCATTTTTATGATTACTTTTCCCGCACTTGCCCAATCCACACAAACGTGAATCGTTTATAAATATCTTTCTGAAAACATCCCTTTCTCATTACCCTAAATAACCCAGGTACTCTAAAATATACAAATTAATTATCTGTCGCATTCGTTATAAGGTTTTTTATTATACAGCTCATCACATTGCCAACTAGGGTCTAGTTTCTAACATCGCAAAAATAGCATTAAATACGCCAAAGATATAAATAGCTTTAATTAGATAAATTGTAAATGGGCACTTAGAGTTCAATTATTACTTAGAGAACGTTGACTTCATAATACATGTACGTATATATGTAAACTATATTGGTGTTGTCTTTGTTGAAAACATACATATATGATTTTAATTTATAATAATATATTCATCGATTTCGTTTTGTTGTGAACTTCTGTTTCATATCGCCTCATATTTTAGAATATAAGCCATAGCATCTTATTACATCATCCAATCGAATTTCTCGAAAGGATGCGTCTCCAAGTGACTGAAACACTCGAGTTTGTACATATATATATATATATATATATATATATATATATATATATATATCATTATAATAATCATAGATTGAACGACAAGTTAACGATACCCAACAGCTTAAATCAGCTTCTGTCCGTTGAATCATTTGTACCAAACATGTAAAAAATTCGTAGAAACCTAACAATTTTTCGAAAATACAAATTAAACCCAAAAATATGTATACAGTGCTAAAGTTTTATTGAACATTTATTTCATAATGTTATTTCAAAATAGAACAGCATTTGTTTCAAAATGCATGTATACCATTTTAGAACATATCCTGGGAAAATTCTCTAAAAGAGAAACAGTAAGACCTTGGCATTAGATGTTTGAAAGCAACATAATGACGTTAACCTTTTGATTTTCATGGAAAGCTACCAAATATTGAACACAATAGAATGCGTCCTCCCCAAGGAATCAGATGTAAAATTTGGATAAAACTCGTTTCACGTACATTTTCCACGCAGAAAACACCTCTTTATGCGACGTATATCCCCTACAGGCTATCACTTTGGAGTCTAAATCTTTGCAGTCCTTGAAAGAAAACAAACTATCGTTCATCTGCGGAAGAATATTTAGTTTCATTGCGACGATTCCAAGGTAAGAATCGTCCACTGCAATGTACTTGACATAAGGAAATGCCACTACAAACCTCTTGGCTACATCCATACTAACGACGTAAGCACCACCAGCTAAATATGGCGGGTATTTATTATTAGAATAATCCTCTTTCTTTACAAAATGTGGACTAGCGTGATGACGCATCACAGGGGCCTTTTCTACTCGGTAGCCAACCAGCAAAGACTGCGGATGTTCGTGATTTGATAGAAATTTCAGTAGATTTTTCACGTTAAAATGGAAATCATCATCTTTGTAAAGTATGTGAGTAGCATTCGAGCAATACTCTACTGCCCAGTTATATCCCATCACTGTTTTAATCGTCAGATTTTTATAAGAATCCACAAAGTTTTGCTGTACAATGTCTCCATATAATGCATTTTCTATCAAAATGTTTTTGTTATGTTCTTTCTTTGACGTTCCCATCAAGAAAACGATTCGAACATAGCCTTGCTCAATCGCGTTCTTCTCCATTGACATTCGAAGAGTTTGTCTTAAATGGAAGTTATCTGGCGCACTTTTGATGAGTATTAGTACAAATATTGACCCGTTCTGGGGAGGGGGGTCATTACAAATATTGGATGGATTCAAAATATATTTAAACGGGTGCGAATTTAAAGGTGCTATTGGAATCTCCTGCCCGCTGTCTTTCATCACAAGTAACTCCTCAAAGTTGACATCATACGGATGGGATATGTTGTAAGGATTCTTTGTGTAGTTTGTGAGTAGCGTAGGTTTTTCCGGGTTTCCTCTCTGTTGAACAGATATCTGACCGTCTGACGGTTGGTGTAGAAGTAAAGTAAAGAAGACCACTATAAATATCGGGGATAGGCATGTAGCCACCAGTCTCCACCGACACAAAGCGGATCTCCACCGGTATCGCATGATCTACAAAGAAAGAACAGTGTCTACATTAATAATCTGAATTTTATAATTATCAATTTACACCCTATGCTCCCGAACATCATGCAGTATAGACTACCGAGTATTCTTCATTCTAATTACATCACCTCGAATGTTTAATCAATATTATGCATCCATTAATGTATCACAGCTAACAATGCTACTACGGTGAGAATATAATGTAAAACTAAAATATACAATACGAGCAAAACAAATCGGCAAAAATATGTAGGCTCTTTGAAAAAAAATTACACAACATTGCAAAGATAATTTTGAATATAACCATAAGAAATCAGTGTTCTGAGACAACTATGTTGTACAATCTCAACACAGCGGAGGTTATTTTGCCCCTGTCGCGTACCATCTCAACACAATGGAGAGGTCTGTGCTATTTCGGTCCTTATAGCATATCATTACATTTGCGCAGCTGTTTTACATTCTATCACGCTGTCACAATTCTAGCTTGATTTGAACATATTTTATTATCCAATTCTAGATGACTGCACGTAAGCGTAAAGTGTACTACAAAATGTAGATGTAATAGAAACAGTGCATTTTTCGATGAGTGATCTTAGTGGGCAATATAGAAAAATTATACATACATTTACATCTACCAAATTTTGCTCTGGCATGAAATATGACAAAAATTCCAAAAACAATCCTCGTTCGTGTTAAGAATTTTTACAATAACATATTAAATATCCCAACGGACACATTGTATAATACTCCAAGTGATGGTTTTGCAAGGGCACTTATGGTACCAAACACAGCGATCAATCCGCTTCATATCTGATTTATAATGGGTAATTGTCTGTTCGCTTAAAACATCAAACGTTTTTCAGTAACCTGATTTATTTTTATATTCATCGAAAATGAAAAAAACGGCCATTGTTCTGTTTGCTTTAAAGACGTTTCGATGCACTAGGAAGTTTTAAAGCAAAATAACATAAACCTTTTTTATATACAGGATTTTTAAATTGCTAAATTGTTAATATTTTACGGACCTGTAATTCGTTCATTAATTCAGAATCGTATGACCTCAACAATAGAAAACGTTTTATCAATTTCTGAAACAAATACTGTAAAGAAAAATAATATACGCGCTATCTTTGTAGGCGAATATATGTAATTGGTTCTCTACATTGACTTCCAATAAGTTACTGTTTTAACTTTATTCATTCATACAAACGTTGGTCTTCTACGATAACAATTCGCGAGAAGATGTTGCATTAGCGCACGCGTAGAATGCACGGTTTTTAACAATGAGTTATGTTTCACGCTCAATGTTTATTGATAAATTGGTCGTGAAAAACGACAATCAACGAGTTGATCAGAGCGGTCTCGTGTTATTTCGTGCCTTCCACTTCCGCTGCACCACATCGCGGTTGGTCGTGTCAGCCATGTACGCAACTGTCATTGTCACGCAAAACACTAATTAAATGTAAGTTGATAATATTTCAACAAGTTTTTATTCTTACATTTTTATAGCATGTTACCATGATTGCTATAAGATCGTAAGTCTGAGATTGATCCCTTTAACTGCGCATAATTAATGGATGACATCACTTTGATATAATGCTAGAATATAAAACTGCATTGACAATAAAGAATTAAAATATGGTTTTTAAGAGTTATCTTTGAAGCATTTACACAGAATTAAAATAAAACTTGATAATTTTGAGATGAGTTCACATTTGAATCCATGTATATTTTAAAAAATGATAAGAAATTTGGAAGAAAATGAAAGTTGTTTTTTTTTTTCAAAAATATCAAATTGGATGGGATTAAAGTAAAAACGGGAATCTCATTAGATATTTCACATCTTCCATGTGTTCGTGGCGTTTTAAATATCAAAATTTTTATCAAAAATCAAATAAGTCTAGACATTACAAAAAACTTTCTCAACAAAATTACTGATCCCTGCATTAACAGCACTACTCTATCAGTCTGTCTTGATCATGTCAATTTCCATTCATTTAAATGCATGTTTGCGTTTAAGCTTGAAGAGATTTTCATTTGCATTATTAGGAGATTCTTGTCATTGAGTAACATTATAACGAGTAAATAAATTCGCCGTGGCAGTGAATGCTTTGTATACAATTCATTTCGTCAGCGATAGCAAATGTTCTGTTTCTATCACTTGTTAAAAATCTGTCGAAGAGAACATTATTCGGAAAGTTTTAAAAGTCCGATAGAAAAGCCGTAGATTTCATTGAAATTGAGGCTTTACATTTTAGAATATATTTTTACTAGATTGAATATAGTTCTAAAACAAATAACACTGTAATATTGTTTTGCATAAGAAGAGGAACCTATACTAGTAGAAGGGTATACTTCCGGTTGAATGCGAGTGGTATAATTAGATAATACCATGAATCGTTATATCATTAGCACATGGACGCCAGAAAAAGTATATGAATCAATATTCGAACAGTAAAAAAAAAGAAAAAATATATATATACCATTGTTAATACACTCATAGACTTGAAGCTTTCAAGATATTTAAACGTATTTTGTAAATGGCTCCTTTCGTATTTTCATTAACCTACCCTCGCTTTTGTTCTAAAATGTACTTTCAAAATGAAATATGAATCCATTGGATGAACAACAAATTGGCGAAGCTGGATATGTAAATGTTCTGTCCCATACAGAAGTTATTTAAACTTTTATTATGATATTTTGAATATGATAGAAAACTATGTACAACCCAATGTCAAATCTTTAAATTTTAAATTTGCAGCACAGATAATAAGTATTTCATATAAAATAATCTGAACAAACATTTTCATGTCACAGTGAAAATTTTGAATTTACTGGGTGGGTGAAAATACAGTATTTACAATATTACTCTCATCTTAAACAGTAAGCATAAGTTATTGTTTTGTTGCATGAATTTCATCTAACATGAACTGCATGTGTGAGGTTTAAAACCTCGAAAAGCGAGTTCAGTGATGATGCATCGACATGTTATTGCTTTTGCAGCTTGAGTCTCTAATTACCTCGCACAGGGCATGTAAGTAACTGTTATACTTTTACAATATTGTTGAAAAGTGAATTCAGGCATACACATCACATCACCTATAATTACTCGTTTATATAATAATGTTGGGTGTCAACCAATCAATTTGTCAATTATAAAATAAACGACATTACGTGTTTCTGAAACATGACATAGACATACTCTAGGACAGGTCTTAGAGTTGAGATCTTAACTCATATATGTAAAAACAAATGGCAAATGCTTCTTATGTACCTATTGCCAATTACAGTTGAAGCTAACTCCAAAAACTAAGCTCCATCAAATGCTGAATCAACTCAATGAATTGGAGAGATTTTAACGGGCTAGTAAAAAAATTCCCAAAGCCTAATTCATAGGTACAAATTTCATGGTTTGTCTGCCATACCCCTAGCTAGCCCCCGAAACACCTAAACACAATAAACATAAAAAGTGACTGAGTTTATAAGATTTAATTATAACAATATTGATTATAAAAGATAACTTAAACCATTAAAAAATTGCAAAAAATAATAATACATGTAAACTAAATGTTAACCTTTAAGATAGCTCTATTGACGAAATTCTTCCAGTCTTTTAGAATTTCTTTTGTTGAGGTATAACCTCGACAAGATAACACTTTTTGAAAATCATTACAGTTATTTATGGTGAAGTTTTTCTCATTTCGAAGAGGTATATTAAGTTTCATCGCCAATACGCCGATGTACGTGTCTGCCATTGGGATGCTTTTCACATAGGGGATAATCATTGCAATTTGCTTCGCATAACGCATGCTCAAAATGTAACTGTTTCCGACTAGAAAAGGAGGATAAATATCGTGTGAGTACTCCTCTTTAGACACGTAATATTTACTAGTTGGCCTTCGCACCGTGGGCGACTTTAGCCGAAGAACTCCTGCAAAAATCGAATCCGGGGATGCATATCCTTTTATATAAGCGTCCAAATTTTTGACATTGAAATGATAATCGTCATCTTGCATTAGTACGTGTGTGGCTTCAGAACAATATTGCTCAGCCCATTTGTAGCCCATCACCGTTTTCAGTGTCAAGTTTCTATATTTGTCGATAAAATTCTGTTGCACGATATCATTATAGCGCGCATGCTCCACCAAAACATCCGTATTTCTATCTTCCGGGTCCGGGGAAATTCCTAGGAGAAATACAATTCTTACGTACTCGTGATACGCAGTAAAAGATTCCCAATTCCAACGGATTGTCTGTCGAAGATGAAAATTGTCTGGTTCACTTTTGATCACAATTAAAATACTTATGTTTGCCTTCTTTTTGAAGGGTGGGTTTGAACATTTGGTGGTCGGGTTTGTAATATACACATAAGGGTTCACATTAATAGGCTTCAGATGAAACTGTTTACCATTGTTGACATCTGACACAAATCGCACAAAGTCGATATCATATTCATGAGTTAAAAATCTAGTGTTATTATAGGATGAAATGTTGACATATCTGATTACTACTCCCTCGGTAGTAGGTACTACAGTGGTTGTAGGTTTTACTGTGGTGGGGGCCACTGATGTTGTGGCGGTTGTCGATGTCCATTCAAATGAGAAGTGTGGCCGTTGCATTTGTAGAACAAAGATAATTACTGTAGTCAATACAAAGTACACGAAAAGCTTCCATATTGGTATTTGCAATCTTCTTGTAAGACATGATGTTTGATTCCTGAAAAGTACAATGGGTGTTATAAAACAACAGTAAAAAAACCAATCTTCTCTTTCATCAATAATTCACAAGTAACTTTAATCAAATGTCTTGGAATTTTTAGCGTTTTTTTTCTTCATGTCTTCATATTTTATAAATAAATGAATTGTAATTGAGATTGCCATACCTTGAGTTGTACTTGACCTTCTTGTAATTCATTCTGGCTGCAGACAAGGGGGCGTGACCTAAAACCGAACCGGTCAACAATGAGAGTAGTCATAGCTAGAGCCCAAGTAGCACACTGTTGTCAAACGGATTAAGCCCCAAAATTTAACACCAATGCACAATTATCTTTTCACTGAGAAATCACTATTTTTGATACAAGAAACCAGGGCAGATTGTGACTCATCGAACGAGACTTAATAAAGCCAAACAATGCTCCATTCTTTCCTTTCCTTTAAATTGTCACTCAGGGAAGGGAATAGAGAAACAAAAAAAAATTGCACTTCTTGAATTCTAACTGAATATCTTTTATACAGTCTTGATTAAATGTGAGATATTGTGGATTTTTTTTTTCAATTAACAGCTAACGCATTGACTAACAATCGAAAATAATGATTTAGACTTGCATACACGTACAAATACATGCATCTGCCTTGGTTTCTTTTTTCTCGTTTTTTTTTTTTTTTTTTTTTTTTAGTCGATTGTTTTCCTCTCACAAACTATGCCGATGAAACCATGCTACTTTTTATGTTGTATCAACGGTTTTCTTTCTTTTTCATTTTTTTAAAGAATAATTGTCTTTAGTGTATTTATAATTTAAGCTTCAAATAACAATGGGTGTTTTTAGTCTATATAGTTCTAGAGAATTATTTTCTGGCGCACTTGTAACCTTGTTTATTGTTATCATTTTTATTACACATAATAAAACCTTCCTCGACAGATAAATTTGAATGACCACAGGAAGTCTGTGTTGTTAAGCAAAACGATTTCTGTTCCGCGTAAATTCATGGCGGAGGTACTTATTCTCTTTTGACCACGGCAGATTGGCATAGTGCACTCGCCTCCGGCTCGTGCACTACAGTATGTATGAAACCCTGAATACTATTTAGGCATAGTACATGCACAACACAACACTATTAAGTAAATGGAACAGGAACTTGGAGTATGTCCTGTATGTAACTTTCAAAGGACTTTCCGGTGAACATTTTTTTTTGCACAAGATGTCGATTTCATGTTCTATAGAATAGGAACTTCCCCGATCTAGAAGAGGATACTGTACATTGAAAATTTAAAAAAAAACACACATTCAGTTTGACCCCTGACTCCGACATAAGGGGTTTTAAAATCAAGACTTTTTGAGACATTTTTATTAAATTGAAAATCATCAATGAATATAACAATAATTTGCAAAAACATGATAAAGAGGCATATTATAGGTGTGTTTGATTGATGCCATGGTAGCAGAATCATATACATGTCAGAAGGCCGTTATTAGGGTCGGCTGGGGCTTTGCACGGAGACACAGTACATATCTTGCATTAATAAACACATACCTTTTAGGGCACTTATGTTGTTAGGTAACCAGTTACGATAGAGTATCACACTTCAGGTCAGGTTATACTGTGTACTGGAACTAAATTCTACAGGTGGGTGTTTATGGGCGCACTGTCTACATTACGTTTAACTAAATATTCTACCAAAATTGTATCAATTTCTACAAGTAAAATGTCGTTTCTATGTTTTATTGAATAGGTCTGCGATTTCAAACAACCCTTATCTTTTTTTCTTCTAATAAATCACACACACACACACATCTTACTACAACAATTCATATCAAATATAAAACACCATATGGATTTTAGCATTCCAAATGACGAAATAGCATCGTGTAACCAAAAAATAGCATCTATCAAAGTAAGCCGTGGTACCAAAAATAGCATCTATCGAAATAAAACCGTGGTACCAAAAAATAGCATTTATCAAATAAAACCGGGGTACCAAACACCCTTATGCAATCTGGTATCAATACTACATATTAGGAATATATTTCAGTCAATAATTTAAATTGTTATTACTTTTAACATAATTGTCGCAGCAGTTGGACCCCAAATTGTGGCTTTTGATCCAGGAGATCTGACAATTGTCCTCATCAAAAAGCTTCTTTAGCAGGCAATTACGTGATCGATAGAGTCTAGGTCAACCTCTGGTCAATGGTTCATTCTTAGTAATTCTTTCATTAAGGAGAGAATATCACGCGATTGTGGGTGAATGCAAAGTGCAAAACATACAGTTTTATCCCGAAAAAAGAATTTTTTTGTCACTGAGCATTGGTAATCGAAAAGACAACAGATCTGTTTGTTTTTATTATTTGTCTTTTGAAACTAGAATTGGTACACTGGTTTTTATCGAATTATTCATGCACATGGTGACCCAAATTCTAATTGAGGGAAATATTTTATCTGACACAATTTTAAGCGATTCAATCAGCTGGTCCTCGGCATTGGGATAGAAACGTGCCCATGGGAACAATTCTAAACCGGAGTTGGGTTTTCTTGGCAACTAACGATTACACAGACTAATTATTGAACCAATCATATCTGTTGGAACAGTATTTGCAGAGCGACGCGTTATTGCTATTCTATCATATAACATATCTAAAATTTCTTGGTAACTCTACATGGTATAGTCATTTAAGCTCTGATTACAAGTGTGATTCCTAATAGTTTATTGCTACAGACACTGCAACAGAATAATTTTCACACTAGTCTATCAAAGGGCTTCCTTCTTAATTATTTACGTAAAATTAAAACGATGCTGTGTTTCATTCTGATTACGCAATTTCTGTCATAACCATCTGCTAGAATGTCTTCCAAACTCGCATTCCAAATTTCTTATATGAAATATCAGTTAAAATGAACTGAGGAGATACATCTTGCGGACGTTCCAGAACAATATATAAGAACTCTCGACTTATCCCACTAAAAAGCTTTTGTCACTTGTACGACAACAATGGAGTTCAATTGAACTGTTGTACAGCGCTTTCAGATTTACTCAATCCTTCGCATTCCGTAAGTATTAGTGATACGTATTTCAAATGAAAGCAAGATAAAATAGAAAACTGAATCTTCCAATAACATGATCCCCAATTGAAAAGGGTATTCAAGAGGACATCAAGATTGTGATCTCATACCAATCAATGGAGACCTCTACTTCTTCGCGGTAAAAGATTTAAATGGATGCACATAATCTGTCACGAATATGGGCTTACCTTTTTGTTGCACTTTCGGAATCTGAATTGGAGACCCCACGCCCCTGAACAGTGACCTATTAAATGATCATCCCGAGATAACGTGTACTTGGCCGCCAGTCATTTATATATCCTGGATCCGTGTCCGATTCCCTAATACCCGGTATTTATGAGATATCTGAGTTGACAATATAATGTACTTAATTATGACATCATTGTAGGACATGTACCACGCAGATGTATGATGTTTGTACACATTCGAGAAAATGTACTAATTAGAAATCAATACATCATCATGTGGCCCTTATACGACGTGGCAGCCTTGATGTTGATTCAAAATTAGAACTGATTTTTCTTTGACCTAATTTACCCAGGTAGAAAGATTTCAGTTTTTTGTTTATTGGTCAAGAGTTTATTATCAATCATATCTTTCTTTACACACATATATATGAATATCCCTACCCTCAAAAACAAACAGAAAAAGCCACTATCAAAACGTTTTTGCCTACAAATGAAAGACCATTGTGTAGTAGAACTGAGGACTGATAATATTCTGTGGACTCGGCTAACCCTACTACCGTACCCAAATATTTGGATATCTGGGTTGATTAGTTTATACAGTATTCCAAGGAGAAAGGTCCATTTCGTTAGCAGATAAGAACACGCGACATTCAAAGCGTCATTAATTACCCAACATAAAGGAGGGGATAAGTATTTCCAACACTATGGTGCATAGATGTATTTGCCCATCCCTTTAATCAGTGTTCAAGGTACGTTGAAAACTTAAAGGTCCAGTGCCACACCTTCATCTTCATTCAAACAGGACACACGTGTACAAAGATTAAATCTACACATTGTTAAACTAACAACTAAATTAAATAACCGAGCAAAATTAGCATGGTGACTTTAAGTGGTACACTGTGTTATACACCATTCTCTTTCCATTACTGACAACAGTCTACAATGGACCTCTAGCTGCCCTGCAGTAAATACGAAGACAGTAGGTAATAAAAAAGAACAAATGCAGTAAACCCTTGTTCAAACGTGTCAAAATGATGCAAGGTTTACTCAATCCGCTAGATTGAAAATGTTTTAAAAAATGTTCATCCCTAAAATTTTATATTCTATCTATGCTGGATATGTTATCTTTGTCAAAGTGTCAAGCCAAGCAATGAACAGATACACCGCCGGTTGGGTTTTTCTTTATTACATTCATGCCGTTATTTTTAGACCTAAATTAGTCATTTGTTTAATTAAAATCCTATCCACGACAGACAGAATTCATAAAACAAGTAAACTAATTACAATCTGCATTATTAAATGACCAACATTCACAATGTTAAGGCACAAAAAAGCACCTCATGGAACCCATTGAAAAACACAGCGCACTGAACGTTTTATCAAGTCGGTTCGAACTATTTTTCTTCTGTTCATATGACGCAGAAAAAAACCCGAATTGTGTACATGAATACAGAAATAAAAGTCGCATAAACAAAACAACGATTATACTGTAAATGATGAACTCGAAACGGACGCAATATCCACTTAATATCACTACCACACCGGGGAAAGTGTGATATAATATTATAGTAATTTATAAATAGCGGAAATTTTCATTTCAAACGATTGAATACTTATGAAAATAATAAAAAGCTATGGAAGAGATGTTTCACTTACATGAACATGAATTCTACATCCGAAGTCCAAACAAAAGTGTATAGTACCGATCAACGTGCTCTACATACCGCAGTCATCTATGAATTAAAATACCCGATACAGGGAGTACTGAATCAATCCAGGTCGAGCCGTTCCTAGTCTAGTGAGCATGCGTAGAATAAAATAGGTATATGCTATATTTGATCGACTTAACATCATGTCTTGAGTGTTGGCTGAAATACACTCTCTTCGGTTGCGCATATAGTAAAAAAGGAAGTAATGTAAACTATGCAGGTTTTTTTTTCAAACAAATTGCTATTTCCTCCTGTTCATGAAATTGAAAGACAGAGAGAGTGTACTTTTCCACCACAGTTTTGTAGGAAGACGATGTGAGGTTTCGTTATAACTATTCTTATAAAGCAAAAAATGCAGAATGTATAGCAAATAATTGGAAGTCTCTGCACGGCTAATAATTTTTTTTCTGATGACAAAACATTAAACATCATTTTTCCCCATTGATAACATGGACTGTTTAAGGATTTTACGCTGTATATTATTCTTGTTAACGTGTGTATTTAGCTCAAAAATGCGATGTTTAACAGAAAATTAGACATTCGGGTTTAATGGAGCTGGTACCAAAGTATATATATAAACAAATCCTAATATTGAAATATCTGGATTAAATTAATCAAATAGAAGAAAGTAAACTTAAATCATTGCTAAACAAACGCAAAACAATTTCTTTTTTCGCTTTTACAAAGAACCGAACTGATATAAAATTCTCAAAGCAATCAACCTAAGTTTACACCTTAATACTATCAGGATTTAAATCGTTTTAAAAAGATTTATTATCAAATTCAGAATAAAATGAAATGCATCATTCATTAAACTTCAAACCTTTTTATTTAAATTTGGATTTCATATTTTCTAACGCGATTCTTGCCGTCCATCTTCCCACCCTATTCGCTAATACCTTTCCCTTACAATTCTTTTGTGTCGAAAGTCGAACTCATAGATTACTGATTGAATTAATTATTCGAAAACAACTGGCACGCACGCCACTCTTGGATAACATTTACTGTTGCCCTTCTGATAATTCATCCGATAACGTTTCCAAGGATTCACAAACCTTGTTTTGCTTGATAGGTTTAATACCGATAGATATACATGTACATGTAATGGTATATTTCTGTTCTAAATAGTCTGTGTCGTATCTTGAAGAGTCTTTGTTTATCTTTGTTCTGTATATGTTGGGTATGATATGTTTATCCCTGTCTCAGGTATACTACTTTTAAACTTGTAAGACTACGACTGTATCAGATTCCTTTGAATACACCTGATTCATAATATATGTTAAGAAAATAGAACTTTCGATTATTAGGGAGAACAACAGATATTGAGTTCCCTTCAACTATGCAAGATCATACATGGATCCATATTTTCCCCCAAAAGGATCACCCCTCCCCTTTAATTCTTTTCAGGTGCAAAAACACCCTAACACTCTTTCTAAACCTCAAATACCCTTATACGGACGGGGGAGAATTAAATGCGTTCTTCTCTTTTGATGTTTATTTGCGTCATTGATAATTTAACGGTTAGTTGTTTTAATTACGCTACCGGATGTCAGAACTTATATTTATAAAATTTGTATGCACATATATCGCTGCAGTTATGAGACTGTATTTTAAAAAAAATAATGATTTAATGCTTGTATTTACATTTTTTTAACTTCCTGCCTTGTCTGCAAATGTGATTTATACCTTAAAATTCTAATTTTATCCTAAGGGTAAGTTCATATTAATGGAAGAGCCACTGTAACACACGCCACAAGCGTGAACTTTGATTTTTGCTGGTGACGTTGCAGTTTACAGCGTTCAACGTTTGTGACGTCATAATAAAAGTCGTCATTTTAACCTTTGAGTACCCTGTGTGTGTTACAGTGTTATAACTGCCGTAGCTTTCAACACACTTTACTATAGCATTGAATGATTTATTTTTGACGTCGTCGTGTCAATAACTGCCGTCAGGTGAGCAGACAAATTGAATAACGCGCGTTAGCGCGTTATGATAATTTGTCTGCTCACCTGACGGCAGTTATTGACACGACGACGTCAAAAATAAATCATTCAATGCTTATATTTACATTCCCTTATTGATAAAATCAATTATTTTATTACAGAAATCGGTATAAATTGCAGATCACGGAGGGAGTAAAATAGTAACAGCAAGAACAGCTGTTTTCTTAAGCCGGTTTAAACTGGTTATCACATAGACTGTTGAGATGAGCCTGAAAATATAATCCATCAAAATAACTCTTAAAAGTTTGCTTTTAACAATAGAACTTAAGTGTTGAATAATTGTAAAATATAAAGTTTTAACAACATGTCTGAAGTATATTTTTAAACCGATAACATAAAAATCAATGTTTGGGAACTACTTATGTAAATTACATGTAAATTTGTATGCAGTGATTCGGTTGTTGCATTTAGAGGCATTTAAAGATCACATAATTTAATGGAAAAACACAGTAGAATGTAAATATATGCAAAACATATGTGGAATGTAAATATGACATTTTGGACGGCGTTACCGAGATCGGCCTGAACCATCTGTTGACGTTACTATGCCGAAACACTGCTATTCTGATAAAATAAATGCAAGTAGAGTCCAAGCTGCAACTCTAATAAACGGTGGACATTATACATTTAGTGCATGATGGTGAGGGGAATATGAAGGTTTATTCCACCTGGGAAAATTATATTTCCTGAGGACAAATTGTTTATTATCTGAATGACAGGCGATACTTTAGAATATACATCAGGTTCGAATCGTTTTTCAATTTTCAATTCTAGTAAAGCAATAACGAAGTGAATGTTTACCGGGTTCTTTCTATGTCAGTTTTCTGATATAAAAAGGATTTAAAACATTTTTTAAAATATAGAAATAATCATTTAATTACGTCGTATGCTCATCCTCGGGATTTTTCATAAGCATGGAATGAAAATTCGAAGGGGTGGGATATGATGAAAATATGACGATGACAGGGAAATATGAAGTTTTATTGCCCTGGCACGTAATTGTCTAGAACGAACCAATCAGATGTCGCGTTATATAGAATAATCATATAGGTATAATAATATTTGATATTAAATTCGAACTGTCCCTTACAAATAAAAGTAACGTGGTAACCCCTTAAGTTTTCAATTAAGAGTAAGGTGAAAATAATTAACTATACTGATATGTAAAAAAAATCAGTAATTTATTGTTAACTTACTATTGTATTTTTTGTTGGTACCACAACAGTATTAATATGATTTGATTATTTACCGTCTCGTATATTTTTTTTTACTATATATTTACCTATACAGACTGTCCTAATTATTTTTTGTCAAATCTTGTTTTAAATAACAAACTCTCTCTCTACTCCCCCTATCTCTTTCAGTCCACAGTTATATTTGCCTATATTCGTTCATATGTAATCTAATCGTCGTTCTTATTTTCTAATTTTTTAACACAATACATCCTGTTTTTGCGCACTCCGATCGTTCAAAACAAAGTTTATTTGTATTTCATATAACTGGTTACATTAAATTTATTATTGCTGAAATCATGACTTGTTTTTCTTTCTTTTTAATTGTACTTACCATATTGAGAAAATTTGTCACTTGCATTCAATTACATTATACCTTATATCCAGTGTATTTTGAAACTTTTTTAAGAAAAAGTTTTAAGAAATGAACTCAATGTCTACCCAACTTATACGAGTATAACCTGGGTTGAGGAAGTTTATGCTTTATAATCTGCGAAGCGGAATATAAAAAAGCGTAAATAGCTCCAACCCAGGTTATACGAGTATAACTTGGGTATATATTGAGATCATTCCTTGTAACTTAATTTTTTGCAATTTACTGTACAAATTGAGTACGTTTTACTTTTAAAAATGATAATAATCTATTCAAAATTCAAACGTAACGTTAAGCGGATTAGTACGTTTTGGACGTTGGTGCATTGTGACGTGTCTTGTGACGTTCAAACCAGGTTATACAAATTTAACTATTTTTTTCTATCCAATCAAATGCTGCTTTACAACCAGAATTAAATTATAAAACAATACACATGATTTTAATCCTCTCTGACTTTCGACAGGACATTGGATATTTTAATAACTTAATATAAAGTCATTTTTTTTTAAACTTAGGACCATTATCCTACAAAAATAAAACAGGAAGTGTGTCCAGGCTATGTATATTTTAAAAGGATCAAGCGAATAAGGGTCTATTTTCTAGCTGTCTTCTGTATTTTGAACTTCATTGAATAATCGGCTATTACGTATGTTTTAATTATTAAAGTTTGATGAAATTCTATGCGATCGAAGGCATTGTTTCTTTTTTTATCATCTGATATGTTTGTTTGATTGGGTTTCTTTTTGGTTTTTTGGGGGGTTTTTTGGGGGTTTTTTGTTGTTGTTTACTTAATATCTGCCATCTTTCAGTTTTGTTCAGATGACATAAGAAATGAGAAAAAACTACCAAAATAAAACAGACTAAAAGTCAGGAAGGAACAAGTATAATCAGCCCTTGTGAAGCCTCTTTACCGTCACTTCATGTGCAGCTGTTCTAGTTCTTTGTCTATGAATGAGTTAAAATCTAGTGTAGCAGCTCTTCTGAATCGAGCAGAATCCTTATCTAACACGAAAAAATCCATAGCATTGATTGCTTTCACCATTTAAACCTCGGACAAACAGGCGTGGTCCTAAGCAAACAAAATTTAATAATCAACAGCAATATCAGCCTGGCCTGTTATCTTCATTTCACGAGAAAACACTTATGAGGATCCCGGAAGCAAATCAGGGTTCCCCGAAATGATTACGATATCAATTATGCAAAGGAATTAAGATATGATGCTAAGCCCACCAGTTACGTAGAACGTTAAATCAGATGACGACAATGATTAACTCAGTAAGCTCACAACAAATTTCCGTTTATGAAGGCGTAATGTGTAAAAGAAGTAAATACAGCTCAGTGGTCGTAAGCAATAGACCAGTAACCCAAAGGTTAAAATTCATTAACATGTAAATAATCAACAGGTTTTTTAGTGCAAGAAATAAAATGTGAAAAACATATCTATACTTATGAATTAAGACATTTTGCCAATAAACTAGGAAATACCTGCACCAAGGTAACTGCTTACACCTTTAGTATTTCAACAGGTGTGATTTGATGTCCGTAAGCTATAACTGAATTTTACTTGATATGTGATTATTGAGAAATTGATTAAAAATCTACTTCCATTTTCGATAAACCAGCCCGAAATAGCAAAAATGAGAGTAAGGTGGTGGACACACTTTGGCGGATCTGTAAGTCAGTGGGAGTTTGCATCAAAATATATGCTTGCAATAAAATAATATTAAATGATTGCGTAAAGAGTGAATATATTTACTGTTTAATTAATTGAACTAGTTTAGGGTATACATAGAAATTAAGATATGACAATGTTGAATAAATAAAATGAGACATTTCGTTTCTTGAATGATTTTAGTTTTGATGGATAGAACTTTCCAGAACGGGGTAACCAAGGAACGCTGTTTGACTAATTAACGCCATGGCAATGACAATGGCAATGAACTTTATTCTCATAACTGAATTTACAGTGTAGAGAAAATACTTATGTACAGTATGTACAAACTACAATATGATAAATGAAAATCATTGGTACATGAATGATGAAGGGATAACAGATAATTGATTTAAGTTAACCAAGAGAGCTAACTCTCTCAAATATAGTAATAATATAGCATTTGGCGGAAAGTGTAGGGCGGGCTAATTATCGGGCAGTTACCTTGGATATGACAACTTTGATTTAAGATATGCAAATACATATGTATATACTAGGGTGTTTACATTACAATTTTTTTATATCATTACATATTAGAGGTTAACCTTATACACTGAATTGCGATCCATGAACAGACTGTGTTAATAACGTTAACTCTACGTCTGTATGAATATTCAGAATAAATGATGTACATGTAGGCATAAAACGGGGAAGCTGATTGGGTGGGGGGGGGGGGGGGTCTTTTATTTAAAATTCTTATTTGGCACAGTGATAAAAATTAAAGTGAGATTAGACCTAAAGAACTAATAGGAAAGATATGCGACGCACTATACACCCACTCCCTGGTTTGAAATAAAGTAAAAAAAAATGTAATTTTTTCCAGTCAGCTTCACGTACAGAAAGCATTGTATCATAATAATTTATGAAGTGTTTATTCATTCCTGCGCTTACGCGGGATATAATCTAGTATACACATAAAGAAAGGAATCATGTACTTTTGAGGAAGCATATTGCTTCCAAATGATGCTAATTTTTGCTTAAATGATAGTGTTCACAGAAGAAAAAGTCAATACTCTCCCGATCAAAGAGTCAATTAGAAATTATAATTATTGATGAAATCAAAATGCTGGAATTAAGGTGCCTTGGAACACTGTACACATAAGAGTTTCAGTTCCATGATTATTTTTACCTTAAGAGTTTTGTTTACCCTTATAGCAAAGTATGAATTAATATGTGGCCAGTTAATGTTTACTTATTTATTTAAAACAAACCATACTGAATACATTTCTGATTATTTTTTTTTACTTGCATGTAAACTCATGCTCTTGCATTGCATGAAAATGTACTTTATCAAGTCTGAGAGTTGTTCTCCCTTACAAATCAATACAGGTTCAGGGTCTACTCTCTCCATTACTTTGGATACATTTCTCAAAGCTTATTAAATTATTTTCACTCTTGTAAAGTGCTGCATATCTTAAAGATTTATCAAATCTCACCAGAGAACCCATCATTTTTTTCATCTCATTATAAGCGTACAGAAAATAAACTGAATGGTATTTCAACTTACATGAGGTCAGTCGATGAAAATCGTGATGAGAGTTGACAGAGAGTTCGACCAAGGATGCCTGGAAGCAAATGATAGAAGATAGGATCACTAGACACTAACACTCACAAGCCGGACAGAGGTCTCAAATAATGATATTCATACTTTCAATCCTTAACTTAGTGAATTGCACTTTCGTGAATACAATTCAAGAATCTGAACCAGTCCTCGTGTTCTCCGTGTATTATTGTATTGATTTGATAACCTAATTTGTACCCTGTCTGTTTTTACTTTAAGTAGGGGTCAGTCTGGGTCCAGCGATCACAAGAACTAACCATCCGTACCTGTACATTGATTATTTTTACTCCAGCCTATTCAAATTTAATTCGGCGATTCTAATAGGACATCATTTAAGAATTTGAAAAAAAAATAAGTCAACTTAAACTATCCTAGGTGCAGCGGTATTATTCAAATGTCTTCTATGCTTATATTTTAGGGGGGAGGGGGTGTTATTTACAACAAAGTTACAACAACACATATCTAAAATCTAAAAAACATCAACATCATCGGTGAACATTTTCCCAAAGTGAGCTTCAATTGCATCTCCATACTTACTTCTCTCATTTGTAAATGGAATCAGTCACTCTCTAAAACGAATTTGACGAGCTTTCTAAATATTATATTGACCTTATTGTCAGTCAAATAATAAGCATTTAGTTGGCCAACATATTCAAATATTTCTGCATAGATTGTGGAGTTACACTAAAATATGAAATTTTTCGATCAGTGCAATGCCAAGGACTTCTGATGACATTTTTTTTTTGGTTGGGGTAAGGGATTGGTAAATCTAATGATTTTATAATTTGATACCTCTATAACACATGCGCTTGACGTTAAAAATATTGCTCTTTGTAATAAGATGATTTCCTGCACTATAATAGTAATCATGAAATATTTTCAACATCTGGCGCCTGTGCTTGTTACTTAATAATGCATATATTTCTATAATCAGCTAACGCGCCTCGAACTGTTCAATATATAACATAATGGACAACCATTATTTATAAACCTTCAGGAGTGAAATGCACAAGAAGTACATATGAAATGGATATTTGCGTGATTCCTGAATCATGAAACATTACAAATAGTGATCAAAATACATTAGAATATAGAATTTTGTATTCTTTTTCATTTTGTACTTCGACGAGACAAGACATGATGAAAACAATTAATAAACAAGATGTAGTACACTGTACATGTATACAAATGCAGAAATCTTTATAATAAAATAACTATTCAAAGGACTAATTCGATTCAAATATGTTCTCATGCCTTTTTATTATCTATCAAAAAGGGGATAAAATGTATTAAAAATAACAACTTTGTAGAAAGACTCTTAGCACGAGGTTTTCTATGGCATGTATATAAAACTTAATTATTTCTAAAGTATGAAATTAACTAGAGGTACTGTGAGCAAGCTCACAAATGATACCCCCCGCTAAGAAAATATAATTATTTGCTGTACTGGGATATATTTGTAAGAAATCATTATATCATAATTTCTTGCAAATGTGCACATCTATTCCTGTGCTTTAACGAATTCTTAATTCAAAAGGGCCAAAATTTGGAAGAAAATAAAGAAATTGGATTTCGTAGAAATATGCACATTTACACATTGTGTCCTATAGTCTGTCCCAAGATATTTATGCAGCACATTTGTCCGATTTTAAATAAAAATACACATACCTGTGAAAGAAGTGCAATTGAAATCGATGAAAGGGAAAATTTCCAAGATATCTTCATTGACACATTATCATTTTTCACTTATAAAAGTTCACAGGAACGAAAACAGATTTCCTACGGAGATTCATAATGGGGAATGTTTACATCTTTTCTCCATTCGGAAGTCACTCGGAATACCTCGCGCAATTTTTCAACGTTATCATCCGGGTCTGCTTCAATACAAAATCCCCGTAGACATTACATTTTTTAGGCGTGTATTGAAACGTGATCAGCTAGAGGGGGCGTTTCAACGGAAATATCTTGGAAATTTTTCATACTTTAGAATGAACATCGTTTGAACCCTGAGGTATTTATAAATATCGAGTAATTAAGCAAAATGTGAATCCAGGATATCTTGGGACAGAGTATAGATAAAACCGAATCCGTGCAGCAGTGTGCGAGTAGTTGTGGTAAAAAAACTGTTTATTACTATATTTAATACATGCAGATCTGGCAAAATTGTTTTAATTTACACGCAGGATTTAATTACAATAAAATCAACTTTTTTTTTACTTTTTTTATGGGCAAGTCAAGAATTTTGTTTTAATGCATACGTGGTTGGGCAGTTTCCCTTATGCCTAGCAGAATCATACCACGTAAGCTCTACTATTGTTTTTAAAGCAATACTCACCAAAAAAACACTGTCAGGTTGAATATCTTGTGGTAAAACTGAAAACAATTTATCTATACACAGTTACAAATGAACATATGAAAAAATAAATCCTGCGTATATGTATCATTCTATAGTATGTTCGCGTTTGAACATTAAATGCAAAACGTTGCAATGACAATCACATCGGCGAACTTGTGCTGAATACTCGGCGATAAAACTTTCACGAGTATCACTTTACTTATAGCGAGCGCAGCGAGGCGGCGCGAAGCGCCGCTCGCGTAGCGAGCTCCATAGACAACGTGTACGAACAGAGGAAATTCGAGTTGAGATCTGCACATTATTCAAAGAAATTTTTATCAGGCCACGTGAAAAAGTTCTCCATATCCCAATAATCCTTTGCGGTGCATAGCAACATGGTGGAACAGGAAGCGTTTCTATGGAATATGCTTACCAGTAAATCGCATACATCTTTTTTCATTTAACAATAATAATATCCTTTAAAAACACTAAAGTAAGCAACACATACATGTATGCTGACGTAAAAAACTGTACCTATCTGAAATTTTGCTGACATATGACGTCATTTCCTACCCCGAATTTGAGAACTGTCGAGAGCAAAAGAAAGTTCAGCATAACGTCACAATTATCTCGCGCTTATTTTCCTGTGATAAATTTAGAGGTGGATCAAGGCATTGTACTGGGTGTAACGTGTAGTAAGTACTCGATATTTCAGTGTTAACGGCGACTCTTCGGCTGTTAGTTTTGTTTGGATATATTTTTGGCTTAGTAAAGAGGATAATACACATGCAAGTTCCATGTTTAATTAACTGTCATATTGATCCAATGCATACGTTAGGTAGGGACGAAAAATAAAAATAAATCTTATTTTTATTAGAACTACGTCATTTTGTAATAAGTAAATAGAAAAAAAGAGAAAAATTAAACAGCTAAAATATCTATTTGTAAATTGCGTATGGTCAAACCTCAAATGATATTGGAATGTCACACACATAAAAGGGGAGAGGGCACATGTATACAACGCATATATAGCATACAAAAATAATAAAAAAAAAAAAAATCAAAATGATGTAACAGAGGAAAATAATTAAAACTCAGATAACAACAAGGAATAAAAAGAGAAATAACACTGACACGCAATTTATTGTTTACTGATTTTATTGATCAATTCTTCCCTAAACATTATTAAAAAGTAAAAGTATGATACATGATTGATAAAAAAAACAAACGACTTTGTATTTATCAAAAATTTTTGATATGTCTGCTTTACATCTAAGTCGTATTTGGTTTTTTATGTATTAGCCTAGCTAGGGCGGGACAATTGGAATAATTTTTTTTATAATTTCGGGTTCCTGGCGGGGGTAAAAGTATTCGAGAAAAAGCCAAAGTTTTAGTTTGGGGCAAGTCCACGGGTTGCGTTTAACAATGATGAGAGATGTGTAGTTCCTTCTGCGCTCGCCCCAACAGTCACACCGTAAAACATATTACCGAGCGCAGCGAGAGGCGGGCGAAGCCCGCCTCGAGAAGCGAGGCTTAATGGTAACACGTATAAATAAGAAAATCAGTGAAAAATAGAAGTTGGATCAGGGGTACTAAGGGCCAAAAAATTTTCTTCCAGCCCTGGGCGCCGCCATATTGGCCGCCATTTTGTGCGGAAACAAAAGTTAACTCGATCATTATATAACTGTTGCTTGTCGATGTTTTTTGTCCCGAAACTCGATCAAAAATTTTGATTCCGAGAATTTTTTATTTCTTCTTTCAATACTTATAATTTTTCCAAGTTGATGAATTGAATTTTTTCTACTTCATTCAGTCTATTAAAGATCGGTTCCTTGATGTTAATGATTTTATTTTCCATCTAATAATTTGATAAGACATACATGAAACCAGTCGTATTTTTTTTTTATTAAAGCACTGTTAAAAGTTGTATAGTTTGCACAGTCAATTATTTTCATATGAATTACTTTCAATTAAACATTGGAAAGTTTATGATCGAGTTTCGGGGCGAAAAACACCGACAAGCGGCAGTTGATATAATGATCGAGTTAACTTTTGTTTAACAAAATGGCGGCCAATATGGCGGCGCCCAGGACTGGAAGAAATTTTTTTGGCCCTTAGTACCCCTGATTCAACTTCTATTTTTCACTGATTTTCTTATATATACGTATTACATTAAGCCTCGCTTCGCTAGGCGGGCTTCGACCGCCTCTCGCTGCGCTCGGTATTAATAAATTTAACCTAAACATATTTAAATGTAAGAAAACTGTTAAGAAGTTTCAAATTTTACCTCTTTCCTTTCCGCAGACGACAATATTCATGAATTTCGAATCCGATTTAAACGGACTCCCGGTAATTGATTTCGAACCCGATGAAAATCGGCATAAATTCGAACCCGATGGAAAACGGCATGAATTCGAACCCGATGAAAAACGGTTGTGTATTTATATGGCAGATTTTCCCCACACAAACAAACAAATGAACCTTTGATTCTGTGACAAGCTTTTAGGTCACAGACAATATTTGTGTCATGTTTTAACTTCCAATCATTTTCTATTTAATAAAAGATATATGACCTACACAGAAATTATTTATTTTTTTCGTGACCTTGAATTTGTGCAAATGACCTTGAATAAATGATCTTGGTTCATGATCATGACACATCCTCAGGTCATAAGCAATCTTTGTGGGAAGTGGGAACTTGCAATGTTCCTCCATAAGAAAGATATTAACCGGACACGAATTTTGCACTTTTCCTGCCAGTGACCTTGACCTTGCCCGAATGACCTTTGATCAAGATCTTGACACACCCTCAGGTCATAAGCAATCTATGTGTGAAGTAAAAACTTCCAATGTTGCACCATAAGAAAGATATTGACTGGACATGATTGCACAGACAGACGGACAGACAGACGGACGGACAGGGTAATTCCAATATACCCCCCAAACTTTGTTTGCGGGGGGTATAATAATACGCTTTAAATGTACTTCGATACATTAAACTAAGCTAATTTTATCATCGACGATACACGTAACAATATGATGAATATCAGTCACAAAAAATATAAAATTACAGTATTCTTCAGTTGAAACCCCAGCTGGCAGTAATCAAAACCCGTGCAATATAAATCGGAAGTAATAATTAAATGTTAAATATCTTTAAAACATTATCTAAACATTGCAACATAATATAAATGATCTAAAACTCTTATTCAAATGATAAAAAAATTTTAATTATATAAATTTCAAACACACTTTCTTGTAATTTTAAAACCAACACTAAATTACTAAAAATAGATTTGGAATTACAAATTTAAAGCTAGTCAAAGATATATAATCCCCACTACACACACAAGTATAGTATAAGATTAAGATGGGTATGAACTATTGCAATGACGCATAAATGACCTCTCTCTAAAGCAGTTAACTTAAAGATGCATTCTTTAAATACTGAAGTCAAGGGTTCAAAATTCATATCATGTTTGAAATTGTTTTTGGATGATATATTCAGTTTCATTTAGCCTTCGCAAAGTAACATGGATGCGCATTCTTTATTTCTTCATAGACCTACTTTTCATTTTTAAGGACAAAATGGCAACGGTAATGATCACAAATTCTTACAAAATTGGATCTAATTTTTACACCTCGTTTTCATGTTTAAAGTCTTTCCAAAGGTATTTTGCTTTTAAGGGGGGGGGGGGATAAAACATTTCATAGATAAGTTTTTTCTTCCTTTTCATTAATTTTATTTGCAATACGTCGAATCAGTAATGTCTTGTACTAACGTAATCTTTAATGAAGAAAACACCTACGGATATTGAGACCTTGATGAACACATTTTACCAGGTAATTTACCGTACAGTATTTTCACAAAAATATATATTCTATAATTGAATGTGTGAATCACTTTGTGACTGGTAGGGGAATATATATACAAATACAGACGTGCTGTAGGACGAAGAAAGGTAATAAGAGATTAACTAATAAAAGGATAGGGGGAGATTAACTTCCTATCTTCAGAAAGTGACATGGTGCGGAAATACAATAGATTTTCAAATTGCGGTAGTATAATATTTGGAATTCCACGCATTTCATTAATTGGAAAGTGAGAGATTGGATAGTATTGCTAAGGCTTCGCCCACTCATGAAGCTTCTTACATGTAACATGTTCCACTTTTTTATTCAGTGACATGTCCTTTTTATTGACAGATACTAGTACACCATACATCGCATTAACAATGAGTGCATTAAAATTCAAATTGGTAGTTATTCTCAGTATCTTGAGACAGGTCCTCTTTTTCTTTTTTTTTTGGTACCACGATTAGATCAAGTAAAGCATTATGTCAACTTATCTATGACATATAACGGGAGATAAATATTTTTACTGTAATCTTTTTAAATAAAAAATTAAAGTTTCGATCGAATCAGCTAGGTTTTTCTTACCAAAAGCAAATGTGCTTAATTAATTAAGAATCAAGCAATAATTTACCAAAAAAACAAACACGTTTCTCGGAATAAGACGATGCACAGGAACAATAACACCACGCTCTAAAAAGGAAACTGACTGTTACCTTAAAAGGTATACACGGGGTTTCCACTAAACGGACCAATTAGAAAATTCGCCAGGGTTATTGAATAAATTTGCTAGATATTTATTTCCCCAAAAGTATATTTTTTCCTTTAAATTTTGTTTTGGATTTTATAGAATAATTTAAAAAGACGAATTTTGAAGATTGGCGATTATTGTTTTTTTTCTTGCATGTCAAACTTTGGGATAAGTCTGCTCCTCCTCCCCCCCCCTCCCCCCCCCCCCCCCCCAAATTTTCAAAAACGATGCTACGTGCCTGTGGGTCGCTCGCATGTTCGTGGGGTTCGGGGATTTTTTTATTTACTAAACATTTGTTGACAAAGTATAAAACGATACGATTTAATATCCTCCTCAACGTTTTTTCCTTACAAAGTCAATGTATATCATGCAATATGAGGACTTGAGCATTGAACAATTTAACTTTGATATATTCCTTTCTTTTAAATACTAGTAAAATAATTCACAGAAAATCAGTGGGGGTTTTTTCTCCCGCCTTTATGCCTTTGTATCTAATGTGTATTTACAATTACCTGTCCTTATACAGAGCTCTTCATCTAAAGGAGATTATTGTAGTCTAAAAATTGCCACAACCATCCAGCCCTCTTAAACGGGGATGCAAAATCCACGGAAAAGCTTGTTATTGGACATAAAGGGATTTCATTGAAAATGCGCCAAATTTTTGCAACCCTTCCACCCCCACCCCCCTGCACACACACACACACGCACGCACACACACACGCACCCTCACACGCACGCACGCACGCACGCACGCACGCACGCACGCACGCACGCACGCACGCACGCACGCACGCACGCACGCACGCACGCACGCACGCACGCACACACACACACACACACACACACACACTTTTCACACACACACAATGATATCTGTTCGAGAGATTTTTTTCCTTTCATAAATATGAAAGATATTGTGAAGAGCCACCTAGTGGTGGAATTTTTATATAGTCAACCATCGCTATATCAAAGTTAATTTGTTCAATGCTCAAGTCCTCATACTGCAGACTTATCCCAAAGTTTGACATGCAAGAAACTAACACACCATATATTTCTGTAGTCAGTCAGTAACTAACCTAATAAGTAATAATATCATATTTATGATATTTTATCATGATACTATATTGTATCCTTTAAATTAAATAAACCAATTATGTGATGCGCCAAGCAAAGACATCCCTTATCTCAATTATGACGTATTAAAATAGAACAACGTAGACGATGCATAATTCTTATCTGTCATGTGTTTCACTTCCGTGTTCATGCATCAATTACAAAGTTGTGACGGAAATTCTCCTAAGCCTTCATAAAGTTTTGCATCACCAATGATTTTCTTTAATCCAAAATAGCGTTATTTAGAAATAAATAAATTAGGATTAAACAAGTGTTGAAATATTTGTCCTTTTCAAATAAATAAAAAAAAAATGTTGATATAAGTTGTGTGGAACAAGAAAAATGACTTCCAATTTCTTTTTAAATATTAAAACACTGCCTTATTTTCATTCATTCGATAAATAAAAAAAAAGATTTATTAAAATACTAAAAATATTTATTGATAAATTGATAAATTATCATAATTCAAATTATGTTTGTTTTCTAAGCAGACGTGATGCTGAACTGACGACCCGATCTAAATGTAAGGCGCTTTCAAGTCTCATTTTCTGTGATCTGAAAACACGATGTAAATTTGATTTAAAATATAAAATTATGTTTGCAGCTTTACTTTAAACCAACAAACAAATATATTGTCAGATGAAAAATAAAAACATTTTTTACTTCATGTTTTTTTTTATTAGTTGTGTTGTAGTAAACGAAAATCCAATATTACCGGTTGCACGAATGATTTGTACTTCAGATTTTACTGTAACAATACATAAAAAAAAATAATAAATTTTAAAAAAAAGAAACTCTTAAATAATAAATAATACAGATGTAGATACAAACATATTGCATGTAAACTCTCTTGATAAATTAAAATCAAGCACTGAACAAAAAACAATACACGCGTTTCTAAAAATAACTCCCGTATAGTTGGTAACCCGGTTATGGCATCGCTTAAAAAATCACTCGCGAGATAAACGGGTTACGGTGTGTACAGAAGCTAATCATAAGATATAAAAATCATCTCTGGGTCATCTTTTCTGAAGCATTCAATATATATATATATATATATATATATATATATATATATATATATATATATATATATATATATATGCAATTATTACACTCAAAGGTCCGCGTTTCGGGAATAAAATCCCACATCACATTTCGATTTTTAGAAAAAAAATACATGTATTCATGGTATGGAAAATTTAACCCTATTTTTTTTCCAGCTGTGTTAATGTTGAATTGTTCATTCTATAGTCAGATTCGTCATAAAAATTACTTTCGCTTATTTAGTATCGTTTATTTCCCTCCGTTCTGAAAATATTATAAGACATATTTCTCCTTGAGAACAAATTGTTCCGCCCTTCCTCTTGGGTGATGCACATACAAATAAACTACTCTAAATTATTTCTACTCCCATTGTTTTGAATTTTTTGTTTAAACTAATGTTTATTCACATGCAAATAAAACTATTCTAATGTATTTATATTCCCATTGTTTTGATTGTATTGCGTAACTAATATTTCATCGATATTCATTCAA
Source organism: Magallana nippona (assembly GCA_033439105.1). NCBI lineage: Eukaryota > Metazoa > Mollusca > Bivalvia > Ostreida > Ostreidae > Magallana > Magallana nippona. The sequence continues at coordinate 9,377,450 of CM065925.1, forward strand.
ACGATTGTGCACTTTCACAGAAGAAAATACATTGTCTTATACCTTTAAACATCCTCCATTTTCATTCTCCTGTTTCATGCCAATGGAAAATAAAATAACAATTGATTTTAAAATTGTTAAGTGTTTTATATGTTCTGTATTTTCAGTTGTAGGAGATAAACTAAATGCATTGTATAAAATTGTCTTGCATGCTATAGCCTTTATGTCATAATATTCTTCTGTCTGTAATTTGATTTCATTTTGACTGTATGCCAACATGATAATGTCAATAAACTGAATTGAATTGAATTTTAATTTTTAATAGTTATAATAAAAAGTCTTTTGTTTCTGTTTTTCCTATCAATTTTTATTTCTTTAATCAATTTGAAAAACGCAGTTAATGTTTCCACGTATTTTCGTCGATGTTATCCAGCATTTAAAAGAAAATAACAGAAAAACATCAAATAAGAGAGAGATGTGATGTCCTATCATATAATATGATATAGTATCATATGATATGATATTGTATCATTTGAAACGATATGATAGAATGATCCATAGTTATATCAATTGTAAAGCTTGGCTAGGTATGAACAGAATTTACTTCATTATGTAACCAGCTCCAAGACTTTAACACAATTTCAGTTGCTCTAAAATTTTGAACCTGCCTTAGCATCTAGATAATCAAATCACTCTTCCTATAACGAGCTACCTCTGTGATTCATTTACACAGTGCAAGTTTGAATAAGTAAGTACTATTATTTACATAAACATGTGACCTGCTCCAAAAATTTACACCTTATCCAGCATCCAAAACTCATAGCTCAGGCCTGTCAAGTGCATAAGTATCATAAGATGCACCATCCATGCAAGTTTGGTGAAGTTAGGACCAGTATTAACTTAGATATGGCTATCCAAGGGCACTTGCTCCAAAAACTTTTACCTCCTCCAGCTGTAATTTATGGTCCAGGTTCAGCATCCAAGTCTTTTGAGTCCATAAGTAGGTCCAGGTGCATCATCCATGCAAGTTAGTGAAGATAGGACAAGTAATAACTTAGATACAGGACCTGCTCCAAATACTTTAACCAGGTCTGGACGCCAACCACCGACGCAGGGGATATAGCATAAGCTCCCCAAATTTTTGAGCTAAAAAATCCATAATACAGGCTACAGAGGTGAATAAGAAGATTGAAAGAACTCCTTTCTTAGTATTGAAAAAATCATGGCCATATTTCTGCTGAAAGTAGATAAGGGAGAGTTTTGAAAAACTCTAAGTTATCAATACTAGATCATTTGCTCAAATATTGCTCTGTATCGGTAAGAGAAAATATTTTTTACTCGATATTCATTTTCCCCTTTCTTCTCGGTTAAGGGTGAATATGGTTGATAATACATTCAACAGCTTTTTAAGAGGGCTCGATGGGCGTGGCCATTTTTAGACTGTATTGATCTCCTTTAGAATAAGAGCTCTATATAAAATACCCAAATTTAAAAGGTTAGATGTATGGATTTTTCTTTACTTAACAATTCTAGCTAAACAAATCATATCATAAAAGGACAAGAGCGTACCCAGGATTTTGAAATGGCATATGAACATATAAAAAAAATCTTTACATTTGAAAGGGTGCATCAGTACATGTATTACATAGAACTGCATTCTCTGACAAATAAAAATAATATACATTAAAACATGTTCTTAGCACTTATCTCCTTTGTTTTATTTGTTTACATTCTAAACATTACAGCACGATCTCATATCTGTGCTATAACTATTTTCATCTGACATTGTATGTACAGAACATGAACATTTCGTAATTGTTGTCATTATATAAATTGTATAGATATTTTTTTCATAATGATCCAATAAAAAAGCAAAAAATGCTTTACTTAATAGCAAATGAATTAAAAACTAGAGGTCTTCCGTTACAGCTTCAAGTCAAGAAAGGATTGTCAATCAGTCTTAATAAAACCACCCCATTCTCCTTACATTTGTCAGGGTCTGACGGGTATTGATAGGAGGTCATCTTCACACGACCTTAACTTCTGACCAACCAGGGCTTTAGAAAATCAATTTGAACTCTTCAAAAGGAGACAAAAGAGGAAAATTAATACATGCCTATTTTTCATAGAAAATAGCCTCCAGATTTATCGAAAAACAGATAAAGGCATGTCTGTGATAAGTTCGGGGTATATTTAGATTGTATGCAAATGTAGAGGTCATGGGAAGATGACCTCTTATTGATACTGAAGGTGGGGGGGGGGGGGGGGGGGGGGGCGGTCATTAGACTGGATTGTCAATATGATAATAGTAAGTTAAGAAAATCGAAAACGAAGCTCACTTTTAAAGTATTATTTTCATACCAGGCAAATTCTCCGTTTAACTTACTTCACGGTTATATCAATTTATGATAACTTATAAAAGAGGCCCATGGGCCACATCGCTCACCTGAGGAACAATAGGCATGATAAGATCAGCTTAATGGAGTCATAATTCAAAATATCTGGACAATGTGGTATAATACATGTTGATCCTGTATAAATAAAAATCTATTTTCTCCCGGGATATTCTTATGTTTATAATCAAGTCCTTTTTCTAACAGGATGATTTTATAGTCATATCACATGTTGAGCATTGCAGTTCTAAAGAAGATCCTAAACAATTGTTTATATATATATGATATAAACCTAAATCAAACTCTGACCCCTTGTGAGGCCCAAGAATCCAGGGGCCAGAGTCTAAACAATTTTAAAGAATCAGCAATATGTCAAAATGTTTGCAAATTAGTAAACCATATATGATAACATTATTACAGTTTTTGTGAATAATTAAAATGTTTTCTTTTGTACAATTGGATCCCGAATGTGGCACCCTACTCCTCAAGATTCTGATTTAAACGAATTTGAATCTACACTATCTGAAGTTACAGCTTTTCTAAGCAAATGGTTTTTTAAAAAGATTTTTCTCTATATATTCCTGTAAAAATGTGTCTCCCCCCCCCCCCCCCCCCCTTGTGACCCCATGCTACCCCCGGTAATCACAATTTGAACACATTTGAATTTACCCTACCTGAGGATGCTTCCACACAAGTTTCAGCTTTCCTGGCTGATTGGTTTCTGAGAAGAAGATTTTTAAAGATTTACTCTATATATTCCTGTGTAAAAATTTGACCCCCCCCCCCCCCCATTGTGGCCCCATCCTACCCTCGGGGCCATGATTTTCACAACTTTGAATCTACCCTACCTGAGGATACTTCCACATAAGTGTCAGCTTTCCTGGCTGATTGGTTTCTGTGAAGAAGATTTTTAAAGATTTACTCTATATATTCCTATGTAAAAATTTGACCCCCCCCCCCATTGTGGCCCCACCCTACCCCCGGGGGTCATGATTTTCACAACTTTGAATCTACACTACCTGAGGATGCTTCTACACAAGTTTCAGCTTTCCGGACTGATTGGTTTCTGAGAAGAAGATTTTTGAAAATTTCAAGAAAAATTTTAATAATTTCTAATTATCTCCCCTTGTAAAAAGGCCTGGTCCTTAATTGCTTAATGCTTTGTGCCTAGTTTGGTTAAATTTGCCCCAGTGGTTCTTGAGAAGATGTTGAAAATGTGAAAAGTTTACGGACAGACGGACAGACAGGCAAACGGATGGACGGGCGGACGCCAGACAAAATGTGATCAGAATAGCTCACTTGAGCTTTCAGTTAAAAACACATCATATATGTACATGTATTTAATCATTTAAACCAGAAAATCAAAACGATAAATACGTTTATGTACAACTGATGACAGGATACAAACTAAGCCTATATCATAGTGTAACCAACACAAAATCCACTGCGCTAATGCATGGAAGATAGTGTAATGTTTCATAAACATTTCGATTTCCTGTACTCATATTTACACTTCTACCACTAACACATGGAATAGTCACAGGCACCTGACGTTATAAATTTTTCTCATAATAAAAATAAATACCCTATATCAATAATACACAAGGTACCCATCGCCGCCATCTTTGATTTATTTCAAACTGTCACATCAGGTGAAATTTTTGCTTAAAACTCATCGGTAAAATTATTTTGCGATCCTCTCCGTCTTCCGATCGGTGCTTCAACACCCTAGCTTACAACCGATTCAACCAAAACGGTGCATTACACCTGTCATTAATAAAAATCATCCTTCAATCTGCATCTACTGCCTTGAATATGCGACAAAATGCTAAAGGGTGAACGGAAGTTGACATAATTGCGTCATACTTGTGTAATAGATAAGACTGTTTTTTATGTTCAAGTTCTTTATTTCAATTAAATATTAAATTTATTGGCAATGAGCTATTATATGAACAAAATAACTCATATTACAAAAAGACACACAAAGAAATGCAAATAACTTATAATACAAAATTTGCATTTAATTCAAAATATGACATTAACGAATCTCCAATATATGGCGGCGGTGCCACACCCACTCAATAAGTAGTAGACTACGCACTTGCATAAGGTACACTGTATGACTGTATATAAAAACACCATATATATTTACGTTTATATCTATAAACACTACAGACAAAGTTATCTCAAAAATGCTAATACATTCTCTAAAGTAGTCTGTTTTTAAACAATTTTATTATGCTCACATAAAGAATATTTGAATTACTATGAATTGAATAAAATACAAATGAATAGTTATTCCAGAACATAAAAATAACTTTCTTACCGTAAATAATGCAAGGTATCACTCACAAGTTTCACACCTGAACACTCTCAAGGGCGTTAGCGAAGTGAGACTCCGTATAAACTTGTTAAACTAGTTTAAATCTCAAACATTATAATAAGTAAATAAATAATTTCACAAATTAGTCTCACTTTGCTGATTATCATAATATCCCTTCCAAATATAGCACTGATACGAATATTCAAAAGGTGTCGATTTTGAATTCGATCAATATACAAGTTAAAGTTTAAAAAAAAAGGGATAATACAAACTGTCAATTATAACTTTTATTACACAAAGTTTATATAAACATGTTTATAAATGCGTATATTTTGAAATATTGAAACAAACACACGGTGCAGGGAAATCTCATTTACATATAGGTGACAACTTTCGTCCACCTTTTAGACATTTATCGCAGATCTAAGGCAGTAGATGCAGATTGAGGGATGATTTTTATTAATGACAGGTGTAATGCACCGTTTTGGTTTAATCGGTTGTAAGCTTAGGTGTTGAAACTTAGGTGTTGATCGGAAGACGGAGATGATCGCAAAATAATTTTACCGATGAGTTTTAAGCAAAAATTTCACCTGATGTGACAGTTTGAAATAAATTCCACATGGCGGCGATGGGTACCTTGTGTATTATTAGATATAGGATATTTATTTTTATTATGAAAAAAATTTATAACGTCAGGTGCCTGTGGGAATAGTTTATGTAAAGTGCACTGTTAAAATTAAACGATCGAAAAGAACACCATTTGTAAATAAACGATACACCTTCTCCCACCTGAGGGCGCGCTACTAGTATAAGAGAGGTGCTCAGTGGTATGGATAACTCTCCGTATAATGTTTGGCCATGCAGGAACTCGGCATCGTTTTTGAAGTGATGAGCAAATTATATCTTCAAAATCGTAATTGGCGGTGGTGGTAGGGTTGTAATTATCATCTGCTATAATTGCAATTCGTATTTATTTTTATTAAAAACCTCAGAACAATAATTAACTCAAGAAAATCGATCGCTTAATTTAAATTTTCCGCCGCTATAAGAGCTGCCAGTGAACTTTAATCTATTACATGTACGTCACACAATATATTCCGGTTTGTTTTACCAACATAGCATGAGTATTAGCAAATCGTGATATTCGCTCTAAATGACAAGTTCTGGAAATTTGAAACAATTGGATTTGAGACCGTTCTTTTACCTTTGACTTTCCACTAAATTACAAACCAACGTCAAAAGGAGCATGTTCGTTGAAATCTAAAAGCGGAGGATAGTGTCTGAGGAATCTCCGCGTAGTTGTAGAAACGGATGCCAAGTGTCGTAGAAATTGTCTGCCGACGTTATTCCGACATGGTTATTCCGACTTATGCTAGTATAACATACTTATTCAGCTAGCGAAGAATGTGACGTGGAATATAAATTTATACGAGGTCATTTTCAACTTTGAATGACAGCAGGTTAACAGCTCTCATTTATTTAATAAAAATACATTTATTTATGCATACATGTATTAATTCTTTAGATTGAAGTGTGAACCTAAAAATAATCAATTTTGTGCAGTCGTTTATTTGAGTAACAGAAAGGCATAAACCAGCGTTTTATTCTGAGCACTGTGTACATCGTATATGTAAACCAAACCGGAATAGATGCTGTGACGTCAAAATAATGATTTCAGTTTTAATACAAAAGAGATCTACATAACGTCAGCCTCCGGTAAATACGATTTCTCTAACTTTAAGTGTACATTATAGCTTAATTATGTAGTTTGTTTTCAAAACAGCATGACCACATGTGGTAATTTAAACCATTTTATTGATATAAATATGTTTTAGACTTGCCTCCCCATTTAAGTTGCATTACAACCTCACAATACACACCTTCTGGCTTCAATAAACTTTTTTTTTTACATGTATCAATGTGCATATAACAGTAAATGAAATCCCTTGAAGAACACATATCTATATCACTTAATTGTAACTTTGAGAAGTGCATATATTTTGGGAGGCAACTGTGTCGCTAGTCTGTAAGTCAAGTGTCTGAATTATGTTCTTAGGTCAGAAAACTGTCGACACTTGCAGTACTGTGATGATTTCTATGGCGACCGACTGCATTGCATAACTATTTCATAACTTCTAAATATGAGAACAAATAATTATTATTAAAGATCTTTGACTTTGACTTTAAACTTATATTCAACAATTGACCACAGCAGTGAAAGCTCCCTTTCAAGTGTATTTCAATTACATAACAATTGATGATTTGCAGCCATAGGCTATCTGTGTCCAAGGCTGTGTGCACAAAAGCGACACGAGATATTCGGTCGCACGGGGTGATCGAATTAATACAGACTGGCCGAATAAACAAACAGATTGCAAAGTGAAACACATAAGTATGGCACGCCAAATTCACAAAAATGAGCTAATCATAGTTTCACAGTCGATAAATTAGGTTTAACGGTTGTAAACTATAGTTTACGGACAGAAAACTATAGTTAACGACGATTATCTATATTTCACATCTGTAAACCATACTTAACGCGATCATATATGTTTCAGAAGTGTAAAACTATAATTAACACTGAGTACAATCATTTGCAATTGCAAAACATAGTTTATCTGATAAATATAGTTTCACAATTGTGAAACTATGATTAACAACTCTTAACTATAGTTAACGAATATAAATTACAGTTCAGATGTGAATCTATATTTATCAGCAAAATCTATCGTTAACGTTATCTGCAGACAGATAAACTTAGAGTATCATTCGTAAACTATAGTTTACAACCGTTGAATATAGTTTTGCAGATGAAAACTATAGTTAACGGATCGTTAATTATAGTTAGCGAATCGTGAACTATGGTTTACGGTTCGTAAACTATAGTTAACAATAAAATATTGTTAACTATAGTTTAGCGTTCGTAAACTATAGTTAACAGTCGATAAACCAGGTTTATCATCTGTGAAACTTAATTTAACGCCGTTAATCTATATTTCACATCTGTAAACTATAGTTAACGCGACCATCTATGTTTAAGGAGTGAAAAACTATACTTAACACTGAATACAACCATTTGCGATTGCAAATCATAATGTATCTGATAAATGTGAAACTATGATTATCAACTCTTAACTATCGTTAACGAATGTAAATTATAGTTTACAGATGTGAATCTATATTTATCAGCAAAATCTATCGTTAACGTTATTTGCAGACAGATAAACTTAGATTATCATTCGTAAACTATAGTTTTCAACCGTTAAATATGGTTTTACAGATGAAAACTATAGTTAACGAATCATTAACTACAGTTTGCGGTTCGTAAACTATAGTTAACAGTCGATAAACCTAATTTATCAAATGTGAAACTAAGTTTAGCTCATTTTTGTGAATTTGGCGTGCCATACATAAGGAGGAACTTTTACACATAAGGAGTCACCAAACATTGATTTTCGACACATTTCAAATTTCGATTTCTGTTCGCCTATTTTGAAAAGCTCGAGCACTGGGGGTGGGGGGGGGGGGGGGGGGCAGCAGCACAGCAATGAGTTTGTTTTCCCAATGAAATAAACAACCATAGAGAAGAACTACAAGAGTGATCAAGTGACCGCTAGAATCATAACAAAACTTGTTTAAAACCTCGTGTGAATATTCTTAAAATACTCAATGAATTCTCTCAATTCCGCACAATTCTTTTATCGTGCCAGCACCTACCGCATACATGTAATATTGTAACACGGAACTTTGATTTGATTTGTAAACTGCCTTGAACGCTTGAAGAATGTATGATTTTTACTATGTAACCCCTGCTAAATTTTTGTACAACTCTTAAGAAAACTTCTTAATATATACATACATATATGACTGGTTGCCCAGGCAAAATTTGAATATTGTCTTAAAAGTTTTCAAGTCTGTAAAAAGTCTAAGCATTATGATCATGGGTAACTACAGTATATTAATCTTAAGTTAAACATATGTCAATTTTACACATGCCGGGTAATATATCGGCGTTGTATTATATTGCATTATATTTAATCGTTTAAATAGAGCTCGTTTCATAATACCGTCGATTTTCCCACTTGGTGACAGTCTTGTTTTCGTCAGCAGCTCGCTAAAGCCAGACGCCCGTCGCTTCGCCGGCATCAAAGACATGCCGCCGAAACACCGACGCAGTACGACCTCATTAGAGCTGGCCGGGTCGCTTTGCCAGCATCAAAGAAGTGCCGCCATCTGTGCAATTATTCTGCACGTTAAATTGTTTAGTATTTATACACATACGTACATGCATGCATATATACATGCGTTTACTGACAAATTCTGTATATATATATTGTTTTCTTGAAGACTGTATTTACATGTTTGAATCGTAACGATACATATACTTCCTCAGCTCTCTCTCTTTCTCTATCTCTCTCTCAAGTCTCTTTACTTCGCCGACTACAAATACAGGGGCATCCTATCCGCTCTGCTCTCAATGACATACATATAAATAATACATTATGTGTATTATTTAATATATATATTTACACTGTGTGCTAAAAATTAAATAGAAAATCCGAGGAACCTCTTTTTAAATCTGATGAAACCCTGTTTCGCTCATCTTCATGTGTAGTCCGAAATATCTTACGTTTTCCTGGCTTTTGTAACGATTTTGTTATTTTACATGCCAGTCCGAAATATTAACGATTTTGATATCTACATGCCATGCAGGAAAACATCAGAACCGGCGCCATTACGGGTCCTTACATCCCATAAACAGGCTGTTGAAAACATTCTATCGGACTGCTGAGATTTGTTTTGATTTTGTGCATTTTTTAAATCTCGCGAGAAAATAGGTCAACAACACTATTATTTATCAGTGTGATTATCAAAATGTGCAGTAAATTTATATTCTAAGCTGTATTATTGAGTTAAAATATATATCTATTTGAAATCGCCGCTTCCAGCTGGAGACGCCGAGTTGTCGTTGAGCCGAGATGTCTGTCTACCTTTCCGGGCATGTAAAATATCAAAATCGTTCAAAAAGCCAGGAAAATGTCATATGTTTCGGACTTCTTCGTGTCATTTTTTTGTAATTATGGAACTCCACACAAACTGCGTGGAGTTCCGTAATCACAAAACATTGACATTGTGAAGATGTAATTCGCTTAGGCAGCCGCTTTCTCCTCTCTTTCTCTCTCTCTCTCTCTCTCTCTCTCCATATATTTGAATAAAGTCATTCCGAACATAAGAATACTTTCAAATGTTAGTATACATAAGTAAAATATTTGTTTTTCGACCTGCAGTACTCTATTTTTAATCCAGTTGCACTGTTTCAACCGCATGCGTTGTTGTGGCGGCGGCATGTCTTTGATGCTGGCGAAGCGACCGGCCGACTGAGTCTAGCGAGCTGCTGACGTAAACATTGACTCTCACCAAGTGGGAAAATCGACGGTATTTTGAAACGAGCTCTATACGGCTTGCATATTTAGATTCAGAGTGATAGATTACTTTTATTCAATTGATGGCACCTGGTTTCTAGCTGATTTTTCGCACTAACGTTTAAATCAATGCTAAATAAACTGTACAAGTAATATAAATTTATCTTTTTATCTTAAACCAATATAAAAGAAAATAAAATAAACAAATAGTATAGTTGTGTTCGTACAAAATATCGAAAAACATGCAGTGTAGAAGAACACGAAGCTACCGCGGATCCCTTTTATTAATTTTCAGAACGACTTCTTAATTTACATTCTAATGTTTAATTTAATGAAATAAATTTAAGATGAACAATCTTTAATAACATATAATTAAAACAGTTCTTGTATTTGCAGCTATAGAAACTCAAACAAGTACATGTGTATTAGATAACCACTGACCGCTTGGTAGTGCCATCCATGGCCGAACTCCTCGGCCGCAGGCGAGGAATAGGTTACGTAAAGGTACAACGCACACACAGCTCAGAACAATGTCTGCAGTATAATGACTAAAATATATCAAATAGAAGTTATTTTTTTTTTTTTACTTAAAACTCACAATTGATCTATGTCTAATATTACTTCAGACTGAGAATGACATTTCTTATATTAATTAACAGAACGATTTCTTAATTGCAACTCTATCGTTTAATTCAATTTAAGAAGATTAAACTTTTATGTGTGGTCAAATTTAAAACAATTCTTGTGGTTGCGGCTAAATAAACTCATATATGAAAGACGCGACTCTTGTGTATTAGATAACAGCTGACCGCTAGGTAGTCAAGCCGTGGCCATGGCGACCAATTTTCTCGGCCGCAAGCGAGGGATAGCTTACGTAATGGTTCATACCCACAGCTCTGATTCCAGATAGATTTTAAATGCATGCAGTATGATAACTAAAATGTATTACATAGATTTGTTTTCATCCGTAATTTGTGTTTTACTGGAAAAGAAAAAAAAAAATTTTATTTTCTGTTTCTCGTTTTTAAGGGTTGTGCACTATAAGAAAACAAAAATGACTTAAACTCCTCACATAAAAGCATGTATACTCAAAAATATATTTTTCTTATGATTTAAAGCCTCCTGTATAAACCAGCATACTTTCTGTGGAAACTTTATGTCAGTTGTACGAACAAACACTTTCGTTAACTTGCCAAATGAAAACAGGTACATGTTAACATGTACAGCCTTTTACACTCATATAACACAAAGTAACATTGTAACGACATTTATAAGATCCCAACAAACAACTTCTCCAGCGACAGCCATATCGAAATCCTAACCGTTTTTGAGTTATTAAGCAGAATTTTTTAAAGGCTTTTGGCCCTTAATTTTAGGGGCCAGCCCTTTTTTATTGGTGTCAAATGAAAGCCCTTGACATTCTGCACAACTTTTATTCTACATATCTTAAAATATTTTTCGTTTAAAAGATACAAAGAATAATATGTCTAAATTTTCGCACTTTTTGGAATCCTGTTTTTTGACCCCTACCTTTTTATAAATGAAAAACGTAATCCAAAAACAAAAACCGATGTGCATAACTTCAATGTCTCTGTTATTTAAATTCGTTGGATTCCCATTCCCTGCTATCATAGTCTCGGAGCCTTTGTCTGGAAACCAAAGGCCCTAAAAAATTTTCAAAGGGGAACAACTCGTTAACGGAAAAGGAATTTTAACGTTTTTGAAATGTTTTAGATAGTGTTTTATAAAGTCTATTAGGCCTGAAAATTTGAGCAAAAACCGTTCAGAAATGAGCAAGATACGAAGCCCCAAAGTTCGCGTCTAGGAAAAAAAAAATTTCGCCCGCACAATAATAGTAAGGTCTTCCGTTGGAAACGGAAGACCTTAATAAAACGCCGTCTATACGATTCGAACACCCTCTCATTGGAGAACGATGGACTACGAGCCTCCGCCTTTCATAGTGAGCTACGTTGACACATTAGAGTACCCGTAAATAAATCTTCCTGTTTGACAATAATTCATAAAGTAAAACGTTTTTGGTGAAAACCACGCATTTGACCCATTATGGGTCTAAACTCCATTTTAATAAATCAATAATAAAAATAAAAACTTATTCTTTAAATAAGAGTACTTTTAGGATGGAGTCAAGACCCATTCCTACCTAAATTTTGCAATTTAGAACAATGAATGATCCAAGATTTTGGCATAAAACGCTGTGCAGCTTAATTTGGGAACCTATATCTGTCGTGTTTATAGAATGAAAGCACAATATTGACTTCCATCGTGAAATTTACACTAAAAACAATGCATACAAGCCAAAAATTAACATTCTAACAAATTGAAATTCTATCGTCTTCGTTGCTCCGAGTGGGGGATATACAACACCTTGTACGCCCCTGTTCTTTTAGGTAGATCTGATGGTTAATTGGTTGACCATCCAGCCTCCTTAATACTAAACCTCTGACCCAGGGTCATGATCATGACAATTTTTCTGATTATTTTAATTATGCAATCAGTTTGCCTACTAATGGCAAGTAGTAGAGAAGATTTGATATGTACATTTAAGTTCACAATAAGACCACTGTAGCCAATGAGACATAACACAGGTTAGTAGCAACATTTTCTTATTCCAAAGTATCATTTTAATAATCCCCACCCCTTGGAAAAAATATGTAAAAGCAATACAGAAAAGGCAATAACATGTGCATGGTCAAAATTCAGTTTTATTTTCTTTTTCCGTAAATGAAAACTGGGTTTTTTTTCTCAACAAAAACTTCCACTACCAGAGTAATAAAACAAAAATATTAAATACATGCACACATTAAACAATATTACTTTTCTAAGCACATGTACTAGTATGTGTTAATAATGCTATTCTTGTCAGAATATACTTGTAGTGATTAGAGGTTATATTGTACATAGTTCTTGAGAAATAGAACTAAATCTAGGTTTTATAATCCTCAAATCAAATGTCTTCAGTCTGTTACATTGTAAAACAACGAGTCTCAACTGTCTGTTGCCTTGTAATGATCCTCGTCTATCGTGGAGTAAATATGCCCCTCACTGCTCAAGAACTCTATTGCCTCTCTGAAATACAATAAAACACATGTCACAACAAAACAACATTGCCAAGGAAGACTTTTCAGCAGTCCTCAGATGATTGAAGCAAACCTTTCATTATACACTATCACGTGAATTGCTGGACCTGTTTGCCCCTTGGTTTTCTTTTTTCTTTTTAAATTATACAAGGGATGACAAATTTCAGACAATGACATTATACTTTCAAAATGAGAAAATTTCATCAGACAGGACTAATTAAGCAAGAGACTAAAAATTAGTATAGAAAACTACATTTCCTGCACTCGAAGTAAAACATATTATAATTTGTTTCACCTTTTTAGATAAACAAACCTAACTTGCTATGTAAAGGCTGTTTTATAATGCTTTCATATTATAAAAGGGTAGCTGGTAAAAATAAAATGTTGCAAACCATTGATACATTCACTAGTTTGTGCTATTCAAACTCAAAACGAAGGAGAAATGGCTTCGCTTGTCCTTATTATACAGTGATTTCAGAAAGAATGAGCTTTACTAACCTGACCGATCTCTCTGGAACTCCTCTCAACTGTTTACAAACATTTTCTATGCTAGCACCTTCCTCTGTTACATTGCTTTGGATGATTGAGTGGACCTTAAACATATATCAAACACATCTTGAACTTTTCCCTGACATTAATTTATACACTATCCAGAATTGAGATCTGAGGGTTGGGTTGAGCACTGACCTGGTTCTGAATCTGGTTGAGTCCACTGATCATCCCACTGTCCTGATTATTATAAATGTTGTCACCCATCGTGGAACTATTCATGGGAGCTCCAGAAGACATGCCCTATATACAACCATTAACAAATATAATTAAACTTCATGGCCACATTTCATTCAAATGAATACATATTGATAAGAAAATATGCATTATATTCATAGAGTTTTTCAACATTTGGTTACAATGATATGTTAAGTAATTCTGATAAAACAATGTCGGTTATTACACTCTTCACATAACAAGCAATTTTATATGCATGCCTTAAAACTGGAACATGTATATGAGATATCTAATCTATTAAATTTAAGTTCAGCAATATAGGTCAGCAGACTTTTACACTCAACATTTGAATGAAAAATTACACTTCAATTGGACTTGGTCAATATTGCATTTACAGTCGTAAAGGTACGCCAAGAATGCAAGCAAAAGGAAACTGAGAGTTCAGTGATAATTTTTAAAGAGAAATTTTTAGTACATTTGCAATTAAAAATAAGGAGTTGTCAGATTAGGGAGTTTAAACTTTCTAGCCCTCAAAAATGAAGAGAGAGATAAAAAAAAAGAAAAAAAAAAAAAGAGACATACACTGGCCACATGTTTGGATAGAGCTAAATGGCTATGAGTGACTTCCAGCATGTGGTAAGTAACTTCATTCATATCCATGACTGGCACCATCTTAAATGCAGTCACGTTCCTCTTCCCTCCAAATTGCCGCACTGTTCCGTACACTCTGACATATGTATTCTCTCTCAATGCTGCTATTCTCTCTGGTTCTGGTACACTTTCCTGAAGTCAAATATAGAATGAGTGACAAAATTGATTCCAAGTAAATTCATGTATAAATCAGTATTATTACTTTCACAATGGCTAAAATGTTGAATAATTCAAATTTATTTTATAATATGCCATTCTAACAACTGATTCTAAAAGATATTAACATGTGTGTTTGTGTGTGCTTGTATTCCACCCTGGATTTGGGTGGGTGGGGGGGGGGGGGTATTTAAATCCACCAATCTATCTGCTCTGACAGTTTTCTCCTCCCAACCCACAAAAATGACTAAAACATTCTTGCTCATTTTATGTAATTGAAAAGTTATTCATTTGTATGCACATCTTTTTTTCCGATAATATTGCTTCCCTATTCTCTACCCCAAGTTGACATAATTTATTTACTATGATAAATTACACACATGCAACTGTTAATACACCTGAGCATGCTTTAATGTATCTAATTCTAATGCATGTTACCTGAGTATTATCAATTTCAGAATAACATCTTATTACAATAAATACAATATCAAAGTAGAGCTAAGTTACTTAAATAATGAAACATAATAAATATAAATTGCTTACATCATTGTCAACAAACTGTTTCACTTCTAGAGGTGGTCCTGTCATATCGTCTACTTCATAGTCTATCCTTGTTGGAGATTCCTTTACAGCAATGATCAGTCCAACAATTGTTATCTGTAACAAGAAAGACAAATCTCTTTTACTTACATATCCAAGAACTCCATTAAGTAGGTACTTTGCAATTCTTTTTCAGCTTTAAAGAATGTTAGGATAAATCTATTTTACTAATAATCTTTATACCTGTGACAATTCAATTTCTCCCGAGTAAAATTTGTCGTCATTTTGGGTAGCACTAAGAATTTCAGCAGTTGTGCAAGGAAGAACGTTTTGTGCTCTGTTTCGACCCTGTAAAGATGGCATGTTTTGAAGTACATATAATCCTTTTACACACTTTTTAATTTTTAAAATTTTTATCAAGTTACATTTGAGATCGAAGTTGTTATTGACATGCATACAATTTCAACAGGCCTCCTTAATTAAATCCTTACATAAAAGTTATAATTTTTTCAAAAAATCACATGAAAAGAATGCTTTTACAATACGACAACTAAACAATAATACAATAAAAAAAATGAAACATCACCGAAATTAGGATTCAAACGATCATAGAATGTACATTACGTTTCTACATTTCATTGGCAAGCAAAACTAAACAGGATCCCAATAGCAACAACACAATATGGATTTTAACCTTCCTGTCTCCCTGAGTTCCCTGTGGAGTTCCAAATCCTCCAGGTGATGAGAACCCACCCTGACCTTGGTCCTGATAACCTTGGAAGGAACAGTAACAATATGATATTTAATATCATTTAAAAATTGTGTATGCCAAGAGCCGAGAACTTAAACTGATAAAATAGGTATGTGGTTCTTTCATTCCCATAGGACTTCATGTGGTATGGGACACCTGTCGATATTAATGTGGATAAAAGTACATTATAATCAAAATACTTTCACCGGTTTAGAATTAGTATTTGACCAAAAAAATGTTGAAAATTTTTGGAAAGGTAAACATTATGAAAGCCCCTATGGGATTCGAACTCATGACTTACAGATTCGTAGTGTACGCTCTAACCCATTGCAATACGCTGTTACAGTAGATAACAATTTTGTGAAAGAAAACATTTATGAAATACCAGTATAGAACCTACTTGACTTTATTGTTTATCTCGATAGGAAGAATGTCACAATGGAGGTGTCCCATACCATCTCAAGTCATATTTAAGTCAAGGAGATAAGAAAAACATTGTTGTTAACCATTTAAACACTCAAATATTTATTATAAATTAATCATGATCAAAAATGTAAATATCAACGTATGAACCGAGGCACTTCGGGTTTTGTAAACAAATCAGAAAAAACGTCTCTGTAAGCAACTAATATTTAATATGAATTGAAATTCATACCTCCTTGATTCCACATTTCTTTGATGTCTGAAAATATCTGCTCGTATTATAAGTTAATTGATAATATTAAATTTTGCGTTCTCTTGACTCTTTTCTTAAAGATGGCGCGAAACACAAAACTGTGTAATTGATAAAACCAACTCGTTGACGTTCCGGTATGTAAATATCAAAGTACTGAGAGTACTGAAAGTCGTGCTATATTGAGAAGTACATGCTTTGTAGAATACTGAAATAAGACTGACGGCTTTACAACATAAATTCTACTTTCAGTTGATACTCAACATTCATGAATCACTTCTTCGTTTCTTTGATATTCATTCGAGCTCAAAATTTATTGAAAGTAGGCCTACTGTAACGTTAGTTTATTTCATGCGCATTGTCACCATATGCGTCTACGCCTAAGATGTATAATCTTTTATTCATACCATGAAAAAATCACCCCTCCTCTATTGGATTAAATCATAAATTTCCTTTGTTAAAGTTTTGCTCTGTGTGTTTCTAAGTTTCTAATACGCAAACACAAAAACGTATATAAAATGTACTTAGGTTGATTTATTTTAATCACTCCGAATACACGCATGAGTCTTAAATCAAATTGAAAGCAATGTTAATTTTAAATGAGAAGAAGTTCACATATTGTTTTATAACTTTCATTGCACGATCGGCCATCTGCATAGAAATGTCCCCCATGTGCTAATTGAGAGGATGTTTCTCTACCGAAGATGAGACACTTTCCATGGTGGACTGAATTCGGATCAACGAAGAGCGAGCTCATGACGTCATGATTCGAAGACTTCCAAACCCAATGTGTGTGTTCGTGTGTCCTTGTTCCGTCAGTCCAAAATGGTCCCACCAAGTGATGATCTGTAATAAATGTCAAAGTTTTGCACATGCAAGACTTGAGCTTAATATTATGGTTTAAGTTATGATTTTCAAATGAAATGAAGTTGGAGGAGGGTATGCAAAAATTGTTTCTAAAGCATAATTACATCAACATAAATAGTGATATTTGAGAGTATTTGGTGCTCTTGTGTAGCAATTTTTTAAGAGACTTTTGAACACAAGGCGCAAAACTTTTATAAGATTCGGAAAGGCACGAGAAAAATGACAAAACAATTTTGTAAACATTCATTTGGTATTTTAAATAGATACAGCGTACATTAAAGTTTTAAACCCACACTTCAATTGCTGAAGTATAAGTACGAAACAAATGTTTCTACCATGAATAAAACTTCTCAGCAGTCATGTGACTTACTTTGGAGGATGTGTTGAGTCAATGCCTGTCCCTCTTCTGTAGTACTGATGATGACAGGTCTAGCACACAAATGGTGGCAGTAGGTCTGCAGTGATGGATAGACCATGTGAATGACACCACAGTGTTACACGTGGACAAAAACACTTAGAATAAAATAACTACTTGTAGTATCTATACGTATTGTTAAAATATAAAAATCAAAATCTTATGGAAATGCCTGGAAAAACACTAAAACATGAAGTAACTAAATTTAGTATCTATAAAACAACTGTTAAAACTCTATTTTATATGTATATTTACACAAAAGAATTGATTGAATTATAACACCAGTATTTTTGCGTTTAAAAGCAGTGATTTTTACCTGTTGCAATTTATATGTATATTTACACAAAATAATTGATTGAATTATAACACAAGTGTTTATGCGTTTAAAAACAGTAATATTTTACCTGTTGCAGACACAATTTACAATAAAAACAAATATTTTGTTTCAATAATCTCGATTCTAAAGTCCTCGTCAATTGCATGCAAATCTACGACCTCTAGGTGCCCAGTCTTTAAAAGCACTCTAGACACTCAGTCTTTCTTTGCTCAGATGATTATATAGGGATCAAGAATTATGTCATGTACTATGATATGTACTTTTATAATATGATTTGATAAGCAATCTGGATTAAAGAATAAAAAAACTAAACTTAAAAGTCACAGTTTTCCCCAATCTTTATATCCAATTAACATTGCAAAAGCGGCGTTAATCAGATGCACAAACGGTAAATGTTGGAATGAACTCAATTTTTTTCACAAGGGTAATGACTTTAATTATGAAAATTATAATCCCCCAAATTGTGGGTCACAAAATGGATTAGCACTTCATGCTATATTCAATGTCTATTACATCAACCATGTTCGAAGACTTACTGAATAACGTTTAAAAGAAAAATACATGTATGTTTCCAATCTTTCAATGATTAGTAAAGACATGACATGAATAGGCAAGCTTGAATTCACGAAATACATTTATTTTATTCATTGTTTTTTTTTTTTTGGGGGGGGGGGGGTGAAAGTAATTTACCATAAGCTTTCTCACAACCTTTCGCATTTTAGTTGTATTTATAGAGTACGTACAGAGGCTGCATCGAAGGGGTACCTGTCGTTGGTGAACAGATAGCACGAGTTGTGAAGCTTGTGGAAATTAGTGGGACAATGGTTATGAGGAAGTGGACAGTCTGCAAAATGTAAAAAAGAATAGTGAAAATCATAGACTTCATTATCTGAGAGAGAGAGAGAGAGAGAGAGAGAGAGAGAGAGAGAGATTTTGCCTGGATTTGCTTCTGGATTTAATGTTGTTGTTGGCAATTGAGTTGTTGTTTCTGAAACGAAAAATTGGCTTTTTAACTAAAAAAAATCAAAAAATTCATTTTTAATAATCGTAATATAACACAGCAGCTCACTATCAAAGATGGGTTGTTACTGCATCAAAAATAAAGTTAGCATTTTCCATCATTACAAGAACATTTCTTAGCTTTAACTGTGACCTTCAGCTGGAAAAGTATGACATTTTTGTCCAAAGTTCTTAATGTTACAAACAGCCAAAGATGCGAACCGAATAAAAAAAAAACCAGGATAGAATACAACAGAAAGAAACATTTCAAGTTTCTAGAGATACAAATTTTCTTTAATGAAAATTATCAATAAATGGTTCTATCTATTAACTGGATTTACGGTACAAGTATATTTGTAAGAAAGTACAAAAATAAAATAATTATGTCGTTTTAACAAACAAGTTATAACAAAATTATAAAATATTATTACACAAACACACACACACACCCTCCCTCACACACACACCCACACCCACACACAGATATATATATATATATATATATATATATATATATATATATATATGTGTGTGTGTGTGTGGGTGTGTGTGTGTGTGTGTGTGTGTTTAGTAATTTTAACAAATCTCACAGCAAAGCAAATCATGTGCTTGATCATTAAGCATTGCATTTTAGTTGCACTGTACAAAAACTCATCGTATTAGAAATATCGTAGCATTTTATAAAAAGATGATTCTAACATGAAAACATTTAGTATTTTGTAATGACAAATGAGTACTTAGTAAATCTTTGTACAAACAAGATTATAATCTCGTCAAAAGAAGATTAGTTTTACAATATCAAAATAAGCTTATCCGGCTTTCATAGTCATATAAGTATTTGATCACATAAAATTTATACAAGAAATAATAGCACATCATGCATAGGTGTCTATTCTCAAGGTCTCTTTTCTCACATTCCAGAATGGAGTGGGTGAGGAGTGTCAATGACTATTCAAAAGGGGGTATTACTGTGAGGCTTTACGTACCTGGCGCCGGTAGAGGTTGTGAGTTACAATTAGAGGTGTTGCAGCAGTAACCATCGACGTGCCCAGTGGAGAAAGTTCCAGGTGTTTCCACGACCGTCAGATTTAAATGATCACAAATCTAAAATGGTTTAATTAATGTGACTGTCTCTAATTTCCAAAATATAATATATGTAGAACATCATTCCCATTCAACCACCTTCCATTTAACTTTGATAAACTTCATGAAATAAAGCTTGGATTTAAATGTGCTCACCGATCTACTGACGCAGTCCAATTTAGCCTTCCTCTGGAAATCAGAATTTTGGGTCTCTGTTGCAATACAAACCTAAATTCAACAGCATTGGGTATATGTAAAACCTAAACCTCTACATTAAGATAGAAGCACTGGATATATACATATAACGCAACACATAAAGATGCAAAGGTTGTTATATTAGTTCTTAGTTATTACTTCCAATTCAGGTACGTAGCATTGTTTTTGAAATTCCAGAAATCTTAACAAGCAAAAAAAAAAAAAAAAAGGAATTTCCCCAAATCATAAAATTCCTAATCCGGGGAGGGGGGGGGGGGCATAAAAGTAGAATACCAATATCTTCAATTTCACTGTTAATTTTCTTATTTTTTCACATGGTCCCAAAAAGTGGGAGGGGGGGGGACTCCATGATAATTCGCTTTTTTGTATGTCAATTTAAAAAAAAATGTTTACTGCGAGAAAAAGTGTGTGTGATGCTTCTTGCTTGCAATTTGCTTTCTATGAGAAAACAGTTGAGTGTATAGGGTAAGGTAAAAGACTATCATATAGCAACATTTCACTTCAAAAATTCAAGACAAAGAGTATACGAGCCATTAGGAATTCATCAACAGTTAAAATTACAATAGGAATGATATATAGTTAATTTTTACTGGAGAATTATAGATAACAAAACATTTGAATGACTCTTACATGTACAAGATATATTTAGTATATATATGGTTTCTATTGTGGAGGATTATTTCTAGTTACAATGAATCTATATGAGGCAAGAATATCAAATGCCACGTCCAAGGAAGGGAGCATGTGGGACGTGTACATATATAGTAGATAATGAACTACATGTATATATCTCTTTGATCCCCCTTTGTAAAGCGACAAAAGGTTCTTCTTACCTCGGACTGTTTGCACACTTTGGTGTTGTTACATTCTTGCGCGCTGCTCACTTCCGGGCAACTAAGGCACTGCACTATGTACATAGGAAACACATAACTGACCAGTTTGATGGGAATTTTAAAATCATAGTGATATTTTCACCAAAACAAGTCATACAAATTGCCAGTACATTTACATTTGTAAACCACGCTTACAGTCACTCAGAGAATTCTATTCCTCTACCTCGTTTTACTTAAAACAGGAAATAATTAAACTGACAAAAATATGATTAATATAGTTGATTCATTTCAATATATTGTCAAAATATAGATATTTTCTCTATTAATTCAGTGCACTTGAAATGTGACAATCTCCAAATTTTTCAAGTTTATCGGGAATTTCTAGAGATAAGGATTTGAGCAACCTCCCTTGTGTAGAGTTTGAGTTTACGGTAGGGACTTTTTCCTTTTAAAAGTGGAACGGACAGACAAAAAGACAATATCTGTAAATGGTTAATGGTTCCTATATAAACCCAAATCTTTGTTTTTTGAGGAAATCAAAACTTTTTAAAGAAAAATTAAATGGTTATTTCCGAACAGAATGCATCTTATACTTACACGAGCCCTGTGGAACTGCAACAAAACAATATCAACCATTAAAATTACTACCACAAAGGTGCCTACATTGAAGCGTCTATATGTATAATTTTTTGTCTACATTCACGATTTGGTGATTAAAAACCCATGCTGACATTAGGGATTTTAGTTTCAAACAAAACAACAGTAGGTTCTTACCGCATTTCTTGCAAGTTACGGGACACATGTTGGCAAAGCAAGATATGTAGCATTCTTTGGTTCCCCCGAAAGCACAGAAGTTGGCATCGATATCGCGACAGAGATCCAATGGTGAGGCCACGGGCGTGGTCATTTCCTCTGAAACGTTTAATTTGAAAAATAATACCAAAAGAAAGACACAAATCATGCTTAGTAAAATCTGTTAAAGACTTGTATGATGGTTTGTTTGTTTTGGGGTTTTTTTCAGTATTCACATGTTTTTTATTTAACAGTTACTATTATTTTTTTCAAAATATATCAAAAAGGCAGCAGTTTCCTGCCACAAATACTTTTCCATATTTTACATTTTCAATTAGTGCAACTTAATGGAAAGAAGGGGTTAACCACCAATACCAGTAATTGGGACAACAGTGCTGACATCCGGGTCATGTTTGTTGCAGTAGTTGTGGTCGCAACATCCGCCGTCAAATGAGATAGACCTTCTAGACTGAATACTTCCGTATAAATTCATGCAGATCTGTTGGGATAATTCTAACAAAATTAAGAGTTTGCCGTGTAAAATTGTTCATTTTTTCTAAATTTGGATACATAAAGAATTATGTCGGTGTATATGTAGACTTACGCTTTTGTCGACGCATCCTAACCGGAACTTTTCCTCCAGCGACTGGGTAAAAGTTTGCGTCACAATACAGACCTTCATACAAATTACAGTTTTTAGATTTTAATATATTTTGTGAATATGCTGTCATTTTAATGTAAATTCGTCATTTTTAGCCGGCAGATGCGATAGGCAATATCTATATGATTATGTAGTATTACGAGTAAGCATAACCTCAGTGATACCCAGTAAGACAATGTATTTTCCAGCATTTTTATCTTGGATAAACATATTAAAAAGACTAGATGTATTTTAAAGAGCATTATAAGATATGGAGTAAATCATTCATCTATTAGGGGGAGAAAGACACTGTTTTACCTGATTTAGTTGACAGACGGCCCGGTGGTGGCATTCTTCCGGTTTATCCACGGCGTCACATTGGTAGCACTTCCTCCCTGTGGTAAATTTATAATATGCTTGGAATTAATATAATTGAAGAATTATACTGGGGTTGATGCTTCTAGAGGACACTCTAAAAAATTAATAAACAAATTGTTGAATTTTGTCATATCGAGGACATTTTTTTCTGAATGCACGTATACATGTACTAGACATCATTATGGCACGCCAAATTCACAAAAATGAGCTAAACATTGTTTCACATCTGATAAATTGGGTTTATCGACTGTTAACTATAGTTTACGAACCGATTCGTTAACTATAGTTTTCATCTGTTAAACTATATTTAACGGTTGTAAACTATAGGCTACGAATTGATAATCTAAGTTTAAGTGATCTAAGTGCAAATAACGTTAACAATAGATAATAGAAGAAAAGATAAATATTGCTGATAAATATTGATTCACATCTGTAAACTATAATTTACATTCGTTAACTATAGTTAAGAGTTGTTATTCATAGTTTCACAATCGTGAAAGTATATTTATCAGATCAGATGTTTTGCAATCGCAAATGGTTGTTTTCAGTGTTAATCATAGTTTTTCACTTTTTAAACATATATGATCGCGTTAACTATGGTTAACATATGTGAAATATAGATTATCGTCGTTAACTATAGTTTTCTGTCCGTAAACTATAGTTTACAACCGTTAAACCTAGTTTATCGACTGTGAAACTCTGATTAGTTCATTTTTGTGAATTTGGCGTACCATACATTATACCTCCCTGAACTCAGTTTATTATTTTAAATTTTATGCTAATACATACCGGTATACCTCATTGTTGTTCCAATTAATTGTTTTCTAATTATTTCATTTGATGTTATAATACTATTTACTACCATAAGCATGATAAGTCACATTGATTGCTAGAACTCACGGCACGTGTTGCAGAAGCCGGGACATAACACGTTGGCCACGCAGTCGTGTTCACACATCTCAGGGGTTAGAAGGGAACACTTGAGAAAGACGTTGTCAGTACACGATGTGGCAGTGGTGAGAGAAACCCCTCTAATGTTCACTGTAAACATACACTAATATTTATATTCACTTTCTTCCCCTATTAAATTGCATTGATTGATTAGAGTGATATTTACGCATAACACAGACCCGATCACCAAATTTGGTGCGTATGAATGCATTCAGTCTTCCTTCAGTATTTCTCGAAGAACATGACTGATTCTCCTCGCGACTTCAAACCGGATCACGACCTGATATTATACTTACGCTGTTTAATATTTCATTGGTGTAAATATTTTTAACAATTAAATGAATTCAATTGATCAATTTCTTAGTATAAGTAAATTCATCAAATTACAGAATGAAAAATAAAATTGTGTTATTAGAATTTAAAACGCTGTGTACTATTTTTGCCGGCTTAATTCGGCTGTTCCAATGGCTCTTCCGTTAACTGCGCATAACTCGTTGAATAAGGCAGATATTTTTAAAATTGAATCATATTTGCGGAAAGGGAATATATTAAAAAAAAACGTAAATATAAGCATTGCATAATTATTTTTTGAAAGATGGGGTCTCATAACTGAAACGGTGTGTGCAAACAAATTTTCATAACGCGCTAGCGCGCGTTATTCAATTTGTATGCACACACCGTTGCAGTTATGAGACCCCATCTTTCAAAAAATAATGATTCAATGCTTAAATAATCCACAGAACCACGTGACTGATTAAAGAGACAGTTACATGTACATTATGATTGTGGGTGTTAAAAAAGGCATATTGAACTTTTAACTGTTTCTTTCAGTTTAAGGTATGTTTTATCGATACTGTAATACTGTTTGTATTTATCTTCAAGATGACTTTGTTTTCGGGGGTAAGATATATTAAGACATACCTATCCATGCTGATATTACGAGGAATTCAACAAAGGACGCCATTGTTCCAGGGCCTTATCAGTACAATGTGAATCCTAGAGGTTAGATGTCACATCGTACACAACCATTTGTGTCGCACGTGAATTTCATGTGAAAAGAACATTCATACGAAATTCACGTGAAAATTTTCTCGCAGAAACATAACGTGATTCTTTTTCTTTTATTAAAAAGAGCACACAGTATGAACTTTGAGTTAATTAATTATATCTATTTAAAGTTTGATGACTATAACACAGAATTCTTCGTCGAGTTTAATGTAAAAGAATTTCAATGCAATGTAATCATTACACTAATAGACAACTTAATGTATTTTTTTTACCGTCTGAACCATGCCAAACAAATAGTTTCAAAATCACCACTGGAACACAGGCACGGAAACATCCTTTCTCGTTTAGGTGACAAGCACGGCTGTGGCGTAATGGAGGCTTAGAAATAAGGGACACAAGTGTCAGAGGTATTTGAAATGATGACTAAACTTTAAAAGCATTGTTGTCTCCAATTATTAAAAAAAAAGTTTCTGAAGATGGATTTTTCAATTGGAAAAAGGGGTATACTAGTACATGTAATTAATTGGCATTAGTAAATAGTTTATCATAGTGACATGTGTACATTACATAATAATTACAGAATTTCTTTTACAAATACAATATCAATACACCCGGCCCAACGGACCTATAAGTCACTTTAAAACTGTTAAAAAGTGAATAAAATTTACAGGTTTTAGGAGCAAGATGGCTTTGTCTGCCTTAGATTGTATAATTAAAGAGGCCGATTTTGGTTTTATTGCGTAAAAACTACAATAGCAAAACTCTTTATTTTTTAACACATGTAATTTACACCAACTCTAGTATATTTGCGAAGTTTCAAGAAAATCTACCATCTGGTTCTTTTTGGAGACCATCTCAAAATGCAGGTACATTAACTAAATATATAGGAAATTGTCTTTTTGCGCACTTCGAAGCAGATTTTAAAAATACTACAATAGCGAATCCTCAAATTGTGATGTGATAAGTAATACCATTATCTACCTTATATGAAAAAAAATAATTAATTCTACCGTCTGGTTTTTAGTTGGGTCATCTCAAAATTTCAAATTGCACCAATTTTGGAGTGCAATGTTTTACAAATGTAGATTGGTATAGTGGATTATTTAAAAAAAATGAAGAAAAATAACCTTTAGGATAGCATTATTCTGTGTGAAAAATTGCAAAGGCGTACATTTATAACTTTTTCTTTTATGTCATTTTTAAAACGTAAAGCTACAAAGCTTCATTTTATCATAACGTCATAAAAGCACAATGGCAATGCTCAACTCTGAACAACAGAAAAATCGTTTAAAAAATAAAATTTTCTTTAACAAATCTAAACATTTTTATCTGTATTTTGTTTATTGTGTTCAACTTAATAAATTGTATCGAAACAATTTCATAAAAGGTATAAATACGCTGTATTTTAATTGAATGTGCAAAAAAATGCCCGATGATAACTAAAGTTGGACTCCTTAAGAAGGCTCGATGATCGTGGCCAATTTTAGACTACTAGTATTTTAATCTCCTTAAGAGCTGTGTAAAGATATAAGAAAATGATCAAATTTTAAAATTAAAATATTTTGGTTTTTTCTTCACTAAATGTTAGTTTATGGCCAAAAATATCATTTGCCAAAGTTTAAGGCGATCTGATGGTTAGTTTGTTGACCATCCAACCTCCTTAAACATTTATAATTAGTAAAATTGTCATAACTTAAGGTTGATTCTTGTGACAATATATACTAGTGTTGTGAATTTTTATATTGCGTTCCAAGGATTGTGGTGTTTTTTTATGCTTACCTAGTTAGAATTCCTACTAATGAATTAGGATTTTTGTTGAATTGAATTGAACATATTTTATTGAATAAATCAAAAGGATAAGACACAAGTTCTAAAACTTAGATAGTCCTCTCCTAGTAATGAAATTTTATAAATATTGCCATACATTGAATATATTGAAATATTGAATATATTGAATACACATAAATATACATGAATAAACAATCTACTGCATATATAGTATCACCTTATAAATTCAAACATTTTTTGAAAAACGACCACATTCACTCAAAAAAATTTGTACTGTCTTGAAAATTTCAGTGTTTTGTATATTTGTCAACGAGTCATCCCCCCATAATAATAAATGTGCATCTATAATGTGTACGTAACTTAATGTCAATAGCTTATTCATTAGAGAATTCCGAGCTCTTGTATACTTCTTACAGACAAAAAACAAATGGTATGCATCTTCTGATAAGCCACACGAACAGTTTGGACTGGCTATTAAGTTACAGCGGAATAAGTCAGAATTTAAAATACAGTTGTGTCTCAAACGTGTATGTGTTATGTTTAAAAATCTTTTTCCAAATGAAAGATGTTTCTGGGGCTTTACCGTATCATTGTATAAACATTTTTTGAATATTTTAATAGAGGTTGCCTCCCTTGTATTAAGACTTAGGGCATTCCATCTTCTGACAGTATCAGGAATAAATGATTTATTAAATAGTTCTAAATTTTGGAACAGAATAATCAAGAGAGTTTCTAGTTGTGTACCTTGAAACACTGCCTCTTGTATATGGTACAATGTTTTGTATGTAAGTAGGTACTAAGTTATTGTGCATTTTGTACATAGTTATTAATTTAGCTCTATTTCTTCTGTGTTCCAAAGGTTCCCAACCTGTTTCAAAATAAATTGAGTTTCTTGAAGCAAAACTTGTGAGCCCAGTTACTATTCTTGCGGCATTTAATTGAACCTTTTCCAATTTTTCTATGTCCATCTGTGTGCAACCAGCCCAAACTTCGGCAGCATATTCCAATTGTGGTCTAATAAAAGATACATACATTTGTGATAGAATATCCCTTGAAACAGAAAATTTTAGCTTTTTAAGTAACCCCAGTTTTTTGTAAGCTTTTTTAACAATGTTATCAATATGTTCTGACCAACTTAAGTTTGAAGATAACTGTATACCAAGATGTTTGTGTTCAGTAACATATTCCAACTGACAATTTTCAAAAAATAATTTAGGAAAATGATGTACATTTTTCAAATGGAAAAATACAGCTTTGGTTTTCTGTGGATTGAATTTCAACAACCATTTTTTTGACCATTCATCTAATATTCTGAGGTCATGATTAAGATTTTGTTCAATAACATTAATATTATCTGAGCATTGTTGTAAAGAGTTGTCATCAGCATATAATCTACATACAGATATCATATTTTCAGCTACATCATTTACATACAATAAAAATAATAATGGCCCAAGTACTGAGCCCTGAGGAACACCAGCTTTAACATGGCCTACGGAAGAAAAAATATTTCTATACATAACTTTTTGTGTTCTGTTGCTTAAATAACTCTCAAACCAATCCAGCATGTTTCCATTAATTCCATACATATTTAATTTGTAAATTAGACCTTTGTGCCATACTCGATCAAACGCTTTTGAAAGATCACAAAACACCATACAACAAAATTTGCCTTCATCAATACTTTTAACAATCGAGTGGTATATTTCTAATAGTTGATACATTGTAGAATGACCTGGTAAAAAACCTGCTTGATATTTGTAAAAGAGATTCTGCGAATGTAAATGATTGTATACATGTTTGAAAATAATTCTTTCAAAAATTTTGCTTATACAAGACAAAAGAGAAACTGGCCTATAGTTTGAAGTGATAGAAGGGTCATCCTTCTTAAATAATGGAAGAACATGTGCTAATTTCCAACATTCTGGAAAAATTTTGAGTGATAATGATTTGTTAAATAATATGCAGAGTGGTTTTGAGATGGTATCTTTACATGATTTTAACATTTTGTGACTGATGCAATCAGGACCAATTGCCTTGTTTACTGGAATGATAGATATGATATCTGTAATCTCTTGCTCTTGTATTCTTATTTCTGAAAAAGAGTTATTAAATCTACACCCTCCTATAGTTGGAAGGTCATGATTGCTGTCATCTAAGAAAGTAATAGATGTAAAGTAATTGTTAAGTAATTCAATCTTATCAGTGTCTGAAAATGCATAACCCTCCTTGCCATTGTCCATGGTATACCTTATAGGTGGGATGTCATGTGTTAGTTTAATGTGGAAACAATCTTTCAATAATTTCCAGTATAATTTTTGATTGTTTAAGCTAGCATCCTTGAGATGAGAGTCTATATTGTCATAGTAGTTTGCAATTGCATGTTTCTTCATGTTATTAACCTTGTTCCTTATTCTCCGAAAAATAACCCAATCAGATTCTCTTCTTGTTTTTTGTGCCTTTTTTCTTAACCTATTACGAACTCGCAAGGTTTTTCTAAGAAGAGAATCCATCCATGGTTTATCATTCGGCCTTATAGTTACAGTTTTTTCAGGTATGCAGTGATGAATAAAAGAAAGGAGTTTGTTAGTAAAATTTGTTGTGGCCTTATCTATGTTATCTGTGTCATCAATGATTCTACACCAATCACATTCAAGTATGAGTTTGTTTAAAAGTTCCATATCTGCATGCTTGTAATCCCAAATTTTGCGTTTATATGCAATGTTTGTATTTGTTTTCTGATGAATATAGATATAAGTTGCCCGATGATCTCTGAGAGCATTACATACACTTAAAGTACCAGAATCATGTACACATATATTTTCACTAATTATAATGGGATCTATGAGGGTATTTGTGTTGTGTGTACTTCTTGTGGGTTCGTGTATAATATTTGTCAGTCTATAGTTGTTCATTATTGTATGTATCTCATGTAAGTTATTTACCTTTAAAAAATCAATATTTAGATCACCAAGTATTACAATATTATTAGAAATATCAGTAGCCTTTTCAAAAGACCAAGACAATTTTTGCCAAAAAGCACTACTAGAGTGTGGTGGACGATAAATACAGCATACTAGAAGAATCCCTTTCGCTTGTGGTATTTCTATCCAAATAATTTCAGTATCAGAAGGTTCTAAATCTTCTCTACGGTTCGCCTTCAAAAAGTTTGAAACAAAAATCATTATTCCACCACCATAGCAGTTGCGATCTTTTCTAAACATATTATTAAAACCCTCAATGTACAGATTTTCATTTAAAACATTTGAGTCTAAATGAGTTTCTGTAAAACATAAAATATCAAAATCATGCACTAAATACATTAGAGAGTCAATCTTGTTCCTAATGCTTCGAATATTAAGATGTAATATATCAAGGGATTTTTCAACAGAAGGACCTGGGTTTGTCTCGATGTCACCAGATAGTAGAAGAATAAAAAACATGAACAGCTGTGCAAAAAAATTAATTCTAAGAGACCAAGAAGACAATATTTTGCATTGTTGTTTAAAGATATTACATATAAACAGCAGAAAGTCTAACATGTTGACAGATTTGGAAAATCTGAGAACAGACTTCGAGAGTATATTATGACATTGAGTATAAAAAACCCCCACAGCGGCACGGTATTGTTCAAGAGAGTTACCCATTGTCTAATATGTAAGTTAAGTAGAGTTCATAGCTTAATTTACATCTGTACCGCCAGCGTAGAGGGTATGAAGATTTTACAAGTATTTGGCAATATACAAAGTGTGTCAATTCAAAGGAGCAAAAAAACAAACAAACATAAGTTACACTAGACAAAGTGCATAAAAAATATAAAGAAAAATGCATTAACTCCCACAATTTACATGGTGGAACTGGGAGATAAATTGTAGAAATAGCATGGAAAGCGGGTTGTAAACTACCGCTGTATCTAGAACTGTTGTAATATTTACATACACATATCTGGATGTATAAAGTGCATGCAATGCATGAAAGAACAAAATAACATCCAACTATAATATGTAGATCGTGAAGACGGTGTGACAATAACAGTAATGTGAAGATAAAACTAAACGTGAACATACTTTGCGTGAAACACGGGGCATCCTTAAAGTTGGTAGAAACACTGTACTGATGTTTTTAAACGAAAACGAAAGTAAGGAAACGTTGAAACGACCACGATTCAAGCGTCTGTAAAACTCGGGCACGTGTGAGTGTTTATAATCACAACGAAGATTTTTGTAAGTTTACGACATGGATGTTGACGCTAAGATCTATCCCTCTTCGTGGTTGCTGTCCGCGTTATCCTCATGGAAGCACTCCAGATCCTCCAAGGAGTTAATGATGACCTTCTTACCTCTTGGACCGCTGAGTTTAACGTAAATGCGTCCATCGTAGGTCCAGGTACTGTCGATCTTCTTCTTCTTTACAAGGTCTCGAGTTTTCCCATAGAGTTCGGAACGCCTGGTAGTGAGGGCTTCATTTATGAATATGCGGCCAGTTTGCTTTGAAGGGTTGTTGTTGTATGATTTCAGGTTTTTTTTATTGCCGTACACTTTGGCCCTATCTCTGTAGCTGGTGAATTTGACTATGATGTCGCGTGTTTTCCTGCGAGGGTCATATTTCCCTACCCTGTGGGACCTGGAGATATCCTTAACTGAGATTTTCTCTGTTTTTTCTTTAAGAACAAGATTGTTGAATACATTAAGTGCAAGGGTGTCAGTGTTTTCGTTTTTTTCTTCAGGTATGCCTGTTATTTTGAGACAGTTTCTTCTAGAATATTGTTCCATTTCGTCAATTCGTAAATAAAGATCACTGAGTTCATTGCGTAATTGTGTTAATTACCTCTGTAACAAAAACTCCAGCTAGAGCGTTTTTGAAATTTTCCTTATTTAGAATAAGGCTAATGGCTTGTTTGAATTCGTTTTCATCTGAAGAAATTGAGTCTAGCAGTTCATTGAGTTTACTAAGATCAGAAGACATGTTGAAGCTACTGTTCTGTCTTTGTCTCTTTAGTGGATTTACATCAGCAGCATTGCCAGAGGCCATTACGAAGTATATATACGATGTATAACACAATGAAGACTCAATGAGCACAAAATAATATAGTGTAAATGTACAAACGGGCAGTGAGTAGGTGTTCACAATGGCGGCATTGGTGTCTTTGATCGAAGTAGTATCAAATAGATTATATTCACAGAACAACTCAAATAACTAATTTGTGTGCCCGATATGTTTCTTTGACTTACATATTTTCACTGACCAGTTTTTTTCTTGAAGATCTGTCGTAAATCACTCATAGAAAATACTTTTTATCGGAGCCCCACGAAGACCGTCCTGTTTACATTCTGACGTCACCAGGATTTTTGTTCATCAGTACATTGTCTTCTTAGCTGTTTCATATGATTTTAGCGTAAAATTTTATAATAAATATTCTAATTCCACAAACAAAATACATGTATTGTGTTGTATTATCTCGAATGAAACACCACACTATCAGTGGATCAGCAACTCCAAGTTTTGCTTAATGATATTGTTTCTTTTTTTCCAGTTTTTGAAATAAAATGGTTATATAATTTTTTAAATAAAAAATGATCATGTATGAGACTTTAAGTCAGAACAGATGTTGCAATTTTTTGTCTTTTGTTACACAATATCAAGTTTCATAAATAGGGCTTTTGAGCAAATGTAAAATAGACGTAGTAGTGAGTACGAAACACCCGTGAAATTAATTATTTGAAATAATCTATCCAATACACAAAATAATGGCTCAATATTACATAAAAGTTAATTTTAATCCAGTATCTTAAGGAAACAACATAAATCATACCAATCAATTACTCAAGGCAGAAAAAATCGAGACACAGCGTATTTTGATAAATTCGAATTCGGAAACCTACATTTAAATGGTGTTCATTTGATTTTTGTGCAGTTTAGCCTTCTATCATTTAAAAATGTGTAACTTGTCTTTCGTTCATAATAAATACCTGAAATTTGGTCACAACCATCACCGGTGTTCAGACTTTACGTCCATTAAATATTAAGGTCATATCAAATGGTCAAATGTCATATATGATGACGTCATTTGGGACTTTTTATTTTATCAATTTTCACATCCGTCAAACACACTATTAAAACCTCAATTATTCTAAAACTCACGGTCAAATTTTCATTATTTTGATACATTTTAATTACGGGGTCATGGTAATCATTCTACTAATTTTTTTTTCAAATTTGAACAATACAATTTCTTTTTAGAGACCGTTAAGTGTTGCAAATCTTCGTATTAAAAGATGATTTACAAGTGCTATTTTTACATTATATTACATCAGAAATTACCTTAAGTTACCAGTTAGAATTTATTTCAGTGTCTGTAAGTAACAAAAAGGTCTCCTGTATAAATGTCATGTTGTAAATTTTGAATTTACTGGGTGGGTGTAAATACAAAATTTACAACATGTCATGTAAATTTTGTATTTACACCCACCCAGTAAATTCAAAATTTACAACATGACATAAATATCAGTAAAAACATTTGTAATATGTATTCGCATAGCAAATTTTAACAATGACAATTTCATTTTACACTCCAATGAAAGGAGATTCAAATAATGTTTGATGCGATGTGGGCAAAAATTGTCAGGTCGGATTTTTTTCAAATTTTACTTATTCATAGATTTCATTCCAAATAACAAAATATCAATTTTTTAGAAAAATTGAATTGTAGGAAAATTGTAGCCCATCTGTTTAGTACTACCTTATTGCCAAAATAAGCAGCTAGTTAAAAACGCTATAAGGTATTCTGTTCAGTTTCTACTACAGATTAAAGAATACAAATCACTTTTGTTTTATCATGATAAGGCGATGAACAAAATGAAAATAATTTCCAAACAACAATCAGAAAAACATTCTTTATTCCTTCCTTATGTATAAAAAACCCATCATAAATAACTACAAATAGAACCTGTACTTCTATTAGGTGCTACAAAACAGCACTGACCATGATGTGCTTTATAATGATAACTCTAGCTGAAACATGCTTCTATGACTCCTGTATTTCTCATTCCCACATAAAGGTAAGGCGTTTCCGTATAAACCGTGTTCATAAATTCATGAGAATATCGTTTATTTTCCGCTGGATAATGTATATCAAGTTTGATTGTGCAAAGTTCATAGTTCACTTCTACAGAAAAATGAAGCTTTTTCAAACCGTGGCTTGTTCTATGTGGAATTCGTTCATATTTTGGAGTGGAATTGCCGTAAAACATGTATATAAAAATGTGGTTTTCCAAAGCAGCAACACCAAGAACAAATCTATTATCTGGAGACTCAATTCGTATTTGAAATGGAAACGTTTGTTCTTTGTCAGAATAAATACTATTTTCAAATTCTAATTCAAATGAGATATCATATTTCTTATGTAGCAGAAATGGATTGTAGCTGTATAACTCGCGATTAGATCGTGCAAAAGTAGCATTTTTTGATTCCACTGGTCGGGACTTTAATCCACATTTCATAAACCCTACTTGCTTTGAATTGGATACGGACTGTCCATTCTCAGATATATATAGGTTCTTGTTGCAAGATGGTTCGTGAAAATGTGTTGATGACATAACAACATTAGCGCTGGATCCTTTGTTAATATTAAACACTGGCCACACATCCTCAAGATTGTTATTGATATTGTCAAAGGTATGTATGTATACTCCGTCTGGTGCAAGTAGGTCGGGTGAGTCCGTAGAAAAATAACGTGCTTGTCTTTCAAGGTATTTTCCATCAGAATTATCTACCTTTAGGTAGACAGATATGTTTTGTTTCAGTTCTCGTAGAATCAATTTCCCAACAAATGTTGAACCCCTCTTATTTTCGGATAATCGTTCTTCCTTCATACTGGTTCCGAAATAACTGATGACCAATCGCACCTCATTGTTTTCCCGAACTATAACAGTTATTGCTAATCCCTGTTCATAAATGATACAATCTTTATCCATAAACTGTGTTGGTAGAAACCCAATTTCCAAAATGACATCCCCGATTTCCATATTTTTGTTGATGCTATACTGTATTTCAACTTCTATGTCTTGAGAACCAAGGAAACGGACGGGAACCCTCCCTGCGACTCCGTTCAAAACTTGAAGTCGATCATTCCAAAAGTTAAAACCAGAATTACGTATATATTTACCGCCATTTAGGATTTCGAGTTCAGGATAAACAGGTGAAAAGGACACAGAATCTATAAATGATGAATGTGATCATATTTATGTCTTATAATATTGTACGTCGATTAATATAAAGGGGAAAATTCATTGCAAATAAACAAGTTTTAAACTTATTCCCGATGACCAATACTGTAATAATTTGAAGGAAAAATAAACTTACCAGGAAATATTTTCCTCCATCCATGAGTAGCCAAAGACAAAACTAATAAAACTAGGCATAAAGTGATCCATATTTTAAGCAGCAAAATCAGTACTGTATAAAAAGGTTTCAAAATAACTGATATAGTTCTGTGATATAAAAATATACTGATTATTCAGAAATAAAATTGGCTAGTTTGTTACTTTCTACTCTTTATTAAAAAAAAATCGTGGAAAGACAATACATATTGTGAATATTTATCAATGAAAAATAGGCTTATGACGATTGTATTCTTTTTAATAGAAAACTTACAGTACATGCATATCCCTACTTCTGGTGAAATGTACGCATCTAATCTCGGATCATATCTAAAGTCCCCTCTGTAACGAGGAACCCTGAACCCATTTGTTGTTACTAAAAATTAGAGCATACATTTATTGGCGTTGATTAGTACGCATAACTAGATCATGTTTAAACACAAATATTTTCAATATAATCAACTATAGGTATTTACAGTGCTGCAGGCATGTTTACGAAGCTATCTTAGGACTACGGTGCGTCCTAAGTACATCTTAGGATACGTCTTAGTCTTAAGTCTGTTTCTCGAAGCTCTCCTAAATTTAGGAACCGCCATAACTTTGTCCTAACTTTAGGACATCACTTACCAAGACCTAAGACCATCCTAAGGTTGTAAAATCACCTTATTTGGGATATTGGAACTGTTGTAAAGCTTTTTCTTAAGACCAGAATAAGGCAATATTTTTATAGTTCCAGCATTTCTGACAAACCTCAAATTCCTAATCGGGAGGGGGGGGGGTGTGGATGGGTGGGTGGATAGTTATTTATTCTATTATGTACGTTTATTTCAACATAATTTTGTGAGGACGGATCCCGAACACCCTCCCCCTTCTTCGCTGCTCTATGCCTGCCTGGGAGCTGACAAATTAAACAAATTTATTTTTTTTACAAATACTGTCTCTGTTTGTCGAACGAAAATTATTCACTTATCTTTAATATTTACACTAAGTAAGTCACATTTATTGTTTTGATTACTAGTGTTGACCAAATAATTATTCAATTATTGGTCATCATGGAGTTGTCTCTTTCCTGTATAAATATTTAATTTACACAATAGTAACATAGGTTGTAATTTTCTTTTTCTTGAGAATATTTGTACTATGTGTATCTATGTATGTATAAAATACATGATACCAACTTTTTGTGTGTGAGAGTCTGTGAGAAATGGTGCTCTGTCTGTCTATATACTTTAAAAAAATGAAAAAAAAATATTCAAATGTTCTTGGCTAGAGGGTAAATCTACATCGGTTTACATAAGCCATGCGTGGTCATTTTTAATCTTTATCACTTTATTCTGAAAAATAATCTTTAAAAAAACCGTAATGTTGAATAAACTGTATTTATGTATTTTCGAGATAGATAATTAAAACTTATTTCTTAATTAACATGTACGTGTATTCTATATATTGCAGATTATAGGAAAAATTGGTTGTGTTTGTTCATGTAACGTTAAATTCTATGAAAAGCGCATGCTTATGTATTACTTTAATGACAAGGATATCAAATGTTAATTTACACTCAAAGAATGCACATGTGTTCTTTAATAATTATATATAATTTATATATTATTTATAATAATTATTTGCTTGTAAGCCACAAGCTGTCCTGATACATATGTTCTCTACAAAAAATAGCGGTTATCTGTATGAATTGATGTGAAAAATAAGAATGATTTTAGTAGGTTATGATATCCTAACTTAAGATTTTCCTAAGTTCCTAAGTTACCGTCGAGCTACATCTTAAGACGTGTCCTAAGTTTATCTTAGGATGTTCCTAACTTTTTTCCTAAGTCATATCTTAGGAACACACTTAGGTCATTCTTAGGAAAGTTTCGTGAACATGCCTGCTGGTCCTTCAGCAAACATATACAACCATATAACTAAATAAACTCAATTAACGAGATAATAGCAAGTCACTGTTATAATGATATGATATGATATGATATGATATAATATGATATAATATGATATAATATGATATTACAATTAGTAACTATTTTGGTATGACGGGATAACTATCTTGCTTTTAAAAAATTAAAAGATTTAACCCCTGCATCTGTTCAAACTTGCAGTTAGATTATGAAGTTATTTTATCCTATTTCATATTATTTAACTCAATCTATAATTTGAGAGAAACAGTTTTTACTATGTTACGAGTAACAATTGGTGGTTTAAAAAAATAGAGAAGAAATGCTCATGCGAATATAGCAATATGCATACCTACAAACTTTTCGTACCTACAAATTGTATTTCATCGTTTTCATCGTTTTGACTGTCGTTACCACTCTCTACCTCGTCTCCATCCCTAATCCGCTCCCTGCAGATAGGACACGTGTTCCCTCTGAGCAGCCATTTATTGATACAATGTGTATGAAATTCTTCAAAGAAAACATTTAATTATTCGATTTTAAATGGGGTTCTGTCATATCACCGGATGATTCGCAAAGAATAATCTAATAACTATACAATCTTACAAATAATTGTAACCTTTACATAACGTTCTTTAGTTGCAAATCGGGGAAAACCTAGATTGAAATTAGAAATATAAACTTTGATGATTGGATAATATGCATCAATACTCAACTCAATGCTTTAAAATTATTTTTCTGTGTTTTTGTAATGTTCTAATGACTACAAAATACAAACCGTGTGCACATTTAAGATTAGATTTGATATCGGCAGCTAGAAAGGTTTCCTTACAGATGCTGCATTCATCACCTACATAGTGAAATGAGAAACCATTGTAACTATTCAAAAATATTTACATTTTCCAGTGTCTTTGTCTGTGATAACACTACGAATCGATTTTGTACTATACAGCCCAATAAATTCAAAAGACGTATTGTTGGGGACGCAAGCGGGTTTGCATAATTAATATTATAATATTTAATCGTATAACTGCTAAAAATTATATAAATATAAGTAATAAGGAATCATTCTTTGAATATTATGAGGTGATAATTTCGGTCGGGACGTGATCAAATCTATCATAAAGCCCGAAAATCATTCTTTGAATATTATGAGGTGATAATTTCGGTGATCAAATCTATCATAAAGCCCTTCGGGCTTTATTGGATTTGATCACGCCCCGACCGAAATTATCACCTCATAATACTCAAAGAATGATTCCTTATTCCTTAAAGATTACTGAAATATCAAAAAATGACCAGCATTACATATATTCTTCATTTTTATAGGTTATTTTAAATAAACATAAATGGGAGGTGCAACAAATCTATCAAATCATATCACAAAAACAAAAGTTTAACGTTGTCCAAATCAAAATACCAACGCAATTGGCACATGGAATAATAAATAACAAGAGACCCTTGGACCTAGACTGCCGCCAAATTACAATAAATACAAATATAGTACAATTGCGAAAGTAAAGGATGGTTGCACTTAACGCCGTATTTTGGTTCCTTCTTCGGTCACTATTGTTAAGTTTATTCTTCGCTCAATTTTACTTCGTCATTTTTTATAGAGTTTGGTAAATTTCAAATAGAAATTCATTGTCATAATGGTTTCAAACTGCGTTGTAATAAATTAATTCGTTCCTTTCTTGAACTTTTAATTAATGTAATTCCATAAAGTTGCTGCTAAGACATTGCGATTCCTACAATCTAGAAAAATACGCCCATTTTAAAAGTTCATCTTGTTGCAATTGTTAAATGTCCTTAAATGCAGCCGGTCATCCATTTAAAAAATCAGCAACATCAAAATATAGTAACAGAAAAAACCCATATTTTATCAACTGTGAAATTTTATTCAGTTCAATATCTTGAATATGGCTCAATATGTAAAGTGGCATGGGATATATATTTTATCAAGAGGAATAGTACATCGTCTGAAATGCATCATTTGATTGGTCATGGCGCTTGGTTTGCTTAATACTTATATTCAAATGTTTAATCGTACAATTGGTGAAAATTATATAAATATAAGTAATAAGGAATCATTCTTTGAATATCATGAGATGATAATTTCGGTCGAGGCGTGATCAAATCTATCATAAAGCCGTTCGGGCTTTAATGGATTAGATCACGCCCCGACCAAAATTATCACCTCATAATACTCAAAGAATGATTCCTTATTCCTTAGATAAAGAAAAAGCAATGGACAACGGACAGTCGATAATGAATGAATGCATAGGCCATGTACTTTTTGTCTCAGGTATTCTAATAAAGGTAAATATAAATACGTGTAGATATATACCGACATTGGCGAGATTTTCATTTGGTTCCATTGCAATTCTCGGAGGCTTATTAGATGTTGTCCGGACGGAAGTCTGCACTCTTTCATACAATGTTACAAGGGGAGGCCACAAGAGCTACCAGGTATGAAAAAAATCAAGTAACCAAGTGACATATTGAACATAAATACATGTAGTAGTAATCTACGTTATAAATTCATTACAAGATTTATAATAAGTTTAACGAAGCATTATTGTGATCAAAACTTTTGTAAAATGTGTTTGTTGTTTAGTTTTGTAAGTGCATAATATTTGATACGCGCACCCCCATGGATTGGGGTTTTTTAACCCAAGATAAAAAAAAATCACATACACCTTTGTTTATGTAGGTGGTACACGGTTTACATTGACTTTTTTTAGTTCCGCCCACAGCTGTTAATGATTTTCATTATCTATTTGTGAAAGGGGAAAAAATGTAATGTACCTCACTGCGCTCATATGTGATTTTTTAAAATCTATTTGGCCTTCTTCTCTTAAAAAACATAGGTAATCAAAGATTACAAGGCTCATCGAGATGAGGCATAGCCTTTATGAGACCACCATTATGATATTATATGAAAATCGTAATAAATTATAATCCATATTGTATGGAATTATAAAAAATTCTATCATATCATATGATACAAAATATGTACAATATCGTATTGTATCGTACGATACAGTATTGTATATTACTATGAAATACGATATTGTATCATATGATAAAACAATACGATATCATATCATACAATTATCATACAATTTCATATTGTATCATGATATGATACTGTATCATACGATTCAATATTGTATCATATGATACTAATATTTAACGATATCGTATTGTATCATGATATGAAATTATTTCAAACGATACAATATGATACTATACATATGATGCAATATATTAGGAATGTGAATTACATTCATCAAGCAAGATTGAGTGAGGTAGGAACAGTTTCTCTTGGCATTCTTGATTATAGAGACCAAGCTCTGTCTTATGTTTCAAATCCAAAGTTACACGAACTATAAAAGATGGTCAGTACAGCAATTTTTCCAACATTCAAACCTGCTTTGGGCTACTCAAAAAACTTAAACCTGCCCAATTATTTAAATAATCAAGACTAAGGTCTGTCTTTGAAACTACCCCTATATTACACATCAACAGTTATATTAACTGTGTAAGTCTGATTGGGTATGAACAGGATCTACTTTATTATGTAATTAACTCCAAGAGCCTAACACAATTTAAGTTGTTCTAAAATCTAAAACCTGTTTAAGCATCTGGATAATCAATATCACTCTCGGTATCTGAAGCTAGTTCTGTGATTCACTTACATAGTTAAATCAACCATGCAAGCTTACCTAATTATGTGTCCTGCTCCAAAGAAAACTTAACCTCCTCCAGCATACGAAACCTATGGCCGATATTTAGCACCCAAGATTCATCAGCCATCCAAGTTTGGAAATGATTGAACTAACAATAACTTAGACTATTGACACAAATAAAGCTATATAAATTTTATTCAGTTTGTTTGAAAATTAACAAAATCATGGGTTTTTTTTAAAGGGGCAGTTGACATGTATATCGGGCCAATGAGGCCATTTCTCTCTTTGAATTGAACGACGCATTGGAGTCTATTATAAGATATTTTAAAAGTTTGGTTGTAACGCTTCATGGGATGATCATCCCTTGAATTTTCCCATCAATATTAATACTGTTACAATGAAAAATGACAATAACAAACTGTCAACCATCTCTAAAATCCATAAAACGAAATACAAATTCAAAGCAGAGCAACACGGACCTCTAAAAAGATAGAGGTGGGATCAGGTGCCAAGGAGGAGTAAGCATCCCCTGCCGACCGGTCGCACCCGCAATGTGCTCATTGTTAAGATCATGAAAAACAGAAGAAACCGTATTCAGTCCGGTGTATAAATAATGGTCTAACAGTCAGTGTCTAACAAGTCAGAGTCTTCTCTGGTTTTCGACTTGTCAAAAGTAAATTTGATTAACATTTTTATTAAATCAAGATTAAAAGAAATTAAAATATCATATTTTTCTTTCTTTTTTTACCATAATACAACTTGGTATAGATATATTAATCAAAGTTTAGAATCTAAGAAGGACTATATTTTTGTCGGAACATTGGCGTAGGAAATTATCACGTTTTAGCAATTCAGAATTGCTGTAGATTCATGAGTTTATTTAGCATTTTTAAAACAATATCATTAATAAGGGATTTTTTTCAATTAATGTGAACTAATAATAAGATACTTGGGTTTCAGAACATGTTTTAAAAATATTATTTGCCTATCAGATTACATTTTTATTTGCTTTTTTAAGCGCTCATTCTTTAAATAGATTTGTTTAAAATAAAATCACTAAAATAAGATTTTCACTCCTATTAAATGGTGATAGCTTTATTGCCAATTTATATCTTTATGTAAAGTTTATATAATATGAAAAAAAAATCAGATTTATTTTAATATTGGAGGCATAGAAAAATAATCATAGTATATTCAAAATTAAAGAAAATTAGAGGATATGCGGACTAAGCAATGTCAATTTTAGTTTGCATATTTATTTTAATTTAGTAGTATAAGCCGATAAACATTCTGATATCCAATCATTTCATTGAAAAACAGAAACTCCATATCTTCAGCAGATGTCTACATAAATGCAGATAACTACATATATTTTTATCATCCTTTAAGTTGAGAAAAAAAAAAAGAAGTGACCTTGACATGTCCTTAACGCGAAAACAAAAAGGTCAAATTTGATCAAACTGATACAATCATTTGGTTATATGATCTGTTTGACTGTGTAAATATTTCACGAATTTCTTAATATAAGAAGTATATCTGATATGAAGACTCCTTCCTTAATGAAACATAGCACTTGCTGACAAGGTCATTGTATCGACCATAGATGCTGTGTGTATATATATATATATATATATATATATATATATATATATATATATATATATATATATATATATGCTGTTCAAAATATCGTCTGCTGTTTTGAACAGCATACCAGTTCCACACTTTTATAGAAAGTACCAGTATAAAATGCATTTATCTTGCAAAAAATATAAAATGGAAAATATATGGTTTAGTATCTACATGTACATCTTAAATAATACGGGATGACATGTATGTAAAATATTATAGTTACCAGTGGCCGATCTAGAATTTGTTGGGGGGTGGGGGGGGGGGGGGGGGAGGGGGCGGCCGTGGGTCCAGGTGCGAAGCCCCCCGGAAGCTCCCCGGGTTTTAAGGTGTTTTAAGACACTTTTCTGAGCTATTCTAGTTAGACTTGAATAATTATAAGAACAATAAATAACAACAAAAACTGATTTGGCATTCTTTTTCTATAGGTTTTATATATATTTTTAAAATTTTGATCACAAAAGCCCCCCCCCCCCCCCCCTAAATCCGCCAGTGGTTATTCATTTCCTTCTCATCTGTTATTTGTCACCTTTTATCTTACTTTCGATTTATTTTTGTCGAAAAAACGTATTTTCTCTTTGATCAACAACGGGCGTCAACAATGTTGTAATAAATCATTTTAGCTATATCTCCAATGTATAAAATTAAATATTCTTCATCAATTCTTTGAATTTTTTTTCAAGAAATCAATCAATTTCAAATAAAATCAATCGAAAACATAACAGCACAAACCTTTCCGATGTGCGTCTTTTCTTTCAATCAAACAGACTATAAATATACCTCATTTAAAAGGTGTTTTCCAGAGTTATACGTGTAAAATAATCGGTTATTTTTAGATACACGCCATTTGTGATGATGGGCATGGGTCAGTCAAATCATGTTGAAGCGTTCGAAATTGTTTTTTGGATGGGATATTTTATTTAATAAAGGTCACAGTGACCTTCATTTGGCTTTTGACTACAGATACTCCTAGGCCTATGGTACCAAACTTTGTTAGTTGATGTATCTCACAACCTCATTATATCTTTAATTAAAGAGAGCCTACTTTTCGCTTTTTATCATTTTCAAACTTTGTTATTTTTTATACATATTGGCCTTTGGTAACAAGATTGGTCATGTATCTTAGAACAATATTCGAAATGTAGGTTTCAATTATCTTTATATATATATTTTTTATGTATTATCAAATCTTTGAATATATAAGCACTTTTGAAAGTTACACAATATTTTCATATTGTTTTCGTAAGTTTTGTATTTAAAATTTAAAAATAGATTTAAAAATGTTTTTTTCAGGTAAGCGACGTGGCCCATTGACCTCTTATAATGTTGTTTTTATATTCCCTGTCTGAATAGGCTAATAGCAGCTGCGTCCCTGTTTGTTTAAGAGCAACTCGCCTACAATAATTTAAGGCTATAGTTATGTTTACTTGAAACTCTAACTTATGTAATATTGCTTTCACTAAGCAGATCAAAGTAGTGAAACTTATAAGGCACTACTCACAGTAGAAGTATTCCTTGAACATAGTTAATTGGGTGTAAATTTACCTTTAAATGGTATTCTAAAATCTGAAATATTGAATGCATTTCTTGTTTCAGAAGCTGCAGTTTCTTCGTTTTTATTTCATTCATGCATTTTGTTATAATGCCATTAATCACTTATTATGTTACCAATTCATAATTAAAATTAGACTTGTTAATCAACTCCACATCAATACGTTAAACAAACTACACAAAAAGACATTGTTTTGTTAACAATCCAATAAGAGAAAGCCTGATTAGCAAGACAGAC
Organism: Magallana nippona; assembly: GCA_033439105.1. Taxonomy (NCBI): domain Eukaryota; kingdom Metazoa; phylum Mollusca; class Bivalvia; order Ostreida; family Ostreidae; genus Magallana; species Magallana nippona. The sequence continues at coordinate 9,421,865 of CM065925.1, forward strand.
AAATATATGATCAATACAGATGAATAAATATGTCAACCAACCAGTTTTGATTAATTCAACTTTTCTTTCCTCACTTTGAGATTCTGTTTAAATAATGAATCCTAGTTCACGTGCATACATGTTTGTGTAACCTAACAAAGTGGGACCACTTCCTACTACAGACACAGACAACATATACATTCTTGTACTGTGCGATTCCTTTACTAAGTGGACAGAGGCCTTTGCCATACCCAATCAAGAATCAGAAACAATTGCCACCGTATTAGTAAATGAATTTATTGTCGTTTCGGCACCCCACTACAAGTTCATTCAGACCAAGGTCGCTCATTTGATGCAAAACTATTCCAAGATCTTTGTAGCATCCTTAAAGTAGACAAAACTAGAACAACGAGTCAATACCCACAAGCAAATGGAAGTGTGGAGAGGTTTAATCGGACTTTAACTTGCGTGCTTACAGCCTATTGTGAAAAACAGCAAAGGAAATGGGACAAATATCTTCCACATGTTTTTATGGCTTATAGAGTATATGTACATGCTAGTAATAGCAAAACTCTGAACCAAACTGTCTTGGGTCGGAACATAGTAATGCCTATGGAAGCAGGTCTACCTCGTTTACGAGAAAGAGTAGATGATGGAAGTGTGGAGATTGATGAATATGTTGCAGATTTACAGAAAAACTTATCTAAAGCTCATGAATTTGCAAGGAAACGTTTACAACAAAATTCTTTGAATCAAAAGAAATTTTATGATTCGAGAGCTAAGAAACGCTCTTTAGTAGTTTGACAGCCTGTATGGTTGCATGACGGGTCCAGGAAAGTTGGTGTCTGTATTAAGTTGACCTCGAAATGGAAAGGGCCGTATGTAGTAACAAAGAAACTAGATGACTTGACATATATTGTTAAGAGGTCTATGAAGCAACCTGCAATGCATATCATCTTGACAGGCTTGTGCCATATCAAGGCAAGAACTGTTCTTAGTGGTTCAGGAGACACACATCATGATGATAATCTAGCGGTATGAAATTGATAGAAAAGCAGAAAGGATTTTCCACATATATTTTCTTTGTTATATTTAAATGACACATGATATTAATGAGCTCTCTCCAACCGCTGGAATAAAAACTATTTAAATTCAGATGACCCTTTTGACTGGTGTGTTCTCTCTTGTCCTGCTAGGAACCTAAAAGAGACAAAGATTAAGATGTTACGATAATTCAATGATATAGCATAGGATGTGGGGAGAAGGCATATTCATGTACATTACTGAATACAGGGGTGGTGCGTGGATTATTAACCAAGTAATTAACTAATTAAATTTTCACAGCACTGGTGGTTATCATTGACATTTGCCTATCATGTCATGTAGATCAAGCTGAAGAAGATGAAGAATCACCTGGCAGCAGCGTCCCACAGGATGCTCATAGTTCTCTGTGTGTGGTGTCCAACAGAGTGAATCTTCTAGAGGATGGTGGACTTGAAAGATAATATTCACCAGCAACATAGGTCGAAGATAGAACTGATGCCTAGAAACTTCTTTACCGAGAATGGCTTCTGGTTGTCGTAACACCCCTCGTTATACAAAGAGGTAATTTTGCCAAGTCCAGCTGATTCTACAGAGGCAATGAAGGCGAGGATAGAGGTCCTCAGTGCAGTTTCTGGGTTGGAGAAAACCCTCAAGGTCTATTGCCAAATGGGAGGAAGGGTGGAAGGCCCCCGCTAGGGGTAGTGCACATCAGGCTCAGAAGAGAAGCTACAGCCCTAGCAGACCTAGCATGCTGGAAGACCTTGACATAGACTACCTAAGTATTGAACTTGGAGCTATTCTAGCTAACCTAAAATTTGAGGTTGGGGATGTTACCATCTGAAATGACAGATAGTGTTCTGCAAGACAAACGTGCGATGGGCAGTCTTCTTAGACGCATTACTCTTCTCCCACCTTCTGCACAATGCAGGTTAGAGGACAATTGTTTTAAGAACATCAAGTATGACACAGAAATAGCCACCGCAGCCAAGTTGGGGAGAGAGGAGAAGCTCATCGAAGTGCGGCCATCTTGCCCGAAACTGGCCAAAAATGTTGCCAAAAGATAGAAAAGCAATAAATATGAAGTCCTACATGTCATTTTGTTTGAAAAGTATGCATACAAGAACAGGGCAATGCCTTTTTAATCACTCAGAACAGTAGTCGAACTGCGCAGGTACAGACTATTTTGAAGATTTAAAAATCTGAAAAACTATGAAGGGGGTTCATTGGTGTCCTCTCTACAACCATTTGTTGAGAAAAAGTTTGAATTTTGTTCATTTGAGTTGTAACTTTGCCTCAAAATAGGGTAACCTATTTTTATCAGTCGGCATGGGATCTATTTTTAGAACAAGAAAAAGCCAGTCTATACTTAGAACTCCTGTGTCTATGGAGGCACATTGACGTTATATTTTCATAGAAAAAAAATAAATGTCAATTCAAAACAATCTGTTTTGAATTTGTTATACATCTCTATACCTGTCCCATGTTTGTTTTATGGGGATTTTTTTTAGTTCTGTAAGTATAAAATAAAGTATATTCTTTTAGAAGTGGGATAGGGGTCCAAAAAAGTGATTGTCTTAAATTAAAAAAGTTTACATCATATTTCAATGAGAATATGTCTGCAATGTACCTCCATAGACACAGACAAATATATATTGTGGTTTTTGAGGCCCATTTTAAGAATAGGGTACCTTACTTTGAGACAAAGTTACAACTTAAATAAGCAAACTTAGACATTTTTCTCAACAAATGGTTGTAGAGAGGACACCAATGAAACCCTTTATATTTTTTCAGATATTTAAATCTTCAAAATAAGTCTGTACCTGCGCAGTTCGACAGCTGTACTGAGTAATTAAAAAGGCATTGCTCTGTTCTTGTGTGCATACTTTTCAAACAAAATGACATGTAGGACTTCATATTTATTGCTTTTCTATCTTTTGGCAACACTTTTGGCCAGTTTCGGGCAGAAACAAGCCAGTTCAAGAAACGTTTACATTCTTATCCTCAAATGTACAAGATGGCCGCACATCCCCCTTAAGTAGACAGGACACTTTGAAGTTATGTTTTGATTAATCACGTGACTATATTTAGAAGTCTATATATATGAGGCAGAAGCGCCTGCATCACTGAATATATCACGTCATATTGACTGAGCAGCTTATCTGAAAGAACAATCTATAAATATGTTGAATTAAAGAATAAGCTAGATTACGATGCTCCACCGCACGGACACCACAATCCACTTTGTGATATATTGTTGGAATTATAATTGTCATTGAATGATGAGATGCTACAGTATGATGACTGACTGTATAAACTACATGTAATTTGAAACGAGATTATGCAACTTAGTCATATCTTATCAGGATCCAGAATACGAGAGTCGGATTTGTATGAGAACTCGGGACACGGAAGATACCCCCACCCCCTCTTTTGTATTTCTTAATTCATTTATAAATTAAACGGATGATAGGAAATCTGTGAGTTGGTTTGCATTTGACAGGGTGCTAAAGAAGCCCACAATACTATGCATTAAAATATTTGGTCAGTATTGAACTCCAACATAGTCAAAACACTTCTTCATCAATAGAAATAAAACTCAAACAAAACTCATAATAACATTTGTTTCGATTATTAGTGGTTTCATAGCATCTAATATCTATTGGATTGCTTTTGCACTATGCCTGAAAACCAAGAGAGCATATGGGTCTCTCACAGAACATCATAGTCATACAGATATTATAAAATTTATATATTTTATCATTAATACCCTCTATATACAAATGCCATTTTGTCAATGTGATATCAATCAATGAATAAAATTTTTCAAAACTTGGATCAATCATAACTATCAGTTTTTCTTCATTTACCCTTTAAAATGCATTCAGTTAAAATCGTGTAGATGAAAATAAAACTCAACTTTTGATAAGATTTTCAAAGGATTTGGACAATTAATCTTAATTTGGATTGCTTCAATTAATCTGTGCATGAAGATGCAAAGATCAAATGACCTGTAAATGGTATATCAGTCACATAAATTCTATAAAATATTATTTAACAATAAAATCCCTTCTAATACAAATGCCTTTTTCATCAGTGTTGTACTTATCAATACATTTCAAAATTTGAATCAATCGTAAACACCATTTATTTTTTATTTATACTATAAAACCCATTCAGACATGACAATATTTACAGAAAAACATATGTTTTTATTTTCCAGCTGAGTAGTCTTCCAGAACACCTTCCAAATGCTCATTGAGCTTCTTAAATGTTTTCCTTTTACCACCGCCTTTCTTGCGTTTTATCTGTGAAACTTTTTTCAGCCCTACATCCTGCATGGATGAAATTCCCTGCTTTTCCAAGTATTCTTCAATCTTCTTGTCATCTAGTCCATCTACAGAAACACCTCTCCACATCTTCTGAAATTCCTCATCAATTTTGTATCTACAGTACTTGTCATTATAGAAGAGAATCTCCTTCTTGTCATTTGGTCTCGCTATGGTAATTATATGCTCCCCCAAAGATTTAAGAGCTTTCTCAGCATTTGGAAGGGATTCCTCTACATCCTCCTTCATCACACCACCCATACCATGAAGATCATGATTCTTCAGTAATTTCATTAAACTGGTTTTATCACGAATGTCAAACTTGGGCTTGAAGGCATATTTTTGCCCATTTTCTAGCACTCTGATTTTAGGGTTGTTGTTCAGGGCTTCAGTGATAAGCCAGTGTTTAATCTTTGTACCAACATCTAACTGATTTGTCTCGTCCAATATTTCGTCAATTGTCAGTGGGTGGGTGTCCCCATTTAAGTGTCTTGATTTCATGTATTTCACAATTTTGGCCAATATAGCAAATTTATACTGAGAACTCCCTGATGATGATTTATAATCAAATGGAGTGGAACTTGATTCATTCTTAGGCTTTGATGAAGAGCTTGACTTTGGTCGTTTGGATGGTTTTTCATCAGACACATCTTTTCCTTTCTTTCTTTTCTCTACCACAGGCTGGGCCTTGGCTCGATCTAAGAAAGCCTTTCTTTCTTTTAGCAAAGAGGGATCCATTTTTCACTGAAAAATAAAATTTGACATGAAATTAAATCAACTCCTCATTGCCTTCAACAACAAAATATAATTCATATATTATGTCATCAGTTTAAGTAAAAGCCATCACAGCATTGAAATTACAGGGATGCATAATAATGAGTAGTATACACTATCTGAAGATATCTTACTGTTTAAAAAACAATCCCACTATCTTTTGACAATAGAAATTGAATACCAGCATATAACTGAATTTTTCTATTTCAACCCTGTTTCAGACTGTGAAAAAATGTTAAGGTGTATGATAAATTGATATGATTTTTATAAAATGTGAATTGCAAACATTATTATCAATTATAGTAGATGTTTCTCATTTTATTGCCTTAAATGTTCAGTAAATTCTAAACCCTAAAGAAGGTATATGACTATTGTGATCTATGAAAGCACTTATTAAAGCAATGAAGTCTACTTGCTGGGATGAGGTAAACTAATTCATATTTAAACCTTTAAAACAATCAAATTGTTTCTACCAGTAAATTGTCCTGAATAGATTTGATAAAAACACAATATAATGTTTGTGCACTCAATGTCTCCTGAATAGATATGTCTCAAATCCAGCACTAGATATTGTACTAGCTGTTTTCTTGCCATATATGCTTCTGAAAGAAACCTGCTTGAAAATTAATGTCTGTCAATGAACTTCATAATTTACCTTTATTTGTGTAAGAGATACAAATATTGCCTCTGCTGGGGTTTGAACCTGGGTCATCTGGCATGCAAATCCAGCACTTTACCAATCGAGCTAAAGAGTTAACCCACTATCCAGAGCTAGTAGGAATGCCATATACTGTGGTTTCATCAATATTCGTTGAATACCATTTTCGTGGATTTCTTTATTTTTTTCAACGAAATTAAATGTTCATTGAAGTGCAATTTCCATTAACATTTTGTATTAATACAATACAAAATATTGGTAGGATCATTGGCCATGAATTTACGTATCCTTGAAACTGTGATTTTCATTTTATCCACTAAAATTGATGCCCACAAATATTAATGAAACCACAGTACCTGATTCTACGCATTTGCATTAAATGGAATAAGGCATGAAAAATGGCTATATGAGGACAGATAAGTAAAATTAAAATATCAACAACTCCGATAAATCTTTTAAAGAAAACATTCAAAACAATGTACCGGTATATTTAACATAACATCGATTTGTAACCCTTAAATACCTATGTTAAATAGTTGGAAAATGTTGATTTAAACTGGCATATGTGTATCAAACCTCCAAATAGTGTTATTTTTTAGAACTTCAATGCCTTTTCTTTCATAGAGTGGGTCTGAGCTCCATTTTTTTGTCATAGTCTAAATAAGGCCTATTGGAATTCAAACCGATTTCAATCAACAAAAAAGTGGAGAGATGACCCACTATACTTTAAAAATATCATTTTGTTTCCCAACAATTGTATGTTTTAGAAAAATAATACAAGTCTGTAAATTTGTGCCAAAGTCGCATATAGTAATATTTAAACAATGCACTTTGTTGTGACTGAAATGACTCAGTGGTTAGAGCACCAGACAATGGCAGAAATTAGGTAACCTTATAGAACTAAGCTTTTTAGGTTGTGGGTTCGATAACACCAAGACTTTAGTAGTTGGTTTTTTTCTTATCGTTTGTTAAAATATTCAAAACTGAATATAATTAGAAATTGTCCTTTTGAAAACTTGTAATATAACATTATCACATACCTTTAATTGGAAAAAATTAAATTTTGAAATTGAATTTTACGAGTAAACCAAATGGGCATTTGCTCTATCTTATTCCCCCATCTTCTTTGTACAAATCATTAAAACACTGGTGTGATGTCATTCCTTTCTTCCAGCAGTCTAAATTTTTTCCTGTGACAGTCCAATATTAGTGAGCTTCTTCATATCAGACCGTTACCATGGTTACCAGTGGTTACAGTACTGATATCCTTCAAAATATGACTGTCTCAGGTAAATCAACAATGAAATTCAATGGCAGTGTTTTAAGTATGATGTATGCCTCAAACACTTCTGTGTGAAAAAATATTAGACATTTCTCGGCACTAACGGGCCTCAAACTGTCTGATGTTTTTTTCATACAGAACTGTTATCGGTATACATCCATTACAGATATATGGATTATACTACCAGACTACTGAACAATTAACTGGCAATATTCAGTTTTGAAGAAATACCTAATTTTTGCATTAAACAGCTTATTCAATCAATGATTGTCGGGGTATTTAAGTACTTAGGGACGACAGGCCTTAATTTACAAAGTCGTTGGTGAATAAACAACGATATGAATGAATAAGTTCAATGCATTTCCTTGTTCATGATGTTCTTTACCAGCTTGAATTCACACATGAAAAAAAACCGATGCTATTATGACAAAAGCATGGCCTTTGGTGTACATAATATAACATTGTACTTTTTAAAAAACCAATAGAGATCATTAAATGACCTAATAAATACAAAATTTGTGTACATACCGCTATTTTACCACAAAAAAGGCATTCAACATGCCATGCATACGTAAGTTTATTCTTGTCATTAACAAAAAATAATTCTTACCATTTAACAATGTTGATTGCAATTCTTGTTTTGAAATGAAGCAAAATAGACCCAAAAATCATTTAAAAATCATGATAAACTTGCAGTTAGTATATATTAAGTGTAATACAACATTACTTGATTGTGATCGAGTAGAAGGATGTAAGAGTTGTTATAAAATGTAAAACTCGACTAAATCCAGTAATCGTTCCGATTATCTGTAAGCAGACGCCAAATCTATCGCGATGGAAGAGGATGAAATAGATAGATTGAGACTCCCCGTGGCTCGTAGAAGAGCGAGAGACGAGAATATTGACATTTCAAATCTTAGAAACATAGGAGAAATTCGATGTTCTCTGAAACGCCATTTGCTTAGAGATCGAAAAACTCGTGTTGAGGTAAGACTATGGACCATATTCTACTTTCACTTTGTTAATTCAGAAATACAATGAATAAGTTTGACTTAATTGGACAAATTGTATTTTAGGTAATCAGAGGCCTTTCCTCTGATGCTGAAAATGACACAATCCTTCGAAAGACACTTGGAGAAATATTCACATCCACTGTTACGGCTCTTCAGGATTTGAGGCAGTCTGGTGACACACTTTTGGATCATTTGGAACAATGTTTTGACAATCTTTCTCCAAGACTTGCAAATGAAGAAACGAACTTACTTAGTGAGAGTATAAAGTGCCCAATTATGGTACTAGGTAAGAATTGTATTTAAGGGATACAAAAAGGCAGAGAAAGATAATTAATTGTGTATATTTCTGCTCTCACACATGCTTTCTTAAGTAGATCAAATCTAGTCTACAGTTACACTGAATTGTCAGTAAGAATCTGACAACAGAATTTTCAGTATGTGAAAAGGTAGCGGAGTCAAAATTTTCTCTTCGCCCAGGCGTTGTCGTTAGAGTTTGTAGTGCGCTCAATATTACTTGTATTTAAAAGGGTGTTTTCTAAACATGAAATGAAATTACTGTACCATGTGTGACTTTAACAGTAACATGAATTTAAAATTGGCCACAATAACATCACTTCATTATGGTTAACTGGTAGATCATAATATCAGCCGCTTCAAAGTCCATAATTGTATACATTGTACCTGCAGAAAATTCATCTCCCAGATCATGTTTTCTATTCCATAAACCCAATCTGGCTCATACTTCACCAAAAGAGTTCCTAAGTGTAGGTAAAGCAAGACCAGAATCAAGTTTCTATACAAAAAGGTCAAGATGATAGACTGTGTAGCAGATTTATATGATCTATGTGTGGACCACATTTTCTCTCTCCCTTTGGCCCATCTCGCTCAGCTTTTGCCAACGTTAGATTATGAGTAGAGGGGGGAAGTGACCTTGAACAAAGTTTTTGGTAAAAATTTAAGCACAGATCAAGGTCATAACACATATATACATGTATATATATGAAAATTTTCTAATCCACAGTAACACCCCCACCCCCATCCCCACCCCGTTTTCCTTAAAATTAAATCAAGATTGCTCAATAGGTAAAGGGTTATCTGAAATATCTGACGTTTTCCTGGCCTTTCTGATTTTGGTAGGAAAACATCAGAACTGACGTCATTACGAAAACTGGAAATTCGCCGTCTCAAACTGGAGGTGGCTTTCTCAGCTTGATTTTAAATATTTACAACTGAAATCAAATGTTTCACTCACAACTAATTAATAAAACGATGATATTACTGTTCACTTTTATCGCTTTTATGGGTCCTTACATCCCATAAACAGACTATTGAACACATTCTTTCGATCTGTTGAGATTTGTTTTGATTTCATGCATTTTTGAAATCTCACGAAAAAAAGATAAACAACACAATTGTTTCTCAGTTTGATTAACAAAATGTGCAGTAATATTATATTTAAAGCTGAATTATTGAGTTTAAATATATATTTATTTCAAATCAAGCCAAGAATGTCGCTTCCAGTTGGAGGCAGTGAATTTCCAATTTTTGTAATGCAGTCGATTCTGGCATTTCCTGGCATGTAAAATATCACAATCGTTAAAAAGGCCAGGAAAAAAAAGGTAAGGGTTAAAGCATGGTTCTTTTAAACACTTTTCATTCTAATACCCATCACTAAAGTGAAGCCCTTTGAGATGGTTCCCATATCAATGATATATATATATATATATATATATATATATATATATATATATATATATATATATATATATATATATAGAACATCTACATGTATACACATATACAGGTAAATTAGAAAAAAGTTCTATAATAAAATGCAAATTTAATACATGTCATGAGAAACAACTTGATATTAAGTAACATCCTTATAAGCACATTTTCAAGCAAAATAAAATGATATTTATTGTTTTCTTTCAATGCCTTCAGAAAATGAAATTTATTATAAACTTATGAATGTATAAAGATGACAAAAGTTTAACATGTTTTACAGAAAACCACTTCAACTTTATCAAAATTTTGTAAATGGATTAACGTAGAATTGATCTTCATATCAAAGTCACTTTTTTATTTTAAGGAAATACTTAACAAATGTTGATACTTGTATAACTAGGAGATAAATCATTGCACAGTTTGTTTAATCTCAAATTTATTTTATGGACACACTTAAAAACTACAAAAAGCAGTAGGTCTCTGGAGTCTTGCAACAACAGAACCCAAAATACTTGGTGACAGTTGGTGTTTAATGAACTTCGATGAAACCATATTACAATACATCATATCTATCTGCATGATTTTTTTGTCCCTTGAATATTGTTTTATTCAAAGAAATTTGAAAAGATCTTTCAGTTTGGAGATGTGGCCATTAAGGGTGAAATTTTCATTGATACATCAGTGTATTGTGATGCAGGGGGAGGTCTATATAAAACTTAAATGCATAAAATGAAGATTTGGTATTTTCAATACTTTCTGGAACAATGTGCATGCTTTGGATTGAGTATTTCAAGTAATTGACATATTTTTAAACAGGTTCAATTTGTATTATAGTTCTGCTTTAACCTTTATATTAGGCAATTAAATATGTTGAATTTAGAATAACCAGTAATGGTATCTCAATCATTTTAATGTATCTTGAGCTTCTTAAGTAGAGCAGTTCTTCTCTGTAGTTGAGGATTTCACTTAATTGGTCTCATTGATGTGACTATCAAGCTTTGATTTCTTATATGCTACACCCATTAGCAATCATATACTATAAGATAAACCAATGGATGGCATATGTTTGCATCAGCATGTAATTGTCACTAGTGAACATTTTAGGGAAATTGCAGACCACAAAAACCAATGAATAAGATCTCTTTTACTTCCTTTTAAAGAGACCAGTCATAGTAGTTTTAGTATGTACATTTTTCTAAAATGACACTTGATAAACATCGAATGACCTAGATTGATAAGTGTTGATTTTCAGTATATGATGTCAGACAAGTATTTTATTGTAGACCTGAGGTCCACTTCATTAAGAAATCCCTGAAACAAAGATATGATATCTTACAGTTGCATAAAGTACTATTACTGACAAACACTTCAATCAAACATACATTCTAAGAAAGAGAGCATATTGTTTTGCAAAAGTCTGTTGGTCTGTCAGTTGGATAAGTTGGTCAGGGTGTTGGTTGGTAGACCAAGTGTTGTCTAATCGATATCTGAAGAACCCAAAGCTTGACGAACATCAAATTAGGTACCCTATAAGGAGTGGATGCCCCCATTAAATATAAACTCAAGAGGTCAAACAACTTTGGACATTGACTTGTCTGATCAATATCTGAAAATCTGTTGCTTGACAGACACCAAGATTGATTCATATATTTAGAAACCCCTGAAGGAGAAGGTGACCCTATATGTTTTGAGGTCACAAGACCAAAGTTCAATTGTTTAACTATCCTGGACATTGACCTAAAGACTTACTGCTTGTGATCAATATATATCTTTAGAATCCTTGACAAGCATCAAACTTGACAAAATGTTATCCTTTAAAGAGTAAATGACCCTTAATGATTTTGAGATCACAAGGTCAAAGGTCATGGAAACACTACTCAGGACATTGTTCTATAGAATAGGTTACAGGAATCAAACTAATTATATCAAGAAAGAAATCAAACATACTGTAAACGTAGCATGTACAATATTTGGCAGAATATGATTTTTCAACAAGTTAGCATGGATTTGATTTAGTACATTTCTGAATGTACCTATTTATCTACTTATATATTTTACATGTGGCAATGTACTTGATTTAGTGGACTCTGTTTTCCGCCAAAAACGTTAAATAGAATACACAGCCAAATGTAAAACGTTTACAGTCGTACACAGATTCTCCTAAGGGTTTTATGTTCACTATTGAATTTGAGCTCACAAGACAAGAGTCAAGAGTCAAACTACTCTGGACATTTTTTGCATTATCTGGCAAACATTCAATTTAATACATTGTACACTTGTCTGGTAACCCCTAACAAGTAGATTTATTACCTCTATTGATTTTCAAGTCATGAGGTCAAGGGTCAAACTACTGAAGTCATGAACCATTAGATAACAGTTCTGGATATAGTAAGATACTGCCTTTTGAGAATCTTTTGCTGGACAGGTATCAAACTTGGTACACAGGTACCCTAGAAGAAGTAGATGGTCTTGATTGTAGCTGCAGGTCTGTAGCTCCTGATCTGAAAAAATTCCGATGGATGACCTGGGAGCTACAGTGCCTCCCATAGTAAAAAACTGCAATTTATGGTGCACAAAAAATGCGCTACTTTTGGACTGATTAATCTTATTTCCTAACACATTCTGTTCAGACCTGCAGCTAGTCTTGATTGATACTGTAAACCAACTTTTATTCGCTACAAATTTATGTTCGCAGCCAAGCCTTATCCAGACTCGTGTTGTTATAACAACCATACGACAAGGACTGGTTCGCGGCGACAAATCTTTGCGACGACAAGGCTCTCACGAACCTCTGAAAATTTCTCGCACACAATAAAAGTTGGCTTTCAGTATACAGTAGGTCAAAGGTGAAGATTTATGCTACTCTGGATATAGGTAAATGTCTTCTAATATTTTGAGAACCTTATGATACATAGATGTCAAACTTATGCACTATTATAGGCATAGAAAGACATTTTCTGCTTAATACATATTCTGTGGTTTTTGCTGTTGGTGCAAATTTTTGTGTTTGTACCAGAGATGATATCACAATATTTAGCACAAAAAGGTACCTGCATAAAAATCCTGCTATTTGATATCTTAAGAACTCTTTGGCCTTAACCTGTCTGCTCAGTACCTTGTAAAAGATTTGACCCTTTACAATATTGCCATAATTTGGGAGTGGGGAATTAAATTATTAAATTATTTTCATTGGGTTTTATTTTGAGTTGAATGTTGTAGGTGAGACTGGATCAGGAAAGTCTTCTTTTATTAACCTAGTACTCGGATGTGAGCTGTTGCCCCATTCTCTTTTAAGCAACACCAACACAATTTGTGAAATACAATATGGAGAAAACTTCAAAGCCTGTTTCCATCCCACTGGGCAGTCTAAAGAAGAGCATTCTTTTGAGAGCTTAGAAGAAATGCGACTATCCCTCAGCAATAAGATTCAGAAGAAAGGAGAGCAGAAGTCTTTGTATAAGAGAGTAGAAATTTTTCTTCCAAGTGATATTTTGAAGGTACTCAGATACACTAGATAGTTGAACTTGTGATCAATAAAAAATTAAATTAATGCTCTTCAAATTTTATTATTGTAAGTAATACATGATTATAGAATCTTAAAATATATAAAGCTATTTTCCTACAGACAGGTTTGCTCATAGTGGACAGTCCTGGGATTGCTGACACGGGGGAAATGACGGACATTGTACTGGGCTATCTAATCAAAGCCTGTGCTTTTATCTATGTCATCAACAGTGAAAACGCAGGAGGGGTTGCTCCAGATAGGGTAATTCTCTATTTTATAAACAAAGCCATTAAAAAACTTTTGAGGTTATGATGACTTTTAAAAAAATATAGGTAAAAGGGTGTCCAACATTCCTGCATATACAAATACATACCTGCTTTTATGCCTCCGCCATAAAATAGTGGTATATAGTGGTACCCCATTCTGCTATTTGATCCTTCTGTCATCATTAACATTCCACTCATTATCTCGGCAAAAGAAGCACACATTCAAGTCAATTTTGATATATGGATACCTTGCAAGAATATGCAGGTCAGTCTCAAATTTGGTCTTGGTAAGATGACTTTTGACAGAGTTATGCCCCTTGAACTTAAAAAAAGAAGAAATTTTCAGTTTCCACACTCCAACTTTTAAAGGGATGTATATATGAAGTTGAAATTGCATTATATTATACAGTAAAACTTGGTTATAGCCAAGTCCTAGGGACCAATGGATTTACTTCATTATTTCCATAATTTGTTATATCTGTATAACAAATTCGTAATAATAGCTACAGCGAAGTCACTATTAAAGGTTTCTTTCACCAGACTACAAATTTTGCTAATAGAGGCTTAATTAGAATGAAAATTCATTCTTTTGATACATTTAATAATCAGATTGTGAATTGAAGAATTTATGTGAAAAAAATTCATTCAAACTATAATGTTAAATGGTAATGCAAACTTTAACTGTAAAAAAAATTCATTATAAAAGTGTTGAATTTCGCTATTATGTACCTCTACGGGAATCAAAATTAGTTCGCTTCATCCCTATTCATTATATCCAAATTTGTTATAACCGTAAAATTTAATTTGCAAAGATTTGTTAAAAATTTTACCGGGGACTCAAATAAACTTCCCTATATCTGAGATTTTGCAATATCTCTCTTTGTACTAAATGAGTTTTATTGTACAGGTCTTTTACCGGACAATACAGGTCATGTTCGAATTTGGTCCAGGCCAAATGATTTTTGACTGAGTTCTGCCCCTTGAACATATAAAAAAGATATGAAATTCTTAATTTCCGCACTGTAACTTTTGAAGTTGAAATTGCATATACCAGTATATTACCAGAAAATACAGGTCAAGTTCAAATTTTGTCCTGGTCGATGATATTTGACAGAGTTATGCCCCTTGAATCACAATTTTCAATCATTATCTCTGAGCTACAAATGCACTTAGAAAGAAATCTTCTGTGCAAATAAATATGAAACTAAATATATGACATTTTAAATTTTGGCTGCGTGTCGGTGCATTTCTGGCATAACGATACATCTAGTTTAAAATTGAAATCATACTATATACCAATGTTCAACTCTTCATTTCAGCTACAACATCTCTTTAAGAAAGTTGTGGAAAAGGTTTTTCGTGATGAGCAGGACTACAGATCTACTTGTGCTATGTTTATCTGTAACAAATGGGACCAGGTAAGCAATACATATGTACAAGTATAAATATGGGTATAGTCTCTACATGCATGTACATGCGGTTGATAGAGATTGGATTTAGGAAGTTAATACATGAGAGATGTTTTCAGATGTACCTGTAATTTCAAACTAGATCAGAACAAGATGTAGAACTATACCATGAATTTTTACCAGGTGCCATATGAAGAGAGGAGCAGGGTTTATCAGGACACAGTCAGAAAGTTGTGTTCGGAGTCCACTGGCTGGCCAGATTGTACAGAGGACCAAATATTTCGCCTTTCAACAAAGGAAGCTATGTTTATCCAGGACACCCCAGAGAGATTTATTGTGGGTCACTTTGCTGCTGTCCTACAAAAGATCAATGACCTCATTCCAGAGAGTAGGCACATTCTTCTGTTAAACTCAGCAAGGTTTGTCTGTGTTAGAAATTCACTCAGAATATAACAGAACTAAATGTTATTTACTTTTGTATTTTTAATCAGGAGTAATGCAAAAATATGAATTAGAACACAGATACAATGGAGGGGGACAGTGAACTTTTGGTTTTGTTTTATGAAAAAAGTCAATCAGGTCTTTCATTTATTTCAGATTTTTGCAGCAGGTATTGGATAAGGCAGCCATGTTTATAGAGACAAGTCTTTCTGATGTGAATTTGTCCCAGGAAGAGAGGATGATAAAGAACAAGGAAACTTTGGAGGATCTAACCAAACTAAGGAAGGATGTCAATCAATTCTTTGAAAAAGAAAAGACCAATTTCAATAAAGGTCTGGAAAAGATTATCAGAGAACTAAGAGATCATTTACGGAGTAAGGAGACTGTGGGTGCTCTGTGTGATTTTACTCATTCCATGGATACCACTGGTGTGAAGTGGAAAGAGGCGACAATCAAAGTCAGGATCAAACTGTATGACAGCATCACAGAGGAGATTCAGAGATGGGAAACTCAAAACAAGAAACTGGAAATACTTGGCTCAGGAATGGCAAAACAGTTTCAACAAAAGTTTCCTGATTTTGATTCCAAATTGTTTAATTTGCAGAAGAGATACATTCAGCATAGTAAGTCAGGGAAAATGGTTGCTGAAGATGAAGAACCGTTTGTACCTGTAATAGTAGCCGAAAAATTTGACAACATAAATTTAGGATTGAAAGTTTTGATGGGAATTTCCATTTCTCCTGTTTTATTGATTGGTGCTATTGTTCGCTTACCAGTTTGGGGAATAAAAGAGTTGGCGAGAAAGGTCAAAGGTCATATGTTGGAAAAAGAATATGAAACAGACCCTAATGTTTCCTTAAGGAAGTATGCAGAAAGCATTCTTGAATCCACAAGTGATCCAATCAAGATGAAGCCAATCATGGAGAATGAAGTTTCTCCAATGTTTCAGTATTTAGAAAATCAGAGAAGGCGAGTTTTACAGCAAATTGAGGCTGAAATAAATCTGTTAGACAAAAGAAAGGAAGAGAAAGAAACCAGAGAATTCATAGTCAAAAACTGCTCTAGCCAAAAAGTAAGATTCGAAAGACTTAGAAGGAGGCTGACATATTTTTATAAGATTGAGTTAATGAAAAACTCATACAAGAAATTATCTGAATTTGAACTTGAGAAAACTTTGTATCGGGGTTTGTTTGGAGAAGTGTGCAAAGTTTTGCCCAAAGCTGAAACAGATCATCATTCAGAAGTAGTAGTTGTAAAGAACTACCATAGGATAGATCGTGTAAATATCATGGAACACATGAGAGTTGAGGAAGCATATAGGTACATGTATAAAAGGGATCAAATGATAGAGTTCAAATCTGATACGGAACAATTACATGTAGCCAATTTTTTATGCTATTAAGACAAGCAATTTTAAAAAGACTACATACATCAGCCAACATCAAAATTAGATTTGACACTAGAAGTTGCTCATGTGCAAATAAGTTGCCAGTAAAAAGATAATGTTTTATGAAACTTTCATGTTATTGTATGTTTTAGTCAAACATTTTTCTCATTGAATAATTTAAAAAATACTGATACTATATACTCAATTTTGTTTGCAGATCCAAAAAGTTTGTGTACAACATGCCATGCATTTCCATGATATTAGAAAGCTCTTCAGAATACCACTTTTTCTGGCCAGTTCTTTCACTTCCAAAGTGCAGCTATAGAAGCTTTGTAAAGTCAAAATTTATTAACCCAGAAGAAAAAACACAGACCTTGTATACCTACATTGAACCAGTTATCAGTGGTTTGGACTTCTTGCACACCAAGAAACTGGTCCATGTGGATGTCTCCCAGGATTCTGTTATGGTAAGCTACCATTTTGTAGCATGCACCAATGCCTTTTGATCCAAAGCATTTTGTTGTGAATTACCATTTATGTGTGACTGTTATGCCATAATAGTCGACTGTAGGGGAAAATATACATACATATTTTAATTGGAGTCTGAATATATACCTAATTACCTTAAGCACATTTAGTTGGAGAACTTTTGTTTTGACCAACACTTTCACAGAAGTAAAATGACTAATGTATATACAATATATATTAATTTGAAAGGATAAAGGAATTTCGAGCTTTTCGTTCAGTAGAGACCACTGCATGTATTGTGATACATTCATCAATATTTCAATTTTTATGAGGATTTCATTAATGAGGTGATGCACAAAATTAAAATGTTCAGTGAAGTGCAATTTCACATAACATGGTTTATTGGTTGGATCATTGGCCACAAATTTATGAATCATTGAAACTGTAATCTCCACAAAACTTGCAAAAATGGATGCTCCCGAATATTAATGAAACCAGAGTATATAAATTCATTTGTCAACATGTTAATGTTGTTTCTATTGATGGCTTTTATCAGGTTGATCAAAATGATAGAGTGAAGCTGATGCACATCACTTATCCCCAGAAGTTGGATCTCAGCCTATTTCCAGAGGCTTCAACAGAACTGGAGCAGTATGTCCACTTCCATTGGGAAACCATGTCAGCATCATCACAAAGAGAATACAGCTTTCAACATGACATGTACGGTGTTGGCCTGATGATGTGGGAAATTTGGACCGGTCGGAATGCATTCCAGGAAGTGGTTACAGGGCTGGAACCAAGGACTCTGCTCCAGTTTATTAGGTTTTTATCTACGGACAAGAACTCCCTCCGTCTGGATGTAGAAGATGGTTTGGGAATTCCTGCTGTCAACGCCTGGAACGACGGCATCACAGGGTGTCAGAACCTGTCAGTAACTGCAGCAGTTCTACTCAATGCCTTAGCTCCCTGCAAAAACAGTAACTTTGATTATTCACATGCTCAAGTTCCTATAGAGAGAAGGTAAATTTCAAACCCAGTTGTTATCGATGTACGGTAGCTAATGGGCTGGACCCATTCTTTGGCAAAATGGTGGCCATCCCAATTGTTGTCAACTGTTCTAATGATGCAAAGAACCACATACATGAACTTACTTTGGAGGAATTTTGTGTGTCCTGTTTTACATTTTTCATACACTGTACATGTATGTGCCATATTGTCTTTTGTAAAAAGTTTTACTGTCATATATATTTTACATGCAATAAATTTATTTTTTCTACTCAAATGTATTTACCTGGTAGAAGTTTCTCTTTTTAATAGTGCTTTCCACAAAGTATTTGAAAATGCAGGTTTATCAAATGGACGGGTACATATGATACATTGTCATACAGTTTTTCAACTCATTTGTTTGAGCAGGTCTAGAGTCTAGGTTCTATTTAAACAGTTGCATAAATGATGTATCTAGGGTTTTATTGTACCAGGCAGGTTTCAAATTGTATTTTTTACAAATATTTTATAGGTATATAAATGATAGGTGAAACTTTTGGGAGCAGGTAAAATATTTTGCATTTCCTCGTTGAGCCACACTTTTGAGTCTGCTCAACTCTCTTCTTCCCATGGCTACTTGACCACATAAAGCATAGTAAAGTTGAATATTCTCATGTTATATGCCCCAACTTCATCATCAATTTGTAAAAATGATAGGATACAGTACATCACAAGTCATATGTGGCCTACATTTTCCAAATGAACGAACAATTTGAATTCTTAAAAGCAGGCTTATGAAGATGCTATTAAGATATTTTCCTCTCCGTTTGGTGAAGATTATAATTATGTGAAGTAATGTAGTTTTATTAATATTCAATGAATACCAATTTTCAAGGATTTCGTTGCTATGTTAATTCACGTATAAAATCTTCATTGAAGCACAATATCTAATAACATATTGTATTGAAACCATCATTTGCTACAATTTTACTTTATCCATGTAACTGTGTTTTTCACTACATCCACAAAAATTGATGCACATGTACATGTATATTAATGAAACCACAGTGAATGTTTATAAACATGGACAGTATACTTGTATGTAAACTGACATATTCTACCACACAAACCTGATTACAAACAGAATTTAATTACAAACAAACACAGACTGGTTCATCACCATTCACTTTATTAATTAAATAAACAGACACATGATTTGCATATAAGACATGTATCTTCCAGTTGACATATTATGTTGACATAAGAACAAATATTGCACAGTAACAACCTAATAATAAGTACATGTATAATAGCAGGAAACATTGTCTATATTCATGTACTGTAGCACTGCTTAATTCAAAGTAATACTGGGAATATTTGTTCTGTATTGTATCATTTGCACAAATAAATTTTGGCTAGTGACATAAGAAGCTACAATATACATACAATGTAATAATATATTGTATATGAAGATATTTACTTCAAAACAAACTTAAGCTATTAATGAGACATCTGAAAATCTGTGTAGCTTCATATACTGTGAAATACAGAAATTTGACTTCAAAATAAAGGAATGCATTAAAAATTGCCAAAACAATGCATTTTCATTTTAAGAATTGTACTTTTTAGACTTTAAGACTTGGATGCTGCTAAATACACAAGAGAAAATTGCTAATTAAATAAAAATGATTTTAAACATTCTGCAGTCCTTTATCTCAATGTGCATGTACATACATGTGGTAGTTAATTCGGATACACTAAATTGTAGAGAAAAGAACATACAGTATGACTGGGAACAGTGATGCTGCATGGGGGAGGACTTGGAGCAGCAAAGTTCTAAAGCTACAGGTCTTTATACAGCGTGGCTGTACAGTAAAACAGCTCACAGATGTACATCAAACATCCAAGAACATATTTGCCTTATTACTGGTAATTTACCCACTACATACATTCTTCCCCCTAGTTTTATTCTCTACTCAATAATGCTTAGGCATAAGGTTATTCCAAGTAACTGTTTAACTGTGATCAAATGGCTCTAATGTAAATTTAAAAATACTTCACTGAAGATTTATTATTATACACAATAAGCTATTGATGTACTGGAAATATTTTACTTTAAAATGTAAGAGTTCAATTTACAAAGTAAATACTTGATGATGTTAGCACAACCAAGATATACATGTAGGTATGCCAATTAATATCCAGACATCCTCCATTTTGGGGATACTAACAAAAGGTGGTAGAATAGCTTGCATTGTGGAACAACTGATGTATCATCTCTACAATGAAACTCCAAACAATGATAAACACTCATAATTAACATGAACTTAATTAGTTTGAAACATTCCTAACATCATCATGACTTAGAAAGATAATGAAGAATGAGAACAGTGGAATAATGAAGAATCTGTTCCCTGGTACATCACAGACACAGTCAATGTTATCCATCGGTCAGCTGGTTACCCAGACAAGAGTTATAAAACCTTTGTGACATCCGACTCTTTCAAGTAAAATCGGGGCTAAACTAGCATCGTTTTTATTTCATCAAGCACATTAGATAATAAACTCCCATCTGTACTCTTGCCATCAATTTTTATACTATCATTAACCTGCAAAAAAAAAAAAAAAAAAAATCATTTTGAATCATAATACATGCATACATGTATTTCAGTTTTCTTTCAGATTTTCTATGATATATATTAATTGCCATGACATACCATTTTGACAAGAAGACCTATATGATGACCTTGCATGGATTTACTATACACAGAGGCGCTCTTTTCAACTTGTTCCACAACTGTTAATAAAATCAAAACAATCAAATCATAATGCAAGAAAACAAGCAATGAAGAAAGAAGCCTATTTTTTTCTTTATACACTTTCATGTACATAAATAATAGGAAATTCAATTAAGTTTTGGCACAGACAACTCTTGACAAAACTAAAATTTCAAAGGACCAGTTAACACTTTTCATGTTTTACCTCTAAAATGATGATAGAAGCAGACTTTAGCTAGAACGACCGGGAATTCAGAATCCTGCGGTGTGAACTGTAAGGACGATTTTTCTGTGAGATCCCCACTCTCCAAGAGGGAAGTGAAATTAGATCTGTGGTAATAAACAAAATCTTGCAAATGACACCATTTCTCCCAACATATCTTTGCAGTGACACATGCACATATACATAAATTGGTTGACATTAGAGCATGGTAATCTCGTTTTCAGGGAGGGTCCACAACTCACTATGACTTCACTTTTAATCCTAGTATATTACAATACACTTATGCGATTACAACTTCATCGCATAAGTACATCAGGTTGTTACTCGAGTTTATTTGAATCAGGTAGAGTTAGAAATCTGTCTAAGTTTTAATGTCTGAGAAAAACTTTCGGAGTGTGTGTAACCACCCAAACTACACTTTCTAAGGCAAACCTGCCATAATACACAAAAAGTAAATCTCCCTTACCCTTTACATGGTGTTGCGACTAGGAAGGAGCTACATGGAAAGGTCAATTTAAAATCTATTTTTTCGTGAGTAGATCCTTCATCCATCTACATAAAAAGTGAATTAATTTAAAAGAGATGAATGTACGGTAGTTAGAAAATAATCATATCTTCAGACCTTTCTTTGATGTGTCTGACAGACTTAATGACATAAAAACTATTTTTATCAATTTATAAATGTCATATATACCAGTACCTTAACAATATATGTGAGTGTTCCTTTTAGCTTTTGGGCCACCTTAATCTCTTGAATGTTAAAGGCAAACTGTCCCTCATTTTGAGCACTGGGCAGCAGTATAAAGGGAACTTTAATGGCATCATGATGAGAGCTACCCATCTACAAAAAAAACTTATCTCTGGAAGCTTGTAAACTTTTGGAAATTGGCATTTAAGAGACTTTGCATATTGAACTTACACATCTAAGTCAATTATGCTATTCTGACAAATTAAGCCACTACCGATACATTGTATATCACTTGAATATGAACAAACTTACTGATCTTATTAACTTTAAGTTCATGGTGTCCATAACATTAAATTCTAAATCCTTGATGGTATGGTCAGTAAGATTGGAAAAGACTACAGAGACGATGACCTGGTCTCCTCTCTGGTGACTAGCTCGGATGTCACAAGTCTGCAAAAAAACATTAAATTACGGTAACAACAAGCGCTTTCAACGATATATTTGGTATTCATCATTGGCAAATTTCCACACAAGTACATGTATTTCAAGAATGATGTCCACACATACCATTTTTATGGAATTATTTTCTCCTAAGGTTACATATGATGACATAGGCTGCAAAATAAAATGGTATCTTCACTAAGGAAATTTCACTTCATAGTAATAAATTACTCTTCTAATGCAGTATCTTCATGAGATAAAAATAAATTCATGAAATGCCATTATATTTTTCTGATAAACACAACACACTGTTCAGAGCATCAATCAAAATTGAGTATTTTAAAGGTACATGTACATTTACTTAGTCCTGACATTTCACCTCAAGACACTGTACATTTATAGTCCTAACAATTCATCTCAAGTACACTGTACATTTATAGTCCTAACAAATCATCTTACGTACACACAGGATCTTAATTCTGATAAACTCTGAAAAATCCTTAAACTAACCGGAAGCTGAACTGCAACAGGTGTTTCTGCCTGAGAAGGGGGCACTTGTTCCTTAGAGGGAGTAGTGATTCCTTCAGCCTCCTCATAATCAGCTCTTAATAACTTCTTATCCTTTTTACTTTTCTTTTCTTTTTTAGCCTTCTTCTCTTTCTTCTTCTTTGTTTTCTGATAATAAAGAGTAACAGATAATAGACAGTCATACTGTACATAAGGGATTGAATTTCCTTGAAATCCTTTCTTGCTCTCCACTAAAGAATGATCAAAGCATTGTTACCTTTTCCTTTTGACTGTCTTCCTCACTTGACACATTTGCATACTCTACATTCACTTCTGGAGTTTTTATTTCAACTTCAGTTGATTTAGCAGCTGATGTAGAATCATTATTCATCCAGAAATCTAAATCATTGTCCTAAAAGACAAAGAAAAAAATATCCTTATGAAATAACCAAGCACTTCTGGCAAAGCTTCAACATTATAAAAATCTCTAGCCTGCAGTGCAGTAATTGCTACCTTTTCTTGCTCCGTTTCTCCTTGTTCGGGAGACTGTGGAAGACCGTTGGCAACAGGGGCATGCTCTGGTGAGTCGTCGTCCTCCATGAGGAGGTTGGAAGCAGAACCTGAGGCTTCTTCACTTTTCTGCTTCTTTTTAGACTTCTGCATGGTGATATGTGAATGGATTTGTAAAAGGTATATTGGTATGTATGTTTAAATCACTTCAGAACGAATGAAAAGGGTTCAAACATTATTTCATGAATACAATATGGTGTACTAGTGTGTTTGGTATTACAGAAACAATAAAATGAATTCAAACATTATTTCATGAACATTATTAGGTGTATTGGTATATGTACTGTAAAACTAGAAACAAATTTTCTTTATACTTGGTAATCAGGTATACATCATCATTGTTCACAAACCTTCTCTTTCCCTTCTTTGCGGTGTTTCTTTTTGTCTTCCTTATCCTTCACCTTCTTGTGTTTTTTCTTTGGTTTGACCTCTTCACCTTCCACATCCACCATATCCCCTGATTCTAAGACTATTCTGTGTGTCCGGACAGGCAAAACCTCGTCATCTCGTAAGGGCCTGTTAAACATTAAACAAACATAAGTTTTTGAGTAACATGCAGATTTCAAAGACAATGTCCATGTGAAAAGTTTAAAATTAGATCTATAGTTTTTAAAATGTACAAGGTATAAAATGTATGATGCATACCATCATGAGAGTATACTTTTTTCTCTAAAACTTTATCTAATCAGAACACAAGATTGTGACTATTATATATGTATCTAAAACCAATGGAAGCATAAAAGTAGCTTTTAAATTGCCATAACAACACCTAATTTCTTACTTGTCCAAGTCCATATCCAGACGTTTGAAAGGATCAGATGTTTTTCTGTCATCTTCTTTGTCAGATGTATTGGCACCCTGGCAAAGAAAAACATTCATCTTCAATTACCAGTGTGTCATGAGATTTCGAACAATTTTAGTTTTTCTTATTATTATATGTACATACAAATGTCACATCATAAATTAATGGAATCAACCAATTTGGGTTCCAGCAGAGTCCAAGTATTAAAAGGAATCTGTTGTGCTACTCTGTCAAACCATTTAACTTTCAAGAATGGACACTTGCAAATCAAATGTTCTACCATTCTCCAAATTCTATTTTCTTTCAATGTGGATTTTACAATGTAAATAACGTCAATATCCTTGCATTTCATCATTCCTTTATAGCAGTGGGCAGCTACACTAACAGCTTTCTGATCCTATTTTCAAGGAATGGTGAGGCGCTTGGACAATGACCTACCCATAATGCCCCTGTGACAGAAAGCTCACCTCGGGCATGTCCACCAGTGTGCTGACTGTGTGTTGTACAGGAACGTCCTCATCTGATTCTTCCACTGGCTGTCCTTTCTTCTTCTTTTTGGTTTTACCATGCTTAGTCTTCTTCCTCGACTTCTCACGGTCTTGGGAGGCCAGCTTCATATATTTGTCTGATGATGCTAGTCCTATGGAAAAATAAAACGTTCAACATACATGTATTTTCAAGACATTATTAAAGCAGTAACTTGGCAAAAAAGTTTTTTTCTATACTAGTTAACTGTAACAGTTTTCTGGTGATGCATAATATTTAATTATTGCGAGTTCCTGGAGGAATTGGACCCCAAACACTTACCTGGTACATGCAGAGGAACAGTTAGGTCAATTTGCATCACAGGACTTTCTTCCGCTTCTTCAACAGCAGCAGATTTCTACAATCAACAAGTTAGTCGGTTTTATTCATGACAAAACGATTAATATCAATATGATATCTGATAATGAACATGTAGTTTTCAAGCTTTCAATATTTTTGTACCTTTGCTTTGTTTTCCATTCTTAAATAGTGTGGATTATGCATTTGCTCCATCTTCCTCTGTTCTCTTCTCTAGAATTAAATTATAAAAATAATAAAACTGGAAATGCTTATAATACATGTGCCACTAGATTTCAGTGTTAAATCTCAAAATAGCAAATGAAATTATATTTCATTATGGATTATTTTCTACCTTCTCTAGTTCTTCCTCTGTAAGCTCTGGAACATTCTTTTTCTCCTCCTTATAGAAAGACCTGTAAGCCAGAACACGTTATTTCAGAGCTTAACAAAATGATGATGCATTTTCAAAAGTTATGAGACATCAAAGTCTGATGAACTTCAAATCTGTAAAATATATTTTCCTTATGGACACAAATCTTTATGCTGTGTTGTGTTTCATAATTGGAACACATACTTGGAATCATCATGATTGATGGCAAAGATGGAGGTAGTGGGCTCCTCCTCTGATGAACTCTCTGACAATGGCTCATTGATCCACTTGTCCAGGTCTAATCTGTGAAAAATAGAGTAAAGCATAATCAACTTTGTATCTACTGGATCTCTATCCACTCTTCTGTAACTTTCTCCATGAGAGATTATAAAGGAAATTATATAAATATCTGATACAGTGATCCCCCTCTATTTTGCCCCTCTCCTTTCTCACTGCTATCCCCATGTTGACAAAACATTTTTAAGTCTGTTTTCCCATACTGTGCAAAACCACCTGAAATCCTATTCCCAACATACAATGTATTTCAGTTATAGTTTGAGCATGATGGACATAACAAAATTTAGCATGCTATCTTGACCATAAAATAAAAATGTATACTGTAGAAGCACATATTTTTGTTGGGTTAAATTTTCGTTGTTTTAAAACCAAATAAAATTCGCTGTCATTTAATTTCGTCATATCGTAATTATCTAATATGTATCACCTATCAATTCTGTATATATTAATACTTGAGTTAAAAATTTGTTGTGGACTTAATTATGTTGATTTATTCTGCCAACGAAAATAACGAAATTAAATCCTCAACGAATATTTCTGCTTCTACAGTATCTAATCTTTTTTATTCCTTTTAGCTGTAATTTTATGATAATAAATATGGCAGTCTTACCCTTCAGGAACTGGCACTTTACGCTGTGCTTTGGGTGCCACAGGATTTAAATCTCCAGCAAACAAGCTAGACACCTCATCTCCCACTTTGGCGTCCTTCTCTATCAGTTTCTGAACATACTTCACTAACTGTAGCATGCAACAGGCCTGAATAAGAAAGATATATAAACCAATCAGAAAATATTGACTTTATGCTGCAATCCATATATATACATGTATTTAGGAGCTTATATTTTGGTGACAGTCTACAGCAGTAAAGAAATTGTTAAATTTCATCAAAAAATATTTTAAATATTCATCATTTTGTAGATTTAATGTTTTGAACACTACACACTTCACTTTATACTTAGTACTTTTAATATCTTTGATGTACATGTATATCATAAATGCAAATATTCAACAAACATGACTATGACTGACAGGTCAGCCTTTCTTGAATCTTTAGATCAACAATCACCTTTGGACACTTCAGATCAGACACACATCATGACTGTATCAGCCATAAGGAGACTTCCATTCCCTTTGGACCTCCAGATTAGTACTGAGACAGATACGAGAATTTACCCTATTCTTGGACACTATGATTTACCCTTTATGGGAGCTCAAGTTCAGACACTATTAAAATATAGTTTGGACCTCCAAAGTATGACAGTTATTGCCACCAGAACTCACCCTCTCTTGGACCTCCAGGTCAGCACTCTGTATAAATATGGGTAGCTTGTTGGTCAACAGCTGACATAGCTCCTTCATGGTTTCCTGGTCCTCGCTCTCCTCTGCAGACTTTAGAATGCTGCCAAACAGCTTCATGATGTTCTGTACAAACACACTCTGTATGTGTCCAGGAAGTGTTGTGATCTTAGGTTTTAACATTGCTTCTAATGCCTCCCTTGGGTTCTTCAGGTGCCTAAAGTATCGTTAAGATAATCATTATTTCCATTTTCATTTTGTTCAGTTGATTAATTCAGTCTGGTTTGAATTAAGGTTTTTGATAAACATTTATTCTTGTTCTTTAGGTGAACATATTTATGTAATAAATTCATTTTTTTCCTTGGAGGGGAGAAGGGGATCTTTATTGTTATTAATGTACACATCATTTCCAATAACTCACTGAGAAAACTCTCCACAAATCCAAGCTGCTGCATACAAAACTTCACATATTCCATTCCTCTGAGAATTATTGGCTAGGATATGTGAATTCTCCAGCAACAAGGCCTACAACATATATCCATTTTTTATATTTCATATCAAAAGCTGTACTACAATGTATTTACCATTACATTAAATTTATTACAAAAGAAATTGCAACATGTTTCCAAAGAAGGAAGCTCGTCCTTACCATCTGTGACACAGCAAATGGTCGTATTGCCTGTACCCTGATGGCTACATCCAACATCTGTGAGGCAATCATTCGACCGTGTCTAGTTCCCTCCATCCTGGTCAACTCAACCAACACACTGACATACCTGAAATATACATGTATAGAGACCGTAACCTTTGATGAAACATAAACAAAACAACTTGTAAATACACCTGTGTTATAAAAACATGGTAAGAAAACAATTTCTCTTTCAAATATTCTCATATTCTCTAACTCTGAAAAAAAAACAAGAAAAATAGCCTTCAACAGCAACAAATACATGAAATTAGATGGAATTTTCAGCAAAATAAATAAAGCTATACTTGGGCAAAGAATTTTTAAAACACCTTATTGACTGCTTGCACAGAATTATCTATTTTTGACGTACCATTCAAAGTTAGTGATGTACTGGTAGTTGGACTGACTGGAGATCTCCACTATCTTGGCAAGTAGCTCATCCCTGTAGTGGGTCCCTTCAGCTTTATCCATGTGAACCATCAACTTCTTTGCAATCTCCATCAGGTTCTTCTTAGAAACCTGTTAATCAAATTCAGCTTTTGTTTACAAAAAATGCAAATTATATCCACAAAATCTTTAATTCATGCCTGTCTCAAAACTAGCAATGCTTAAACTACATTCCAAGTTTCAAACAGAATCAAATATTCAAACATTTTTCTTGCTTTTCATAGAGTATCATTAAATATCTAGAACATTTTGGTTGAATTCCAAAGACCCCTTACCATTCCATAAATCAGGTCAAGAGCCCGCAGTCTTATGGATTCATCCTTGTCATCCAAGCATTGCAGAATTAAATCTTTGTGGGATTGGACACTCTTTGGGTGAGTGGCCAAAATCTTTGACATGGCCAAAAGTCCAAGATATTTCACTGATATAACAACAAATACTAGTCAGTATCCAAATCTCAATGCATTTTTTAAGTATTACTTGCAAAAATGTGTTTTATACTTAATGATATTTACCGAGGTACATGTAACATTGCATTTAAAATTGAACAGGGCTTGATTCTATATTTTTGTACCCAACATTTGTTTACAATTAAAATCAAAGTTATGGCTTAAAATGATTATTTTTATGTAGATGAAATTCACAAGATCTGACAGCCGGAGAAATTTTCAATTCTTTTATATCATAAGATGAATTATCCCTAAGCTTTTTGGCCATCAAATATTGCTTCCATCCTACAGCTCTGATGTTTGTGTCTGACATCACACTAATCACTACTTACATGTAAATACAAACAAATATCTTCCTTAATTTTTTTTACTACTAAAATGCAAAATGCATTACAGAATAAAATGAGTTTTACTTACAATTTTGATCAGAGTCTTCTATCAAAATCCTTAATTTCTGTACGCAGAGCTATTCAAGAATATACAAAAATAAACAGTTAATCAATTGGTTTCAAGAAAAACTTTCATGTTTTTTTCAATAAAAACTGAAGCCCTGCTTTTTATGGAGTGGCTGGGTGTGAATTATAGTATATTCTATATACATCTCCCAACATGCATCAGTGTAATTCAGTATATTTATTGCCAAGAAGTGAAACATGCCAAGGATTTCTGGGAAAAAGATCTGAACCAAGGAACCAGTAAATGTAACAACTTCTCATTATATCAAGAACAAAAACAATGAAACTTTGAAATAAATGAATATTCAAAGAATAATTCACGTTGATACAAAATAAGCAATGATTGTTTGACAAATGAGGATAATTAAAACTCAACAGGACAAATTCCAAATCCCGCTAAAGGAGAAAAGGCAGCTAAATTGAAATGTCAAACATTCACTGCTTCCAGAATCCCGCATTGAGTTACCTGAATTGAGGCGGTGTGATTGGGGATGCCTGAAGATATAGAAATGAGTACTGTAAGTAAAGGAAGAAAAAACAATTATATCTCAATATTGTGCCAGCAGTAGTCTCCCTTGTGTTTTCAACTCCAAGCAGTTATTGTTCCTGAATACTCTGTCAAAGCAAACAATATAGTCCCACCACAATTATAGCAAGCTTAGTTTGTGTACTGAGTATAATGTACTACTTTTAACTATTCTATGATAAATATATGTTCGAGAAAAATTCGAACTTGGAGGAACTGACCTCAATTAAAATTTCAACAATATTTCACAAGTTTTTCACTGTCTGATAACAAAGATACAATAAACATTCTTTTAATCTTTGTTTAAAGGCAATGAATACAAAGCAAACAATACAGACTTCATGTCAATAAGCAGTAACATGAATGGATAGGTACAACATTAAATTTAATATGCTTAGCAGTCATACACAATGTTTCAATCCGGATGAAAACCCTAGTTGAGAATTATCCAGATCAGAAATATAGTGGACAGTTTGTACATGTAGATGTGAATGTATATGTTAACCAACAAATCATCTTACAAGTTATATATGATAAAAGTTAAGATAATTACTTAATCTTCAATTATTTCTTGTCTTATATACACAAAATATCACTAATATCGCTCTGTAACTTGTAATACATGTACTATATTTATAGAAATATTTTATAACACCACTACTTGACTTTGTGTTGTGGAGACTTTACTTGTTTACTTAAGCTATGCCTTTTACCAAATCCCTTTGAATTTCAATAAAAAGAAAACATATTTAAATTAGAAATATACATGTAATATGTGCAATTTTCTACAAATGAAATTTGCATGCCACTACAGAAATACTTATACATGTGCACTAAAAGCAAATACAAAAGAGACAATATGGTGATATTCTATAACTGACAATCGTTTAGATAATGTGATACCAAACTTCTTAAGATAATTACTGCAGGCACAATATTTTTTCTTCCATATACATGTAGATCAGTATTTATTTCAAGAGGAAGTTGAGTTTTCATCAATTTAAAAAATGAACAATCAGATGTGAAGAAATCAATTTATGGCAGAAAAGCTTCCTCCTGACATTTGAGGTATGATGAAAAGTGTTAAAAATTTACACAATAAAAGAGGGAGTAAAAAAGGTATATAAAAAAAAAACAAAGAAAAAATACAAACTCTATTAATTTCCTTATTCTCTATATTCAACAAATTTAATGAACGGAAAACCAACCAAAGAAAGTGAAGAAATTTGCAATAAAAAACACTCACCTGCTATAACTGTGTTGATGCATTCATACAGAAGAGACATTGCTGAAGTGCTGTCAAAAGAAAGTCAATCAACGTACATGTAACTGTGAACTGAATCTGATCAATCAAACAAATATTCATACATTTTCATCATCTTAAAACCTTACCTATGGATTAAATTGGTTAATGGCTCTATAAGTTTTTTCCCTAGTCTGGGTTCCAGTGGAGTTAATGCACTAAACTTAAAATGAAAAAATACACCATTTTTAAAAAAATTCTAATTCATAAATGCTCAAATATATTTCACTTTTTTCATGAATTGCTGACAGGCCACATTTCTAACCAGTCACTGCTGGTTTCAACATTTCTTTTCATTAGCAAACTTGAATGCCTGAATGTAGATATTATATTTACCAGTTTTATGATCTTAATAAGGACCCAGTTGTTTGAGGAACTAGTCATCAGCTTGAAAAAGAGAGGGGCCAGAGAGAGGTAGTTTTGTGGGTTTTTCCTGGCCAACTCACAAATTACATTCACTGCAGCTGACTGCACACCTGTAAAAATTTCATCACATTTTACATGTAGATAGACAGAATCAATTTCAAATTTAAGTCTACTTCATTAAGTGATTTTCGGATTGCATTGCCATGAGAGATTAACATGTAGATTAAAAACATGATCACAAATGCCATACAAGGGACCTCAATATTTTTAACAATAATCTCAACAATGAAATTGTATTAGTGATAATGCACTTGCATACAATTTTTAAACATGTACAAAATAACTACAGTCAAAACTGCTGGAGCGGTCACCCCTATTAAGCAGTCACCTTTCTTATGCGGTCATTTTATTTCCTCCCGATTAAAAATCCTATATGATTGCCCTCTAAAGAGCGGTCACCTGTCTAACGCGGTCAGCGGTCATGGTATTTTGATCCGAAACTGTACTTTCGACACGCATTAGGTGGCCATTTTGGTCGGTCACATGATTTACACCCAGGGATTTTAAACATGGCTTCCGAAAGTCAGGTAACTAAATAATGTACACAATAATTATACGCCTTAAGCAAGAGAAGCCGAATCAATCGATGCAATTATATAACTGGCAGTTCAGATACGGATGGCGAAAAAATAAATTGTTTAAACATGTATTTACAGTGTGTGTTTAATATATAACCTCATAAAATAGGTGTCAAAAATGACCGCACCGAGGCTAAAGAAAATCGATCAATTTAATAGTATGATTTTGAGTTCAGATACGGTCGGTTAAGAAATAATCATGTTGAAAAGTTTATGCAAGAGTTCATGGCCATGCCCAAATTTTGGATAAAATTACAGATATTGATGATATGTTAACAGAAGACAATATTAAGTGCAAATCTGGAATGCAGACGAAAATAAGTGACTTTTTCAAAAATTAAAAAGAAATTAACAATTGCATGCAAAATTCTTTGATATGTAATTGCACTTATTTTTAAATATAATAAATGCTATTAAATTCCCAATCAATAACTTTGTTAATTATTTTGTCATTTTGATCAGTATGCTAAATTGCAAGCATATAAAAACTTCCAATAATTGTTTTAATAAGGTAATTGATTATGGTAAATTCCTAAGTCTCTATTCAAAGGTCACCTCTGTTAAGAGGTCACTTTGGGTGCCTCCCAAAGGTGACTGCTTAATACAAGTTTGACTGTACATGTACATTGTGAAAGCAATTTTGATATATATCATAGTCCGTGTGGTCATTATTTGGCAATAACGATAAAGATAGAAACATTAAGAGACCTCACATTAACACAGGATTAGATAATATACTTTACACAAATTGTGCCCTTGGATCAATAAAAGCATATAACCTGTGTCTGGATCCTCCAATTTTTCTTTAAGCCTCGGGAATGCAGGTCTTAATGCCTCAGGGAATTGCAGAAACACCTTATACATGATAAGTACAGCTTTCTTCCTCAAGTAAGGTCGAGTGGATGTCATCTGGAATTCAATGTTTGACTTGAATTACATTTGAATCTCAAAAATTTTAAATGAGTGGCAGTAAGTATTCAATGAATTGTTATGTAAAAAATTCAGTCAGAGAACTATGCAATTTAGAATTTATAACACACAGGGAATATAATATCAGCTTACGAGGGTCATAATGTCATTGGCCAGATCTCTGGCGAGGTCTGCAGTAACAAAACAAGCCAGTCCGGTCAGTGCTGTCCCAGCATCATACATATTCTGACTGCTCAGATCCTACAGCAAGGGAGAGAAACAAGAATTAATTCACTGAGTACGAAACATCTTGAAGAGGGAAATCCTGCTTTTGAATTTACATTTGATTTTACAAAATTCATCATTCCACTCACATGAACAGTTTTAACACAAATACAAGGCATTTTATTTAGATGTATTCCAAATATCATAAAAAATAACTCATTTATTGATATACTAAAAATGTCGAAACTCAATCACCAAATAAACTAATGTTTTCACCAAGATTAATTTGTATGCTAAAAGTGGTAATATGGGACCAGTTATCAGCAAACAGAGACTCGTTTAAAAAAATTTCACTACCTTTCTGATCATGTTTGTGGTCAGCATCAGAACGTCTGTGCTATCGTGAAAACTCTGTGCAGCAGCTATATACCCAATCCTCTGTTTACAAAGGTAAGATGAAATCAAATGTATTTTGTGTCAGACACAAATATCTAGAGATGCAATTTCCTTTAATCAATATACTGATACGATACAAAAATCAAATCAATTTTGTATAAGGAGCTCACCTTGAAGGTAAATTTGGTTGAACTCATAACTTCAATGATGTGGAAGGCAGCCCAGCTGATGTCATAGCCCAGCATTTGGAGCTGAAAGGTTCACAGATATAATTTTTAATTCTATAAAATAATGTTGCCGGATCATAAAAACCTCATAGGTCATATTTGATGAATAAAGCATTTATAGAATTAGTTTCAATAACACTTTTAATAGAGATACAAATAAAACAACATTTCTTCAACATCAAACTATCACTCTAAAGTAATTGGATTTCTTCCATTAAAAAAGTTTCAAGTTGGAGATGAAAGGTAAATAATGTGTATGTCATGAATCATTTCATTTTTGTACTTACCTGGTACTTGGTATTTGTACAAGCTTGTTGACAGTTATAATGGATACAATAAAGCTTAATAACTGTAGATCAAGCTACATGTACATGCATGAATGTTAGCTATTGATATGCAGTTCCATACATAGGCTTGCATGATAATAATTAGCACGCTGTATGTACTTATATATTCAAGTTTGTTTATCAATTTACATTTTTGTGATAGGGTATACATTTTCTTACATATAAAAGCTTGTTGACTGCATTGGCTTTCACAGCTTGGTTCTCCTGTCTTAGCTCTTGTTTTATCTCATCAATACACTCTGCAATGTACTTTCCCTGAAAATTAAAAAAATATTCTATCCATCTGACAAGTGACACTTATACATGTGCTTTCTAATAGATTTGATCACGCTCCGACCGAAATTATCACCCCATAATATTCAAAGAATGATTTCTTATTATTTATATTTATATAATTTTTAGCAGTTGTACAATTAAATATTATAATATTAATTATGCAAACCTGCTTGCGCCCCCAACAATACCTCTTTTGAATTTATTGGGCTGTATAGTACAAAATCGATTTGTAGTGTTATCACAGACAGAGACACTGGAAAATGTAAATATTATGACATAATAACAGACCATTGCCTTTGTACCAGCTATTTTCAAGTCTTTCATGAATACTGTTCCACTTGTAGTACTCAACTGACAAGTAAAAGTCTGAGTTGAACAAGTTGGGCACCACCCCACGTTTGGTGGTTTGAGTCCTATTTGGTGGTTTTATGCCTGAATGATATACCTATTTAACCTACCAAATGGGGCTTATTTTTCGTTCATCTTGGATTACGTTTTTCTGAAGAAAAAGCACATCGTGTTTACCAACGGGGCAAGTACTCTGACATGTTTACTTCATAATAAAACATTCGTCTAAAAGAATTCTATGTGCCGATTTTTGCGCACTGGTGTTTAAAAAAAGGGCAAAATGAAATGCATCCCAGAAGTCACGTATAAACAGTGTTTCTGTCTTCAAAAAGATCAATTTTATTCAAAGTACGACATGGCCTCATTCCTTGGACCCTTTACTTTCTATTCCTATCATCCGAGCAAGGAAAAAAGGGTGGTGGTGCCAAACCTGTTGAAAGTCAAAGTGAACAGCAAAAAAATTATTTCTAACCTCAGGATTAATGATTAACTAAACAGTGTCCAAAAAAAAAAACAAGCAAAATTCTTGAGAACAGTCTAGACCATAAATCTTTTATGTTGAAATTATTCACTTTATATAGGATTTATAAGAAGAAAGCGTGTAACTTGTCTTGTATCCCTTGTAATGCATACCACCCCTGAATGGCCCGATACAATACATTTGGTTAATATAGGGGTAAAAGTGAGTTGACAACTGGACTATGGCGGACACCTGTGGTCTTACTCTCTTCCTGTATAATAATTAAAATGGCTACAAACATCATATTATTTATTATTCCAATATTCTTGTACGACCAGATGGACAGTTCTCGGTAATTTTCGTTGAAAACCTACACAATATCTATCTCACTTGATTGATCCATTACTAACTGCTTCTTACAATTAAGTCTAAATTATTTTATTGTTGACGCAAACGCCCCATAATCAAGATAATATTATCTCTATTTGTAAACAGTAGCCAATAATTTCAAGCTTCTAAATGATATCGATTTTATCATCCCACCTCATTCTCTTTGTGGTTGCGAATGCCTCGGACTAAATCTTGGAGATTTTTGTCCAACACCCGCTCTAGAGTGCCCTTTACTTTCTTAAGAGCCATGGTATTGCAGTATCCAGGTATATTAACAACACCGCTTCATGCTTTCGACAGGAAACCAAAATGGATTCAATCTAAATCATGTGAGATGTTGACGTGTGGACTGGAAATATGCACATAGTATTTGAGTTGGTCACGTCAATTCCGGATTTAGATAAATACTAAATTAAATTATTCATTTTTCTATTTTGATATATGGTTTCAATCAGAGATATATGTCTCTGTTTCAATTGAAAGTAAATACTATGACTTTATTAAAAAGCATTCAATTGTATTTTGTATGCAATGAAAAGAAAAATTCAAAATATTCTAACTCCAAAAATAACCTGGTAATGCACCCTGAATTTTTGGCCATATACAGGTTTAATTGGAAAGAAAGAAAAAATAACCTATCAAGTAAAACTATCTAAAACTCAGGAACGTCGAGTGTGTCCTTAAGATGGGTGAATAATATGAGTTTCTGGAAATTGACAGAAATTGTTTTACAAAAGCATATTAGTGTTAATTGACTAAATAAACAACAACAGAATAAACGGAAAGCGTAATAACGCGAATATCCCATCTCCACACAGGCCTGCACATGACATTAAAAATATTTTACAATTTTATGGTGAAGTTATTCACATAATGCCTTTATAAAAGCATAATTCATGCCTTTTGGAAAAACGGGCATTATATACATGTAACTCCCGTTGGTAATGCGTTATCACACTTTTTCAATTACTGATTTTGAAAGGCTTTATAGTGCTTTTTAGTGTTAATATTTTGCCATTTTACGAGGCAGTATAAAACACGACGGTTTTTTTTAAATAGTTGATATTTTATCGCGACGTCAGTGACACTGCGTTAACGTCTGGTTGACGTTCGAAGAAACGGAATTCCCTACCACTGCCTACCGTCAAATCTAAGTCTAAATTATCAAGTCCGTGTCGCACGAACGTCATTGCGACGTCTTCAGTTTTGCCCCCCCCCCCCCCAAACAAAAAAAAATTAATGATTTATTGTGGTAAAAAAAAATCGAATCGATAGTTATACGTGCAATTGCATCAAATTTAAGGCGATAAAAGTTGATATCGTATCTACATTACTAACAAGTGTTTTGTTTTGGTTGAGGACCAAACCCTTTTGTAGATAAATCAGTGCAAGGAAGTCCACCATGCTGCCGTCAAACTTTGCCACTCACCTCCCAACAAAACAACTTCATAGTGGCGTCTGCCTACAGTACCATGGAAAACTTATTTCACAAACATAAATAGTTATGACAGCTATGCATCTCTAGTCAAGACTTCAAAAGTTGATCGTATCAACGTTATTTGGACGACCAATTATCTTTTTGCAATATTTTGCAATTTTGTAACCTTTGTATTCATTCATGTTATATGTAAAAAAAAAATGTAAATGTTATCGTGATTTTAGCACAGTTCATGCACGATGCATTAATTAGTGAAATTCATTTTCTTCTAATGTAACTCATTTATTAATCTTTGTGAGGCTGTGATTCATACATAAAACATACCCATTTAAAATCTCGGATGCGGTAGCAAAATCTTCAAAGATTTGGATTACTAATCAAAATGTCTTTGGGTTTAAACCCTTCGATCCCCTGCATGAGAGCTCAATCGCCATTCCATGTTGTTCATTTGCAAACACCTCAAATGCGTAGCCAATTGGACAAGGAGTGTTGGCTTACGACAAATTTACAATTTCTTTTCAATAATTTTCAAAATCTTTTTAAACGAATGTTTAGGATTCCTGAGAATTGCATTTTAAAATTTTAGTAACATTACTGGTATATCTTGAATGTCAAAACAACGCATTGGTTCAAGGTTTAATGACGTCATTTTGCCTTCTTGAGTCAGATTTTGATTTACTTGCAATACGCAAAATTATTGTGGGCGACGGAACTCATTGTGGAGAGTGCTTATTTCTCCACTTCTTCATTTTCTTAGATATGATGTGATGGATATGATATTTATATAAAACAAAATTATTGTGATTACGGGTGACTGGCATTCAGAGATCGAGAACCTTGGATGGAGCCATTGATTAGCTAGATGAAGTACAAATAATGCATGCTATGATTTTCGATCTTTTAGAAGACAGCGATTTGATGCTTGATTGATCCTTGTACGTCTTAAGATGCAACAGTTCGAGCAGCATTCTGCAGAAGAAATTTTCTATACAGTATCAGTTCAAATTTAGTGATATCATCTCCAGTAATTAATCAAAATCGAACAAGGAAGTTGAATTGACATAAACAAGGCGACGAGGAGAATTAAACCGCTCCAAGTGCAAAGTTTACACACTGCTCGCCCGATCGAGCACTTCCTTCAAGCACTTACGTCGAACACACTCGGAAACGTCCTCTTCAAATGCATCAGAGCTGTAATAAATCATTTAGTATCAGTATCCTGAAAACTACAGATTAAACAATTAAGATAAAAACTACTTCTTTCATGATATTTGTTTGGGTCGGAAAGGGGAAGGTTTTTGTTAAGTTTCACAACACTCTATGATTTTATATAGTACTATAAAAGCTATGCGGGTCCTTTGTGTAAACCAAAATGAGTAATTGATCGGAGAGTGATCAACATCGAGTTATTTTCTGGAAATTTGTCCTCTCTATAAAGGTAAATATACTGATGTTTGCTTTGATACACAACTTGTAAGTCATTGAGGTAAAGAGATGCGTTGTATCAAGTTGATTAGCGTGACTAATTTGAAGTATCATATGAATATTAGCCGAAAGACGAATTGAAAACTGAGGGCAGTATACGGTGAGCACTTGAGTCACATGATACATTTCCTTTCATGAACTAATTTCATATTGAAAATGGAAAAAAAGTTATGCAAATAATTTGATTATATTCATTGTTTAATAGTTCGTGTTTTATCATTATTCCCTTGTGATGCGAAACTCCGAAACAGTTCCCGGAAAACTGTTCCACGATATTTTGAGTTTTAGATGCGTTCTGTCATTTCCACAGCATGTATGATGTAAACAGGAAATGTTGAACAAATGTTTTTGTGTTATCTTGTTCCTTTCTGAAAGGGAACAAGATGACATTATAAACAGAGGAACTCGTTGGGATGTCGAGAATGGCGTATTAATTTTTGACTTTCCCCCAACTCATTAATGGCTAAAATTTAGCTTCGATTATGTGAGTACAATTTGGAGCGAGGATTATAACGTGTAAATCAAATTTATTTGTTTGTGCTTTGTGTGTTTGGTAGAGGAAATTAAAAGTCCGATAGCAAGTACGTGAGTTAGTATTTGCTTGAAAATAACGTGTGTAAGGTATGAACTATTTATAGATTTTGTTTACGTGAATACAAGGGGACGATAAACTCAATTTCGGTGAGTATGTGAGGGGATTCCCCTTAAGGAATTTTAAGAAAAATATTTCATAATTCAGTCCCCCCAAAAAACTGTGATTTCTCAATCGAAAACTTACAAATCTTGATTTTTGTTTAAAGACTATTTTGTAATACATTTAAATGAAATGTATTGATAAGTGACCAGGTATACTCCCCCCCCCCCAAAAAAAAATAAATAAAATAAAAATAAATAAATAAAAATCAAGTAATCTCATTGTAACAGACTGTTTTTTGATAAATGTGGTGATTCTCTTTTGCAGGGCAAAATAAAGCTTGATAAAACAAGATGAAACAAACTATTAATTTGCCCCAAAGTTTGCTACAAAAGAACATTAATAATGTTCTTTTGTAGCAAACTTTGCTAGATTATCGGAAACCTGTGACGCCAGGATAATGATTATCCTAGCGTCACAGGTTTCCGATAATCTAGCACTAAATGCTGCCTCTAATGACTGTCTCTTTAGTTAATAATTTTGAAACTATATCATTTTAAACCTCAGATATAGCATCAAAAATCGCCGATACTGAAGCAAAGAAAAATTGTCATCATATGCAGTTTCTAGCTGTAAATAAACTTGATGTCGCATTTGACTAATGAAAATCAGCGTCATGTGTTTCCGATAGTATCATTCATTAACATTTTTTCAATAATAGTTAAAATAGAAGTGGCATAACCTTATAAGTATATTTAATAATGATTTCAATTGTTTTTTAGGCTTTCATTTCAACTTAAACCGCTCAATTTTTTAAATTACCCCATAACTACATTGCATCACTGATGCGTCTTACAATACCATTAATTGTATGATTATTAGTTACGTTTTTATTTTAGAACAAGCTTAATTTATAAAGCTCTTGGACTTTAATACTTAAAAAACCTTCACAATGTCCAGTGATAATTTTAGCATGAAAATGTGTCAACAGAAGTACATTTTACTAGACGATAAGCAGGTTTTGATATTGGGATATTATATTAAGGATTTTAGGCAATTTTAATGACTTTTATTAAAGAAATAGTAAAAAATCGTTTTTTATTGGTCTCTTGAGTAATTGTGTGATTTAAACATTTCCACGCAGCATAACATGGGTGGTATATATGTATAAAGATGAAAAGAGATTTTGGGCGTCCAGTGTCGTAAGTTATTTAAAAAGTTATGTCATTTTGGAGAAAACTCAAGCGACCAAACTAGACTATCAGAAACACATGACGGCAGGATATTGCAATCTAACCAAGAATGGGTTAATGCAGGCAATGGAAATGCTTATTGCATCTAGGAAAATAAGATGCCTTGCTTTTTATGCACTGTCAACTTTGGAGATATACAGTTTAGGGATTAGTTATAAGAAATATATGGCTTCTTTACATTACAAATATAAAATAAGAAAAGAGAAGGTGTCCATAAGGTTTTAATTAATTTTTCATTAGATACTCAACCTTGGAAATTTTACTGATATTCAGAATTCTATTTATAAATGAGATAAATGCATATTTGTGAACTTAATTTTATCACAATTTTTTTTTTTATGAAGTAGAGCTCTATCAACCATTATATGGCCAGCAATTATTTAGGTCCTGTATTTTCTGACATCTTAAATGTAGGGATGTAGTCTTGTTTAGAAGCCATGGAAAATAAACAGCCTGTTATTTAAACTTTGCCACTTCACTAATTGCCAATTGTTGCATTTCGTGGAAGATGAAATTGTTAACCTTTTTTGGAATTGGAGGGGGTAGTTCCTGCTCTCCTCTTCCTTTACTTCCATGCCAAAAAATGAGGCAGTGTTTATATTATTTTTATCTTTTTATCATGTATTAGGCAAGGGGTAAATTTACTTACTGTAATTGTGCAGAGTATGTGGGACATTATCAAGAATCACATGGATTAACAGACATTCAAATGTTTTGATATGGTCTAACACACATGTACTAGTATCACTTATTTCTGTGATGATTTATCACTAATAATAATACATATAACTATTCTGTTGTTGTATTACATATATGCACTATTTTCCACTATGTATTTTAAAGTATTTTTAGTAAGTTATTAAAACAATATGCATATAATTCTTTTCATTGCAGAGTGAAAATGTTTTCAGCTGTATGACAAAATGTTGAAGGATTCAAGTCATATCAAGTCTTGGAAAAGAGTCATGGATTCTGTGTTGAATGTGCTTTTGTTGCTATTGGTCCTAACAACAGCTTCTGTAAGACCTTGTATCCTGAACCCATCATGCTGCAAGTGTGGAAGTTAGTAAAGAAAATTATAATAAGAGCATTTAAATTTTTATGAAAATTTTGAATACTGGTAATTAAATATATTGTCAATTCAAATTTTTTCTTCAGAATGTAACATAATGCTATTTATGATTTATGGAAGATCTTTCCTAATATTTCAGGATGAAATATATCTGCATGTGATTTATTTTAGACCCTTAACATAGAACTTTGCCATAATATGTGCCAACAAGAAAATAATAAGTAAAAGTTATTTCAGATTTCAATTAAGGCATAGTTAAAAAATGATTTCATAGGTTTCTAAGATAATGAACACCAATGAGCTTAAAACTTATATATTTAGTTGGTATTGAGTAGATCCTTAGTCTTCCTGTCATTTGAGAAATATACTTATTTCTGCTGTATGTAATTGAAATATGCTTTACACATATTTTGGCACCTAAAACCAACAACTGATTGTAAAATGCATGAATATTTACATCCTATTCCAAAACTCATGTCAATATTCATCCAATGAAGTACTGTTAATAAAGTTTCATATTCATAAACTATTATAATCATACAAAAAATGATTACAGGTTACTGAAATCTAATACAGTTCCAGTTATCAGTTGAATCTAAGACCCAAGCAGGTGCTCTACCAGGGCCACACCCATAGATATATGAACCCTCATTTAAATACTCCACTGCGTTAAATATTGCATTGACTCTCTTTGATAATTCACAATCTTTTTTCAATAGGTATGACACCCAGAGATCCTTACATACTACTGAATGAAGAACTGGTTTTGAACTGTACAGTAAATGCATCCTTTCATCACGACTCCTCAAGCTTGTACTTCACACACAAGCCTAACATGTCTGTTCCGGAGAGGGAGCTGTCCAAGGGATACATCACGACTGTAAACAACACAACAATATCCTTGAGAAAGATGGTCAGGTCACTGGACGAAGCAGGCACTTACTCCTGCAAGATCCGAGATGTCAGACCTGCAGTGGTTGACCGACAGGTCGTGGAAGTGGAATGTAAGTAGACAGTATTCCTTTCCAGCCCTGTAAGATCTGATTAAATTATACTGGTATCCTTATTTCCTACTCAATAACAGAGCATCATTTTAATCTTAGGCAAACAATATCTTCATATTTTCATAAGGTTACTACAGTACATTTGTGAAATTATTTTTGTTATTCAGACCCTCTTAGGAATGTGAGTGATTTCCACTGTGTGATCTATGACTGGGACATCAATAAGTCGTGTACCTGGAACCTGGGACCCTATGTTAATCTGGAGAACATCAACGTCACCCTGTACGGGTAAGTTCTCTACATGGTACACGGGGGACCAAATGTAACCTTGTTGTATCTGGATGTGATCACGATTAGAATGAGAAAGTGTTGTAAATTAAGTCTTGGAAGAATATGGAGTATGATTGGGTTTTATTGGATATATCATGTAGATATGATGTGTGATAGTTTTTGAATCAGCGAATATTTCATAAAGTTAACACCTGTTCAGTAATTGAATTTTATGACTTTGTATATTACAGTCAAAATAAGGCTCTAAATTGCTAATATGCTTCCTTAACATATCTGCGTTATGAGTACATGTAGATTGGTTGGCGTGTACAGTACTGTTAAAGTACATTTTACTTTACTTTTTACTTTGATATACATGTTTATGTTTTACAAATTTACAATCACATGACGAAGTATTTATATAATTAATCGGTGTACTTCATAGGCACATGATTTTACAGTCATTTAGTTTCATATATAGATACATCTTCTTAGTATATACAAGATAATCAAAGCAGTCATGTCAACCAATATTTGCTTAGACGATTTTCTCTTTTTCCATCAATTATCCTAATGTGTATAACCATAGCTTTAACCAACTGAATTCATGATAGAGCTATGATTAGCTATGAATTTCATATACTGAGCTTGCCCCTCATAATAAAACACATGAACATGTATAAATAAATGAATCTTGATTACAGAGAACTTTATTAAGATT
This sequence comes from Magallana nippona, assembly GCA_033439105.1. Classification (NCBI taxonomy): domain Eukaryota; kingdom Metazoa; phylum Mollusca; class Bivalvia; order Ostreida; family Ostreidae; genus Magallana; species Magallana nippona. The sequence goes on from CM065925.1 coordinate 9,465,252, forward strand.
CAGGACAATTCTGTTAAGCAAGTTTTAACAAATCTGGCCTTATATCTTATACTATATTGTAGATTAATAAGTTACATAGATGGAAAAGCCAGTCTATGGCGTACCTTCAAATTTGGTCATGTCATGCAACTAGCTTGTGATTCTATCCATTTTAAACCAGTTTTTACTGGATCTATCTAGTATTACACACCTTGTTGCTTTTATGGTACTATAAAGCAGTTTGATTTTCATTAAATTAAATGTGGGTGAAAATACTCAGGACTATAAAGGGGATGTAAATACTGTGTAGTTATGGTCATCTTAAGTATGTGATTCCTTATTGTGTGTCTTAATTTTTTTGAATTTCTTGATTGTCACTTGTTCAAATGATGAATGCCCATTTTCAATTTAATGTTTTAAGTATGAATCATATTTACATTAATCGGCATGATAAATAATTCTTTGTTTATCATAATGACTGATATATAACCATTGATTTTGAGAAATCCAAATGAAATCATTATTTACTAATTTATAGATAAGAGGGATGAAGTTTAATGAGTCATACTCGAACAACAGCAATTAATTCTTTTCAGGAAGTACTGCTTTGGTCCTAGAACCTGCTCGCGTATTCCTTATGTTGCATGCCCGTCTCCAAACCCTGATAGACAAGGCTGCAAATGGGGTTTTGGGTCAACCTTCTTCAATAGTAGATATTTTAAAGGTGTAATATCAATAAAAAATCAGAGAAAAACAGACCAGGTACTGCAGCATAAAGTCCATTTAAGAGTAGCCAGCCTAGGTACCAGTATTCCTGATTTTGTTTAGTTATACTTTCTCACACTGTTGCCTCATCTATAAAGTAGAGGCCATTTGTTTGCCCTATATGGCCTTGTTAATTTTGAAATTCACACACAACTCACCAGCACATTTAAACTATTTTGTACCTTTATGTTGTTTTGAACATTTGGGTAATGTCCATGCTACTGAAATTAAAGAAACGATGAATATTTCTGAAGTGACTGCAAATAAAATGTTCTGTCATGGATTTAAAGGTACACTGCCCCTCTAATAAGAAAGATAAATCTCAATAAGATAAGTATTCCCTAACAAAAAATGTAAAGTTAAATAAATAAAGACAATTTTTGCTGAAACTATGCATTTCATCTTGATTCAGATTAAGTCTGGTACAGAGGAATGATATTCCTTGAACAATGTTTATAATCGTGGGTTCAGAGATCATTGTATTTACCAGTAGTTTCAATGTTATAGTACTTAAATAAGGCTAACCAAAAGTCAGCAATTTATATCTCTTTAAAATTTCCATGGCTAAGTGCTGTAAAGTACATAGAAACACATTCAATTGATGATCTTGAACCTTGAACTCAGTATGCAATGGATGGCAAGCGTTGCATTTTGTCACAGCTTGGAAATCAGCTCAGCACTTACATTTCTGTTATGAATTCATAGACCATTAATACATTGTATTTCATTATGAATAAAAGGAAAACCTCTAGGTTTTGTTGATGAGGCTCATTCTCTGATTTCATGCCTTGATTTGAGTTTAATTTTAGATTTTTTTTTTTTCATTTGTTGTTTTGAAATGTGTTTTGTGCATGTTGTTAACTCACATATTTAAAATTATGGATTTTTTAAATTGCTTACACCAGTGAATATCCTAGTAAATCTGGTTTTCAGAGAACTAAGAAATTTACAAAAGTTGTAATTCTAGTTACAGGTTCATAATCTGTGACCTTTTTTTTTTTGCATACTAATACTTAGTGGGACTTACTGTGTTTAACTTTGTATAACCCATATTTGTACATTCATCAGACTGAATTAGGATGTAACTATTGAATAAGGTCAAATATTACATTCATTTGTTTTGGGAAATTAAAGATAGTACCATGTCATTATTCTTTGGGAGATGCTGGGTGAGGGGCATAAAGTTCTGTTTATTCTTAGAAAGATATTCTTTGATCTCTATTTAAACACCTGGTAAGAGAAGACGTATATTATAAAGCTAAATTACATATTTTTAAAATTTCAAATTTACTTCAAAATAAAGATAAAAAGGAACCAGATTGGATAAATATACACTTTCATTTCGACCATTATAGGAAAAATGGTATGCATGGAGTAATCCATCAATGCCCTGTGCAGGGCCCCACTAGCTGTGTGTGGCCAAACCCCTCACAGAGTAATGGCCGAATTGTCATCAATGGAGGGGCCTCGTGGAACTATGTAGTTAGGGTTAAAAACCTCCACAGCCACGAGGCTGTCATAAGCAATGTTTTCTTCATTCAGTGTTTGAATGCAATAGGTAAAAATTCTATTAGATAGAAGATTGACATGAAGGTGGCTAGATGATATGGAAGAGAAATTGCAGGTTTAATAATACAGTAAAACTCATTTAGTATCGACATAGACATAGTGAATCATGGATATAGTGAAGTTTTGTGTAGTCCCTAGCAAAATTCTCAACATCAATTCCCTCTAGCTTTTTTATGAAACACTGATATAATGAATATATATAATATAAAAAATAGAAAAATGATTTTGATTTCCATATGGTGAGGAATTAAAAAAACTATCACTTATCTTAAAATGAATGGTTAAGAATCCAATTAGGGTGAACAATTTTGAAGTAAATCCACAGGTCCCCAAGACTTCACTATGACTGAGTTTTACTGTAGTTGGTTGTGCTTTTAGTTTTGACAAAAGAGCTTAGGGGTCTTTCCTCAATTATTTTGTCCATAGTATGATCATAAGAACTCTGAAACTTGTAGACTTCTTGCATGTACAAGATTGTGACCTTAATACAATGTACATACATTTTTTCTTGTTTTATGAAAGTAACTTGGAAGTGGAATTATTGTCTAGTCGTTCATGAAATATGACTAATTTGATTGTTTTTAGGTATAATGGACAATGGACACCTTGTCCAAATATGATAAACCCACAAAACTGTGTATGGAAACTGGAAGACAATATTATCATAAATTCAGGAGTCGACTGGATGTATGCAATTATGATAAAAAATATAAAACTCAACAAGACCTTACAAATCCTTCCATTTACATATAAAAATGACCAGACATCAATAGGTATACCTATAGCACTTCTGAATAATCCAACAGTATTACTGGTACATGAACATGCAAAGCATTGCTTACTACATGTATTAAGTGACAAACAGCTTGTGGAATTCTCTTATCTCTTGCAGTTAAAATACCTATATGTTAAGGCTCATACAGATATTGAATTAATGGAAATTATCATCAAAACTAATCCTTTATAACACCCCTATGTCTTTCTGTCTCTCAATATTACAATAATGAATGAACTGCCTTAATGAAATGACAGTTGCCATTTCCTCTTTCCATAACATTGAGGAAGATATCTTACATCTACAGATTAATTATGATATATTTATAAGGTGGAAATGACTCTTTCTCCAAGTTCTCCAAGAGTATTTTTGGTTAATAGTTAAAAGTTACACCATTATTCTTATGTTGAGACATACATGCGCTTACTATAAAAAGGCAGTTTTAAAAAATGCCGAAGAGGATGATAATTATGTTTTAATATACAGAACAGGTTACATTGAAAAATATATTTACTGCAATGTGATAGATACAAGATTGATATCAGAGTTGTCCCTTGACATAAATTATTTCTGTCAGTGGAATTGCATGATATCCCTTGACATAAATTATTTCTGTCAGTGGAATTGCATGATATCCCTTGACATAAATTATTTCTGTCAGTGGAATTGCATGATATCCCTTGACATAGATAATTTCTGTCAGTGGAGTTGCATGATATCCATCCCTTGACATAGATAATTTCTGTCAGTGGGATATCATTGTCTCTGTCATGTAGTTGCTTTATTCCTGATTGTATGCATTTGAATGATTTTACTGTTTGTTGTTACAAATTGTGTATATGAGCATGCATCAAATGTTTGGTGGTCATTGTTACATATAACCCTGGAATTGGTGCATGTGTGGCTCTTAGCACTGGTACTGGTATATGTACTAACATACTACAAGGTCTAGATCTAGTTAAGACCGCGGAACATTAACTGGCAAGATTGGAAATATACAGCTTACGTCAATTTCACCTGTTACAGTCAAAACATTTGAAATGGGCGGGGACAAATTGACGCGGACGTCTGAGAAAACATTGGATTGAAACTGTAGTTATAGGAAGTGTATAATTTTTTTAAACTTCAGATAGCTGTGAAATGTCGGTGAATTTCCTTAAAACTTCCGGTGGTCTAGCTAAAGATATCCAAATAATTTTTGTGAATGTTGTTCTTTAAGAATAATTAAATTTCACTTATAATTATACAATAATATATTTATTATGATTAAAGTTGAGTGAAGTTAAACTACATTCATTTGTATAATGTTCCGTGGTTTTAATATCAGTAACGGAATTTTCATAAAATATTCTCCTCTGGGAATAAACCCCGTTTCAACAATGGCCCCACTTGATTTCAGACTTGTGACGACTGATTCTCTGAAGTCATCGGACGATGCTTTGCCTTGCGTATAATCTCTCCCGAATTGGGATCTTCTCATATTTGCTGATTACCGTATATATTACAAATGTATTGATGAAATAAAATGTTTTTCAATCGCTTTGCTGATCCTAAATGAAATGTTTTTCGATCGCTTTAACTTATATAGCAAGTTAGAAACGCTGAGGTGGATTGAAAATACACTTTATACTACAGTTTCAATCCAATGTTTTCTCAGACGTCCGCGTCAATTTGTCCCACCCATTTCAAAAGTTTTGACTGTAACAGGTGAAGTTGACGTAAGCTGTATATTTCCAATCTTGCCAGTTAATGTTCCGCGGTCTTAGTGGACATTGTGATTGGTTCATGATTGGGGAGGGGGTCTTATTTCTTCTACAGGAAAGTTACTCTTTATTGTATTACATTAAAATGTTCTTTTACTATTGAAACGATGAGACCAAACTTGGTAGAACTCACAATTCTATCACATAATGCTACAGTTCAGTCAATGCTAGATCTTTTCCTGTAACATCTACTTATTATTGCTTCCATGTTCAGGAAGGAGACTACATGGTTAACAACTTGATACATTAAAATCTGAATCATTCTAAAAAGTATAATGTAAAAACAAACTTATAAAAATTATCTACAAAGTAAAATGTAAATTTTGAATCAATTTCAATAATGCATCATATGATATTGAAATGTCCTAAGTGATAGATTAAAATTTGTTGAGTAGATAAATGAGATTCCAGCTGTTTAGAATAATTTTAATATGCAAAATTGTTTTTAGTAAAACCAGCTCCAGTTAAATACATCAATGTGAACGCCACTACTGACAAAGGGTGTGTAAACCTTACGTGGGAATACACACGTCCGAACAGAATGCAGGCTGTGGAAATCAAGTACTCATTGTATGGAAGGGAGAACCCCAATGTTCAGGTACCCATTGAAGTTGATTTTAAAGCCTAATATTATGAGAGAGAGAGAGAGAGAGAGGAGAGAGAGTATAAGATTTTGGTTTATCACATGAGAGCTATACAATATGTACTAGTATTGTATTTTGGTCAGACATTGGTGTTGAAGAACAGTGCTGTCAATGCCACCATTTGTAACCTGGCTATGTTTTCTGAGTACATGTTTGAAATTCGAGTAAAGCCACAGAAAGATTCGGGAAACATTACTGGATACTGGAGCACACCTGCCAGGAAGCTGTTTAAAACTGTAGGAGGCTGTAAGTGGCTGATATTTAGTCAAATATAGATATATATTGAGGGAATCAGAACAAACAGTGAATATAAAGATCTGTCAATACTTAGACTTTGACCATTGCAACAGATAACCTAGAATAAATTAAAATGGCTGCTTATAGTACTGTAGATCTCTTATTTAATACGAAAACTTCATTCCGCAATTCAACTGTTTTGTATCAAATCGCAAGAATATAAATCTCAAACTATGATCTTTCATTATGATCTTTGTCAGGAAAAAAATAAAGATTTTAAATTTATTTATTTTTATCTGCAAGGAGTGTTTCTAACAATTTTATGCAGATAGTATTCCTATTTCCTCACATTTATCAATAATTAGGAATCTGCAGTATTGGTAAATCATTGTCTTTAGCTTAAGCTAATTAATTGCAGGGTCTTAGAGGGGTAGGGCCATAACCCCAATAAGTGATTGAGATGACTTTCTTGGAATGAATGTTTGTTATTCCTATGTTAAATTGTAAAATTAATTAAAAGGTTATTTTTTTCAGTTAGTGTCTTATTCAAAGAATGCTAAAATACTACAATTCATTTCTGTTATAAGTTAGATTTCTCTTTTTGTTAAAGCTAAATTTTATATGACTGAGCTAAGAATGGTGAACTTTATATAAAAAAAAGTTTGAGACTTTGCTCACTTTTGAGTCGTTTTTGTTTTAGATCCCAGTGCAGCTCCAGTTTTAAGCCTCGGGAGTTATGTTAGTAACCATGAACAATGCATCAATGATATGGACTACCACAGAGTTTCAGTGTTATGGAAGGTACCACGTCAGCTTGCTTTGCTTCAGAAATCAAATGGTTTAGAAATAATGTTGAAATCTCATTCTTGATGCATAATGTAGTTGATTATTTTCTAAAAAAGTGTTGATTTTAGGGAAAATTCAGGTCTCACAACCTTATTTTTTTGAGAGAGCTACAGTCCAACTGGCCATATTATGTACGGTATATTACTTGATTCCTTGATGATACATGTTGAAAATTTTCAATTAGATTTGTGTTTGAAAATTTTAATTTAGGGTATACCTAACATGGAGTCCAATGGAAATGATGTATATTATGAAGTCCACATTCGTAAGATAGGAGATACACAGACAGAAGCAATTCAGGTGAAGGAGATGATAAATAAAGTCGACTTGGATCTCAAGTGTAGGAATGGCTACATCATCAATGTGTATGCTATCAACGAATATGGACCCTCCTCAGTGTTTGGATCTATAACTGTTCCACCCAATGGCAGTAAGTATCATAATTAACCTTGTAAATGAGGCTCTGGGTGGGGTTTATATAGAAATCTCCTTGTCTGTCTATTTGTCAAAGTCTGTGGACTTCTTGTCTGATCCATATCTGTTACACTAATCATGGGAAATTGATACTTATTTCAAATGTTTCTGATAACATGGACAGGAAGTGAATGTCATGACTCTGACCAAACATAATTTGGAAAAAAATGGAAACTCACACTTGGTTTAAAGATTGCTAATAACCAGGGTGTTACCATGAACAGATATAAGTGTGACCAAGGTTTTTATGGAGAAGGGGATGGGGAAAAAGAGGAAAATTGGTTTTTCATGTCATGTAGCTGGATAGAAATTCAACTCATGTATGATGTGTAGTTTTGAATCTAAATCTGTTAAAGTAGACCGGGTATTTGGTGTTTCACAATCACATTTTTTCCCCCTCTTTAAGTGATGATTTGAAAATTAATACTTAATATTAATAAGGAACAATCAAAGAAAGTACCTGTATTTAATTTCTAATTTTTCACAAATGAATTGCTGAATAAATAGCTGCTTGCTTTCTTTAGTTAGTTTGAATGATTCACTCTGTTGAGTTAAACAATTACTTGTTTCAGCTGTGGAAGTACCGCTGAATGTCCAGATAGAGACTGATAATCAAGTGGTGAATGTTTCCTGGGACTATAACCCCCAGAAGAATGTGAGCTTTACAGTGTATTGGTGTAGTAAGAGGGGCCTGGTAAGTTCATTGACTGGGCCACGTAAATATATAAAATTGTTTTTTGCCCTCTCATGACTTCATGTTCAAACTTTTGGTTGAGAGGTAAAGAAATTATTTTTATATTATAGTTTCCTTAATTAAGATTTAATAGAATATTAACTGTAAACAGTTGGATTTCCAAGAAAAATTAAAGCTAAGATTGTTAATAAAAATATTTTGAGTCAGGCACTTTTCTCATTCTGTTAGGAGAGGGTAAACAAACAACTTTTCTATGTTGGCCTTGATTTGTTCTGGTGGAACACAACTTTTTGAAAATAAAGAGATGCAGTTATTGTCATAGAAGAGTTACAGAATTGATTTTTTGCAATCAAAATTATTTGTTTTCAGAGAAAAGAAGCCAGTTGGGTGAGGACTGGGTTTGGGAAGCGTTTTTTGGTATTTAATGCCAGTGAATTTGAGGAGATAAGTGACCTGAAGTTTGGGGTGTCGGCCGACTCCTTTGCAGACAATATCAGCAGTGGATTTGAGTGGAATACCTGTGTGTACAAAACCACTGAAGGTGAATTTTGAAGGTTTTTGATTAAATCATTAGTCATTATAAATAACTAGGAGTGTGGTAGTTTAGCCAAGCTATGTGCTGGCTATTCCTATCATGACCAAAGGACTTGCAGCTGCAAAGTTTGATCTACATCTCTGTATAAATTCATTGACAAGTGGAATTATTGAGGAAAAGATAGTAATGGGGTAAAGGATGCACACTGACAACACCATGTATGTTTATTGGTGTTAAATATGTCACCCTACATTAGATTATTGCTTATTACCCAGTACATGTATATTGTTTTGTTGTTCATTGAAGGAAAATCTCAAAAAATAATTGTATTTTCAGTAATTAATTCCTTGTTTTAATGTACTGCTCTAGAAATTAAAATAATTGCAATGAATAATTATCAATACACTGTAATAATTGTGTGGAAATTATTTAGTTTTTATGAAAATGATTCAATGGTTTCCATGCACACAATTGCGAATTTAAGGAAAAAAGTTTGTGACAAAAAATGACTGATGAATAAAAGGTTACATACATGTGTATATACCAAATTTGAGACACATGAAAAAAACCCACAGATATATGGTATTAAAGATGTTTTAAACCCCTCCCCCTTTCTTTTGCAGCACCTGCTGCACCACGGAAAGTTTCTATTTTGTCCAACAAAGACGGCTTGGTCATTAACTGGATTCCTCCAACGTGTGATGAAATGTCGTCCAAACCAGTCAAGTATCAACTGTCCTGGTGCCGTACAGACGGCAAATCCAACCTTTGTCAAGGTACAGAATGGGGATGAAATCATATACAGCAGGACAAATATTTTTTGTAGCATTTCACATGAAATATCTACGAAAAGCTAAACAAAACTGAAAAGACTTTGTAAAACTTTTATATTTAGCATAATTAAATGGTATTTGGCAAATATTGTCTTCTCAGTAAGTTTGTGTGGAATTGATTAAGCTCATTTCTGAATCAGTATACTCATACGTATGTATACATGACATTTGGTGATGATGTTGAATTAACAAAAGCTAAGTTCTTGTGAATACACAGCCAAATGTAATACATTTATAGTATTGCAGTGCAGGGTTTTTAATACCACCTTTAAACATGTACATGAAGCTGAAAAATACACTCTTTGTTTGTAGGCCCAGAGAAAACCTGTTATATCCAGGGAGATGACTCAGTAGATTATGAATACAGCTTGTCAGAAGGAGATGTAGAAATGTCCCAGTGGTATGGAATTGTCATCAAGTCCATCTCCAGTCTGAACAAAACATCGGCTCCTACAGAAATGTTTCATGGTCAACCTGTTAGGAACTGTAAGTTATACCGAGCGCAGCAAGAGGTGGGCAAAGCCCGCCTCGCAAAGCGAGGCTTAATGGTAACACGTATATGTAAGAAAATTAGTGAAAAATGAGAGTTGAATCGGGGTACTAACATCCAAAAAAATTTCTTCCAGCCCTGGGCGCCGCCATTTTGTGAAAAAAAGTTAAGTCGATCATTAAATGACTGTCGCCTGTCGACGTTCTTTGCGCCGAGACTCGATCAAAAGCTTTCTAATGTTTAATTGAAAGTAATTTGGAAAAAAATTGACTGTGCTAACTATACAACTTTTAACAATGCTTTAAATAAGAAATACGACTAGTTTCATGTATGTCTTATCAAATTATTAGATAGCAAATAAAATCATAAACATTGAGGAACCGATCTTTTAGAGACTGAATAAAATTTTTAAAAATTCAATTAATCAACTTGGGAAAATTATAAGCATTGAAAGAAAATAAAAAATTCTCGGAATCAAGAACTTTTCTTTGGCTATTTCCGAAGAAAACTTTTACGTTTTATGTATGACATATGACGTCATAATGAGGACTGAGCACGCGATGTTTAGTTTAACTTTGGCTTATAATTTGAGTAGATGGGCGGATCCTAAATGTTTACGTTTCAAATAAATTTTGTTTTACAAAAAAATCAAACTGCACTGTGTTAAATCTGCGCTCGGTCCAACGGTCACACTGTTTACAGATTATATTCACATTAAGGAACCAAACTTTTACATGCATAAAAGAATTATACAAACCAGGAACAATTCATCAATAAATTTATCAGTGGTACTTACTATACACATTGCAGCATTAATATCAGAATACATTGTACATGTATGTTATTAAAAGCAAGGTGGAGATACATATCCAAGTTAAATATTTCTTAAAATTTTAAACAATGAATATGTTAATTTTAAGTTTGAATTGAACAGAGAGTTTTATATTGCTTTCAAAGCTTCACCTCAAACCTGATAAGTTTTGTAACTTCCTGTATACATGTAGTTCGGAATAATTTCAAGACTAATGGAAAAGTGTACATGTATATACAAGTATGTGTATTCGTGCACATGTACCGTAATAAGCTGTACTCTTTTTTAATGGCCGTGAACCTTTGCATTTTAGATTTGCTTGCAGAGGAGATTATCGGCATTTCCTTTGCCTCTGTGGTTGTTCTGTTCATCATAATTGCTGGTGTCATGTGGTCCATTCAGTAAGTGATCATTTTTGTCATTGTTTTGCAAGTTTTTTGCTTTGTTGAATTTCGAGTTATTACTTAATTGTTTAGAAAGATCACACTATAACTAACCATCAGACATTATGAAGCAGATACTATGAATGATGCAATATTTTGAATTTCCTTATTATTACAGGTGCTGTTATCGCTTCATCAAGAGTTATGTAAAACCAGATCCCATTCACCTCCCAACAGTCCAAACTGTAAGTCGGATGTACCAGTACTTGTAATTACATGGCTAGACAGCAATAAATAAAAATATTACAAGAACTATTTCAACCTGTAAGTCTAACAGTTTTAAGAGTTGCATTTAAAAAACAGTATTTGCACTAAAACGCTTGGTTTTGTCTATTATACATGTATTGTACTTGCCTCATCTATCAACAAAATTGGTTTGTTTGCTCCTTCCTCATTCCCTTCATACATCTTGTGTGAATGTAATATTTATCATATTAATCATCTTCCTGTAAAATCAACTTCCTGTCTTTCAGGCAGATTAAACACAAATTTCACAAAATGTCTTGCCTTTTGTAAAATCATCTACTAAATAGTAATTTGTACATGTATGTATACCTACATCCACTGAGTATTCCCCCCTCTATTTCTTAAGGAATCTCAACTTAATAAAAATCATCTACTAAATAGTAATTTGTACAGGTATGTATACCTACATCCACTGAGTATTCCCCCCTCTATTTCTTAAGGAATCTCAACGTGTTCATACTGCAATGCTCGCTTCCTTCCTACCTAACTTGAACCACTAAAGAAAGAATTCTTGTGTTTTATTGGTTTTATTTTAATTTTGAAGACATTTTAAGAGTTACACATTTACATACAAATTCCTTGGTTTTTTTTTCAGAATCATGTCGCAGAAAGTGGAGTGATGTCAGCTTACAAAGAGAGTTCCTCTGGGACAAGATCCCACAGTCCAATAAAAATACCACCCCCCTCTACATCACCCCTGATTAGACAGGTAAACAAGTAACCTGGTCCTTCACTCCTACCATCTTAATCAAACACAGGTCAAAAATCAAATACTTTCTCTCAACTAGCTCTTTCTATGACAGGTAAACCCAGTCCTTATGTCGAAGCAATTGCAGGTCCTGACTGGATTCTCTATATGAATGATTAAAAAAATTCCTGATATCTCATATCAGTTATCTCAAATACCCACTTATGTCAAAGTGTACTCAGAGTCCCAAACACAACTTTTACACGAGTTCTTTCAAAACAAAGTCATATTTTGGGTCTGCAAAACATGCTTAATGTAGTTTTCCCCCTCATTTATGCCGACTGCTTGGCCCAATCTGGTTCACACTTCAGTCACAGGACACAGGGTGCCTTTTGGTACAGAATGTGCAGTGACCTTGAACAAAGTTTGTTGGTCAAGGTCAGATCAGACCTCCGTAAAAAATCCTTGTTCAGACAATAATTTCTTTTAATTTCTTTTTGCCTTTTCTAGCTTCACATAAAAGAGTGCTTGTGGATAAAGAGTGTGCAGTGACTTTATCCAAGTTTCTAGGTTAAAGGTGAAGGTCATGGTAGATCTCTTGGAAATCTACTTTTGAACCACAATTTCTCTCCCCTTAATCCAATCTTGCTCAGACTTTACCAAAATGCTTCTAGTGGGTATTAAGGGATGTGTAGTGACCTTGAATAAAGATTCCATGTCAATTATCAAGGTCATAGCAGACCTCTGTGTAAAACTTTTCCTGACCCTATTTTTCTCCCCTTGGCCTTATCTGCCTTATATTATATGAACTCCCATAGAGTGCTTGTGAGATAAAGAAGAGTAATGATATCGAATTAGACTTCTAAGTCAGAGGTTAGGTCAATGCAAAGTCTTATGAAATGCTTTTCATCCAAATATCCTTTGATATGGTTACCATCTCAGTGATGCTCAATTTGTAATAATTAATTTTATTTCAATTAACACTAGGACATTTTTTTCTATTTTGCAGAATGGAGTCCCTTTCCAGTTTCAGTATAGTATGGACAGTGGCAGAGGCAGTCTGCCTGTGGAAGATGTCCTTGATCATGAGACCCACCCTCCCATACCAGAGTCTGTGGCCCTGGATGGAAGTGAACTAAATCACACAGTTCCTTTTGTGCATCTTCCCTCCCCCAGGCCAGAAAGTTTCCTCTACAGTGATGCTGACAACAGCTGTGTTGGAATTAGTAGCTCCTCTTTGACCAACTACAGGGCAATATGTCAGGCCACAGAGTCGGACTCGTCCTCAGACGAGACTAGCAGTGTGATCAGTGAGACACAAGAGGAAGATTTAAGGCCCTATATCAAAGCTGGCTCCCATAGTTCCTCAGACAATATGGGGTCGCTTCCTGACTATATCAATGATGTTAAGTCAGGTTAGTAGCTCCTTGCTAAAGTGACTTCTTGATGAAAAAATTCAGAGAGATTTCAAATTCTTTCCTTGAGTCGAATTAATTTTTCTTACAATATTCTGAAGACAATCACATAACTCTAATCAGTATATTTCTAAACTCTGATAGCTGATATTAACATCTGTCTTATGCATGTCTTTAATTTTGACAGGACCATCTTCACCCAAAGAACAAAGGCATGCAAAATTGTGTCTGAAAAATACTTTACTAACACATTCCTGCCTAGATATAACAAAGTGTAACCTCTGTGAACGAACAGGAAATGGTACTGAAAGCTCCAGCCCTTCAGTCTCTGTACCCAGGGTACATGTGTTATCAAGTAGCAAGCATACTAACCCTGTGTATGACGACAGCATGGTGACTCTGTCTGCTCTAGAAATGTGTAAAATTCTGATCTCTGTAGACAGCTCTCTGTCAATGGAGAGAAGGCCAACAGATGAGCTGGACACTGTGTCAGCGAACTCGATGACCTCCAATGATGTGAGGGAGGTCCCCACCCCCGGGCTGGGGAACTCCGAGGGGGATTTGTCCTCCAGTGTAAACATGATGGCCAGTTCTGACTACCTTCCCATTGATTCAATGCAGTTTACCTCATCATGCTTCTCAGTTTATGATAGCAGTAGTTTGGTGTCATGATGTTTAGCTTGTTATTTTGTAGTTTGTTATTGTTTAAATGTTGTAAGATTTAAAAGATTTCATTGTTAAAAATTGTTTTATGTAACATTTAGGTGATTGTATTATTTTTTATAAATCCTGTATATGGTCAACTAGTGCTCTGGCATGGTTCGTATTTTTTCACAAAATTTGCTGAGAGGATTTATCACACCATAAAAACTTGATATTAATTATAAATGTAAATTGTAATTGTACAAAATGTAAATATTTCATTTATTGAATTGTGTGTTGATTTAATGGTTAAGAGCTGTGTTTTTTTTTTTTTTAATATCAGACCAATGGTACAATGAATTCAATTCAGATGAGATGTTAAATATCTGCAGCGGACTTTTCTACATGTATTGGTTTGTGTTCTGTTTTAGACTATGATATATGTGTTGTTTCATGTGGTTCTTTCACTACATATAGACCAATGCCTCAGGTAATCACATGATACATTTTTGGTCCCCAAAAAGCCAAATCACAAACATTTTTTATTTCAAAATTGAATTTTTTTGTGTTGAAACAAAAAAAGTAAGTTATTTTTTTGTTAGACTCAGTTAACTCAGGGGCAGATCACTCCAGGTTTTAAGCTTTATAATCAGCATTCAGTTATTGCCATTTTAATCTAGTCAAGTATTATTTGAAAATACTATTGTTTTTTTCCATTTCATGTGTTACAGGGTATGCAATAATGTTTTATATGCAATATTAAGAAATGCCGGTAAGTTTTTTATTGTGCAAACGAGCCTATGTTATTTTTGGTTGTATATTAAGATTTAGTAATCTGAAATTAACTTTGAGTTATTTTTATAGTTATTTCTTGTAGAATAATAAACATGTTTGACAAGAAGTTACCATTTGACCTAGTACATATTTTTTTTTAATGCAAGTTAACCAACACTTATTATATGATAACAGTTTTTACGTGTAATCGCTGTCTGTCGAAGTTCTTTACAAGTGACAGTACATTTTGTAATATTTTTTTTTTGGTCACTGTATATATGGCAATGCCTTTGCTTTCTGTGAACTTTCATGATATTGAATTGTTCTCCTGTAACAAATTCTTATTTGCAAAATTTTAAAGTGCATAATTATTTAAGATTTGTTTGATTATTTGTTTGATTATATAACATAGAAGATAGGATGATTGTTCATGTTGTATATCCAAATATGACTTCTTGATCAAATTTCTTTGTATAGCGATGGATTCTTTATCCATAGGTAAAGGATGACTTTTAACATTTCTAACAATATCTTAATGTGATCTAATGGTCTATGCTGCTCAAACATTCCATGTAGGTTTATCCTGATCAGATTTTATTAACTACCTCGATAACCATATCACAACATTCCTTACAGAATCGTACACCATCGTGAATTCCATCTCCATCAATATCATGTTATATGTCAATGGATTTAACCCTTCAAAAGATACTGTAGACCAACTATTATTTGCGACAACTTTATTTCGCAATTAACAGGAGATAAAATGGTTAGCGGCAACTAATTTTTATGATCAAGATTTAGGTTATCTATAAAATAATATACCAGAGACATTTGAGGGCAGGTTCATGTTGAAAAATATCGCAAAGACATTGTTCTCGCGAACCTCGCAAAAATTTCTCGCACACAAATAAAAGTTGGTTTACAATATGTAAGCAATTGTCTACAAAATCTCTCTTATTTTTACAAGTGTTTTTTAATTCTTTTGGTATTTTAATAATTGCATGGATTACAAAAAGATTTAGATTTTAGGTTTATTGAAATGCTGTATATAAATTGTCCTTGACCCAATTATCAACATTGACTTTGATTTGACATCGAGTCTTATTCTTCTGGTCATGTTCATGATCTTTTGCAATATGAATTGTTTCAATATGTATCATTAGAACATAACCCACTTTTTCATCCAATCAGCAATTGCTAAATATTCTATTAAGTGATGTATTTAATCATTAAGAATTTCTTTAAGTTCACAGCGACGTCAGATTTAGATTGACAGCTTAGAGAGCCGAAAACAAAAGAGATGTGTTATTTGATTGGCACAAAACTTTTGATCAGCCAATGAAAAAGTGGGTTATGTTCTTAATAAGTTAGATCATATTATTTACGCGATCAAAAAGGGGCTCGGTCGCTTCGGTCCCTCCGCCTCCTTCTTAATCGCGTAAATTTTACTTAATATGATCTATTACATATACTGAAATTGAATTATAATCTGACATGTTGTTTAATGAAAACAAAAGAAGTAGGGTAGATTCATGAAGACTAGACATCACTCATTATTGTTTTTGTTGTGAGGATTGTTACTTCATTCCCAAATTTGTACTCAGTTAAAACATATCATTTGGATTACAAACAAATGCTCCTTTTTTGTCTCTGAATTGGATGTCATTGCTTGTTGAAGTAGTGTACATAACTGGAACTAAATGTATATGTTATCAGAACTTAATTGTTAACAAATGAAGGAAAATAAACTGTTATAAAGTTTTGAATTCTTTCAGACAAGCTTTAGACTAATTATTTGTGTGCAAAGGCCAAAAAAATACATTGTATGTTTCCAAGTGAGGGTATGTTGCCCTAGAGCAAAGGGTCTGTTCTTAAGGTCACTTCAAATTTACATGAAATAACATTTACAATTTAAAATTTTTTAGGGCTATGATCATCAAATCTTGTCATTTGATACATCTTAGAACCTGAAGATATACTAGCCCAAAAGGTCACACTGACTTAATTTTTAAATTTTGCAGCTTTTCAAATTCTCTGGCAAAGAGATGCCTAAAATAATCAAACTATGTCAGTTGATACCCAGTATGTTGACATAAAAGTAGGTCACTGTTACCAACTTTTATTTTTCAGCTCACAATTTTTCTGGATGTGCATATCTTTTGCAAGATGAAGCCCAAGATTAATCTTAGTCAGTTGATGCATCTAAGGGTCTCTCAAGGTCAGGCAAAGGAAAAAGAAGGTCACAATGATCTACTGACTAACTTTCTTTAGATTTTTAACTAAGTATACCTGGTGATTTATACAAGTCTTATATTTTGCAGGCTTGTATTTGTGTCAATAAAAAAGTGTAGGCCACAATGACCTACATTCCAAGTTCTATGGAAACTTAAATATTAACCTTTCTATTCATTGAATACTGCAACTTTCAGAATCAACAAACCATAACAATTGATTCATCTTAGGACATCAAGAATCTGTTCAATTCAAAGAAGGTCACAGTGACCTATTTAGTATTTTTAGTAATCCTTCAAATCTTGAGGTTGTATGGGACATCTCCATATTGTGACATACATGTACTTTCTATCGAAATATACAATAAAATCATGTATAATTTTCCCCCCCAAAATAATTGCCTAAGAGCGTAGTGCAGTAGGTTAGAGCGTAAACAATGCATCTGCAAGTCACATGTTCAAACCCACCTTGGGCTTTTATCATTTTTTATACATTTCAAAAAAATTTTAAAACATTTTTTTGGTCAAATATTGTAAATTTGAAAATTATAAAACAGTGAGAATATTTTGATTATAATGTACTTTATCCACATTAATATTGACAGGTGTCCCATACCACCTTACCTCAAAATATATTTTCAACAAAACTAGGTCACGATAATTTACTTTTTATCATTCTTCAAATCTTTAGGCCCCTTAACCCTCCAGTGGATTATTTATACCAGTAAATGGTACAATTAAGACCTCCCCTTTATCAACTGCATTAAAAAGTGTGTCACAGCATGGTATTCATGACAGAAAATCTTCATCCACAAACTAAATTCCTCATAGATAACAAGTCAATATTGACATCAGATTTTTATTCAAACTTGTGATAAAGATGGTGACGTTTTGATCATCCATCTTCAAACGAAAAGCTGACCCCACACTGGATTTCACCATAGCCAGATATGTCCCGTTCCTTGCTCAAATCAGCAAGTATTAACGAAAAAAAATAAATAAAACAGCCATAACAAAGTAACTATCAACTTTAAAAAACATAAAAACAAAACATTTGTTAATAAAGTCGATAAAAATACTTGTCAAACATATTTGAGTTCAACAGTGGTAATATAAACATGTAATTAAAAAGCACTGTTTTCTACAATGTTGCTAAAACCAAGGTCTCTTCTCAAACCATGCTCACTACTCCACTGGATTGACTCTGGCTATGGGGTGTTTGCATATTAGATATGATAACATACAGTGAAATCTAGAATTAATAGTAACAACCAATTAAATACATATGTGTATTTTTTTTTGTTGACATGATAAAAACGTGATACATTTTTCATACCATTTTACACAAAAGAAAAAAAAAATGTCAAAATTGTATAAATAATAACTTCTACTTCTGAAAGAATATCTTCATCACAGATCATTGTTATTTCTCCAACACACAGTCCTGTCAGCTAAGATAACGTATCAATTCATTTTTCGCAATTTAGGCACACCCGTTGTAAAACTGGTTAAAACTTTCTCACTTTCGTATAATAAATAAATAATCTACTTGTTTTGGTTTTTTTTCAACAAATTATGTACAGTGCCTCTACAGATAGCAAACAACGTACATACATCTACAATAAAAAATTACACATGCATATGTTTTTTCAACAATTTGGTCACTCACAATTCAGAAATCAAGATTCCCATAGATTCCACCCAGTAATAATCAAAGTCTGAATAACTCTCTGTAAATTGTTGTTATTGCATTTGCAATTTAGGGTACAAATCACAAAATACAAGTATGCACTTCTGGCTTTTTGTATTTTTAATCAAAAATTTTCTTCAGCAATGCGAGCTTGGTTACTAAAATGAACTATATTTATAAAAAAAAAAAAAAAAAGAGGGAAAAAAAAATGATTTGTAAAGCTAATTCACCAACTTAAAAGACACAAAGGAAAGGATATTGGAATAAGTTAAAAACAAACACATTCAATCTATTATGAACATTAAATGGATTTCATTCAAATGGATGTGGCTATATTGTATATAATAAATCAATAAATAAAGGTTATACATATGAAATACAAACAAATATGGCCATTTCAGTGATTTCTATGTACAAAGTAATTGAGTATTTTACAAAGCTACCATACTTCAATTCCTATTACAACATTACTACCTTTTTTCTTCTTCCAAATTTGATTATAAATTCAAATACCAGAACTTTAACAAATTTCAACTTCCTTTAAAATAAGAATTACCAACAATGACTTTGTGAGTAGAGTCATTACATGTAATAATACCCATCTTTAACTGTTGTTTAGCATGAAGTCTAGTTAACTAAAAGGCCTATTATCCACAATTCACAAAAGGCCCCCCTCCCCAAATAAACAAAAAAAAACCCAACATGGCTTTGCAAAGAAATAAAAATCTACAAAGGGAAGAACATAGCTGCATAGATTGGTGACATTTGGGAAAATACAAAGAGTTAGATGACAAAGGATGAAATATGACACACAGAAATGATATACATGTATTCTGACAATGCCAGATTAAGCAAAGCTACTTCATTCAACATTTTACTTCATACAAACATAATGTTGGCCTTTTGGTTCATTTGGTTTAAAGGTCTTCAAGATTAATTCACCTGAAATGCCTCAAAATTGTTTCCAAATTCTTCAACATTTTAAAAATAGTTTTGATTTATTACTATATTAAATTTCTTTCGTTTCTTGTGCGCATTTCAAAATATTTAACATAACAGTGAAAGAAAGATTAGAACACTCATTTCTAATAACAAACACTTATAAAGAAGGCTATGAAGACCACATCAACATAAAGAGGACCAACATTTGCATAAACTGGATGGAAATCGCTCCGTTATCACAAGTAAATTACGAGGTAGTCATCGTATCATTCACAACATAAACACAAACTTGTTGTATACAAGCTCAAGAAGTTACCACTTAAATACTCAACACATGATTACAGAGTATAACTTATTTCTACTTTTTGCTGATATTATTCTTTTCTAAAACAATTTGTAGGTTACATTTTTTTCTTCAGTGAAGAAAATTTTCCTGCATGACACTGTACATATTGACGAAGACTACTTTAATATAGGACCACTTTCCTTTCATCTGCTTACAATTTTGACAGCAACTGTATGCATATACTTTTGAATGATTTACAAGTATATAATAGATAGATATAATTGAACTGCTCAGCCAACGAATGATATGTTGAATATGTAATATTTAACATCAAACAAACAACTTTCCAAATCACAAGAAAACTGTTATCATACATTATAAAATACAATTCTTAACAATAATAAACATGATCTGAGGTCTTATAGGGCCCCGGTATCATCTCCTACTTAAATCCTTTACTTTACTTTACTTTCCTTTCAAAAGGAACCTCTATTTATAAAGGCAAGAAATTGAATACTGCAAAAATGGTGACATTTCAAGTGCATGGAATTTATCAATGATTTATGGGATAAACTTTGCATATTAAATTTTTCCAGTTCAATCATGAGATGCAACCTTGCAAAATGTCTAGCAAAGTTAGGTGTGACTAGTTTATGTGCACAAGACATGTAATATATTACTAGCACAAGAATAAAAGTTTAAGTAGTCAAAAATGGGTGGGGCTACAAAGACACTTTGAATTTGTACAAACTTACATCTACTGACATATCAATGCATTTTTTTTTTGCATAGAATCAATGATTTTTTCCATAAACCTACTGTACTGTTATATTAGTACATGACAAGCTTTCTAATCAAATTACAATGTATTTGGCTCCGTGCATCTAATATCACCCATTACAATTAATACACAAGTAATACTTAGCATAGTAAGGGAATACAAACTAAAGCTGTCAAAACAATCTCAATGCTGACTACAAGACATGTTATTCAAATAATTCAACACACACACCTGATTATAAGATTTTACACACCCTGTTAATTTTTTTTTTTCAAATTTCATGCATATTTTCAAAAAAACACAGATTTTGCAATGAAGACCTGATCCAAGAAATGACAAATTAATATCACTTCAGACTGCAGAGAGCCATGGCCACAGAAAAGTCAGGTAGAAACAAACACATTCTTGGAATGTTTGGGGATAAAAAAAAATAGTCAGTTTTAAATTTTCCCTACACATACCTTTTCAAAGGTGAGCTAACAGAAATAGAATGCAAGATTAATTTGTAATGTCTTAGACAAGAGACTTTGTGGACACATGACACAGATACAAGTACATAATAATGCTATCACAGCCGATTTCAGAGCACTTTACCGGGCCACAAAATGATCAGAAAAACATGGACACACTTCGGAGTCCCAAAATTGGCACATTTGGCAAGAGGAGTTGTTCACAAAGGATGTACAACAACCTTGGGAAATATTAATTATTTTTTGTTCTGAAACATAAGGTAATTAACATCTCCCTCTAATTAGTACTTTTTCCATTTTTTTTAACATTAAAAAAAGACAATTCACAAGATGTCTGATTTACATGACTAGCTTAAAAAGAGGAAAAAATCAAATCAGATCTATTAACAAAAAAAAAAAAATCAACTCCTTAAAAATATCACAGCCTGCAACATGTTTTCTGCAAGTTCAAAGGTCACTTCTGATCATTCTGTGGTGTCCTGTCTACATCAAGTTTGCTGTTGAGAGGGGGTGTGAGGTTTGGAGCTGCTGGGGGCTTGAGGTGTCCCTGGGGGGTGAGAACTGTGGGACGACCCTCCTCCATTCCCACTTGATGTACCCGTATGTTGACCATTGTTGGAGTTACTTGAACTTTCAATTGCCTCATTATTGTGTGCAAAGAAACGATCTACAATGTAAGCAGACATTGTATGATTAGAGACTTGTAAAAAACGCAATAAAAAATAAAATCAAATGGTATTATACTAACGTAGATATTGTGAAGCATCAGTTCTTAAAAATTTACTGCCATAATGGTCTTCTTCCTTTATTTCTACAGTGTGAAAAAAATTCAAATGAGCTTTAGGCCACATAAAATTAATATTTAGATTCTCATCCTAATTTGCAAAAAATATGGGGCGGGTGGGCAGATTTTATTTTTCATTTTTTAAAAAATTTCTATTTCACCATTCATGTTTATGAAATAATAACATCTCTATTTTTTAATCGTTAAAGCTAATATGAGTACACAAACCAATTTGTAATCTTTTCATTCCATTTTATTTCAACTTAACTGTCAATGCATGTAGACATTTGTATCCTTATGATAACAAACATGGCTGGAATCAAACGATAATCCACATGTCAAGTAGCCATTAAAATGTTCTGACTTTTTCGTATACCAAGCCTGAATTTTTTCCCGAAAATTTTTTTCCACACAATTTTAAAAAATAAAAAATAAAATACATTGGGGCTGGACACTTTCAGAGGGGCAGGGATGAGAATCTAAAAATTAATTTTATATAGCCTTATGACTTTATATAGCCTTATGACTTTGTATCATCTTACCTTCACTTAACAACGGTTCGTCACTGTTGACTCCATGCATGAAACTCGCCAGCATATTATAATCCATCCCAATGCCCTCGTCCAGGGGAATAAAAGGAGTGGTCCAGCGTGGGATAGGAGTGGATCTCGGGGTTGACCGGGGAGTGGCTACAGGGGAGGCGATCAGACTGAGTGTGGTGGGGCTAATGACCCCACTAATCGCATTAACAGGGCTCAGGCTGGGGTAAGTAAAAACCTTCATAAAAAAAGAATATACTACCGGTAATTTAAAATAGCAATATGAAATAAAATATACATGTATCTGTGATAATCAACCATATTAAAGGCCATATCATGAAATGATGAAATATCTAGATCAATGAATTACATTTATAATAGGTTAATTGTTAGAAATGCAGTCATAATGTACCAGTACAAAACAAGACCAGACAATAATAGCTTTGTAAAATGATAAGTCATCTTTTTTATCATACATGTTCAAAAAGCAGTCTGTACTATTTAAAAGGAGAAATCAATAAAGTAATTGTAAATTAAACTTGTTCCTTCCCAGGAGATCTCTGTGTTCATAATTTGTTAAGACTGATGAAAAGTTTAGTTTGTATCTAATTTTTTTCATATAGGACATCTCCACATTGTGACTTACTTTTGTTAGAAAAACTATGTGTTGATTCCAGGAAAGTGCAGATTATATTTTACATTATGACCTTGTAAAACCTTGATGTGAAACTGAAACATCTTCACAAATACTATCTTATAAATCATACTTAAATGATCTGCTGGTCACAAGCCCAATACTTTAACCATTGAGTTATGACAATATACAACCAAACCGATTGATACAATTTAACAAAACATTAAATCGCCATCTTGTGACGTAGTAGCTTAAAAAATAGAAGTCTTGATGCAGTGAGGTACCATAATCTATTTTAAAGATTTGTAAAATATTTCCAAGACAAGATTAATTAATTTTAACACTACTGAACTTACTTGATGTGCTTGTGGGTGTATGTGAGGAAAAGCATGCTCTGGCCTGGTCAGAACCGAAAACGGACTGCTCATGATCGTCCGGTTGACAGGGGGAGTACCAGGGGAGCTACTCACCCCCATACTGTTAGAAGCTGTCAATTGGTAATACACTACTACACTTCAAACATATATAAAAAAAAAAAAACCAACAAACTAAAATACATAACATAACACTGTTTCCTATTATTTTATTTTTATCTTTCATTGAAAATATGCTTTCTTTATAGTTTAGTGGTTGAGATGAGTTGCAGAATAAACAGATACTGGATCATGTTACACTTAAGTCTGTGTTGAACGTGAAAGAGACCTTCAAGTTTAATACTATAGTAACTTACAAGAGTTTGTTGTCATGACAGGGCTTCCACTGCTGATGACCGTTTGTCCATCAGATGTCCGTAAAATTGCCACGGGACGTGCCACTGTAGGTGGTGGTGGTGGGGGAGGGGGCAACATCCCAGGGGAAAAGAAGTGGGGCAGTTTGGTGGGACTTTTCATTGGAGGTGTGGTGGAACTTGCCTATAGAGAGAATTTCAACAGTAAAATTCCTCTGACACAAAAAAGGTAGGAATGCAGAATACAAACAAACCTTTGCGTACAGAAATAACAAAAATTACAGTGATGAAACCTTTGAATTCTTTTTGCAAGTAAAGAGAACTTCTTAAAATCAACATTACTTTCATGGCCAATCCTTCAAGAATGGACATTTTTCACCATTATAACTCAGTTATTATTGGTTATACATGTATTTGGTATGTCCTACCTGACTGTGAGAGTTTTGTGCTTCTTGGCAGACCAAAGAAACGAAATCTGAAAAGGTGTCCCCTCCAGGATGCTCCTGATACTTCATAGCATGGTGACTGGGGCCCGGGGCCGCTCCTGAGGGCAATACCAGGGGCTGTTGGAGCCCTGAAAAGACAGCAGAAGAAATAACATACAGGCTTCACAACACTGACACATGCAGAGGCATACACATACCCTGGACCATGCACTACAAATCACAACCCACACACAGCACCTTTATGTCACACAACTCAAACTCTTAGTCTAAACCAGGGTAAGCAAATCTTTAGTTCACTAACAATATACCAGTGAGGAGAACCTTATAATTATTTTTATAAAAAAAAAAAGAAATTTTTGAAATTGATAATTCATTTGGTGATTAATAAGAAAGCAAGTATAAAACAATTGCTCAAATGGACTGTGAAATTGAAGAACAGTTATATTTCTCTGTAATGCAATTACGGTACGTTTACACTTTTCCTATAAGTTTTTTTTTTTTCAAATAGCTGAAAAAGAATATCAAAAGCTTACGATTTGAGTATAAATATAAAGAAATGACACATGAAATGAAACATGAAAAAATATCTAATGAAAGAGACAACAAAACTGATTGGTTGATGTATAAAAAAATCTTGGTTTTCCAACAACGTAACAGAGAGTAGAGATGAGAGAAAAAATCCTTTATTAAAGATGTACTAGATGAATACCTGCACTAGCACTAAGAGGGGGTGTGGACCGGGAGGGGGGCCTGGCCTGCATCTCGCCCGGAGTGGGGGCATCTCGTGGAGGGGTGCTGCTAGGGGGCACATGCTGCAAGATGAGTGTGTTGCCGGAGGTTACGGGCGTAAAGCCGCTGTTAGCTTCGTTAATCTTTGGTTTATTAGCGAGGATGACAAGAGTTGATGAATGCATGGCTGGCCTAGATGCTACACCTAAATATAAATGATATAACACACAACAAAACTCAGAAGAACAGCAACACCCATGATGTTTTTGGTTTTTTATTTTAGGCCATAGGGGGCAGTGAATCACCCCTGCACAGGTATTGTTCATGTCAAGGTGCACCTTTTCATAGTAAATTACCAGTTAATTTGAATATAAAAATGAAAAATGATACATGGTTGTGAAAAATGATTTTAATGAAGTTAACAGTTTGCAAATATTAGTGTTAAGAGAAAATTGTGATTCATTACAAGGTACGTTTCTGAAAAAATCAAAACATACACTAGTCATTGAACAAAACAGAAAAAATACTATAAATACTAATTGCTGATAAATATTTGCACTATCGTTCATTATAAATTTTTGTTTTTATGACTGCACAAAATATACATGCATCATAAAATTAAAATCATGCTTGATAGCCACTTGGACCATTCCTCATTAATTAATACTGATTCAAGTACATGTGTAGAAATTGGTATGTCTGAGGTCTTTAAATTCATTCACTACTTTTAATAAATTTACACATTTCAATCAGACTCTTAGTATGTGAAGCTACAGGTGACTCTCAATGGGATACATGTTATTATTTTCACTCAAATGTTCTCAGTCCTTGAAAGTGATCCCTTCACTTTTTTTTTTTTACTTACAAGCAAAGATAAATTTACCCCAATTCATCACAAGACTTACAATTAAGGGTTTTCTAGTAATCATCAAAACAATAAATTTAAAAAGAACTTCCATGGAGATTTATACATAAAAGCCCTGTGAACGATTGTTGTATTTAAATGTGTATGTTAAATGACAAACAATCGGAAAAACTGTTTTTGTTTGACTGCCCTTGTTTGATACTGTTGTTTTATAAAGCATCAACACACTCCAAGATACTCAGCCACTGAATACATTGTATTTGGGCTTAATTCACTGATGATTAACATGTGCTTGTTTTCTTGTCGTCAGATGCTGATCAAATATGGCTGAATATGATTTACAGTACACAAGAATGAATTCAAGGACATCATTCTAATAAAAACAAGCCTTAATTAAAAAAAAAAATTAGCGAACTTTGGAGATTTTAGACAGGTTTCTGAGAGTCACCTATATATGTATGTCAGTGTATTTAATCAAACACACAAGATATCACACATTCTGTGCTGTAGTGACCAAACGAACTATTACAAACTATATAACAACTCAGCAAGCTAATGTAAACTTCATTTAATCCTGTGATATTACCAATATTTATAATATATGGAATCAAATACTTCCTCTGTTTGGCTATTTAAATTTCCTTTTAACAAAAAAGATCTCCAGTTTTCTATAACAATGTCCCAAATATAGTTCTTATGCAGTTTCTGTTTAAAAAAACTAGTAATTACCTCCTCCATTATGACTTGAAAATTATGAACTTAGTAATATCACAGAATGCTTCCATTTACTTTCATACAGTGTACAGAAAAATAATAATAATAACTCGCTCCTACAACCATCTTCCAATCCACAAACATTACCTGGATCAGCCATATGGCTCCCTTCCTGCCATCCGGAGGACCCACTACTGTTCAGTGTGGAGGAGGATTTCCCGTAATAGCTGCTCATACTTTCGTTTTCATCCCCCACACTTTCTGCGTCTTCGTCTGCAGATGAGATCGAGCTGATGGTATTGCGTTTCAAACGTTTGTGGGGGTGGCCCGAAGGGCTCAGGGCTGACTGGCCATTGGACATCCCAGGGTGCATCCCAGAGCCCATGGACTGATCCTGTGGGTGGGGACTGTAGTTGTAGTAGCTTCCTGGACTATCCATCTGTTTTTGTGGAGGTAGCATGGGGTGTGTTCCATTAGGTGGCATCATTATTGAAGCTGCCAAAATTAAAAGTCAACAGATGTAGCTTTAATTTCAGCATGTTTCTTAACCAGTATATGTATAATTACACTGTTAACATCTACATACATGTTGAAAATGGCATTAAGTTTAGTCATTGGGTGATAGTTTGTTGTTCATATTGTTCTGACAGAGAACCAAATTTAAACTTACGCCGTGTGACCCTCAGTAATTCTCGAGCCGAAAACACTCCAGTTGCCATGATACTGTCATTTCCAGAAACACCAGAATGAATATTTCCAGGCACTAAATAGGTGTAAAAAAAAAAACCTGCATTAGTGATGGAGTACCTTCTGGAAATCTAAAGTATTCAAAATGTGAGCAGGGTTGGGTAGGAGGTATTTTTGTATCTGTCTTGAAGCAAATGTTTAGAATGGTATTTTTCTCAAATCTAATCAATAATATAACTGATTCTTTTTCTTTCTCTATAATAACAAGAATCTGGGATGTTGCATGCTTATTTGAGACCCATTTGTGGCTTCATTTTATACATGTATATT
The DNA here is from genome assembly GCA_033439105.1 of Magallana nippona. NCBI lineage: Eukaryota > Metazoa > Mollusca > Bivalvia > Ostreida > Ostreidae > Magallana > Magallana nippona. The sequence goes on from CM065925.1 coordinate 9,492,733, forward strand.
TCAAATCCTATAGATTTCAACAAATCAATTAGTACACCTGTACATATTTGTATGGAATTCATTTTTTATCTGGAGAAAATAATTGTTTGCATTCATTGTGTCATAAATGGCATTCAAATTACATTTAAAAGAAAATGTAAGAATGTAACCCCACCCTTTCAAACACAAAGGTTCAACTCCCTTCCTGACCAAAAGAGCACTGGTGAATGAATGATTGCGAGCGAGCCCTCTGTATTAATGGCCATTCATGATTGCTTGCACCCTAGTTTATCTAGCAGTTATTAACACATTTTCTTTCTGTCAATTATTGATTGCGGTATGTATGCAGACAGTCTGCACATGTGAACATCTCCGAGCATTGATCAGTGCTTTCTGTGCTCAATGCTTGGTGCTATGTGTGCTTGCTCTTTTTGTACTTGATCAGCAGATTTTTTTTCTTATCAGCTCCTATATTTATACTTTTGGGAGAAATCTGACACATGTTTTACATGTGTACACAGCCTGCCTTCAACCATGTCAATGTCAGATGTAACACTGGTCTACATATAACACACACATACACACACACTCCAATACACCTTCGAGGGAAATATTACTCTGACCCTGTGCATTTCTCCACATTCTTTTGAAGATTGCCTCTGCATGTATACTGAGATGTTACCCTTGTGTAAATGAGCATATACCAGTAGACAACACATACATAGTTCACATATAAGTAAAAAATACAGGTAACTGAGCCAAACACAGGTAAAAATACATAGACTCATTAGATGTCTACATTTATATACCTTTTATACCGTGGTATGCAGTTTCAATTTCAGGTATCAATTTCAGGAAGTATTTACATCTTATAAAATGTCTATAAGCAATTCATACTTGACATTACTTTAAGAGTCCATTCACACAATCTACTCCATATTCCAACCTGTCAAATATCTGTCTAATCCAGAAATTCAAACAACTAAATAAAGCATAAACAAAGTCCTTTAATTAACTACCTTGGAGTCAATTTTACCAAACTTATTCTCTATCCATTTATACATAACATTCACCATCTATAATTCCCCAAGAGGCCAGAATTAAGAAGAGGTTGTTGATTTTCCATTAACTTTTTAAAATATGAGTGTAATGGTGTCTGCATGTATGTTTACAAGCAAAATGTTCTTTGTCTAACAAAATTCTTTATGGAAAAAAAAAAATAAGGTGACTTGGCAAAACAATCGCGGTATAAAACAATGAGCAATTGTGAATGCCCTTCTTCAGTCAGACAGTGGGTAGATATAGCCACTCTGTATTGGTTCTGTTAATTAAATGATCCTTTACTTTATCTGCTGATAAAATTACTAAATGCACAGTATTATACCGTTGACATGTATTTCTCTCCTTCGTTTGTTCAAATTTTAAAACATTAATTCCTGATTAAGATTTAAAACTAAGCAGTCATTGTTGTGAGACTTTAAAACTGCAAAGATTACCAAGGCCAATCCTTTCCTTAGCTTTTGTGAGATGAGAGGCTTGACCAGTGGTATGAGGTCTTTTAGATTTATGTAATAGTTTTAATAAAGAAACTTTTGATGTAGAGTTTAATAATTTGTTTACCACCCCACTGCTGTGACATTGAGGGTAGAAACTGTAACACACAAGGAAAAATCTTAACAATTGAAAAAAACAGTGGTCATGCAAGAAAATTAAAAGGGTAAAAAGGGGAAAAAACACAACTTTTTATGTACTTTGTATTAAATGTATTTAAAGTAACAGCCCCAAAATACTAGGTCTGGGAAAGTATTTTAGATTTAATACAATTTATGTATGTCTAACTCATTTGAAAAGAGAAGATAAACTTTTTATTGTTCATTACTGATAAGTTTTAAATGTGAAAGTCAAATAATCATATGTACACAACCTATCTCAGATACACACCATGCACTTGAAAAGTGTCAAAATGGAGGAGGGAAATGATTATCAATTAATCTTCCTATTAAGTTTGCACATGTCCACTGGGCATGAAAGGCAACAAAATCTCTCTGAATCTGTTAAATAGTATTTTCATACCAATGAAAGGAAAGTTAAGGATAAGAACAACCATGATACATCGTCTTGTATTACACTATCTATTGCCCAACCTCGTGCAATACCATATCCTGTATAACCCCTATTTTGTACATTTATTACACTATCTAATTTTGCTCTGTGTTGTGATGTCTAGTTTAAGTTTCTTGAATTGCCATGTGTTGGGTTGCCCTATCATTATGTTGTCTAGTATTGCCCTACTATAATGCTCAGAGCTTTCTCTTATTGCCCTACTATTATGCTGTCTATTATTGTCCTACTATAATGCTGTCTAGTATTGCCCTATTGTAATGCTGTCTAGTATTGCCCTACTATAATGCTGTCTAGTATTGCCCTACTATCATGCTGTTTGGTATTGCCCTACATTGTATGCCTTTTGTAGTATTGCCTTTCCTTTCCTTCTACAATGCATTATCATGTCATTTGCTCTCTAATTTTTAGCCATTCAATATAATTGAACATAGAGCAATATGCTAATTTCTTTCTTTCTTTTTTTTTTTAAACAAGTAAAAATCTACATAATTATATGTTTAAGTTGGTTGGTGTGCAACTATAACACCTACACTGTATTTTTAACATAATGATGCTCTTTAATTGGCAATTGTTCTTTTTTTATCTACAAGTTAAAAGTTGTAACAAATTTATTAAATGACAATTTATGCAAATAATAAATTAAATGCTCTGAAAGGTATGTTTCCCAAATAACAAGTTTTGTCCAAGAATTATCTGTTACTTCTAACCAAACATAACTTTCACTCAACAATTGGAGAAGAAAAATTATTTAGGCTCCTTTAATGAATGCATGTTCACACAGAACTTGAATCTGATTAAATAGTTGGATATTGGTATCACATACATCAGATATTTTAGTTTCTAGACTTCCAGGACCCCCCCCCCCTTCCCTCCCCCAAAAGACAACCTAAAATGTGTGCAAATGTGTGGGAAGGAGATAAAAAGGGGACTATCATATTTCCATCTTCTAAGATATCTTATCTATTTGAGATGGGATAGCATTAATTATTTTATCATCATAATCATATATTTCCTACTATTAAAAAATACATCACATATATATGATTTCCTTGTCATATCAAATGTATCTGAAATGAATCTTCCTAAGATGATAATCAGTTTACATTTTTTTATACCACTGGATGAAAAATTATCAGGTGATAGTGGTTGTAAAGTATTTGTCTGGTGTTACTGAAAATAATTCTCAACATTGTGTTGTTGGTAAACATGTACTTGAGGCAATTGATATTCACACCTATCTCCAGGTAAATGCTTTCTACATTATTTATCCAAAAAGTAACCCTTGTTTGAATTGAAATAGTCATGTATAGCTCTGTAAAACACAACCATCTTTCATTCTTTTGTGTTGGTCATCTTAGTGACAACACAGTCAATTATAATTACTTTTGTCGAAAGATAACGAGTCCCTGACCATGTGCAGCAATCAAGTTATTACTGCATGTGTCTCTAAAAACTCCAAACAAGACAATGTCCAAGAAATCAGGATGCTCAGAAGACAGTAAAGTTTACCTTTGATATCTTGATCACTGTTCATATGTTGCAAGTCCACATAATCATTACGGGGGTCAGGAACTGGAAAAAATATAATATACAAGTTAATAAAGTCAAACCAAAGATCAACATAAATTCACTCAATTGTCAGTATTTTGATTCAAATATCAAAGAATGGAGGGACATATTTCTTTCCTTCAACATTTGCAAAGAGTACTTATACCCCGTACTTCTACAGCTGTTCACACTACAGCCAATTTTGATTTAAAGCTGAACTTACCATAACTGTGAATAAAATTTGCAAGGTACAGGTCTAGTTCTCTCACAGAAACACTTATATGATGTGGATTTACACACAACAATGGATTGACACAGTCCACGGATTTCTCAAGACGTTCTCCGTCAGTACTTTCAAGTGGAATAGCTTTAAACAGAATCACCATCACTAGGTCCAAACGCCACACTTTGTCTGCCTGTCGCAGACAGTCAATACGACGCATCTTTCCCTTCTGATCAGGGTTGCTTAACACACATATTGGAGGTCTTTTGTTAGTCACACTTAGCACAAAATCCTCACGACATTCCTGAGTAATATCTTTCCGTAATTTCGCCAACAATCTCGAAGCCCATTTCTGTTTGATTTCTGGTTTTTCATTCTGGAACAAAACATTTGACATGTATATATGTGACAGAATAAATCAAAGAAATTTCTTTTACTAATAATATTATTTTCTACAGAAAAGGGCTGCCATTCATTTGCTTCGCATGAATTTTATATATTATATTCCACAGTAAATATCTAAAAAATAACTTTATGTATGTGATAATAATTGGTATTAAGAGATCGCAAATATACCTTTTAACAGTATTGAATTTTATCATTCTGATTGAAATCATTTGCTTTGATGAACTTGAGTAGATTGCTATACAAGAATCTGAAGTACCAGTAACCCAAGAGAAGGTCATTTCACAAATGGTAGATATTTTGCTGCAGGAAATAGAATAAGATTGTATGGCAAGGTTCTTCCATTCCAGATTGCCAATTATTGAGCAAGAACTGCAGCAATTTTCCACCTTTGCTTTAACACTGACCACTTATAAACTCCTGGATATCAATATTACAAGAAAGCAATACAATATTTAAAATTTCAAAAGTCTTGCAAAAGATTGCATGAAAACCTGAATGTATATCCAAAGGGTCATTTTGACATAACCTTCTAAAGGTTTACATCATATCCTTGTGTAGAGATTTACCTGAGCAGATCAAAGTAATTTACTTGACTCAGATTGATAGTTTAATACATGCAGCACCTGACCAGCCAGTGCTTTATGTGGACGCATACCTGTAATTCTTCTTTGACTCTCCTCTCTTCCTCCATAGACATTCGCTTTTCATGCTTTTTGTAGTATTTGCGTTTGGCTGCCTGTAGATTAAACCATGTGTAGGAGAAAGCCTTCACATGAGGCAGCAAAGCCTCGATGAAGGGGTGGAACTCATCCTGTAAAGACAAAAGTACAACGTTATAGACTCCAGTACCCCTACAACAGTATTTTACATCACACGGACAGTTTGTTTACATAACTGGTCGGATTGAGTGTAGATAATCTTGTGTTGTTAAAAATGACAAATATTTCCTGCCTGATTTAACCCTGGAGTGAGAAAAATTATACATGTTATAAACCACAAACTTCCATAGCAATGTCAAAGACATGTCACCGGGTTAACAGGTGTGTGACTATCAGTCAATATATCGGGTCTCAATAGCTCAGTTGTTAGAGCGCTGGCACAGTACGCCAGAGGCCCTGGGTTCGAGTCCCTGTTGAGACTTGACTTTTCACCACCTGTTACAGACATACAGAAAATGTTTCCAAGCATTATAATGGCAGGTCTTCACTTTGATTTACTAGTACATGTAGTCAATTTTAGACAATTAGTATTACAGTGGATGGGCTATACATTTTTTTGTTATAGTCAGAACACGTTTGAAAAGATTTTATATTCTTTACAGCAAACTCTAGAAAGTTTAAATGCATCCATAAATACTATATTCTTATTCTCTTTTATACTTGTATAATTCATTTACTGAGATTCAAACAACAAAAACCTTTAAGTGTTTAAACCAGTGATATTTTGAGCAATGAAAACAATCTGTTCGAATATCGCATGTTCTCTTCTCAAATGTCATTTTCTAATGAGTTTATGTGTAAATATCTCTTCCCTGCTGAATACTTGAATACTCTTTAAATATATGCTTGTACTTGCTAAACTATTCAACAAAAGAAGTTTGAAGACAACTCTGCTACACCAACAAAATTATATCAACCAGGATTACATAACTTGTTTAATACATATATTTAGGAGTTTCAAGGAACATTAGGGGCGTCCTGACCTCAGAAAATGACCACAGATTTTCTAAACAGCAGCCTTAAATTTTTTGTTTTAACAGCTGATACTAAAAGTGACACTTGTGTACCTGATGAGGGGTGAAACAAGTCTGAGTAAAAGTGACTTAAATCCAAAAGTAATTAAAGACAGTAAATACACCAGTGGGTTAAAACAACTTTTTCTGATTCAATTTTTCATCATTTCAAGTGAGGCGGACAAATTTTAGCACCCTCAATGGTTCAGAGCATCTGATCAGAAAACAACATTTCTTCAAAAGAAATTACTACTACACATCTGGTTAATGCAAATCAGATTGAGTATACTGGGCATGTGATGTGGATGTGGTCAGTCATTGTGGGGCAGTGGGAACTGATAGGTTAGAGTGGAGGATTCCTTATTATGTACTTCATCCACTTCTATCAATATCAGATACAGATTCATGATAAATTACAGAGACCCCTACAGGGCAGCAGGGATAAAGATGGTGGCAGGTTCAGAGCCTGTGCATGATAAAACTCCTGAAAATCTCGACCCCTTTTCCTGTGGACATGAACAGGAGTGTGTGTTGATGATGTGCAACTTGTTATTTATATTACACCTTCAACACTGTTGACTATTGAAAGTTAATATAAATCAAAATAATGATATTCAACATTGTTCATTTCATCATTCTCTCAATGTAGTTTTGAAACATGATATGTATGGGGTTAACTGTTATGTTTATCAAATAAATTCACACAATGTATCATTAATGGATGTTTTAATTAATTTAATAAATCATGCAATAGGACTGGATAGCTGTAACTACGCAGTGTATTCTTCTCTACACGTCAGCATTTTTATGTACAGTCATAACATAACACTGCCCATACCCCTGTGTGTAGTGCTGTAGTAGATGTATGAGGCCCTGCAGAACAGTTTCTGTTGTTTTCACACATCATCTTGAAGTTTTCAGAGATGCACATATAAAAATATAAGTTTTTGTTAACTTTTAAGCAGATTTCAAGTCAACATGGGTTGTTTCGGGGGTAAAACACTTAAAAATAATTTTTGACAGGCACGTTACAACACGAATTGGGAAAATTCGGCAGCCATTTTGAAAAAATAATCCCTATCGCTTGCCCTGCATTTAAACGTTTGAGGATAAATCTACACCACAAACTGCTCAAATATAAATACAACCACCTTTTCTCTACCTAATCTTACATTGTAATCAATTTGATTCAATCAAACTTTACAAATAAAACTTTTACTAAGTTCCCCATCAGCGCGGAGGAAACCAGTATACTTTACCATGGTCATCTTTTGCAAACTAAAACATCCATTTGTGCGTTCGTTTCGTCCTCATGAGAAATTTATCCGATGTACTTTTAAATCACTGTTTTCATGGATGATGTTTCAGATATTATTACGGTCTTCTTCTGGCACTGTGACTGGGAAAAAAGCCAACGATTCCCTGACCCCGAGTTCTCCTCGAACTTACAGTGGCGTAGTATGTTTTGAAGACGGGACTATTGTTGTTGTCGCATTCCTTATTTGGAAAATAGGGTCAGCACTGCAGAGTGATTGACCAATCAACAGAGCCGTCAGAAGTTGATTGACTGGTCATTGCATGAACTTGAAATCATTCATAAAATGTTCAATTTTTAATTTTTTACAGTTTTACAACTATGATATATCACCGTTACGATAAGAACAAATTAATTTTATAGTAGCGAGAGCGTTCGACTACAGAATTTTTACGACAGTTGAATATCAAAATATTAAACAGACGATTATTGGAAAAATAATAAAATGATAGGCCTAATAATGAATTCTATTTTTTGATTACTAATAACAGTGATATGCAAATTTTGATAACTATTTCATTTTCACAATTGGACCGGACACAGTTGCCCTCTCACTATGTACACGTTAATTAAAATTGACGTTAGAAGAAAGTATAAATTGGGTGGGGGGAGGGGGGGGGGGGGTGCTCTCAAGCAGTGGAGCACAAAGTCTTACACATCAAACTGAAAGTACACAAAAGGTAGTGTTATATAAATGTCGCTTACGACATCTTCCTTTGAAACGTGTTATCGACAAAACCTGTTAAAAAACTACATGCAATATTTTGGGTTCGCCAAATCCGAAACTCTTTCGATCTGTGAGGATCGGTAACTTACTAGCTGATATATACTGCAAATTTCAAAATGACTCAAAATATCGTTTCCATATACATCATGACCATTGTCAAATCTCTAAAGGAATAAGAACAGTTTTTTTCTTTTTAAACAAAGGGTATCAAAACGAGTGAATAAAAAATTAAATATTTTCTTGATGCAGTTGAGCTGTAGATGTACCTGTCATCTTTTTCTAGCGACAATCAAGTTACATAAAGAGAAGTGGAATCATGCAATGTCCACGTTTTCAATTTAAAATAATGGAACATAAGTAGCCCCCACCCCCATTCAATTTCAATAACAATCTAATAAGCAATTTTTCTGCAATCACGAAAAGAAAGAAAGAAACAAACAAACAAACAAAACAAAAAAAAACACACAGTCTAATCAAAGAAAAGAAAACCAGCTGGATATAACTTGAAAAAAAATCAACAACATTAAACTGCAACAATATAAGAATTATATTTTATATATATTTTATATAAGGTTTTGTTGAAACCCAAAAGCATCTACAGAAAACAATCCTTTAACCTATAGTTAAGAGTGCACAACAGATGCCTTCTTGGTGTAACCAAAACTTTACAATTTTCAAAACCATCCTTTAGTTTCACTGTTTGAAGAAATAGGCCAACGATTGTTAGTGATTAAATAGGTCGACGATTGTTAGTTTTTAGATGTGTCAGAAGGACAGTTTTCATTTGCAAGAAGATAATGTTCTGTATAAAATTGAAAACTCGGTTTTTGTGACAAACACCTTTGTTGGAAATGTCAGATTAAGGTTAGGTTTTTAATAACTAGAAATAAGCGAAGATGATAAAGAAGGCAGACCAAAAAAGTTCCAATTGATCTTTAAACTGTACTGTACTCACTGGTATGTACGGGAAAAACTTAATATGAACTAAGAGAACGCTTTGATGAAATGGAGTCGAATTTGGAAGACAAAAATGGATGAATACGAGAAAACGTCTTTGACAAGGTGTCATCGAATGCAATATTCATTACAAGGAGTACCAACGGACTAAGAACTGGGGTTTGGACATTGGTAACTCAAGGATTTGTCGGTCATATCATAATATTTACATCTACTGATAAGTTACTTTCATTTCTTAACAATTCCGAATGTGTTCATACAGTTAATGCAAAATCAGAATCACGTGATAACTCCCAAAGCGTTGTACCATAACCTTCCAGTTATGGAAAAAATGGCTGTTCGTTCTATGTAACGTACTAATTAACAATAACGATAATGTACGTACTTGGATAAAAATAGATATCCAGAAAAAGAAATGCAAAACTAAACAGTGAAATGCTTTCATTTGTGGTTCATTCTGACTGTCATGTTGTTAATCTTGAATTTACCGGGTGGCAGTAAGTACACAATTTTCAACTTGACAACTACGACTATGAGGGTAGTGATCACCACAGAAAAAACCCACTTATTTTGCAATGATCGCCACCTTCACACCGGCATGAACGAATAAAGAAAGCATTTTATTGTTTGAACAATACCTCTTGAGAACATGAAGATAGCTTTTTAAATTATATTTTTTCCAATTTTGTTCACAAGATGATACACGAGACTATAACTATGAATATTCATTTTCCACAAAAAATCACACCCAATATCGACAAATAGTAGTACAGATATTAACTTAAAAAGTAAAATTCTTTGCAAAAGATTCTCTGCGCGAACAAAAATGCAAAAATGCTTTTTTTGGTTGCTGTACTGAAATTGATAAAAAGTTGAAAAAAGATATATATTTATTTAGTATATAATTCAGTTATATAATGCTTTTCATATTTTCTCTTTTCGTTTTGTTTTATGTGTAATGTTATATGGCATTTTAAACATAACTATATTCTGATTAGTATACGTAGTAAGATCTTGTGTTTAGAAACCCATTTTATATCATGTATAAAATTGATTGTGTTCAAACCAAGTAAATGACACACATTGATGTCAAAAGCATAAATTTTTCACCGATTATATTTGATATAGGAATATAAATAGGGGACCAATGCTCTTTTCGCAAACTAATAACGGAAAAAGATCAGGAATGGACGTCTGCTCACGTCTTTTACTCATCACCCAATGATGAGAAAAACACGTGGTCACCCGTGGGTATCCGCGACGATGGTCCGCTCAATGCCCTTTTGGTTGTTTCAGTTGCTTACGGACGCTCTTTACAAGTAAAAGAGTGTTAGACAGTAACTGTGTGTCTGGCAGAAACCAATGTTGCTTAAATGTAAAAATAAAAACAAGATCTTTGCAAGAGACGTCTTTTGCAGTGGTAGCTTAGTGATGGAGCGCTAGCGTCGAGTACCAAATACAAATCTTTCCCTCGACAAATCAAAGTCCAAAAAAGCCTGACATTAAAATAAAAAACTAAGGGACTTTAGAAACTAATTCCTTGTGTCGCATTAGAAATGACAGTGGCGGCTAGACTGATATTCAATCAAAATGACCCTCCCCTCTCTCTCTCTCTCTCTCTCTCTCTCTCTCTCTCTCTCTTAGGAAATTTTATGGCATGGACATGCCACTAGGAGATTGTTTTTTGTTTGATGTGATTTATTTGTAAGTTGAACTTTTATACAAATACACATACTTCAGATTAAATTATTTTTAAAAAAATAGAAATCATTTTTCAGAGAGAGAGAGAGAGAGAGAGAGAGAGATGTACTTCCCACGCTAAGAATGCATTGAGATATTAGCATTTCGCAGTAATTGCTAAAGTATAATCAAACAGATTACGGCTACACACTATCTAGACCATTCTTAATGAAGGGAAACGACGCCTTACCAGCCGTGCAGTGAAGCCTTGGCTTTTTATAAACCACAAAAATCGCGTGAACAAGAAATGGGACAGAATTAATAGCACCGCGGCACGCGCTGATTATTTCCAGACTGAAATGGCAAGCCAAGCACCTGAAGAGAGAGAGAGAGAGAGAGAGAGAGAGAGAGAGAGAGAGAGAGAGAGAGAGAGAGCAATAAAACTAAAAGTACTTCACATGTTGCTGGATGTTCATATCAGTATGAATAGAGTTTCAATTAAAACGAAGTGAAATGTGATATGCGATAACGCTTCTCTGTCGATCACGTGATTGCTGGCGTAGCCACTGCTTATGGGTGAAGATGACGACGACGATCACATATATCTGGTGACAGATCAAATAAAAACGTATACCAAAGAAGAAATCATGTCCAGTGCATGTACACACGTACTCCAACTTCAGCCAAGTGTATACAGCTGATGACTGGCTCTCTGCTGAGGTCTGTAAGATGTATTATATATCATTCAAGGAAATGATAACATTTCCCGCCTAAAAATTGAGTTAAAAAAATATGAGAAAAAATAATTTCAAATTCCGTTGCAAGCTATATGATAAGATCATGTGTATTGACTTCACACGCAAGGTAATCAGGATTCGCGCAAATCTATTGAGCCATCTTCCCACTGATACAAAATTTCATTTAAAAATTTTTGTATGTAATGATAAAAAGAACCATAATCTGTTTTTAAGAAGATCTAGAGCGATGCAATACTCATTTAATAAAATGTCAACTAATTGAGTTAATTATCGACGAAACTTGGGTCAGTGTAAAATTAAGAATAATGAATGAGCGGTATCGTGACTTATGTGGAAGTAAGGATGTTTTTTTATGTAATAAGCGTTACAACCGCAGAACTTCAAAAGCTTTCTCCATTAATTCAGTTAACCCGAAAAAAGTAATGAGGCTTAGAAAACAAAGTTGTGCGTCTAACTTTGATAAATTAGTAATTGGACGCATTTATGATAAGATAGTAAAGAGTGTTCAAACCCTCGCGAGAAACCCTGATCATTATAGATATAAAAAATGGAACATAACAGTCAAAAAGATCTCTAATTGAAACACGAGATATTTAGTGTTTCGTCAGAAATGGCGGAACGTTGTCTTCAGAACTATCATGTAGTTCTCCATGAAGCATGCAGACCCCACCCCTGGCGGTAATTCCGGACCGGATTAAGCTCTTGCTAACTGCACAATATGTTTTATATTCGCTACATTTACATGATAGACGAATATAAAAAACCCGGATTTCCCAAGACTGCAACTATAGCTTCTTCCTCTGCACTGGATCTTTTAAATATACATTAATGTTGTCACGTGATTTATAGTTAAGACAGGATTACCCGACACCGCATTATTAATTCGTTGTATATATCGATACATACCTTTTTTTTTATCTTCCTTTTCATACTTAAAAGGCTTTTGCTGTTTTACTTACCATAATATACCATATTTACTCTATCTAGGTTTTTATGTTGCATAGATATACTACCCTATTTCATTGAGGAATTCTCTACATTTTATGTTAAGCTTCACGGAACAAAACATGTACTTTATATGTTGTTTGAAAATAATTTTTTTTGCTACTTACATAATAAAAAAAATCGGTCAAGTATTAATAAGTAATACAGTAGTTAATTGTTCAATTTGTGTTTATAAGGAAAATTATTAACCACTGAAAAGTGTTTTTTTTATCGGAGAGTACATGCTAATATACGTAAAATCCGTACAAACGACAATTTGTAATGTCGAAATTAATGTACAATTTGAATATAAATGAATATTTCAATATCTACAAGGGGAAGATAACTCAATGTGTCATGCGTACATGTTTCTCAGTAACAATCAGATAAATGTCACTCAGGTTAACTAATGGTTAAAAAATAATAAAATATTCACTAATTTTGTTCTCTATTGTATATTAAAAATAACAAACCAGAAAAAACAAATGCGTATACATAAACATTTGTATACTGTATAAGGAAAACACTGTGATTTCATTATTTTTCGTGGGCCTTAATTTTCGTGGAATTAGGTAAAAGCACAGTTTCAAGAATACGTAAAATTGTGGCTAATGATCCGATACAATATGCTATTAGAAAATCATACCGGCGATGTTAGAAAATGCAATTCCATTGAAAATATTATCTGCTATATCTAATCATTTGTTGATTGGTTGAATGCACGTGTATTGGTTTATTCACCTTACGAAATTTGGACTTTACTTATGCTGATAGCGAACCAATGAATTTTTCACATCATTTGGCGCCATTGATCTCAAAGAAAAAATTTTTTTTTGCTGACCCGACTTTAGATTTTTTTTTCGGAGATATTTCCATTTTGAAAAACAAAGGCAAAAATGTTCATTCAATGGACTTAAAGACATTGATGAAATAATAATTTTGTCTAATGTCAAATGCTATTTAAACATCACTTTATCTTAAGTGCTAGCAGAAAAAAAAATGATTTTGTTGTTACATATTTGCTCAATATATTAAAAACAATTTAAATCCTAAATTTTGGTATCAAGAGAAATAATAAAATCATAAAAGAAACATCCCATACAAACCAAAACTATTCAAGTTATAACGCATTTTATAATGAAAATCTATGTAGAAGATTCAAATCAACCAAACACATGACACGTATGAGGTGGTTGTTGTACTTTTGGCAGTGTTGACCAAAGGCACAAAGTATCATGTACCCATCTAAACTTAGACTTTATTCGATTCTTAATCGGGTGTATCATTAACGCCCAGACTGTTTACATACGGGTCATTAATTGCCCGTATCACATCCTGAGCCATTCGACCACTTCCAAGCCACGTCTCTCATCCCCTGACAACACGTGGCTATATAGATCTAAGTACCTGCATTACATACTGATTGTGTTGTTACAACCATGCTTTATGCTTTTAACCGTTAGAAATGAGTACGAAGCTTTGTTTGCGTAGACACTGGTTCATAATTAATTAATTAAGACGTTTATCCTTACATCTTAGACGATGTATTTATATGATAAATGCTGCATGAAAGAACAAAATATATTATGGTTTTATGTATGATTGTGTGTAGTGTTTATCTGATCTCTGAGAATGTATGTAAATACGCTAGAGAATAGGAGGAGTAACCCACCCTCCATCCACACATAAAATACACTCAGATTGCACCAAAGTTTTATTTTGTTTGTCAAATACATAACTTTAACAGTATACTTTAATACCCTTAAAATCGAATTTGCTATTTCAGAATAAGTTTTGCTTGGTCTGCATTTTTTTGTGATTTCAATCCAATAAATGATTTTTTAAAAATATCATGTTAATACTACTGATGTCATTAAATGTACTGTCCATTTCTGAATATTTAAATATCACTTTTAACGGACCCTTTTAAAAAAAGAAACTGTTGTTGCAGTATATATAAAAGTAACACCTGATATGGTTGGAACAGTAATCACCAGTGCGAAACCGTGTTCGCAGTGTGTTCGATCGTTAATCTTCTGTATACAACAGTAGCTACACAGAACTTCCATGTACCCTAATGATAAGAAAGCCCAGTTCTATAAGCTTCAAAGCAACATTCCGTGAACCCGCGTTCTGTGTTACATAACATCACAGAAACCATCTGTGGCTTTTCAGAGACAACCTCCAGCATCCACTAAGAGGGTTAAAAAGATAAAATTGACAAAAGATTCAAATCAAACCAAAAAATCTTGAACACATGGCGATAAATCAAATTCTTAAACTGGAGAGAAATTTTCACTAATAAATAAAGAAAAGATGCACAGCCGACACACGAGTTTGAAATGTTTACATTTGAAATAGCAACAGAATTTTGCTTCAATTATTTTGGTCTTTGAAGATAAATAACAACTTTTATTTTCATATTTCCAAATCTATATAAATAAAGTCATTTAAAGAACAGACATGGGAAGAATGACAATAAAATAACTATAAGGAAATTTTCTTTCCAAAATGTCGCTTTTACTATTTCGAGGAGCAAATAAAGTGAAATATCAATTCCGGATATATCTACTTGTTTAAAAATGTAAACAAGGAATGGTACATGGACGTGAATCTACAGTATTCACTAGCTTGCAATGCCAGACCTGCAGACAAAATTGACAAAACAAAGAACAGATTTGTAGATGTGCAACGTATCATATCAGATTCCCATGAAACAAGAGTACAGAAAAATTGGGAGAAGATTGCCGAACAAAGGACAGACAAGGCAGTATATCAAAGGCACAAGTGTAGAGCGATTTTCGGTTCAATAACACATTATAATTGGGATGAACACGGCGCTTTCTAATCCCTTGGTTATGTTTGGGTTAAACATCTGCGCATTCCTAGGAAGATATTGCATAGACAGAGTCAATGTTTTATACACGTGTGAACCTTAACTATAAAAAGATTTTCCATGTTTTCACTTCCATGCAATTTTTCAGTGTTTGAAATTCCAATTACCTTCATCATTCGGACAGAAACAGGAATGTCTTCAGTACCTTTAGCAGCAGGATGAATGGATTAATTGTAAAATATGGCTTTGTGGTATTTTTTCAAATGAAATTTAAATTCAATTCAGTTAAATCTAATAAGAAAAAAGCATGTTTTGGTGTTGAGGTTAACACATTCATTCTTTTGAAGATTAATGTTTTCAAGGAAAAATGTAATAGTATTCATAAAAAAGAACCAAGCAGATGCATTACAAAGTGTGTAAATTGAGAGATGAATTAATGAAATAGACGTTGTAAACAGACCACAAAGAAAATTATTAAATTTTTGTATAAATTTATTTTATCTTATCCCTATACAAGAATTCCGTTTCCTTTGAAGTCTTTATAACACAATTATTCTTCTTAAATAAAAAATAATAAATATACAACCGTCAAAGTGTTTTTGAAAGATTGACAATTAAGTACAATCAAGAGTGGCTATAATTTTTTTTGTATTGAAAAGACGGTAGAGGTGAGAGTATTGGTCGAGAGAAAAAAAGCACCAATACATGTCGCACGCGAGTTCAATATTTCTCACAATTAGTGCGCCGGATATTATTGCATGTATGAATAATCAAACACTCCCCAAACATATTCATGTAAAGTTTATTTTGACTTCTTGGCTTTCCGGCCAATAATACAAATTAAAAAAAAATGCTTACATTGTTGTAATTAATAAATATTTAAAGTTTTGAATCTCATTTCATGATTTTGAAATTTAAAAATCTCGATTTTTTTTAAAAATGTCGATAGTGGTTCTTTTTATCTCTCACTCACCGTAATTAATTTAGTGTAACGATACATACACAGGATGCCGAATGTATTAATCAACTGTAACAAATAACTCGGCCGCGCCATTTTATCATAGTTTCTAATAAAGAAAAATATCTATGTCGAGGGCATCATTATTTGTTTAGAGTTTTTATCAACCGACAATAAATCATCGCAAGAGGGTACCATCACCTAAGACACCGAGTTCTTTGAGTTTTGTAATGGATCAAAAGAACAACTTGCAGAGCGGATTAGCTTGTGCGTTTGTATAAACACATAGAAGTGTAGGGGGCTTGTTAGAAAAGGCAGCAAAAAATGCACTGTATGGAGAATGCCGGGTTCTCGCACAGCAGGTTCCGCATACTTAAAAAAGAGAGTTTAATTTAAAAACAAAAGAAAAGAAAAATTCTGTCGCAAAATGATGACTTTAAGAATTTAATGGGGGAAAAAAGTCCATTTTTAAATATTTTAAAATTTATGTTGTTAATTAAAAGGGTGAAATAATTCATCGGAAGTCCTGAATCATTAAAGAGAGAAAATACAGTGCTGTCACAATAGAATGGACACCCAACCTTATTCTAAAGCGGAAAAAGGTATATATGTACATGCGAGGAAATAATGATCGTGTGTACGAGTACTTTGTCGAAAGTTAACAGGCATTGTCCTTTACAAAAATCTAGACAATTTAAAGTTAAAAATTTTGATTTTAAAGAATCTAAATATTTGTAAAAGGACAGCAGAGCATCATGGATTGTGATTTTTTTTCTAATATAATTAAATAACGCGTGTTCAATAGGTCAGCATCTAAGAAGTGCTTTAAAATTTCTTGAATAAAGTTTATATACATTACTAGTATATAATTTATCTTCACTATGTACATACCTACTGGTCAAGATATCCTGACTCATCTAGTTATCCAAAAATAATGGCTAATTATGAATTCCATTATCATCAAGCATAAACTTGTGGGTTTTTTTCTAGTATCTTTGGTAATTTTCAAGCTATGCTTTATGATGTCTCCATTAGAGTACTTAGGTGAAGCTATGACGGGAGTTTTATGAAATGATTAAATGTGTTATGTCTACAGAGTGGCTAATAATAGTTCTGGTAAAAAAAACATCCACAATCTCGACAAGTTTTCTCCGTCAAAGTATTGCTTAAAACTGGAACTGACACTGGAAGCTGTTTGTGTGTCATTATTAGTCGTTTATGGGTATTGTAGTGGCGGGAAACATATATCGTCTGCCACCATTCTACCTCCGTTCTACCGTGTATACAAATCGTACAAACTTTATAGATTCTCTGTTTCTTTGTGCCTGTTGTAAAAAATCCAATAATCTGTAAAAAGCGAACCTTTATTTAGTCATAACTATGATTTTTTGGTCAATAAATAAAGGATCCGGATTGAAGTTTATTACAGTTGGAAGATTTACGAAATGTCGATCCGAGTTAATTTTTCCAGCGAGAGCCCGATGATAGTTCTCTTCAAATATTAACAAATAGTTCCCTCTTGGAATAAAAATACCCAAAAACATACTTTACGACATAGACGCTATATTATTTCGTCAGCTAAAGTGATACGCGTCATCATCAAATGGGATTTTAATATTGGTTTTGATGGATATCAAAAGACATTTATATCAGCATAGAAAGTACCGGTACATATGTCATTTTGGCTTATCCAAAAGAGGCTATGGATAGACGGTTTTTTCTCCATTTTGGTAAAATTAGAATAGAAGGTTTTTGGATAGATGTTTCAATTTGGTAAATGGAAAAGTAATTTTAGAAGAATGAATTTTAATCAAGGGACAAAATAAAGTGCGCGGAGACAGAGGAAACGAATTTAGAAATAAATTGGCGATAATGATTGTTTTAAAGATGTATCTATTGAAAAAAAAAA
Organism: Magallana nippona; assembly: GCA_033439105.1. Classification (NCBI taxonomy): domain Eukaryota; kingdom Metazoa; phylum Mollusca; class Bivalvia; order Ostreida; family Ostreidae; genus Magallana; species Magallana nippona. The sequence continues at coordinate 9,510,871 of CM065925.1, forward strand.
TAGAATAGGACAAGAAAAGACACATGATATACAGAAAACAGCTGCTTCTATAAATCTCATGTGAAATTCGATTGTATCTCATTCAAGTTTGGTCGACAAGAATTATATGTAGTATACATATAATTTTGTAACAAAGATTCTAGCACAATATTTCATGAATAAACCAGCATGATCCCCGTGTCATATGAATATATCATCCGATGATAAATAAGGAGAGTATAAATAAATATTAAAAAGATTTTACAAATTGATAGCGGACAATTGAAAATTCTAACTTCAATGTTAATTGTTAAGGTATATTCATGTTATAGTCCATACCCCCCCCCCTTCCAAGAAAAAAAAAAAACAAAAAAAAAACCCCCACAAAAAACCCCACACATACACACACAAAACCCCACCAAAACATTATTTACATTGACCAAAGACAAAACATTAGCTTTATTCAAAAATGTACTTTTAAAATACACGTAATTTAATTCTAACAATAAGAATATGCATTTTAAATAAAGTAGTCTGATTTGAATACATTTTGACAAAAGTATTCAAATTGCACATCTTCTATTGTAAATATTAAAATATGTCATAAGAACAATGATTTAAGAATGTTTACAAATATGCGATTTAAGATCACTGCAATATAAGAAATGTTAATTACCGAATTTTATTTGTGCCGTTTGAATTGGTCGTTGTAATGTAAGTTTGTATCTGTCAAAACGTTACCCGACTTCCTATAGTGTTGTACTATAAGGGGTATACAAAACAGTCGATTTCACACCAAATCCTGACGCCGTTTCATTAACAGAATCAGACAAAATTTTCTTACAGAATTAAGAACAATTATTACAAACAAAAGAGTAATAAGGCTTTAAAAAGTGTAAATAGTTTTCATTAGACATCAAAACATGTTTAGGGAACCTTAAAAAAGTTGTCATTTTCTTATTATGATTCCTTCCTATAAATTCTGTCATCAAAAATTTCAACATTTCTTGCCTATTTTTTTTTCTTTTAGACCCAATCGACCAAACACCTGATTGATAAAAAGATATGGAAAGAAAGGCATAGAAAAAACAGTCTAAAGGTCTAGATGATGTGCGAACCTAAACTATGACATTTTCCAGGGCTGTAGAACAACATATTCCCATGCACAGAAAGTTTAGAAAAATCCCTTTCCTGTTTAATGTATTTTGGCATTCTTCCGTATAAGCACAGATGGAATCGACTTGCAGAGTAAAAACAAATAATAACAAATCAAAAGCGTATCTAATTCTCTTTGCCAATCTTAGCCCCGTAGCAAATTTTAAAGCCGACATCATTTTAACCTGGGGGTCAATGAATAATTTCATTCCTCAACAGCATTTAAAGAATGTATTCAACTGAAATTGTCGATGTAAACAAAATGTACTACGGACGCTTTATGTATTGTCCATTCGCAAATAATGCCGACAAAGTGTTTATCTAAATGTCTATTGTATTGAATAATTTTATTCGACAAAAGATAAAATAAGATTGTCTTCAATAATAACAATTATTTCAATTCAAATTTCGATGTAAAAAAAGTACTATGAACGCATTTTATAGAGTTCATCCAAATTAGCAAAGATTTTGTTGAACTCTTCCAGTTTTGCTCGCCATGGTCCGTATATACATATGTAGACAAATTTATTGCAAGTGCATATCGATCTTGGTATGGTTTTTTGTTAACTAAATGTACAAGTCCGAACGGAAAAGAAAAAAAATCCTAAACACCGATGCAATAAGTTTTCCGCGGTAGGGAATGAGAGCATGTGGAAGCGGTGGCCATTTAGAGGAATTCAGGGAGTAATCAGCGATTTGCCGGTTAACGAGACCATTGCTTACAATAAATATATATATAGGAGATTAATAGGATTTTTATGACAATACCCGCTGTTATACTTGTGTGTTTTTTATAACACTATTGTCTCAATATCCCGACATCTTGTTTATTCTGCTAGTCTACCATTCCAGAAGCCCTGTATCTTATTTTAACAGGTGTCCATCTTCGTGAAATCGACATGACGCATTGCGGCCAAGGGATAATTTCAGGAGGGGGTTTTCATCGAGGATATGATAAAAAGGCAAAATAAGCAATTTTTATCATTACTTATGGAATTCGTTTTCCATTTGAGCAGTTTGAAATATTTTCATATAACAACTATCTCGGTTGAAAATTGTTCTCAGTGCTTTAATTAGAATTGACCTGTGTAGACAAAGCAACATTTGACTTTTTACATGCTGCAAGGTATGGTTCACAGAGTATTAAACGTTTATTAATCTTATGATTTATACATGGTCAAGAAAACCTTATTGTTATATCATTAATTGCAAATTTTCTTTAAATGGTAGAGCATGATAATAAAAACGCACTTTCGACGTTTCCTTCAAACAGACGTTTAAAAATACATATTACTATTATAAAGTTTCTGATTATAGAGATACAGACACAGACAACATATAAATATATCATAAAAAACAAAAAAGAACAGAGGGCTTACCGGGGGGTAGGCTTCGTACGGAAGACACCTGTCCGGGGGTCTCAGGAACCCGGATTGAGGGTCACGAATACACATCATGGCCCTTCAGGAAAACCAAGAGTTCGATGCCGATATATCAATTCGAAAAATTCCTGAAAGTTCATTTTTTCATTGTGTTGCTATTCCACTCCAAGAGAAGAATACCGTGGCATGTTTAAACCCTGTTCCTCTCTCAGAAGACGGAGAAATCAAAAGCCTTCGCCTGATTACGCTGTGTTACGGTCACTCCGGTCTATTTGGAATTGCAGACAGTGTGTCTATATCATACTGTACAGCGATAACCACCGTCCTCGACAGACAGCCTGAATGAAATCAAATAAATATCTTAATTCCACCCCTCCATTACACATTTCATCTAGACACCACTTACCGCATCAAGTGTATGCGCTTTATTTTCGGATCTGATTAGTTAGTGCCGCGCGCTAGAAAGGTTACGACCGGTAACGATACATATGGACCACAGGTAGGAGAGCAGCCGCACTGCCTGCATCAGCAACAAGTTTTTTTTTTCTCTTCTCCTCTCTTCTCTTCTTTTTCAGAGAAGTTCATCAAACGCGTGTGTACGAGAAAGAGAGCACCTGGGTCAATAATACAATGCACCACGACCGACTTGTCTGATTTCGCTTGCAGCATCGGATGGTCCAGAAGATAGTATAAAAAAGTGAGAAACGAGTATATACTTAAAAGCGCGGGAGTGTGAGCACCCCTTCAATCGTCGCCAATCACAGAACAGTGAGATTATCACCAAACTGACGTCTGCTCCAATCAAAAACGGGTCGTCCTTGGATCAATGGGGATGCTTTTTCAAATATCCCCTCCCTCTCCAACATCTTAAAATCATAGATAATGAAAGATAAAATATTAATTAAATAAACAGATGGCGCGGATTTCCAGAAGAATTTTTGCCGATAAAAATAGATGATCCTTTAGTGTTTTTGAAGAGTTATGACATACCCACTCGATACAAAAGATAATGAATTCCCACGGACCACGTGGTGATTGCTATTGATTAATAACAATACTTCCTCCTTCTGATCTGACTTAAATGTTTTCAGTAAAAAATAGTTTTATTTTCATTAAGAGTTTAACACTTTGTAGTGTATCTTTCCTGGTTGGCAAACAATGTAAGAATAAATACTTTTATGAGAAAAAAAAACCATGAAAATATTTATTATAGTACAAACTAGATTTTTATAAGTTTTAAAAGTCTTACAGGTGCAACAGTTCCAAAGCGATAAATTTTCCCTCGGAATTCCGTGAATCACTAAGTAACAATCGACACATTTTATGTGTAAATATTTATGCAAGAAATTTGATATATACAGATAATCCATTCATGCATGTATACACACGATTCAGCGCATCTTATATCTAGTAATTAAGACATTTAGTCACGAAATTTGACCTTAACCTTGATTTATTGACGACCTTTAAAAAAATGACCTTGCAACGTATCTTTTCTAATTGTTCAAAGGTATTACAACTAAAAGTTTCTTTAAGAACTAAACACTTACAGACTGAAACATATAATAGATCAGATTCAGGAGCAACACTATATCATATTATTAGATCACGAGTAATAGAATTCAAAACATGCATTGACATTGTACTTAAAGGATATCAATGTATGATTAATTAAGAGTACCAAACTGTGTTTTTAAGTTAATATACTTTTCCATGTCCCTTTACGTTATTGGCTACAATATCTGACCTGTTGGGTTTACAATGTTGAAGCTTCTAAGCAGTTTTATGCATGCAAATGTACCAGTACGCTACGTAAATTTTGGTCAGTAAATCTAGTATTGCCAACGTCATAATAAAAAATCGATATCTATGCAACAAAGAGTTCACTCATGATGAATATTTTGATTTCATAAATCATGAATTGTGAACCAGTCATTAATTTTAGATAACCTTATTTCTTTTAGGTGAATTACTGTTAATTTTAGTTCTATATTTCGATAACAATGCATTTCAAAGGAACCATACACTGTAAGTTTACGATGTACATAGAGCGCACATAAAATGAAATTACAAATATTTAAAGCTATAAATTCATAATTTAATTAAACCTGTACTAAGATTTTAAGATTAAGGAGACGAATTTTTTTTAATGATAAAAGGCTAAGCTACAGGAAAAATACGTTCATTTACATTTACTTCGATTTGAAACAACCCTCGAGGATCCGCTATCTGGGAGGTCATAAGAAAAAGTACAACAATTAGTTTTTGAAGAAAAGAAAACTCTACGAGTTCTATTCTAGACGATACATTTGTGTCTGTATACATCTTCAATAACTATACTAGTACAGCTGCAATAAAACGGGAAATTGCGATTTTTTTCCTATCGTTCCTATTATGTGAAATATAGTAATATCACTCATGTCTTATTCAAAATATTGTAATCATTACAAAGCACGGAATAAGATATGAAATCCCTAAAATTTATTTATTTATTTTAATAGTTTTATTTTTTTAAAACGACCCTAATTGAAGCTGACGGATAATTTTTATCATAACTTAAAAACATACAGAAGACATCAAAATGCCTAATTTTTGTTGAAAATTCGTAATTATTATTCATTGATAGATTTAATGTTTAATATATTATTATTATTATTATTTTAATTCTACTAAAATGATACTTGGTTAATGAGTCATGTAAATTATAGTCTGTATAATACGTTGTATTTCAAATACTGAGCAAAATATTGCGCAATGAAAACCTTTGCAAACAGAAGACATTATTTCTAGATTACATAATTAATACGATAATTCTAGTTTTTTAAAGTGCAACTTAAATGCCAAAGGTTATGAGGGTTTAATCACTCAAACAAGGATCTGAGATAAGTCCCAGGGGAACAAGGCCCTGGGATGCAGGATGTAAAGGTGATAGATAGACTTATTATACGTGATATATCATCCTATACCACCCTACCTTTGTCACTCTACAACGATCAATCCACCCCACGCCCCCCCAACCCCCACTCACGCCAAAAATACGAAAACTTTTTCCAAAGCCTTTTTACTTAACTTCATATTGTAAGCAAAGAGTAAGTAAAGACTTTATTAACTAAAAATTCTATTTTATTGACAACAGTTAATGAATTCTTATCTATCTAAAAGAGGTACATGTATAGTGCACTTAGAGCTATGATTTCGCCTACAATAGAGAGCTTTTGCAAACATCAGATATTTTCAATATTATACAATATTTTGTTTAAAATTTGTTGAAAGAAACGCAAATTATACAATTACCAGGTTAAAAGAGTCTTAATTATCTTATATAGGGCATCGTTAAAATCTTCACGTTTTGTTAGGGATATATAGAAAAATAGTAAGTATGCAACAAAAAGTTGGATATTTGACTATTTGAACGATTTTAAACCACAGAAATCCTATTCAAATTATGTTCTAAAGGTATTGTAGTACACGTTTACATTGGTCTTCCTACTGAAAATTAGACAAATATTTCAATTAGTGACTTTTCTTATACAATCATATACCCGGTATATAGCCACATATATTGAAAACACATCCTATGAAAGTGTTATATGCGTGGCCTAGTGGTAACGCGTGTATCTTTTTTCGGTCGCTGGATCGATTTCACCAAGTACTACATGTATTAGTACAGTATTTAAATATTTTTTGTTCTTTTTACTTAAATCATGATAATGAAAGAGAGTTTAAATTACATGTATCTAATGTGCTGGATTTTCTTTTCAAATCCTTTTTTTATTTCTGAATATGAGCGCATCCTCTTTAATAGTACTATACTCTATTTACACTTACATTCATTGCATTTCGCTGGAAGTTATCACGGTTCAGAATATCAACTGACTTTATACACAGAGTTCTATATATTCAGTTCTCGATGCAGGTTTCCTGGATTTATAACAAATCAGTGGTTACAGACACAATTACAAAACCAGTACCTAGGTTTCGAAAATCATATTGCGACATGAACTGTATCTATTTTTAGTAATAGGTAACTTCCGTTCAAACAAGGATGTAGGCGAAAAAAAGGGAAAAGGGCAAAAGGCGGTATACTTCTTTATGTTTAAATTTCAATTTTTTTCATGCCTTATGAATAAATATATCCAGAATGCCTGAAGTCTTTTTAAGTACGGTATTTAATACGTTTTTGGTCGTTTCTTTAAAATGATAATAAATTGGACATAGGTATCCGGAAGGTCAAGATCTCATCAATGTTTCTAGAGCACCTAAAGTTTATGGTACTAGATCCATTATGATGTCATAGGCTATAATCGATAAATTTTCCCCGTACTTCTGGCTTTACGGAAATTGCAGCGAAAATGCAACATTTTTGACATTTCATTTAAAATCACGTTAAAAGTTATATCCAGCTTACTTATATAGGAAAGAATATCTATATACACTATTCAATATTATTTTAAAAGGGCATGGTCACGAACTCACGATTTTGGTCAAATTCTATTTTTCTGTTTTTATTATTTAGGAATGCATTTCTAGTGATCAAATGAAATTTGAGAGTCAGTCGTAGAGTTGTAAGCAAGATACAGGGCTCACAATTCTTTGTCATGTATAAACAAGGTTCGTGCACTGTTTTTGTTTATATAGGTTCAATATGCCAGTAAAAAATCTTTTTCAAGCTGATTTGTCTATCTTCTTATTCATTTTAAGCATAAATAAACAGTTCTTAACGTTTAACACATTCATTTTAGGTCTAAAACTGGAATTTTTACTTAAACATTCGCAATGTAAGCAAAAGCTTTGTTTACATAGCAAAAAATTGTAAGCTCTGTAACTCGCTTATAACTCAACGAATGACACTCAAATTTTGGTTGCCGTCAAAAATGCCTTAGAGACGCATTGTAATCATTAAAATCGGAAAAATAATTTTTGACCAAAATCGTGACCATGACCCTTTAAAGGTGAGGTCAAACACATTAAGTATATTTCTTTCACCAGACATAGAAAAAAACCCAGATTTGTAACTACCGTTTAAAACACAATTTTAAAATTGCTAGTCTATGAAAAAAACATTTTTTTCATTGTGTGAGCTCTTGAGAACACACATTTCAATAAACTTATTGTTATTTGGCACTAGTATTATTCAAATTTTAACCTAAGGTTGCATGCCTTTCATTTCCAAGATATTGACTTTAACATCAGTTTTGGTGTCATAATTGATCGTAAAAAACTATCTCATCTACTTTATCGCTGTAAGAGAATTGTTTATATTATGAAACTTTATCTTTGGCATTCAACTTGAAACTAAGTAAAATGAAATCCGGATACCTACATTCAATATTGTATAATTTTTCAAAGAAGGGATCAATGATTTATTAGATAGCATTTTCTAAGAAACAAAAGGTAACATGGATCACCCATTTAATTTGTTATACTCGGGAAAATATTTTTTGTTTGAAACTGGTTTTCTTTAAATTTCATTGAAAATGACAACTTAAAACACATTTTTTGCATAATGTTTACTTAGAAATTATACCATGATACATGTACAGCCTTATACACCAAACTGAAGATTTCAAACATTATAAAGAATTTATATCTAAAACAAACACGTAGGCTCCTTTCACTTACTTGATATCAAACTTGAGCTTCCGGAACAGCATTCGACTGTTCTCATTTTCTTTTGGAATTTATTACATCCCGATGGAAAGCTACTGTATGTACATGTATATAGGAATTATTGTTCCAATTTAGTTTGTTCTGAGTATGCATGCTTGCATTTGAAACGTAAGTTCATGTTTATGAGTTGAGCTTAGACAATAGTTGAAACTTCGTTTATCAAAATCTAAAGGAGAAACTCCTCTTTTTTCAATATTCAAATCTTACCAATTATATTTACTGTATGGTTTTTATACATAAACATGTGCATTTACGAAAAGATATCAGATTTATTAAAATGTTATATATTTTTCGATTTTTAGTCTCTAGTCACATTTGTTCACCTTTTGTTTTGTTTTTTAAATAATCAAAAAATCAACGAACTACTACACAAATTTAATTCTATTTAATAGCACTATAGATACAACAATCAAATCACTTTAGTCTGAACATTGCATATTAAGAGCCGCATCTAGTTGGTTGTGTTGTATGTGTGAAGTTGATGAGTAAAATTATAAAAACAGGGCAAAATTCAATGACGAACGATTACATCGTAAGCTACTTCTTACAGGAACGATTAAAATAATATAAACAGTCGTATGTCTGTCATTTACACGACAAAAGACAACGATCTATATAGAAAAAAACATTGAAATTGTATTAAGAATGTATTTTCAAAATGAGTTTGTTCTATGAAAAAGGAATAGATATTTGACATACTTTACAAATTAAGGTTTTGTAAGACGAATTAATGAAATTGAATATTTTTCACTTGTGTATATAATTTTTTGTACTATAAGTTATTATTACAGTTCAGGAACAAAATCTATGTCTATAAAGTCAAGTGTATGTAATTTAAAACTATTGGAAAGTGTTATTGCTGTACACTGTTAATGAAGTTTCAGCCGTCTAATTTTGGAAAGTTTATTTTTAAAGCTCTGGCGCTAAGAAAGACAATAAAAATGTAACTTCAAATCATTTCACTTTTTTGTCATTCTCAATATACACTGGATTGTTATCAAACATAAATATACTTTGGTATTAAGTAGAACTTTGAAAGGGTTAATGGTCCATTTTTGACAATGTTTATGATTTTTGTAATGCTTCTAAGAATTCAATTTACAATCGTCTTTCGAAATAAAGTATTTGCATGTTGTTAAAAGACAAGAGGTATCAAATGAATCAAAAACTTTACTTTATTTGGTAGCGAGATATCCTTTTGACCTGAGACAGTGTTATTATAGATATCATAGATTATAGATAATCATAAATAACACGTCCATGGATTAATATACCATCTCAATATAATGACGAAACATGAAGCTCTATATCCCAGAATTTCCCAGGAAATTCTAGTACATTTTAAAATCATTGTCGTTTGGCCTTTCAAATTGACCAATGCTGAGAATTGTAATCGCATACCTGAGATCCGTCATATATATGCATAACAAGGTAATTCTGGCGATTGCTTTCACGCTAGATGTATGGCTGTGTAATTGTAAATCTTTGCAAAGCCAAATGAACAAGTCCAATGAACACTTGATACACCTTTCGAAATACATATCACTTTACGTAAAGAATTTAAGGAAGTATCAAATCGTGCTTCAAAGAAAACTTAATTTTGTTCAGAGAGAGAGAGAGAGAGAGAGAGAGAGAGAGAGAGAGTGTTCTTCAATACACGCAGTCATTGTATGTTACTTGAATTCAAATGCAACTGATTTAAAAACTACTAACAACACACTAATATCAACTATCATAAACAGTTTAATTCTTAAGTAATATAAAGTCAAAACGCAGACAAAGTAGAAAGAGTTATAAAAAATACATTATGTTACAGTGTATAAAAGCGCAAGATAATTAAGATAAGGATTCCTTAAATATAAATAACAGATTTATTCGTGCAGAGCTCAAGCTTTAATTAGCCAGAGATGTTTTGCAAAAAGAGAATAATGAGAAAGTCCATATTTGATACTCAGACAATTTTTGGTGCGGGAAATGAAGACGAAATAATGGAGTGCTGCTGACAAACAAAGATGTATCTCGACCTCTTCGTCAGCCGGGCCGTCTTCTAGCTCTCATGTACTTTTTTTTTATTAAACGGATCAGCACACAGATCAACAGGGTGAAAGAATTATGGTCCACATGATCACGGCACGGCTATATCTGTTGTCAGCATGCGATACCCTTGCCCCGGTAATAAACATGGGTGATATAAATGGATAAAAAAAATGAATTCCAATCAAACGGGACTGGAGTAAAAGTAGGAAGGGCGAAGTACTTTCCGGCTTCTACAGGGCAGCAACCAAAATAACATGGATCCACCCCCACACATCTCTTGGTAGGCTGACCATTCTGAACGTATGCGTATTCTGAAAATAAAGGGAAAAGTTATCCCAGATGCTTTAAAATTAATTACTTGTACTACTACTCCCCCCCCCCCCCAAAAAAAAAAAACCCAGAAAAAAACACCACTATCTGGTTGATTCAAGATAAACAAGACTATATTGTCCAAGCCAATCTAGGCGTGACAACATAGCTGAATTCTTACTTTCCAAAGCCATCGAAACAAAATTGAAATTTTACCCTCCAGTAACTATTAATGAAGAGGTATTTTTGGATCTAAGAGATAAGACTTTAAACAATAAAATCAATTTTGATAACACACCAATCCCGCTGTGATCATTACAAAAATGCCAAGTGTATATCAAGTAATGCACACCTAATAGTGTGAGGTTTCTCAGTGTTTGTTCTGAAGAATGGTGAGAAAATATCATCATATTTTGTAACAATATATCCCACGGGCCTGTCAGGCACACCTGGGATCATTTGTACTGAGAGGTAAGAATTGTCCATCCATATCATGGAGCGCAGAGTTAACATATTTTGAGTACTAGGTAGTATAAACCGATGAGGAACTCATGCAGACACACATGCAATGGAAATATAGAAGAGGAAACTTGAGGTCCGACTGAAGTATCTATAGACAGTGGGTCTGTTGGATAATTAATTTCTGCATCAAGAGTCAAGCTCAAATACACAATATGTTAGCAATTAGATTTCAATTTGAAATTCTCTTAAGGTGGCTCCGGAAAATCAAGAATGCAGAATGCAGGATAACTGGAAACAATAAACATACATAAAGATGAGGGCAGACGCAAAGATTGCCTGAAATGAAACTCACATGAGCATGCAGCCCAGGTGTGCCAAAAATACTCTGCTAGGAGTGCACAAAATGACAAAGGGAGTAAGACACCTGCACAATTACTTCGAGAGTGGCTCATCTCTATGAGAAGTGGGCCACATTGAGCATAATGATGGGAAAAAAATCTCGTCTGAGAAAAAAATCCCCTGAATGTTGACCTGCACTTTACGATAGCAAAATGAAATTTTTAGTGTAATGTTATTAATATTTTTACGGTATCTGCTTCTGTCATAATCTGAAATATTCTGGGAAACTCAATTCCATGACTGATTAAAAGTTAAGCCCACAATTTTGCTGTATGTGCTTTTCATGTTGCATACAATTATAGGGCATGTTTATAATATATCTTTATTTATAAAAATTGTGTGATTTTTCTTCATATTCAATTTCATTCTTTGATCAAATGTAAATGTAAAATGGTCTAATATATGGTAGGAAAGATAAACCTCCAGGTATCAGGGAATAAATTAAACCCACATCAAACAGATAAATTTGAGAATTTCTATTCATTTTAAGCAAGATTGATTTCAGGCTGCTCTTCTCATGGGATGTCAGAAATTGAAAGATAAATTCTTTAAGTATACAATCATCAAATGTGCAAAGATGTCTGCAGGCTCCCTCACCTCAGTAGTGTGTCTTCTTGTGAACTGCTTCTGGTACCCCCAAAATTCTCAAGGCATCCAGGGAAAAGTCGGCATAAATACTCGAAATTATTGGTAATCACGGTAATGAGCTTGCACACTTGAACAAAAACTTAATCATTATTGATGCAGTAATATGCCTGATTTTACACCTCTAGATTGATTCAAGCTGTGAGGATTTAACATAGAAGCTAAAGGAGGGATCAACTCCTAGCAGAAGATGTCTGAATCTTTGGGATGACTGCTCCATGAGAGAGCAGCTATTATAGGAAACAATGTTGCTTGATACTCTGGGAATCTATTCTGTAAAGGTGTGACCCCCCTCCATAGGATTACCTGCCTACCTGGTTCCTCTGATGTCAGACTTAACAGATATCCTCTGTAATCTGCCTGCCTGCTTTGACGGGTGTTGGAGAGACTTGTTCCATGTTTATTGGATTTAAACTCGATCAAAACGCATGCTTATGGTGTCTTGCCCCGACTTAATCTTTGATGACTAACATGTTAATAGATTCCCATTATGTTTCTATTACTGAGCAAGGTTCTTATAGAAACAAATAACTCAAAATTTAAAATTAGACAAGCCATCCCCCAACCAGGTTTTATCTCTGAAGCTCAATATGGTTAATTAATTCCCTGTATATGCAATATCGATATCTTCATTTTACAAATATGCATATTCAAATCTAACATTCCTTTGGTGCCAACCCGCTAGCCTTTAGCTTAGTATAATATATGTTTTAGTTACAATTTGCCATAACAAAAAAAAGGTGTATGTATAATATTGATTAAATTTTTGTTTGAATCACTGCATGCTTAATTTGATACCATTTCTCCCATGTCTTCTACACATCAAATTAACCAGAAGGAATAGAACTGAGGGAATAATCTTACGTGTTTATGTCTGGATGTGGGTCTTTCATGTTCTCCAATGTGGTTCTGTCCTATAAGACAAAAGCAACTTACCAATGAATTGAAGCAACTAAGAAACACAAAACTTTTCAAATACTATTACAATTTATATAGTTACATATTTACTATCAGTTAAGATATTCTAATTAGATAAACAATTACATGTATATGTTATTTTTTAAAATCAGATATACAATTACATTTATTCTAACATACAATATTTTTATTACATGTATCATTAAACATATATCAAAAACATCATTTTATTAGAAATCAAGTCTTTCTGGTGCAGTAGTTAGCTTCCTTATTCTACACTCAGTCAAATGGTTTTCAGCTTTCCCATCAATTTTCAACCCCACTCTAATTAACTGTCACAAATTTGTTAGCAACTTGCTATTCCATGAAATACACCAGCTTCTGTTTTGCTTGTTTTCGTTGTGCTCTTACAAAATGTTACAGGTGTTTTGAAAATTCCTTTGAAACAGAATGAGGTTAAATGAGAATAAGTTAAGGGCAACCACCCTCCCGACCCTCATGTACTGATGCTGATGAAGATTTACATACCAATAGTAAACTGAAATGCTGGCCAATTAACTGACCACCCATCATAATTCCCATAAAGATAGCAAGTGCAGTCAGAATATAGGTAAACCATGCTTCGTGTCTAAATTGAAACGATTCCTGAAAATAAAACTTGATGGTCAACATCCTTAAAAACAGAAAACAAGTTATTGCAGTGAATTTCCTGTCAGTTCTTGGTAAACCTTTTTTTGGTCTAGTTCATATGTGGTTGAAAAACAAAACAAGACCAAAAAAAAAAGAAATTCTGCATCAAGCTAAAAAAAATGTATTGTCTTATTTTTTCTTACAGTTCTGAGCCAATGGAATGGTCCCTCATCGATTGGTCAGTGACCTCACTGCACTTGCACTTTTTAGGAAATAGATGAGTGTTCTACACTATCTAGGAAAACAACCAGCTACAGAAGGCACACAGGTAACACAGGTATGTTTTTATAGTGCTACCTGTCTAATGGGACTCTAACCACAGAAATGGTACTACAGAGGATGTGTAATTGTGTAGATAAATGGACAGAAAGTTACTGAGAGATGGAATTACAGTTGCTATTTCTGTAATTTGTTATAACCGTATAATGAAATCGTAATCGGCATAGCAAATTCGTTATAAACATTTTTCCTTCCTTATGACCACCATTTGCATTAAATATAAATACATTTTAAGAAAACTTTAAAATAATCGGATTGTGAATTGAAAAATATATGTGAAAATAAATTCTTTTACACAATTATGTCAATAAGCATAGCTAACTTTTAACAATTTAAAACAATTCATTATAAATGATGTATTCATTATGTGTTCATTATAACCATAAATTTTTAGAAGGATTTGTTAAGACTTTTGCCAAGGACTCCACAAAATTTGCTTTATCTGAGTTTTTTTTAAAATCAGTGTGTGTATTAAACATGTTTTACTGTATATGTATAGAAAAAGTTGAATTTTTCTAAAACAGGTTTATTTTGGCTGTAAATTTAATATAAGAATATCATGCAAAGTTGACATTACCCAGACAAGCTAATTGCGACAAACTGCAGAACAACACCTAAGAAACCTTGTATGCTAGTACATTTATTAAAAGCTTACAACAGTGTCTGCATTCTATTTAACATGTGGAATACCCACCCAATTGAGATTTTGATGTTGGTCAACCAAACCAGCCCCCATGAATAATCCCATTGCCAATGACATCAGAACTAGTAAATACTTAAACCATATGCTATGCTTGATGTAGAAAACACTCTGAAAAAAATACAGAAAATTCAAATTAATTGGATAAGTTATTGAAATTCTATTTTACATTTAGTTGCTGAGAACTGTAACTCTACTCAGCAATGTCATGTGTTGCCAAGGTAACCAAGAGCATGACAGGAATCACCGTTATTACAGATATACATACCGTAATTAAATTAATATTCTGACCAATCACGTTAAAGCCCATGAAGGCAAGCATAATAATGGCTGATGCAAGAAGCAGATAATTTAGCCACTTCTCATGCTCGAAAATAAATAACTCCTGTATCAAAAACAACACAATCATGTTAAACTAACAAAAAGTGACAAAAGTAAATTTCTAGCAACACAAAACTTTCAGATGTACAACTGACAGAGAAATAGACTGAAAATCTTAAATGAAATTATATCTTAAAATATGTCTTGTATTAATTTGGCCATCTTAAAATTCTTTATACTTTTCAAAATACCCCTAGTAATCATAGATTCTTACATGTATGAGCCATGACTCATGCTACGAAATTTCCAAACTATTGTTGTTGCTTTAATATTGGTAGATATCAAATTTTGTGTAATTCAATTTCAATGATATGTACATTTGTGAACAATTCTTCTTCTAATGTTACTTGATGTAATTTTCCCCCTGAATGAACATTAAACAAAGACATCCATAAATTTCAATATAAAATTTGTGTTTTAAAAAATTGAATCAGATGAACCACATAAAGTATATAACTTTCACCTTTTCCTCTCTAAAGAATTAAAGTACAACATATTATGGGAATTGCCATACATTCTGTGTAATTTGGGCCTTTTCAACCCATCTTCAATCTATTTCATAAATATTTAAATTGTCATCATCAACTATCCACACTTTGAATCATGAATAATCTTAAATAAAATGAAAAAATGATTCTTTTATTGAAATTATCCTTTACTGCACACTTGACTTGTAATACATTTTTTTTTAAATTCAAGGCTACATGTACAGATGTGATAAAATTAATGGAATGATGGTGATAAAATTTGTGCAAGAATCATAAAAATGACTTCATTTATATCAACAATGCAATTTATCTTAATACAGATTTATCCATTTGACTTATTGAAGACAAAAGTACGTGTATTTCCTGATATAATAATGAACCAATAGCAACATCACAAGGAACCTGAGCCACATTTAAGCACATTTGTTTTCATATTCCAGATTTTTATTCATATTCCTAGACTTTGTTTTATTAAAAAAAAAAACAACTTCCTTAAAGTCGTAAGTGTTGGAATGGTAAAATAACTCAATTATGTGTAAAAAGTGATGAATTTGCATGCAATACTGGCACTAGTATCTGTAGTTTCATGATAACTCCATAGCGTTGATTGCCTGATATCTTAACCCCATATTCAATGTCACATGATTTATCTACACAAAACTGACAGAAAACTTGCCTTTCAAAAGGTTTGTGACTTTTAATAGAGAGGGTTATGTCATTGCCAAATGGGGGTAAAAGGACATACAATGTCATGTGCTTGAGGATACATATAATTATTTTCTATTCTTATTAGGCTGAGAGCTCTTTCATCTGAGCTAGCTGAGGTGAGGACATTGCAAGGAGTACCTGATGGTAACATTCATCAATCATTAATTTTAGTTTACTAGTACATTGAAGTAAAAATAATGCAATGTTATAGTATCTTAAAATTTGAGTTTATTTGTTTATCCCTTGATGTCCACATCAATAGTAGGTATTCTTTTCAAATACTGTAGATTTCTCATTTTAGGCGAGTACTTAATTCTGAGATTCAACTGTTTTGCATCAAATCCCAAGAATATGATATCGCAAACACCAAATTTTTTATCATAGTTTTGTTTAGTTTACATCTATCCAAAAAATAAAAGCGAGATTTTAAAATCTGCGAGATGTGCTTCTCGTGATTTTACATGGATATTAATTAGTCGTGTTTCTGCATATGTTTAAAGACTACAACATTTCAGGACTTAAAGACGTTTTTGGAATTGGTTAATCATTGTAAATGCATGGTCTCTATTCCATTGAAAAGCAGCATTTTATTGATCTCATTCTCAGTAAATTTTATGAGCAATAACTTAAAATTGGGTCTATCCAGGTGTATTTCCAAACATGATTTATCTTTTTCAAAATACTTTTCCTGCAAAACAATGTGCATACCATCATCGCAAACCACAGCCCTCTCCCATCTGGCAGTGTTTGAATGAGACATGAATATCTCATAGTTCATTAAAAAATTGACCCATGCGATTAAAGCAAAGTCAGAGATTGACCTTTGATGTGACCTTTATGATGTGACCAGTTTGCATGAAATACGTTGTTTACTGCTAATGCGGTAATGGCCCACTGCGTGTAAATTGTGACATAACAGACGACATGAATGCTTAGCTTTACTCCACTAAGCCACGGGTAGGAGAGAGCTATGCGGACTCTGGACTGTGGCTTGACTGTGGCTTGAGACAATGTGTGCATACTAAAAAATGCAAAAGTAAAGAGACATTTTCTATGATATTTTGAGGGCTAACTAGGTTTTTGTTTCGGGTTTTATATATGAAATGTTTGCACCAAGTGATGCAACAATCATCATGATTGTAAACAACAATTAAAATGTTTGAACCTGTGTCATGTATTAGATGCTGACATTATAACAGCACTTTATATTGTACAACCTGTCATGTCTAAATTATTTATATGTGATAAAGGGAAACAACTTCAAGAGGTTTGTTGAGTCAAGATTTTACCACATAAACACTGAACAACCTCCTTGTTACAAAATCAGATCCCAGTATTTCTTTTTTGGGAAATAGAAGTAAAGTTTTTCTCATTTAAAAACAAATCATAAAACAGATATATTTGAATTTAGATGCCAATTCTGAGATGTCAATAAAAATTACTGATTAAAAATGATTGCACTGGCACAATGTTTAAGCAGAATCATTATAAAACTCATTTGTTTTTACATACCTTATCACATGTGATGCATGCTGGGTAATACCAGTAATGCAACATTAGGGACCAGAATGCCATCCAGCTGAGACAGAAAGCCCAGAATAATAGCTGCATAAATGCGTAGTGATTCTCCTCACCGACACAGTTGTTAATCCTGAAACAATTCAACATACCAGGTTAACCTTCGGATCGTTTTGGGAACTATAAATGTAAAACATGTTTTTGAGGACCGGTACATGCAGTTAATTTGCCAAAATATTTTTTATAAAAGTTGATCTGAAGTAAAAAAAAAATACCATTTTGACCCATTCTTTAAATATTATATTTAGCAATTTAACCATCAAAAACAAGAGAAAGGCTGTCAATGCGACAGCAAATCGAGTTTTCTTTTGAGTGAACAATATCCATAATCCATTTGAATCGATAAACACTACCTAATATCCAGAAAATATGCAATATTTTGCCAAAAAATAACTAAGTTCAGCAGGTGGTATTTATTTCATAAATTATCAAAAATCAAAATCCAAGTGCATGTAATATGCACATCTCTGATATATGTACAATTGATCTGCATAACAACAAATTCCTATCTTGAAAACTGTAGGAGGAGTTATCCGTACAATAGGGGTACCCTATACGCAATATTTTGCAAAAAATGACTAAGTTCAACAGCTGGTATTTTTTTCATAAATTATCAGAAATCATATTCCAAGTAATATGCACATCTCTCATATATATAACATTAATCTGCAAAACAACAACTTCCTATCTTGAAAACTGTAGGAGGATTTATCCGTACTATAGGGGCACCATTTGGCAGTCGCCGCATGGCTTCCCGACCGCCTGACAGCCATTTTCACTATTTTAAAACCAGATTTTTCCTTTGGAAAACTCGGTTAAAAATAAATCTGTTTACATAATTATTTTTAAGAAATTCAATGTACATTCTAAGGAGCTGATACTGATTAAGACATTATTCTTCATTAGAAAATGAAGTAGGCTTGATTATGCTCAAGCTACTGCCTAATGTAATATACTGAACAACTTGAACACTGATGTTAACTCACCAAGGACAGTGATGGTCCATCCTGAGCACACACTGCTGACATCTACGACAATGATGGGCTCTTTTAGGTCTTTTTCTCTGACATTTATCACACATTTCCCAATCACTTGTGTCTGCATTTCATGAAAAAAGCAAAGCCATTTTAAAAAATCATAGTGATTCTTCCATGTTTAATGAGCATAATTATCTGAATATGGAATATTTTCTAACTTTTGTTGATAGTTGCAATAGTAAATTGGTAAAAATGTATTATCAATGTGTATATTCATGTGTGTATTACCTATGTTATCCTTTTCAGATATTAATGGCACACGACCTGGATTCAATGTTGCTGCTCTAAATAAGGCACAAATACACATCACTGAGCACAGAATATACACTGAAAAAAGAAGAAAATGAACCTCAAATGGCATATTAAATAGAGTATACAATACATGTGTATCAATATTATACCAAAAGTCTTAACATTACAGGGTACTTCATAAAATCAATGAATTTAAACATATATTACTTTGAATAAAGGTGTGTTAACTTACATGCAACAAATGGCTCTGAGGCTTGCTTATCTCTCAGATGAGGCAGTAGCACCACAACTAGTCCACACCAGGTCCCATACACCCAATACAAAAATGTGAAAGTCAAACACAGTATTCCATTTTTGTCCTTCACAAAATGAAGTCGCCCTAAGATTGGTAGACTTTTGACAATAATATTACTGGAGTATTCACTAGATTGTGCTGGCTTGCCTAAGCCGAGGCCAGACACAAAAGTTGATGGTGAAGGTACTTCTTCTTTCTCATACATTTTCTTCTGTCTATGGATGCCTCATGGAATCTTGTCAAATTAAAACTGCAAATTTCTCTGAAGGAAAAAGTTGATTTCTTCTTATTATTCATGTTGTTTTCCATAACCTAATCATCCAGTTAATATGGAGCAAGCCCATATCTAAGTTATTACTGGTCCTAACTCACTAAACTTGCTTGGATGGTGCATCTGGGGATATCAAAGGACCAAACAGACTTGGATGCTGAATTATTCATTTTAAATTAAGGAGGAATTAAGGTTTTTAGAGCACATGCCCTTTGTTGAACATGTCTAAATTATTCCTGGTCATTTCTTAGATACAGTTAGTTTCAGTAATATACACATTTAAATAAGACAGAGTAGCAGAATTGTTCTATGAGAGTGTATACAGGTTTATAAATTAACTAAAACTTACTGAAATTAAAGAGCATTAAGAAACTTCAAAAATATAGATATCCCCTTTCATTTCAATTCCTTAGTTGAGTCTGTGGACAATAAAATATAAATTGCATTGTATTGAACTTCAATCGGTCAATGGCACACTTACTTATAACAAGTGTGCATGTGTCTTCAAACACACATAAATCTTGCAATTTACAGCGCAAACTTGTTTAATTTGGACTGATTTGTGATTAACCTTATTTTGAAATTCACTCTGTCTGTAGGAACATTAATCTACCTAAACATTCATCAGACAATATTTACTATTGATGTTGACGCTATACTTGTCGCTGACTTTCTCTCAAACACGCTAATGTCCTCGGATTGCTAAACTCACATCCAGATCGAGACACCATTTTACAGTTAATTTAATAAGTATTTTTATTCAAGTATATAAGAATACATGAATTTTACAGTTTTACATTTACATAAACAAACCACTGTGACAGTTCTTCATTTTACCGAGCTGATGACGATGCTTCAAAGATTTTCAGTACATATTCATTGTAAGTAAATAAGTGAAGACAAGTATGCCCTTTTAAAAATGTCTAATAGATTTCACAGCGTGTCAACCCGAATCTAGATTGAATTGTTTATCGTTAAAATGACAGATGTCCTACGGACCCGAATCATTTTCCCATGGATCTACATTTTGCAGCAAGCTTTTTGTGAGGAATAAATTAGCACTATTACAGTCTGTTCAACTCATACAATATCCCATATATGGTACATTATGAATGGTAACATTAACTACATTTGTTCACTATATAGTATCTGACGAATTTCTTCATAGTAAACTGAATAACGTTATTCGACGAGCAAAGAACCTATAAACTATATGCGCCCTTCCTTGCTTTAAGAGAACTTTTCTTTGTTTTTTTTCTCACCAATATCATTTACACACATACATAAACATTGCCCTGTTTGTTCTCCAATCAACTCTGTAATTTTTAACTTGCGAGCAAAACTTCTTTCTCCAGCATTTATTTCCATGTGTTAGATTCATGTTGTTAACATGAATTTGATAAATGAATGGGTCCACAAAAATGCACCAATCAGAATCTTTATTGCAAATCGCAATTGAAATACACACTGATTCATTGTTAACTATAGTCTTCTGTCTGTAAACTACATTTCACAACCGATAAACCTAGTTTATCAACTGTGAAACTATGTTGAGCTTATTTTTGTGAATTTGTCGTGCCATGAACATAATCAATGTTGGTCTAAATCCCAGTCAACATTTGTATAATACTGTGTGCAGCGAGAGGAAGGAAAGCCCACCTCGCAAAGCAAGGCTTGATGATAACATGTATATATATATATAAGAAAATCAGTGAAAAATGAATTGGGAGTAATAACAGCTATCAAGAAACCAATCTTTTAGATACTGAATAAAGTAGTAAATTTCAGTAGAATTTTAATATGGGAAATGGATTCACTAAAATTATATCCGCCAAAATTAATGGTATACCTTCTAGGCCTAAATCCCCCAAATTTGTGTCCTGTTAAAAAAACGGCTATATTGTAAGTACTGAAAGAAGAAAGAAAAATTCTCTGAATCACCTTTCTTCAGCTCGATATTTCCAAAGACAAAACTTGTTCTACGTATGAAATATGATGTCTTATTTGTTGACTGAGCGGGTGATGTGCTTTGACAAGGAGGGCGGATAAAAAAATGTGTGCATTTCAAATGAATTTTGTCATATGAACTGTAAATTTATATTACTTTTGAGAATATTACATCACAAACTTAACTAAATATTAATCCATTTTGTTATAGCTAGATCCCAACCTATTCATTTGCAGGACAATGTTATCACACATCCTTGTATTTCGAAATACTGTATAACGGTATTTGGTGAACAGAAAGCCAAATAATTTTGAAAATATAATTGTAAAAAAATGTAAATTATTTATAAATAATATATTGAAAAATCAACCAAAAAAACCAAAAAACTAAGCCTAAAACTTCTCAGTATAGAAATGTTACTTGAAATTTGCTACTTTGGTTGTTTCTTTAAAAAAATATATAATACAAAAAATGTAATTGTAATGTCAATTAATTTATATTTATATTATATTTCAAATGCTTACCCAAAACATCATTAACACGAAGTCGATAAACTATTTAATTATTAGCAGCAGAGTCGGCGTCATGTAAACATGTCGTCCATGTTACCGGATATTGAAATTGATATCGATTCGCACCCATAATATTTGAGGCCCCCAAGAAAAGGTTATCAAGGTTATCTAGGAAGAAAAGTTCCCAAATAAAACAATACCACAGAGCGTGTCTGAAATTATTTGCAATGATTTGAAGCATTTATCCATTATCAACCAATAAAGATAGCTTTAATTCCTGATGATGATATGTTTTGCAAATAAATTCAATCATTAACGTATATTATATCATTTTTTTCTATAAAAAAATATACTAAACAGCGTTTAAAATCTAATGAAAATAAAGAAACTAAATCAATTAACAACATATTGTTATAATATTGCAGATATCTTCTTATCATTTAGCATAAATTATGTTGATATTTGGCATTTCATTTTTACTTAGATCTAACGTAAAGGGGGGGGGGGGGGGGGGGGGCGAATTTATATGGAGACGATTGACATATTTCGTAACATTCAAGGGCAGATAACTATTGTATAGGTCATATGGAACTGAGAACGCAATATTGAAATTTTGGATAGTGAGAAAAAAGCATCAAACATGACGAGTTCTGCAAAACGACAAGAGTATGCAGCGCTGCTGCTTGACAAGATGCAGAAAGGTGACATCACAATTGAAGAAAAACAGACAATAACTGAGTACAAAAATGATCTCGCAAAAGCAGTGTTGGTCAGATCCATTCCAAGTTCTTTTGTTATGTATGGGTATTACGTATATAAAAGTAAAGGAGCAAAAATTAGTCTGTTTAAAACGGTTTTGTGCGGCGCCGGTGGACTGCTCTTTGGGTTGTTTGCAACACCTGGGAAGAAACTATGGGAGACAGCTATGGAAAGAAATCACATCACACCTCAGCATGTCCTCGGAAAATTAACTCAGCTACAGATGAAAACAAATACTACGTTAGATGAAACGATAGACCAGGAAATTGAGATTTTGAAGGCACAAAAACGGTCTAAGCCTGCCTTAGTTCTGTCAAGGTCTGAATTTGAGAATGAAAAATCGCAACCTGAGACAAACTTTGACGACTCTCAGCAGCCAAAGAGTAGTTTATCATTATTTTCCGGAGGAACAAATCAGGAAATGTCAGAGCAATCAATGGAAGAACCAGAGAGTTTAATGGAGAAACGGTTAAGGCGGAATAGAAAGCATAGAACGAAGCCTGCTGGTGATGATGTGAACACATCTGAAGAAAATGCCAACTCTGCAAGAATCAAAGTTAACAAGTATGGAGATCCAATTGAATAATCAGTCCAGCAAGGTCACTGAAAAGCATTTTCAATATTGACAATGAGAAAATATACTTGAATACAGTGTTCATATCTGCAGAAATAAAGTTGAACATGTATGGAGATAAAAATGATCAGTCCTGCAAGCTCAAGGACAAGTGTTTTTATTATTACCGGTAACAATGAGAAAAAATGTAGCTTGAATACATTATTCATATCTGCTAACTTCTGTATGAAATAGTCATTGAAAATAAATATCTTACCATATGTCTGAACATAATGTGCTGTTATTTCTGAATTGCATGCTTTGAATCTTCTTTAAGAACTCCGTACATTAAGAAACTACTTAAAATTATGAAGTTATGTAGCTCTATTGGTACAAAACCTGTAGTACAATGTACCAGTACATAGTATTGTAGACCCACCAATAATTAGCTCAACTCACCATGAATTTGAATGTTAGTTCTTGCTGAATGAATATCGAGTAGATTCTATGTATGTCTTACTATACTTGTAAATTGTTTATTTGATGAGTGCATGGTGGATTAAAATCAAGCCTCTCTCCCTATCCTATCATTGCAATGGAGGAAAAAGAGCTTTGTCTATAAGCAGACTGACTAAACCCCTGAGAATGAGAAAAAACTTACATTGCTCTCCTGAGAATGTTTTTTCTTTGAACCCTTTTATTAGTTCCTTTCTTGAATCCATGGGTTATGGTATCGAGAAACTTAACTTCTTTATTAGCTTGATTCCACAATAATTCACAAGTTATAAGACATACTCCTTGTTTGTCATCAGAAATTTCTAATTTAAGTAATAATGTTATTTTGATGAACCTTGAACCTCCAGTTGGGCCCATTCCTAACCCTGTAAAGGGTCCTGGTTTGAACATCCATAAATATAAGAAAGCATATACTAATCTCTCTGCAGAAAACAAAACCAAAAGCCTGTATGTCATATTAAGGTAAACTCTATATTCAGCTCACGTTTAGAGTTCAGACTTTTTTTTTACTTTGAAAAATCCCAAACTATACATGAATTTTAAATCAATTTTCTAATTGCCCCTCAATAAACACATCACCATTATATATTTGTACTTATGATATACTTTCCCCCTTCTTTTTTGCAAAACATTGGGGCAGTGAAGTTCATTAGAATCCAAGATGCACCATAAAAAGATTTTTGGAAGTTAGGACCAGTAATAACAAAGAAATAGGACCTGTTCCTAAATCCGAACATGATGTCGATGCCCAGAGTAATAGCACACTCCCCTCCCCCAAGTCTTCATTGGTGAGCTAAAATGGTCTTAATCAGTCTAATACCAGTACACATATATTTGCTGTCTTCCCTGCCTACTCTTAGTAATTGTAGAGCTTCTTGTTTTAGCGACAAACTTGTAATAATTACTTTAAACTGTTTTACAACGTGTCTTTGAGAAACATGAACATAAAGTTCCTCTGTGGTAGAACATCTTACAAGAAATGTAGAGGTTTCAGGTACAATTCCCAATCCAACCATTTATTTATTTTGACATATTCTCATATCTTTTTCTTTCTTTTCCTTTTTAACGCAAAAACCTTGTTCATTTCCTTCCTGACTAATAGTTGCCAGTAAATCAACACAAATCAAATCAAAATCAAGCATTTACTTTGACACATAAAACCATTCTGTAAATAAGTCCTTGTCTGTAGAGAAATTTTACACAAAATCTTCAGTGTATTTAATTTTATACACTGCTCCCCTTTCAAATGTCATTCTTGTGTTTACTTGTGTTGCAATCTAAACCATTTGAATTATGTAAACAATTTTTAAAAACATTTTCAACATAAACATTACTACATTGTACTAGTATGAAATTGCAATTAATACTTATACAAATGTGAATTCTAATTTAAAAAAAAACCCAACCCAGTATCTTTGAATATTCCAAAATTGAAATACATGTATTTCATGCCATAACAAGATATGGTAAGAAGTTTTGTTACATTATGAAAGTTTTTCTGGCTCTGTAGTTTTAAAGAATCATCAAACATTGTATGACATCACACTTTCTCATTTATAAAAACTAACTTAACATACTAAAACCCCCATAAATAAACAACTTCATGATGAAAATTGGTTCGGCTTTTAAACTATATGTATTGAAGGAAAAATTGTAAACTTGTACCAGGTATTTTTCTACACTAAATGATATCTTGAACTGGTTTTACAGTAGTGAACAAGAAAACTTATGTACAGTTTCAGTAAACGTTGAAGGTGTGGATTTTCTATCCAATATTGCAATTATCTAAATCAAAATGATAAATGAATATTTCACACAAAGACAATCGAACCCACCAAACACAGATACACAATGAAACTAAAAAAAGAATTCCTCAATGAAATGAATACATACAATAACCCTGAATAACACTCGAAATATCACAACAAAGTACACAAATAAACTAAAATGCACAGCAGTTATCATTCATGTTTTGTATGGTTCTATACACTAGACATTTTACAGTTGGTGATTACTGTAGTACAACATAGAATTTCTGTGAAGGCAAGTGCTCATTTTGAAGACAAACATTTCTTATTGAGTAGTTAAAGAGTTGTGAATCATCCTTTTCTTTCAACTTTTACTTAAAAGTTTAATTTGGCATAGTAAAGTATTGTGTCCTCAAGATACTGTTATACCATGGTAAACAATAATATATCTTTTTATACTGAAACTATGACTAAAGGAGTACTGGTAGTAGACTGAAAATAACAATAAAATAACAATGAACTAAAATAATCTGTACTACTGATATAAACTATCACCAATGATTAATGAAAAGGTGAAAAAAAATAATAATCAAAAACTAATTTCCTGACTCGACAAAATACATGTATAGCAATGGAAATTTTGGTTGACCATTATCATAACAATCTTCATAAATTATTGGACCTACGAAGGTATGAGGATGAATGAAACACACTGGAAGCAGTCCATCAAGTAATATGTAATATAAATCTACTAGATTTTAATTTGCCATTTTTGAGATTTTTCCACTGAACACAGTTTTCCTTCTTAAAATCATTGTTCTACTTACTATGAACTATTTCAATTCTTTACAAAATCAGATTTGTTCCATCATATAAAATTTTGATTTCTGTGTCTATTAGATTACAGGTACGTGGTAATGAATTAACAATGGAAAACATACCTTTAATTCAAGTACATTAACTACTTCATCATAAATTATTATTATGATACCTCAATAATTTAACACAAATCACTAACTATTTACAATTGAGTATTCACAACATATACCTGTACAAATACAATGCGGTAAAAATATACACCATTTCTAAGACTTTGGAAGTTGCAACCTATGAAAAAAATAGTACATGTATATACACATACATTAGTTTTTGTCTAACATATTGTAACAAAGTTTAAAAAATGAAGATGGAAAAGAAAAAATAAAGATTACATTTTGCCAGATTCACTAGTAGTAAAAAAAAAAAATAAAACCCAAAAAGTTGTGGTAAAATCCTTCATAAAATCTGCAATGATTACTGATACCAATCTGTTACTGTATTTCACATAAATCCTAACAATGAAACACTTTCCCCATTTTGATATACATGTTTTTCCTTATCTGACATAATGTCATATTTATTCAAATATTGATAATTCATGATGAATATTTCAAATACATGTACATTCATCAAATTCAACATGGAAAAACTTTTTTAAAAGTCAAACTTATGTATCATGTACATGTAAGTTACAATGTAAAGAAAACTTTCATGTACTGTATTTATTAAACAGTGTTATTGTTTTTTTCTGTGAGTAATTCCTAGAAATTGATGCAAAGGAAACTTCAGTTTTTCCTCCCTCCCAAAAGTTTGATATGAATATCATCATGGATTGCTTTGTGAGTGTGGCTTTGTTTGGCGCTTGTGAATATCATCAGACAGGAATTTTGACTCCTTGTTGAGGTGGCACTGAGGCTCCTCTATTCAATCTTTTTGCTCTGAAGGAGAAGAGGAGAGAACTTAAACCATGCCTTTTGTATATTATTCATTTACAATACAATCTGATGCACATGTGCAGTAATTAGCTTCAGTATAAAGAGGAATGAAGTGTATACTTTGAAACCAAACACACAGTCACAGAGAAGCTAGAAAAGCGAAATAATTCTCCATCTTTCTCTCTATTTGACTAGTTTTGTACCTTGGAGAATTCGTTGGACTTGTCGACACTTGTTTTCCACCCCTTGGATTATCCTTTACAAAGTTTCGACAGGAAGCCAATTTAGATTCTAAAGCCTACAATACACCAGAAAATAAACATCTGTCTCATCTCAAGTTCAAGACCAAATCGTAATATATCATTTCATTTTTTGAAAACAAGATGCACATTTCAAATATGCATTGTACTTGGCAAAGGTTTTAGTTCTCTCAATCTAATTAAAATTAGATCCTTCACGCTCCCATATTTGATATGTCGCTGCGACACATCAAATATGGGAGCGTGAAGGATCTAATTTTAATTACATTGTACCTCTCTGCACAAAGAACATGACAGGTAAAAGATAACCTCATTGTAAAATGGTTATGCAAAGAAAAATGTCATATGTACATGCATTTTTATCAGTCTATATAAAGCACCTAAAACAAATGTACCATACTTTCCATGCAAACAATATACACTGGTTGGGTTCATGAAATGCACATGACAGCACTTACATACAATCAAATCACATCAATTCCAAACAGTTTTTTCAAAGTTGCAAAATAAATTGGTTAATCAAAAATTATCACATGCAATGAAACATATGCCCTTCCCTGAATGTTAGAGAAAAAATATGAATTTATGTTTTAGGATTATAAAACTTAACAACACAATCTGGTCACAATCTGTTTTTAAGTTTCATTCAAATACATGTAACATCAAAATATTTCATGATAACAAAATTTACATGTACAAACTTTCTAATTTGTAAAATTAATATGAAGGATTGTTTAATGTATTAGTAGCACTTTTAATCAGGTATAAATTTGAATTACGGTAATAGTCAATTATTTGTTGATGGATGATTTACAAATTCTGAAAACAATCTACATCTGTTAAAAGTGTTGGCTGAATTATGTGTTAATATCTTAGTCAAGAATTATCTTTTTGCACAAAATTGCTCATCAGCATATCTTTTGTTAATATATTCTATTTAAGATATACAGTGAAACTTCTCAATACCGGCACCCCCGAAAACCAGCACCCCCTCAATATCGGCCGATTTGAAAAGTTCTGACCAGCCCCCTTTTTATTTCTTCTATATAAACCCTTAGAAAACCGGCACCCCCTGAAAAGTGGACACCGGCCGTGTTTTGTCGGCCGATCTTTAACAAACGTGTGAAATATATCCCCACAAAACCGACATTTAGCCAGAAAGGCAGAGACACCCCTATAATTGACAGAAGGTGTGAAAAGGGGGAACACCGACTCGCGTGTCAATGGTAAAGGTGTTGAAAATGGCTTTATAACGGGTTCTGTAATTAATCTGCTTCGTTATGTGTTTATTACGAATGATCAATGGTTTCATTGTTTTCATGTGTTAACTCTTTCTGCTGTGTTTTATATTCTACATACACACAACAATTATTTTTATTTCATTTCAGATATATGTTTTAAAAACTATAAAATATTTTATCAAAGTTTCAATGTAAATGTTAGATAAATGAATACAAAATTTAAATCTGATGCATTTTATATCTATATCATTTATATAAATGGGTTAAACAGAGATATGATTTCCTTGACAACGGCTAGTTTTTATTAACCTCGGTAAAGCAGCACCCCCTGTAAACTGGCCATTTCGTCCGGTCCGGCAGCCTGCCGGTTTAGAGAAGTTTCACTGTATATGCATGGTTTAACAAAAATATTTCTAGAGAGTTCTTTGGAGAAGTGTTTTACTTATAAAAATGTCAGGAATTCATCTATCAAAGAAAAATAAAATAGTAACTGGATACACTAGTAAATTTCAAACATATGATTTGTTACCGGGACAAGAACACAAAACACATGTACTTGTATTTTTACAAAGATAACATACCAGTTTTGTACAGTTTAAAATATGTATACAGTACTTACTCCAACTTTCCGAAGCAGGTCCCCTACAATGTTTAAAGCTGAGATTCTGGCAGATGGAGTTAAAGGTGTGCTGGTTGAGGATTTCAAAGGAATACCTAAAATCAATTTACATCTACATTGTCTGATTTTGTCCAAATGAATAGTGTTTGTTCATAATACATATATGTAAATTTATCATAGTTTTTACTCATGAGAAAATGTAAATTTACCATTGTTTTTACCCATGATAGAATGAAACCACAATGCAGTTAATATGGTATGAAAAGAATTCAAGTTACATGTTTCACAACCAAAAATGAGGACTCTGGAACAGACACATCTACTTTAAGCAAGCAAAAAATGTAATCATGTCATTGGAGCCAACTCTGTACAAAACATTCCAGCCACCTACAAACAATATTCTCTTTGAAGATTTCAAACCAAAGCAAAAAAATTCTTACCCCGGTTTGGAGGTGTTGAAAGACTGGAGGATTTGTCATTAATGCTGTTTTCCTCCATTGGTTCCTGCTTCTTCTTTATTGGGATTGCATTGGAGCTACTGTCTTCCTTTGGGGCAAGGCTGAGGGCTGTGTTTGTTGGTTTTGTCTGAACCACATTTAACTCTGACCGGAGGTCTAAGATGTACAAAATTGTCAGTATTATAGAAGTGACAACCAAATATATCCTTTATAATATTCATACATATACAAAAAGATACATAATGTTACCCATAGACTATAAAAACTTATCAATTTGTACTAAACATCAGTGATGAAATTAAAAATGAGGTTCAAAACCGTAATCTTTACATACACTTCAGTATTTTTTCCTCTATTGCCTAAAAAATTGTGATTCATGTAGAAACTAACAAGACTGAAATCTACAGTACACCAAATTGCATAGGTCAAAGAGATTCACATTTATAGAAGAATTGGCTGTTCCATATAAAGCGCTGAATGACAATGTGACAATAGCAATAATTTACATACTTCTACTCACTTTATATGAATAGTTGACAAAAAAAAAGAATGAGAGAGAGAGAGAGAGTAAAATGCTTTCTTTGGTGTTTTATACCGGACATGAAGGTAGCAATCATTGCAGAATAAATACTAAGGCTGTAGTGAATTAGGTATTTTTTTTTCTGCAATGCTCACTACCTTCATACTCCTATGAAACATAAAAGATAGTATTTCATTGTTTAAATGGCTGATATTTCAAAATCAGCTCCTCCTTAATGATCAATTTGTCACTTTTAATCTCACCTGTTGCTTCATCTTTTAATCTTTGAACAGTTTCTACTAGAGTCTCTTTCTCATCTAATTCACTTTCCAAGAATGCATTTCTTTCAATGGCCTAAAAAAACAAGATTGAAATTAACAGTAAAGATGCTTTTTAGGGTGTCCTTTTTTTTTTTTAAACCATCATTTTGTTTCTTAAGTGCATTTCAATTTACCTGATTTAATCTCACTTCAAAATCCTCCAGTGAAACAACAGTAGCTCTGCAAGATACACATTTACACAAATTGAATATTCAATTATCCATTACTAATTGTACTTTAAAACATAGTAGAAAATGTTACAGATTAAACCCATCAAAAGCAATAGATAACAATTGCATTTTAAACATGAACACTTTGTTAATATGTTCACTTGAACTACAGATATATTTTAAAGATGAAATAAAAATAATTTGAATACAATCATGATTGTCTTGTTCACTTGTATACATGTTCTGAACTTCTTGGTGAGGTGTAGATATATGTATCATTTTATGTTGGTAACTTATTGGGAAGAAAATCAGATTCCCCTATTGCAAAAAACATAATCCTACAGTCACATAACAACGGTACCTCTTAGCTCTCTCCAAGTCATCATTGGTCTGCTCCAACTCTCTGATGTATTTCTGTAGCTCATCTTTGTAGGCACTGACTTGAGCTAATTCATCTTCTAATTTGGATATTTGTCTGTGACTGTTTGTTTGCAAAAGTTCAATTTTTTCCTGAAATAAGTAAACTTAAATTGAATCCAAAAAAACCCAAAGAAATTATCAGAACTTATTACTTTTTCTGTTTGGTTGTAATATATAATTAACTTTATTATATTTTTATGAAAAAATAATTAAAATATATCAAAATTTCTAACCTTGAGTGAAGAATTTTCACTGCCAAGTTTGGAGGTTTCTGACAAGAGATCTTTGTTTTTGGATTCTAGCTGCTCAAGCTGGGCTTCAAGCTCACACTCAAGCTCCCTACTGCTGATCTGGAATTCTTCTAGCTCCTCCCTCGTCTCTTCTAGACTGTTAAAAAGTATTAAAATTCAATTCCAAATGTCATGTGTGTTATATACCGGCCTCCATAACCATAATATTGAACAGAGAGAGAGAGAGTCTGATATCTCTCTTTTCATAAATTCTTAAACATGCAGGTCTTGAAATTATAAAGTGACATGTCTGAACACTGGTTAATGACCATGATGTCATACCAAACATTGTTCATGTATAAAGTTGATGAATGATTGTGATTGACACCCCAGCTGTTAAAGACTAATCAATGAACATAACCTTAATTAGCTGCAAGTTTGTATCTTCTGGCCTGAAAAAATTCAGATGGACAACTTGAGAGCTACAGTGCAAACTGCAATTTACAGCACACAAAAAAATGCGCTAGTTTTGGGCTGATTAACCTTTATTCACACAAGTTCTGTGAAAACAATTAGTCCCATAACACTTTGACTTTCCATTGAACACCGACTGCAATTATCATTGTCGCTCCAATGAACACAGATTGTTGTAATGAAATTTTAATTCAATCTTAATTTTGTGATTCATTTAGTTTTAATTTTTTTTTTATTTGCAATGTTTAAATAGTCAAATGATTCAAATGATAACAATGACAGAGAAAAGATTACACAAGATTTAGTTTTGCTATCTTAGTGAGCAGACGACTTAAAAATTTATCAAGTCCAAGCAAAACATTCCAAAACAAAACTCTCGTTGACCATCCTGATCCCCAATATTTTGGTTGGGACTAAATAACCAACAAAATTAACCCATTTGGGTGGCGACAGCTGCCCTTGCCAAACACCCTGTTCCAACGCCTTTGCCATGATAATGTTTCACTCCCACAACAATTTTGGCTCCAAACATATTTAAATGACTTTACTTTTAAAATTTTTACCTGAATTAAAAAAATGTACTTGTGTAGGAAATAAACTGTCACAAAAACTTTAAGGGTAGTCCATAAATCAGTTAATTTCTGTGAATGTCAACATCATTGTTGAATTTGAATGTTATCTGTACTGGCCTTGATCAATTTTAAATACATGTGAAATTTTCACCCCGGGTATTTATTCACTATTTACATTTTATGAATTGCATGAACCAAGAGCATTAATTTAATGTAGTTTGGCTAAAGTCATCAGTAGTTTGGAAAAATGGAGAGGGCTATACATCATTGCAACTACTACACAACATGTGAATGAAAGTAAGTCAAAGTAAGTGAGTCTTTAATCACTGCATAAATAATTAAATATAACATTTCTTTTGTTTGAAAAGCTATAAAATAATGTCATTAAAATAAGAAATCAATCCAAGTGAGATTAAAGCTGTTAGAAACGTTTAAATAGTCAAATGATTCAAATGAAAATGAAAACAATGACACAGAAAAGATTACACAAGATTTAGTCTTGCTATCTTAGTGAGCAGACGACTTAAAAATTTATCAAGTCCAAGCAAAACATTCCAAAACACAAAACTTTCGTTGACCATCCTGATCCCCGATATTTTGGTTGGGAATAAATAACCAACAAAATTAACCCATCTAGATAGGAAATCTTACTCTTGTTTAAACTGTTCAGCTTGCTGTCGCCAGTAATCAATCTCCTCTTGAGGTGTTTTGAACTTCTTCGAGTCATCCATTCTTGGCTTGACCACCGGAAGTACGATTTAAAGATTTGGCTAAAACAAGGAATACAACTGTAGGAACTTAGAACTGAAAATAAATTCTCTTTTTCAAAACCAAGGAAAAAATTTTACAATATACAAATTAATGCAATTACTTGAAATAAAACACATTTTTTGGTAATCAGATCTTAATTTTAGATATCACAGTTCATAAAGGCTATTCAATATTTTTTTTTTCAGTTATTTAATCTTTATTTGTGCACTGAATAACTCCTTCTCAAAATTATATTTTAAAAATTGAAATCTGATAAATACACCTGTGTTTATTTTAATGTTTATTTAATGCATAGAAGAGGGTAATCATATTTTTATCAATACCTCTTTTACCTACATCCAAGCAATCAGAGAGCTTGAACCCGATGTAATTGTTTTCTATGTAATCCATGTCAGTGGTCATATTATTATGGCTCTTTTAGGCATCAAAGACGAATTGTTGGATTCATCAACTGCATCATGGAATGTTAACAAAATAGGAGGATTGTGTGTGAGATTTTTATTCAATGACATTGTCATTATGATTTATCTGTTTGTTCACTTCACTTTTAATTTTTGATTAACCATCTTAATTAACCGCTTGAAAGAATATTTGACAGTCAATGAGGAAACATGTGATTCCAATTAAGAGTAAAGAAAGAGTGCAACAGTATTAATAAGAGTGTGGTGAAATGAAAAATATCTGTGAGGGGGTAGTTGTTTCAATAATTTTGTGTTGGGGCACCAGTGCTTGGGTCTTGTTTCATGTATATGTATGATACTTAATATGCATATAAAACACCTATTTTCATGTATATGCATGTGTATTTATATGTATATTAGGTATATTAGGTATTATACATATGTGTATAAGGAGATCGAAACACATGTAAAAGTCCCCCAAGACCCTTACATGCATGTACAAACTTTAAAAGACTTCCTGATTATATATTACTGTTTTATAAAATTTACAAGTCAATTCCATTGTCTGTGCCTGTAGGTTAGGTTAACGGCAAAATCAAAAATATGATATCAATTGTGTGATAGCGGGACAGATTTGATTGCTTGCACCAGATACCTCAGCTGGTAGAGCAACAGAAGAGATTCATGGGGGCCTGGGTTTGAATCTTGGTCTAGTCCACCATTATTTCCCCAATTCCGTTACATTTGGTGCTGTGAGCAACCCCTTGAACTGACACATTAACTTCTGCCAGGGGAAAGATGCTGGGAATTATATGTTGATCTTCAAGGGCTACGATCATATTTTTAAGGGGGAGGAGGAATGTGACAGTCAAACAGACCGGTTCAATTGCCAGCAACAAATAGCTCAGCTGGAAGAGCACCTGACTAGAGTTTCAGGGGGCCTGGGTGTAGATCTTGGTTTGGGCTCCATGCATCTTGTTACAGTTGTAATATAATAAATAAGAACAATGTATTTTATTTAAAGCAATACTTCTTTTCTCATTCGTTTTTCAGTTCTGATGTATACCTGCTTATCTATCTTTCTGGAGCAAAGTCTAGCTGTAACATCTTTTGAATCATCTTTTTACTACAAGCAAAACAATTGCTTAGTTTGCTCTATCTTATTCTTTTATTTACAGGACTGGATACATCCAGATAGTACAAAGCCAGTCTGTCCCTGCTGTAAAAGTCCTATGCTTCTGATTGTTCAGTTGAATTGTCCTTTAGACGGTTCTCCTTATCACAGGACCCTGTACATATTTACCTGTCCTAGAAAAGAGTGCTGGGGTAGAGGTGAAAGGTAACTGTTACCATGACAATCACCAGACAAATATGGTATAAGACAATATAATACATGATATAAAATTAATGTGTTTATGTTGCTACCCTTAGTTAGTGCAGAGCCAGTTAAATAGACCATTGTGAAATTTTTGCTTGGAAAATGTCTGTCATTCCTTTATGGAAACCCCAAAAAACAGTTACAATGTAATAGAAAATTGTAATTGATATATCAACAGATGCTTGATCCACCTATTCATTTTAAAGGGACAAGATCCGGATTTAAGAGGGCTTGATGGTCATGGCCGTCTTTAGGCTGTATAATCTCCTCGAGAAGAAGAGCTCTGTAAAAAGATATAGGAAAATGTTCAAAATTAAAGATAAATTGCATGGAAATTTTCTTTACTACGTGATAGTTTGTAGCTTTAAAAACAATCATATCTATAAATTTAAGGTAGATGTGTGTTAATTTGTTGACCACCAAACCTCCTTTAATAAGCTAAATGAACAATTTTTAAACTTCACTCCTGCCTATATCCTGATATGACTGCAATCACTGTGTATCATTCCACCTCTATGATATATTATGGTTAATGTCATTAACCATAATTACCGGTAGTAAATTGAAGGAATTGGTTACAAAATCCTTTAGGCTCATGTATAATCAGTCAGGTCCATAATTGTTCCACATTGCACTGTAAAAATAGAGGCATAGTGTTTTGTCTCTTAGGAGAAATTTTTATTATCAGATTCAGTTGTAAAGCATACAAATTGATATTTTCTTTTCTTTCTGTTTTTTTTTTTGTCAGTTGGTGTGTCCTCAGATCTCAATTCTTAGACAGTAGCTACAAAAATCCTTCACAGCAAGCAAAATTAGAGAAAAAGGTTGATTTGTTTGCCTGTGAAGATGACTGGGGAGATGATGTTGATGATCCCACAGACGATTTTACAAAAGCAGAGGCTGGAAAACAGCAATCGCCTCCAAAGTCAGGTGGCTGTAGCAGTAACAATTGTTCCAGTTCAGAATTTGACGAGATAGCCATAACAGAGGGTGCTCTGAGTAATAAATTTGAGGAACTGAGATTTCAGGATGATGAACAAGTGGAGGAGGAGGTAAAAGAAGATATATCTGTTGATGACAGTGAGAAGGAAGATGAAGTTAATAAGTATGATCAAATGGTGATACCGGACGATTCTTTACACAATGCGTTCCAGCTGATTGAGAACGGCCAGGAGACCTGTAATGACATGGATGAGGGCCCTGACCCATCCTCAGATATACTCATCTCTTATTATCTTAGTGTTGTAGAGGAACATTCTGTCAATGCAGATGACAATGGTTACCTAAAGAAGTTAATAAGTGAATATCAAAGGAATGAAGGAGTGGATCTAAAGGGCTTGCTTAGTCCTGAATTTTTCTCAAGGTAGATATTATTTTTCTGCAATTATTTGACTGAATAAGTATTGATATACATGTTTTATTATTTTAAAACATTTATCTTATGCTACAATTCTTTCTAAAATGGTAGATGATACAAAATCTGCCTTTATCATCTTACATAGGTAACCCCCTCTCCCTGTAACTGTTTGACATAGTTAACTCCCTCTCCCTGTAACTGTTTGACATAGGTAACTCCCTCTCCCTGTGACTGTTTGACATAGGTAACTCCCTCCCCCTGTGACTGTTTGACATAGGTAACTCCCTCTCCCTGTGACTGTTTGACATAGGTAACTCCCTCCCCCTGTGACTGTTTGACATAGTTAACTCCCTCTCCCTGTAACTGTTTGACATAGGTAACTCCCTCTCCCTGTAACTGTTTGACATAGGTAACTCCCTCTCCCTGTGACTGTTTGACATAGGCAACTCCCTCCCCCTGTGACTGACATAGGTAACTCCCTCTTTCTGTAATTTTTTGATGCAACAATATTAATATTAAATCAGAAAGGCATTTAACATAAGTTAAGATATAAAATGTATCCATCCAATGGGGAATTATTTGCATTCAGTGGGCCAATTTTGTGGATTGTCAGGTTTTTCAAATAGTGGATTTGCATTTAATAAGTAAAGATCACATTCAATTGATATACAATGTATTTGTTTAGAATGTTACTATGGAACTTTCAAGATATAGGTGGGAGGTACCCATAAAATCCACAAAAGTCAAGCCACCACATACTCTAATGATTTCACGGTAAACTGTAATACATGATCATACTGGTACACCTTATAAAAGTCAGTCAGTGTTTCTTGTACATGTACATTTGTATTACCGGGTAAGAACAGACTGAAGCTTTTAGTGTTATAATATTTCTTTGTTGACTTGTCAGAAGTGATAAAAATGGAGGCCAAAGTGGGAATGAGAAGTATGAAAGCACAGAAATTAAGCATGGAGACAAGGTGTTTCACCGGTTCCGGAAACAAACTGCTGTGTGTCCTCAGCAGTGTGTCAGGTAGGTGTGCAGGCGCAGATCCAGGAGTTTTATCAAGGGGGTCAAAAGCTTATTTTTGGTAACTTCACTACAAGTTTAGCATTCCAAGGTTGAATTTTCAAAACAGGAAGGGGGAAGTGGGGTCCTGATCATTCTCTAGATCTGTACAAGATGTTTCAACTGTCTATCACCAAACATTATCACAAAATTTGAAAGTTCATGTAGTACTGTTGATGATTAAATATCACTCTCAGCTTCTTATCATTTAAGTTTAAACAAACCAGTGGTATTTTTCCTGTCACAGGACCCCCATTGATAAAGATGGTTTTTAGCTCACCTGAGCCGAAGGCTCAAATGAGCTTTTCTGATCACAATTTGTCTGTTGTCTGTCGTTGTTGTTGTTGTTGTCGTCGCAAACTTTTCACATTTTCATTTTCTTCTCAAGAACCACTGGGCTGATTTCAACCAAATTGGCACAAAGCATCACTGGGTAAAAGGGATTCAAGTTTGTTCAAATGAAGGGCCACAATCTTTAAAGGGGAGATAATTTAGAATTATTGAAAATTTGTTGGTATTTTTCAAAAATCTCTTCTCAAAAACAATATGGCCAAAAAAGATGGAACTTGTGTGAAAGCATCCTCAGGTAGAGTGGATTGAATTTTGTTCAAATCATGATCCTTGGGGGTAGGGTGGGGCCAAAATGGGGGAACAAGTTTTACATAAGAATATATAGAGAAATTATTTAAAAATCTTCTTCTCAAAAACTATTAGGCATGAAAAGCTGGAACTTATGTGGAAGCATTCTCAGGTAGTGTAGATTAAGGTTTCTTAAAATCATGGTCCCCAGGGGTAGGGTGGGGCCACAATTTGGGGATGAATTTTTATAAAGGAATATATAGAGATAATCTTTAAAAATCTTCTTCTCAAAAACTATTAGGCCAGAAAAGCTTGAACTTGTGTGGAAGCATCCTCAGGTAGTGTAAATTCAAGTTTGTTTAAATCATGGTCCCTGATAGTAGGGCATGGCCAAAATGGTGGGATGAAGTTTTACATAAAAATAAAGAGAAAATCTTTAAAAATCTTCTTCTCAAAAACCATTAAAGCTTAAATTTGTGTGGAAGCATCCTCAGGTGGTGTAGATTCAATTTTGTTCAAATAATGATTCCTGGGGAGGGTGGGGCCACAAAAAGGGAGGGGGGCTCAAATTTTTACATAGAAAGATATAGAGAAAAATCTTTAAAAATCTTCTGGAAAAGCATTCAGCCTAAAAAGCTGAAACTTATGTAAAAGCACAGGTTGTGCAGATTAAAGCTTGATCAAACCATGATTCCCTGGAGAAAAGTGGGGCCACAAAAGGGGGATTTTTATATAGGAATAGTGAAAAATTTTCTCACAAATACTAAACAAAAAAAAGGGGGCTTGGTATTTACTATAAAAATATGTGGATAAAAATCAGCAGATTTTTTTTTACTTTTTGTGCAAGATCTATTGTACTTAATTGTCAAAATATTTTTTTAATTTGATACTGTAATGCTGATTTGATCAGAGTTATGGCTATTGTTGCTCAGGTAAGCGATGTGGCCCCTGGGCCTCTTATTTGCTACACTTGTCTATGATCAATTCACACTTTCAGTAGATTTCTATTTCTGTAATTTCCTTCCATCACAGGTATCATTGGAATGGCAGTCCTCTATTCATCAAAGAACTGAGTCCTCCAGAGAGATCTACCTATACAAACAGATCATGTCCAAGTTGTGGCGGTGATGTAGTGTTTGAACTACAGTTGATGCCAGCCCTGGTCAACTTTCTTCAGACTTCAGAAAAAGCAGGCAAGTTTATGCATCACTAGTGCTTTGAAACCAGAAAATATTTCAAAACTATTTTATATTGACTTTGTCATTTACTTGAATTTACATGTTTTGATTAACATGAAGAGAATATTGATGGTCATACATGTACATGTATTTCAGGGCCTGCTACAGAGTTTGGGACGGTGATTGTGTTTACCTGTAAAAACAGTTGTTGGGATGATAAATCCACAACTAAACAGGAACTAGTTCTTGTGCAGCCTGATCCTGACCATCACCTATTTAGATAAAAGATAAACTCTGGCGTTTTAAAGTATCATGAAGTTTTTGGTTTAATGTTAAATGTTTTGTTACTGGTATATAAATTTTATTCATCCTGCTTTCTGCTTCTTCTGCTAAATGGCTTACAAGACATTTGCTGACCATATCCCATTGCAGTGCTTTGGTACATGGATTAGTATTGTAGAACTTCAATGTCAGATAACAGGTAGACAATCTAACCTGCAGATGTAACTGCTACACATACAGTACTTAATGGCAGGTGAATGGACCATGGCAATCCCAGAAATTTACTACATTTAAATTTGAGATTATGAATGATAAACCCTCTCTCAGTCATACACTTTGTGTATAAAGAGCTTCATCTTCTTGAGGTGGCTGAAAGACTATAAAAAAAAAGATAAAGTGAAACAAAATTTGCTTTTGCCTGTTTACGATTGACTCATCCTTAGCGTCACAAACCATAGTACATGTACCAAGAAACTGTAGAACAGATTGCGGGAGTATCTAAAGGCCTACAATCCATCCATTATCTACTAGCAATCATTGAAAATCAGATTGTTGTATGACCACATAGCACAATGATTGTAAGAAATATTATGATTGTAAATGAAAACATAAACAGCAAAAGAATTAGGTTTATTATGGCCTCAGATTGCATGAGCCTATGAGTGCCTATCAAAAAACAATGTCCACACGCTATGTGGAGAAGTGTATCCAGCACCACTTCATATAAATAACAAAAGTGAAATAATCTTGGAATAAAGACATCTACCATAGGTAGTATGGATGGACGGCAGTTCTTCTCTGAACAAGGAGACCTAGAGTTCTCTGGGAGACAAAACAGACGAGGAAGTTGCGAAACCTTTATTGTCAAACATATTTAAAATTTCTCTTTAATGGATTTTTTTCAGGATGAGTGTTAATGTGACTTGAGTGTTCTGTCTTATGACAGAAAAGTTCAAGATCAACTCAGTTCTCAGGAGAGCTTATGTCATATCAGGATTAGGGTACAATTGCAAGGTTAAAGATTTTGTAACAGGTCCATTACACAATACATGTATCTAAAAGCCCTAACTGAACTAAACTTGCAGAAATGTTGCAACTAAGGATTCAAATTACCAGCCATGCAAGTTTTGGAGCAGAGTCTATTTTTAACTAACCATTTGATTTACCTTGATCATACTTGCACATTTGATACATCCAAGTATATATGCATGCTGCCAGTTGTGCTTTGGAGGTTGTATATAACCTATATTTATGGATGGGTGTCATATGCAAATATTTTGAAACAAAGGCTAAGCCTCAACAGACTTGCATTGAAGATTTTATGTCAATCATTTTACAAATTTACAATAAGAGAACTATGTTCATTTTAATATACAGAACTGGAAGAAATACTTGATTTTTTAAAAATTCCTTTATTTAACAGGGGGGAAAATACCTCCTAGGTTATATTTCACTCCCTCAACAACAGATTTGTATGCTCTTTTTAAGGTAGGAAATCTTGTTTCTTGTAAGAACAAATCTTCATATTCTGGTAAAATTTCATCGTCTTTAAAAACTCGACTCTTCACCAAATTTCTTTCGACCACTTGGTTGTATCCTAGGAGTGCTCCAACACCACACTGCAGAATAACATTAATCAACAGAAGTCGGTAATATCTTTTACTCTTCCTGAGGCTGAAGCCCAAGAAAAAATTCTTCATTTGAATTCCAATGTGCTTTGAGAAAGTCAGTCCTGTTTCTCTCCCCTTTGCCCAGTTTGAACCAATGAAAGGATAAGAAGCAATAATAACAGGAATGACAGATCCATACATCAACTGAATCTTGGTGCTTAACAAAACGGCCTGATTTTCACTCAATTTCCCTGATGTAGTTGGTAGAGTCACTGCATGTTTTTGTTCATAATTTGTGAAATAATATATAAGGCCTGCATTTGGTAGAACAAAAATGGCCATGGTAAGACTGTGAAAACGACAGGCAGTAAATCTGTACCAGGTGATTGATGACGCTGTGAAGCCTATTGCTGAGCAAACCCCAGCTATAAAGGGTCCATGTCTCAGTGTTGTGCTGTAAAACATAAAATACACTACAGTTTACCAAATCCTTGATATTATAGGAAAAAGTGACATTGATGCCCATATCTGGAATAAGGAAATACATATTGAAAATAAATAACTGGGCAGGAAATCAAACCTAGAACATGAAACTCTAGTCAGGAGCTCTTCCACTGAGCTATCCATGTTGATACAAATGTATCCATTGTCCCAACTACATTGTTATTTAATATAGTGGTGAATAATGAGATGTTTTTGCATAAGTAATAAGATTAAATACCTCAATAGATAGTTTTACATGAATCTACATGTACTAGCTGACGATATAGTCTAAGTGTTCTATTATTATAATCATACAAAGTCTCTATTTGGGAATAGTTTATTGATTGCAGAACTGAGTGTAAGAAAACTTACGTTTGGTTTTTAATTTTCAAATACTCCTCGTTCATCGTTGTGTCAGCTGTTGATGCTTTCTGCACTTTCACTTCACTAATTTCTCTAGTTTTCTTCTGTTAACTTCCTACAAAAAGTTTTTTTCATAAGTAATCTAAACCATCTTTGTCTGTACCGAATTTCCTCCACATTTCGAGTTTCCTCTCACAATACCCATAACATGCACAAGGTTGTCCATTTGAACATAACTCTGCGCTACAAAAGTTTATATGGTTATCAAAAATTCTTAACTTATAAACAGTTATTACCACGAATTCATTATATACAAACATAAAATCGCAAAACACTTTGTATAAGGATATTTTGTTACCTGCGAATGGACGAATAAACTGGTCCTACGAAGGGGACTGTATAATGACCTGATATGTATTATGTCCTGATGACCTGATCGCGTGTATTTTGTAAAATACTGATTTGTGCAATGAAATAAGAATAATATTTTTATCTATTTACATAGATCATACTATTTTCCATCAGAAAAAAAAAATGATAACTTCTTTCAAATTATTTTTACAGAGCATATAATTTTTTCAGGGGTATAATGTCCTGATTTTTTTGTATAAAGACCTGATGAGTTTTAGAAGGCCATAACTATAAATTTTAAGCTTTATGCCTCATTATTTATATTTACATAGTTTGATATGATCATCTAAATGAAAATTTTGAAGTTTGAAAAAATATAGATGCATGATTACTTTTCCCCAAAATCACTTTGATCTAAAACACGGGGTATAATGTCCTGATTTCAGAATGGCCTGGTTGACCTGATCAAGTAGATAATGAACCAGATCATATCATTCTGACAATTTAAGAAACAAGAAAACATTCCTTACATACAAATAAATTTATGAAGATTTTATTCTTAAATCTTAGTTATTCAGACATCTCTCTCTCTCTCTCTCTCTCTCTCTCTCTCTCTCTCTCTCTCTCTCTCTCTCTCTCTCTCTCTCTCTCTCTCTCTTTGAACAGTTGGTACATGATAAATGTAAAAATATTTAGAGCAGTTCAAACATTCTTACAGAAGTGTGGAAACTAATTTACCGGTAACTAAATTATTTAATTGTATTTGCATAATTTTCTTATTCAACTTCTACTTTGATACACAATATCACAGCATTTAATTAACAGAAGTGTTTTGTTTTCTGTTTTATTTGATTTGTACCACAATTGTTATAAATGTTTATTATATGACAGTGTAAAAAATAAAAGATAATGTATTGATCAAAGGAACATG
The DNA here is from genome assembly GCA_033439105.1 of Magallana nippona. NCBI lineage: Eukaryota > Metazoa > Mollusca > Bivalvia > Ostreida > Ostreidae > Magallana > Magallana nippona. Next base: position 9,554,333 of record CM065925.1, read on the forward strand.
AAAAGATTAATTAAGATATTTTCATGCAAAATTATTATTGAAAAGATTATAAAGATCCCTCTTTGATATAAATTTTCAGATATAAAGCTGGAAAATGGTGTTTGATAAACTGTTGAAATTTATCGGGTCACCAGGTCATTTTACCAATAAAAAATCAGGTCATTATAACCCTGTATTTTTTTAACTGCTCTATAAAAATAATTTAAAGGAATTTTCAGAGTATTTTTTGTGTGTTTTTTATAGGAAACAGTATGATCAATATAACAAAGTAAAAATATATTTTTCTTATTTCGTATTTTACAAAACACATGCCCTCAGGTCATCAGGTCATTATACAAAAAATCAGGACATTATACCCCTGAAAAAATTATATGCTCTGTAAAATTAATTTGAAAGAAGTTATAATCTATTTTTTGTGTTTTTCTGATAGAAAGTGATATTATCTATATATTAAATAGATAAAAAATATTTTTTCTTATTTAATAGCACAAATCAGTACTTTACAAAATACACGCGATCAGGTCACCAGGACATTATTCATATCAGGTCATTATACAGTCCCCCTACGAAGTGACCATGAACAGCAAAGGGTAAAAACTGGAAGAGTATCACTAACCCAGTCACGCAGTTCGGAAAAACAAAGTCCGTTTAGACTCTGTATATTATGATTCGAGAGGGAAGGCCGAACCCGATGATTCAATATTTTTTTTTAATTGAGATAAGGTACATAGTTTGTGGGATAGAGTAAATAAATATATTTTGTTTATTTCTTTAAACCTTTTCGGATATGTTGCTTTTTAAGCACAGTGATCATTTGGGGGAAAGGCTCAGACCTCACAGGGCACTATTCGCAGTAAAAAAAAAAAGTTGCGCCTAGATATTTTTTTAGCTCCCCTTCCTCTACCCGGTCAGTAAAGGTGTCACTACAGTATTTAATTTTACTATATATTCTTCCAAAAATTTATACGCCACATTAGATACAGGGTTAATTACAGTTACACATGCGCTCGAAAATGAAGCAGCCCAGCCCCCCTCTCGAAATGACACACATCAGAAATTGAAAACTCTACTATTATTACAAGTGTTTGATACCTCTAACAAATTGTTTACTACATTTCATGAGTAAATCAGACACTATCACGGGCTGAAACGCCAAAAATTCAACCTTTAATTACGTATCCGTGACCTTCAGTTACGTACCATGGTAAGTACTAACACTTAATTAAGAGCCTAACCTTGTAAGGCAGTAACAAACTCACCAGAGTGCCAATAAAGAAACCAAGTCAAGTAGTCCCATGCGGGCTTATCACTCTTTGTCTGGCGTCCGTCTGTAAACTTTTTACATTCTCGACTTCTGGGCCAATTTCAACCAAACTTGGCACAAAGCATTACTGAGTGATGGGATTCAAATTTGTTAAAACGAAGGACAGCACCATCCATTAAAGGGATATAATAACATAGGAATATATAGAGAACAATCTTTCAAAATCTTCTAAAAAACCATTTACCTAGAATGGTGGTAACTTTAGTAAAAGCACCCTCAGATAGTGTAGATTTAAATATGTTAAAATAATGATCTTGGGGGTAGGATGGGGTCACATTGGGAATTCAATTTTACATAGGAATTTAAAAAAAATTATTTTCAAAAGCTCAAATGTCATAATGTAATGTATTACTTATGGAAGCATCAATCATGACATATAGTTGATTCTCAATTTTTTAGATTGTGGCCCCTGGACAATTCTTGGGCCTCAAGAGGGGTTCAAAGTTTGATGTAGGTTTATACATAAATGAACGAACACTGCAATGTCCATTATGACTGTTAAATCATCCTGTTATAAAAGGGGCTGAATATTTAAGATAAGGATATCTGGTGGAAAAAAATCGAAAATCTTGACGAAAAACGTAAAAAAAAAACAAAAACAAAAATCAAATACAAAACAATAAATCACTCCACAAATTCCCAAAAATCTAGTCCGTAGGGGGGGGGGGTCTCGTTCCTGTATCTTTGATGTTGTTATTGTAAATATACATGCACTTTCCCTATATTGTTTTTGCGGTTTTAGGAATTTATATTTCTATATTTAATTTCTAAAAAAAGAGTTGGTTTTCAACTCCAGCCCCCCATATATTTATAACACTTTTAATTTCTGCGTTTCAGGTGGGCTTATCTTATCAGAGAAATCACTAAACCACCAGCCATTCGTTAGCTCTGAAATACGAAAACCGTCCGTCAGACGAAAGGAGGAATTTTTGCGAAAATAAGAATCCCATTGCCTTTCATTCGCGATGTTTACCGTTTGATCATCGATATATATATGTACATGTTATTGATTGTAATCAAATGCATTCGTCGCATTCTTGTTATGATATGCTGACTTTGATTTTTTTTTTATTTTAGATAACTTTTAAATTTTCAGTGTTTTTCTGGTTGGTAATTCAAATATCATCAAATGGTTTTGTTGTAGGAAATTCGTATTTTTTTGTAAACTCCCCCACTGACAAGTATCTTCGATTAACCGGAAGTGATGCATATCTGCTATAAGGGGAACTCTAGTTTATGGGAAGATGGAATTCTTTTAAATGGTTAATTCCCACATTTAAACAGAGCCAATTTTGATCTCATATATTTCGGCATATCCAGAACAAAATACAGTAAAATATGTTTTTCAATCGACATTCGTAAATGTTTTTTGTTCCTCTTTAAGGTGGAAAAACACACCTGGAAAAAGTCACTCAATTTAGCAGTAAATTGTTTGATTATGAAAGATATAATAAACTGTACATATGTCAAATAAGCGAAAAATTTGCAGTTTGGGTAAAAAACGAATACATGTATCTAAAACATTCAATGCAGTAAGTAACAACAAAAGCCCCTAAATGATTCGAACTCGGGATGTACGGATCACAAGCCCGACATTTTATCCAGTTGGCTATGGAGTAAGTTACATATTGCTGTCAATAGAATCCTTTTAATAAAACAATATGTCGTTTCGATCAGAGGTCAGCCATTTTGTTATGATGAGTTATTCCACCTTAAAAGCATAATTTGCATTTGTGAAATAGTCGTTGTTTGCGTAGTTGGCTACTAGTATTTATTTAAACAATAAAATGCTTTCTTTGGTGATCTTTGGTGTTCAGTGACATCGTACGGATTCAAACCACTTTTGGGATTACAACCATATAAATATATTTTAGCATATATATACAAAATGACATTCAGATAGTATCCTACATGTATACTCTGTATCAAGATATTTATGCAGCATATTTTTGTTTAAATATTCGATATTCATAAATTCATAAAATTATTTCTCCCTTGAAACGCCCACTCTAGCGTGTCAGCTAATAATAAAAAAAATCTACGGTGATTTTGCATTGCAAGTGACAAGAAAGTACCCGGATGATAACGTTGAAAAATTCCGATTGACTTCCGAATGATAAAAGATGTTAACATTACCAATTATAAATCTCCATATGAAATTTGTTTTCGTTCCTGTGAAATTTTCAGGGTGAATAAAATATAAGGCGTCAATGAAGAATCTTGGATTCTTTCCGTTTCATCGATTTCAATTGTACTTCTTTGACATTATGTGTTTTTGCTAAAAATCGTTAAAAATGATGGACACGGTAAGTTGGGACAGACTTTAGAACGTATTCACTTAGTAAACAAATGGAAAATGTTTAACTTTGTCAAAGACTTAAAAGAAGCAAGCTGACCGTGTTTTTACAGGAACGGGACCTACATTTGTATTTTCAGTTCTTTGTTGCCAAAGTCCATGAACTTCTTGAAGAGATTTCTTTATGAGTTTTTAGTCCTTCCTAGTTTGTGAAAATGGCTTCTTCCTCAAAGTCGTATGTTTCTTTACAAGAGCTGTGAATCTTTAATGGGTAATGTTATTGAACGGAAGTCCAACTTGTCTGGGAAAAGAGACTATGTGGAATTTTACCTTAAATAAGTTTTTTCTTTTAAAACAATCAAGCTGTAGGAATTTATTTACACAAGAATAAAGCTATAAAAATCATTATAAGGCATTACCTGGTCAGATCTATTTGGAATATAATACTAACAAGACAATATTCTGTGAAGTTTCCAATTCCTGACGCCAGTTGATGTAATATTTCGTTAAATATGTCCTGCAATTTAAAAAGGGGCTGAAATGTACGAAAACTTCGAATTCAGGAGGGTTTTTTCAACAGTACATAAATGATGAAAGAAATGTTTCCATTAAAATAAATGTCATAGACTTTTTTGCGATAAAGTAAGAAAAACAGTACGTGTTCTGAAGCCCAGTCATGCTGGTACTCAGTGCCAGGACAAAGCTGCGATGCAATGACCCATATTGATCTGCATTTTGAATATACGAAGGGTCAATATTCGTTGGGTTAAATAAACCCAATGAAGTTGCCTTAAATGTTTGAGCAAATATATGTAAACTAATGCTGAGAAATTGCATTCATTACTTATCAACAATTCATGGCTGTCTATTCATTTTACTGTATGGATATCAATACATTATTGATGCATGCTCGATTTGTTTTAATATCAATACGAATAAATAAGACCGCAATTTCATTAGCTTTTGTATTTGTACTAGTTTATAAAACTCGATATGAAGTTGTATTGGTTTTGTAGGAACATAAGTACGCGATTCAATGACACTACATGTCATTTAGAAATTAATGATTCTGATCAATATTTATAATTACTTCTCTTGGTAAACAGTATTGTTGTCTTTATTCTAAAACTAAAACATTAATTCATCAAATCTAGCTGTATTTGCGTCCAATACTTGATTACTTCTGCCATACATCTTTGATGGTCTCCAGCGTGAGATGGGGTTCCAAAGCTAGGTAGACATTATCGTGGTGGTCACCGTTCCTGATCATTGATAAAGCATCCTCAGTACTACAATCAGTAGTCTTCAAGGTAGAAGTAGTCGCCACACCCACTAAACTGAGCCGGTGTACAAGATCCTGCATACAGTGGGAATATAGAAGCAATTAAACCGACATATCAGTCTAAACTTAACCATTCGTTCAGTTTCGAAGACTTGATCAAAGTTTTTTTGGTTTTTTTTTTTAGATCATACAGGTTTGTCAGAATAATGATGACCTGGAAAAAATAATCTTTCACGTTAACAGACTTGTTACGAGACAATGACGTACCGTAATAATCACCATAAAAGAGAAATATATTGTTCCAATTTTCCCTCGACGCTATGGAAACAAATCCTTGATTTCGAAGCCAATAATCAAATGGCAAACTTGGAGAAGAGAAAAATATGTCGCGCTGATTTGCTAGCAGTATCAAACGCTCCCGTATCAAAGGCTGTGGGGACACGTCCTGTCTCCGAAGAACCCGGGCGGTCTCCCCGGAATCAGTAACGACAATCACACAGAGGCACTCCTCAGTCAGGTTCTTTTCTGAAATGAAATTATATTTACTTAATGAACCCAAATTCATACCGAAAAGGAAATTCTACTTTACCATATTTTTTCAGATAAATTTCATGCACAACAAATTGAAAAAAATATTTAGGATGTATGTGATTACAAAAACCATTGTCTATAATTTATTAACAATTTTTAATTGTAAGTTAATTAGTAAAAGAGACCTGTATTAAAATTCAGTTTGTGAAGTTAGCCGACTTGCTCTTTTCCATCAGCGTTTTCATCCATACGGTACGGAATATACACAGTGTCCTTCTCTGTGATCCTTCCATGCTATTTTGGAATCGTATAGGACCCCTGTGAATTGATGAACATTACGTAATTTTTCAAACACAGAAACCCAACGTATGCGTCATTTAATATAATTGTCATATCGGTAATTTCATTTGAGTGTTTGTAAACATGTACATGATTTGTAAACTTATTTATAACGATTCTTATATATGAGTTTACGAATCATCGATTTTAAACTTTTGATGTAATAAAACTTCAAAATTAAATTTCGTTTCGTTTCAGATCATATTAATCAGATATAATAAGTAAGTAAATAAATAACTTGAGTTTAATGATGAAAAGGAGGTACAAGACCAGTACAAATATAAACAAAGATAAAATTGAAATAAATTTAAAAATACTTACCGATCTTATGTGTGGCTATTCCCAGGCTTTCAAGAATTATAACAAACGGAATCAAAACCGAATTCTCTATACCGCAATTCTTAATTATTGCAATGTCAGTTCAGATTTCAATCAGACGAGTGCTTTCAGTGGACTAAACGATTCGTTTGAACTTTCCCCGGTGTATTGATATGAGTGATATACGAGATGAAAATTGACCATTTCAATTTCATGCCAATCAAAATAGAGTTTACAGAATAATAAAGTCATTCATTTATATAAAAGCTTCAATTGGTCCAAATTTATGTTAAGTTTATTCACTCAACCATTTGCACGAGAGACATATAAATATACAAACAAATCGTCAGGGGAACATAGATGTATGGTATTGCATTGCTACATAATTGAAGGAGAAAAAAACGTAGTTATAGAGAGTTCTATTAATAACAATTTCATATAGAGGAGGGAATTAGAAGAACAAGAAACGTAGACAATGTCAACCATATTTGAAATAAGTGCAAATGGGTTTTTTTCTCAGAAATTTGATATTCGGGTATGACAAAATTTGAATAGATTTAAATCTTTGCATCTTTGCAGTATTCAATGCTTATTTCCACAAAGGCCAAACATTTTCAAATATAGTGAAACTCACTGCCTATGTGTTTCTTGTTACATTATAAAATTTAGTTCCACTATAAAAAAAAAAATAAGTGCATACCGCAATAACAGACAAGGAATTCAAATCTTACAAATATACTTTTATCAAAATGCATGATAAATATTTTCTATAAAGTAGAATAAATAACCGGAAAGACCAAAATATTCTATTGTCAATTAATCTATATCAATTGGAACCTATTCGGAAATAAATGTAAGATCAATCGCTGTAGGCAAAACGAGACATCGTGGTGTTATTATTTTTCGCATTAAGCACATGAAACATTCATTTAGGATTTCGGAAATGAACAGTTCACTATTTAATCATTCAGGTATACTAGTATTTGATTTTCTATAAGTTATATGTTTAATATACATAAATTATGCTTTTCGTCTCTTTAGACGCCCTGAAAATTAGGGGATTGCCATTTTGTACATAAACATATCTGGAGCAAACTTGCACATCTAAATCAGAAATACATACCATATCATTCAAAAATAAGATTTTAGTTCCCAATAAAGTCTCCCTTCAAAAGCATACATACAATCACTTTAAATTGAATGCATAGAGCAGCTCAGTCCTCCTGTGTGCAATAAAGAGGCTGAGCACATACCTTACTGTTTAGAACTTGTTAACAGAATCAGCAGACTCCGAATCGAAAGGAACGTATCATCAATACCAAACCAAAATTCATACCCTGAATTGTCGCTAGATGCACATGAGTATGCAAAATACAACTTGCAGATATACATGTAAGCAAATAAAAAAAAAACCCTCAGACTATTAACATGTTTGATGATCACAAATTTATTTCATAGGTGATTAATTATCTAATCAGACGACAATTGTGATGTACTTGTATACGAGGGGCGTTCAATTAATAATGTCACTAATCAGATTCCATAAAATACAGGGTTCAATTGACCTTTGAATTTCTTTTCACGCATTATTTGGTTCATGTTCTATTAATGGCCGTTTATCTGACCACGTTTCATCATCGAATACTCACTTGAGAAGCTGATATATAACCCCTACTCGAGACACTCTATGAAAATATGACTGATAAGTCATCATCCAATAAGGCTGACATTAGAGGCTACATAAAAGCATTTGCCAGACTAGGTAAAGACTCGAAAGAAATTTTCAAAGAATAGTGTGATATGTATGGAAACATGTGTGTGTCATTGGGACAAGTTTACAGGTGGGTCATCAAAGTCAAAAATGGCCAAACAGACCTTAAAGACTATCAACGTCCTGGAGCACCTCGTTAGGCTTCAACGGCTGCAATGCTTGCAAAAATAACCGATATCATTACTAATGATGGTCGATTAACCATTAAACAAATAGCAAATTTAGTAGGCATTTCATCAGGCTCGACAGTATTTACAATTTTAAAGAAACACCTTGGCCTCCGAAAGGTTAGTGCAAGATGGATACCTTATCTATTAACAGAAAAACAAAAAACGATTTCGGGGTTGAAATGTGTAGAAAATTACTTAAAAACTACAAAACTTGTAATGGAGGACGTCTATCGGAAATTCTTACAGGTGATGAAACATGGATACATTATTTTGAACCTCAGAGGAAAATTTATAACAAGATGTGGTTGACTAAAAGGGCAAAACGCCCTGTTATAACAAAACAATGCCAAAGTACAAAGAAAGTATTATACGCAATTTTCTTTAATAGTGAAGGTCCTGTAGTTCAAGTTGCTATTCCAAAAGGCCGATCAATCACCGGACATGTATACAAAATTATGTGCCGAAGAAAGTTAAGAAACATTACGAAAGGAAGATACCAAAGTCTGGAATTGGCAACGTTCGACTTCTTCATGACATCGCCCCAGTACATAAATCGCAGATTGTGAGATTATTTTTGGAAAAGGAAAAGGTTCATGTTTTGCCACCGCCCTTCTTATTCACCCGACTTGTCTCCCTGTGACTTTTTTCCTTTTCCTAAATCAAAAAAGCACTTGTCAGGAAGAAGATTTGCTTCAAGGAATGCTTTGGGCTCTGCCATTTATCAGTACATGAATACCATTCCCAAAAACATTAAATGAATGCATTCAAAGCTTAGATAAATCGCTTGAAATTATGTATGCTGAAGCTAGCAGCCACTAACAGCAGCCATTAAGCCCGAAGAAGCTAGCAGCCAATAAGGAAAATCATCAAAGTACTGAGAGTACTCGAACAGAAAAATATATTTTACTTTATTATCGGTATATTTTAACTAATATGAAAAAAGATTTAATGCAAGAATAATTTCTATGAGCATTGACAACTTCGGAGGCAGTAAAGCTTGCCTGGATAAGATTTATAAATGCGTTTGTGTCTAATGAAATTCAACTGATTATTGGTATTTGTCTATACGTGTGCTTCAAAATTGATCCCCGGGTCTGTTTACTTTTTCCCCCGGAATAATATGCATCAAAAATTCAAAAAAAAAATCCTTGTATTATTACAAAAATGGGACGATCAGACATCTTACATTGTGATTTTATTATCATTACAAAATTAGCCTCTGTCGCAAACCAAAATCAAAACAACAGAAATTCAACGGTGAATTTGGGATTTTTTTTGTGTCAGCCATGTTTTGACAGACACAAAAAATTGCGAAGATATATATAACACTATTTAACGTCTGTTAAAGGAGAGTATATTAAAGTTAACCTTTAAAAAAATAACAAAATATACCTTATTGTGTTATTTTTGTAACAACGATGACATTATTTATTGAGCATCCTCGTATGTTGGATTTCTGTTGTTTTGATTTTGGTTTGCAACAGAGGCTAATTTTTTATGAGAATAAAAACAGACCCGGGGATCAATTTTTAAGCACACGTATAGACAAATACCAATATTCATTTGAATTTCGGTAATCTTAAACGCATCTATAATTCTTATCCAGGCGAGCTTAACTGCCACGAAGTTGTCAATGCTCATACAAATAACTCATGCATAAATCTTTTTGATATTAAAGTATGCCGATAATAAAGTATAATTTGCTGTTCGAGTACTCTCAGTACTTTGTTGATTTTCCTTATTGGCTGCTAGCTTCTACGGGCTTAGTGGCTGCTAGCTTCAGCCTGGTCTGTTAAAGGAGAGTATTTTAAAGGTTACCATTAAAAATAACAAACTATATCTTATTGTGTTATTTTTGTAACAACGATGACATTATTTATTGAGCATCCTCGTATGTTGTTGCTTATTGCCCTAAAACATCAAAATTTATATACATCAAAAATTTACACAACATAACACGGTGTTTCCATAAATATTAGTAATAAAATAGTTTTTAATGGAAAATCTGTTCAATATTAGCAACTGTGACATCACAAAATCTATAAATGGGATTTCAAAATAGGTCCAACTGGATGTCGCAGTAATAAAAAGTATGTAACGATGAAATACATGCTGTATTGCTGAAGGTCAAGTAATCACTCCATCCTCTCTAGTTCAAGCAACGAATTTGAAAGACTGACAGGGTTGACAAGTTCTGTCAAGTTCTGACAAGTTCTGGGTTTTCATAGCTCAATAATCAACCATAATAACAGAAATATCGTGAAGACTCTCTTTACAAGAGCAAACTCTGTTCTTTTCGAATTTTCGGCCTCGAAGATACAGCTCTACCAGACAACAGATGACAGAAATAAATATAAATCCACTGTACACAATGAATATTCCACTTGTACTTTTGAATGCCAGTTCGGTGGCAGTATTTGCCGAGGGACAGGAATGTTTCTCCCACCATATCTTCTTGTATTTATCCACTATGCCATTTTGCACCATTTTGAGCATGCTGAGAAAAAAACATACTAAAGACTTTTTGGTGTTTCGGAATAAATTAGTGTTTTTACAAATTGGTAATAATTTTATAACATTTTTGTAAAATACAATTAGTACCAGAAAACCATTTCTATTACCTGATATTGATAATATTCTATGAAAAAATATATACAAAACAGCATTTGCCAAATATTTTGCAAAAACATTGTATTAAATTTGTCATTATCATCAGTCTATTAATGACTACAAAAGCAAAACCTACTGTTCATTAAAAGCCTCTTTAAACTCTGCGTTTTTCCTTATGACGAACGAGAGCTCTGCTTTATGGAATGTTTCCTCCGCCATTTCTAGATTCCTGCAGTCGTTCATAGCTTTGAACCTGGTTTCCGATTCATCCGTCATGTAAGCATAGTTACCTTTGATGATCATTTCATACCCTTCATCAGGAGATATTATTTTAGGCATATCAGCCATCATGTCCCAAATCTTCTTATAGATTCCTCCTTCAGCTTTCTGTGAAAGTCGATATATCTTAACTACAGTATTCAATTGTTTAGCATTCTGTGTATGTTTCCAATCTGACGACTAAAAATCATTTTAGTTTAAAGTAGTCTGAGTATCGCACTACGTCATTATACGGATTTAAAAATATTGGTTCGACTTTTACATAGCGTTTTAGATATCCAGTATTGATTTTGCTCTACATCGCTATTGTAAACAATGGCAATAATAAGTAATTAGAACGGTAATGAATGTATTGTATAAGAGATAGAAATGATTAATGTTGAGAAACTCGATTTTGTTAAAGTATAACGAAAAACGAAATCTCTGATTAACCAGGATCTCAGGTATGCTTATATCTCCTTTGTTTTGATGGGTCCCCGCCCCGATTTTTTCTTTCTTCTTTTACCAAAACCGGTTAAAATTTAGAGACAGAAGCTATTCGTATTTAATTAATCGTTAATTAATTAATGTTTGAATGATATCTAACATTGTTGACAGACCTAAGCAGAAAACTGTATAAAAATGTGATTTTTAAGGGAATTTTTTTTTCAGGGTCAACTTAGTTTAGAGCTTATAACGCGAAAAGTAATCTGTCAACATGTTATTTATTTTACCAAATCTTTTTTCTAAGATGTCATTCTATAGAATAAACACTATGAATTTAGGTTTGAGTCCATAAAATAGTAAAAAATGACCAAACACGATAGATGCATCGCATTTTTTTGTATTCTATTTCTATACATCAGGTCCATTAAGCGTACTTACTTACAACAAAATGCGCAAAAATATTGATGTGATATGATTTAAAAAAATCATACTCTATTTTGTATATCCAGTTCTAATTTCCCCAAAATTGGTTATTATTTTTAGGAAAAACGGACGTCTGGCAGATTTCATCATTGTCAATAATTTTCGCAGGGCGGTACACATGTCTGAGAGGTGATAACAAAAAACCAGCATGTAAACATATATATTTTCTTATGCATATGTAATACTAGAATGTATATCAATCATTTATAGCTAGGCTTTCAATGATTGAGCCCATTTAGTGCCGAGTATAGGACTACCTGAAGGTGGCTGGCTGGTCAACAAATGATCCATTAGATCTACTTTAATTTTTTAGATAGGAATTTTGTGACTATAAACTATTTTAAGTAAAGAAAACAATCAATATAATTATTTTAACTGTAACCTATTATATTTGAATATTTTCCTATATTTTTTCATAGCGCTCTTCTCTCCAAGGAGACTAATATAAATTAAAAATGGCCATAACCATCCAGCTTTCTTTAGGGCTTTTTATTTACCTTGAATAACATGTGAAGATTGGTACCGTCCTTGATTAACGGTTTGTAAACAGTTTGAGTCGCTAGCTCCTCCAAGTTCTTTATTGGTGCCTTGGCCAGGGATACTGTCAGAAAGGCAGCAAGGTTTGCCGTATACAGAGACATCACTATAATGGTAAACACCCACCAGAATCCTATCACAAGTCGAGCGGGGGCAGACTTGGAAGATTTTTCTTCACCTATGAAATAAGCCAAACAAACATTTAATTTGAAAACTTTTATTTTAAGGTCATTAGCAAATGTTTAAAATAGCTTTTCAAAGTCTCGGTATGTTTTCATTCAGGGAATATATTACCTCTTCTGGATATGTAATGTGAGCCGCACAACTTATTTACTACAAGACGTCAACAACTTTACGCATGGAAAAAATGTTTCTTGAAGATTGACAAACAAGCATTTTATTTTCTAACATATTTTTATCAATTAATGAAAAAAAATGAAACAGCATTAAATGTTTCACATTTATAACTCTACAATTTTCAACTGAATTATTTTTTTTACATCTTCATTCTACGTCAATCATCCACCTATAGCTAAGTAATGTTTTTAAACTTTAAATTTAAGAATATCAAAATAAACAAACGATTATTGGAAAAATAAAAAAAAACGACAGGCCTAATAATGAATTAAATTATGACGCCACGTGGCGTAAAAACACAGTGTAATATCAAAAAATTATTACATAAACATGTGATATACACGTTATATGATAAACTGTATATTTGAACCTTATACTCTGCATTTGCCTTTTACGACTTTGAGGGTTAAGAAATGCGCAATACCCTGCGCAGAAGGTGCAAAATTTTAAACCCGTGACTGTCCTTAATGTTAATTTTGAAATATCGTTACTTCGTAAATATGTTTCTGTAAAACTTGGATAAAGAATGATATCAATGGCCAATCTTATGATAACTACACAAACAAGTATAAAAAGAATAGATAACCTTGTTGCAGAAAAGCCGAGAAAATCAACCAAAAGCTTGCAGATACTTTGTTGTTTAGTCCCTTACTAAACGGACTAAGCTTCACTATAATTGACAGCACTAATGCAGCAACAAATACAGCGGCTCCGGTCGCAAGCCAAGAGTCGGTATTAAGCGGACTGAAGACCCGGAATATGTTATCAGCATCGTTGTCAACTTTTCGCATTATAATGCCGATCCCTTCTTCTTGGTAGGGATACAGAAAGTCTACAACTTTTCTTCTCTCTGCTGTTATTGTAAATCCACCGACAGCTATATCAGCCTCCTGAAATATCATATACAAAATATGAAAAAAATCATTTGAGAATTTCTTGGACCATCAATGAATCTTTGACAATAATACCTACCCCTCTCATGACCATTCCTACCATCCCTGAAACATTTTTGCCATCATCTGTAGGGTTGCCATAGAGACCATCTACTGAATCCAGGAACTCATATCTGCAGAAAACAGATGGAAGGGCCTTTATCTCGTAATGTTTCATCGTGCGTTGGGGAAAATGCTAATGAAACATTAGAAATGTTGAGTTAGTATTACCTAAAGTTAAACTGCTTGGCGAATTCATTCAGAAGATCGTAGGTAAACCCATAATAGTAGAAACTTCCATTGCCTTTATCCACTCGCATTTGGAAAGGTTTTCCCTGAAACGATAAATAATGTACATGAAAGATGAATTGTTGAAAAGTAACACAAATAAGGATAATTATTAATATTCTATGCTTTTGATTTTAAAAAAGCAATCAAATTAACATGGGTTTTTAGTGCATCGACCGACATACCTCGACAGACACGACTTTCAGCGTCCTATTGCCAAAGTCTTTGAAGATACATTTGTACAGGTGATCCTCAACTACATGAAAGCTATGATTATCTTGTGAATAACTGACAACTTCTTCAAACGGAGTTTCGTCATCTTTGGTTGAACTAAAAACCCGAACTTGTGATTCCTTATCAATCCATCTGGTTTCGTTTGAGGAGCCCATCTGCATTTTAATATATTCTCTTATAAATGTGAAAGACAAATGAATACACAGATACAAAATTAATTAGAATGATGTAAAGTCTATAATTTTTAAACAAACATACTAATACCATGTATTGCTGGAGATTATAGCGAGGAGATTTCAAGTTTGTGACATTTCGTCCATCTCCAATATAATTTAATCCTCGATGAAATATTGATAGGGCTTCCGACAACAAATCCGCCGTCGTCTGTTAAGTAATGAAAACAATTAACAAATGAGTCATATTTAGATATTCTAGAAGGATTTCTTTTTTTGGGGGGGGGGGGGGGGATAAAAAGCTAAATTACAAATTAAATTTTCAGTCAATTTTGACAACATGTAATATCTGCCAACTTTTTGTGATCGGCTTCGGTCGATCACAGTTATGTCCTTATGAGGCATCAGGCAAAATTTCCTAATTACGCACGCTTTGTGCCTCGCAGTACTTTGTTTACTATGTAGTGACAGCTTCATGTAAATCTTTAATTACATGTATATTACTAAAAAAACAGAATTCCATTGCGTTTGCCTTGGGATTAAAACATTAATACAGATTTATTTTTATTTATTTATTTTTTTTATTTTTTTTAAGAGGTCCGTGTTCACTCTGCTCCTGTTTTGTAATTTTTCTTTTAGACTTTTGAATTTGAACACTGTTCGTTATCACCACATGTGATTTTTACATAATAATTCAAAATGGCGGGGTATTTTTTGTACATGCGTAAAAACGACATGTTGTGATTTTAATCTGAAGTAAACTACAACTACTAAGAGTAAAGTTGATTCATTCCTTGCTATTTCGGAAATCAACAAAAGCGATGCGATATATCCTAATTATATTAACATGAAGCTGACCAATGATAACACATGCCGACAATTCTTTTAAAAGGAATACTTGTTTTTCAATTTCACCATTTTGTTGTTGAATAATCGAACGAATTTAAAATCAAAACAGTTCAAAATACCATACAACAGGGCGCATGTAATAATTTTTTACTGTTTTTTTTTCTGATAACGATTGATATATGATACATTTTTCTGTAACAAAACAAAAAAATGAATTCAACAATACAATACACGAAAGATAAAGATTTCAGTTGAACTATTTTTTTTTCATTTTTCTTCTTAGTCTTCATTTTTTCAAGTACAAAATATTTTTGAAACTAAAAACATTAATAGAATACATATGGTACAGCTTTTGAAGAAGTAGAGTGGATTTGATCCATGGTTCAACAACAATCAAACAAATTTCAACGATCTGAATATAGAAAGTAATTAAGTCACCGTTTCGTTCCGTTGACGACCGGAAGATATCAGAAGAACACAGCCATCATGGACAGGCTTATACAAACTGCTGTTCCACAACGCGTATGGGTCTAGGTTCAAAACCCAGTAGAAACTCCTGTTGAACATTTCTACTGCCATTGCCTGAAAGCAGACAGACAATGGTGTTGTATTCATATTGATATATTCAAATATTTGCTTAATAGGAAATGTCTTCAGTTTTTAGTCCAGAAGTAAAATAATGATAGTTTTGGTGTCACCCAGAGGGAATGATATAAGTTATTTTGAAAACTTTTAAATAATTCATAACATAACAAATATATTTAGATTTTTTAAGCAGAAATGAATTAATATTCACTGAGTAAGTTATCTATAATTAAATAAAAAAAACTTTTCGCCGGAAGACAAGCTTTAATATTCAACGAAATTTAACTTCCCAAAAGACACCTTAAAAGGGGTTCTAATGAAAAAACATCAATATTGATATGTTTTCTTATTATATATTCGTAAAGCCTATTCGGAGTGTGGCATTGACGTATGTTATATTGCCGCTCTACGATAGAATGTACTATGGCGATTAATTAGTTATGAAACTCTGATCTTAACAGCTCTAGTTACTTGTACAACCAACGCATTGATTAAAGTGATTAAAATTTGATAGAGATTAATGAAGTTGATTAGAGATCGATCTTGTCTCGATAGAAAAGTCCATGGGGGTCATTGGTGAATTAGATACTACCGTCAAACGGTCCTTAAGAGGGCTGATTCTCCGAACGCCTACTGACCAATTATCATTATTCAATTATACTGGGCAATTATGGGGCCTTCTAAAGGGGCACAGGTAGATTTTACCTGTGTTCCCTTGAATGAAAAATAATATAACAGTTTGTCATTTTTGTTAAATTTTGAATGTCTTTATAATTAAAATTGTTGCATAAATAAAAAGAAAACATTGAATCAATTTTAATACATTTATTTAATTTATTAGCACTTAACGTTGATCTGTGCATTTGCCATTGTGAGTGAAAAGTGATGATGTCTGGATTCTTTCCTTCTATTTATACAATTCTGCAGCTTGTGTTCATTTATTTACAGCTTGGATGAGTTCGGTTCAACATCATTTATTTACAGCTTGGATGAGTTCAGTTTAACATCATTTATTTACAGCTTGGATGAGTTCAGTTCAACATCTTTACAGTAATTGATTTTAAAACTAATATTTAAAAAATATCAAAGTGAATTCTTTTACCATAATGATGTTCAATTACTTGGTTTTATGACTTTGTAATTAAAAAATATTTAAGCTTATGTCGTTCATTTATTCACAGCTTGAACAAATTTGTTGAAGAAAATGATTTTTTATCATAATTTTATCTCAGTCATAATTTAGATAATCATCATTTAAAATCTCTGATTTTAATTTATACCTTAAGATATAATGTTTTATTTTTATTTTGTTAAGATGTAAATTTAAAAATGAAGAAAGATATTTAATTTTTATTTTTTTTAATAATATTTAATGATTATTTTATTTCACTGAAACATTTATGTTATTAAAAAAATATGGTATTTTTAATATAATGTCAGGTACATGCAGCATTAGCACTATTTATTGCATCTTTTTATTTTTTTAAATTAAAAATAAGACAATTAAAAGTATATTAAATTAAAAGTATATACAGGTAAAGTCTACCTGTGTCCCAAAGTATATACAGGTAAAGTCTACCTGTGTCCCCTTAGAGGGCCCCATAATTGCCTTGATCAATTATTATTTTTAATTGAGGAGTAGGCGTTCGGAGAACACACCCTTAAGAAAACAATTTATACTTATTTTAAAAGGAAAAAAATGTTATGGATTGTCTTGTCGTTATTAGCCCTTTTCCACCTTTTTCGATTTCAGAATTAAGGACAAAAGAGCAATTAAACGTTTGATATATGTACATGCATGCATGTACATGTACTACCAAAAATCTTTGCTAAAGCGATAGATTTCGGCCAATAACCTAAAATTACAACCAATTACAAATCATTTAACAGTGTGCCTCATAGAACATTTAGATTGCCATTGAGTGTTTCCTTCTTGCACAATCAACAAAATATGAAATTAATGTACTGATTCTGCGCAAGAAGGTTAATAAAACCTGTACATGTCCAATTGATTTATAGTCAAAACTTATGACAGTGGCAGGAACGGTATATGGATCGGACAATAAGATTTTCGGTGCATTGGCTCATTTGGGCGCTATTGTTTATTTGCTTGTATATTTCTATACCGCAGAAATGATTTCTTTAACGTAATTTGTAGGTTATCTTGTATGATTTGACAGCAGTCAAATTATTTACCTCGGACACGATGCCCAGCGTCCGTTCTTTGTCTGTAGCTACATAGATAACTTCCTCCAAACATAGCTCTGAGAATATTTCCAGGGTTAGATGTTGTTCTTCAAGGAGAAATATGGCGTTGCTCGAAACATTCTTTTTGCTTAATAACACGATGAGTTCTTGAACGCAAGAGGTGCCTTTAAAAAAGATGTTCGGGATTTAAAAACTGTTGAGGCTATTCTCAGGTCATGATATAAGATTAAATTACATGTACATTAAACATTAATGTTACATTAACAAAATTGATGTAACTGCAATAATCTTTGAAGAGGCTTTAGATAGCTGTTTTTGCTCTCTCTCTCTCTCTCTCTCTCTCTCTCTCTCTCTCTCTCTCCATAATGTGATTACCCAGAACATTTAGATAAAACAATTAACCAACGAGACGTCTGGTACCATCTTTGATCATATATACTAGTAACCCTCAATATTTTCCCTTCCCTAAAAAACCAAATCCGTCTGCATGTTGGCTAAATGATGATTCTAATTGTGTCACCTCATGTTTAAACGTACTTGCTGGGTCGTAAATGACATTGACATGCTTCCATTTCATGTGTAGAACTATGTTGATGAATTGTGAGTTTTGACTATGACAGTTTGGAAGTACGGACAGGTGATAGTGACCGTCATAGGTTTGTGGACAGACTCCATTAACAATGGTCATTAATGGAAGGTTGGTTGATGCGGTTTGTTCCTGTAGAACTGCAGCTGTGGGGCAAGATGTAAAAGCGATGATTCCAATCACATCACTCTCGGATAAGTTGGAAACTGAAATAGATTACATTGAAACTGATATAGATATCTCGATTCTTATATAAAAAAAAATTTCAAACATAAGATTAATCAGATTTTCTGTTGAGTATAAAATTGAATGTTTTTCTTAAACGAGGAAAATTATTACTTATTAGGTTTGCTACTGACTGTTTACAGGAATTTGTGGGGTCGGTAAAGTCCATAGAAGGCGAGGCTCTTCGCCTCGCCTTCTATGGACTTTACCGACCCCACAAATTCCTGTAAACAGTCAGTAGCAAACCTAATAAGTGTTTTGTTTTGTCGAGGACCTAAAGTTTGATATGTAAACAAACAAAAGATATTATAAAAATTAAACACATAGCTCAATTCTCTTGGGTTTTTTTTTCGTTCCTCGCCAGTCGTCTGCGGAAACCTGGATGCCATTGTAGGATCGTAATATTACGTCACGGGCAAAGGGGGATCACTCTAAATATTTTGGGTCGAACGTTTGTGTAAAAAATCAGCTCAAATAACGTTACGTCCGCCATGTTGCCGTATAAATTTTGACGCTCGCCTTTTAAAGAAATTTGTAAGGCAATCACGTGACGCGTTTCATCCAATGACGTCGAGACATTCTAGTCCGAGGCAAAACAAAAATTGCATGTCGTATTGAAATTAAGTTGATATTTCTACCTTTCTGATACATTGAAAAGGCGTCCAAATTGTCCACTTGATACAAGAAGTATTCCAGAAAGGCAGTGTCCATTCCATTATTCAGTGGTTTCTCGATGTCTGTCCACTCGTCACCCTGGTATATCACACCTGCAAAAACGTTGTCTCTCCGCTTTTCAATATAACAGTTGTCTCTCCACTTTTCAAAATTAGTTTTAAAGGTAAAATAATTGGTATTCATTTATTCTAGATAATATTCAAGTTCCTTGCAAAGCTCAATACATTAAAGTCTGCCAATTTTACAACGGGAGTGTAATATACCTTAATATTATCAACGTTTATAACAAAAAGTTATTCAAACCAACTGCTCAAGAGCCTGATACAACATATGAATAATGAATTTTTTAAAAGGAAGAATAATTCCCAAATTTACTTAAGCTGAAAAAATTGAAAACTTTCGGATATTTCATTTTCTTTAAAATTTCGGTTTCAATATATTTTCTTTTCTTACCCACTTTCCTGTTGGCACTAGATGTAACTGTTAACACCAACAATATAAAATCCGTGCTCTTTATCATATTGAAGAACCATTGTTTGAACGATGTTATTAAAACAGTGCACGCTGTTTGAATTCCATTTCACTAATATTCCGATCGGCTAAATCACCAATGATTTCCTGATCAACGATTTGGTTTATTTTTCAGTTTTCTGTGTAACTGTGAGAAATGTTGAGTATATAATCAATAGGAGAGAATGAACGCCTCCTCAACGAATCAATGGAGTTAACTCACCAGGGGATTCAACTGTGTACCGTCATGAGGACAAAATACAGAGCAAAACTAGATCAACGAATTAAAATCCGATATTCAATTTGGTATATAGTATTAGTATTCCATGTTTTCGGTGTTTGGAACATTGTTATGTGAAATTAAACAATTTCTCTACTTTAAATTGAAAATTTCCTTTTCATGTGCATGGTATTTTAAAATAAGAACAAGGCAACAAGTGACTTAGAAACCATTCTATAGTTATGCTTCATTTCACATGGAAGTTGATATATGTCATAAGCATCATTTCTTAAAATATTTTCTGGAATTAGGGAGCGCGGTATTTAGTTTGTCTGCCGACGATTTCAAAAACCAAGCATTAATGTTTCAGTCATAACATTTGTGGCTGTATCTTGTTACAGACTTAATGTTGTGACTACAAGCGTGGTTTTATTGCATGTACTAATAAAAGTGATTATCTTACAAAAAATAATGAATGTAAATATTTCTTTACATGCAATATTAAATCACACAGGCACATCACATTGTCTGAATTTTGAACTTTTATTCATGTTATTTATACTTCTGGATGCTATGATTAAAATCCAAACTTTAAACATACGTAATCAAAGACTAAAGAGTTAACTGAAATGAGACATTACCTTTAAGAATTTACATAATAAATTGTTTAATGGGTCTGATAGCTCAATAATCAACCATAGAAACCGAAATGTCTTGGAGACTTTCCCTACAAGAGCGAACTCTGTTCTTTTTGAATTTTCTGCTTCGAAGATACAACTCTACCAGGCAACAGATGACCGAAATAAATATAAATCCACTGTACACAATGCATATTCCACTTGTACTTTTGAATGCCAGTTCGGTGGCAGTATTTGCCGAGGGACAGGAATGTTTCTCCCACCATATCTTCTTGTATTTATCCACTATGCCATTTTGCAACAGTTTGATCATGCTAAAAAGTAAACATAATAATGACTGTATGGTTGGTATTTCGGAATAAATTAAAGTATTTTTACAAATGGGTAATAATTCTATAACTTTATAAAATCTAATTAGTACCAGAAAACTGTTTCTATTACTTGATATTGATAATATTCTTTGAAAAAATATATACTGAACAGCGCTTTCTAAACTTTTTGTAAAAGTTTTGTATTTTTACTTTATCATAATATGTCATCTGTCTATTAATGGATACAAAAGCAAGATTTACTGTTTATTAAAAGCCTCTTTAAACTCTGCGTTTTTCTTTATGACCAACGAGAGCTCTGCTTTATGGAACGTTTCCTCCGCCATGTCTAAATTCCCACAGTCTTTCATAGCCATGGACCTGGCTTCCGACTCATCCGTCAAGTAAGCATAGTTACCTTTGACGATCATTTCATACCCCTCTTCGGGAGATATTATTTTAGGCTTATCCCCCATCATGTCCCAAATTTTCTTATATATTCCTCCTTCAGCTTTCTGTGAAAGTCGATATATCTTAACTATTATATTCAATTGTTAAGCATTCTATGTATTAGTGGAACCTTACGATCTGACGACTAAAGGGAACATATGTTTCTGATAAAACAGATCGAGTTAAGCTGACTTTGAGTACAATATTCATTGTGAAATCATTTTAGTTTAAGGTGGTTTGCTGGTCAACGAATGATCCATTATATCTACTTTAAATTTTTAGATAGGGGTTTTGACACAATATTTATATTTTTAGTAGGGAAAAAATAAATATGATCATTTTAACTTTAGAATTTAAAATTTTAATCTTTCCTTTATCTTTACAAAGAACGTTTCTTTTCAAGGAGATAAATGTAGATTAAAATTGCCATTCTTAAGGGCTTTTATTTACCTTGAATAACATGTGAAGATTGGTACCGTCCTTGATTAACGGTTTGTAAACATTTTGAGCCGCAAGCTCCTCCAAGTTCTTTATTGGTGCCTTGGCCAGGGATACTGTCAGAAAGGCAGCAAGGTTTGCCGTATACAGAGACATCACTATAATGGTAAACACCCACCAGAATCCTATCACAAGCCGAGCGGGGACAGCCTTGGAAGAATTTTCTTCACCTTTAAATGAGTCATACCAACATTTTAAAACTTTTATTTCGAAGTTACAGAAAATGTTTAAAATAGCTTTTCAGAGTTTCTGTATGTTTTCATTCAGGGAATATATTTCCAAGAGCAAGGCATTCAACACATTTTGATAAGTTTGAAACTATTTATAGCTTCTTCTGGATGTCATACTTCTTAATTCCACTGTTTATTCACATAATCAATTTTTTGTGATGACTTTTATCCTTACCGTTGTTTAACATACCAATAACTTAGGAGAAGCTAGATAATCGTTGCATCAAAAACATGTTATGGTAAAACTTTGACAAAGAAAAGTTAAATGGTCAATCTTATGATAACTACACAAACAAGTATAAAAGAAGTATAGTTAACCTTGATGCAGAAAAGCCGAGAAAATCAACCAAAAGCTTGCAGATACTTTGTTGTTTAGCCCCTTACTAAACGGACTAAGCTTCACTATAATTGACAGCACAACTGCAGCAACAAATACAGCTGCTCCGATTGCAAGCCAAGAGTCGGTATCAAGCGGACTGAAGACCCGGAATATGTTATCAGCATCGTTGTCAACTTTTCGCATTATAATGTGGCTCCTTACTTCTTGGTAGGGATAGAGAAAATCTACAACTGTTCTTCTCTCTGCTGTTATTGTAAATCCACCGACAGCTATGTCCGCCTCCTAAAATATCATAAACAAAATGCAAAAAATCATTTGAAAATTTCTTGATTCCATCAATGAATCTTTGACAACAATACCTACCCCTCTCATGACCATTCCTACCATCCCTGAAGCATTTTTGCCATCATCTGTAGGGTTGCCATAGAGACCATCTACTGAATCCAGGAACTCGTATCTGCAGAAAACAGATGGAAGGGTTTTTATTTCGTAATATGTCATCATGTATTAGGAAAAATGGTAATGAAAGATTACAAATGTCGAGTAAGTATAACCTGAAGTTAAACTGCTTGGCGAATTCATTCAGAAGGTCGTAGGTAAATCCTTTATAGTAAAAACTCCCATTTCCTATATCCACTTTCATTACGAATGGTTTATCCTGAAGCGATAAATACGGGAAAGATTCATTATTGAAAAGTAACACACTGTCTGGTTTTGATTTAAAATAGCAATCAAATTAACAATGTCCTTGAATGCAACTGTTGTTTATGTTAGGTTACTAAATACCTGTGTTACCTGTAATACTTTAAATACATCGGGAACTCGTTTTATACTGTTTTGTGTTTTACCTCATAATAACAGGAAGTAACACTTTGTCGTGGACATCCCGATCGTATTGTTTTTAAAATGGAAATTACTATGTTTATATTTAGATATGTCACATCTTGTTTTATAAACAATGTCTCTGTGTTTACCTTGTATTAATGACATGCTTATTTGTGTGTATATATATATATATATATATATATATATATATATATATATATATATATATATATTACTCTGGTGCCAGTTCGTCAGTTACGACAGTTATAGCAGTTAGATAGTTGGTAAGTTACAGATACACTTAGTTGAGCTGAGTTTAGAAATATAGAAGTGGATCCAGGTATTGACAATAGGTCATTGAAATCTATTTTATTGTTTTATTACAGTTATAATCATTCATAAATACATTTGCTTATTCTTTCAACAAGAATTAATTCATATCATTTGGTGGCAGTGGTTAAAATGTTTTACTTTTCAGAGGGAAGAAAGTGCAAGAATCTTTTAAAGGTGACACATTCTTTACTTATGCATATTTTTAAAAAAAATTAATCAAGTTCTAATAATTAGAGGGAGGAAAGTGAAAGACAACTAATTCTTTTTCCTTGAATTAAATCATTTATTTTTAATATTTGAAACTTTGAAAAATTTATTGGAACAAAAGACAATGATTTTTTCATTTTTGTAAATTTTGTAATTAAAAAATTAAGAGTAAATCAGGGTGACCAAAAGGTAACAAAAACTTTTTTTTTTTATAAATAAAATATTCTTAATAGGTAGAAAAAGGGTGACCATAAGGTAACAAAACCTAGTTTCCCTGAGAATAAAATTTTCTCTGAAGGAACAAAAGAGAAAATAGAGAGAAATAGGCAATTACCATCTCTAGCTTAAGTGGTGCCTAGAAATTCTGAGGAAAATGAATTGGAAATCCCTCTTCAAAGGGAGGAAATACAAGAATCAATCAATTGCAGTGTTTCCGGATATGAAATACAGTCAGTCTACACAAAAACATGAAAATCAAGAAATTATAAAGTTTATGACAAAAATGCAAAAACAGATGATGACACAGATGAATGTTATGTAAAAAATGATTTTAATCTTGAACCGAATTATTACTAATTAATAATACTAGTTAATAAGATCATGCTGCTCATACTGCTCATCCTTGCATAATACATGTCGGATATTTGCTCTTCTACTGCACTTTGTACAGTTTTGGGCCTTTTTGTGGATAGATCTAATTCGATGCTCTGGTCATTTAAGCCCATTTATCAAATGTCCAATAGCAAGCTCTGTCTTTAACTACTTGCATTCATCTGTTAAACCTGGATATGCTTTGTTCATTAAGGAATTTTTCCGTGATGAAATTTTCTGAATGAATTCTTCAGATTTTCTTCTATAATTCCTATTTAGAAGTAGGTTCGGTTCAAGTTTAAAAGATAGCATGTCCAAGATCTAAGAGATCGAGTATAAAGGCAAGGCAGAGAGGCAAGGTATCAGCAACCAAATTCAAATGGAGCTCGAGGATAGCAGATATTTGCCTGGTATGAGTGCAGGGAAGATGGGCACATTAAGAAAAATTGTCCGCTTCTTTGGCAGTCGGAACAACAAAAAGTGCATCCATTGAGTCAAGTTCAAACCGGCGAGAGGAAACCAAATTTTCAGAAGAATCGCACTGTCAGGCAGAACTCACCTGTCGTTAAACGTTTAACTCCACTGGGCTGATACAGTAGACCATGTGCCATCCCAATTGAATGGAGTCGGTGACATGTGGTAACATGCAAATAAAAGATCCTAGTTAAGCAGAAGTGGATGAAACAGGAGAGTTTACTGGAATGGGTAAAGAAGAATGTAGTCCTTCAGTCTCAAAGAGAGATGAGGTTGTGATAAGGAGAACTAACACCGTCACAGTAGAAGTTCAAATGTAGGGTGGAAGCAGTAGTTGATACATGATCATCAGTGACAGTGTTGAGTGATAGAGTACATTTTTCAATTCCGGCTGCTAATAGACCACAGCTTAGAAAGAATACATTGTATTTGCGTCTTGCAGAAAAAATATACCAACATGATGACAATGGGAATCGCTGATGTGGAAATCACTATTGATGACAAATGTTTTACGTGGCCTGTTTACATTGTACCAATTGGGGATGAGATTCTCTTAGGTTGTGACATAATAGATAAATGGGATATCACAGTTAACACACGAGGTAAATAAGCAATTTTGATGGATGTGAAATGAATCCAGTGTGAAATTGAACGATCAAAGAGTAACACTTGTCGAGTTACTTATTAAACAATGTCACCAATGTCGGATATGTTAATACACGGAGTCCCTGAAATTCAGCAGAGCTTAGTATCAGAATACTCAATGCTGGAACCTGTTTTTGAAGATTAAAGAGACATTATGCGTGCTAGAGCATTAGTAGACTCAGCTGGAGAGATATTACCGCTGAGATACATGAATCTCAGTTCTCAGTAGTAATCCCGGGAAATTAAAGAAAGGATTTATGAAATATGAAATACCAACCCAAGAAACCATAGTACCGGGACATCTGGAAGAGTTGTTTAGAAAAAGGTTGTACTAACATCTCGGATGATGAACTGAAGAACTAACAATTCCTCTCAAAAACATCAAGATGCATTTGCAAGAAACAAAACTGATCTAGGGACGTGTTTAGTTATAAAACACAACATAAACACCAACTTTGCAGCACCTGCAAGGCAGCCATTGCGTCGAAAACCCCAAGGATTTGAATGTGAAGAGGAAAAGTGTTTAACCCTAACCTTAGTCAAACACCAAACACCATTGCAGAAAAAACTAGTAAAGAATTTCATTTTACATTTTGGTATTCCATTAGAGATTCACACGGACCAGGGTAGAAGTTTTAACGGTATGCTTATTCAAGATATGTAAAAATTGCTTCATGTCAAGAAGACAAGGAGTACAGCATACCATTTACAGTCTTATGGCATGATTTAACGTTTTAATCATATACTAGCTCAGATGATTAGAACGCATGCTCTGGAGAACCAGTACTGGGATGAAGACATTGCTTTTCTGATGGCTGCGTATAGAAGCACTAAACACTCAGCTACTGAATATTCACCAAATTTTAATATGTTTGGATGTGAAATGTATTCTCCACTTAAACTACAATTTCATTTACCACGGATGGAGGAACAACATTCTTACCAACATGAGTTTGCCATAGCATTGCAAGAAAAGCTAGAAAACAGCATATTTAGAGGTAAGACGAAAACTGAAAGAAAGCGCAGAAAGACAGAAACGAGGTTTTGATTAGTAATAGGGATTTTTTTAATCTAGTTAGATCCCTTGTATACAAACATAATAATGTTTGTCATAAATTTGAGTCACTCTAGTCTGGTCCTTGTGTTGTTAAGAAATTTAGTCCTGCTGTGTATAAAATCAGAAGTAAAAGCAAATCAGAGGTGATCCACCATGACCGACTTAAATCATACCACAGTAAAGTACCAGGATAGGCGAAGAGAATCTTGCACTCCCTCACTCCTGACAACAATTAGCAAATTAAAATACATATGTAATATTTGAAAATGTTATTTTTCGATTTTTTGTGATATAGATGGATTTCAGTCAATCAAGATAAGGCATTTCTTGCTAAAGCACATATACCCTGGTGTTCGTGGGAACACTTAAAGGCAAATCGATGTGCACCTTTCTAAATCAGCTTTACACAAGAAATAGCCAAAAATGAACACAACAGCCAAAATTATATGAGAGAAGGAACTCCGTATAATGTGACATGAGGGAAACCAAATTCAGATCGTTTGATGGAGAGAGAGAGAGAGAGAGAGAGAGAGAGAGAGAGAGGGGGGGGGGGAATTAGTTAAAGGAGAAGACTATTGAACCTTGTCAATCCTGTGGGAAGTGGAGAGGAAAATAAGAAGAGAATAAAGACTGTCGTTTTGGCTGTTTGAAAAAATAACCTCAGTGACAATGTGACAGTGAAAATAAGAATTTAAATTTTTGATTTTCTTTGGTAACAGTTACTGTTATATCTCTGTGGTATTTAAAAAAACCTATGTGTCATATGTTGTGTTTTTAATATCGTAATTATGATATATGTTATTGTGTCAGGAATGTAAAATCATATAATTGTGTAAATTTATGAAATTTTGAGGACAAAATTGATACAAGAGGGTATGATCTGCAGTGTTGTAAATGTTGCATTATTTAATACATGTGTTTACTGTTATACTTAACTACATCGGTAAATCGTTTTATACTGTTTTGTGTATCCCATCGTAATTACAGGAAGTCGCACTTTATCGTAGACATCCCGATCGTATTAATATGTTTAAAATGGAAATTACTTTGTTTCTATTTAGAAATGGCACATCTTGTTTTATTAATAATGTTCCTGTGTTTATCTCGTATAAATGACATGCTTACGTATATATATATTACTCTGTATCATGTGTAAATGGCTGTTCTAGTCACGTAGTTGTTTACATCAGGGTCATTGGTAAACAGCTGATAGATATAAATACGGTAGCCCGTTAGGTTCAAGTGCCAGTTCGGCAGTTACGACAGTTAAAGTAATTAGATAGTTACAGTTTCAGTTAGTTGCGTTGAAGTTTAGAAGTTTAATAGTTGATGAAGGTGCTGACACAAGGTAAATAGGTAATCGACATGTTTTATAACAGTTATAATCTTAAAAATACATTTGTTAATTCTTTCAACAAGAGTTTATTAGACATACCTCGACAGAAACGACTTTCAGCGTCCTATTGCCAAAGTCTTTGAAGATACATTTGTACAGGCGATCCTCAACTACATGAAAGCTATGATTATCTTGTGAATACCCGGCAACTTCTTCAAACGGAGTTTCGTCATCTTTTGTTGAACTAAAAACCCGAACTTGTGATTCCTTATCAATCCATCTGGTTTCGTTTGAGGAGCCCATCTACATTTTTAAAATTCTTTTATAAAAGTAAATGACACATGAATACACAGTTATTTAGAATGATGTAAAGTCTATAAATTTTAAACAAACTTACTATTACCATGTATTGATGGAGGTCAAAGCGAAGATATTTCAAGTCTGAGACATTCCGTCCATCTCCGATAGATTTTAATCCTCGATGAAATATTGATAGGGCTTCCGATAACAAATCCGCAGTCGCCTGTTAACATTTAACAAATGAGTCACATTTAGATATTTTAAATATATTTAGAAGAATTTTCTTTTACAATAAAATGCTAAATTACAAATTAAATCAATCTTGACAACATGTGTTATCCGCCAACTTTTCAATTTCACCGTTTTGCGTAGAAAAACCAAACCAAATTAAAAATGAACACAGTTCAAAATACCATACAATAGGGCGCATGTAAAAATGTTTGAACTGTTTTTTCTGATAGCGATTGATATTTAACATATGTATTTCTGTATCAAAACCAAAAATAATTTTAACTATACAGTACACGAAAGATTTAGAATACAGTTAAAATATTTTCTTAAAATTTTTCTTTTAAGTCTTCATTTTTTGCAAGTACAAAAGCATTTTTTGAAACCAAAAAAGTTAACAGAATATATATGGTGCAGCTTTTGAAGAAGTAGAGTGGATTTGATCCATGGTTCAACAACAAATTTCAACGATCTGAATATAGAAAGCAATTAAGTCACCGTTTCGTTTTGTTGACGACCGGAAGATATCAGAAGAACACAGCCTTCATGAACAGGCTTATACAAACTGCTATTCCACAACGCGTACGGGTTTAGGTTCAAAACCCAGTAGAAACTCCTGTTGAACATTTCTACTGCCATTGCCTGAAAACAGATGGACAATGACGTTGTATTCATATTCATACAATTTTGTAATGAACAAGCTAGTGTCTGCTTAATGAGAAATGTTTGCAGTCTTTTGTCCAGAAATTCTGATATTTTTTTTTCACCAAGAGGGAGTGATATAAGTAATTTTAAAAATTGTTTGACAATTCATGACAGATACATTATGAATTTTGAAGCAGATATGAATTAATATTTACTGAGGTCAAAATGAGATCACATTATCTATTTTTTTTTAAAAACTTTTCTCCTGAAGACAAGCTATAGATTTAAGAAATTTTACTTTTCAATAGACACATCAAAAATATATTCTACTAAAAAACATTAATAAAGATAATTTTTATCGTATTTTATATACGTATAGATTATTCAATAAAGATAATTTTTATCGTATTTTATATACGTATAGATTATTCAGAGTGTGACACCCCAACATGATAATGACGTAGGTTATATTGCCGCTTGAAGCAATGGACTGTGTCTTGTTGGGTGACAATTAATTTGTTATGAAACCGTGATATAAACTACATCGCTCTAATATTTTTTGTACCTACCAAAAGTATTGATTAAAGCGATTAAAATTTGATAGAGATTAATGAAGTTTGTAAGAGATCGATCATGTCTTGATAGAAAAGTCCATAGGGGTTATTGATGAATTATTAACAATTTGATACTATCGTCAAACGGTCCTTAAGGGAACAATTTAGGTAAAAATGTTATGGATTGTTTGGTCGTTTTAAACACCTCCCTCATCTTTTTTTTTTTTTATCTACGAATTAAAGACAAACATGCGGTTAAACGTTTGACACATTTACATGCATGTATATACATGCACTACCAAAAATTTGCTAAATCAATATATTTCGGCAATAATCTAAAGTTACAGCCTATTAAAAATTTAACAATGTACCTCATAGAACATTTAGACTGCCATTTCATAAAGTCAATAGAAAAGTGTTTCCTTCTTACACAATCACCAATACATGAAATTAATGTACTGATACTTCGCAAGAAGGTTAACAAAACCTGCAATGTCCAATTAATGTTAGATAAAACTTATGACAGTGGAAGGGAGGGTATATGGATCGGACAATAAGATTTTCTGATCATTGCCTAATTTGGGTGCTTTGTTCACGTGTACTACATGATATCCCGCGCAAGCGCGAGAAATAACAATTGGTATATTGATAGGATTCGTATGTTTAAACATAATTTTTGTTCATTTTTTATATACCGTGTCCGAATTTTTCCTTAATTTTTTATCTTACCTTATTTTTTAAGATTGGAATTTAAAAACAAATGACTGGATATTAAAAGGAATGGGTGGGGATGAAAATTGTAACTAAAATTCACCCCTCCCCCCCCCCCCCCCCCCCCCGAAATAACGTCTCCGTTTTACGCTTACATAATTTTTTCATGTAGACGTAAAGTTGTCAACACAATATGTTCATGGTTTACAACTTTTAATGAAATATACTAATATCATAAAGTTTACTAGCTATTTGTCAGTGCTGTAAAAATGTATGTAATCTAAAAACGTGATTGCATGCATATTTATTGATGTATTTATTAAAGGTTCGAATAACAGGTGTTTGTTTTTATTTACACCTGAAATCTATTGGTTAGTTGTTGGTCACTTTGTCAGATGACATTTAAATATTCATTGCACGGGTTTTAACTGACCAATGTTAGCGTAGAAAGTTATATAGCCATTCGAAGGCTCTTTTCAGTGCAGATAACTTAATTCCTACTCACCCGCCCTTTATATATATATATATATGTGTGTGTGTGTGTGTGTGTGTGTGTGTGTGTGTGTGTGTGTGTGTGTGTTTGTAAATTACACTTCAGAGCGCTTCACATCCTAACATACGTGTTTGTGTTTTATATTATAAATTATTTATGTTCGTTTGAGTGGAACGAATAAGAACATAATTATATTTCAAACCAAAGTTGTACGATCCAAGCTGTATACCCGACGCATGTTAAACTTGTCCTATTTTTGCCGCCATTGTGTCAATTAGTCAACCCGCGTTCTTGGTAACCCCGTTCTGGAAAGTTCTTTCTATCAAAAATAAAATCGCGAAACGAATTTGCTCAAATTATTTATTTGATATTTGTCAAATCTTAATATCAGTGTCATACTATAAATAAGTTTCTGGTTTATATATTCACTCTTACGTAATTATTCAATATCATTTCAATGCAAGTATATACATGTATTTTGATGCAGCTTCTACCGACTTAGATTCGCAAAAGTGTATCCGCCACCTTACACTCAGTTTTGCTATTTTGGGCTTGTTTATCGAAAATGAAAGTAGGCTTTTAATTAAATTCCCAATAAATACTTAAAATGTAAAATTCAATCATAGCTTACGGACATAAACTCATATTTGAAATACCAAAGGTATAAGCAGTTCCTCTGGTGCAGGCAGTTCGTAGTTTATTTGCAAAATGTCTTGATTTTTAAATATTGATATTTCTATATTTGATTTGAAAACACTCCCGTTATTTACCTTAGACACGATGCCCAGAGTCCGTTCTTTGTCTGTAGCTACATAGATAACTTCCTCCAACCGTAGCTGTGGGAATATTTCCAGCGTAAGATCTTGTCCTTCAGGGAGAAATATGGCGTTGCTCGAAACATTCTTTTTTGTCAAAAACGCGATGAGTTCTTGAACGCAACAGATGCCTTTAAAATATGGAAGGCATTTTAAAGAAGTTGAAGTCTTTTTTCTCAAGGTCATGATACAGTATAAGATCAAATTGCATGTACATTAAAACATTAAAAAGTTGATGTACGCACAACAATTTTTCCACACACACACACACACACACACACACACACACACACACACACTCTCTCTCTCTCTCTCAAATGTGATTACCCAAGGCATTTAGATAAAATAATTAACCGACGAGATGTCTGGTACCATCGTTGATCATTTATAACCCTTAATTTTTTTCCCTTTCATAAAAAACAAAATCCGTTTGTATGCTGGCTAAAACATGATTCTGATTTTGTCACCTTGTGCTGCGTCATAAATGACATGGACATGCTCCCATTTCATGTGTAGAACTATGTTGATAAATTGTAAGTTTTGACTATGACAGCTTGGAAGCACGGACAGGTGATAGTGACCGTCATAGGTTTGTGGACAGACTCCATTGACAATGCTTATTAATGGAAGGTTCGTTGATGCGGTTTGTTCCTGTAGAACTGCAGCAGTGGGGCATGATGTAAAAGCGATTATTCCAATCACATCACTCTCAGATAAGTTGGAAACTGAAATAGTTTACAATGAACCAATATAGATATCTTGATTCTTATACATTGTATTAGGATAATTTTCAAATATAAGATTTATCAGACATTCTGTTGAATAAAACATTGGATGCTTTCCTTGAGCGATATATAATAAACGTGTTGAAATTAAGGATTTTGATAAACTATCAGGTGACATTCCTACCTTTCTGATACATTGAAAAAGTGTCCGAATTGTCCACTTGATACAAGAGATATTCCAGAACGGCAGTATCAGTCTCATTATTTAATGGTGTCTCCAAGTCTGTCCATTCGTCACTTTGGTATATCACACCTGCAAAAAACGTTGTCTCTCCGCTTTTCAAAATTGCAGTTTTAAAGGTTAAATATGTGGTATTTATTTATTGTATATAATATTCAAGTTCCTTGCAAAGCTCAAGACATAAAAGTCCGCCAGTTTTGCTGTAGGAGTATAATATACCTTTAATATTTATCACCGTTTATCAATAAAAGTTATTCAAACCAACTGTTAAAGGGCCTGATACAACATATAAATAATGACATTTTTAAAGGAAAAATTAATCCCAGATTTACTTAAGAAAAAAATTTGAACACGTTCGTATATATTACATTTTCTTTTAAATTTCGGTTAAAATATATTTTCTTTACTTACCCACTTTCCAGTTAGCACTAGATGTAACTGTTAGGACAAACAATATAAAACCCGTGCTCTTTATCATTTTGAAGAAGCAATGTTTAAATGAATTAACCAAAACAGTGCACGATGTTTGAATTCCATTTTGTCATCTTCACCGAATCAATCGAGTTAACCTCCAGAGGATTCAGCTGTGTAAATGAAAAATACATAGCAAAATGAAAAAATTAAAATCAGATATTCTATTTGGAATATAGCACTAATCTAATTATTCATGCTTTCGGTGTTTGATATGTGATATGTGTGACATTGATATGTGAAATGAGGAGGCTGGGTGGTCAACAAATTAATGATAAGTTCTTCTTTAAACTTTAGGATAATTATATTTTCTAAGCCATAAACTATTTTTTAGTAAAGAGAGATTCCTCATATTTAAGAATTAATACTTTCCTATACATTGATACAAAGCTCTACAAAGATTAATATACAGCCAATATTATAAAAAAATGGTCACAACCACCCAGCCGTATCAAATATTTTTCCTACCTTAAATTGAAAACAGTCTTTGCAATGTGTGGGTGGCTGGGTGGTAGAACAAGGTAACCAATCTAAAGGTTATTGATACATGGCATACACATAACTTCTCATATATTTCTGGCATTACGGAGCGTGGTATTCAATCTGTCTGCACAGCATTGGGTGTTATGTAAGACCGACAATATCCAAATATAAGCACTAAATGCTTCGTTCATAACATTTTGGGTTATTTCTTGCAACAGCCTAACCACTATGACTACACGTAATAGCAATGTATGGTTTAATTACATGTAAAAATAAACGTAATTTTATTACATAAATTGAATGTTACTATTTCTATATACATTTGTACATATAATCTAAAGTCACACAGGAGCACATGTATATCACACTGGTTGTCTTCATTTTTGAATTTATCAATGTTATTTTTAACTTATAAAAAAAAAATAAAAATTTCAGAATTGATTCAGGATTGTTGAATATCTTGTTTTGAGTCTTAAAAATATTTGAGTAGATTGTTTTCCCAGTTCACAGCCAATTAAATGCAGCAATTAACAAGTATTGGAAATATGCATCATATTTCGAAATTTGACCGGTAGTTACTAAGTTAATAAGACAGGAAATAAATAAACCATGTAATTGGGTAATGATGGAAAGTTCATTTAAATTTTATTAACGTTATATACAGACATACCCAGTATAAATAATCAAAATGAGGTGTATATTTCAATGTAACAAAAATTGTTTCATTTAGAAGTATCCACGAGGGACGACTATCTAGTCCTCCAGCCTTTTAACTAATAACGCATTGCAATAAGATTTTATGTAAAGAACCACCAAAAATGCAATCTGAATGCTGCATATTTTGTTAAATTAGATAATTTAAAAAAAAAAAAAAAAGAACTACCTGAAATGATTAATGTAGTTATCTTTCCTTGACTGTTTATATTGAATAGATATTTAGTGTAAATAATGTAGTTAAGAGATCAAATGATATATAAAAACAAAAGAACAAAAGTTAAAATTTGTAGTTTCGATAAAGTCTGATATACTTATAAATTGTGAAAGTATCAAAGGTATGATTGGCTTGACAAAAACGCTAATATGTGGCATAATGAAATTTAAATAAATGTCGAATGTCACAAGTTAGTTGTCTTGTATTTTCGTAAAAGAAGATACTGTGTGAAGCAATTCCTTGGGTAATTGCTGAAAGTAGATTCCCTAGTGTGAATATTGAGAATATCGATGCTGCATATTCTGTAAATTGATTTTAAAATATGTTGAAATCAATCGTGTGCGTGTTAAGTTGGTCAAGTGTCAGGTTGTTAGCTAAGTTGAATAACCAAGTGGCTAGGTGACAAGTTGCTTTGCCAGGTTGCAAGGGCAGTGGGTAAACATTGAGATAAGCACCAGACAGGTGGTATACTGTCTACCGGAAAATATTCACCCCTTTTCATCTTCGCCTGTTTCGTCCTCGTTGTCAGTGGGCGAACTTAAGACTGGGCGAATTCCAATGTCTTAAATTATCTCTCGTTAAACAAAACTGTGTCTGGGCGAATTCGAGATGGGGCGAAACTGTCTGCAATTGTAGAACATATATGAATAAAAAGTCAAGGGAAGATAAATTCACTCACCTTAAGAATATGAGTCCCGCAAAATTCGATTGAAAAAAAAATAAGAGCAAGTAAATCAAGTCAATGCGCCTCTTTGCCATTACCTTCTGGTTCTTTTCTGTGACAATTTGCTGACCATTTTCCCGAACAACACGGAAATCACTTTACCATATATATATATATATATATATATATATATATATATATATATATATATAAAATGCATTACAATTTTCTCTTTCCTTAAGAGGCACTTGGCAAGTGCCAATTTTTCTATTCCTTGTCCCATTTTCTATAAAACTTGGGTGAACCAGAAAAGAAACCAAGTGGCATTAAAACAAGTTTGCGGGAAACAATCGAGAAGATGGAAGAAAAGTTGAAAACGTACTGCATTGATCAATCTACACCAATTGGTAGCCAGTATCACAAAGTGTCATCAAGGAACAGTGGTCTTGCCACTGGTCGGTTAGATGATACATTTGACTACGAAAGAACACAAAGGGACATCACCCAGACATATAGTAGGAAGCATGTAGACTCTGACAGAGAGGGGCAAATTATCTGTATGATCATATCGACCAGAGAAAGGAGCCCAATTCTCCCCACCCATACCAAGATGCAAGACCAAAAGTTCGCTTTGAAACAGATCAGTATAAAAAAGAGAAGGACAATCTGCCCAGAAACAATTTGCCATATAGGACCAATGTAGACCAGTCTTCCCTTGAGTCTGATGTCGACAGGACATTGAATAAGACTTTTAGAGAGGAATGGGACAGCAAGTTAACGGTTAAGCCAGCTTCTTAGTATGGCTCTAGTTCATGGCTAGATTACAAGTGTCACTTTGAAGCATGTTCTAGTGTCAATTGTTGGAACGAAAAAAAGAAAGGCTTGTTTTAGCATTGTCCCTACGAGGCCAAGCTCAAACAGTACTGCATAAGGACATGGGATAGCATTATGAGACACTTGTCAGGTCTTTACAAGAAAGGCTTTCGCCTGAAGAAAAACCACTGTTCAGTTGATGTTAACAGTGAGACTCTTAGAATAAAGGAACATGAAAGCAAATTGCGATTGACGGGTTCTGTGATTGTTCCGCCAATAAGTGAAGTCATAATGCCCGGCAAAGTTTGTGTGGCAGAGGGTTCTCATTTGCTATCGCGTGAAGGTTTAGTTGAATTATTGAACGACAGTTAGAAAGCAAACTGCTCTGACTACATGGCAAGTTGTTTCTCCTGTTAGACTTGTGAAATCGGAACAAGAATAAAAAAGTCATTAATTTAGGAACAACAGTAGGACAACTATCTAACGTAAATGCAATACCGGCCACGATAATAGATGAAACTCCCCAAAGTAAAGACATATTGCGAGATAATTTTGCAGAAAAGTTTCTGAGAATTGTGGACAAATTAACTCCTTCATATTGTAAAGCAATAATGGAGGAAGCTCGGAAGTATGTCAGAAAGAACATAAACACAGCAATGGTGAATAAGAAAAGATACCGCGACCAGAAACTATCATGGCAAACGTGCAAGCCAGATGATCAAGTTTATGTTTACTTCTCTATCAGAAAGGTTGAAAGATCCCCGAAATTCACTAGTTACTGGCAAGGTCCATTTAAGGTCCTCAGATAATTTACAGACATACAGACATAACCTACAAAGTTGATTGTGGACAACATGGCAAACCACAGGTTGTGCATTTTGACCGGTTACGACTAAAGCGTGACCAGGTATCAAGAGAAGAGGTTGATGAAAAAGTTAGATCTCAGGTAGAGACTAACCAAGCTTCTGCAAACAGCATCAAGAATAGTGATCTGAGTGACGAAGGGTATGAAACAGATGAGATTGACAATGGCATTAATCTGAGTGCCACGACGTAAGTGGTTGCAGGATTATGTTCAGTGGTAAAGTGATTTCCGTGTTGTTCGGGAAAATGGTCAGCAAATTGTCACAGAAAAGAGCCAAAAAGGTAATGGCAAAGAGGCGCATTGACTTGATTTACTTGCTCTTATATTTTGTCAATCGAATCTTGCGGGACTCATATTCTTAAGGTGAGGGAACTGGACTTATCTTCCCTTGACTTTTCTTATTTAATAAGTAATTATTATTGCAAATAATGTAATTAAGAGGTCAACTGATTAAAAGAGTTAAACAAGGATTTTTATTATATAAAAACAAAAGAACAAAAACAGTTTTAATATGTAGTTTCGATAAAGTCTGATATACTTATAAATTGTGAAAGTATCAAAGGTATGATTGGCTTGACAAAAACGCTAATATGTGGCATAATGAAATTTAAATAAATGTCGGATGTCACAAGTTAGTTGTCTTGTATTTTCGTAAAAGAAGATACTGTTTGAAGCAATTCCTTGTGTAATTGCTGAAAGTAGATTACCCAGTGTGAATATTGAGAATATCGATGCTGCATATTCTGTAAATTGATTTTTAGAATCTGTCGAAATCAATCGTGTGTGTGTGATAAGTTGAGTTAACATTGAGATAACCACCAGGCATGTAGTTTTTATATCTGTATATATTGCATTAAAGCTTTTTCGTTTCCCAAAAGACACTTGGCAAGTGCCAATTTTTTTTATTCCTTGTCCCATTGCCTATAAGACTCGGGTGAACCAGGCACGGACCGAGACGCCTGGTCGAGGCCCGACAGGTTACAAAATTTGGTGGCAGCGGCAGGATTTTATAGATCATAATGACTAACACAGAATGAAGCCAAATGACATTGAAGCCAGTGTGCGAGAACACACTTGAGAAGATGGAAGAAAAATTTGAAAACGTACTGCATTGATCAATCTACACCAATTGGAAGCCAGTATCACAAAGTGTCATCAAGGGACAGTGGTCTTGCCATTCGTCGGTTAGATGATACATTTGACTACGAAAGAACAGAAAGGGATATCACCCTGACAGATAGTAGGAGGCAAGGGTATTTGGAAAGAGGGGCCGATTATCTGTATCATTGTAACGAGATAAGCGTACTCGTTATATCGAGGTACAGACCCCCAACCATGCTAGTACATCTGCACCTACACCTGCCTAACATTTATAAAGACTCGATTAAACAATGAAATGTCTGAAAAATTTAAAAGAATTGACGGAAAGGAAAATTTCAAAGAATCCAAACTGTTCCCTAAAGAAGTTGGATTAGCAACTAAATGTTTTCAAATTTTCGCGCCAATTCAATTAGGATTGCACTATGGACCTACACTTCCCGGAACATGGATCATAGAACGCCTACGGATAACATTCCCTTTCAAAGCATCACAGCTGCTAAAGACAACATAGAGGAATCTATCATACGCACTCCGCTCATTCCTCTCAATTACAATGTGCCGGGCAAGCAGGTAAATTAATGGATTTTAATGAGCATATTATGGGGACGAGGACTTTTATCGACACGGCAACTAGTCCAAATTCTAACATTTAAATCGACGTAAAAATAGCAATGGGCGCTCTAATTTGGTACCGATTAAATTCAATATAAATTAATTATTCAATTAATAATCAGATAATCCGTGTAAGTAGCTTTATTTCGATTTCCCGAGGACACACGTTTTGGTTAAGTATGGAATCCAATAGGGGTTACAAAAAATTAGAAAAAAAGGTTTCTCACAACCCAAACGCTTAACTGCCACACTTCATGTGTATTTTCCAGAGAGAGAGAGAGAGAGAGAGAGAGAGAGAGAGAGAGAGCTAGTATATTATTAATGAAGTAAATGAACTTAAATGAACTGTGTCCTAGTAAAAAAAAATCAGTTGTTATTATATAGTAGTTATTAAAAAATATTCAGTTGGACGATATCATATTTATACATAAGATGTTCCCGTATGGGTTTTTTTTATACTGACAGATATATCTCAAACTGGAGAATTTACAACCCATTGGATCATTTAAAATCAGAGGAGCAGGGAATGCCTTGGCAAATTTTTCTTCAGAAGAACTGAAAGATGGGGTGTACACGGCCAGTGCCGGGAACTTTGCCCAGGGTCTCGCTTGGAACGCCAGAAAAAGGGGGATTCCCTGTAATGTAGTCGTCCCTGACCACGCACCTGTCACAAAACTGGAGGCGATCAAACGACTGGACGGAAATATTGTTAAAGTACCGTTTGACAAATGGTGGGAAGTAATTCAAACTCACCACTATGAGGGGATGAAGGGCAAGTTTATCCACCCTGTGTGTGACCCCGCTGTTATCGCAGGTAAGTGCCTCTGTCCCTCTATATTGATAGCAGGCTACTCTGGTCTAACAATACTTTGACACGACCTTTTGTTTGAAAGTGCAAATTGTAAGTCAAGAATCGAATCGTAATGAATGATTACAAACCCTGAATGCCTTGCAAGAAATAATTTTATACAGGCAAAACACTTTTCATACATGAAGGGAAGGGGATCGCATCCTATTAATCAAGGGTGTACTTCACCGGATAACTCTAACGGAGGTCTAATGAATTGCATGTTTTTCATTTGTTCGTCTCCTTTTGCATGCGATTGTCGTCTTTTTTTGTGAATTAAAAGCATTCAATACCCGAAAAGGTTTGGTGAAGTCCTTTCTAACTAGAATTTTTTTAGCATGTTCAAAACTTGGAAAGAACACCAACGGACTAAGATGTCCGTTTAAAGCACTGTAACTTGACGTTTGCCTGCATTTATACGAAATGCACACGCGTCTTTCTTTTATTTGACCATTTGGTTTCCGTTGGCCCGAGTTTATAACCCAAGTCCTAAACTGGACTGACTTTGACGTAATATGTTTGAAATGTTATCATTTAAGGTCCGCCTTTGTGATAAAAGGGTCCGGCCCGTATAAGAAAAGGTCTGTCTAAAATATATAAGGTCCGTGGTATATATTTCATTTCTAGTTTTGTAGTTCGTTTTAAGGAGTACTTACCCAAAGTTAGTTCGTATAAATATCCAGCACAGGATTTACATGAAAATACACCCAGGCCATGGTAATATGTACAAGAACATTCAGCTTGGTCCACCCAAATCATTAACTTTGATTTAATGACTCAAGACACAATCGTTAGTTTACCGTTCAAACATCCTTTCGTCAGATTTCTCATGCGTTGCGCATTAGTTTTATTTGCATATATTACTTATTCCTTACCCAAACGGTGAAATCTACTAACTGGTCATTGATTGTTTGGAAAAATGTCTGTAATTGTACGCATATTATCACTTTGTATGCTCCAATACAAAAATCGCAAAAACCTTCAATAGCGGCGGCGGCGAAAATGGCTTTCATGACCGTACTGTACGGAAAACCAACGGATTGCATTGCGTCATCGTCTGTTCATCCGTTGGAAGTCCGCTACTGTTGCTCGGTAAAGTTAAACTGAGACATAAATAATAAGTGAAACTGAAATATAAATAATACGCTTCTTTATTATAGGAAATGGTACAATTGGTCTAGAGATCGTCGAGGACTTGCCAGACGTTGACATAGTCATTTGTCCATACGGCGGGGGTGGTCTAATATCTGGAGTATCGTCTGCCGTAAAATCCCTCAGAATGAGCACCAAGGTGTATGCATGTGAAGTTGAAACCGCCGCTCCTCTGAAATTGTCACTTGATTTGGGAAAGCCATCTTCCTTTAACTACACTGCGAGCTTTGTGGATGGTATGGGAGGAAAGTCGGTGCTGGATTCAATGTGGCCGCTCGTAAGCAACCTCGTGGATGACTCATTAGTTGTAACGTTACAGGAAGTTGCGGACTCTGTTAAGTTGCTCGCAGAGAGGAATAGAGTGGTAGCAGAGGGTGCTGGTGCTGCAACTGTAGCTGCAGCTTTGTCTGAAAAGTTTTCCGACAGACTCAGCGGAAATATTGTTTGCGTAATATCCGGTGGCAATATTGATAATAATAAATTGATACAGGCACTGGAGGGGAAAATTCCACAATAAGAAAAGACAACATAAAGAACTATTTATTATTAAAGCCATATTAC
Source organism: Magallana nippona (assembly GCA_033439105.1). Classification (NCBI taxonomy): domain Eukaryota; kingdom Metazoa; phylum Mollusca; class Bivalvia; order Ostreida; family Ostreidae; genus Magallana; species Magallana nippona. The sequence goes on from CM065925.1 coordinate 9,595,685, forward strand.
AAATTAAATTATAACGCACATTTGGCACTAATTGAGATTCTTGCTATAAATGAAATAACTAAAATATATCTTTACAAAATAACAGTAAAAGATATATTTATATGTAAAAATATGCATAATAACAAAATGGAAATGAATTTTTTGAAGGATAATCATTAATAATATATTTCTAATGATTGTGAATTTTATTTAACTGGTATCTTTTTTAACATGGACCTACATTGTACATCAAACAATGCTATTTATTTATATTCAGAAAAACTAATTCCAATAAAATGATTAAAAATGAATGGAAATATGAGACCTAGCACCAAACTATCAATATTTAACCACTATTATAGAGTGTTCACCTGCTGAAATGTCTAATACCGCATATTGTAATCTTCTGATTAGTAAATTCGAAATGGGACCAATCAAGGACACGAAGTTCTTCCACATGACCGTTGATGATTGGTCAGTTAGGAATCACGTGTTTAAAGTACTTTCTGGCACTCTCAATTTCTACTTCCGCCTCTAACTGCGCAAGCTCTTGAATACAAAGAGAGTGCTGACGTCGTATTTCAAGCATGATCTCGTCGTGTTCCCGATAGAACTGCCGGAGTCCAAACTGAAAGTATAAATATACCGGCAATCGGTGCATTAATCAATGCATTTTACAACATTGTTGTGTCCAAACATGAAACTTACATAATAAGTGAGCAACAGACTTGAAACAAAATATATGTACCAGTATTTTTACATTTTATTTTTTTTTCCTCAGTACAAGTTTGAGATGAGTGATTTATTATAGAATGTACCTAGCTGAAGTTTCAACTAAATCACACCGTACATGTGGAGCAGTTTCTAATTGTAATGTCTTACATATCATGTAAATATAAATTCTGAATATTTGTCAATCATGATCGTTTATAATTTTGAAAAAAAAAATGCTTGAAAAATGTATATACATTGAATACAGTAAAAGAATACATATAAATAAAAAAAAACTTGAGTTGGATTATATAAATTTTTGAAAGGGCTTAATTACAATAGGTAAAATGTATATAGTTGAAAACAATTAATATACATATGTTTTGTTATTGTCAAGATTTTGTACACTTATACTATTTTGTGTAACCTTACCGTATCTACTGGTACTGGAGAATGGAGGAGCCTAAAGTGAAATAGACAAAAATCAGGGATCAATGCATAAATGTATGAAATGTTAACCATTTCTGTATACAGGATGAGCCATACCTCTATATAGACATGTATGTAGATATATTAGAGCCATTTTAACAAGAGCTTGGACTTTGGGCAGTACGTGACAAACTCTGATTTAATGATGGCGGGGCCTATTCATGGTTAACTGTCCAGTCATTGACTAATAGATTGAATGCAATGACACTTGTCCGACTTCATCCAGGGCTGTATATTTCATTGAAACAGCATCAATTTCACAGAACATAGCAGTTCTTGGGGGGAAAAAACTTTCCATTTTGACAGACTATGAATACTAATAAACTTCTCTGAGCAAATTGGAAAAAAGAAGGTCGATCAAGATTTGACATTTTGTTTTGATAACATCCCATCGAAAGTCAAGCTGGCTCTACTATTGCTTTTGTTTATTTAACTGATTATAAAAATATATTTCTACATAATACTAATCAATGTATTAGTGAATTTTGAAAAAAAATTGACCTTGTAAAATCTTACCTGTCTGGGACTAGAGCCATGGTGTCCCTGTATGTCTGTCTGAACTTTTCGATCTCAGCTTGATACCTGACCATCATACAGTCACTGTCCATGTTACCAATCCCTTAATGGTTTAGAAAATATTTTTTGTGTTGAAAATAAGAAAGAGTATACATATATGTACATGTAATTATCTTGTTTTGCTGCACTTAGAGTATCTTTGACCAATATATAATATTTTATAAACTTCTCGCACCGTTCATTAGATTTTCAAGATCTTCAATTTCTTTGCGTATTACAGCAGCTGTTCTCGTCTCCATTATCCTTGAAGTTAAATAAAAAAAAAAATCATCAACATAATTCTTATTATATTTTCACAATATGCTTCACTTTCCATAAATAGAAAATATCTATACTGGTATATTTATTAAATTTTCATTAATATTTTTTAAATTGTTGCATTATAATTAATACCCATAATCAAAGCCATAGGATGTTGACTCTGGTTTAGTATGGCTGCATGCCCAGTCATCAACTTCATGTTTCTTTTTCTATCAAAGAGGACATATGCAACTTCTAATAGGTTTACAGAGGTAATTAAATTACATTTAAAAAAAACGATATGGAAAAGCTAACAATCATGAAAAGGAGATATTTCACTCCAGTCGTCTTGAATTCACACTATTCTAAAATGTGTATATATATATATATATATATATATATATATATATATATATATATGTAAACATTTAGTTTCAACTTTGTAGAAATTAATTACCAGTACAGTAATTAATGAAATAAAATTTTGTGAAGCTTTAATGATAAAAGTATCGTGAGTATGCTAAAAACCTACCCATGATGGATGACTGTATTTTTTGTTAACCTACAAAAATCATTACATGCATCTAAGAAAAAGTAAAATAAAATAAATACATTGGATAAGTAAATGTAGGAACATTATGTTATTCCTTTAATTTCAAAAGTGCATTTACAAATGAAGGTACTAAATGTTGATTTATAGATTTATATGAATGACCAATGTCTTACTATTGGAGTTTTGACTTTTTCCTTGTATGGTAGGTCTTCTTTAGCTGATTGAGGGGAGGGTACAACAGGTAAATCTTTGTAGCTGTCGGCACTGAGGGATGGTAGGAAAACCAAACAGCATGAAGGATCAATACCAAGGTCCTCTTTTGTGTAACAATCTGATAACCATGGCATGATATCATCCAGACTTTGTGGTGTCGATCTATTAAGTTTTTATCAAGATTAAAACAAAACTTTCTTATAAACCAAAATGTATACCAAGACATTATGATAATATTAAACTTGCAAACTATAAATGCGGATATTTTTACATGATAATTTTATTGTGATTTCTATGTAAAAAGTGTTTGTATAAAAATTCACAAAATTTGTCATTCATAGAGTATTCCAGCACTTTTTTTCACATATTCACTCTAGCATTGAATCATGATTTTTTAAAGTATACAGTCTCATAACTGCAGCAGTGTGTGCATACAAATTGAGTAACGCGTGTTAGCGCATTATGAAAATTTGTATGCACACATCGCTGCGGTTATGAGACTGTATACTTCAAAAAATCATGATTCAATGCTTACATTAACATTTTTTTAACTTCATGCCTTGTCTGAAAATGTGATTTATACCTTAATTTTCCCATCTTATCCTAAGGGTAGGTTCATATTAATGGAAGAGCCACAGTAACAGCCACAAGCATGAACTTTGATTTTCGCTTGTGACGTTGCAGTTTACAGCATTCAACGTTTGTGACGTCATAATAAAACTCATCATTTTAACCTTTGAGTACCCTGTGTGCATTACAGTGTTATAACTGCCGTAGCTTTCAACACACTTTACAAGCAAAAAATATGTGGAATGTAAATATATGGTGATAACTTTTTCATTACTAAATTTAAAAAACACTTTTACATTTATTTATTTACATTTTACAGTAGGATAGGGAAACATTTATTAATAAAAATCTTTATATACCTATTTATTCTTTCCTCCTTGTGGAATGGATTTAACAAACCATCACTTGTTGCTAATTTATAACAGGTTTCTTGCTTTGAATTACATTTTGAATCGGTCTCTTCACCATATACCTGCTGGTTTGTGGCTAAGTTAAAAACAACAGGTATAATATTATCTGTTTTCACTCTTGAGCATTTTGCAGATGAAGGTCTTGCTTTTTCTTTAACAGCGGGCTGATTTTCTTTTTCAGGAACAGTTACATATTCCCTAAAGTCCATTAAACTTCCTTTGTTTTTGAATGTAAAAGGCCTGTCAGTTTTACCAACATATTTCATGTTTTTCTTCTCTTGAAAATTGTATGTCGGAAATGGAGCATTGTCACCAACATCAAAAACAGGCATGGGCTTCCCATTGAATGGAATGATCTGTTTGTCATGATCTTCATTACAATAACTGTCTTTTCTTTCGTTGTTGGAAGATGATCCGAGATGACTAGAATTTAAGTTTGAGGGAGATAATTCGTCGCTACAGTGATTGTTGTCAAGTTTCCAATTTCCTTCTATTCTGCATTTTGCACTTTGCACTCTGTTAGACTTTTTCGCTGACGGTGGTGGACGATGTGATATCAATTTCAGTTCGTGGGTTTTCAGCTTCTTATCTTGAACTGAAGGGTTTGGACTCTTTTGAAAGAGTTTGTTTGTTTGGGTACATGGGAATAATTTACTTCTGTTATGGAATTCCTCTATAGTGTACCGCTGTTGGGGGTTTTTTCCTTGATTCGCTACAACATAAAATAAAATCATTTAAACTTTTAGTTTAATTTGTGGACAAACATTACATGTCTGAAAAAAAGTACTGTTGCATAATCATTGTAATGATTAAATGAAACTATATTTTTAACTAGTAAATGATTGAATTCTAAAAGTCTTACGGTTAAGTGGACTTTTCAGTTCTGTGTGAAGCATTGACATGTCGAACGTTTTAGTGGAAGCCATGTTGTTTACATTGACCACCACATTCGAATTACCTCGCCCTTTTCGTTAACATTGAGGTAAATAATCGAGTAAATCCGAATATCTACCAAAAATATATTTAAAATAGATTACCTATGTTACAACGTTTAAAATGATACCAGTATAACCAGTATCATAAGTAATATAAATGAAATTAACAAAGATAAAGAAAAAATAAACATTTTAGTTATTTATGCACTTTTTTGGAGACTACTTGTTATAATCATTTAAGCGTTTAAACCAAATAGTAAACACATTTTATTAGAAGCGCCTGTAATACATTGACGAAAATTTTGTGGAAGAACAAGAATTTGCAAGTCAGCTGTTGCAGACGAAAGTTTCTTGTGAATTATACAAATAATGTCGAAGTCTAAACAGATTGTAAGCTTTCTTTAATAAGATCTGATAATTGAGTTTTTCAGCACCGTAAATTAACATTTCATAGTGATTAAAATCGCTTGTTTACATCAGATTTGACGTTACCGGCACTGAACATTTAGAGTACGTCATCGGGACAGTTTTAAAGATGACTAACAAAAAATATCGGTTTTAGTTTTATATTATAGTTATCTATATTTAAATGACTTTAGACATGGCGAACAGGGTTTGTAATGTTGAATTTATGAATTCTGATAGACTCTTATTCGCATTCATGCCAAATGTTTTTATATAGGAAAATTTCAAAGTAGATTTGTTATTAAGCTTTAGCCAATGGTTAAATTCTCTTATATAACATACTAATATTGACAAAATTTATATTTTTAAACTATGATCTTACATGTGGTGTGCTTACTGTACAGTATTTGTCAGCATTATGGATAGATGCTTATTTCTTAGCATTGGATGTAATATTTAAACAACATATCATATATACGGTAGTTTTCGTGATGATCTAATTTTTTGCCTTTTTCATGATCTCTTGTATTATTTGAATTATTGAATATGCAAAATTATATCCGGTATCATTTTCTATAAGAAACTTTTAAATCGTAAAAAGTTACTGACGCAAATTTTGTGACACAAAAAAAACCCAACTTGGATATATGGTATATTCAAGATACTTTTTTGTGGATCTGCAGGCTTCATGATTGAATTGAAGGGGCTTAAAATAAATAACTATTTCTGTTTCATATCATTTATTTTTGTACACTAACTAGGAAATAATTTTATGGTGGTACAGATAGGATGAGCAAACTCAAATATGTACATATATAGAATGAAAAATATACATCCTCTTCATATAGATATTAAACAGAATTTTAAATCTATGTTATTGATATATATTAACTGATGGGTCGGTTTGCAGTGTACATGTAATGGTAATACCGGTAATCTGTGCAGCGTATTACATTTTGTGTTATGAGATGCTTGATCCAAATTCATTGTAAAGTGTTCATGTGGGGTTTCATATTTCTTATATATTTTTACATCTATTTCAACAACATCTAGAAAAGGGAAGGAGGTATGAAAGCTCTTTTGTTTTTTAAAAAGTAGTTGTGAAGTATTCAAACAAAAGATTAAGATGACAGGACAGTCTTCACAAAAATCAGTGGTCTGAAGACCGAGGCCAGTAAATTTTAAGGTTGAGTCAGTGAAAATAAAAAATAAAGAAGTCCGATGGGCTCGTAGATTTTAAAAAGCATGCAAAGTCAAAACTATTAAAACTGTCTTAGTTGCATAAATTTTACTTAAAAAATGAATAAAAATATCAAGAAATTGTTGGTGCATCATATTTTTAGACGTAAGAAATAGTAACTCATATGTGAAATGCATGAATATCATACAAACAACTAACTAAAACGTGACAAATGGTGGCATTATTTATATTTAAGTATAGAGAGGATGCTAAAACTGCAGTCGAGGTTAGAGAAGCAAAGAAAGTTAATGATAAAGAAAAACATGTACGAAAATTCCACATTAATTGGATGTCTGAGACACCATGTTAACATATGATGTTTGTGAGAACCGTGTGTTTTGTGAATAGTGCAGAAATGCTGAACAAATGTTAAAGGGGATAGTAAACTATCTGACAATGCATTTGTAAAACAGACAGACAATTTTAAGTAAGATTCAATTCATCAACTTTAAACATTGCTATGATCATGTTATCTGATAATGTGTCAGTAAGTGAACTGTACAAGTTCTTACAACTGAAAAAAATGTTTCAATTCTTTATTATAGTATCATATTTTGTCTTTGTAAACAACTTAATCATATTTATGCATATTATGTATTAATTTTTTGATATCAAAGGGGGGGGGGGGGGCAAGTAAGTTTAGAAAGTCCACTAGTCCTACTGGCTAGTAAGTTTGAAAAGTTTTCGTGAATACTGCAGGACAGCTATTTCTTTTCCCCACTTTTTCCCAGTGCTACGTAATGATTCGAACTTCTATTTTCAAAATCAATTGCAGTTGAACTTCGATATCTCAAACACTGATATCTCAAATACAATAGATATGTCGAGGTGATTTGTAAGTCCCAACCACTTATTTTTTAAGTATTTTACCCACGATATCTCGAATACTCGGATATCTCGAAGTTTGTAAACAGTCCCATCTAGTTCGAGATAACGAAGTTTGACTGTATCTATCTTAAGAGCATTTTTTCTTCCATATCAAATTTCACCCTTAGTACATTTAGTAGAAATCCACGCTGTGTACCCATTACATGTACCAATGTATGAAGGTTGATTTTTTTTTTGCTTTCAAAGATTGTTAGAGTTCAGTCACCAGAACATGGGACAAAGCGAATTGAATCAAAACCTTCAGAAACAGTGGCAGACTTCTTAAACAAGGTAAGATTCCATAGTAAAGATTGTGCCATACAATAAAACAATAAATAAATGCCACTACATACAGTAATCAGCAACAAGTACAGTATTGTATAACAGAGTGTTGTATTTTGTGTGCTTAGACAAGGTACTTTATCTACATTGTCTCAGTCCACCCAGCTGAAATTGGGGACCGGCATATGCTGGGAATTAACCTGTGATGGACTAGTGTCCCATCCAGGGGGAGTCAATGACTCTCATCCGCTTAGCACCACAGAAACCAGGGATAAGCACCAGCCTTATGCGCCTTTATGGCTCGGAGTAGGATTTAACTCTGACCAATGATTAATTTATATCCTTGTATGTGTACTCTGTGTGAGTCCTTTACGATTTATGAAATCAAACACGAATGCAACAAAAATTTGAATGTCATTTTCTAGTTAAAATTGAGATGCAGAGCTCACATTTCTATGTAATGAAAATCAGGCTTGTGCCATGTTTTGTTGACATAGTTTGCTGAATAGAAAATTCACATACAATATTTTAATCAAAATGAGAAGTGAATAACACTAGATGTGTTTTAGTGTGTTTGCAGTTGACTTGCAAATAGAAAAAATCTCATTTAAACCAAAAAAAAAACATCAAAGAATTTGCCCAAAGTCAATAAGTAAATCCTGTTTAGGATTGATTTCAGATAATGATGCCAATTATGAAATAATTCTATTTTTAATAAAGTAAATCATAAATTGTTCCAAAATAAATTCTTATTGTTAATGGCCAAGCTGATCATTGTCCTTGTTTCTTTAGTTTGCGAGATTTACATGTAATCTTTAAACAGATTCAGCAGGAGTTTGGATTAGGAGATGCTGGCTGGAATGTCTACAAATCTCGAGATAAGAAAGACTGGATCAGGACTTCCAGGGCCAAAACTCTAGATACCTACAAAATCAAGTCAGTATCTACAGTAAAACAGGATTATAGCAAAGTGACTGTGATGAGCGAGTTTATTTGCTATAACCAGAATTTGCTATATCTTTATAATATAACTACAACAAAAAGTAATTTCGTTGCTTGAATTTGTTATAATCATGTTTATTGTAACTGTGTTTTAATGTATTTATACCAAAATATTATATTTCAAACAAATATGATTCAAAAATAAGAAAATTAATGTGTGACTACAAGCATTTAACATTTTGAATGAATGATAAGATAACTCAGGATCATGTCCTAATGATGATTACCCTATAAAATACCCTATAAAATAATGTTTGTGAATTTTGTTTTAGACATGGAGACATGTTGTTTCTGTTGTCCTCAGACCGCAAACAGAGTAATGCCAGCTTGGACAGTACCAGTATGAATAGTGCCTCTGGTACCTCCAACATCACAGGAGACATGGGCTCTGTTAGTATCTCTGGCTCCTCAATGTCCTCAGGCTCTTCACAATCTGTTGTTGAGGATGAGGTGGATCAGATTCTCTACAAAGAAGATGGCAAAATCTACAGGAGTAGGAATGAACAGCTGTAAGCAAAAAGTATCTCAGCGTAAACATAAAACACATTGTAATGTATAGAGCTTCTTGTGAGTACAACTTAACAACAACAAAAATTATATTTCAGCTGTCGCCATGGACCTCAGGGTAAATGTCTGCACTGTGTCCCCCTGGAAGTAAGTGGTTTTAAATGAATTTTATTCAACAATTTATGGACATAAAACTGTTTTGATTCATTTGTGTGTACTTGATTTCTTTTACATATCTTTAAAGTGTTTCAAAATTTGTGATATTTGTAAGGGTTTTTTAGCTCACCAAGATGAAGTCCGGGGAGCTTATGTTATACCCCCGGCGTCTGCGTCCGTTCCTGGTTAAAGTTTTTGGAGCAGGTCCTGTATCTGAGTTATTACTTGTCCTATCTTCACCAAACCTGCATGGATGATGCATCTGGACCTACTTATAAACTGAAAAGAATTGGATGCTGAATCTGGGCCATGAATTTCAGATGCTGGGAAAGGTTAAGGTTATTGGAGCAGGTGCCCTTTTATGACTATTTAAGTTATTACTGGTTCTGACTTCACCAAAATTGCATGGATGGTTCAAATTATGATACTGATGCACTTGACAAGCTTGAATGATGAATCTGAGCTATAGGTTTCGGATGCTGGATGATGTTTAAGTTTCTGGAGCAGGTGCCCTTTGATAGACAATTCTTAGTTATTATTATTTCAATCTTTACCAAATTGGAATAGATGATGCATCTTTTGATACTGATGCACTCCACAAGCTTGGATGCTGAATCTGAGCCATAGGTTTCAGATGTTGGAGAAAGTTTAGGTTTTTCGAGCAGGTCACATGTTTATGTAAATAACTATGTGAATGAATCACATAGGTAGCTTCAGATACGGAGACTGATCTTGATTATCTAGATGTTTAGACAGGTTTAAGATTTTAGAACAACTCACATTGTGTTAGGGTCTTGGAGCTGGTTGCAAAATGAAGTAAATTCTGTTCATATCTAGTCAGACTTAAACAGTTAATATAACTTTGGAAGTGTAAAAAGAGGTAGCTTCAGATACAGAGCTTGATCTCGATTATCTTGATGCTGAAGCAGGTGTAAGTTTTTTGAGTGTTGGAGAAAATGCTGTCCTGACTAACTTTCATGGTGCATGTAACTTTGGATTTAAACATAGGGCTAGCTTCAGATACAGAGCCTGATCTTCAAATATAAAGGTGTTAAGAAAACCTTGTCCTACCTCACTCAAACTTACTTGATAGATGTGATTGTTGATATATGATACATCATGATTTTAATTCCTATGATATTAAATCATATGATATGATATTTTATCATATGATATGATATTTTATCATATGATATGATATTTTATCATATGATATGATATTTTATCATATGATATGATATCGTACTGTATGATATGATACAAAATTGTTTAATATGATGCAATATTGTATCGTATAATGTAATATTGAGAAATTTTATTTGATACAATATGATATTGCATCATATTTTTTTTATAATATGAAATTATATGTTATTGTATCATATGATCTTGTATTCTCTCTTACTATATCATATGATATTATATTATGATATTGTGTCAAACCACACTACAATATCCAATATTTTAATAAAGATCATTAACTATGATTTTTATATAATATGATAAAGGTGATCTCATAAATGTGATGCCTAGTTTCGGTGAGCTCTGTAATCTGTGATTACCTATGTTAAAGTTAATGATCTGATTCAATCTTTCCTTTTTAGCCATATGATGAGGAGTTTCTAAACAGTTGTGACCCTCCAATAAAATTTCTGTCATTTCATTCCTACATCAGAAAACTTACAGGTGGTGCTGACAAGTAAGTCTGATGGATAATTTGATGAATTGGCTTATAATTGATTTGTATAATAATTATGAATGACAAGTAAGATGCATACAGAAGTACACATGTACCGGTACATGTATTTGTAGTATGCAACTATCGTTTTAATGAGATTTAATTTATATTTTCAGAGGAAAATTTGTTTCTCTAGAAAATCTTAGTTGTAAGATTAAGCCTGGGTGTACAGAACATCCGCCATGGCCAGGAGGTATCTGTACGAAATGTCAGCCAAACGCAGTCACTCTCAACAGACAGGTCAGTCTCTACATTGTAGATTCTTCCATTAACGATCTCCGATCCTCAGCAATTTTCAATAACTCTAAATTATCCGGATTTCTTTTATTCGTACCATAAATCTGACTTTTATACAGACAATTTTAAATAGTATTCTAGTGTTAGTATTACCATCAGTCACACAACTACATGCTTGGCATAATGAATCCATGGAGAACTACTATTCAATTACTTGTTGGTAAAGAGTTTGAGCCACCGATGCGCCGGTACTTTTTTTTTTTTCAAACTCAGCTTGTTTATTTTTTCCATTATATCCATCGTAGGCAAATTTGAAATAACTTTGTAAAATGCATGGATACCATCAAAAAATTTCATTTTATTTCATTGAAGTTTGAAAGAAAAATTACATTTTTATGATAAAAAAAATACTTTGAGGCTGAGGATTGGAGAACTTTAATTTATAACATATCAATTTTTCAAAACCCTCAATATTAAAAGGGCAATTTCAATATTGAAATATTTTCCATCAAGAGAGATGAAATTAACTGGGTCTTTTATAATGATTTATGTCATTCCTCTTTTGGATGCACTTTTTGTATACTCCTTGAGGGTGTATATACCTGTAAGAATAATCTTATGTCCAGTTCATAACTTTTTAAAGACCAAACATCAGAAGCTCTTACTAACTTGCCAAAAAGATTACTAATGACCCTAACCTAAGCTCATTTGATAAGGGTCAAGGTCATTTAATAATTGGAATTTTATTTTTTAAAATTCCCTTCCTTAAAAGAAATTTAATTAAAAATAGAGAAAGTATGTTTGGTCTATTCCAGAGATACAGACACGTAGATTATGTGATGTTTGAGAATGCCTCCATTGTTGATCGATTCTTGAACTACTGGCGAAGAACAGGAAACCAACGGCTAGGAATTATGTATGGTCGATATGAGCCACATAAGGACACACCCCTCGGTATCAAGGCTACAGTAGCTGCTATCTATGAACCTCCACAGGTGATTGGAATTGTATTCAATATAGTAAAGAAACATCATTTCCAGTATATACTGATAAATGTTTTTTTTATCTTTTAATAAGTTATGATTCAATCATATAATTTCGTGATGGTTTTGTGAATTGTTGTCTCATTAGTATTCAGTAACTTTTTGCAATTATATTATAGAAGTCTTTTTTAAAAATATTATATTTTTTCATTTTTTTTAATGATTATAGAAAAGTAGCAAAAATGTGCTAGAATTACTTGAAGACCCTTTGGAAGGTCAAGTGAACCGGTTGGCAGATGCAGTGGGTATTCGTCCAGTGGGATGGATATTCACTGATCTGCTTGCAGACGATCTCAACAAAGGCACTGTCAAGCACTTTCGAGGAAATATTGTAAGTCAAATAGTATAATTACCAAATCTTAACAAAGTCAAAACCTGCTATTAAATTCATTTTGGAGAAAATTTAAATTTTTCAAAACAATTTTCTGAGAGTATGTCATTTTGTTTTTCTCATAGAATTCTCATTTTCTGAGTGCACAAGAGTGTATCATGGCTGCTGACTTTCAAAACAAATTCAGTAATCCTTGTAAATTGTCATCTGATGGACACTTTGGATCTAAGTTTGTCACGGTAGTAGTCACAGGTAAAGCAGACATCACCATTTTGTGACTTCCTGCAGTCAACAGTTATTGTAGTTAAATCATTAAAAAAGTATAGTGGCTATCAAATCCATCTTAATAAAGTACGAGTCAGTTGACATTGCAGTGTGAACATGAGGATTAATTTAACTGATTCTCTTCTCTTCTTAAGGTGATGCATCCGATCAGATTCACTTTGAGGGTTACCAGGTGTCCAATCAGTGTATGGCCCTGGTGAACGATGACTGCTTGATTCCAACAAAGGATGCCCCAGAGCTGGGCTATATCAAAGAATCATCAGAAAAGCAATATGTACCCGATGTATTTTACAAGGTTTGCTTATGAGAATGTTCTTATGTGCATTGAATAATTCTAAAAGTTTAGAAAGATAAATTCAGTACTTTATGTAGATTTCTCTTTTAAAAATACCAAAGTTTAAACCCTAATGGAGAGTAAGAATATCTTTTATCTTGAAAAATTATTGTTTATGCAAGAGTTTTATTGTCATCTTCATACCATTAAAAAGAATAATTTATTTTAGGTCAAGGATTCGTATGGTAACGAGGTCACTCAGTTGGCTAGACCATTACCAGTGGAGTATTTACTGGTGGATATGCCTGCAGCTTTTCCACTTTCTGCTCAGTACACCTTCAAAGCTCATCTCCACACTGAAGCTAAACTGTTTCATGTGGAAAACCGACCGGAAATAGGAGAAACACAGGTTTGTTACAGGCTTTTGTTACCAACCACCAGAAGTTCTGATATACACTGTATATTTCACTTTTATCTTTCAATTATAAAACTGGTAACTTTAGGCAACACGAAAAATTTTTTGGGAAATGATGACTTAATTAAGATGGGTCAATTCTTGATAAGGTGGACTAGAACTTTCACTTAGTCAATGTATCATATACATGTATGCATCAAATCCTGTACTTTTCATGTTTTATTTTGTATTTTTACAGGACTACACCTCGCTGTCCTCTTATCTACAACAGTTCCCCCCTGACAGGTTCCTAGAAGCTATCTCTGACTTCCATCTTCTGGTTTTCCTTGCAACATCAGATATGATTCCATTGAATATGGTAAAACTTAAGTTTGATAAATTGTGAAAAATGTTATAAACACTGATATCTCGAATATGATGGATATGTCGAAGTGATTTGTAAGTCCCAACCACTTATTTTTTTAGTATTTTACCCTTGATATCTCAAATTCTTGGATATCTCGAAGTTTTTAAACAGTCCCATCTAATTCGAGATAACAAAGTTCGACTTTATGTATTTCCACAGATGCTTAGATTATTATCTTGATTTTGATTAATTGTAGAACACCATAGCACCATTACTGGAAGCAGTAAAAACAAACAACGTAGACACAGCATTTCATTTTAAGAAATGTCAAGAATGGGCGACTGTAGAAGAAATCATGGCTGCTCATGGTATGTGATAATTATATATATTTACACTTGCAAATGTTTTCCCTTACATAACACTGTTTGCGCAATCTGCTGTTATTCCTGCATAACAGCAGTCTGGGTCAAGAGGTCAAAGTAGCGCATGAATAATCTACATGTAGGTCACTACTTTTTCTAAGTACTCAAACTAACCGACGCGCTAAAATACACCTAATATCATAATGAAAACATGATTTAGGCATAAAGAAAAAAAAAACTTATCTATATTTTGTTGTACGAAGTTTTATTCATTCATTCTTTTTGCTATATATAACATTAATTGCGGGGATAAATGATCATAGCTTAAGATTCACATAAGATAATCTTTATGGATCGACATCATAAAGCGTTCTTGAAAATTACAATCGCAAATTTGTCAAAGTACCTGTAGTTAAATCAGTTATAATTCATTTCTGACTAAGTCTCGGGGTCAAAATCACCAACGCAATATCACAGACCCTTCGTGTTTAGTCCATTCACGGTCAAATTTAACTCCTTCTGCTTCTCTGTCTGTTTTGTTCCGTAAAAGAAATTAGAATAGCTTGTCTCTAGAATGTCAGGGGAAAATCATCATGCTCTTGAATCTGATTCTGTGATAGAATTTCATCTGAAAAGGCCTCAGTAGACTCTAACTCAACTTTCTATCGCTTTGTTTTCAAATTTCCAACCGCTCTGTGACTTCGACGGAAGTGGCACTAATCCACCTAGCTTCAATCATTTTTCAATTGTACAAATGAATTTTCTTTTCTGTTTCACTTTATTATGATAAAAAAGTGTTGTTTTGTCAAAAGTAGTGTCATATTTATTTATTAAGATTACCAAATTTAGACAAATACTTGCAACATTGTTGAACTATTTTTTGTTACGTCATGTTTATCGAAGCGGCTTTCTGGGTCATCACAAAAAAAGGAAGTATGGAGCAATGTTATCATAATTTGCAACAAATGTAAATATAAAAAGTAAGGTATCATTTTTGGATGTATATTGGGATATAAATACGGGTTGGAACGTGATAAAATATTTCCATAAAGCCCGAAGGGCTTTATGGGATTTGATCACGTGACCAACCCGTATTTATATCCCGATATACATCCAAAAATGATACCTTATTTCTTAAGTGAAGTTGTTTGTTTTGAGATATGACTATGTGTACACATATATGTACCATGATGAATGTTTGAAATTGTAACTTCAACATTTTTTTTTGAGCATTGTTGTACTTAAAAGTTATTTACTGAATAAGTCAAGAATTTATGGTGATTTAACAATGCTTTTAATGGTACTGAATTGTATTTTGTTGTGTTCTTGGACAAGATTTGTCTCTCAGTTTACCAGTACTTGGCTAATAAATGTCTCCATCCTCTTGTGGGGTCCTTGACTCGTTTGTTATCACCATGGCAGCCAGATTTATATTTAACTATTAACTGGTTTAACATTTACATTTAATTTTTAGAAGCTACTCCCCGAGTTCAGAGAGAGCCGTCCTACGTTGGTCCTGGTGCCTCCCCTCTACCCCCCATCGGCTCGGGGGCTGGGATGTGGACATGTGCTCACTGTACCTACCTTAATGTACCTGAGAAATCAGCGTGTGATATGTGCTCTTTACCAAAGTAACAGGGAAAATTACAACTAGAGACATTTTTGATTTACATCACTCTAGAATGCATGTTCTGCTGCATGTAGAGGCAAATCAGTTAAAAGCAAGAGTTTTCTATTTATTTGTATTACAGCTAAACTGCATCTTGGTTTATTTATCCTCAGGTAAGAACAAAGAAATTAGAAACACAAACGTTGTTGTATTTATTGGGCTATTTATTTTCCAAAGTATTGCTGGAGACAGAGTTACTCATCCTGAATGGTAGTGCTACTCCACCTAATATAGTGCTATTTTTGTTATAAGTGTAATTAAAAAGTGCTGATAATTAATTGAAATGCCAACATGTTATATGTATTTCAGTAAAAAGCGCAAGAATTATAGTTTTCTTATTAACTTCTGTGTTTTTTATTGTTCTGGAATCGTGTCCAGAAAGAAACCTTTTTTCTGTTTTTTGGTGACCTTTTCTTTTGAAAATTTTATTTACAGTAATCAACAGCTCTATTTATTTTGAACTATTAGACCTACAATCAATGGAACTGTTTAAGTAATTTTTATATCAACAAATATTGTCATTATTAGAGAAAAAGAGAGAAACCATTCTTTTTTCTGAATATGCCAAGTAGTCATTTTTCCAAATATTGACAAGCAATTCAACTTGTAAAAAGTCATTAAATATTTGAAAAGAGTTCTGTGTTTTGTTAATATATTTTAGTGCTCATATAAAATTGTTATTATCAGTAAATTCTCCCTTCAGGCAAAATTTTATAGGATTTTTTAAAACTGGTACTTATCACTAAACCTATAGTTTGCCTTTGCGCATCATAGTGAAGAGGGTTGATTTGTATTTAGTGGGGGTTTCCAGATGCACGTTCACAATGATATCGACCAATGATTTATGTCTTTTTGATGGAAACGAGAATGTTTGTGTCATTTGGTAGTTTGATTGAGACCATATTATTAAGTACTGTTTTTGAAGGGAAAACATGTTAAATTTTAAAAACTAGAATACTTTATATTAAAGTTAACGTTTTTGCTACTAGTGTGTTAGTTTTTTCACATCAAATTAATAAAGTTCACAATTTTTCAATTGGTATCAAATGCTAAAAAACTATGACTGACCATTCAGTTAATTTAAAATCCTTCAAAGTTACGTCTATTTGCATTAAAGTTAATTAATTCTGGGCATAATCATCGGACGTGAATAAAATCTTAATTGCTGTCGCTCCACAATTATGAAAGGATAAGAATAAATTTTCATAAGGGGTTTTGAGAATTTTGTTACACTTTGAGTTGAGACTGCTGTGTTAAACCTTCTCAAAAATTATTTACTTGATCTTAGGAGTAAAAAGAATTATTTTTGGACCCTTGGATATATCTGTTGCCTCGGGCCTAATGACTGGACAACAGATTGGTCCAGTGTACAACAACATGGCCAATAACCCTGAACCAAGTAAACTCCTCTGAAATAGGTTCATTGATGTTTACGAGTATCTAATTTTCCTTCTCTAGTGCTGTGCTAATAAAAAGATAAGACCAATTCAAAATTTTATTTCTATTTCAATATTTATAAAAAAACAAAACAAAACAAAACCTTAACACGACGCAGACGACATTTTCCTGCTCGCCTCAGTGTTTGTCGTAGTTCTTCCAAATTTTGTGACTTGCGTGCGGCTTCTTTCAAACCGCTTGTCTTTCGAAGAACATGAGTCAGAAGTGTTAGCACACGTGTATTTATACAGCTGGTACCCGTTTCCTCGCGATTTTTTCTTGACTACTCTATGACGACCTCTTGAATGTCGAATGATACATGGACTAAGCTGGAAAAGTAGTGCTCGCAAATCGTACTGAAAAAAATCCAAATTTATATATGTATTGTTTTATATATATTGCGTCGACCTTTAAAGGCATCGGCAGCAAAGTGCTACGGATATTAAAAAGAATATGAGGTGTTAAACTGAGCAAGACTTCCTCTTTTTCTCTCATCTTTCTCTCGCAGACTTTCGGCGAGATATTAATAATATATTAACACTGAGATCATAAAGATACATGCAGTAGCCACCTACACAATAACTCACCTACACATTTACAAACCTACGCTGTAAAAGTGTTATTTTGAATGTACAGAAATAGGCTCTGCTGCATCAGAATAATAACGTATCTTACCCTGAAATTATCATTCATAAATCCGTAAATGATTGGGTTCACGAAGGAGTTGGACATGGCCAGCCAGTGGGCCACGAAGTAGAGGTGACCTAGGACCTTTTGGAGGTCGCTGTCCGCCCATCTGTCCATGTTTGTGATCTCCATCACCAGTATAAAGGAGTGGAGAGGCAGCCAGCACAGACCAAAGAAGGTAACGATAGTGATCAGCATCTTCACCACCTGTAGACAGAGGCGCAGGGTCAGTTAGATCAATGAGTAGGGTACAATCAAATGGTCGTGGCACTGGGACTAATTAACCCCGTTTTGACTGTGAGTTCTAGTATCCATAATTAAATAGTACTGGTTTGAGAGTGCATGTAGTTTTGAACTTATGTGTAATAATTAGACAGATATTGTGTATGCTTGGGTTTGAACCCAGGTCCTATGGCATGCATATCAAGCACTCTACCAATGGAGCTAAAGGATTAACCCTCTAGCTACAGCTAGAGAATAAGCTAACACACTACCACATTGTCCCACTCCTTAGAAAAAAGTCCTCCTTGTATTTTTGAGAAAAGGATAATCCCAGGAAGATTTCATTTGTTGGGTTTTTATTTTAAATATTGTGTGCTCCCTTTCATACTACAATCGTGGTTTTTAATTTCTGAACCCTTGCAGCTGTTTTGATGAAGGAGATTATAGTTGTATTGACAAATGATGTATTACTCTTAGGATTTTCAAATATTATGTTATTGTAATATTTGGAGTGAGATAATTAGTGGGACAGAGTCCGCCTACAACAAAGTTGTCACGGTAATTACTGCGTCGCCTATCTCTCATGTAACAAAACAAAGTAACCCTATCTTTCATCTGGACCACGATAAACTCGTACAACTCCTTTCTGTATGTGTAAAACGTATTTCACAGAATCCTGTTCAAAGTGTAGACAAAATCACGTCTTTTGAATAAAAAAGATTTATCCCAAAACCTCTTGTATATTTACATGTATTTTCTATAGAACAAAAGAATATGCATTTTGGTATAGATGTCAAGCAGCCTGCTAGAGGCTTCGACTTAAAAAAAAAAACAAGAGACCCATGGGCAACATCGCTCACCTAAAGCAACAATTGCGATAATGAAATCAGATTTATGAAGTCATATACAAAATATCTAAACAATGTAATAGAATAAAGATATAAGAAGATTTTCAAATTTGTCTGCAGATATTATAATGTTGAACATTGAGCCACTTTTGAACAAGATGATTTCAAAGTCACATAATGAGTATTACAGTTCTCGAGAAGATCTTATGCAATATCTATAAACCTACATCAAACTTAAAGCCCCTGGTGGGGCCCAAAAATTGTCCAGGTTCTAAGCAATTGAGAATCAATATGTCAAGGAAAACAATGTATAATAACATTTAAGCTTACAAGAATAATTTAAATGTTTCCTATGTAAAAATTGCCCCTGCCCCCATTGTGGCCCACCCTACCCCTAGGGGTCATGATTTTCACAACTTTGAATCTACACTACCTGAGGATGCTTCCATATAAGTTTCAGCTTTCCTGGCCAAATGGTTTTTGAGAAGAAGATTTTTAAAGATTTACTCTAATATTCCTATTTAAAAATTCGACCCCCCATTGTGACCCCACCCTACCCCCGGGGGTACTGATTTTCACAACTTTGAATTCGCACTACTTAAGGATGCTTCCACATAAGTGTCAGCTTTCCTGGCTGATTGGTTTTTGAGAAGAAGATTTTTAAAGATTTACTCTAATATTCCTATGTAAAAATTCAACCCCCCATTGTGGCCCCACCCTACCCCTGTGGGTCATGATTTTCACAACTTTGAATCTACACTACCTGAGGATGAATCCACATAAGTTTCAGCTTTCCTGGCCGAATGGTTCTTGAGAAGAAGATTTTGAAAATATCTCAAACATTATCAATAATTCCTAATTATCTCCTTTTGTAAAAAGGCACGGTCCTTAATTTTCACAAAGTTAAACCCCCTTTGCCTAAGGGTGCTTTGTGCCAAGTTTGAGTGAAATTGGCCCAGTGGTTCTGGAGAAGATGTTGAAAATGTGAAAAGTTTACGGACAGACGGACGACAGACAAAATGTGACCAGAAAAGCTCACTTGAGCTTTCAGCTCAGGTGAGCTAAAAAGGAAAAGTCGAAGCTTCTAGCATTCATGTGACATATGATTATTTAAATGTTTTCATATTATCTTTCTACAAAAGATCCACCTGAAAAGAATTAATATGATTATCAAAGTTACAATTCTTTTATTTAATTACGGAAGATATCTACAACACTTGTCTTTTAAATTTCAACCTATTTTGAATATTTAACTTCATTTCAATACAAAACTTTTTTAGATATTGATCATGATGACCATTCAACACTTTAAAATTGGTAAGTGTATATAGAGCGGAAAAAATGTAACAGAGAGAGAGAGAGAGAGAGAGAGAGAGAGAGAGAGAGAGAGAGAGAGAGAGAATTCTAAGTAAGTATCGATCCAAAACACCAGCTAATACTGACATTACAGCCAGGTAATATAATAACAAAACAATCAAACGGGAAATGTTGCCTTATCTTTACGTTGAATTGTTCAGAGCTGTAGCAGCCGACAGATCGCAATGTTTCCATCAGATTTAGCTTCAAGCTTTGTTTCGGATAACTTTATCCAATGTACAGACGTCTTTTAAATTATTCGATTTACCATACAAACACTATTCTCGTCTATAAACGTTCATGCTTGTAAAGGTTAGCTTGTAAAGCTTAGTTCAAGAATAATCTACAGAAAATGATTGAAAAAAATGTCATTCCAGAAACAGATTAGTAAAATGTCTGCAAAGTGTTTCAGTTGAGATCATGGCATCAAGTAAATATGTATCCCCCGAAAATAAAAATGGAGAATGTCATATTGTATTTTATAAGAATGTGCATGCTGTAATTGTTTATTTTTATTTCATAACAGAGTACCAAAAACGCGTTTGTTTGCTGACCTAACAACCCCACTGTTTAGATTTTACAGATTGCATCCGGTATAAATATTTGCCCTTGCTCTTTTATTGTACATCCTTTATCAAATCATGTTTTGTGCTTTATTTGAAGTATATCCACCTTAAACTTGCTGACACCGTGACTTCAAAGCGTATACACTTTTAACATCCCATATACTGGTGCCAGGTTACACGGGGAAGCGGCGCGCTCCATTTCGCCGACAAAACAATGCAAGTCAATTTACTTCAGATATCATGGAATCTTCGTCTTGTACAAAGAAGAGGAACGATTCTTTATGTGAACTTAAGTATGGGAACCGTTCAAACTCGTTGAAATAGGGACATCTTTCATGTAAAACATGTTGCAATTCCATTGAAATGTACTTTAATGTAAAACTCGTTCATATTGCATGGAAAAACGAACTTGCTGGGAGATTTGCAAAATGTGTACCCATTTGGTTACGATATCATATATTTGTTACAGTACACTGGAATTTACATTGACGAGGTAGAACATAATCTAAATACACTACTTAGGAGGCTGAATGGTCAAGAAATTGCACAGCTGATCTGCCTTAAAATTTTGAATATAATATATTGGCCCATTAACTATTATTTCGTTTAAGTTTAAGTTTGAAAATTTGAATATATTTATATATTTTTATACACAGCTCGTCGTTTCAAGGAGAATTATATAGTCTAAAAACGGCCACGACCTTCAATATTCCGTTAGTGTTAATGATATGTCAGCAAAAAGGTATCATAACGACGTTTGTAAACGAAGAATGGTTGTGTGAAGGGAGACAATTAAGGGTTTTATATATGACTATAAGGTTTCGCAAAATTATTACCGCGCGATCATTTCAAAAATATGTACATAACCTAATGGCGATCAACACTTTCTATAAATTCTGTTCTTTTGCAAAAATAACTTCCATAAGGACAATGGTATTTGTTACATAGAAAGTTCAAAATTTTTACCGCGTGAAAAATGCCCACTTTACAAGTATTAACGATATTTGATGAAAAAAATCCTACACTTTAAAGAAAATGTGAGTACATGTGTATGTCATTGTTTCTACCCCAAGACTGCGCCATACACTATTTGCAATCAGCATTATACATGTAAAAATCATTTTAATAAGGGTATCATTTTTTGTACCATTCTATCGATAATACCTGGACCAATGTTTCCAGTTTGCCTAATATATCTAATGCATATCAATTAATTACTTTAAACAATATTGGTTGGTAAATCGTTTTGGGGTGAACAACTGATACTTGGCGTTGAAAGAGAACCATTTAGTTTGCAAACATTGAGTTAGCAGCGTGTAAAGTAGATAGTATCAGACATTTCACGAAATGGCTTTAAGATTCAAAGTATTGCGAGAAAAAAAAGGAATGTGAATTATTATGATATGAACACGCGTCGTCTCAAATACTCGCACAATGTCGATTGTTTTAATTTCTCAGTTATAACCACCATGATAGTAACGCACGTGCAAGATAGATATAATATTATTCTTTGTGATTTGTTTTACTATCGATTTTAAAGAATTTTAAAGAATCAAATATTCACAGTCACACATGTATCGTGTAATGAGAATCAGATGCAATATTAATACACCCTGTGCCCGCGCCAGATTCACATAGATACACTGCGCGTGAAGTCATCTATAGGGTTCCATGTATACTATTTTTTTTTTAAATTTTGTAAATTAAAAATGTTTTGTAAATACATGTCATTTCTTGTTTGCATTCGAAGAACTCTTAAATGCATGCCGTCTAAACCTGATTGTATTTTTTATTATTTAGCTACACCACCAATATCATTGAGAATAAATCTTTTAGAGAGATAATTTTATTTATAGACATAAATGCGTCCAACTCAAGCCGGAATGAAATATTGACAATCCACGAAAATGGTTCCTAATAAAAATTAACCGATTGTCCAGAAATTGCCACCTTTTACAATTATATTTACTCTATAATTCTTAAAACTTTTGATAGCAAAGTATCATGCTTACTTTCCCATTTGTTCTTTAAGTATTTTATTTTTAGAAAAAAAAATTAATTGTGCAATATTTAAAATTCATTTTTAAATCATTTCGCATAGTCAAAGTTTCTTTCCAAAATAGGTAAAATCTTTAATCATCAAATACTGTAAGCAATTCTCGAATTCTTGGATAAGAATGATTTTTAAAATTCCAAGCTATAGGCTATAAATGTCAAAACGTAGCGGCGACCATAGCAAAGCTTCTTGGTGACAAAGTAATGCGCCTTTCTGACGTTGCGATTTAACTGTGTGACGTCATATAAAAGATTCATAGTTTCAACATTGTGGATGCTAAAACAACAAAACCTAAAATCGAAGATGGAGTCCAACAACAAAAAGGATGTTAATATGTTCCGCTTCACGGGGCTTTTCGTCTGTTGTACTCGTGGCGAGAAGGTTTCGCCCCAAAACAGACGAAGAAACACACAATTTTGTTCAAGACAGGGAAAATGCGAGACTTTTATAGACATGGACCCTCTACAAAAGACTGACTTTCTCTACCAATTCCGAAGGTTTCAAGATTACATTAGAAGGAAGCTTTACATTGAGAGAAAGATAAAAATTCTGTAGAAAGCCATTTTCCTGAAAGATGCCACACAAAGCTCCAACAATGAGCCATGTTCTTCCTCACAATCTTGCTCTCCACTGCCCGACTCAAGTGTGAGCACAGCCGTCTCGACAAGTTGTTGTAGAAAGCCACGGAGAAGACTAATAAAGGCTATGGAACGTGCCAGTCATTGCCTTTCGGAAATTCCAGAGGAAGATCTTGATATCGAAATCACCCGCCTGGACGATTAAAGCTGTTCATCCAAACACTTGGATGAGAAGGTTTGGATAGACCATAGGTAGTATACTCTGTCCCGAGATATCCTCAATTCACGTTTTGCTTAATTACTCGATATTTGTAAAAACCTCCGGGCTCAAACAATGTTCATTCAAAATTATGAAAAATTTCCAAGATTTCTCCTTTGAAACGTCTCCGTCTACGGGATTTTCTATTGCAACAGACCCGGATGATATCGTTGAAAAATCGTGCGAGGTATTCCGAATAGAGAAATGATGTCAACATTACCAATTATAAATCTCTGTAATAAATCAGTTTTCATTCCTGTGAATTTTTCCGAGTGACCTTTCACAGGTATGTGTATTTTCATTAAAAATCGTCCAAATGTGTTGCATAAATATCTAAGGGACAGACTATAGGAAGTAGGATGCCGTCCATGGATATGGACGCAAGCGAGTTGTGCCTTGTCGCTGTATTCTTACGCTGGCCTCCAAGAGCTTAAAGTGTGGACACGATAAAGTGTAATGCAAGAAACCCACCCTTTGATTGAAATTGTTTCTCAACATCATTATTTTCTTTATTGTACTGTTTAATAAAAGAAACCATAAATGAAACAATTTCAACAAGAAATCTGTAAGCGAATGCTCACTAATGATACCCCCGCCCGATGTGAATATACAAAATAAGCAAAGTCGTCATTTAACAGGAAGTTGACGTCCGATTGGTACAAAAATGAACCCCACTATATGACATGCCTTAACAAAGAGTTTCTTAATATTTCAAGCATCTGCAATTAATAGTTGCTGAGAAATCTTTGACTAAAAATTGTCTGAAAATTTAGGCTAAAAATACACAAAATAGTCATTTAACATGAAGTTGACGTCCGATTGGTACACAAATGAATCCCACTATATGACATGCCTTAACAAAGAGTGTGTTAATATTTCAAGCATCTGCAATTAATAGTTGCTGAGAAATCTTTAAAAAAATTTGTTTGAAAATTTAGGCTAAAGTTAACAAATATGTCATTTAACAGGAAGTTGACGTCTTAAAGGAACAAAAATGAAATCAAACCATATGGCATGCCTAAACAAAGAGTGTGTTAAAATTTAAACATCTGCATTTAGTAGTTGGTGAGAAATCGTTGACGAATGTTTGTTTGAAAATTTAGGCTAAATATAAACAAAGTCCTCATTTAACAAGAAGTTGACGTCCGAATGGTACAAAAATTATTCCAATCATATGGCATGCCTTAACAAAGAGTGAATTAAAATTTCAAGCATCTAGAATTAATAGTTGCTGAGAAACTTTTGACAAAAGTTTGTTTGAAAATTTAGGCTTAAAATAAACAAAGTCGTCACTTTACAGGAAGCTGACATCGGATTGGTACAAAAATGAATCCCACCATATGGTATGCCTAAACGAAGTGAGTGTGTTAATTTCAAGCATCTGCAATTAATAGTTGCTCAGAAATCTTCAATGAAAATTACTTTAAAAATTTAGGCTAGAAATACACAAAGTCGTCATTCAATAGGAAGTTGACATCCAATTGGTACAAAAATGCCTAAACAAAGAGTGTGTTGAAATTTCAAACATCTGCGATTTGTAGTTGCTGAGAAACCTCTGACAAAAAAATTGTTTGAAAATCTAGGCTAAAAATAAACAAAGTCGTCATTTAACAGGAAGTTGACGTCCGATTGGTACAAAAATGAACCCCACTATATGACATGCCTTAACAAAGAGTTTCTTAATATTTCAAGCATCTGCAATTAATAGTTGCTGAGAAATCTTTGACTAAAAATTGTCTGAAAATTTAGGCTAAAAATACACAAAATAGTCATTTAACATGAAGTTGACGTCCGATTGGTACACAAATGAATCCCACTATATGACATGCCTTAACAAAGAGTGTGTTAATATTTCAAGCATCTGCAATTAATAGTTGCTGAGAAATCTTTAAAAAAATTTGTTTGAAAATTTAGGCTAAAGTTAACAAATATGTCATTTAACAGGAAGTTGACGTCTTAAAGGAACAAAAATGAAATCAAACCATATGGCATGCCTAAACAAAGAGTGTGTTAAAATTTAAACATCTGCATTTAGTAGTTGGTGAGAAATCGTTGACGAATGTTTGTTTGAAAATTTAGGCTAAATATAAACAAAGTCCTCATTTAACAAGAAGTTGACGTCCGAATGGTACAAAAATTATTCCAATCATATGGCATGCCTTAACAAAGAGTGAATTAAAATTTCAAGCATCTAGAATTAATAGTTGCTGAGAAACTTTTGACAAAAGTTTGTTTGAAAATTTAGGCTTAAAATAAACAAAGTCGTCACTTTACAGGAAGTTGACATCGGATTGGTACAAAAATGAATCCCACCATATGGTATGCCTAAACGAAGTGAGTGTGTTAATTTCAAGCATCTGCAATTAATAGTTGCTCAGAAATCTTCAATGAAAATTACTTTAAAAATTTAGGCTAGAAATACACAAAGTCGTCATTCAATAGGAAGTTGACATCCAATTGGTACAAAAATGCCTAAACAAAGAGTGTGTTGAAATTTCAAACATCTGCGATTTGTAGTTGCTGAGAAACCTCTGACAAAAAAATTGTTTGAAAATCTAGGCTAAAAATAAACAAAGTCGTCATTTAACAGGAAGTTGACATCTGATTGGTATAAATATGAATCCAAACATATGGCATGCCTTAAAAAAGATTGTGTTATAATTTCAAGCATCTGGAATTAATTGTTGCTGAGAAATCTTTGACGAATGTTTGTTTGAAAATTTAAGCTTAATTAACAAATTCGTCATATAACATGAAATTGACGTCTTATTGGTACAAAAATGAATCCAAACATATTGCTTGCTTTAACAAAGAATGTGTTATCATTTCAATTATCTGCGATTAATAGTTGCTGAAAAAAATGCGACAGAAATGTTTGTTACGGACAGACAGATAGACGGACATACAGACAGACACGCAAGAGTTAAACAGTATACTCCCTCTCATTCGGAGCCGGGATATAAATAGCTGCTTGTTCTATTATTTTTTGTTGTTGAAATAATGAACATGGATAGCTTCGAAAGCCGCATATTAGCTCGTAGCTGCAGGTCTGTATCCCCGGTCTGAAAAAAATTCGGATGGACGTCCTGGGAGCTACAGTGCCTCCCATAGTAAAAACCTGCAATTTACGGCGCACAAAAAATTGCGCTAGTTTCGGACTGATTATTCTCATTTCCAAACATATTCTTTACAAATATTTGATTCCAAAAAAATCCTCAGACATTTTACTACAGATATCATCACTTTACTTGCCTCTGATATTGTTTAAAACACCATCACCAGCCCCGTAAAGTGAAGTGGTGCAGTTTGTTTACATAGGAAAATGGCGACTCTCGATCTCGACGTAAATTAATATACTTCATTTTTCGAGGTCGGTTAGCATGTTTAAGAGAAAGTCTGAGGCAAGTAAAGTGACAATATCAGTAGTAAATTTCCTGAAAAATTTAATGGTACTTATTGTTTTCACAGAATTTGTGTGGAAATAAGGTTAATCAGTCCAAAACTAGCGCCGTTTTTTGTGCGCCGTAAATTGCAGGTTTTTACTATGGGAGGCACTGTAGCTCCCAGGTCGTCCATCCGAATTTTTTCAGACCGGGAGCTATAGACTTGCAGCTAATTAGCTCGTTATTACAAATTAAGGACGACGGACAATTCACCTAAAAGGAGCGATTGTTACGAACATCGAACTCTCAAAATTACATCACAAAATTACATCACTATCACTAAAAAATCAATGAAAAATCGCTTATGACGCAATATATAGCTGGTCTACGTCATCAATACACACTTTATATAGTACAAGTAGTGGCTGACATTGCTATAATTTAACATGCTAAAAAACGCTTTTCAACATTACTTAACATGCACAAACTTCTTTCAGGGATGTCACAGTACTGTAGTGAGATTTTTATTAGCTCAGGTTATCTATGACCATCTACATAGATTAATTAACATAGTTTAAGCTGATGAACAAATTATTTTCATTCCGACCCGACATATGGAGAAATAAGTCCGATTTTTTCTCATTAATATTCATTAATCACACTAACGTAAATTCTGACGTCACAATGCATATAGTTCAAAGGGCGCCACAATGCAACATTGTTTTTAGAAAGTTATCGCAGGGAAATTTTCCAACAGAAGAGAAGAAGAAAACATTCTGTTCTGTCTGTGAAAAAAATTTAAAGTAGAGAGGCTTCATTTTAAACTGAGACTGATTCCTGTTCACTTAAATTTCGTAAGAATAATCTAAACGCCCTTTTGGCGCCCGTTTACCTAAAGGCAGCACCCCCCAAAAGACAATTTTTAAAACTTATTGGCACATTCATTTTAATTAGAAATAAATAAAAATATAGATGAATTTAAAGTTTAAAATATCAAATACTAGGGAGCACCATGGCAACTCGCTAATATCAATTAAAAATTTCGAAATTCTGTGTTGAAATTGGTAATAAACCCCAAAATTCACTGTTTTACTATGAAAATGGTTCATCTCTCGCTTCAAATTTTCATATTCAAATGGCACATTAAAAAATAATCCAATTTTAAATCGAATAGCGTCATTTTTTTTTCTACCGGTGTGTAGGTGAAATTCATACCATGGCAAAAAGTTCAGGCGTAAAAGTTTCCGAGTTATTTGAGCATTTTTATATGTTCCTTATACAATACTTTGAAATAGTTGCAGCCTCAAATCCAAGATGGCGGCCGTATGCAAATTAGACAAATCGGACTTTTTTCTCCATATGATTAAATGCTCTTATTAAAAATAGAATAAAACCGTCACTGTGCTTAAGGTTTGAAGTATTTTATCATAAAAAATGTTTAGCACACTCTGATAGTTGTTTTGTTTCATAAATCAACCTCGGAATGATGTACATGATCCTTTTCTTAAAGTTTGTGTAGTACTTCTCATGAAAAATTGAAGGAAAATGACGCACCGCACTTTGGCGTGTGACCCCGTAAAAACGAAGTCGATGACATGGTCATTTTATAAATTACATTAATTTAAAATTCATCAATTCATATCAGTATCATATTTCAATTTGAATAGAATATCTATTGCAGAATTTAAAAAAAATATTTCCTCTCCCACAAACGAGAAGTAATACGAACATTTTTTGAAATGGTTCCTACTAATTAGATTTTTATGTTATTTTTTGATTGTTTTTTATATATCTTTAGTAACTCTAACTCATATAAAATTTTCATGAAAATCACTATGGGAGATATGGAATGGGTCCGTCGTCCTTAAATCTTTTTTTTTAATTTTAAAACACTGAACCTTATAGGCTTTCGTAGATTGCGGCATAAAATTTATTTACAGTATATTATAGCAAAAACACATTAATAAGAAATTAACATGTTTTAAAGTGAATAATAACAATTTTTTCAAATTGATTTGAACGATTTAAACTGCTATTTAATGAATAACTTTGATAGAAATCTATTTTATATGCTGCAAAGTCAAAAGCAACCAAATAAACACTGTTCTTAAAACATTTTTTATTATGAAAAAAAACGAACAAAGTATTTTTAAAAATTAATTTTATGGTTAAAAAAGCAGAAATGTCACCCAGTGTTAAACAGGCGAATTGATATTGCAAGCACCCTTGGACGATTGCATATACGTTACCTTCGTCCTTTTGCTATAAAGGCGCATGCTCAGAATAATGAGAGATACTTTGCAGAAGAGACGTCCAAAAAGCTTCGTTCAGATTGTGTTAAACAAAAAAGGTATTGTTTGAAGTTTTAAGAAAATATTCTGATTAAAACAATAATTGGATGTAACGTCAAGTTTTAAAAATTTCCCGGTCTCCTTTTCAAAAATTTAGTGCATATTCTGAAAATGTAAGAAGAAAAAAGAGAGCTGCTAGGGAGGGCCTTGACTAAACTTTTAAAAAATACAATTGCGATTCACGTCAAGACAGTTTTTCTATAATATGTACTTTTCCCAGTTTCTTCCATGCAATAAAAAAGAGATATACAAGTGTATCATATAGATTCCCATTTAAAAAAAATGGTTGATATGATTGTTTTCAATTTATTCATACTCCCAGGGAGAGCAAGTTGTAAGGAGCTTTTTTTCTGTATCTGTTATGACATTAACATATTATTTTTAAGTATTTTACAATTCTACCTCTTCCCTGAATCCCTCAGGCCCCCGCCCCACCCCATAAAATTGAAAACAAAACCTTTAAAAGTCTAGCCAACCAAACTTGTTGTGTGGTGTAATTATCTTACAAAAATAAATGTTTAGAAGCCAGAAAAAAAGATTCCTTAGATAACCAATCATGTAGTTATTCCTTGAACAGGTTAACCAGCGTAATTTAATGAAAATATTGATAATGTGAAATAATTTGACAGACCTTAATTTCAACACGACGGAGTGCTTTATTGAGAGCAGTGTAAGGTGCTCGGTTATTTATGGAACAGCTACTTTCTACACGATGCATTACATAGATCGCTTCTTTTTTTCAAAGAAAACCCAGACTTTTTCTCAATGCTATAGTGATTTTTTACAAAAAGTAATTTACCACAGCTACAACTCAGTACTACAGCTATAATTAGTAAAATCTTTATATAATGTGCAACATCGTCATATTGACGTCTATATGACAATGATACCCTTGATACATGTAACAGATTTCAAGACGCTATCTTGTGTGTTTACTATCTAAAAAACAATATGTATTTGTTCAATCATTGGTAATTCCAAATTTCTATTGTCTTACACAAACATCTATGTTCAAAAAAATTGTCATAACATCCGTGTAGATTAAAAAAAATCAATTCATTTTCATTTTATTTATTCTCTCAATACAGTAAATGGTATAAGAAGGCTTTTTGTACAAATTAAACAAGGTAGCGACATCATCAGCTCATGTTAATCTTGTGATCCGGAACGGTGCTTGACCAGGTCTTAGATTAGCATAATTAACACCTAATGGAACGGCATTGATTCCACGCCGTGATACTGCGTAGAGTCTTAGTCGATTCGCTTAAAATTCACTCACCATTAGTTGCAATTTAAGGAGGACACAAAAAATTCACGTGGATAGAATTAGCAAACAATTCATTGATAGCAAGAAACGAAGCAAAGAAAAATCGCATTTAGCGCTACATGTGGTCCGTTAATTTGTGCCGAATTGCTGCAATTCTACAAACTCTTCAGAATTCTATTGTGTGGACGATAAAATGACGTCGATACTCAATAGTGCTTGTGTTTGTTTTCTAATTTGTATTTTAGAGTTTTTTCTTCTTAAAATAAATTAAACCATACCTATTCACAATTCTCTTCCACAATATCAAGTTTATAACAATGTCAGCAAAAAAAAAAAGACCTTCGACAATTAAGTTAACTTCACAATATTAAATGTTATTTAGATAACTAATGTTTCAGTTCTTTATTTATAAATGATTCTAGCAAAAAAATTGTTTTAAAAAATATAATAGAAAGTAATGATACATTTTTTTTTCAAACAAGAAGGGTAAATTTAAGTGTACATTATTGATCTTACCAATTTTCAAATGTACTTTAAATTCTAAACCAGCTGGATGTTTTTGTTAGAAGTCACTGAGAGATTCTGATGGGTAAAGTTAAAAACTGGGCTGGCTCCTATCTTAGTTGGCAGTTGATGACTATCAGCCAAATTAGTTGATCTAAATCTAATTAAAGAAATCATTATGCCATTACCAAATCGCTAAAGTACGATATTCAAAACAAGTCGATGTGATACCCGCCAAATCGGAGCAGGGTAATATATAATAGTCCAACTACAATTCCAACTGAACATTAACCATACTATGCTAAAACTTGTCTTCTATTTCTCAATCATATACGTTTTCGTAAAAATTACAAATCAAAATGATTTCATTTATCCCCCCCCCCCCCCCCCCCCCACAAAAGAACTAAAAAAGAAAATGTATAGTCATAACATAAACTTTTCATATTTTAAACCAATTCTTGATATTGCTTCCGAAAATGTCAATTAGTTACTGTAAACCAACTTTTATTCGCGTGCGAGAAGTATTCGTGAGTTTCGCGAGAGCACTTCGTCGCGAATAATTCTCGTCGCAATCTAGTCCTTGCGATATGGCTATAAAGACGACACAAATGTAGATAAAGCTTGGTCGCGAAAATTAGTTACCGCGAACCAGTTATTCTCCTGTTAATAGCGAAATAAAGTCGTCGCGAATAAAAGTTCATTTACAGTACTAAGCAATGTCACTGTAAATATTGCCCGGTTAAGAAAAAATGTAAAATATTGATTTAAGTTCCAAGCGATTTATAGGGTTTGTGAAAAAAAAAAGTACACGAAAAATACAGGTATCATAATTATTGGTTTACATTTTGCAGTCTCAGGACCTTCTACATCACAAAGTCTTCCAGCAGATCAAACAATTAAAACAACGCTTGTACTTATAGTATTTTTCTCAATGAAGTAACCAATGTTTTCTGTTTTCTGCAATTAAACTGTTAGGTTGGAATCTTTTTATTGTTAGATAACTGCAGTCTGTGTGCGATCTGCAAGAGGCTTCAAATATCTGCTTTATGGGTTCTTAATGTTAGGAGTTAAATGTTCGGGGGGTTTCCGTCAAAATAGCCGAACAAAAACACAAAGGGCAACGTTCTATCTATTTGCACAAGGTTTTACCATTACCAATTCAGTCGTCGATTGATTCCAATTTATCACCGTTACGCAACAAACTATATCAGATTAAAATTCAGATTCTTTTGTTGTAAACAGTAATAAAACCAAATGAAGGCAAATCAAAACGTTTCTAAAGGTTAATTTGGTCTTATTTTACCTTTAAAAAGAATAAATTATGGTCTTTGTTTTCAATAGAAATTTGCATTTAAGTAATCTCTAATTTTGTTAAATGTATCGATTACGTCATACTACTAAACCCTGTTCCACATGCATATGTTCACTTCAGCACTTAAAGACCATCCAGTTTTCTTTTGTTGAATCATTTGTTTTACTGTGGAAACTGCCATAACATTTTATTCTGCTTTGAAAACCACGTCAGAACAAATACAGCAATCCAAGTACAGAAGGCAGTTCAAATTGGTTAACTATTTGAAAAT
Source organism: Magallana nippona (assembly GCA_033439105.1). Lineage (NCBI taxonomy): Eukaryota > Metazoa > Mollusca > Bivalvia > Ostreida > Ostreidae > Magallana > Magallana nippona. The sequence continues at coordinate 9,628,617 of CM065925.1, forward strand.
AAACTCGAATCTATAAAACAGTAAATTGTTTACACCCATAATTGTAAATTAACTAAACAAACATGACACAAATAACCTTATATCAGAGCAAATATATTTTCATAAAAATGGTGATGATCTTCCATTATCTGAATTCCCAACAAACCTTCTAGCGCGCGTTAAAAGAAATTACACAAATTTGCGGTAAATTCTTCAATAACTACGTTTATCAGTAGATTGTCTCAAAATTGTACAGTAGACACATCAATTCTAGGTGTTAGTGCTTGGCATGCGGCATAACTTAATTCTGTCATATAAAGTTGCGCTGACAATGATCTTGCAACGGCGGACTCGTTGTTTTGGTATGCAGACTTGGGTTAATCTTCGTTCTGTGTTGGTACTTAAGAGCTAGTTATATAATTCTGGTATTTGTTGTATAAAAAAAACATTTACGGGGTTTTGACGGTAAATCAGGATTGCCCAGGTGTCGCATTTTTTCTATCTAACATAACATAGTTTCTTCAATTCCTATATGCTTGGTTTTAATTACTAGTAATTTAGATTACAGTGAGATAAGATCATTGTATACATGTATTCGTGTAAAGAACATACATGTATAAACAAGTACTCTCTCTCTCTCTCTCTCTGGAATTCCTCCCAACAACTTTTTCTCAAGCAATTGGCCATGAACGAGAGCTGTGTTTGGAGTCAAAAACTTTAATATCCTCGACTGCATTGTACAATATTAATATGGTGATATGTATACATTCTTTTGATGATTTACGTCGATCGCGTCAACTCATTATATTTGTAAATATTTGTTCTACCAAATCAAATAAGGTTGCATGTAAACCAATGGATGCGAAAGGGGATGTAAAGGTAATACATTGATGTACGAATACGCTTGCCTCTAAGAACTTTTAAAAACATTCACAGGATTCGCAAGTCAAACTCTAATTTGATTTCTGAATCCACAAATGATGAATGAAGGAAAACTTGTGACCGGATTAACAATATCGTTAATGGCGTCCCAAGTGGAACTCTCAAGACAGCCAGCATGTCGATTTTACCAGTCATTCATCATTGCTAGAAAATCTACATAGACACAATTAATTAGTGTACAGCAAGGCTTTATTATTATGACAGTAGCACAGACAAGCAAACGCTCATGATTTATGGATATCCCTAAATTCAATTTTTTCATACGCGGGCGTTCATTGTTGAGGAATTTACACAAAAACGAAACAAAACACAGAGTAACCCGTATGTCGAGGAAAGATGGTAACAGACCGGTAAAATCCATTAACGGAAAGTATTTTATCTAATTTCTTTTCCCAAGTGGCTTGTTCGGAGTTCTTTTGACTTTTTGGGGAACAGAGAACGATATACGGATGTTTTTCTTACGATTGGGAAAACAGAAAAGCACTCAAAATGCGTTGTCATGTGATCTAAATGTAAACGTACTCACAATATATTATTGACAACTATTTAAAACCAGTTTGTCGATAGAAATATAGATTTATGCAGTCCGAGTGTCAATGCATTTTGCTATCTATGCGCTTGGGGAAGTAATCTTATATGTTCAATGTACAATGTGATAGTTGGGTTATATGATGTTGGCAAATGTTCCAGATACACTCTGAAGTTATTACCCTCCGAAAGAGATCAATGATTAACATGTATTTTGTAATATGAGATTTCAGAGAGTTAGAAATGCTGTATATGTATACATTTTGCGAATGAGAACGGAAAAGGAATATCAGACGACAACATTCTAAGTTTCACGAGTTATCAAACATGCAAAAAATAAACGTCTTGCATAGTTTATTATCTTTTGATATTCTAAATGGCAGAAAACGATGAATATCATGTGAGCAGTACTGCAATGTTTAACAATATTGAACAATTAGCGAAAATGAAATCAAGAATTTTAGAAAGATTATATCCGAATCAGAAAAAGTAAATTAATTGTTGGTGACCAAAGGGTTCACTTAAACTCCCGAAACTTAGGACAAATGACTGCACTTTTATATATAATTATATATAATTAACTAATGTTTAACAGATGAGTAAGACAGTACGGTGTCTCGTCGAATAAACTAAAGGAAAACAATCGACGATGTGATTTATAAATATACAGAGGTTTCTTTGGTTAAAAAAATATTAAACACGTGTATATAAAACCTGAAAATCCTGAAATTTATCCAGCCATGAAGGATACAAACACTCCTTTGTCTATAAGTACAATAAAGAAATACATATATCGCCAGTAGATAAAAAATATTTCCTGATTAGAGAAATTTCTGTAATATAAATACATATTTGATTGTTTGGCAAAAAATGCACCTCGTATGGCCATCAATGAAAACTTTTGTGAGCATAAACTATATCAGTATCAGAAAAACGCATTCTAGATGTGACATTTCTCTATCATACATGTAAAAAAAAAACTCGCTTTAGAAAATCATCAATCAAAACTTAATTGCATTACTGCCATTGGTAAAAAAATCTGGGGCATTGTTATACTTAATTTATGGGTTAATCGATGTTAATTGACCCTTTAATACTTAATATTGGATGATAATGTCAACAGCCTTATTATCAACGTAACTAATGTCGTAATATAACACCACACTGCACCAGTGATGTATAACTGAAGTCCCAGTATAACAACTTCGGTTTGTTTTGCAACTGTTTCTGTTTTCATTTGATTTTGGCCTGGCAAAAATACACCACGTACTTTAACCAAATAACTAGTTATAGTGACGTCATTGAAACCATCACAACATATCGGATGGCAAGAGAGGTCAGCAAGAAAGTGAGCTTTTTCAGCAGAGAAAATTATGTTTTGAAAGACGATCATTATATATATCCTTAGGAGCTATTCTATATTAGAAAAAAGACTTCTCCGAAAACTCTTTTTTCTGCATACATGAGTCTAGAACACGTTCATTTCCGGCTCAAAATTCTTTCATTTCCTCCTCTTCTCCTAATATTTAGTGATTCTGAATTTAAGACAATACAACTCCAATCATTTTGTATCTAAAAGAGTTTTCTAGCGCTGTATATTACATCGGCGTATCTATGTATTAGAATATTGAGGGAAACAATACAAGCCTAGTCTGTTCATACTTTGCTTAACGATGCACATCATATTATTACTCGTAACTTTGAAGTGAATCAAAACGTAATAATTAACTTCCATACAGAACCTTTTATTGAAATACAGAGATAGTGGCGCACAATTAACAATTTGGTTGTCTTTGGTTTATCCGAACCAGAAGATAGTTATTCGCCTTTCTAGTTATCGACAGATAGACCTCCTCGACATTTCATTACCCTTTCCGAAAGGGTACACGCATGTTTGACGTAAGATAATGGATTTGAACGCACTGTCAATCGTTAATTCGTATTAATCTCCGTAAAATCAGTCAAGTTTCAAAGAACCAATTGCTTATTAGAAAAAAATCTCATGGTGATTTATTTTTTAACAACCTCTTCTGCAGGTTGAGAATTTAGTTTCAAAGTTTCTTGAAACATCCATCTCGGAAGAGTTCTCCATCAGGCCAAACGCTTTTGCACTGGTACAGGGGTCAGTGTAAGGTTTGGGATGAGAATTTAATAAGAAAGAATTCCGGAATCGCTTGCTTTTTTTAGTTGCTTGAACCTGTTACCTATATAAATGCAGGGTGAACACACGGTCCTCATTTATTCTACTGGTACGCGTTCCAGGTATCCTAGAATTATTTGATCACAGAGATTAAAGATTCAAATTGTAAACTTACGAGATGAACAAATGGATGTTTATTTTCTCCTTGCAATATAATGACAAACACCTTCAATCAAGTATCTTACAAAGATTCTCTCAGCAAGGGGAACTTTTGAGCATGCTTTTGTATTGTTTCCAAATCAAGGCCAAAAAAATACTTTTATTTGATGTAAAAGTTTTCTACAACTTCGAAAAAACGGAAACCAGTGAATAGAAAGGACACATATTTTTACAATTGCTTACTATCCTATTGCCTATGATACTGCAGACGACGTACTTTCGATATATGAAAATAATAAAAAGAACGGCAATTTTGATTAGAAAGCCCACTTGAATAATCAATAAAAGAGAGAGAGAAAGAGAGAGAGAAAGAGAGAGATTATCAGTGTGTGTGCATGTTTTCGTGATACACGTTGTACCATAATCCTGTATACTAGAACAAAGGCAGTCGACATACTTACCTTCTTTTTGGATTTGATTTGATATGAGTCTCGCTGAGCGTCGGCGTTTCCGGGCGTTTTACGTTTCCATAAAACACAGCCCACTATGGAGTAAGTAAATGTCAAAATTAGTAGCGGAATCACGTAAGTCAACATCAGAACTAAGACAGAGTATGCGATTCTTAAACCGTCGGTCGGCCATTCCTCGTCACAACGCATACTTCCGTTTTTGTTTGTAGTTTCACACACTTTCAACTGAACAGCACTTAAAGATACAGCAAATATCCAAATGCAAAATATGATAATTTTCGATCGAGATGTTGCATTGTGTGATTTCAAAGGGGAGACAATCGCATGAAAACGGTCAATACCAACCACCATATTGGTTGAGACACTTGAAGAAACGGAGACAGTTTGTAGAAATACGACTATTGGACACATGGGCTTAGAAAACACCCAAGTACCCAACAGTTCGTGTGTAAATGTAAACGGGATACAAAATATTGCCATGATTAAATCCGAAAACGCCAGATTCAATAAAAAGGGTCTAATATCTGTTTTCGACCGTTTACCTTTCGTGAAAACAATAATAGTTGCTATATTGCCAATAATAGCCAATAACGTTGTCATTGAATACAGAATGATGAATATAACAGCTACCTCCAAGGGCCATGCGAATGGGTGATAGGGATTCACGGGACTAACGTGATTCAAATCAGAGAAACGTGTTGCCAATATGGAGGAGTTGCTTTGGTTGGAAATGTCCACCATCCCCCAACTAGACGTCGTTGTCCAGATATCGTCCGAACTGTTTGCAGCCATAACTTCACTTCTTGCTAGAGATATCATTCAACTAAATATCCGATTTTCAATCACAATTCCATTCGCAAGATTAACAAGGATATTCCATGATCGCTGTCAAAGAACCAAGGAAACACTGCAACAAGTTGCCTTCTTTTGTCAACATTCCTCGTAATGCAGAATGGTCGGTAATCTGTAATCAAATAACAAAATGTATAAATAATGAAAGAAATTGCAGAGACTTGTCCCGAAAAACGAGCATGATTACTATTGTCATAACAATACAGTGTCTACTTTTATGATACCCATTAATTATTCAATTCATCTAAGGAGACTTTTAAATTTTGCGTTTGAGTCACCGAAGGAAAAAACTCAGAGGAAGATACAATTGATCGTTTCCATGTCAAAAGCAACGTAAATTATTATAAATTAACTTCCAACGGATCATTAGAACAGCGTCGTTTGATTGTGTTTTTCCTCGACAGCGACTGCAAGTGTCAGGAAAAAGTTATTTCGTATTTGTTTCTACGTCTGGACTTTAACTGGAAGTAGTTCAGTTTGCAATTATTTTACTGCAATTTACACATTTTTAATGCATTGTTTTTCCATTTCTTGAAACACTCGATCCCAGTGGCCTGTCTCTTGCAACATCATCATCATTAATTTTAAATTAAAATATACATATATACTCTACAATCACCTTTAACTAACAAGTTGTTTATTTTTATCAATATTTTTTTTTTATATAAAATGGTACCTTACTTGTTCCGAGTTGTACACCTGAGCTCGTAAGCACGATTTATCCCAAGAATCAGAGAAACTTAAGTTCCATACAATTCATGTTGTAGCGTACATACAAGAGAGGTTGGCTTTAAGCCGCTCTCTTGTCATGGAATCAATGTTAGTAACTGAACGCACGCTCGCTATCTGCTTGTACAGAAACAACCTCTAAGTAGACCCATCCAGTAATATGATTTGACAATTGTGTACCGCAGCTTATACTGGGTAAATATATCCCCCATATCTGCTAGATACTATATATATATATATATATATATATATATATATATATATATATATATATATATATATATATATATATATATATATCTTACTACTGTGTGTGAATTTGAAAGACATAAAATACTTCATTTAAATACTCAATTCCATTTCACATTCATACTTTCTAGAGAAACGCAACACATTGAAACGGATTGCTGTTTAAAGTACATTTATGTTGGTGGAGACAGGTAAGTCATTGCTTCATTTATTGAGGTGTCAGATAGTGTCTTGAAATTACGGAATTGTGATTATCTTGGAATGCTTTGAAGTGTTTGTCTCTATGAACACTGCATTTTGTCCGCTATTAACGAAATGCTTCGATTGCATGACCTTACTCAAACCATTTTGCCAACGGAAATCTACGAAATGGTACTCCTTAGAAGCTTTCATTTCACTTTCTCAAATAAAATCTCTGCTATAGTGAATAACCCCAGATTTTTCTAATTAGTTTATTTTAGATCTACAAGATTTGCGAATGGAGGTGAAGAAAAAGCAAGTCAGCATAAGTGAAATCTTATCTCTTATATCATTCCGGAACATCTTCCTTGACATCTGACATCATACATTGTTTATGAGAGTTGTCAAGAACTCGCCATTTCATATGGTGCTTCGAAAATTGTTGATATTGTTATGTAGAAATGCTTTCACCGATAGGTTAAATATTTGTCATCATTTGCTATCTCGATCTGCTAGAGGGTTTTGTGTTGCTGTCAAAACCACGACAGAGGCTTTGTAAGGAGCAAGCTTGTGCTGCCACCGCCATTCAGAAATAGTCTGTGATTACGTCACTGGCTAGCGATCTTTGGTGTGCTACTCTCTAAAAGTGAAACGAACAGGACTACAGAACATCTGTTGAAGAAATTGACATTTAACATTTTTTTTCCATTTCGACCCTGTTATCAATTAATTACAAGTACAGTATCATCTGCAAAGTAATTCTTTCTGCAATTGGTTATCAAAATCGGTCGATTGCCATGGTATTATTGGAACGAATTTATTTTGAGTTTTTGGTCAGAATAAATCTATTTACTTGAAATATTTTAAAATGGGTCGGAGAAAAAATAGTGCTTAAAGTATAGTTAAATATGTTTAATCATGAATATAATTATGCATCAATACTGTCCTTATTTAATTTACACAATTATTTTTATATGACCTACTGGTTTGTCATACCACATATCAGTAATGGAGTTCATTAAAATTATTTTTGAAAATAATCAACACAGAAAGCTAATCCTGTTTCATTAGTTTAAAAAAAAGCATCTTTCGTATGTGTCTGTAGGTACAAAAAATAGTTTCATTGACCTTTGGCGTATTCTCTTGAAACACTTCACCTCATTTCTGTTGGCAACCACAGATGCTCTTATTCTAGCCGACAATTATACTTGCTTTAACATATTTTTCATTGAAATTAATTATCATATACCAAATGCCAACCCTTAAGACATTTTTAATTTTGAGTTCAATGAATCTCTGTTATTTTTTTTTTCAAGAACTCCATAAAAGAAGGATAAAATGCCCTGTGGTTGCTGTGTCAAAACATGTCAGAGAATTAAGCCTAGAGCTGTTGAAATTTGAAGAGGAGCATGCTGTGGGTAAGGATTCAAGATAATCACCCCCTGACACATGCAAAATCTTAACCCAGCTTCAAACCAACCTTGGATAACTGTATCAAAATATATTTTGAAGACCACTTACTGAAAAAAAAATTCTATGTCATATGCTGACAAATTACGTGCAGTAACGAGGAGCATTTATACATTCCCGAACGGAATATTCATAATTTTGATCACTTTAATTCCTGCCGGTGTGTGGATATATTTGACACTTTATCTCTCTAAAGAATACAGCGACAACCGAACACTTTATGCAATCTTCCACGAAAATTGTCCTGAGGGGTTTTTCCAGTTTGTCAAATATTCCGTCAGAATCATTTATCATCGCGCATTCAGCTTGTTTAAAACCATACTTTATTAAAGAATGAAAACAAATTGCAAAAGTTCTCTGTAATATCTGGCCTAGCATGTGTCATTTCCTTTTTTCTCTCTCCTAGTAACGAAAATAGGATGTTCAACTTTAATATACCATACATGTATTTCAACAATGCTTTTGCGCTCTAATATTGCTAGAAATTCATTCGAGTTTCCAGTACTCGTTAAAATACTCATGATAGTATGCATATTACGTAATTAAAGTTAATCAGCCTCAGGTATGTTTCCCGTGATTGTCGATCAGTGAGAGCATTGCTATCGAGGGAAGAAAACCTCCGTTCGTCTCTCTGGCTTCGCATGGCATGTTCCAATATCTAGCTAATATCTTATAATTGGTCTGTACCAGGATATCACTCGCTCGAATCTATTACCTTTTGCCTTTTTTTATATTAAAACAGATAAGATTTTTTTTATTTCCGGTTTTCATGATTTTTTTTTAATTTATGGCGTTATATCTTGGTGGAACCCATACCCCCCCCCCCCCCCAATTAAATTTTAAAAATCGAAGACCTACCTTGATCTGTGATCGGCTAGATCTTGACTAACGACCTTGACGTAAAGATTTCTAATGGTAGATGGAATGTAGGGTTAGGAATTTCTCAAAAAGACTCACAACTCCGTCTAATTGTTTTTCTTCTTACGTTCTCATTAAAGCCACGTGTTGAAGAATAAAATGAGTGTAAATGAATGTTCTGATCTCCCCTCATTTACCTACTGGGGGCATGGCGGTCATTTGCTCTCGTGGTCGCTACGAGTGCTAATTATAAACCCTAGGATCTCATCTCATTGACTACGACTTTTATACGAGGGGGTCTCAGATACGGTCAGGTCAATGAGAATTCCCGCAGCAGCGAGAAAAAGGTAAACGTGTGATGTCATAGGAACCTCAGTCTATACATTCCATACAGATACTACATAGTATTTTTAAAACAACCATTAGTTAACGGAAGGTAATAACTGCTCTGTTGGACGGAATGGCGTTGGGTCTGCATGATAAATTCCCATCTTCTCTTTTCTCACGGTTTTACCTGGAACTCTGATCGAGCGTACCACAATCCTACTCATTAATACGATTCAAATTTAAGAGTTATTTACCTTATTACCTTATTACCTGTTGATAAAAAGTGACGAAAGTTTAACTTGATCTTTAGTTTATCATTATGAAGCTACACAGCAAGTTTCAAATCAATTCACCAAACCATAACGAAAAAAAAAGTCTGGAAAACGAAGTTAAGACAGAATGACTGACAGACAGACGGAAAAACAGCGATAAAGACTACATGTCCTCTTCGGCTTCACCGGTAAGAAACTAATAAAAGTGACATTTCGAGCAATCGTATTCCTTTGTGAATAATAATAATTGTCTAAAAAAGGTTTTGATGTTTGTTATTAATAGGATAAATGTTTTCCACATTGTATCAAATCATTTTATAATATTGTTAGAATTGTGATATAAAATTCTGAAAAAAAAAATAATAGAAATATTGATTCATCACAATCTTATGTTGATAAAGATATCATACCGAATCTTGTAATGGGCGACACCGTTCAGACCAGACCGCATCTTGAATTATACCGTACTTTCTTCAATCATACAGCATTTATACACGATCGTATATATAATAATGATACTGCTATTTTACCGGATCGTATAATTATAAAACTGTTATTTTTTCCGGATCGTATAATAATGATTCTGTTATTTTTCTGGATCGTATATCGTATGATAAATGATTAATAAAGTATACTATGTATATGTACTGTTTATACAATGAATGATATCGTAATTAGAAAGGGTTGTGTAATGATTATACAGTGAATGATATCGTAATTACAAAAGATTGTATAATGATTATACAGTGAATAATATCGTAATTACAAAAGATTGTATAATGATTATACAGTGAATAATATCGTAATTACAAAAGATTGTATAATGATTCCGTAATTATATCGGACCGTATAATAATGTTTCTGTAATTATACCAGATCTTATAAAAATGATACGATAAATATACCGGATCGTATTAATATGATACTGTAATTTAAACGGATCGTAAATTATTAATACTGTAATGATACCAAATCGTAAGATAAATAATACGATAGGTATAGTGGATGGTACACTATTACACTGGACCGTACTTAATGAACGTTACCGTAACGCTAACGATACCGATTACACGGGATCGTAACTGATACCCTAATTACAACGAATCGTATCAAAGATCCTGATTGAAACTGTGGATTATATCTAATACTTTGTTTTTAATCATGCTAATGGACAGTTGTTACCTCTGTGGGTTGTCGTTATGAAATTACGTTATAAGCTGGGAGTTAAGTTTTGACTCCAGTGTTAAGCCCAACCGTGAAAACAAATTATAAAGTGAGAAACAAAACAGATTAAGAACTTGATTTAATTCAAATATCTGGATGGATAGAAGATAATACACTTGTAATAAATTCCTGTAATATGATATAATTGTAAAACGCAAATGGTCGATTACCCGGGACGTTTGTTTTATCGACGCTAATAGGATAAGATTTAAACACAAGAAGCCAGAATTCTCGCACCGGACGAGATCTCGTAAACTTAAGATTTTCCTGTTCCGTTACAACATTCATGTAAACCCAGCAATTGTACTTCAAATGACTTTCCGAATGTACTTAGAAGAGTGCTCTTTACAATTAAGAAATACCGATTTAGTTTATTACAATATCAAATTTACGCGCCCGAGTACTAGTACATGTAATGTCGTAAACAAAATTATACACGCATGTTCCATATTGTAAATTAAATATTCAAACCTATTTAATAAATTCAAACATGCATTCAATTTTCAATGTTGTCGTTAATATCATATAAAAATAAAAACCATTGATCAATTAGATAAACATAATTGAGGTGGCATGGAACACCAATTTCAATATGGAACGAATACACCGTATTCAAATTATGGTCAACGTTTTAGAATTTTCAAATCGACGAATTTTTTGCCCAAAAATGCATTCTCGAATTTCTTAAATGAGTTAATATTGTAAAATTCATAGCCGGTTTCAAACTCATAACTTGCAGTTTAACAAGATTGATGGGGAAAACAAAATTTATAGTTATAGTTACAATGTAGTTTTATGGGGATTTTTTTATTAGGGGATTTTAATGATAACCTCCACAACTTAAGAACTTCCAAAATTAATGAAATTATTAAAGATCTAGGAATGACACAAATATTCACAGATTCTACACATTTTACGGAAAACTCCGAAACATTGCTAGATTTGTGAATAGTAAACAATACGGAAAACATTGATATTTTGCATTCTTTTAATATAACAGACAATGCAATCTTTTGTAATTACGATATTGTCCCATATACTTTGTTCTAAAATGGCTCAAATTATACGCTCAAACTTTTACTAGAAAAGTTTGGCCATTTTTGGAAACCAACTTTTATGATTATGAATATACTAGTAGCTTGCGTCACCAAGATCTGGATATGTTAATCCGCCACGACTTAAATCAAGCATGTAGCGAAGTTACAACTAAAATATCAGAGACTGCAACTAACAAGAATAGGTATGGGTTACCCCATATCCAAGATATTAGACTTTTAAATTACTTAAATTTTCACTGTGCTCAATCGATCTCTATGTTAAATTCACTGAACTTGTTAAGAAACTGGCATAAAAAATTATTTTTGTCCGTAGCAAATACTGCCACCAGTCTTATTCACTAGCAAACAGTGCACACATCCTTAGACAGAGTCTATACGAGTGCGATTAGAAATATGGTGCAGGTGTTGCATGACCATTCCGTCATTTAAAAAAAAAAAAAAAAAAAAAACACACACACTCATACACAATCAAAAATTAAAAGAGATTGTGTGATAACTAACGAACAATAATCATGACAATAATATAAATATTGTAATAATATAATAAATATTCATTAGTGAAAAAAAATGTCAATCGAAGAAGGACCTATATTTTCGTGAAAAAGACTGAGGAGGCAGCTAGCTTACGAATATTAATACTTCACATTTACATCATTTCTTGTGGAAAGGTGATTTTTAAAAATAATTACGTTAATTTTGTTTTCTTCCACGTATAAAATATACTAATATATTATTCACATTTGTTGTAATGTTTCTGCTGATCATGAATGGAACTATATTTTCAGTGCAATTGTGTTAAGAGTACCAGACTACAGTAATATATCTTGAATAGATAGTAAGCACTGATCGTATATATTGAAAATATACCAAATAACTTAAATAAGGTCATCACTAATGACCGCCCTTGGATGCATAATGTTGTCCGCCGAGCCATAAGGCAACGCAAACGTCTAAAATATCCCAGGCAAGAAACGAATGAGTAAATGAAGTAAGTAATGCAAAGCAAACGTACTACTTAAACTAGCTAATCAACTAAAATTTTAAAAAATCACTAAAGAAATGGTGGTCGCTTTTGAAAAAGTTAATAATTTACAAAAATGTAATAAATCTACTTACCCCCAATCAAACTAAATGATAATAGTACTCCTGTAAATGATTATTTTTAAAAAGCAAATATATTCAACAACTATTTCTGTTAACAATCGCAAGTAAATGACAAAGCTATTGAATTACCGGTAAACTACGATAATAATGGCACGTAGAGTACCCTTGATAATGTCACTATTACTGTTCAAGATTACAAATCTTAAACATTATTAAAGCTACCGGTCCCGATATTTTAAGAGGGCTGGATGGTTGTGGCCATTTTATACTTTATTAATCTCCTTAAGAAGAAGAGCTGTGCATGAAGATATAGCAAAATATTCAAATTTCAAAGTTGAATAATTTGGATTTTTTCTTTACAAAATGATAGTTTATAGCTAAACAAATCATATTTGAAAATTTAAGGAAGTTCTGATGGTTCATTTTTTAACAACCGAGCCTCCTTAAATCCAATGCTGCTCAAACAAGCTTCATCAGAACTTGCTTACCCTCTAACAAATATATTCAATCTTTCTCTTTAAAGTTTTACTGTTCCCAATCAATGGAAAATCGGAAATGTAACTCCCGTATATAAGTAAGGATCAGCAAACACAGCGAGCAACTATAGGCCACTATATCTGCTCAGTGTCCTCGGGAAGTGTATGGAAAATTGTATATTTTAATACAATTTCCTATATTTAAACAACACAATATGGCTTCCGTCCTAAAGATTCCACTGTTAATCAACTGCTAAAGTATATCCAGTGACTTTTATCGGGCTATTGATTAAGGCAAAGAGTTAAGGGTGGTATTTTTTTATATAAGCAAAGCATTCGACAAGGTATGGCATAAAGGTCTCCTACATTAACTTAGTAAATTAGGAATACGGGGTAATTTATTAAACTGCTTATAACATAAGCTTTTTTGGGTTTTTTTTTTCTTTTATGTAATTTGCACTTCTTTTTCTCTTACCTAAGAGAGGCATTTGTATAAGCCCTTTGGCTTGTTTCACATTCTTATTGCACACAACTTAACAAATGTAGTGTTTTATAGACAGTACGTCGCCAAATGGAAATGTCCATGCGCGGATCTAGAAATTTTTTCAAGGGGGGGGGGGATTGCGAGAGAAATCTATGTTAGTCGGGGAGAGGGAGGGGGTCCGAGGCTCTTTTCTGCTATAAATTTTACAGTGTAAATTTAATATATTTGAATTTTCCCGACCCCCCCCCCCCCCCTTTATTCCGCGCATGTTGTCCAATACATTCTTAAACATTCCTTTTGATAACACTTTTTTATGTGTATATTTTTACAAACCTTTAGTATATAAATATTATGAATTCCATTACTTTGGTTCTGGTACACAAGTTCTCTATTGGATACTTAATTATTTCACGAAAGAACAATGATATGGAGATGATTTAGATATTTACTCTCTCTCATACACGTAACACAAACTTCAAATAACGCTCATCAAAGTTACACTGCCAACCATAGGATAACAATTGATTAATTATGTACAATAAGCATGTCAAAATTGCGAGGAACAACATGCAAAATATTCAAAATGGTAACAAAACATTCAATGAACAAGAAGATAGGAGGTGTCCAGAAGCAGTCTCCTCTTATCTTAGACATTTACCAAGGGTAAAACTTAGTGACCCCCAAAGAAAGCACACTGAATATCGACCCTGTGTCTTAATTGCCAGGGTCACTTAACAGGGGTCCTCTTTAATTAGCCATCGTAAACAACGATTAAAATTAATAAAACTTGAATTAAAACGACAGAGAAGAAATAAATGAAGGACCAATACCCTGCTCTGATATAAAAATTTACACGAAAATATAGCACGGACAGCTGACAAAATTTGACTTGGCCAAATAACAGTCGGCAATATATAGCAGCTAAACAAATCAAATAATGCAGTATCTGATGTATGGATGCTGAACTATATGCCACCAGACCTTCCTGACTTAACAGTATCGGTGTGGGATTTTTGGTTCACAATATGAACAATCAGATAATCAATATATGATTAATTACATTTTATGATATCATCTTTCAGATACAATATACATGACCGTCCATTAATCAAATGCATGTATACTGCAACAGAAATACAAATTAAGAGCGAAAAGTAGGACAATCATGTTGAATGAGTTTTTGTAGGCTAATATCTAAGTAGGAATCGCATACACAAAGGTATTGTGCAACATGTTAGGGAAAAGCACTCCTTCAAAATGGGTCCACTCCCAGAAATGTGACGTCTAAAACAAGGTCTCACTTGAATTTGAACCAATCTCCGCTTTCTCAAAATAGACTAGTTTGCAAACAAGCTCACAGCAATTACCCAACTTTTCATAACAATTGAAGAAATCCCAGTGTTTCAGTATCAACCATTACGCGACGGCCTGGAAAGGTTGCTTGAGGGGCATGTCTTCGTCTTCACTCTCTAACGAATTTGAGAACACCGCCGTTCGACATTCTAGCAGTAATGCGACATTCTCATCATTTTGAACACTACACTCCGGCTGACACTGGAGTTCATTGCACTTCTGGTTGATGACGTCACTCCGGGATGCCGGCGTCAGATAGGGGTCTCCACTGCCCACCTCGTCCTTTGTACCCACTCCCACCTCCTTCCTCTCCCTGGAAATATGTGGTTCTCGTCGACTGTCAACTGCATAATAAGTTGCTAAAGGCAATTAATCAGTCTGTGTGGTCATGAAATTACCAGTTAAATCCATCAAAGAAAAAATAATTATGAGTTTTCTAGACAATAACTATATATTGATTGAGAGAATATCCAATCTTTAGAGTTTAATTTTTCGGTACATTTTTTATACTGAGCTCTTTATAGTGAGATAAGAAAACTTTAAAAAAGTCTATAAATTGCCATTGTTTCCCTTTAAATTCAGATTACAATTGACGAGAAAAAACGAATGAACGAAAAACAAAATGAATGTATATTTTTTTTTTATAAATACCATTGGCATCTGGGCACATGTCAAAGAGATCTGTATCAACATTCTCAAATCCTCCGGTTAGCTCCAAATATTCCTGTAAAATGAGTTATATTTGGTATCTTTAGATGTTTACGTTTGTCGGGACAGAACTTTACACGATTAATGCAAAGGTTATGCTTGTTACGATACATGTACAATGTATTTACAGACAATACCGAAGAAGTAAAAAAGCCCTTACAGTTCTCTGTTGAAGCATTCCATCAAAGATTCCTGTTAGACTAGAGAATACTGGCCTGTCTGTTGGATCTGCTTTCCAACATTTCTGCATCACTGCATACCTAAATTGGAAACTAAGTTTGTATATGTTGTACGAAAAACGGAACAGTTGCTGGTTCATGATTAAAGATTCGGGCTCTCTTGCCATTGCCAAAAGGGCGTTTCTCTCGCCTAAAAATTGTTGGGAGCAGGGCATGAAAATCAATAAAGCAGACAGCAACCTTTCACTGACTTACGCTGTATACTTCATTGACATCATCATTTGACTAAAAAATACGAGTACACAGTACCCCGGCGAATTGAAAATCGTTTATGTTAGAATACACATTTACCACTTCGCATAGGAAAAATCTAAATAAAAACAACACGTATATCAGTATTATCCTCCACCGAGAACAATTTGAAGGGAACCATTAGACGGTGCTTCAACCAAAGCCAGGGTTGTCATAAGACTTAACTATAGTACGACAAAGTGCCATTCAGATTAAGGACCCTCTTAATCCTTGTATGTACAGAGGGTGGTTGACGAAAAATTGTTTACTTAGTTAATGTCACTGCAACCTCGCAGAGATACCTCTTTCTTGAGGTAATGGCTCATACACTTATATTTTATATTCATTGAGCCAAAGTGTTAATCGAGGAAGTAGAATAAGTAGTCAAGAGTACAAAATAAACAAAATATAGAAATGTCAACGCTCCCTCGTAAATAATAACACGAAATGATGTGCCCTTGTACTAACGGATATTGTGACATTCAAAGGTACATGTAAGGTATGGAGATTATATTATTATTACATGTGGTAAGTATTTAAAGAAAAGGCCAGGAAGCTAAGTAACTCAGTCCTTACAGAAAAGGTGAAAAAGCTAGGAGTGTCAGTACTTGCAGAAAAGGTGGGGAAGCTAGGTAAGTCAGTACTTACAGAAAAGGTTGGGTAGCTAGGTAAGTACTTACAGTTCATCGGAACAGCCCTCCGGCCGGTCCATCCGATACCCTGCTATCAGCAGGTTATATAGTCTCTCTGGGGGGACACCGGGGTAGGGCGGGGCTCCTAAAAGTATTTAAAAGGTTTAACTGAAGTTTAAAAGCACCTGCCAAAACTAGAGGCCTTTCTTAATTTTTATTTATTGATATTCTCTCAAACTTTCTGTTGGAATTCGAAGTCTTACCAAGTGTTACAATCTCCCACAGTACTATACCAAACGACCACCTGAAATAATTCAAAAACTATATTAAACTGGATTTTTTTTTCGAAATATAGGAAAGCTTAAAACCATATGACCTGTCATGAAATAATAAAGCAAACGAAATAGAGAATTACTTGCATGTTCCGTTCGCAATACTGAACAATTTTTTAACTATACTGGTCAGTGAATAAAGATTCGTCAAACATTGTTGACGAAACATTTGAACAAAATAAATATAGTCCAAGTTGTAAAATAAATACTTACACATCACTTTGAGTCGTATACACCTGGGCATATAGTGATTCCGGTGCTAACCATTTTACTGGAATTCTGCCCTAAAATATAACAGGAGTTATCTTTCTTGGGAAAGTAATATCATAACTATCGATTTTTATCAAATTTGAAGGCGAAGAACATTTTCAGTCGAGATTGTCCTTTTTCATTCAGTCAACCGATTTTTTTCATTAATGGTTGTAATACTAGAAAATACAACAGTTCTGCATATCATTAATCTCTTAGCCTAGAGCTATCATATGATACCATTATTATGAAAGGAGACATTTTCGACAATGTCATATTACTACCGAGAACATCGTTCGTCCAAAACTTATATCACAAAAAAAACATGTTGATAGACGGCAAGGATATATCATTGAATTGCGAAACATATCTATGTAAATTTCAGATGGCAATTAAGATTAACCAAAAGTTATTGATATACCTAACACAAAAATATCTCAGTTTGAATTCTTGTATAGAGAAATGGATCAAGGCTTCGCAGCGGTCAATGACTGCTTTTTCACTGATGTTAAACCGTCACTGCGGCTTATCTAAGATTAGCCCCGAGATTAGCTGTCTCAGCGTAACAACCTGGGTGGGTGTTCAATAATTTTAATGTAAATTTGCAATTGTGTAACCGATCTGAACTCAGAGATTTTTGCTATTCTGCTAACTTTTAAGTTCATTGGCGGATAACAATAACATCAACGTGCAATTCAACTTCAAAGTTAAAGGTACACGAATGACATTCAAATCGTGTATATTTGAAGATTAAATCTTATTGCACAATTAACACCAAGATCTGCTAGAATGTTACAAAGCTTACAATGTAAGCAATTTATTCTACCCCCTTGAGATTGAAGTTGAGATATGCGGATTTTTTTTAGTAGACAGCTAATTTATCACATTTTGAGATATGCGAGATTAGTTCGAAATCAACTCACTTGTTTGAGATAACGTGAAATAGTAAATCAAATTGCTTTACTCCTTTTGAGATATATGCGAGTTTATCAAAGAACAACTTGCATGAATACATATATTTTTCTCCTTTTGAGATATGTGACATTGCCCCTGAGGCAACTTGATTCACTTTTTCTGAGATATATGAGATAACCTGTACATAAATGAATTAAATTATCTGTTTGGGATATGTGAGGTGACTCTGTGAACAACTCACTTTACTCCTTTTGAGATATGTGTCTGCTTCGTATACGTCTCTGGTAAGACCGAAATCGGATATCTTCAGAACTTTGCCGGTACCAACCAAAACGTTTCTTGCAGCCAGATCTCGATGTACAAGCTGAAAGGGAAAAAGTAGAGCATCAACAAATACAAAACAGATCCTTGTTTCAGGTCTTTGAGGTATTTATTACGCCTTTCCAACTCTGTGAACCCAAGGTTGATTGTGCTCAATTTTTTTCTTTCAAATCAATGCGTATAATGGGGTATCATGATTCGTAATGCATCGCTTTTCGTTGATCATCAGCTAAGGAAATCAATTGCAAGAAGCAGCCTTATTGGTAACCTTGATTTCGCTGAGATATTGCATTCCTTTTGAGATTTGCCAAGCAAACGATAGCAGGTCTCTGATGTTCAGGAGTTCTGGCTCCGTGGAGTTCCCGCTCTCTGACTGCGACCTGAAGTATCGTCTGCAACGGTGATTAATGTAGCCGTTCTCCTCCAGTCTGGAGTTCCTTAAATACTGCAGCAGGGAGCCGTGTTGACAGTACTCAACTATCACATAGAAGGGACCTACAACCAACATATGGCATCATTGAAGCTGTATTAGTCAATCAATTCTAGTGCACTGTACACTTTTCCAGTTTTATCGTTTAAAGTAATTCATCAAAATTAATCAATCTTAAACAACAACACACGTTTCATTTATTAGAAAGTCCTCGTTCAATGTGAAACAAGTTAGTAATCTCTTTAGGGAACATACATTATTCTACAGTGTATGGAAAATAAAACTTATGTTTTTTAAAGATGGCGAGAGGGGAAGTAAGTACCATTTCTGGTGCATGCGCCTAGCAGTTTGATGACATTCGGGTGATCAATGTCCTTAAGAAGGTTGTACTCCGATAATAAATCCTGTAGTTCACCGTTTGAATCACAGTCTGGAAAAATAAAATGTAAAAATGGTCATCAAGATAAACGGAAACACACGTGAGCACCATGTCTACGTTTTACTTCTCAAAGACATTTTGAATTTGACAAAGGACTTCACAATAATAATTAAGCTTCATATTCTATGGATGGTGTGACAACAATATTACAAAACGTTGAAGCTCATTTCCCTGAACGACGGAACTGTCTGACAATAAAAAGCAATAATATTCGCGTACGATATTAAAGGATTAAGTCTTCCTCTAAGACAGTGAACTTACTTTTCAGCATCTTGACAGCCACGCACTTGTAGCCCTCTGGGCCGTCCATTCCGAAAGCCTTGGCCTTCGCAACGCGCCCAAACTCCCCCTCTCCAATTGTCTCGTCCAGCTTCAATTTGTCGCGAGGAAACTCCCATTTGTGATCCTCACTGGCCTTGAAAAAAACCCAAGAGAGAATATACATGTAGTATCTTGATATATAATTGATATGTCGATGTTAACAACTTTTTTATTACCAAAGGGCGAGTGATATTTATTGGCTAATAAATTTCTATCTTTTCATCAAACTTGAACGAAAATAGTCATTATAGTTGCAGTGTTTGGTTAAAGAAAAGTGACCTGCAAAAATATAGTGTGTCTTAAAAGTTTTACCAAATAATTAGCTAATAAATGGTTTTTAGGTAAAAGTGTAAAAGATTGTGCAAAATGTATATTTCAATTTCAATATTCTGTGAAAAATACTGGCGTTAAAAAGTTGTAATGATAATTACCCGGTATCAATTTCTTCTTATTACCTATATCGATTAACATGAAAATTATTACCCTGTGATGGATATACAAGTAGATCTAATATAACACTGAATTCATTTTGTGCTTAATTACGTAGTTTATTTGCAGAGGAAAAAAAATTACAGAAATGAAGCAAAAATGTTCTGACGTGTTCAATAAAAAAATAAAAATCAAAAAAATTTTAATGGGTGTTCAAAGCATGGTTACTTCTTTTATTTGATAGCATAGAACAAACCCTTCACATCTCATCTACTAAACACTTTTTTATACGTATTCAATAGTTTTAAATCCTACTATAAGGCACGGAAAAGACATATTTTAAAAGCGTTTTGTATACATGTATAATAATAAGTTTCCGTTTTGCTTTGGCAATATTTTGTAAAGGTATTTGGGTACGCTAAACTAAAAACGATAGGATGTAATCGATTTATGCATTTCTATCATTTAATTCACTTCATATTTGATTTCGATCTACACTACTGGTGACATTTTAGAAGTAAATCAATGTTTATTAATATAGTGTGCTACAGCACTTGGCATAACAAATCTGCTGATAAAGTAATTTTTATTTGAAACTTGACGCAAATCTTTCCTTTGTTGCAGTGAAATCAAAAAGGTGGAAAATCGCTTGCTGATACAAAACTTCTTGGTGTGTTTAACTATTCTTAAATATAGAAATATTGACAAATTTTGATTAATGCGCGTCACTCTATAGAGCGAAGGTCGAAGTCGCAGAGCTGTGGATATAATAAAACTATTATGTGCTTTGCTACAGAAAACTTGTCTCGACGAAAAGCAGAAAAGCGAACTGTCGGAGGTTACCGTACTTGTAATTATTCTGGAACCAGTTATTTACCCGTAACACTTCAAAGCCAAGTAACCTTAAAAATCTTCCTACATACAATTGTTCAGCGTGCTACACTCAGTCATTCTGATCATTTCCATTTTATCTTTAATACAGTTTGATTTGTGAAGGATAACAGAATTTTCCCCAAGGTCTGAGGGAAGATCAACGAAAAAGCCTCCACCCTATCACTCTTCAAAAATAAATTTATGCCGCTTCTAAAAGGAAAAAATAAAATACGTGCGCTTTGTAGGCTGATTGAAGTTTTTTTCCTTGCTCAAAATCCATGTCCCCCTTTTCGTTTTGTTAAAATAATTTGATATTTGAATTGTTTTCTTTTATCTGTCCTTCGTCGTGATTAAATACAAGGACATGACAATAATTGCGAATGAATGCTGACTAAAACTTCGGATCCACAGCATTAATTCAGTATGATCATCAGTTTTTATCAATAAACAAAAAAACCAGATAAATTGGCTTGGAGTGCAACAATCTTGTCAATTTCAGGAATTAATGAGGCAAAACGCTGTTGTGGATTGGAGTTTGTCGTGGCTGCAGGACGCCTAAGACCCTATTTAACATCAATTGTGGACTAAACTGGGTGTCACTGCAATGTCTGTCAAATCATTTCTATACTCTTGTATTCTTCAATTCCCATTTTTTGTATAAACGATATGGTTTTACTTTTCGTCCTCTGGTCTAATAAAGAAAAAGAAATTCGGTCAATAAGTACCCGAGGCAAAAACACATACCATATTATAATCTGGTGATCGTTTTGGGGACCATTGCGGGGATGTGTGTGGAATCCGATAATCCTCGTGGTATTCCGAAGGGACACCGGAAATAGACGCAGCACTGCCCACGTGTTTGAGAGGCTGACCCGTGTGACAATGAAGCCGACGCAATCGCCATGTTAGGACAATGACGCAGATGAGGGCGCCCACACAGCCTGTGACAGCGGCAATGGTCGTGCGGCAGTGCCAGTCACACCCTATACCCGAGTTACTCTGAGACTGGGCTGTAGAGGAAGAGACTACAAAAAATACACAACCAAAACCAATATAAAATTAAAAAATCAACCAATACTGACAGACAGTATTTACATGTAGAATATAAAACGATTAATTTTTGGGTGTAAGTTACAAAAAGGTCAAATTTGAAAATTAGCCATCATTGATAGCGGGTAGTATTTTAAGTAAAACGTTTTTTTCGTTTCATAAATGGTGTTACTTATCGAGTACCTTTTGGTGTAAACGGATAGTCTGAAAAGTCCGGTCTTCCGGTCGTAGTTTCTGGGTTCCTGACTCTGATTGGGGGCTTCTTCTCCACCTTTGACGTAATGTGGGAAGTAGGGATCACTTTTGAGAAAGACGAAGGTCTGAAACAGGAACACTCCCCGGCATAATTACACCAACAAGGACTGGTCCCCGAGTCAATGCCCCGAGCGGGGTTGTAGTTAGTATTTAAAAACCCCTCTCCTCTTATTGTAGCTGCTAAAAACAATTTAATTCGTAACTTTCACTGAACAAATATACAGAACAATAGAATAAAAAAAACCCATCAGTACACGATAAACTACGAAGGATTCTTAGCTGCATAAATGGAAAAGTTCCCTCACTTGTGCAATCCTGAGGACAGATGAGGATATCGAGAGACTCTCGATCATCACACACGTGGTCTGTACATGTAGTTAGGTCAGAGACGCAAGTGGAGAACTTTCGGGAATACCCCCTTTCGTCCCCGGATCGCCAGCGACATTTTCCGTTTCCGGAACCGACCCCACAACCCTTGTTACAAGACATTTCGTCCATGTAACTTGCACAAGTAACATCTGAAATAAGATTGACAACTCATAATATACTTATACAATTGATAAAAAGGAGTTTTATATTTAATTTTGTTACAACTTACTGCACAGATAATCGTCGACAGGTACATTCGGTCCCTCGATATTCAAAACAAGAGTAAGCCGGTGAAACGTGTGTTCAATTGTCAAGTTCACCTGAGAGTTTAACTTCCGTAACTTTGTGACGTCATTGACATAAACTATTCCGGAAGAGAACGTCACATCGAAAGCGTCATTTGAACCTTTGGACAAAGCAAATGCCCCTTTATCGGGATTTGGAAATTCTATGACCTGTTAAGGTTAAAAGAGCATGTATGTATTTTGTTATCGCTGCATATTTGTTTATAGAACCAAAATGTCTAATTTGATATTTAATACATGATTTGCCTGACAAAGTAAGACGCAATATGACAAATAAAACTTTTTCCATTGACAATTGCCAAAAAAATTACAGTAAATCATAATCATCCCTGAAGTTACCTTTCAGAAGAACCTAACAAATATAATCTTATAATAATAATGTAGTTTATTTGTTTTTGTTTTTTTTTATAATTGCTACAAATTATTTGATAATTGTGATTGAAGTAAATGTGTAAATAAACACAAACAGAACTATTCTGAGACAACAGCAGGCCCTTTTTTCTAAACAGTTAGCGAGATGCTTTTAATTTGCAGATTTTCTTCCAGCGGCTTCATACGTGAAAATTCATATTGGTAAATACAGAGTATATTGTTACATGTTTTGTGCATTACAAGATGGAGTATACAGAAGGCGAAGGGGTGACCACTGTGCCATGTGACATGATGAAATCCATTTTGAACTATTACAATTACTTTTGCGAGTCTTGAAGCCATTCTTGATATTGTGGCGTAAAAGATGTCTGGGGATTCCCTCACTGGTAGACGCGATTTTTCCGATGGAATAATAATGGTCAGATTGGCCTGAAACAATATAAAAGGCAGATATGGTAAATATACACACACATTTTTAAACATGTTTTTTTCCTAATGGAAATGAAAAATTCCGAGGATAATTCTTGTATCAATCACAATTCATTAAAACATTGGGAGGACGTGCCAAAACCCTTCTCATTAATGTCATCATCTGATATTTTACTGTTAACATCGTAACATAGGGGAACAGAGTAAGCGGGTTGTTCCGTTCCTGACATCTCTCTAGTTTCCCTTGTTTCCGCCTGGAGGCAATAGAATAAATTCAAGACCTACACAGTTTGGTTGTTAACTTCTTGTTGTCTGCTTCTCCCATCTATTATTTGTCACGTAATGCAATCATTTTCAGACCTTTTTAACTCAAAATAGGTATCATGTGTCACATGTGGGCTTATTTCATTTTGGAATCCGCTAACGCATAAAATATACGGAAAAAATGTACGTTTATTGAGAGTTCTTCGTCACTAATTATAATCCCGTCTAGACTTCAATCGAAACAGATTGAAGAACGTTTTGGTTTTATAATAAAGGGTTTTTTCCCACTTACTGCATTGTTAGGGTTGTCCGACCTAAAAAGCATGGCTGGGTCACGAACTTGCACTAAACATTTGTGATCAATGTCGTCTTTCTCGTTTTCTGGGCGGGTAATATTGACCTCTGCAAGGAGAATAGAGTGAAGAAAAGGGCAAACAATAGAATGATCTTTTATAGAATGATCTTTTATAGAAAATTTGTCAAATAGGCATATCGTGTTGTAGATGAACATATAAACTTCTTCTTCATTGCTATTTCCTTATCCTTATTATTTTACAACTTTTTCACCAACATCAAAGACATATACTATGGCCACTGCGTTTGATCTCCAGTTACATGCTCCATCTCAGTGTTAGGTAATTTTTTGATATCGAGATTTGATGGATCGATAAAAGACTTCTTGAATATAGTTGCGATATTATGCATTGACGTCATAGGCAGATTCAAAAGCTAGTTTTTTTTTTGGTTAGAACTGTGCTACTCTGTATTAAAATTGAGTGTAACCTACATTAGTACATGTATCACAGCTTCCGAAGTATTACAGTTAAACTAGTTTGTCTTCTGCGGTAGAAATAACCCCTTTTATTGAAAATACGATTAAATACGTGTTTGCTCTTTTCAAAAAGCTTAAGGGTCAGTATTTTTTTCAACGAATTCGCAGCCATACCATGTAGGGTGGGTTTTTTCGATTTAGTGAACGGACTATATAAGGAAGATAGAGCTCCGTTAAGCCTGTGAATTTAGTGACAATACGTCACAAACAACTGTTTTGGGGATTTTTAAGCAAACATAAAACAACTTCAATTCAAATGAAAACTCGTGTTCTTACTAACTGTTAATGTTGATAAGAGGGGTTAGTTGATCTTGATAAGAAAGTGAGAAAGGATTGACGAGCCTGTCTGTGTACAATTGTTGATATCAATTCCCTTCCCCTCAAAAATCGCTGAGATGATTTAATAACTGATATTTTATGAATCTTGTCCTTTCTGACTGTCCCTTATATAAGAAATTAATATCACACCATTCTAAAAGATTACTTGCAACTCACAAAATACGAGTGATGAAAAATTTAAGAAAGTGTCTATTGTATTCTATTTCATTGATGATAGTTTAAAAACACGAGAAATTTTTATGAAAAAAATCTTGGAAAATTATCCAAATTTCGCGCGTCACTTATTCACAGTTTTTTTTTTCAGATACTCACACTGCAGATAAATAAAATGAAAATTTAGCTAGTACTAAATGACTTAGTATCAACGATTCGGGTTTGAAATCGTACTTCAAAGTCAGTTGGAGGAAACAGAGATGAAATGACACAGTAGCCGAGTCAATGCACCTCTTAGAAACAGGAAGTCAGCGTCATGACAGGACACCAAACAACAAGGAAATGCTGAGGTATCTCACATTGACGCCGCGCCAAACATGCATACAGTTAACCAAAGTCAAACAGTGAGATGGCTTAAAAGAGATACCAGCAATTAAGTGAATATTAAGGTCTAAATAACTGTTTCAAATGACACTATCAAAGCTGCGTCAAGGGATTCAAACGGTAAACATATTATGAGATAGCATTAACAGGTGCCACTTACCGAGTCGGCAGACGGTATGCGGGCAATTACAGATGGTTTTCTCGGGTTTCACTTGGAAACAGTGCACGGGGAGGGGGGTGACAGAATTCCTGACCTTCCAAAACTTTGATTTCATGCTTGGAAAAATCCCGGGTATCTTTATCGACAATAACCTCTTCTACTTCTTTCTATGAAAAAAATAAAGAATTAAAGAATACTTCATTGCAGCACAGCCATACATTTTAGACCAATATTCATAGTCTTTCTAACTGAATGTTGTACAATATAGAAAAACACTACGACAATTTTTTCCTTCGTTTAATGATTATCAATAACTATGATATTCAGTAATTCACTCGGTTACTTTGATAATAACATATAGTTGTTATGATTAAAAGTGGGAGGCAAATTACTTAGAAAGTTAGAGACAGTTCTAAAATACCCACATCATACGAAGTTCCGTTGCGATATACAATAACAAAGGCCTTCACGTCAAGGGAATTACAATATTCATAAACTCTAATAATAAAAGTCAGTAGTCTATATTAAAAATCGTTGTTTGAACAAGGAATCATTTTTTTGCCAACAGAGCAGGGACAACAGCTACGTATCAACAATCTGTCCTTGAAGCTATCATTTTGACACCGATTTTCGAACATGAAAAGGCTGCTTTGTTTGAGAAAACTAGTTTAAAATTAAAATTGCTCGAAATACGAGATGTATACCAACTGTCAGTAAGCGTGTTAAAGACTTGTAAAAATAAAAAGATACTATTCTGTATTTAAAGGGAATGTTTGAATGTATGCAATCAGAATCTGGAAAGTAAATTTTAGATTAATGACATACTGTTTGATGTGCAAATAATGGATATACGTGGAATTCTACAACTGTTTCGTTTAGTGCATTTTGATTGCCGAGAAATGCTTCATAGTATTTGATAGACAAGATGACACCTTAGCAAAGCGTCGCGTTAGGTTTTCGAGTGGCGGACCGATATCTTTCAAATATAGGTCAATGTTTTATTAACATTTGCTTAGCTTTCGTTTTCTATATATCTCCTTCTGCAAGTTAACCACCAAAACTAGTTTGTTTTCAAACAAATGTAAGAATTTCATTTGTTAGACACATAATCAAGTTTTAGCTATTATCCTTAGTATTCGATAAATAAATATTTACTTTTATATAATACGAATTTGGCTCCGACATACCAGTTTTTTGAGACCTATTTGCTTCAACTAAGAACAATATTCTTGTACAAACATTTGCTCTATATTGTCAAAAGAGCCAATGTTTAAAGAATGACGGTTACCGATGTTAATTGAAATGTTTTCGGTCGATGTTAATTCTTTAATGTCGAACACTGAATGTAAGCACGTCAATTTTGATGGAAAATGGCAGACGTACAAAAGAAGGCACACATCCGCTCAATAACACTCACCAATTTTCCCGCGTTAATCTGCTGCGTCAACGTGTTGTGAAACATAGGCGGGTTATCGTTGACGTCTGCTACGTGTAAGTTTATCATGCCCTCATTCACATAGTTGATGTCTTTCTTCACAAAGTTAATGTCACATTTGACATCGAGTTTGATCATGTCTGTATCCTGTTCCCGGTCTAAATCTCGGAGTAGACGAATTTCCGATGTCACATTGTCGATGAGAAATATATCTGAAGCTGAAGAGCATGGACAAT
This sequence comes from Magallana nippona, assembly GCA_033439105.1. Classification (NCBI taxonomy): domain Eukaryota; kingdom Metazoa; phylum Mollusca; class Bivalvia; order Ostreida; family Ostreidae; genus Magallana; species Magallana nippona. Next base: position 9,656,173 of record CM065925.1, read on the forward strand.
GTTATTCTGCATTATCAAGAACTGTTTACTTTAAATTATGTGTTTTTCTGACATTACAAAGGCTTTTCAAGATATACAATAAGGATGGAATTCAATCAAGCAATATTTTCCTTTATTTCCGATGGTCATGTTATAGAATCAAAAATAAAGTTTGGGGAAAAAGAATCTTAATTGAGCAACGAACGTCATAACTGGCGTCTTTCTTTTTTGTTTCTTTAATCGGACTTGTGCGAATGTTCTTGAACAATGGGGGTAAAACGTATCGAATTATGTCCTTTGTGAGATTAATATCAAATGCATGTAATCGTGCTATTTTGGATTTCTATATAAAGCATTAATTAAGAAACATGGAATTCATCAGGTAACTAAATACGATGTCGAGAGCAGTTAGTGCTCATTTCAGTGTTTCTCTCTCTCTCATTTGCACTTGGTACACTTATCGCAACACTCTGGAGAATATTAATTACATTGACAAATCAATATCTTCAAAGCGACTGGTAAAAATATAAACTAATCAACCGCTTAAATAATATCCCCATATTTAGCTTGCCTTATATTGTAAACATAACCTACCAATGGCATAGATTCTTTGAACTCCGTTCCCCGAAATATTCTGAACACATTTCGACAAGTGACCAACGACCCCATTTCTTTTTCTCTCTTCGATATACAAGTTGAAGATTTGCTTTTGAAAGCACAAATCTTTGGTTATGCTTCGGAGCTTGGAATTATTCGCAGACGACAGATTTTGTAGTTCACATGTACCGCCATTCACTACGTTAACTGTGACGTCAGCACGTTCCCGCCTGGTTCCTGAGCCACACTCCGCGCTGACATTAAAGTAGAAGTCGCCTCTCTCTAGATAGTAGAACAATAACGAATAAATAATCATTATGGCACCTATTATTAATTTCATATAAGCTCAGATTACTACTTA